>CM074180.1:70685596-71966293 GCA_037179385.1 Holothuria scabra
ATGCATAGGTTTCTCTTATCATCGAAACCAAAAAGAGTTTTAAAATCGGCTGTTCGATTGAACGGATTAATTCCGCGGCAGCTCCCCGAATTAAGTACATTATGATGAGTGACAAGTGGCGCACCCATTGTTACTTTCATTGGCAGAACTTTGTGTGCTCGTCTCCTAATCCCTTCAATAGCAACACCCAAGCACAACTTTAGAAATTAGCGGCATGTTTCAGAGGTTACCAAGCGAAAAGAAAGCCACAAGACAAGCAGGGAGCTGTAACAAAAGTTACCAAGCCCTGTATTTCTATGGCAATAAAACCTACGTGAGACCATGATTAGGGCACAAAAGTATATTTGAATAAGTCTTCCCACTGTAGCTAATCGAAATATTTTATCATGCTACACCTCCGTAAATTTCATTATTTTTCATTGTTAGTAGCAGTATTTGGGAAAAATTTAACCCATAAAAATGCCATCGTTAGCACCAGATAATTCTCACCATTTTGTTGTTTGCCCAATATCACATAAAATGGAACATTCCATGTTGACTTTTATGAATAAGCATATGCAGTTCTTTGAACCGACTGGGTTGTAGTTGCCATAATGTACTGTACTGTAGAAGTCAACCGTACGATGCACGTAAAAATAACGATCTAATTTTTAGCGGTCTTGGACAGCAAAAAATGGACTCGATTCACGTTATCTTATGGTTTCTTTCTGATATAAATATCCAAATTGTCCAAACCTTACCGTCTTGTTTCAAAATAATCAGCAAATGAAATGCACTTAAGTCAGACCCCCGAAAAAATCCAAGTACGCAGAGATTTGTGCTGCCGTTTCTTGGTGAATTTAGCAAGGGGCTTGGCCAGCTGCACAGGCGGGCTATGTAAGCCTGGGAAGTGTGATGGTCATAATGCAAACTCAATGGGGAAATTCGTTCGAAGGTCTGGTATTTTCACACACTAAATCCCATAGGCGATGGCGCGAGTTGTGATTGGCTGGCTCAGAATCAACGTATTTGAACCAATCACAATGCAGAGGCAATTCAAATTTTGCATTAGATCGTGTGCATATGATGTCACCGAGCAAAACATGGTCCCTTGTTTAATGGTAAAAACCGATACGCACGCAAGTCTACTGCATGCATGGGACCACGTGCGTAATTGATTACGTTCGTAACGATGTCATACTATAACATTCCATAAGTCCTACTGTAAGTAACTTTACGGTAGGAATGCTGGGAATTCCTTAATTTATGTAGGAAAATAGGGCTTGGTTGTGCTGTTTGCGGCTGGTGGGCCATTTACAGTGCAATTGTACAGATCGCTACTATGACACACACGTGAGCGCTGTACATGTATTGAACACTGCATCGCAAGCAAGCTGCATCAAAACAGCTGTGTGGGAGTGTTTCATGAAATAACTGACAATATAATATAGGGTTGGGCGAGAATACAACAGTTGGTGGAATGTTAAAAAGTGCACGTGGTCTGAAGGAAGCTTCAGTAAATGCGGGATGGGTTTTTACTGTGAAAAGATGATATAAACTCAGCGCAAAATACCAACTTTTTTGCCACATACTTACATGTGCGAACGTGACTTAGGGCGCCATTTTTTACTTGCACTTTCCTGTACAAAAGTGATTGGGCTCTTTGGAAATGTTGACGTTTCGTTGTTGTGTGAACATTACATCATTTTCGGTTAAACGGTTAACCACCGGTTAATAAAATCGGTTAAACAGATAGTGAATTAACTGAAAATGCACAGCCCTAGTTGCAACGATATGGCAACAACTGGTTATGGACCACCATCTCTTCATGTTTGCCTAACTCCCACAACTCTGTAAAGTGCAAACCCAAAGTCAAGAGTCTGGATTGACTTTAATCAAATAAATTTATATGACAAGAAAAGAAAGATTTGTTTTTCAGACAATTATCTGCATGAAACATTCAAAACAATTGATGATATGAAAGCAACATAACTGAATTAGGATTTCTTGTAACAGTACCACTTACCGCTAGTAACTGTCGTACCAAAACATCTGGAGCTTTTTCTGATATATTTCCAACAAAGACCGTTGTTTTGGGAGCTTCTGGACCTTCCTTCTTCTCTTCAACCTGGTGAGAGTAATAACCAAAACATAGTTACATCAACACTACACTATCAGCGACAATTTTTCAAGGGAATAAAATTGCAAGTGATGTTCATTTTCAACTAGTACTACATAGAGTATTACATCAAAGAATTAGCTCAACTTTACCAAACCAGACCAACATTTAGCAGGGAGAAGTTTTTGAAATGGATCTAGCTATGGTGACTGATATTCATTTTCACTTGTCATGCATTGAGTAGGCTTCCATATGAGTTTCATTACTTACCTCGCCTGGTCATATTTCAAATCTCAAGTAAAACCATAGCTGTTCAATAAAAACTTGCTTGTTAATGGTTTTCCTGGCAAAACACTTTGTGTCTAGTTGAATGCACTTGACGTGGGGAATTTCAACGTAAATATTTCCCCTAATGTTGCAAAGAGATTATTTCCAAATTGGTAGGCACATTAATTGTCTCAAAAAGTGGGCTGTGGTACTCAGCAAAGCACAAACTAACAGATTGTCATTTTTTATTCACAACAGAATGTATTCCCTTTTCCTTAAAACAAAAAAAAAAAAATAAATTAAAAAAGAATACTCACATTCTCTGGAGGCTTTGTCGATATTTGGACAGGAGGGGTATTTCTTATCTGTATAGGTGCTGTAGTCCTAATCACCTACAAAACAAAATCACAGGCTGATTAGAAATCAATTCTCTTTTCCTTTAGAGACTCTTTAGTTGCACACAACAGTACAAAGAACTTCAGAAAAGTTATAAACTGTAGCTAAAAACAAGTGTTCAGTCTGCACGTTCACCCTATTACCTCTGCACTTAAATCAAGCTTACCATACTAAATCAACAACTTACAAATTAATTTGTAACCTGCATGATGTAACTTTTCACAAACAATCTTTTTTCTTCCTGCTTTATTAATATAAGACAAGACATAGTCTAAGAAAAAGTACCTGGCTGATAATACTGAGAAGCACGGCTGGAAAAAACCGGCAATACGGGAAGCTCATTGCCGGGAAATCCAACCCACTCGCGGGAAATTTGCTCAAAGGACTTAAAATGGGTGTCGGGCTGATCATCGTATTGTCAGAATAAGTCAATAAAAGCTCCTTGTTAGCTTTCATTCTAAAAATTTCAACACATTCTGCACTCCCCAACTTGAACTACCAGAGAATATTTAAAGGTTTTTCGTTCATTTATACAAGCAAATTCAATTGGGATATCCCGAGGATAAACTACAACTTCCAAGCACTACGAAGAGAAACAGTGATGCTGCCATGAGTGGGTCAATTAGTACCGTACACTGTGTATATTCTGCATGTTTTGTACACAGTCTGTGCTGATAAAACAACCAATCGGACTGCGCGACATTTTCTTTGACCGCGCTGGCTGACGAAATCTACACTGAGTTAAAACAGATGAATGAATGCACGTGGTTGAACGTTCGCTGTGTGTAGTACATCTGAAGTGATAATGCATGTAGCCATAGTATGAAGGAATCTCCCTGTTCTTAAAAATAAGAGGCGTGTTATTCTCCTTTGTTTCAACAAATCGGTGCTCAAAAATCAGTAGTCGGGCTACATGTGTAATTGTTTTTTGATGGTGCAGGTGAATATCGTGAAGGTTTAAAAGAGCGGGTAGTCATTAGCGGGAATAGCGGAGAAGTTTGGTTCAAGAATATGCCAAGTATATAGACCTAGCCTTTATGCGTATCGTAGGCCAAAATGATTTCTTGAATGATTATGTTTTGCCCCTTTGTGAAGCCTGAGAAACGGACACATTTTACACAACACAGTGACAAAGTTCGTCCCATCCTCATTGCATAGCTGTATTAAACAAACATATTGCCATTCTGTCAGGCTACAATGAGAGAGCTACATTTGGGCTGTTGGCTTTCATTTGTGCAGCACAGTAAAGAACGTGATAGCGACGTAGTACTGTAGTAGCAGCGGTGACTTGCTGCTGTTTGTGAAGGAGTGTTTTATGTATGCACACAACAGTAGTAGTTGCTGAGCTGAACGCGACGGCGCTCAATGGACAAGTTGCTTGGCTAGAAAGTTAATTAGTTTGTTTGACAGAAGAGAAGAGTAGGACAAACTTTGAAGGAAGGAGAGATTCGGTAATGGAATTCAACTTTATTTCGTTCGAAATCTACATAATTTGAAAGCTTTACAATAGCAGTTAATGCACAAACAAGTTTCATTCCCAGTGCTTGAATTCATGATTAGGTCGGACTCAACAAAATCGTGTCCAAAGCTATCAAAAAACCCGATGGGCTACATAATTTTCCCGCCACGGCGTTCATTCATCAGGGGCTTTCAGGGCCAGGAAGGGCCGTTTCCTGCAATCTGAGAGGCTTCATTTTTCAAAAATTTTTCTGTACGCTTCGCGCGAACCCGTGGTCGCGCTCCGCTTAGATAGTAAATAATTACAATCACACGGGAAATAATTCTTTCATTGCCGGGAAATTTCGGTTTTTTCCAGCCGTGCTGAGAAGTAATGCCACAGGAATCAAACAATACTCATTACAATACCAAATATGCTCTATACACTGAACTTAATCATTTAAAAGAAAAAGGTTTATTAATATCCTTACCCCTGGTGGTCCCGGTATAAGACCAACTTGTGTTGCAGGTACAAATACTCCACCTGTACAAAGAGATGGAAATAAGATTGAAAATTAACTTGGAAATTGCTTTTCAAAACAGTGACCTTTTTATAAGATGTTAATGAGCATCTACTGCCATGACAAACTCACATAAACCACAACTTTATTAGTAAGGAAAAAAAAAGGAGGAGCCAGCTCTCTTACAAAATAACTTTTGGAGTTGGGGAACACTGTTTGTTGATATCCAGATCGCCATTTTTACAGTGGCAATCAAGAAACCTCCCAGATGAACACAGAACAAATACTGCATGCTCTTACCTGGCATATGAGGATTGAAAGGTCCACCACCAGCAATGGTTGCTCCTGGTACTGCAGCAGCAAAGCCAGGTATACCAAAGGGTCTCCCTGGGAAAGACATAATTTACCAAATTTTCAATCAAGCGACTTCACTGGTAAAACATCCGGCACATAAATAGCAATACCTGTAAAGAAAAGAACGGAAAAAAAGTATGTTAGTTGCATTTGCCATACCCTAACTGCATGAATTTGTTTCTGTTCAAAAGAAAATATACCCTCAAATGTCAAATTCTGACTGTGCTTCTTTGAAGTCCTTAAAAATGGCATAAGCTTAAATAGGCTAGACAACTGGAACTTAATATATTTGACTGCATATCCAAGCAGCCTCTCCAAAAACAAAAAAACAGACAAACAAGTTGACATGAAAGCAGAATCACATCGACATCTTCTGACTGCATACTCATACTCTCCTTTCACTGAAGGAAAGCACCAGCCTAAGCTGTGAAACCATCTAACAAACCAAATGTATTGTTGTTGTCCACACTTAAAGCCAAAACAGGTCTGTAAATTTTATCCCACCCAAATTATTTGCATTTTACCCTTACTAAAGCCAAAGGTTGATTCTTGAATTAAGGTAAGTAGAAATCAGTTCACACTCTTTGCTATATTTATCTTGGCTGTTGTTCTAGGGGATCATGCCAGTTTACTCAGTGGTCGGTTACAGGAATCCTTCAAAAGTCGAAATTCATAGTGTATTTTGCGCCATATCTTTAGTTGCTAGTGGTGTACACCTAGGATGGTTAATTTGGCAGCTTTACAACTAACAATAACATTTGTTCCAGTCAACATGATATACCACCAATTTAAAGCAAAGTTTTGAAGTTTACTGATTGAAATTTCAGCAGATTCAAAATAAAACTTTACAGGTTCAGCAAACAAAGCTTTATGGGACATTTCACCTTCAGTTGCAAGATTTTCCTAATTTTTAAATTAACATGCAACAAATTCTACCCATCCATTCTTCAATTCTACAAATTTGTTTAGCCACTTTAACCTACTTCTTAGTTCTTACTACTAAGCTTATACTTCCAGTTAGGTCAACAGTCATAACTGCTTGGTGAAAATGATGACAAGTGCTTCCCTTCTTTGGAAGATTTAAAATTTCATTGATCCTTAATATTCCATATTTGTTAACACTAGTATGAGTTTGGTCTTTTGACCAAACTGTGGCAAATATTGAACAAAAGCAATAAATTCCACAATAATTTTGATACTTTTGAGAACTTTGAATAACATTGAAAGGCCATTTAGGCCTACTGAAAAGTGTGGCAGTGCTGAATTGTAAGTCTCAGCAGCATTCACCTGCTACCAAAATCGAACTGCTACTAAAGAAAAAATTGATAATTTTTCAGCAATTTGTGAAAAAACTTGGGAAAGAACACTGCTTAAACATACCTAGCCTAATGACAGAAAATCTAAACACCCAGTGTGCATTCCATGTAAAGCCTACGCCATAGGTACACCAAAATTTTTGTGATTGCACACCTTGATTTTCTGTCTTCAGTTCACAACTCCAAAAAGGCTAAGACAGCCATCACAGAATGCACAGATAACAGTTAAAAGAAGTCAACATGGGCAACACAACCAAAACAGAAAGTGCAACTAGGAACTAATAGGAACTAAACCGAAATACAGACAAAACCACAAACCAAACAACCACAAAGCAACCAGTGCAAGTAAAAACAAACCACATGGGCCCTACAGAGTTGACTGAATGAGGACCCATGTATTTGTCGATGGTCTCTGATCCACCTATGGAAGAGGATCCAGTTAGAGATAGCAGCACGAAAGGATGAAACAGACGGTTCAATCTTAATTACATGGGGGGATGGTATTCCAAAGGCGAGTAATTCTAACAAAGAACTGGTATTTGAATGCCTCAGAGTGCAGGGCCTGAACATGATTATAACAGTTAGCATGCCTGATGGAAGGTGTGATAATAGGTGGGAAAGGAATGTTTACAAGGTTGTTTCTAATTTTGTAAAACATACAAAGATCAGCTAAGGTCCTACGGAGCTGCATGGATTTCCATTTTAGAGTCTGGGAGATTTTTGTTGAAAGATCTGCACTTGAGCTATAATCATAGTAGGCCTAATTAAGAACAAACTGTTCATCTCTGAACTGCTTCAATTTTATCTACATTCAATTTAGTGTACATACAATGCTCACACTGTGCAAATACAATGGTACATAGCAATCTGGGACTGCAGAAGTGCGCACAAATGAATAGTATACATGTTCAAGAAGCATACATGTATGAAAGCAATGCATGTAGAAGTATATGGTACACACACAGCAAGTAGCAATCTAACACTGTAACACCATTCATTGGCAATGGAAGTAGGACTATTGTATAACTTTACTCACACTGCATGTTTATGATACAACAGGATTAAACTGCATGCCAGGAGCACACCTTGCCCACCACTACACCGAGAACATGTCCATGCTCATGCCGATACCTTTTTGTTGGAGTGCACCAAATGTAGAAAACCACTGGGGCCAACTGGCTTAACACAGACAACCTTGGTCAGAAAAGTGGTATTTTTGACAGCAATTTCGACTTTTAGATTAGATTAGATTAGATTAGATTAGATTAGATTAGATTAGATTAGATTAGATTAAATAAGGATCAGAAAGGACAATGCCCTCATAAAAGATCCTGTAGACAAAATTACTAAACTCTACCAATGGCAGCAAAATGACAATCCAGCCTAATCTTAAAGGCATTTACACTGCCAGCAGCAACTACATCCTCCGGCAACCCATTCCACTCCTCCACCACCCTTTGCGAAAAGAAATATTTCCTAATATCCAACCTACAATGCCCTCTTTGAAGCTTGAGACCATGTCCCCTGGTATGCCTGATGTGAGAAAAGGTGAAGAAGTCATCGAAAGAGAGCCTATCATACCCATGAACTATCTTAAAGACCTGAATCAAATCACCAAGAAGGAGTCTAAGCTCGAGTGTAGTGAGACCCAGTTGAACAAGACGCTGTTCATAGGGCAAGTCACTGATGGAACTAATCAACTCTGTGGCGCTTTTTTGAACCTGCTCTAGAACAAACTTATCTCTTGCTAGGTAAGGGTTCCATGCCTGAACTGCATATTCTAAATGCGGCCGTACCATCTGCTTATAGAGTCTAACAACAACATCTTTATGCAAGAACTTGAAATGACGCCTAATTAAACCTAAGATCCAATTTCCTCTCCTAGCAGCCTCTGCACACTGCATGGAGGACTTCAAGGAAGAATCAACATGCACACCAAGATCCTTCTCCCTATCAATAACCTGCAGAGTTTTACCATCCATGGAGTAGGGAAAAGAAGGGTTGCCATAACCCACATGCATTACTTTACACTTGTCCACATTGAAGAACATGCCCCAGTCTCTAGACCAATTGGATAAACTATCCAAGTCAGTCTGGAGACCAGAATAGTCTTCCTTAGAACTAACCTCCCTATAGACCTTTGTATCATCAGCAAATTTCTTCACAGAAGAAGAGACAAAGCAAGTATCCAAGTCATTGATATAAGCCACAAAAAGAAGTGGCCCCAGCACTGATCCCTGTGGGACACCACTGGTAACACTTTTCCAGGAAGAAATTGAACCACCTAGCACGACCCATTGCTTCCTACCCTGAAGCCAATCACCAATCCAATCAAGTAGACAACCCCTGATCCCTAAACTATTCAATTTGAGTAACAACCGATTATGAGGAACTTTGTCAAAAGCCTTCTGAAAATCTAGAAAAATCACATCGACCGGCTTACCCGAGTCCACAGAGCAAGTGACATCCTCCATAAACTCAGGGATATTCGTAAGACAAGACCTGTTCTTCATAAAACCATGCTGAGAACTATTAACTAACGAGTGACTGTCAAGAAAGTGAACTATTGCATCCTTTACAACAGATTCCATAACCTTGGAAACAACACTTGTAAGGCTAACAGGCCTGTAGTTACTTACAAGACCCCTGTCACCCTTCTTAAAGATAGGAGTAACATTGGCACACTTCCAGTCATTAGGAACTACACCTTCATCCATAGACCTCTGGCAAATGATAGAAATAGGACAAGCCAAATGGCTAGCAAAGGCTTTGAGTAGAAATGGGTGCACTAAATCAGGACCGGCAGCCTTATTTTGGCCAAGACAGCGCAACCTCTTTTCAACCTCACCCTCCGAGAAAATAACTGAACTCAATGAAGGCTCAAAATGGTGATCTAAAGTAACAGGCTGATGGGAACTATCATCCTCCATGAATACAGAGGCAAAAAAGTCATTTAGCATGGATGCCATCTCACTATTTTCACTTACCAAGGAGGCACAACTCTCCTTTTTAAGGGGACCAACAGAATCCTTTACCTTTTGCTTTGAACGTACATAGCCAAAAAATGCTTTGGGGTTGTCTTTGATATCAGAAGCTAGTTTCCTCTCAAATGAAAACTTAGCACCCGAAATGAGACGACAAACTGAAGCAACCTGACTCTTAAACCTGCCATGAATTTCAGCGGACCCTGAAGATTTGAACATTCTCCACAGCTTACGCTTTTTCCTAACCTCACGCAGGATAGCTTTTGTCATCCAAGGAGGCCTATGTGGCTTACGGCGTCTGCTACGAACTGGAACAAAATTATTGACTATGTGAGTAATTTTACCAAGAAAAGAAGCCCAGCAGGCAGAAGCACTCAAACCTTGAAACTCATCTACCCAGTCAATACTACTAAGATACCTGGAAATCGCATCACCATCAGCTTTAGAATAATCGGGCAGTACTTCAGTACTCAGCATAGCAGGTCTAGCAGCAACAACATTGAAGCCAACAAAATCATGATCACTGCTGCCTAGTCTACCCAAATTCTCAATGTTGCTGACTAAATTAGGAACATTGCACAACACCAAGTCAAGAATGTTGTCACCCCGTGTGGGGAAAGAGACATGCTGATGAAGGAAACAGTCCTGCAAAACCTCGTAGAAACCGGCAGCACCTCTGCCACAAACCCCATCATCCCAATTTATATCGGGATAATTGAAATCACCCATAACAACGACATCTTTCTGTGAGGCTACCCTGAGAGCACTAAACAAAAGACCTTCATTTTCACTGCTGCTGTTAGGAGACTTATAAACTACACCAATAACTAAAGCTGAGGGCCTACCAGCATTGACTTCACACCACACTGAATTGACAAAATCACCCTGGAGATCCAATCGCACTACGCTATTGAGACCACTGAGAACATAAAGCAAAACGCCACCACCTCTGCCATGGTGCGTATCAGGTCGGTCTTGTCGATACATTACATAGCCGGGGATGGTAACCTCAGCGTCCGAAAAATCCTCACACAACCAAGTTTCAGTAATTCCCAAAACAGCTGGCTTGGTATCCTCAACAAAAGCTAGCAACTCATCGAACTTAGACTTCAAACTCTGAACATTAGCGAAGCACATCCTCAGCAAATTGTCACCTGGACCACTAAACCTTTCCACAACAGGCAAGACCCTTGCCCCCTCACCTAGTTTAAACAGCGCCCAAGCCCATCCACAACCCTGCTGACAGCCCTTCCAAACTCAAGCGAACCCAAATTGGACAAATGCAGCCTGTCCCTCCCAAACCAGTCCCTCCTATACCGAAACTGTGAAGTATCCAAAAACCCCACCCCCTCTTTACCACACGCCAGTGCCAGCCACTCATTAAAATCCCAGATTTTGCCATCAAAGCCTTTCCCGTCAAACCGTGGCAAAAGGCCGCAACACACCACCTTAGCCCCTGACGACCTCAAACGACACACCAACTCCCTATACCTAGACTTCATAACCCTGCTAGAATCCTTACCCAAGTTGTTCGTCCCCACCTGGACAAGAACCACCTCCTCATCCGCCACCAACTCATTAACCCGACTGGAAACATCCTCTATCCTTGCACCAGGGAGGCAGATCCTAGTCCTTCTGTCTTTCTTACCCCTACAAAACTGCCTATCTGCATACCTAACCAATGAATCCCCCACCAACAGAACACTACCCTTCACCTTTGCTTGTGACCACTTCCCCTGTCCCCCGGAACTGCCCCTTGTCCCACAACCCCCACTCTTCCTCCTGTACCCCCCTGAATCCTCAGCTACAACCCCACCTGCCTCCTCCACACCAAGAACCTCAAATGAATTTGATGTCCCAACAACTTCCTGGGTTTGCCGTTTCCCCTGGGGAGGCTTAGGCCCAACCTTTCTAACCCGCTTTCCGGCCACTACCCTCCACTTGGCACCACCCTCCCCTCCGGCAACACCACTTGCCTCCTGCCCCACCGAACAACCAACCTGGACACCAGTACTGGTACGACTCGGGCTCACCTGAATCTCAGCTAATCTGGCTTCAAGCTCCGCTACCCTGGCCTCTGCAACCCTCAGCCTAGTACACTTACCACAAACAAAATCAAAATCCTCCACTGAGACAGACTCGAACTCGCACTCAAGTCCAGACAACTCAAACTCAATCCACATGGCACAAGCATCACAGCAAACAAGACGGGTATCAGCAGGCAGATCACACTCCTCAACAATCTTCATTCTCCAACACAACAGAAACACAGACGAACAAAAACAAACAAGGCAACAGACAACAGTGTAACAATTAGCCTAGCCTTTACCTAAACCACAGCCTAAGCTTAGCAATGGCCGACACTAGTCTATGGTAAGTAACGTTAGGATAGCGACGGACAAAGATGACACTCAGACTGGCTAACAAAAATGCTGGGAGATCACAAAAACACGAATAATTTATGCAACAACCGTACCCAGCACACACAAAAACGCAAACAGAAACACTTAAAGAATGCGAGAAACAAAATACGAAAATTTTGAGCAGGTTTAACTGCAGAATACTCAGACTTCGACTTGCTTCGACACAGTCTACACTGATGTCTCGTTTTTCTTGCAAATTCTTTTTCGGTGGCAACGACGGGGTCCCTCTTAAGATCCTTTTGGAAGGCTGTGTCGTGCTAACCTTTGAGTCCACTGAGGACCATGTGTGAAGTGAATTCCTCCTGTGCAAGAGTTGGTGTCCTGTGCAAGAGTTGGTGTCACTAGACTTATGCCTAGCCTAGCTAATTTTTCCAGCTGGAAGTGGTGTGACTTACCTTTCTGTGTTATATATGCATATATGCAAATATAGTGCATGTACCAGAACGTAGGGAGCGCCTGTGGACAACTGGCGCCTAGCCTATTTCCAGTTCCACTGGCACTAAGCCTAAGTTCAGTCAGTGTTGTCATTCGTACATACACTGGAGCCTAGCCTAACACACTCAATAAACGGAAGCAAAGGCCTAGGCCCAGCCTAGAAACTTGTGTCGTTGCAGTCACGCGTTTTCTGTAGACTGCTCAATTAACATTACAATAAACCTACTTATGAATCTATCTTCAATCAAGAAGAAACCACTTCAATACCTTCTTCTGCGCATAAAATGAGCTCTGAACACATGGAAAAAGGAAAAAGATTAAGGTCTTCTGTTTAACTAAGAAGACTGGGATGTCGGCAAGTGCAATTACTGTGGTGAAATTTCGTGTAGAGCGCATGCGCTTGTAGAGTATAGACTTCTCACAATTTTGGAATGCCATTTGAACCAAAAATGAAGCGAAAATACTCGCTGCCCGAAGAATATCTAGGCTAGGTCACGGTAAAAGGTAATTCACAGTTCACACCAAATGCGCAGTCGACGAACCAAGCAATTTAATTTGAAGTCAGTAGTACCACAAGGCTTGGCTCTCGGCCCACTGTTTTTCTTAATTTTATCAGTGATATTGATAGCTGTCAGAGACTGGACCATTTTCCCTCAAAATATTTCAAGTCTCGAGGATCCCAAGCAATTTAAAGAACAAAATCTCTCCCCACCCCGAACTGCTTCAATCTGTACTTTTTGCTTTTCTTTACACTTTAACATTCTGTTAGTCCTTGAAATTTGATAAAGGTTGGAAATTGGAATGTTTGAGTACCTTTTCTTGTAGATCAAGCATTATCATACCAAATGTGTGGTATAGTAAACAATCAATGGTTAGGGTAGACATTTTTGCAGGGTAGGGGACAAGCACCCAAATTTTCAGATTTTTTTTAAAACTTGAACACCACCTTATTTTGGCCCGTTTAGACAAAGAAGAAGAGAATATGGAGTTCGTGTTGCAGAAAATGTTGAATTCTGGATTCCTGCAAGGAAATTGATTTAAAAATTTTGGAGATTATGAACAAATTACATTCCCAATTGACAAATCTTAGATTACACGGCTACTAAAGGTCGTTGTTGCTACGTAATGTTGTATAAGGCCTATGAATTGAAGCTCCCCGACGACATTTTTAAAGTCCAGAGCTTGTAGGCATATTGGAAAAAAAAAATGGAATCTCGTGAAAGAAAATTTATGAAAATGCACCGTAGTTGCCGATGTCAGTTGATGATGTGATGTCACGTATGGCAAATTTCCGTTTTTGTCATCTCCAGAGCTCGGAAAAGTTTACCAGACTGTTTTATGAGCCAACACTACTGCAATAGGTAAAGGAATTTGCGGCCCGTGAAGCGAGCGGGAAACTTTGCTTTTTGGAAAGAAATAATTACAGATATTGTGCTTTTATCGAAGAGTATTGGAAATTTCATGAAAGACTGAGATTTTTGAAAAATACACTGTAGTTGACTGGTGTTACAGATGGCAAATTTCCATATTTTTCTTTTTTCAGAGCCAAGGGGCAATGGTACCCCTGTCCCCCGTATAGCTACGACACTGCAAACAATGTTGCTTAGTACCTCAACAAAATAATAAATAAATTGAGTGCAATGTTAAATTAATGTGCTGGGATGACATCACAAATTACCCATAATGCACTTAATCCCAAGAAAAATCCAAAGAAATGCTTTTTGCTTTGTTTGCTATATTGTTCGACTGGTTCCGAAGGTTTCTCAAGTTTCTTGCGCAAGTGGAATGCAAGAAATGGGCAGAGCCTCATGATCGCTGTGTCAGGCAAATATAAAAATAATTGTCTAATCAGTCATGTTCAAGTTGATCTTTCACAAAGATTTACTTTGGTGATTGGCAGGAACAAGGTAGTGACTTTCAACGTCTAACGGATATGTTCGCTTCATGGAAATTTTCATGAGAAGTACTTGAAAAGTTGTGAGATCTCGCAATTCACAATAGGCTCTCATGAGATTATCAAGAGATACAGTATCAACCACTCGCTATCATATATTTTTTAAATGAATGTTCATATATTGACCAAATCCGTGTTCCATGAATGCAGATCAATCCTACTTTTGATGTTATAGTTGGCCAACTTTTTTCTTTTCTCATTTTTCTCTTTTTCCTTTCCCTTTCTTTCCCTTCCCCTACTGCCTTTCTTTCCTTTCCCTCCTTTTTCTGCTTTTCCTTTTCTCGTTTTCCCTCTCTTTCTTCTTTTTCCTTTCTTTCCTTCTCTTCCTGTTCTTTCTTCCCTTCCCGTTTTTTGTGCCCGGGGCAGTTTTTCGCTGCCCCCCCCCCCCCGCTGGTTACGCCACTGGAACGGGACAATGCCCAAACTTTACTTTTGAAGGAACATACAATGAAAAAAATGGAACTGAATTTAGCTGCCAAGTTCATATGGATGGTAAACAGGTAAATCACTTGGAAATATCGCACGCTTAATTGAAATAGCGCCTCCAGTTGGAAAAGACATTGCATATCGAAAAGTTTCGATCATAAACCTCCAAAATGCGTTACAGTGTGCGGGCGCATTTTGCATTTTTAGGTTTTTCGCTTTATGTAATATTCGGGGTTGTGTTTTAAGGTCTGGCTAAACTGGATTTGTGATGTTCATACTATTGCACATCTAGTGAATGCTTTTTTAACTGGACACACCCCTTAATTTTTCTCGTAAATCATGAATTTTGGGATTTGATGTCTCTGGGCTAAAAAGGCGTTTTCATCCCAATTTTACATAATTTAGAGGATTAGCAAATTCTAGCCGGGAATATATTGACACAACTAAACGCGTTTCTGGGAGCTGCATGTCACAGGTAACAGGAGGAGAAGAATTGGTTTTATTTGGATCTATTTTTGTCGTAAAACGCTTGAAGTAAAGGCATAAAATGGCCCATTTTTGTGGGGAAATTCCCAAGTTATGACGTCACAACATTTTGAAATCGTCAAAAACATGTATTTCGAATGAAAATAGGCATTTCATGAGTTCTTCTCACCTTGACATATCATTCCAAAGCATAATCTATTTAGCTTACCTTAATTAGAACATTTAAAAATTTACGATATGGAATGAGCAAATGATCGTTTTGTATACAAAACTTTTCGATATGACTATGATACAAAGGATCTACCTGACAATCCCTACATTTATACCTAATAATGAAACACAGAATGTCATTGATATCCGTCCTTTGATTATCTTAAACGTCTGTGTCATTATTCTCATGTTGCTTTTGATTCTTCTAGCTGTCTACAATATATTAAAAGCACAAATCGTGTAAGCCATCTTCATCTCATCTTCGTCGCCAATGTAGAGTTCTGAACTCCGTGATATAGAGAATTCAAGATAAAGACACATGCACATAGTTAATGCTTTTATTGGAGTATATTTCTCTTCAGACTTTATTCTCTGTATGCTACAGTGAAAGTGATACATATTAAATCATTGAGATAAAGGAGATTGTTTTGTCTAGACCCAACTTACTTTTACAGCCATTGGAGGAAAGAGATGAAAGATATGTACCGATCCATTATCATTGTCAGGCGTGATCCGTTGAAATAAATGAAAGCAGAACACTGCAAGTCCTATTATCCCAAACTACAATTTTGTAGTCCGCGGAAATTCACAGTTGGCAGCCATCTTTGATTGACAGCAAGTTCAAAAATTGTAGTGTGCCGGAACTCATATTACACCGCACTGAGCGCTGATAGTGTTTTGATTACACATTGAGGTCTTTTATACTCACTATGAAGCAGAATAGTGAGGTTGTCACATTATCTGGATGAGAATGAATTTTAGACAGTTGTGGGGGGACTTAAGTGAGTAGGTTTGGAGAATTGAAGATGTTTGGGGTGAGAGGATTAGGTCTTGAAAGTCATATCTCACAAACTTTCAGTTAAACTGACAAAAGGTCCCTTGCCTTAAGGGGTAGGGGAGAGGACGTTAAGCTATACCATAGGCCCCATACGAACAACTGTGTATCCTTGAAAAAATCGATCAAAAGAAGGCAATGTTTTACCGAAAATGATCCTAAAAGGTGTTTAGTATTAAGGTTATTTTGGATAATGGTCTCAAGTTCGTTTACGTTTCTTTCACACCTGTTTCAGATATGATATCTGTACAAGGTAAGGTTACACACATTATATTTTGCAGTCTTGACATCTAGGTAAAATAGATGCAGAGCAACTCGCATTATACAACATGCGCAGAGCGTTTTGTTATGTCCACTTGCGTGATGGCCTTTCATGCCCGCTCCCAGGATATACCCTTGAGCAGTACACTTTATAGGAGCTCATCACATATTTGAGGTGTTACCTTGACAAAAAAAAACCCTTCCTGCCTCAGGATTGGTTAAGAGTAAGTTACTTGGGGAAATTAGAACTGACTTGGATATGGAAAGTGGCAGATTCTTAAACCCAAATTTTAAAGTGTACCTCAAGCTGTCAAGTCATTAATTTTAAAAATATATATTTTAGAGGATACAAAATGAATCTTATGCATCCTTCCCCCATTGTCATAGCTCTTCCCACTGTCGAGATATTAAATGTTGCTACCAATTACTAGTGATAGCTCTCTTACTATCATGGGATGATGTAATTAATTAAGCCCTCTCTGTGCAACATGATATACAAGCGAACAGAAAGTGTTCAAAGTCATAAAACGTTTTTAATGTTAAATCGAAACAAACAGGCAATGAGAGTTGTGGACTAATTTGTTTTAAGTAAATAAATTTCAACATTTTATATCTCAGCTTAGGAATGTCGTATGAAGATGGGAGATAGACTGTTAGAATTCGTTTTGCATGCAGTTTAATATATATGTTTGAATTTTCCACTTGAGGTACGCTTTAAAGGCAGTCATTCCTCACCCTAAACTACAGTTTCAGTATGCACACATCAAAACTCTCAATTGGTACAGCCATGGGCGTCCGCAGAAAAAAAGTCAGGGGGCAAAATTTCTTTTTTTCTTTTTTTCTCAAAACCTCCAAGTCACCATGAATTGACACACAGCATGCGAATATTTCAGCCCATTATGCCTCCCAGATCGCCGGAAATGGCATTTCTAAAGCCTATTTTTCGCATAGAAACTTGGAAAACACGTTTTGTTCGGGTTTTTGCTTTGATTTTTATACGTTTTTTCAAATTTTTGATTTTCTAGGGGGGCAAGTGCCCCCCCTTGCCCATACCTGCGGACGCCCATGGGTACAGCCCTTTGATTGGCATCACATTCAAACATGTATCATAGCTAAATTACACAGCATGTGCACTGAGAGTGTCTTGATTACACATTATGGACTTGCATGGCCACTGGGATAAGCCATGAAGCAATAAACTAGGATTGTGTCTGGATAAAGATGAGTTTTAGATAAATGTGGGAGGGGCTATAGAAGTAAGTAGGTTGAGAGAATTGGAACTGTTTGGGATGATGAAAATATGATGATGATGAAAATATGCCTTTAAGCATATGAAATAGACATTAAAGCGTGTTAAACTTGTGGTGCCCGCAAACTCTTTTCATTGTGTGACTCACTGGCCTACATGACTCTCCCTTGGTGTCTCCTCTGTGATGATTAAACTAAGAAGCTATATGGCAAAGGTTAAGTATGAGCGCGTCATCTAGTTCAAAAGTTTCAAAAAGTTCAAAAATGAAGTGTTTTTTTGAAAGATTATAGAAGCATTGGTTTTCTGTCAAAACTGTTTCTCAAGTTACCAAAATTTTCGTACACTTTCCAGGCTCGAGTGCTGGGTTCTATTGTTTCGATCTTCAGTAAGTAAAGTCTCAATCGCATTGACATTTTTCATTTTAGTGGTCTTTACAACTGTTCTAGAGGAAGAATTCGGCCTGTTTTGCTCGCACTTACCATATTTTACAAGTCGCCCTTCTGTTTCATCGATGTGGGGTGAATGAGTGCGCATCCCCACCTCATCGATTTCCAGTCTTCCGTTTTCCCCCAAAGCCTTTTAAGGCACATCTCTGTAGGGGCAGGGTGAGATTGGCTTTGGAACAAGAGTCAACGTAAGCCATGTTCTCTCACAAATGGCTTGTGCATTAATTTTTTAAGAAAATATTAAAAAAACACGCGGTGCTTGTTTTGAAGAAAATTCGAAATTTTTGAAAGAAATTTGGCTTTCTTACGGACCATTAAAAATCGGGTTCTTTGTTAAGGAACCTGTCCTTCGTATGAGAAAATTTAAAAATTTTATATGTGCAACAACTGAAATTCTTTTGTGGTTTTAATGTACCCCTACGAAATATGGCTCTGAAACGAAACTGGAAATTTGCCCGTCTTTTTACCTGTTTGAACAAAGATTTGAAAATTAAGATTTTACATTGGAAAACTTTTGGATTTTCATGAAAGAATTTTTTTGGCAATGTGATATCGAAAAACTTGTGGTTTTTATTAAGTGATATGCCTTTCAAGAGTAAAATTAAGTAGAATGTCGGGGTTGACAGAAGTTGGCTTGGGTTTTATATTGTACGAAGTAGCTATCGAAATTGAAAAATCTTCGGCTGTATGCCATTTCAAACATATATTTGAAAATCTGAAACTTTTACTGGGGAAATTTGTAATTTAATTACAGCTTTGGGGTTTTATTGAAGGATCTGCCTTTTTTATGTAAAAAATCAAGAAGGTCGACGAGGCGATTTATAGTTTGTTTGGGGTTACTGAATATCATAATGCTGCCCTCGAACGATATTGGAAAATCCCCCAAAAGTATGGCTTCGCAACTCGGAGTTCTGACTTAGTAACTCAGAATTCTAAGATAGTGTCTCAGAATTCTGACTTAGTAACTCGGAAAACTATCTCGGAATTCTGAGATAGTATCTCAGAATTCTGACTAAGCAACTCCCCCCGAAAAAAAATCCCCTTTTCTTTGGCTTCAATGTCCACTCTCTTCCACCGTACTTTGGAGGTAACGATAGCGAAGGTACTGAATCTTTGCTCCCCGAAGAGTGACAAAAGGCATCTTAAATACGGATTTCCAGTTAAAATTATGACATAGAAACATTGCTTCCCATTTGCAGATTGCCCTTGCTATAGAGGATTTTTAAGCAGCAATGAATTTATACACAAGTTCGTGGTTCTTTGGGTGGAGAACCCCGTCTTTCCCCTCCCCGTAGCAACGACATTGCTCGAGCGACAAGTGAGAATTTATAAACCCCGTCATAAACCAGGTATCGGCCACTGGCGCTAGAGGGAGAAATCGAATTCTGAAAAAAATATTTTCTTATGGTACAGTAAGAATGACTTCAAATGATGCAATTGATAGTAGCACTAGATTACATCTTGGGAAGTTGGGGCACTTAAAAATTCGAAAATTTTTCATTTAAATTTGAGTGAAAAAAACTTTAACATTTTATACAATTTTTTTTGACAATTTTATGGTGACTACGATGCTGTTTTAGAATTTCTGGCAATGTTTGAAAGAATTCGTTTACAGTAGTTTGGTGTATTAGTCCTACTAATTTCCTTAAGAACATGCGACATCCGTTTTTAAAACTCCGACGGAGGATCGATTTTTTTAGATCCCTGTCCGCGTTAAGGTCTGGTGGAAATTGGGGGAGGCAGCCACCCCACCCCCACTTTTTACCAATATTTTCCCAGTAGTCACAAATATTTTTCAGCACCGTTGATTTTGTTTCGAGGACCCATGATTCATTTCCCAAGAAAAATGTTGATGTGTGAGATTGTCAAAAGTTAAAATCACTTGCCTTGTAACTGCTTTTGGAGTTATTCAAGTTTGTGGAGATGTCTAAGGGGAAGCACTCTTTCGAAGAGACAATGAAAAGTCACAGACAAGTCAATGACAGCTATCACTCTTAGTAGGGATTCGGGCTGAAACTCAAAAGGGGGAGGGGGGTATTACTGTCAGGGGCGTAGCCAGGATTTTCTTATGGGGAGGGGGGCAATGTCGATTCGTCGTCCCCAATCTTGACTGACAGGACCATCTAAGCGGAGCTCTACCATCTATTGGCGCGGAGCGTACCAGGAAATTTTTGGCTTTACAAACCCCTCAGATGGCCGGAAACGGCACTTCCCGAGTGTTCTAAGCAAGAATATGTTCCGCCCAGCTTCGAAATTCTCCTCACTTCTTAATTGGAGCACCTGACAAATATTGAAGGGCTGAAAAAACCTTTAGCCTACACTTTTTCATTTTCATCGCCGCCACTGGGGTGCGGCATTTTCTTGTGGGAGCGAAGCGCCCAGGTGAGGAGCCTAGCGACCAAACGGGGAGAGGGTGTGGTTCTCTCATTCCTACCCCAAGGAGATTTTGCAATTTTACATCAAAATTGAGCGATCTGGTGAACACCTTAGGTGGAATTTTTGGACATTTTCAATCTTGTATCAATGTTTTCCTTATTCCCTCGAGAGTTAGTGTGTGGCTGTATGAGGGTTACTGTACGTGTCAATGGGGCCCTAGAAATTGTGTTGCACTGAAACAAAACAGCTATTCATAAGGCTTACATTGGCTAAACCAGCGGAATTGACGTTTTGCCTTGAAAAACGCCAAAACTCCATTTAAACAGCAAAAAAATAAAAAAGTTTTGGTCTGGGCGGGAGTAAGTGCGAACCCCCTGGCTACAGACCTGTCTCCCTGGGTGTCCCCCTCCAATTTTGGATTTTTTTGCTGTCTCGAAGAGCTTAGATGCAATATGGTGCTATATATTGTTCTTTTTACACTAGATTCCAGTGTACTCCACAGGGGGTTTTAGAGGGCGACAAGTCATCTTAGTGAAATTGGCCGCCCCTCCAAAATAGTTGCCGCTCTCCAAAAAAATGCAGCTTCCATTTTTAGTTCATTGCTTCATTACACATATACAAGTCATAACTGGAAAAATGTCTCTTGCCTCCAGGCTTGGCGCCAGGATTTGCCCGACAAAGGGCCACTCTCCGAACGGGGGAGGGGAAGGTTGGGTAGCGACCCCAAGCGCCGACAGCCAGGATGCCGTCGATGAGTTGGTGAGGGAGATTTGAAGAAAACCCGGGCACCATTGCGAGTCATATACGACGTAAAATTTGTATATGCTAGAGGAAGATATTTCCGCACTGATTTAATCGTGGAAAGCGGACGAAAATTTTTTGGGTTAGCCTACACTAAAAGAATATGTACTTATTTAAACTTATATAGGTCAATTGTCCCGGCAGTTGTGCCCTATCGGGCACAACTTATGTTGTACTTCCTTCTTCGAGTCCGTACCGCACGACTGACACAAGAGATTATTAACTAAGTTTAGCGAAATTTGATAAAATTCCCGACATGTACATGTATCAATTTATTCTACTTATTAATTTACTTGAAAAGATGGGAAGGGTTTGTACTTTATTAGTTCTAGGTAACGGAACTGAGGGAGAGTCTGAATCGTGAAATTACAAAGCACGCGAAAATTTTTGGTAGGCTTACAAAAATAACATAGCCTATGTAATCATTAAGAACAAAAAGAAAAAAAAATAGAAACTCTAGGGGGTGTAGACCGTATCGGGGATAACATACATTGTGTCGAAACCACCTGGAATACGCGATAAAATAGCCAAACTATGCTCCGTGAGTGGCTCACCAACTGACCTATCGCGTGATCCACACAAGAGAACAACAACTAGGCTTTGTGATATGGGATGAAATTTACGACCTCTACATAACCGGTGTAAACTGCATACCTGTCACTTGGTAAGGTTGACAGGACTTACACTCTCTAGATATGTGGAATGGAAGTATTGGAAAAACTGGAATGAATCTACAGCGCGTGTAGCGGGCCGAAAATTTGGGGTTCTTCTTATCGAAATTGTCCCTTGCGAGCAAAAAACAGGTAAACCATCAGGGAGACTAGTCGCCGTCGGGGACTACATACTTCATCGTAACGAATAAGAGCCCCCCCCCCCCCAGAAAAACTAAAAATATTCCCTCGATTCCCTCACTCTCCTTGCCGTTTGTCTTTTTTTATTTATTTTTTTTTAGGCCCTCCTTCATTTTGTTCAACATCTCCCATCACGTCCCCAAAATTTCTGTGTGTGTGGGGGGGGGGGGGGTACTCTGCCCCCTTGCGCCCCCCCCCCCCCCGGCTGGCTACGCTAGTGATTACTGTCATACCCCAAGACCAAATTAATGGTGCCTTTTAATAGCCAAAGTTAAAGTTGAGTTCAGGGGGTAAAAGTTTGCTTCAGGGCTCCTTTAAGGTGTGATCTGGTGGATTTTAAAGGCTTTTTATTTATGGAAGTTCACACAGTGCTGAAAAGGTGTCCTCCTCTCAATTGAGGAACCAAGAGGCTGACATTTTATTTTTTAAATAGGAAAAGAAAATGAAATAGGAAAAGAGGATTGTACAACCCTACACCTGGAATAGGGGGGAGTGGAGATCCTTCTAACCCATCAGTGACTTAAACACTGCTTTGTGCTTCCCTTGAGTTTTGGGGTCACGTCAGATTGAAGGATTTATTTCACAGGTTTGTAGCCTGAACATGGGGGTATCAAAGTAGGAGATGTACTGTGATAGTCCCGGGAAAGGATTTAAGGGAGAGTGCCCTCTTCACTTTTGAAATGGTTAACCTCTTCAAGGAATCTATAGATACAAAATGGTAAGAAAATCTAAACTTTGACAGAATTAGTCCAACTTCTCTTTTTTTGTCAGTGGGGGAATGGAGAAGGGGAAGGGGGTGCATACCCCCCTTCTGCCCAGTGTCTGTTAAGTAAAAACTTATCTTGAAAGTAGAAGCAGTGTTCCAAGTACAATGGGCCAACTGGAGTAAGCAATGAGTTACAGATTATTGAAGACTGCCATCAGGTCTCTAGAATTTTCTTTGAGGCAATCAATTTGCCAATCAAAATCTACTCCTCTTGTGGGTTTCAAGCAAATTGCAAAACCTTTCATGGATGGCAAACCACAGTGGGACAGTTTAATGTGCTTTTTTGTTTCAGGGCAATCTATAAAGTGCTAAAATCAGGAGAAGTATACAACAGTTTTCCTTTCGTGTGAGGTTTTACTTCCTTGTTCAATCATTTCATCTTTCCAGTTGAAAAGAAAGATTTCAACAATTGACAGGAACCTACTGTACAGGCGAAATAATAATTCACGAGTGGTTTCACAGGAAGACACCTGTGAAGGTTTGGTGAACATTTCCCCAATATGTGTCGTTTTCAGTGTAACCATTCCATCCAGTACTATCATTTCTACATCGAGAGTACTGACAAAAGCAGGAACTAGAGTATTTTTAAAGAAAATGTCTGACACAGTTGTACAAGTTTGGAGCTATCACGAAGACGATAAGGCTTCTCATCAGTTAAAGCTTCTCTGCCTTTTGGCTAAGATCATATGTAGTATCTGTTCCTTTCATCCAGTCTAGACTTGAGCCATACATGACAGTGATGACGTAAATGATCTGAGGGCCCTGAGGTTGGTCATTAAGTGTTGTCCTTCTGTGGACGCAATAGCTTCTTTGGGAAGCAGTTTCGAGTTTGGTTTCGCCGAACAAACCCTTTGCCAGAGGGTTGGGAGGACTTTAGAAATAGTTTGGAGTTTACTGACAGGCAAAGTCTTTTCGCCCTTGAGTTCTAATGTTTTGTAGCTACCGGTATTTACTAGTTGACCCTCCTGCTGTGCCATCTGAAATTCCTCCTTGTCTAGATGCAACCCTAGTTAATTGCTCAAGGGTGATCATATCATCAAGGGGGTCTCATATTCTCTGCCCTGTTGAGCATATGAGACCTTCATGTGTATCGACACACTCTCTGTGCATGCTGAGTAACATGAACTACCCTGCATCTTTTGAAACTGAAGTTGATCAACAAAGAGCTTAACTTATTGAGAATTTGGTTCCAACCCCCCGAAAATGTAGTTCGGAGTGAGATGGGATGCTGTCTATAAATTCACTGTTTGCTTTCAGTTAAATAGCTCTTCTAAAACAACACTATGTTGTTGAGAATGTGAACCAAGTAGGGCTACAACCAGTGAGATAAACCCCCTTCAGGGATTCTGCTAGAAACGCAAAAAAGGGGGGGATTTATTACTGATATGCCCCAAGTCCAAATTGATGCTGTCCTACCTAGGCTAACATTATGGGTGGGTTCAGGGGGACAAAAGCTTGCTTCAAGGCCACTGTGAGGTGCAATTTGAAGGTTTTAAAGGCCATTTATTTGTGTAAGTTCAAACATTGCTGCAAAAGTGTCATCTTTTTAAGTAAGAAACCAAGATATTGACAATTTTCTAATTTTTATGGAAATGAAAAGGGGGATTTTACCCACCTTCTTCTGGAAAGGGGGGGGGGCAAATCCCCCCCTTTCCCCCCTCTTACGGAAACCCTGCCTTTCCTTGGAATGGAGTGTCTAGAGCCGTCCTCCTACTTAATCCAGTGAGATGGATCTTGATCTACAGAAGTAAATCAACATTAATTACCTTGGTCCAGAGTAGCGTTACCATTTGAAGGAGCAGGGTAGATCTACTTGCCATATAAACAAAATGCCCAAGGGCCTAAAGGTCACAAATATTTAATCAGATTGCCATTTCAGATCTGATGTCAATTGATCGACAGGTTGTGTTCATATTACAAGCTTTGACCCAGCTTGGGGTGCATTATCATCTGATAACCCCTTCTCCCATGTCACAGTTTACTACTAAGATCAAATTCTACATCTTTGCTCTGTCAATAGGTGAACAGGCTTTTTCTGATAACTTAACCAAACTTACCTATAAAGGAAAGTAGTTTACCCCAAAAAACTGGCTGCCTTTCAGAAATTTCAAAGAAAAGTATGTGTAATAACCTTATGTTTTGGAAGAGGGCTACAACCTCTCACCAAATTGTTCATATGTATCTTGCTAAATCGCTAACATTGTAATCTATAAGTGTTTACTTTAACAGTACACTGTAGTACCCCTTTTTTAAATTTGCAAAACCCAGTATACTAATTCAGGGACGGCACTACTTAGTTTCAGGAAAATGAATACTGAAATCCAAGGTCGTTATGAATCCAGTGAGACAAAAATTACAAAAACTTATTCAAAAGGAATGTAATATATATAACATTACAGATCATATATTTCACACGAAATACTCCCATCTTTGATTGACAAAGACTGACATCTAACAGTTTCTAATTCGAAATCTGTTGTTACTCCCAAAATCTCCAGTGAGGGGACTTACCAGCCCCAATACTTGCCTCCTATTTAAATTATGTAAATATGAGGTATAAGGGAGGTTCCATGTAGATATCAAGAACAGAGCTCCAATATAAGTTTATAAGTAGCCATTGCATCAATATGAGCTGTAGTTCAAACTAGTCCAACATCATTCATCTTGCTTTTCTGTGTCAAAGTCAACCTAACCCTCATCTCCATGGCAACAGAAATTTCTCCATCATCCACCCTTTATGATAACCTCTGTGAAATGTTATGTATTTTCTGTTTCCATTAATTCTGTGATTCTTAGTTGCTTTGTTCCAATGGAATTTTCCCCATTCTTCTTTATTTGTACTTGCACCTGAAAGAAAAAATAGGAACATTTTTCAATTATATCACAGCAAAAAGTCACCTAGCTTTGAACCTTCCTTTACATGTACTTATGCGTTTAGTCAGAATCCATCTAAAATTGCTTTAATGATTGTTGATCTAAGTCATTGTTTTGTACATTTAAAATTAAATAAAATAGTGAAAACAACCAATTGAAAATCAGAGCCTAAAGCGTAGTAAATGTTACACTGTATTCAACTGTAGTGATACTTGCAAGTCAAGGGTCCCTCATTTGAAAAACTAATAAGTACATGTGACATCAATACTCTACGTTTAAACAATTTCAATTTGAAGGATTATCAGTATCCCATCACATCCCTCGTGGGTGCATTCACAAGCGAGCATACTTATCCCTTCATACATCTGAAATTTCTGGACTCACTAAACCTCTGAAGCAGTGTAGACTTGAGTGGAAGAGATATGAGGATGATCTACTACTCCATCAAGGCAACGTGGGGTGCTAGCACCTCTCCGAGTAGGGCGTGGAACACAAGCAACAATACAATTTAGATGTAGCAAGGGGTAAGTACATGTCAGCAATGTTAATACACCAATCTTCTTACATGCTATCGATTTTTTGAATGAAGTTGTTCTACCAGTCACTAGTCTACCAGAAGATCCATAAAGGGGACTGATGGAGACTCAAGCAAGGTGACAAAATGCGTGATTAAAATTTTTTTAGGTGACATATCCTGTGTTGGCATCTGAATGTCAAATTTGGGGGAAAACCACCAGATCCTGGGGTGGGGTCCAAGGAAAGCCCCCAGAAGCTCTGAGGTTTAGCATATATCTGTATGAAAAATTAATGTAACGTTTATTTCTTTTTGGTTAACCCAACTCTTAACTGACCTTACTGTTGGGGCAAGGACAAAATCTGGGGGAGGGGGGGGAATGCCCCCTCTTGCCAACACCCTTTGACATCCATGGATTAATGTCTCATTTCTAATTAGAATTGAGTGGGACACGTGATCATAACCTTTTGAAACCACAGAAGGTTTGATTTTCTCCATTATTATGGTGTAGTGTTATACATACAGCATACTGTACAAAATATCTATTTGCCTAATTTTCACATTGTGGGAAAAAATTGTATGGAAAAAACATACATTAAGGGGAAGAAATCATTTCATCTTAATGTTTTACAGTCCTACAGAAATATGTAACTTTGCAGTAAGTTCTATTGTCCACACAGACTACATGAAATTTCTTAAATATAGTTTAATAGTTAGTTAGCTAGTAATGTAAACCAGTTTACAAACATGTATTTATTAATGCAATTTATGTATGAAGGGACATTGAAATAAGGTGTATGCATATATCAGGAAGGGAAAATGGACAAAGGTGGTAGTATATGCTAATGTATTTTAATGTTTTCTCCCAATGTTCTGGGGATAGCACAATTTATCGATTCACAGAGAAATAAATGGGAAAATCCTGTTTTGCCTCAGCATTTCCACACATTTGTGGAACTACTTCAATGTTTACAAATTTATGGACACAAGTTATCAGATAAAATGTACAGAGGGCAGGTCATTCAAATAACATTGTTGAAGATGTTGAGGTGAAATAAGCAGTATGCTTCTGAATTTTATTACTTTCTTGTTTTTTACCTTAAGGTAAAGGAAATCATTTTACCTCCTTTTTTTAGTTTTTTGGCAGAATCCTTGCTGTACAGTAGGTATACAAAATGGTCAATTTGTTAAGAAAAAAGTCTTTGCTGTAATAATCTGCACTAGCACTTTATTACACACGGTATGGAATTTTGATACATTTTGGAAAAGTCTGGGCAAAATAATTTAGACTGAGCGCTTTATTTATAACTTTTGGCAATAGCCAATACCGTCCCTTTAATCGAGTTTAAAACTAATTGCAACACCAGAAATGATCTGAATGAAGATGGGAGATTTCCTGCTATACTGACCTGTTATAGAACAATACAAAACAGAATCAATGTGAACATTGAAACATGGATGGAAACTTAAAGAGGAAACATTCCAAATGGCACAGAGATTCTTAAGAGAGATGAAACTTTGCCAGAAAATGTCCAATGCGTGTTTAACCATGCCACACTGAATTTATCAACAAATTTTCAATGAATCAGCATATTTTGCAGCATCAATCGAAACATTAATGGATGAGCGCACACAAATTTTGGAAATGTACAATGTTCAGTCAAAATCAACAGTCATAACACTTGAAACTCCCCATGGGTAATACTTCCATCAGGGTCTGCTCTATAGTCCCCCATCTCATTAGTCCCCGTCTCATTGGTACCCCATTTAGTGCAATTCATCTCATAAGTTCCCTGTCTCACTGGTCCCTCCTCTGATCATTTCGTCTCATTAGTCCTCTGTTTCATTGGTCCCCCGTCTCATCAGTCCCCCATCTGATTGGTCCCTCCTTTTATTATTTCGTCTCATTAGTCCCCTGTCTCATTGGTCCCCCATCTCATTAGTCCCTCTTCTAACTATTTTGTCTCACTAGTCCCCTGTGTAATTGGTCCCCCATCTCATTAGTCCCCCGTCTCATTGGTCCCTCCTCTTACTGTATTTCGTCTCATTAGTCCCATCTCATTGGTCCCCCGTCTCATTGGTCCCCTGTCTCATTAGTCCCCCATATCATTAGTCCCCCCTCTCTATAGCCCCCATTTCGTTAGGGTTAGGGTTTAGGGTTAGGGCTGGGATTGGGGTTTAGGGTTAGGGTTTAGGGTTAGGTTAAGTTTTAGGGACCAATGAGACAGGGGACTATTGACACGGGGGGACTACTGAGACGGAAGACTATAGACATTATCCCCTTCCATCAATGCATAATCTCCAACCATACTGTAGGTAGTAGTACTTCCATGACCTAACCATATATAGAGTATTAAAAGTAATTGATGCACAGCAACATCGTAAGTCATGAGTAAACTGAATGCAATTAGTGTGCCATAATAACATCACAGATGTCCCATAATCCACTACTGTAGCCTATATCTCAAAAAAGAGTTGCATTACATTGAAAATTGATATCTTCTGAATGCTACCATACATGCTATTGAAATGCAATTTTCACCCTCTAGAAAACCTTTTTTGGCATATTTTGAAGTCAATGAATTTGTCTCCAGCCAATCTCTTTGCTGCACAATCTTGAAGAGCATTACACTGGTATGGTGCGTAGATCGTACAGTATTTATCAAAAAGATTATCCCAATAAAGAAATAATTCCCAACTATTGTCATTCACAACAATCTAATCATTTTTAGCTTCCTTTGAATAATAACAGTAATGCTGCCATCAACTAATTCCACTCCGTAATTGTTTGCAGGAAGTATAGAAACTCTTTATGAGGAAATGACACATTCAGGTTTACCACAAACCACTTACAGTACCTTTAAAGGGTCATACAGTAATATGTCAGCTATACAAGTCCTATGACAGCATGATTGCAGACCTTTTTGAACAAAATGAAATGCATCAGAACAGGCACATATTGGTGGTAGCTAGTGTGGGAGGTTATTGATCATATTTAGCAGGGAGGGGAGAGAAAAAGACAGGGGAGTGGGCAGGACTTGAAATATGATGAAAAGGGCATAGCCAAAATGAGCGAATTGGCTACAGGTCTATGCTATTCAAATAGGACATTTTTTAGGGCACCACAGCCATCAGTATGGGAATGATTGCCATCGCTATTGGTGCCATGTGTGATTTAGAGCCCTGCAGGATAGAAGAGAGAAACGAATCACTCGTCCCCCCCTCCCTTTTTCACAATAAGGTGGGTGAAATCCCCCCCCTCCCTTTTCATTTCCATGAAAATTATAGTATTGTTAATACCTTGGTTTCTTACTTAAAAAGAGGAAACTTCTGAAGTTACTGTTTGAATCTACGCAAGTAAGTTGCACCTTACAGGGGCCTTAAAGGGAGCTTTAGTCTCACTGAACCCACTCGGAACTTCAGCCTCAGACAGCATCAGTTTGGACTTGCGGTTTACCAGTAACGAATTCCCCCTTTGCATTGTTTCTGGTGGAATTCCAGATGTCTACATCCTGTAGCGGGGAAAGGGGAGGGGTGGTGAATGTCTATACGCTACATGTGTAATGTTGATAATTCTATAAAGTTACATTTCCTTCTCTGATTGACTGTCCTACCCCTACAGTATCACTGTTTGTGGGGGGAATATTTAGTCTCAAGAAATTTTAGTTTTAAGTATTAGTAATTTTCCAATGGGCTATTTTACAGCATTTCAAACCTGACCTAGCAGTCGGAGGAGGGGAAAAGTGGAGATTCAAGAGTAAAGAGCTTGGTTAGTTTATAGTTTGTTAGATGAGGTTTTATGGCTCAGTTTCAAACCAATTTGTAAAAGGCGTGGACAACAGCACATTAGTGAGTCTTAAACCTGAAAACAGTATTAAGGGTAAATTTTCATTTATAAAGAAATTTGCAAAAGCACAAATTACTGTCCTGTAGTGTAACAGGCCAGGGGATAGGGTTTTGGTTTTTTTTTCAATTTGAGTCTCCTTCAAGAATCACAAGTTTGCCAGTTGCATGCTACACTAGCTGTTTCACTTCTCTTTACAAGCCAAATATTTACAGTCAATCATAGTTGAATTGGTACACCCATGCATTCCTTTTCATGAATGACTCCCTCCAATCATGTTACAAGTTTTTGTTATGGAAACCAACTGATCCAAACTGAGTCTTTGGGTTTGGTTACCTATGTCTTAAAGCACAATGAAAGACTCATACAGTATAGCAGTATGATCAGTTTTGAACGTTTTCAAAATATCACTGGGGAGCCAGCTAATTCCCTTCAAATCTCTATTTCCTCCATAATGGGATTGGACTGTTGCCAGATAAATTAGGCGAATTTCCCTTTCATCCGAATAGCTTCTTTGCCAAAAACATTGTTTTGAAAATTAGAAGGGAAAGTCATCAAATTCCATCTTGATTTTTTTACCATCTTGTCTTTTCTTTTCAGAAATACTTCCTTCCATCTTGATTTTTAAACAAAACATTCTATGTTTTGCCAGGCTTTTTGTTTCTCTGGTAGCCATCAAGACTGTTTTAGCAGCTGGGTGCTTATTTAAGTTTGTTGTCAGCATCAGCTCAGTTATGGTATGGAATTGTTAATAAAATTGTGTTGAAGATTGGGAGATTTAAAGGCTCAGTTCTCTCACCCCAAACAGTATCAATTCTCCTAACTTTTCCACTGAAGCCCCTCCCACAATTGTCTGAAATTCATCTTCATCCAGATACAATCCCAGTTTATTGCTTCAATGTGAGTATAGAAAAACTCCATTTATAGAATCAAAACAATCTCAGTACCTCTCATTCTGTGTAATGTAAGCTTTGGTGCTCTGCATTGTTTGAATTAGCTGCCAATCAAAGAGCTGAGCCAATTGAGAATTTCGGTACCAGGGTACAAAAATTGTAGTTTGGAGTGAGAGGTTTGGCCCTTCAATTCTGTGCTACAGTAGCTGTAACCTTGCTGTTATCTAACTGTTGTATAGTCTGGCTAATTGCCCACTACAGCTAAACGCAATCCAAACCATCCAAACACCTTAACCTGCCTCCAGGGATGTGTCCTCGCTAGCCAACCCCAGGTCAACTAAATCCCCCTCCCTTCTCCCCTGCATCACTTATTTCAGCGTGAAAGGAATTTGAAAATTTGTGAATCATTATCCTGCACTATATTTCCTTTGGGCTGGTCCAGGCAAAAATATACTCCAAATAAATTCTTCATGCAGAGAGCACCAGCCCTTAACCCTATTCCAATTCAAAATGACAATAAATGCACATAGCACACAAAAATTACTACGCACATTCCTGACTCTCAGTAAAGCTAGTTTTTTAATACTGATGAAGAAAAAAGTAATACATAAGTCTTGCATGCTTTTGACAAAATACCAACTGTACTATTCTTCAAAGAACTTAACACTTGGAAGAAACATTGAATCTGGCACAGTACTGATTACTATAACAAAATGACCTCTACAGATGTACACAGCAGATGGCAGGTCAATGGATATATTTGGCATTGTTTCAATTTTCCAGTCTGCTTGCTACATTTTCACCTTGACACACTGTCCTGCACTTTGAAATAAAAACATACCAGAAAATTGCAATCAATTAAATCATTGTGATTGTAGCCTTTAAACAAAGGATAAGAAAAATATTTCTATACATTGTTTGTTTTTATAATCCATCTCACAGCTGAGATTTCGCAGCTAGTCTCCCAATCCTTAATTAGCTTCAATGGCAAGTGCAACCATTAGCTGAAGTGTAACTCAAGTCAAAAAATTCAAAAATATATATTTAGCAGCATGAAAAATTAATTTTGACAGATCTTCATAGGATATTCTTGAGCTGAGATAAAAAATGTTGAAGTTTATTCACTCACATTAAAATGGTACATTGCACAATAATTTGTGGTTTCATTCTTGTAGTACTCAAATTACAATCTTCAAATGTATTACTTGTATTGCACCTTGTACTTAGGTGTGATAGCACTAAAACTCTTATGAGGTGATGTAATTAAGCGCTCTTTGTGCAACATGCTATGCAAGCAAATAGGGAGTATTCAAGGTCATAAAAACGTTTTAATTTTAAAGGCAAACAAAACTTGTAATGTGAATTGTACAACAAGAAATCCACACAAGATTGTGCAATGGACTAATTTGTTTTAAGTGAATAAATTTCAAAATTTTATATCTCCGCTCAAGAATGCCCTATGGGAGTTGGACTGTAAGAATTCATTTTTCATGCTGTTTAATATATATATTTAAAGTTTTTCACTTGAGATACACTTCAAATGTCAAGTGCATCCATCAGTTAAGTTATAAACAGTACAACATTAGCTAAGAAGAGAAATATTGCCTTTAAAATGCTTCAACATAGCATTATCAAAACATTCTGTCTCAACAATAAAGCCCAGCAATAGCTTCATCTCCTCAAACTATTATGCACTTGTAAGAAGAGTTATGGAAGTTGCATCTTTGGAAAAGTTGAAAGTTTGGATGAACAAATAATTTTTGAGCAACAAACAACTGAATTTCTATCTGAGGGAAACTGATTTCTTGAAAAGAAGGCTACTAAACTGTCTTATTTTTAATTATTTATCACTCTTTGCCAATAAGGATTGGTTTTAAAAGGATAAAATTTCCTCGTAAAACAAACACAGTATTTCCCTTTAAAAGGGAAAATGCAGTCAATTCAATTTGGAAAAATATTTTTTCTTTGTGTTCTGATTCATGAAGGGATCCGTCTAAAGTCATGACATAGGCTGTTTGGTTTTGATGAGATCAAAATGACTGGTGAGATTCACTTAACTATTCATAAACAATTGTTGGACAATCCAACCTCTTACCTACTGTATCTATCTAGGATTTCAACAGAATCACTGGGTAAAAATTGAATTGAAAATTCTACCGTCTTAGACAGTAACATTTCTCCCTTCTCTGTTTACTTAACAAACAAAGAATTACGTAAATTTTATTTGTGATCATAAATTTGTTATCTGTATAAATTTGCAGATTAATAACCTGTTATTACAGATTTATTGCTGCATATATAGATTATTAATCTTTACGTACAGATTATTAATCTGTAAAGATCAGTGTACAGATTATTAATTTGTTATTAACTTATTGCAGATTAAAATAGTAACTATATGCAAGGCTTAAAAAGGCTTTTGAAACATGTAGCCCAGGGTTCATTCACTTTAAAACCTTTTAACCTTTTAATTGCCTTCAAACAGTCAAAATGGAGTCTGCACCAATTATAGTTTCAAAAGGTCATGATGACATTCAACTATATGTGGCTTACATTGGAACCACATCCTGCCTGAACAAGTCATAATTGACCCGATACACTGAAGTTATCCACTGAATGTCTACCAGAGTGCAACAGTCACCGATGTATAAATTATGACAATAGGTGTATTGTCATGTGATTTAACAACCCATCAACACCAATCTGCTACATCATGGTGCTATCACCTCGTCAGCTAGATAAGAAAGCTTAAGTTCAAGGATGGTTTAAATAAGGGCCACTTCAAGTTCAAGTCATGTAGGTTTCAAATATGCTTCAAATATGGTTCAAATATGGTTCAAATATGGTTCAAATCGGTTTCGATTCCTACCCTTTTTTTGCTGCTTACAACAGACTAGGAATACCATGGGCATTCTACAACCAGACCAAAGGGCTTTAGAAATATAGGGATATCACTAGATATATATACATGTACTACATACTTGGGAGGTTTGTCACAGTTACTTACTTTCTGTCCATCCATGACATGGAAACCTTTTTTGAGTGCTGTTTGTACTGAAGCTGGATTAGAAAAACCGATAAATCCAAAGCCTTTAGAGAAGCCTGTACTTTGATCCTGAAATAAAAACAGAGAGAGGGCAGAACAAAATTAAAGTAGTAGTAAACACTAAATAGTAAAAGTACATGAAGTCACTAACTTGAGGGTCATATTTCGTCCCCTCTCTGGCGTACTGACGAATCACAAAATCAAGAATGTTGTAAATCTATGGATCTTTTATTTCACATTGTGACGAATGTTCTCTTATTTGGAGATTTTTCGCTTTTCATCGTTTTTATGTTTGGGTTTGTAGAAGATGGTATATTTTACAAAGTCGTTGCAATTTTTAAGGCTGAAGTGAACAGATTACGGCAAAAAATGCATTCGTTACTACGCCAAAATTGCAAAATTTTCACATTCGTCACTATGCCATTTTGCAATTTGTTAGAACGCCAGAAAGGGGACGATTCCACCTGTGCACAAACTACAGTATCATATATAACAGACACAGGACTGCAAATGACAAATGAATGAGAAACATAAAGGCGGTGCAATATCATGCCTTGTTTATGACCTAAATTTAGGATTACAGCACATTGTGGGATAATTAGCAATGCGTATTCTGCACCCCCTACAACATGTTTGAATAATATGTGTTCGTTTATTTTGCATAGCAAGCATTCACTGTTTTGACGCTCATAAATGATAAATTTTGCAAAATCATAAAATATGTTCTCCTACCCAGCCACCAGAGTCTCCATTCACCAGACTGCAGCGTTGTGCACAGGAATACTTCCAAATGTCAAAAATATTCTCAAACTCAAGCCTCATGTGAGACGAATAAATGATTCTAAGATTGTGGTCTCACTTACCCCGAGCACGAGGTAGCACCATGTTACCTTGCGCTTGAGTAACATGGATATGTGGGTAAACTGGGGGTTGATGTCTAAATTTTGATCCACCTCAAATCACAGAGTCCTGCATTTTTAAACACCTTGTTTGTTTTACTAAATCAAGGTCTTAGGTGCTAATGACACTGATGACCAGTATTTTCTACTATAGTAATTGGTATGTGAAATACTTGACCCATTTACTATGGTAGCACTACCCAATCAACCAAACTTGGGGTGAGATCACAGATTGAAAAACATGACATCAACCTTTGATTTTGACTTATTGTAAACATGAGGTAACACAGAGTATTGCGAGGTACATGAAAACAAGGCTTAACAGCACTGGAAAGCCTTGAGACAGAGTCAGTTTCCTAACTTAAACCACTACCCATGTTTATTTCTGAAGGGAGGGTAGGAAGAAGAGGCCTGGTCACATTCCATGACTTTTCCATGACTTTCAAGGACTGGGACTCATATTTCAAGGCTCTCTAAAAACAGTCATATCCCATATTTCCATCTTCTTTCCACAAAATAATTTATGTAATCATCAAGAAATCTGAAACAGTTTAAAGGACCAATCCTCTCACCCTAAACAAGAATTCTTGTTGGGGATTACCAAAATTCTCAATTGGCTCAGCTCTTTGATTGACATCTAATTCAAACAATGCAGAGTATCAAAGCATACAGTATAGGTACACAGCATGAACTGTGCTGAGAGTGTTTTGATTACACACATTGAACTTTTCTATACACCTGTACTCACCCTGAAGCAATAAATTGCGATTGTGTCTGGATAGGGATGAATTTCACACAATTGTGGGAGGGACTTAAGTTAGAAGGTTAGGAGAATTGGTACTGTTTGGGGTGAGAGAATTGGGCCTTTAAGTCCACTTCCATAATTCCCTGACTTTTCCAACACTTTTTGAAAAATTGTTCATTTTTTTCTGATTTCTCAAGTATGGAATGTACACATACAATACAACATCACTTTCAAAAAACTGAAACCAGTCTTTCCAATACTGCCACATATTTAATGCCATCACTTAAACATTACAGAAAATCTTCTGTAACTACAGACGCTTCAGTTCTTCAGAAAACATTTCCTAATACTCTTTCCAAGGAAATAAGGTATACTGCATACTCTAATGTATGTTCAAATATATGTGTAATGAAAGTCTAGTTGACTAAGCAAACAGATCAAAAATGTAGGAAACCAGAATATACAGGAAGGCCATCTGGATGGCGTTAATTTATGGTGTCCACACTGAAATAACATAAGTGGTTGCAAAGAAGGAAAGGATTCGTCACCCACACAATGTTTGTTTTGGTTTGGCAAAAACATATCACACATATTCAACTGTATCAGGATTATTTAACAAGTGAACATTGCTCAGCTTGTCTAGACAATATGTCTCTACTTATATGCAGATTTGCTAATAAGAAATATGGTGTTTAGATACAGTAGTATTTAAGTTCACTCCTGAGTAAAAACTTTCTTCTCTACAGTAGATTTAAAGGTCAAGAGCCTATTGCCCCAAACTTATTTTGAAGCAACAACACTAAATCTCACTCATATTTTTTTTCTTATCTCTTTTCAAAGTATCCTTCATATCATTTTATTGTAGGATTTCACTATGGCATACTTCGTGATAAATAAAAACTTAACTACAATTTCAAATTTGAGGGGAAGAAAAATTGTTATGTGACTCTCATGAACCAATCATGAAACAGGACAGTCTACTATACTAATTCAACTTGATAAGACTACATTTTCCCTTTAAATTTACATTAAAATAGAAGATAACTACATAATCCTCTCACCCCAAACAGTTCCAGTTCTCCCAACATACTTGCTTGAGCCCCTCCCACCACTGTCTAAAACTCATCCTCATACAGACAAACTCTCAGTTTATTACTTATGGGTGAGTATACGAGACCCCAATGTGTAATCAAAACACTCTCAGTACAGTACATGCTTGGTAATATGAGCTGTACAGTACTCTGGAGCCATTTTTTAACTTGCTGTCAATGAAAGAGCTGTGCCAATTGAGAATTTCTGTTGGCTACTACAAAAATTGTAGTGGGGTGGGATGGGATGAAAGTTCTGATTACACACAGGGTTGATCTTGTACACTCACCCAGTAACAATAAACTGAGATTGTGTATGGATGATGGTGAGTTTGAGACAGTTGTGGGAGGGGCTTAAAAAGTAGGTAAGGAGAATTGGAACTGTCCGGGTGATTTGACCTTTAAAATCTTCTAATCACTGCAGGGCTAGAGGTGGCTTCATCCTGTTAGTAATTTGCACAATAACCCCACAGGTCCAACAGTGTAAAAGGTGGGCATTCATCACCCCAAACTAAAATTTAACCAGTGAGTCTACAGAAATTCTCAATTGGCACAGCTCTTTGATTGGCATAAATTTCAAAATATGCAGAGTACAGTTGCTCATAGTATACATCATGTACTAAGAGTGTTCTGATTACTTATAGGGCCTTGTATGGTTACCAGGGTATTTCAGAAGCAATAAATGAGGATTGTGTCTGGATGAGGATGAGTTTAAGGTGTGCTTTCACTGTCTTCACAATGAAAAGAAGATTCTAATTTGTCGTCTTTCTGCATGCAACCATACAGAAACACAAGACCTAACATAGACATACAGTATGTGCTCTTGTGCATGCTCTGTGCCAACCAGGGACATTTAAGCCCTAGTTTCTTAATACATCCAGAGGGTTCACTAGGTCACAAGTTTGCACACTTCAAAAAAGATTCATTAGATCAAGGGTTTGCTAGAATGAAGGCGTTCCATTCGATCTGTTTCACTAGTGAAGGAAATCATAGATTAGAGCTTAGCTATTGCACAGCTGATCTACAATAGCAACCTTTTTTTTAATTGGCACACTTTCAATAGAATTGAACCTACTACCTACCGTATCTATGTATTGCACCGTCTGTCTCGTAATTACTGCTTAATGCCCACTACCCTAAAACTCATTGCTGTAACCTTCTCACACTCTATAGAAGTTGGAATGTGCCAAAATAGACTTCAAAAGGATTATTTTTGTAGTCTGAACCAAGTGTCTACTGTACATTTACTTCAGGCAGGAAAGTATTTCAATAATCTTATCTTTACATTAATTAACTTCCATAACTCTTTGGTTCAACTGCTTAAGTTTTGTACTAAACTATGTATTGAATAAATAGTAAGGGGAGAGTCATTTATCTAACCGGCCATTATGGGCAGGTGGGCAAAGGAAATACAAAAGTAACTTGACCATAACTGCCAGTTAGAAAAATGACTTTGCCCTAACCACTGACCAACTTTGGACATTGAAGTGAATAGAGTTTAAATAGTAAGATAATTTTACATGATTTTCAAGTTTCATCCTAAATTGTAACCTTTCACCCTGTTTGTTTAATTTCAAGTCCCTTTAACTTAAGTAACATCTATAATCATCAGTAAATCTGCCTGAAAAGAAGAAAAACATTCTAAGATGACTAAAATTAAAAGAAATATTAGATCCTTGTATGAATCAAATTTACATGCTATGGATTTCCAACCTGATAACGAAATAAAACTTCAAGGGAATTTGCTTCACCTTAATAAAATTTCAAATCTTATTCTTCTCTTACACAATTTTAACAAACATGAAGACAAATAGATAATAAGTAAAGGGCAAACAATTACAGAGCCAACCAGAAAATTTAGAACACACACAAACACACATAAATTCATTCAAAGAAACAGGCAAAAAAGAGAGAGAGAGACAAACAGACAGACTAACAGACACACAGACAGACTTGGGCGGCGATTCTGAAGGGGTAAGCCCCTCAATATTGAGAAATCATCCACTGACTTTGATTTTCCAGACATTTTGTCTTATACGTTAAGTTCAGTCATGTCCCACCACGGAAGCATCATACTTCCTGTGACTGCCCTAAAATATATTCCAACACCCATATGTTCTGACGATCTCTATATTCCTCTACAATAAAGTTGTTGGAACAAAGGGGTGTCAGAACAAAGCCAGTATTGGAATATAATGGATTTTGTGGGAATCTAGGGGTGTCAGAACTTAGGAGTGTCAGACCATAGGGCTGTTACAATACTTCCATAGTCCCACAATATTGACAACAAACTTCTGCTCCTGCAGAAAGCTCAAGACCAAAACAGCCTGAATTACAAGCAAATAAGTTCTAAAAAGTTTATACAGCAGTTTTTTTAATCTTAAAATCAGCAATAAAAAAAAAAAAAAAAAAACACACACAGAAATGTGCTGTACATGCAAATACCAACTTTAACTCTCTTGCAAATGCTGCATTAGGTACAGTATGTTGCAAAGCATTTTAACAACATTGATATCGATGCTGAGTTGAAATCACTTCCTAAGGCTATAAATCTTGCCTAGTGTGTTGATCCTGTTTCTTTGTACAGTAATATGTATTGCATTAGATGATGTTTTATGGCTCAGTCTCTAACCAGTTGGTTTAAGTCACGCTGGCTAGGACCTTTTCCAGTCTCGGCTCACTGGCTTGTTTTCCCTACTCCATTGCTTATGCTGAGCACCAAGCAAATGGCTGTAGATTTCACTTTTAAAATCTTCAGTATGATCCAATTAGGAATTAAACTTCAAACAGTTCAGTAACTTCCCAATGCACGTCTGATACTCCAAGGGCTTGAACATGCAGTCCGTTTAAAGTGCATTGAGATGGCAGTTGAGGGAAATTTGACAACCTCGTGCAATTATGTATTTTCTAGCTTTGTACATGCCCATATTTGCATGTACATCAACGTTACAGGTTCACCTGCTCCTTTCGTAGAAGTATGCTCTTCTTTTTCTTCTGTCCTTTCTAAACTACTGTACTAATAGATATATAAAACAACATACACAGTGCAATGATCCCCGAAGTTATTATGAAGCTATGTCTCAGACAGTTAGAATATAAAGAGTCAAAGATTACACAGTAACTTGACTGAGATTGTAAAACCTGTGTCACCCTCTCATCAAAATGCAATTTTAGGTGGCTCATTGAGTTAGTTCATAAAATCAACAAATTTTTCCCAACCTGTTAAGTTTTCTTCACATACCAATGTTAAAAGATCAAACTTAGAAAATCCCCATATTCTACATACAATGAATAACTGTTTTATGAGTGAGTACTTAACTGAACAATTCATTTTTCAAAAATTTGTGACCACACACTTTTTCAAATTATGCATGAAACCGTTACACGAGTCGGGAGTCTCAGGACACCACAAAATTTCAAAATTTTACCTTTTTCCATTACTACAGTATAGGACATGAAACTTAACTCATACTAACTATAAGCATTGTCATGTTGTAGTGACCCTTTAACTCTCTCGTTAAGTTTTCCATATCAACTCAATGAGACCCTTTAAAAGGCAATAGGATCTTTTATTTTCTGAAACTTGTCACGAAGACCTATTGGTTGTTTTTCCTCATGAATTATGTGTGCTCTTTTAACAGGGAGCATATCACCATGGAAATGACTAAAGGAAACTTATTTAACTTTAAAGACAAATGTGATTTGGGGGTCCATTAGCCTTAAATCATCTTCCTTTATTGTCTACACGAATTTCAAACCGTCATATTCAGTGACATGAGGGAATTAAGATGTGGGGGGAAGCACAAGCAGGGATTAATTTAGCATTCAAATTTTGCATAGCAGTTTTGAAGATTTTTGAGGTCTTTCACACTTTGTTTGTGAAAATGCAAGGGTCATGCATACAAAATATTGCTACACAATTTTCCATTTGTGCAGCAACTTGGCCTGTTTGTGTAGCAAATTGTGATGCAATACTGGATAAATTATTCCGACAGAATTTGGGGACACTCTACAAAGTAAATACGATGCACAATATGATGCACATTGTATTTTCACCAGAGAACCTTTAAAGGGACAGTCATTTATCTAACCAGCCAGTATGGGCACAGGAAATACATAAGTGACTTGACAATAACCACCAGTTAGATAAATGACTCTGCCCTTTATACTATTTTCAAAAAGTCAGAAGGGGATGTCTCCCCTCTGCTCCCACCTACCCCTCATCCCCACCCCGTTATCCAGTCCTGATAGCAGTTCTGACAGTCTCACACAGTATGACTTTTTAAAATGTTTAATACTTCAGCAGACAAATAAGTCTCTACCCTTAATTTGCTTTCTCCGCTGTAATATTTGTACTGAACAAAATTGCTCACAAGGAGAAAAAAAATATGAATTTTTTAAGCGAAACAAAAGGACAAACAGCCTGAAGAAAAAAGGAAGTAGGGAAACATTGAAAAAAAAATTGCTATAATTATTGTGGGAAATTCTGTCTGTTAAAAGCTTTCTTAAAAGACCGTCTGATATATCTACTTACCAGGTCTTCCTAAGCTACTGTAGGGTAAGGGGTGCACTCACTTCTCAGTGTGTGTTTCAGATCTCTGGTCTATACCCACTTACCTGGTACCTTCGCTTTTGTTTGTACCAAATATGTAATAATAAATAATAACCAGAATGCAAAAATGCATTGAGATTTCGATGATACATACATGCCCTTTTCAATAAAATGCTACATTTATGTAACACCTGGTGACCCAAAGTGACCTTTGACTCCACCTGTATGTAACTGGTTTTTCTTTTAACCAAAACATTTCTATATTCAAAAAGCCAAATTTCATACTGTACCTTAAGATATTCTGCAAACAAAGTTTTCAGAGTTTGATGCCAGGTGATACCAGATGACTATTGACCTCCACCAAAAACAACAGGCACAGTACTTTCAACTCACCATAACACATCCACATACTAATTGGGAAATCTATCCAAGTTTCCTACCTTAAGATATCCCATTTTGACAAGTTTTTTAAAGTTTGACCAATCATGACCCCAGATGTGCGTTCACCTCCACAGAAATAAAAAACCTTATACAGACCATCTTCTCACCATAACTCATCCACATACTATTTATGAAATGCATTCACATTTCCTACCTTGAGCTATCCTAAACAAGGTTTTCTGAGTTTGAACCAAATGCCCTTTGACCTCTACCAAAATCAACAGGGTTTCTTCTTACATCATAACGCATCAACAAATCAGGTTTGAAATGAATCCAACTTTCCTACCATAATGAATCATGTAAATAAGGATTTCAGGGTTTGACCCCACGTGACCCCAAATGACCTTTGACCTCCACCAAAATCAATAGGATTCTTCCTTATATCATAACACATCAACATATCAAGTTTGAAATTAATCCAAGTTTCCAATCATGAGATATCTTGTAAACAAGGATTTCAGTGTTTGACCCCATGTGACCCCAAATGACCTTTGACCTCTACCAAAATCAACAGGGTATTTTATTACATCATAACGCATCAACAAATCTGGTTTGAAATGAATCCAACTTTCCTACCATAATGTATCACGTAAATAAGGATTTCAGGGTTTGACCCCATATCACCCCAAATGACCTTTGACCCCCACCAAAATAAATCGGGTTCTTTCTTACATCATAATGCATCAACACATCAAGTTTGAAATTAATCCAAGTTTCCTACCATGAAATATCGTGTAAACAAGGATTTCGGGTTTTGACCCCACTTGACCCCAAATGACCATTGACATCCACCAAAGTCAATAGGGTTCTTCCTTACATCTTAATGCATCAACATACCAAGTTTTAAATTAATCCAAGTTTCCAATCATGAGATATCGTGTAAACAAGGGTTTCGGCTTTTGACCCCAGGTGACCCCAAATGACCTTTGACCTCCACCAAAGTCAATAAGGTTCTTCCTTACATTATAACGCATCAACATATCAAGTTTGAAATAAATCCAATTTTCCTACCATGAGATATCAACTAAACAAGGATTTCAAGGTTTGACCCCATGTGACCCCAAATGACCTTTGACCTCCAGCAAAATCGTTAGGGTTCTTCCTTACGTCATAACGCATCAACATATCAAGTTTGAAATTAATCCAAGTTTCCTATCTTAAGATATTGTGTAAACAAGGAATTCGGTGTTTGACCCCCTGTGACCCCAGATGACCTTTGACCTCAACCAAAATAAATAGGGTTCTTCCTCTCAGTGTGGGGTATCTGTGTACCAAGTTTGACAAATGTCAGATCTTCCCTTCTGAAGATATCGTGTAAACAAGCAAAGTGTCACAAACACACACACATACACACACACACATACGTACACACACACACACACACACATACACACATACATACACATGCATGCCATCATGAATGCATAGGTTTCTCTCTTCATTGAAACCAATAACAGTTGGTAATGTATGTTGCAGCAATTTTCCCATGGATTAATGAGAAAAATACTTACAAATGCTACTTTACAAGCCTTCACAGCACCAAACTGAGTAAAATATTCTCGAAGTTCATCTACAGTGAGAAGAAAAAGAAAAGGAAAAAATTTATGTGCAAAAATTATTTTAAAAATAAAACATTTTTGTAAATGACTCATAATGCAGCTTCTGGAGCTTCTGCAACACACTGCAACTTATATTAAAGGACTAGTTCTCTCACCCCAAACAGTACCAATTCTCCTAACCTTCTTACTTAAGCCCCTCCCACAATTGTCTGAAATTCATTCTCATCCAGATACAATCTCAGTTTATTGCTTCTAGGTGAGTATAGAAAAACTCAATTTATATAATCAAAACACTCTCAGTACCATCCATGCTGTGTAATATACTGTAAGCTTTGGTACTCTGCATTGTTTGAATTAGCTGTCAATCAAAGAGCTGGGCCAAGTGAGAATTTCGGTACCCGGGTTCCAAAATTGAAGTTTGGGGTGAGAGGTTTGGTCCTTTAAGTAATTTAAAGTAAAACTGCACAATCAGCCATCACCAACATTACAATGTTCAATTGGTGAAGAACACACCTCATAGCCAATCTATCTGTTCATGACACTCAGTTCAAAAGAAACATACCATTTATGATGTAAGTCTTGATATCATGTCTGTGGTAAAAAAATTATCATTTTTTATTTGGGTTGGGCAATATACCGGTATTCATGCAAATGCCAGTAGTGTCGGTATGCATAGTTAAAATTCTGAGGCCATTTGGTGAGTTATTTACCGCTTCTTGAAAAAATAACAATTGCTCAAAAAAATTACCGGTACTTATTTTAATCCCCAATGAAAACAACTGTGTTAGAACGTGCGATGATTAATATATTTTACAAAAAACATCAATACCCAGGCTGAAACTGAAATCCCTTCTTTCGCCAAAATATCACTGTATCTCAGCCCCTGCAATGTCATACAGTATACTCTGTTGAACAGAGTATGCACTGGCCATAGACCCGAATTCTTTATCGCTGGGGAAAACAGAGTTCTGGTAATTTAAGGGATCATTTCATACTATGGTTTCTTCCCCGAGTTCTATATAAAATCTCCCTATGACTGTTCATGCCACATAAAGTCATAAATCTTGATTTCCATTTTAAAAATCATACAATATTATAATCACAACATCCAAAGCAATTTTCCAATTTTGGGAAGCTCTGCAGTTCTGCCACACTGTACTGAGCAGTCAGTTTTTAACTGTATTGTTCACTTATGTTTAACGGAATGTTCATGACATTGACATTCCTTTCTGTCAACTCACGAATGGATGTCTAAAAAGCAAGCACAATAAGCATCCCATTATACATGACACATTATGTTGTACATGAGTTGCTATTTAATCTGGTGTGTGTAACAGTAACGCACCCTAAGTTTCCCAGAATCATGGAAAAAAACATGTTGAATGTTGCATGTACCCTACATGCCAATGCATGACCATGTGTTTCTGGGAGGGAATAGACACAATACAGGCCTACAGTAGCTAGTTACACCTTTTGAACAGTTTAGGCAAAGGTTGTGTTAAATGATGGATTGGATGGAAGTAGAAATGGATGTCCCTGAAATTGAAGATGATGAAATGGACCCAGCAAGGAATCTTCAGGGAAATTTTTAAAGGGATTTGCTTTCCACAAGAAACAAAAAACCTACAATATGCGAATATGGATATATTTTGGTTACTGTAAATGTTAAGATATAGAATGCATAGCTCCCAAGTTCCGAGAGGCTAGATGCAGGTCCAACTGATCTGTCTGTTGGTGGATTGCCGGCCTAGGGGAAGGATATAAGGGAACGGGGGTGTACCCCGCTCCTTTTCAAAAATGTTTGAATTTTAGAAGTGTCTACTTGCAAAATGGTGGAACTTTTTTTGCAAATCAGTCTCACAATTTCGCTATGGTAGGTTACCGCCAAAAGAGTTCAGTACGGCATGACTCGATATGTCACCGACGGTCTTACCCTGCTGCAAGTGATTTCCAACATATTCGTATCATATTGCATGGCATTCTAGCCATAGAAACCACAGTCAAGAATGTCAAGAACTGTCAAGACAGCCCAGTACCACCTATGTTCATTTGATGGGAACTCTGAGACAAGCCCTGTCTCTTACCCGCATTCATTTTTGCTATTGAACAAGGTGTTACACAACATTATTACACTATTAAGGCAGTGACAGGAATATATTCTCTACCTGCTGCTAAGGTTAGCCAACAGCGATGTTGTGACAGCAAACACTGGTACTGTAGGTACATACCTAGGCTCATGCATTGTGAAGCAGCATGAGCAGATAAATGTGCTGTGAGATACGATTCATTGAATTTTTAGTTACCAGTAAGCTATTTAGGCGCTATCTGCATGGTTCTCTAATTTACTTTGGAGACTTGAAATGCAGGTTTTTCAGAGGTCTGGGTGGGTCAGTGGGTTTAGGTGTTCAGATGCGAGTCAAGCCCACAAAATGCAAGTCACTTGGGAGGAATGAGAGTGTGCATATAAAGGATTATTGGTGAATAAAGCCAAAGCAGGTTTTCTCACAGCAATTAACGTAATCATACAGTACACCTGGTTGCATTAATGTACAAATTACATGGGTGCATAGCCATGTGCGGTTTTGGCTCCTTCCCACCCAACTAAGCCACCAGCACCAAGTCATAGATTAGACTGGCTGTCACCTACAGAAGTACTTCAATTACAGATTGACAGATTTATATACCTGTATGTTTCAGAGCAGGTACAGACATATCTTTGTTGTGTGTCTTATCAGATTGACTGGTTTAAAACTTTGCTACAGTGTAATTGTTCTTGTCACCATTTGTCCTATTTGTTCAGTAATTTTATTGGAAACTGAGTGTTGATCCAGTACAATCTCCTCAATCTTTCTCACCTTAAAAGGACCCAGGTTTATATTTCTGTTCAGTAATGTCATGCAAATGTTCCTTAACTTATAGCATAGGATATGGGTATTACACAATTTACAGGATATGGATATTTTTTCTCCACTAGCAACTATAGCAAGACAATATAATTGCACTTTGAAAATTAGAAAAGTGTTACACTGAGAAATGACTATTGGCCCTACCCACAACCCAGTACACCCCCTCCCCAACACATCTACAATTCCACTTTTGCCGACAGTAAGAAAATTTGGTTGTCCCAAACCTTTTTTTTTTTGCACATTCCTACAAAACTTTGCACAAATGCAGACCAGTTTGCTTTTCAAATTATATAGACATTCCCATTGTGGTGTTTTCAGGTGGAATTCTGGAGAGTGTGCACGTAAATTAGAGTAGAACATATTTCATTTTCTATCTAGAGTGTATTTTTAACAGGGTTTAAAATAATGCATTGAAATCTTGGGCACCTTCTCATTCAGATTAGTATTATCATAATGAATTTTCATCTACTTGCAGCTAATGGGTTAGCTGTGTGCAAACAACAATCATGCTAGTCCCATCAGTCCAGCATAGTAACAATTAAAGTAAACAGTAAATGAAATATTAAACGGATATATATTCTTGTTCTGCTGCTTGCCAAACCTATATTAGCTTGGAGAAGATTGGGATGAAATGTCTAAACACAGTACCAGACAGGATGCTCACTTTTCATGATAATTCTTGATTAATCAGGGGAATGATAATGCTACGTAAATGGCAATTACTGTACCCTGTACATGTACAAGCCCTCCCATTGGATAGTTTCATACTAAGTGATGATGTAATTACATGGCAACATCATGAATCTGACCGAGGCCTAAGTGAACATGATGCTGATCACTGTAACAGTGTAATGCTGCAGACTTGATCTGGATCTGGATAGAGCTGCAGTCATGAACGTTCTAGTCCAATGCACTCTGGGTTAGTGCCCTTAAGAAGAGTTAAACCTCGCCAGCCATCGGAGGAACCACAAGATGGAGGTCTTGAACAACTTGTGAGAAGAAATCTGCTGTAAAAGTCAGGTCTGGTTTAGCTAGCCTAGTCTACTACCTAGATTTAAATGAATCATTGTTTTATTCATCAGATCAGAGTGTTCTTGAGAGATTTAAAGCTGAGAGATCAAGTATAAGGTGCTAAATTATGAACAATAGATACTGTTATTTATCACATAATTTTTCAATTTAAAAATCAGTTTAAAAATGTTACATGCATTTTCTTGAGGTGAATTGACTGATAACATGAGAAATTTTTAATAATATTGTGTGAAGTACTAACGTTAGGATTGGTCCAATAGTTCCAACCTTGCATGTGTGTCCCTGTTTTTTTTTTTTTTTTTTTTTTTAAGGCATAGGTAAATTACTAAGTTATGCATAGCCTTTAGACCCTGCAAGTTGTATGATACAGTAGCAGTAAGCTCATAATTTTACTGTTACGTATGTACGTTTTTTATAATGAAGAGACAACCTGTGACAAAACTTAGCCTAGGCTACAATCCTGGACAAAAAGAATGGGACTTTTTTGCCCAAATGTAGCAATACGTATGCACAGACTCGCTGGTTTTCCAAAATCCCCTCCCCCCTTGTTCAATGTTGTTCTCGACAAAATATTCTCAAAATTTCAAAAATTGCAACATTGAACGGGGGAGTGGGGGACTGTCCCATGTATTTTTGTCCAGGATTGTCTGAACTACTGCACACATGTATGGGAGCATACGGATTTACTGCAGAGCAGCTGCCGTAGAGTGAAGGAGCATAAAACATTTTTAAATTCTGGCAGTAAAATCTTGGGTTTAAGTTAATAAATGTAAAGGGACAGTGGCATGATTAATCATTGATTTCAACACTTTCAAGACGATCATGCATGATACTAAGCTGACAGGAAATAAACTTATCTAACCAGTCATTTCAATATTTGGGTAAACCAGGGCTTGGGATGAGCGAATTCTAAACAGGTGTAAGTGCCCATTTAAATTTTCAGACGGCATTCAAATATGAATATGAAGTAAAAGAAGAGGAATGAATTCTTGATACCACGTGAAGTTAAAAATAACATCTTGTATGAGAAACAATGAGAAAAAATTACACTTTGAACACAAAATTCGTCACTGAGAACAGGCTTCTGGTGAAATTGCAGTTAATTTGATATAGCGACCCCACAGTTAACGATCTACCATTGACCTGACGACGATCTACCGTTGACCTACACAGTATTTAAATGGAACTGACGGTCGACCGCACATTTTTATAAAGGGACCCATTTCAAAATGATAATTTCAGTAATTTTACGGTTGACCGTGGCAAACGAGGAATAAACTACATTGGAGGCAACTATTTTTTACTGTAGTAATGTGAAACCATCTCATCTTTACATGCCCCAATTTTGCATGTTTATGATGTCATCCTTGGTGAAAAAAATAATAAAAACAAACGGTAAATCATCTGGTTTACCCTAGTTTAGAGATCGCCGTCAGAGCAAGGCGCCCTCTTCTTTAGTCTGTGGCTTATTTCCAAAGTCCAAACTGATTATTTTAATGTTTCTACTGTACTTTCGGCTGAATGAAAGAATCGTTCCGCTTTGGCATCGATTAAATGTTTTTAATTATTTCGTGAGAAATAGCTGTAAGATTATAAACTACTTAAACAAACTTTTTGTTTCCTAGATTACAAAATGAAGAATTTTACTGTGTCCTTTCCTAACGCGACTTTCCTATCACGGCTTTCAAACTTGTCCCAAAAATGCGACCGCTTCCTCCCTTGATGCCCATAAACAAATCGATGTGTTTATCTTGGATTTTGAGAAGGCCTTCGATACTGTTCCTCATGAACTGCTGAAGACCAAGCTGTATACTCTTGGTGTTTCAAATCAGATTCTTCGTTGGGTTGATGACTTTCTTGTTGTTGTCAATGGAACCCGGTCTCCCCCGATGCAAGTTCTGTCTGGAGTTCCCCAGGGGTCTTTCCTAGGACCGATTCTCTTCTTGGTTCATATCAATGATATCGTCGATGGTGTTTCTTCCAAGGTTCGTCTTTTTGCAGATGATTGTGTCTGTTACCATATTATTGAGTCCGATGAGGATTGCCATAAACTTCAGAATGATATCATGCAGTTGGGGCTGTGGGCTTCCACGTGGGGCATGAGATTTCAGCCCACTAAGTGTAGCGTTATTACTTTTGCTCGGAAAAAAAGTCCCATACTTTTTAGGTATGTTCTAAATAGGATTGAGCTCCCGAGGGTAGATAGTATTAAGTATCTCGGAATTACCATCACTAAAGATCTGAACTGGGAAAAGCATATCCAAAATATCTGTAATAAGGGAAATAAGATTCTTGGTATTTTGTATAGAAACCTATCTTCCTGCCCTGGTGATGTCAGGTTAATGGCTTATAAAGGAATCCTTCGGCCTGTGCTGGAGTATGCCAGTAGTGTTTGGGACCCCCACCAGGTTTACCTGCGCGACAAGCTTGAGAGTATACAAAAACGGTCTGCTAGATTCATTGCCTCTGACTATTCTAGGGAGCCAGGATCAATGACCAGGCTCCTTAAGGAACTAAACCTTCTGCCCTTAACTGATAGGCAGAGGAAAAGTAGATTGATCCTTTTTTCCAAAGGTGTGTTTGGTCAGGCTCCATTACCTGTTGATTGTCTCCAGCGGCCTACTCGTAGAACCCGTTTAATGCATGACCTTCATGTCTGTCTCCCACATACTAGTACTAACTGTTATAAATTTAGCTTCCTGCCTCGAACCATCAAGGATTGGAATCGTCTCCCCCTGAATGTAATGAGGGTTGCCTCTGTCCATAAGGACCCTACTACCTATATTACTGGGCATATTTAGCCTCTCAATGCATGCATGGCGAAAGAATGTCCTTTGGATGTGTCACCTTTTATGAAGAAGAAGAAGATCTACAGTGTATGTGCAGGCTCCTATGTGTACAGCAGTTCAGACAATCCTGGACAAAAAGGATGGGACTTTTTTGCCCAAATGTAGCAATACGTATGCACAGACTCGCTGGTTTTCCAAAATCCCCTCCCCCCTAGTTCAATGTTGTTCTCGACAAAATATTCTCAAAATTTCAAAAATTGCAACATTGAACGGGGGAGCGGGGCACTGTCCCATGTATTTTTGTCCAGGATTGTAGCTTCCACAAAAACCAGTACGACAAAATGTTAGGTACTAGTTTCACGATAAATTTTTCGTGAAGAAACTTTCATAATAATATATCTAATACCTCTTTAATGATACATGGAAAATAGGAAAATGCACCACTCACTAGTTCCTACTGTCCATGGCAATCTTGTTACTACGAGATCAAACACCTTTCTTCCATTTGCGGCCGCCATTTTCTGAATTTTGACAGCGATGCCTTCTTTGTGAATTTTGTTCAGCTCAGAAAAGCATGACCAAATAACGGGGGTGCATGTAGCAAATACGAAATACGACAACGGCATGCACGATGCCAAACTTAGTCCGTCCAGCGGTCTTTGAGAGGGTCAAAAGCCCGAAGCTTCAAACGACAAAAAGGACTTCCTCCGAGAAGGGCCTTCCCCCCTAGTTCAATGTTGTTCTCGACAAAATATTCTCAAAATTTCAAAAATTGCAACATTGAACGGGGGAGCGGGGCACTGTCCCATGTATTTTTGTCCAGGATTGTAGCTTCCACAAAAACCAGTACGACAAAATGTTAGGTACTAGTTTCACGATAAATTTTTCGTGAAGAAACTTTCATAATAATATATCTAATACCTCTTTAATGATACATGGAAAATAGGAAAATGCACCACTCACTAGTTCCTACTGTCCATGGCAATCTTGTTACTACGAGATCAAACACCTTTCTTCCATTTGCGGCCGCCATTTTCTGAATTTTGACAGCGATGCCTTCTTTGTGAATTTTGTTCAGCTCAGAAAAGCATGACCAAATAACGGGGGTGCATGTAGCAAATACGAAATACGACAACGGCATGCACGATGCCAAACTTAGTCCGTCCAGCGGTCTTTGAGAGGGTCAAAAGCCCGAAGCTTCAAACGACAAAAAGGACTTCCTCCGAGAAGGGCCTTTATAATTAGACGGTACACTGGTACAGAGAGGACAAGCAAAACTAAAGTAGGCACAAGTCATACGCAGATAAACTTGTTTACATCAGTGGCGCCTGAAGATAAAAAAAAGTACCGGAGTGTTCACCCACAAACAAAATGAGACCACCAAAATCAAATTCCTCAAAGATCGTGATTCCAAGTCACCATATCCTTAACACTGAGTTTTGTTAACTTAATTTAAGTCATGAAGTCTAGAAGTCTTGTCTACCCTATTTCATGACTATATGTCTCTTGGGAATCATGTGACAACATTTTCCTTAGAATCCTTACTTATTTATGAAATTTATGTACTCTAAAAGTACAAAGAGAGAAATTTCAGTGTATCAAAGATCAGTGTATAACCTACCCGGTTATAGCTTGTAGGATGAGAGGCCATTAATGCTTAAACTTAACCCAGGCCGGTGTCAACCAATAGGTTTGAAACTGTGCTGTTAAATCTCGCCTTACCTAATCTAACCCAGGGCGTTGTCAACTTTAGTGACGGGTCAGAGTGATACGCGGAGCGCTCCCATCGGTTCGCGTGGAGCGTCCCGCCAGGGGAAATTTCGCTAAAAACACCCCTAGATTACAGGAAATGACACTCTCTGTGCCTAATTACTGCATGCTTAGAATGTCATGTTTTTTTTGTCCTGAAAACTTCTAAGGAGACAATTTTTTCACAATATATATAAAAAGGAAAAATTGGAAACTCTAAAGCCTACCGGTATGTATTGCTGACAGCCTTCAATCGAATATAAATATAATGGTTGTGGAACGAAAACAAACGGAAATTGTGATAATTAAATGAGGGAATATTTCGTTCAGGAGGTTATGATTATGTTACTATTTATTAGCAACGTGTTATCCAATAGTGCATCAAGTTGATGAACTTAAGTCCAACAATACGTAGGGAACTAGCTCGATGATGGTATCCTATGCTCCGGTCTTATACTGCCTGTCAGTATCGCGCAGGATACGCTGAACTGATCAAAATACCCTGCATGTGTACCAGAGAACATTCGAGCTGCTGCAGAGAGGGCATTTCTGGGGAATGCGAGTGAAGCGCGCTTTATGCTGCAGTGACACAGATGAGATCTGGAGAAATACGTTGCATGGAAATTCGAGTTATGCATGAGCAATGTTTCACGATTACTTATGGTGAGAAAATTTTAAAGAAATAAGAAAAGGAAGTATTATTTCGTCAACTTGAAATTTCCCCAAATTCCACAAATTTCCCCAAAATATTTTCCAGGGGGCAACTTTCCCCCTGCCCCCCCCCCCCAGTAGCTACGTCACTGCTGCAGTCGGTCCCAATTCCTTGCTGAATAGGGCAGACTTCGTTTCCTCAGTCGGACAGAAACAGAGCACAAATCCACTCCAAGAAAAGTGAAATTCCCTCCAACAGAGCGAAGTTTCACGCTTGATGGAGTGCCTTCGGGACCCGTGACTTTTTAGAAAAAAAAAGAGTGACTTTCAATATTCTTAATCTAAGACAGTCGAGTGACGGAGTTTTTTTTTTTTTTTTTTCAATTTTTCAATCTATATAAGAGAGAGTGATCGGGTCTGTTTCACCCTTTGTTTTAAGAGTGTGAGGAATTACTAAATACTTTGAGTTGGATATTCAATATTTAAGTCCCGAAATCATAGAAATAAAAGTTAGGCCTACTTGGAAGATGTATTAAAAGAAATAAAGGTGAATTTCTAGTGTTTCAAAATAAGTTTAGGGAGACAGGTCATATCAAGCAACGATAACGATTCGGTAGTATTATCTTTATCCGGCACTCTAAAAACCAAAGAGTAACTTTAGTGACTCTTTTAATAATGAAGTGAAAGGTGTGAATTTACTCCATTATAGTGTTATTTCACTCAAAGAATGGTGCAACTCACTCCAAGAAGAGTGAAAATTCACTGTTTCACGAGTGCCTACAGGAACTGCAGGTACTCCATCAAGATCGAAACTTCGCTCGTTTGGGGTGAACATTACTTTTTTATGTTTAGAGGGGTTGTTCCATTTATTTGGAGGCCAAGTTGTCATGGCATGTTTGGCCCTAAATTCGTGATTTTTTCCCAAGACAAAATGTCTTAAATTTTTATGTTCTTTTACTTGAATATCATGTTAAGTTACAAAAATGTGTGCAGGAATTATTAACATTATCAAGTGGCTTTATTTTGGAACAAATATGTTACACAAGTATACGGGGACTCCAAACCCTTTCATCATATTAGCCGTGCCTCTTCCCGACACATGATTAAGATGGTTTGAATATTCGAAACTACGAAACACCATTCATTTCTCATATTATGTTTTTTGTATCATTTGTGTGGTACAAAAAAAAAAGGACACCAAAATTTAAATCCTCATAATTCAAATGTTAAAACAGCCAGCAAAAAATTCAAAGTACATGTAAATTGGAAGTGTAATAAAATATTTAAAGAAGGAACTTCGACAAAGAAGTTTAAGTCAAATGTCAATTAAAAGGCCAATCCTAATTCTTGGAGCCTGATTAGAGAAATTCTCAATTGGCTTATCCCTTTGATTGACAGTTAACTCAATGTGTTTTTTTTATAATCCAAACACCCTCAGCATAGTTCATGCTGTGTAAGCTTTGGTATTCTGCATTGCTTAAGTTTCACAACTTCAACTTCATGGGACATTAAACGAGAACTTACTGAAAATGTTTTTTTATTTTTTTTTATTTTGAATTTCCTCTTCAAAATTTGACTGCATGAGGCATTTCCCATGCTTCAACGATGTAAAAACTATTCAAGAGGATTACAGAGTGTAATAATTACAATATCATTCTAAAAGGGTGAAAATATTCCAGCGGTAAAGGGGCATACCAAATTTATATGTGAAATATATTTGGTGAAATTTGTCTGTTTGAAAAAATAGTACTGTTGAAATTAAACCTATGTGTTCATACCTATAGACAATGCCATCTTTAGAATAGCATAAAAGTACCTTTGAGCTTCCATCATGGGCGTCAATCCTGTATGGGAGCACGGCACAGGGACATGCCCCCACATTTTGGAAATACTCCCACTGATCAGTTTAGATTTTTCACAGTAAATTGTTGACTGTATAGTACATGACCAAGTCTCCCTATATTCGAGCGAAAATTGATTCTACTTCATGGCTTTCACCATTACCGTGCACTATAAAAGTATTGTGAGAACGAAATTTTCTATCAACGAATCTAGAACCTCTAGCTTCCGTTACAAGGGTTTTCAATCCTCGTCTGAAAGAAGTCGTTTTCCTGGTTTCCGTTTTCTACAGTATTTGACAGGACGTGTGACACGGGCTGGAATGATTTCCTCTCATAGGTCTGCAGGTCAGTTAAGATAACTTTTTGTACCTTGATCTCCTCATCGACCCCTGTTCTACAGTGGCCGTGACTGACGTACAAGAAATGTCATCTTCCTGGGTTCGATTAGATGATACCTTAGCTGTTAATAAGTTCAAGAGTTCCTCCCTTTTTGCAGTGGCGTCGCCAAGGGGGGCCAGGGGGGAGGGGGAAATCGTGTGCCCCCCGTGTGCCCCCAACTGAGATTTGATATTTTCAAAAAAATATGTCTTCTGTAGTCAGAGTGTGACTATGAATTTTTTAGGATTCGATTCCTCTGTTGAAAAGAAAAGGCAGTAAATTTTCATGTTTTCCAAATGAAAATATCACAAAAAACCTTGGAAATACCATTTCCGGCTGTCTGAGGGGTTAAGTTTTTTCAAAATTTTCTTCACACTTCCGACTCCGTCAATTGGAGGTGGGGCAAAGCTCAGGTAACCCTTCAAGCAGGATTAAGCCTACATTTTTCCTTCAGAGGATCTCATCTAATTGCCCATCAACTGCCTTTCTTTCTCTTTATAGTCACGGTGCAGCTCACCTTCCTCAAATTGTCAACCTGATACGCTCTTGAGAGTAGTTTCACTAACGTTTGTGTTGTTATAAAAAAATAAAATCTTACTCGAAATTGCCCTGTAAGTAATTTTTAGGCCAGTGTAAAAACAACCCTTTTAAAAAAAAAACTTTAAAACCTTACAAACACGCTAAAGACCCAGGAGCTTCCAGGGGCTTCGCCCCCTGGACCCCCACCAAAACTCACATTGAAGTGCCCATCAACTTTTTTCTCTGTAGATCATCTACCCCATTTTCAAAATGTCAGCCGGATCCGCTCTTGGTAGTTGAATCAGTGGTGTTTTACCGAAAGTCTTACTTCAAAGTTACCCGGGAGGTAACTTTTACACCAGTGTTAAGTCAATAAAATTACCCTTAAATAACGTCTTTAATACCTCAAAAACACGTTCAAACCCAGAAGCTTCCGGGGGCTTCGCCCCCTGGACCCCCACCAAAATTCACATTGAAGTGCCCATCAACTTTTTTCTCTATAGATCATCTACCCCATTTTCAAAATGTCAGCCGGATAAGCTTTTGGTAGTTGAATCAGTGTTTTTTTTACCGAGAAGCTTCCATGAAGTTACCCTGGAGGTAATTTTTAGACCAGTGTTAAGTCAATAAAATTACCCTTAGATAACGTCTTTAATACCTCACAAACACGCTAAAACCCAGGAGCTTCCGGGGGCTTCGCCCCCTCGACCCACACCGGTGCTTTGCCCCTGGACCCCACCAGGGGCCCAAAGGCGGACCCCTGAACCCCACCCGATGAGCCTCGCGCTTCGCGCTAGGTGGCGCCTCCGGCGCCATGAGTGGAGTCTATATGCCCCCGTAAAATCGTTGTGCCCCCTCAGTGCCCCCTCCCCGAATGAAATGTCTGGTGACGCCACTGCCTTTTGGTGGGAAACAGTGTTTCAGTATACCTATCTTTGTACAAAAAGCCAAATTTGTTATATCATAGGTATAACACGTCAAAATTCAAGGTTATTTAAACTATCCTGCACGGAATTTGGTTCAGGACTCACGAATATTCGGTCCCCTTCCCCTCTTTTAAATGTCATGACTTGCAGTGGCGGTACCTATGGGAGCAAGGGAGACATTTGCCAACTTTTGCCGCCTCCGTCGCCCCACTCGTCCGTCCCAAAGTACAGTGCCCTGGCATGAGTTTTCTAGGCAAAGTTTTTCAGAAATAATCCTCCCAACAGGTTAAACCATTAATTCAAAAAGTTTTCAGAGTAGAACAGTATTTTATAACTTACTGAACTGAAACTGTTCCGTGCAGCGCAAGCTTGTGCACGGGGTTATTTCTACCCTACTCACTGAACCATTAGCCGCCGGTAAAAACTGCTACTGTGTTCAGTCATCACCCACAGGTTTTTGATTTAGTTGTTTGCGTATGGTACTCCTGCCTTCGAAAGTCAGAACAGTACCTGTTAAAGTAAATCAGCAGCACTAACTCGGGTCACTATGAGTACACTGTTCCTAAAACAGGTTCCACATCAGGCCTACGGGTAAAACTTCACATCAAAGACATCTGGTACAGTAAAACTATTACATGTATATATATTTGCCATCTGATGAAGGGTTTATACCCCAAAACGTCGTGGAGTTTTCCGCAAACTTTTAAGCACTTTTTACTTCCTCTTTTGACTTATAAGTATACATATATGGCGACACAAAGATGAACTAATTCATTAAAATAATTTGAAATCATTGCATTGGATGATGGATTATGAACCGGCATATATACCTATCCTGAGACTTAATTTTTGACTCAGAGATGTGCTATACCTTGGAGCTTCCGTGGCTTCGCCCCTTGAAACCACCGCCGGGGTTTTGCCCCTGGACCCTACTAGGGGCCCTAGGACGGGTCGCTGGACCCTGCCCGAATAGGCTCGGGCTTCTCTCTCGACTTCAGGCTTCGCGCGAAATAATTTTCCCCCATCAGTTTCTTTTGCCCATCATTTGCCCCTACCATTAAAATCCTTGTACCGCCACTAGTCATGATTGAAAGACAATGACCCCGTTGCGACCCATTTTGTAACATCTGACCTTAATGTAACAACTTGGTCCAAAATGTAACAACCCTTTGACCAAAATGTAACAATCTTAAAAATCGTTCCAAAATGTAACAACTTTTAGACCAAAATATAGCAACTGTGGAAGTTGGTCCGTTTTTGAAGTAATTGGCAAATAGAAAATTTAGCATTTTAGATGACCATAACTCAATAACGCTATATGCTACCTCATTGAGGTGGGGTGCCGAAATGCATAATACGTGGCTTACTTGGGTAGGACCTCCTGGTTAGTTCCTCGAAGGATTTATAAGACAGCGTTTTGTGCCTTTCAGCGCCTCAAGTCGACTTGAACACTATTTCTTTGACAGACGAAATATACAGAAAGGGAATTTTCAAATCAAAGTGTCACGTATTTTATCTCGGGGACCTCAAGTAGTTGAGGTCAGTGGATTCGATTTTAACCGGTTTGCACCCCAAATTTTAGGGTACGTCGTTTCGTCCGCCATCTTGAATATTTTTTATACCTCGTATAGGAGTCAGCTCAAAACGAGTCGTTTGAGTAAACCCAAGACACAAGAATTTGAATTCTAAAACTTCCTGATAGACACGGAGGCTTGTTTGGCCAAGTTATGGCAGGTAAAGTTATTTTGTCGGCCATTTTGGATTTTATGACGTCACCCGTAGCACCCAAGTAGCAGGGAAATAGACTTTTTCGATGTTTCGGACCAAGCAGATATTAACGGAGCAAATTTTAGCCCAAACGGACGTAATGAGACAGCTTTTACTTTTTATACCACACAGAAGACACCCAAATATAAACTTCAAGTGTCGAATATATCATTAGGAACTGGAAGTCAACTCCCAATCTGATCCGACCTTGTTTGGTAATTTGGTTAAAGGCATATTTTCATTATCCCAAACAGTTCCAATTCTCCCAAACTACTTACTTCTAGCCCCTCCCACATTTATCTAAAACTCATCTTTATCCAGACACAATCCTTGTTTATTGCTCCATGGCTTGTCCCAGTGGCCATACAAGTCCAGAATGTGTAATCAAGACACTCTCAGTGCCCATGCTATGTAATTTAGCTATGATGCATTGTTTGAATGTGATGCCAATCAAGAGCTGTGCCAATTGAGAGTTTTGATATATGTATACTGAAACTGTAGTTTAGGGTGACGAATGCCTGCCTTTAAGGTGTGACACTTTAAGTTATGCCGGACAGTCTAGACTTGGAACTTTTCAATACCGTCTAATGTGAGTCTTCACGTTGTTACATTTTTGTGAGAAAATTGTCACATTTTGGACCATCTTTAAATTTTTTTACACCTTGAGTGGGCAGAAAGTTATTACATATGAACCAGATTGTTACATTTTGATCAGTTGTTACAAAATGGGTCGAAACATAAGCCCCGACCCTACACAAACTGTAGTGGAAAGACTTTCAGATATACCTCTAGCTACATCTGCTTACAGGTAAAGAGCAGTCCTCCCAAACTTATTTTGAAGAAAAAGCTAAATAACTCAATTTTCATCTTACTTCTCTTCAAAGTATCTTTAATTACATTTTATGACTTTATTATTGCATATTCAAGGTAAACCAAGTAGTTATTTCTGGTAAATTTCACATTTGAAGAGAAAAAACATTGTCATATGACTCCCAACAGCCAATCATGAAATTGGACAGTCTACTACACTTCTTCAATTTGGGATGACTGCTCCTGCCCTTTAATACGATATACCCCTCTTCAATGAGACCAAACCCCTGACTATGACGGTGCGACCTTTCACCACTTCCCTCCACTGGTTGAGTTAGTGAGTTAGTTAGATGAAGTTTTACGGTCCAGTTTCTACTGGTTGAGAATGATTACCTTTCGTCCCTTCCCCGCCATCTGGAAATTGTTTGTGATTTTGTATACGTAGATAGTCGGGGTCATCAGATAATCAATGGCTCAGTTGACCAAGAATCAATTTAGATCACAGATTTCAGTCAAATGTATTACTTTAATTTACTTAATGTGAATGCAAATACAAGGTACTTATACTCAACAGCATAGCCTAGTGTTCAACGAAATATGTCACTCGTGCTTGTACCGATCCTTGTCCCTTTTCAGTTTCACCCTGATCCTTCCCCGTGGAGTAGACTCGGTTTGTTCACTCCGCCTTTAAGGTGGGGATATGACTGAACAAGGAATATGCCCTACAGTCTGCTACGCAGGCAAGTCTGATCCTTGCTTCTATCAAAATACTGAATTGCATTATGTGACTTGAAAGCTGAATCAAAATGAAATGCAGTGAAGACATTGTTACTTTGAAATTCGGTGACTGTTATTTATCCGGGTGTCATCACTTGCCTGTTCACGCATGTCACTTCCAGTTCAAGATCATTGCGGCACAAGTTATTGCACTGAACAGACACGATGGTTTAATTATTTGCAGACAATGTTAATTTTAACCTTCAGAGAAGTAATCGAAAAGCGATTAGCCATATAGCATGCCACCAGTCGGCATCAATGACTCATCTCAAGTAGCAAAGTTTTCATGAACTTTTGGTTATTCAAACTAAGTATGGTATTTTATGGTATATTGTAAAATGTGCCTTACGTCAAAAATGGCGCCAGGTGTAGAGGCAGAACGTGAAGTCATTTATGCAAGTGGTAGCTACACTCACTATAGTGTTGATACGTTTTTTCTCATTCCTCAAAAGTTTCATGTCTACATTTTTCGACTCTGTAAATATACTACCAGGTACAGATCTCTGTAAATATCTGTTTGCATATATGTACTTGAAGGCAGAAATAAAATTTTCTTAAAAAAAAAGTAAAGATACGGGGTATTTTACTTTCAAATTAATATCATTCCAATAAAGGTAACAACGGTAAATATTTTACAGTGAATTTTTGAGATCAAAAATGTCTAAAAAGAGATGAGCATTCTTTACTTTAGACATCTCTTACTTCTTAAGGCTTTCCTCCTACAGAGGGAAGACTTTAAGGGGAAGATGTTGTTCTTAATAAGTGAACCATCGTCTTTCAGCCAAATTGGTATGAATGACGTTTTTCGATAAAGGGACACTATTTTCGCTAGTCATTTGTAAAATTCATGAGGACTATTACTCATTCGGTTTTATTTTTTTAAACAAAAGCCTAATGTGAAAAATGGAAGTGAGACAAATGTTATAAGGAGAAAAGTGAAAGGTTCAGAAGTGTTTAAAACGGGGATGGAACTTTTGGAAGCTACGGGCTTGGTGAGGTGTCACTATATCGGTTGGCATGAAGCGGACATAATTTTTGAGAAATGGAATCAACCAGATTACAACCGGAAGTATACTTGAACCCTTTGTCGTTGTTTGGGTCCTTTTGGACCCATGCGGAGAGAGCGGTTGTCGCCCATCTTTACTGTTTCACGCGGAGCTCGAAACTGCGAGTAGCTACCCGAAAATTCGGCTACAACAACGAAAGAGACAATAGTTTAAGGTCACGGGGTCAATAGCCTACGGAAGCTGATGCGGGGCGTGCTACGTTCGCTTTTTCGCCCACTCCCGAGGCGCGCAAATAGGCCCCGATTGGAGCACAACGGTAAAGGGTTAATAAAAATGAACAATGTTCACAATCATCAGGAAATTACCAAATAAATGTACTTCTCATTGGGAAAGACGAAAATGAGAATGGCAATCATTGGAAAATCGCTTTCATGAGCATTTTAACCAGCCAAGTTAGGCTTGCAACGTCAGATTATGAAGAATATAAATTTTAAGTTCGAGCAATTTCAGCTGCGGGCGAAAATCCTTTCTCGACTTTATAGGAGAATGGCAGTGGTTAATCAGTTGTCCAGTGCTACAGTATTATTCAAGCTCGTGTAAGTCTGTCTATACCACTTGGTCAAGGTTAGGTCGGGACGGTATGGTAAAAGGTGTGACAATGGAACGCTATGCCCCCCCCCCCCCATACACACCCTTCTGGTTCACCGCAGCCCACAGGTGGCCACATCAGCCCGATTTGGTCAGGTGATGCCAACATTTGTACACCCCTTCTTTACAATGAACAAACGATAGAAACTGAGACAATAGACTAAAACGCACCGACTGTTTGCAACCAAACATATTGCCCACTTACTTACACGTGGGCAAACCTGCGATCCTACGAACTGAGTTCGACAACGCTCATGGTACAGTTAAGAGTTTAACGGCCCAGTTTCCAACCTATTGGTTCAAGTCGAGCCGGCCACGACCTTTTTTCCAGTTGTGGCTCACTGGATTGTTTTCCCTACTCCATTGCTTATGCTGAGCATCACGCACAACGGCATAGGTTCCTTTTTTAGAGTCTTTGGTATGACCCGACTTGGGAAGCGAACCCGGGCCTTCCGCGTAAGAGGCAGATGCTCTTACCGTTTGACCAAACACTCATGTACACTGAGTACAGCTATTCACAAAATTCTCCTTGCTGTGGGGAAGGCTGTGGGAAAGCTCCGTAGATATTCACCCAAACAGAAATTGTGTTTGTCGAGCGTGAGTCTGAAATAACCCCTTCAGTATTCCAAGATTAATGTTATATTGATTTACGTTATTGATGTATGATGGGCGAAAAAGGGGAAGGGGGATGGAGCCTCCGGAAAGGTTTTTTTTTTTTTGAAATTCAGATCTTTTAAGTCAATAGATTTAGAATTCAAAACGAAGAAAGCGAAAATCATCAACTGCGGAACTGACATCATTTCTGCTTTCTCAAATTTCAGTGTCAATTGTTACAAACTTTACTACCTGCGTCTCTAGTATTGAAGGACAACAATGGAATGTTTCAAATTTATTCAGAGTTCACATTTTCCCACTTTTAAACATTGCAAGACGTCACTTTTAATTAAGTCAAGCTGATTCAAACTGGAGCCTCCCCTCATTGTTACCTAGCATTGCTAACTCTCTGTCGTTCATAATGATTTCATGGGTACATTTTCAATCAGGGAGCTCTTGTGGTCGTATCACCTACAGAAGGTTACCCGTTATGTGCGCCTCACGGACTTTCTATATGCATGGCCAGAGCATACTGCACGTTAGACTGCCGCGCCACCGTGAGTATTGGCGTAGCAACCTGGCTGGGCCTATGGTTTTGTGTGAAAAAGTTTGGACCCCCCCCCCCTTTAGTTCAAAACAACAGATTTGCAAGAAATTGAAATATTTTTGAAGTAATACAAGGTAAGGTCAAATAGACTTTATTGCAGGAATATAATATTGTTCCCAATTCAAGTTTGACTTTTGTTTAAAATATTACAGTCGTCAAATCCTGCAAATCACAGCTTCATGGCGATGGTGGCAATCTACGCTTAGCACGTAGCACTATGCGTTACATGCTCTGTCCATGTATAAAGCATATAAGAAGTCCGTGGTGCACCTACCGTGCCATACGTCCTAAAATTGACATATGTCACAGGGTTTTTGATCCTGATATACCGCCATGGAAAATCATAATTCAGGACTTATGGCACGACAAGAGCACCGTACACTGAAGGCGCGGTACCCTTATTGCTATCTCTGACCAGGGAGGTGGTCTCTCCCAGTCCCCTGTCCTGACAAGTACTTGTTTCTGTAAAAAGAGTCCTTTTCCGAATGTAACTATATATGATTAGGGAGCTGGTAAGGTCAGGATTCGAGTTGTGGTACACGTTGTTTCCCTCCGAGCTCGCTGGACGTCTTACTGTGGCCCAAAACTATGCATAGTGTAAAATTCTATCCCATAATCTTTTGTAATTGTAGATATTTATATATTCGATAAATTTTCATGTTTTTTTCATGCAGTCGATGATCTTGTTTGTCCACGACGCTTTAAGTTCATCGCCAGTGAGCAAAAATATCCTTCCCATTGTATGGCAAGTAGGCCACGGTCATGATTCTCATATTTGCTTACATATTCTAACGTTGTGAAACTGAAGGAGTAGAGACCTTCCGTTGCTTCTTGCTAGTCCTTCTAAAGTTCACTGAAAACAATGAAATGTATCTGAATCGGAAGACAAACATGATTGAGCCTCCGGAATGAATCGACTTGAAAGCAACTAAGGAAGGAAATACTCCCTTAACGACTAATGGACCGATTTGATCAGGTCGTATATAATACTGGGTCATCTTCCTTGCCATAGCCTACACAAAATCATGGACAGCTATCATGAAAAAATACGTGGATTGATGCGACCTTGGTCTAACACAAAAGTGGTAGGTTCATGTGACCACTTTACACAATGGTCGGACTAAGTGGGTATGGTTAGCCTTTAGCCTCAAAATCAAACTACAAATGGATATAAAAAGTGAAAATAAAGTTAAACCATAAACGATACCGCTGAATGGGCGATAAAATTGCATAGACTATAAAAAGTTCTTTATTTAGAAGTTTTATCTGAATATCTCTTGTCTTTTCAATTTAATATAGTACATATCACTGTGTATGAACATAGCTTGTAATACGAAACGATGGTTAATGGCAATGCCTACTTAAACAGTGTTGTATTAAAGAAATAATTTCCTCTCAGCCATCTCTCAAGTCTCTCGTTTAAAGGCTCATTGAGTTGATATCGATAACTTGATATATATCAAGGTACTACCATTTGAAAATGATTATAATTAACATAATGGGTCAAGTTTTACATCCAATAGTTACGTAAAAAGTCAAATTTCGAATTTTGTGGTGTCCTGACTTGCAACGGTTTTGTGCATGATTTGAAAAAGTGTCTGGTCACGAATTTTCGAAAACCGAGTTGAGCTGTTCAGTACTCACTCATAAAACATTTCTTTGTATGTGGGACATGGGGTTTATTTTTGTTTGACCATTTGTCATTGATATGTGAAGAAAACTAATTAACACCTTTGGGGATATTTTTTGAACTTAATGAACCAACACAATGAGCCGCTTTAATAAAATAACTTTTACTAACACGGTCACGTCAGACGGTACTTCTATAGCGACAGCGATAAACCTTTGATGAGAAACAGTACCCATGTTACAAAACTAGCCGTGTGCTTAAACTTTGTGTGCATTTTTCTCTTTTTCTTTACAACCAATAAATTTTCACAAATAATGTTTTCTGCTATCACTTCGACACTTGAAATACAGCTTTTTGTACATTTCATGCAGAAGAATCAGACAAATCAGGTTACTGCAGCTGTCATGGAGATTTACTCACGTTTAACAAAAGGGAAATCCTTGTCCTGCAGACCGTGCACATTTGACAAAAGGCAACGACTTTCGTGATTAAAATATATAAAGAATAGTTTTATGGAGGCTGTAGGTCTTCTCCATTCTTCAAACAACTCCGACATATAATTTTACATTTCCTGGTTAACAAAGATTTTTTTACCTCACCCAATCACGTCCCCGCCTCTAGAATTAGTCATATATGTAACGCTACTCCCCCCCCCCCCAAAATTGTGGGACTTAGATGACAAATGATTACTATATTAAAGGCATTCCACACCAATGTGTTAACAAATAAAGGCTAATAAATATATTTATAATAGGCCATCTTTGTGTCTATGTCGTTGCATCCAAAAATCGAGTTTTTATGTTTACACAATTATACCCCAATGCACACAGTCATATCAAGCCACAAGGTAAAATAGGGGGCATGCATGAGTAGCACCGAAATACCCGCCCTGCCTATGATGTCATTCGCGGCAGTCATGCAATGAAAACTAACACGATGTAAGAAATAAACAGTACGACTAAAAACATAAATAGTGATTGTTACTGTAACGTTTACTTGGTAACCACTCACTCGTGCGTTGGCGTGAATTATTTTGTTTTGGTTTCTGTTCCTCTGTGTAGTTTTGGAAAAGAAAAACAAGATTTCATGGTTATTTTATGGTTTTGTTGCTAGCAATAATACAATAAGTACCATTTAGTCTCAAACACATAATACAACCTATTCACTGCAGCTTTAATACCGATCAATCGAAGTTTCCATCTTGAGCCATAATGAACAAGATCACCAAAAGTGTTTACCCAATTGTTCGGTCCTGGATAATCTTGACGGCGCGGGCTCAAAAAAAAAAGGAATACTTGGAGCATGAGTCAGAACTTCGACACCATTGAAAATGAAAATCCGAATCATAAATTACAAACGTTTCCGATATACAGAGACTCTCTTCCTCCGTCTACTCCTCCTTTGAAAATGAAATTTTAAAATTTGCAGCTTTTCCTTTTCATTTCCAGGTTTTTAAATATAATAGTCAAATTGCTCGTCCAATGAGTCTGCTACAAACATATACATCATCACCTGCCGTTGGAATTTTGGTCCAAGAAATCTACTAAATGGTTCTTTTGTTGCTATTTTCTCTTTGTTTATTCAGTTTATTATTCATTCATTTGATTGAGATTTGTTTGTTTCATCAACACTTTGTCTTTACATTTTCATCATCAGATTTTTCTGCACTAGTCTCTGTCCCAGTTGTCGATGGAACAGTCTCCTCCTTGGCGGTTTCCACTTCTTCGCCGTTTTGGCAGAGAATATCATCATTACTTATTGTTTCGTTGCCGGAATCCTCTGTAGCGACGGTTTCGCTGGCGAGACTGTCGGTATCATGCTGAGGCAAACCCTCGGTAATCGGCCGCTTCTTTTCACCTACCCAAATGTCCCCTGTCAAATCATCTGGCAGAATAGTGTTCATTTTCGTAATATCTAAACTTCTAGTCGAAGCTCTGTTGTGTTGCACAAATTTTTCAACCAAGTCTGGCTCAGAACCTCCCTTTGTCGTCTTTTGGTCGCCTTCACCACCTGCAAGGGGGTCCGTAGCTTTGTCTAAGTCAAGTTGCTCTCTGGATACGCCTCTAGACAGGCTTCCGAGATCATAAAAGACACATTCGTCGCTTTCCCAGACCTGCGACGCTGGAGTTTCTTTTATTGCGACGGAGGTTTTGTTTTCTAAAGGTAGTTTTTTTATTGACGATATCGTGCCATTTTCTGCGGTAGCGAGTTGCTTTTGCAATTTTCGAATCTTTTGTCGTTGTCGGAAACAGACGATAAGAAAAGTGGCGGTTGTTAAGAAAAGTGCCAAACAAATACAACCTAAAAGTATTATAAACCATCTTTCACTCAAAAATGACATGGGATCCATCTTCCCGCCTTTTTGTTGTTTTGTTGTGTGTAACTATGAAAACGAGAGTAAAACGACCGTGAAAAAGAGACCTGCAAGGTAACGAAGAGAAAATCTTTGTCAGTATCGGTATACTAGAAATGACTTTCACTATGACAAGGTTAACTAGAAGAACAATAGAGCTGTTGAATAAGGGAAGTGAACTCTATACTAACTCTCTCCCTCACAAAGTATATACTGTATATTACAAATATTTGTCAAGTTAAGTCAAAGTCACAGACAGTAATGGGGTACCAGCTTGGAAGCATACCGTAGAAGTTGTCAGGTAATTTTTACGACAGCAAAAATGGTTCAGTCCCCAGAAAGGTCGAACACGAACCGGTACGCGCGTTATGATGTGATGTTTACACCGGTCCAGCATATAGCGTAGTAGACTAGACTACCCGTATCGTGTTTTATTAGAAGCTCCAAATGAGTCACCATAGGGACAAATTGACTCGGTTTTAGGGCAGTAGCTCACTCTATTTTCTGAATGCCACATTGCCACACATTTCTCACCCCCCCCCCACCAGAATACAATGAACTGGACCGTATTATTTTACTGCAAAGCATGTAGGTTGCTTTGCAATATGTATGTAACATAATCTAATCCTTTTGTGACGTCAAGGACTGTAAAAGTAAAAGTGAAAGAAGACGACTATGAGGGATGTTGTTGTAAACACAATGAAATACGATTAGATGCAATAGTTGTAGACCATATACCATCTCCATCAAAAATATACAAAGAAACAGTTTTTCTAGTTTTTAATATACAACCAGGGGCAGCTTTGATTGATTTTAGGTGTAAGAATAAAAACATAAAGTACTTTCAGATTTAGTGTGTAAAACACTGATCATTTCAGATTATTAACAGGAAAATAGGTTTTTGGCTACTCCGAAAGTTGTTTAAAAGTACAAATTGAAAGTGCAGTTCGGGAATACAACGTAATATAATTACACGGAAGTCTTTGAAATAAATCTTGTTTGAGGAAAGTTTCGAATTCACTGGGGTAGATGAGAGTCCTTTCGAAACGACAAAAGTGTATAACGTTTCGTGAAATATTTTGATGACTCCACACACTTCATCACGTGCAAGCAACAAGCCAGTTAAACCAGTAAACTGTTGATAGGCGAATCCGAACAGTCAAGTGATGGGTCGCTTTTGCCGGATATAACTGGGGTCTATCAGTTTTAATCTTTCAAATTCATTTCTTATACCTATATCATGGATGGCTGTACACTGAAATACACCTTGATTCCCTCATATTCACTTAATATGGGGGTTTATAATTGCATGAAGACAGAAACATTTGAAATGGAAATTGAAAAATACCAATACAAGAACCCTCATTTACTTTTTTTTAGCGAGTTAGAAAATCATTAATCTAAATTGAACTGTTAGCACAACTACAAACTCTCAAGTACAAGTATGACGAGCCCCTCATGTACAAATACAAAGCCAGGGATAGCATACGAGTAAAGCTGGTAGCCAGTCAAAGCAAGTTTCTAAATTCAGTTAAAGAGGCAAAATTTAGCATTTACAAATAAAACGAAATTAGAACTAACAATTGATGGCGTGCAAAAAAAACCCTGGTTATAATTTTAGGTTGTTTTTCTCGAGGGTTTATATCAGGTTTAAAGTAATTTAGTAAAGATCCGTCTGCACACTATAGTATCAGGAGTAGTCTGAGGTCGTCATACCATTTACCCAGTCTCTAGCAACTCCCTGGTTAAATTTCCTGTTCGAGGAATCAGTGCTGGAGTAGGCCTATTTATGTGCTCGAGAACTCTGCATGACTACCTAAATATTTAAATTCAAATCGACAACCTGGGCCTGTAAACCACAAAGATATTATTCAGTCTCTACTAGACCATTTATTATTCGGGCAGTGGCGACGTTGGGGGTTGGAGCAAGGGGGAATTTCCCCAGATTTTGTCCCTCCCCCCCCCAACTACCCCCAAGTTAGGTCATTTTGAAACTGGATTCGTTCAGAGATATGAACCACAGAGCTTCCTGGACCCCAAACTCCAGGAGCGGGTGCTTTGGGCTAATTGGTTTTGCCCTGCGCTCGATGATTTTCGCCCCAACATATCATATGCCCTTAGTTTGCCCCTCCCCCTTTCATTTCGGGAAAAGCAATGGCATTAGTTTGGTAAAAAACAAAGCAGACCTTTTGCGTCATGTCAGTTCTAGATATAAAAAAGGGGTTTCTCATTGTAACATCTCAACGTTGTCTAATTGTGCGTCCAACAAACCTGATCCTTCAATTGTTTCAACGTATACATACACCCGCTAGCCGGGCCGTCTCACAGATTCTGAGAACGGACCATACATTAAGTCATCAATAGAACTGTGTGGTACAATCGCCTGAACCTAGTAAGTCCTTCTCGGTTTATCGCTAGTTTTGGGGCAAAAAGCAAACTCGGCTAGTTAAAAGAGTAATCCAGAACCAAATTTATGTTTGATACGTTAAAGAGGAACATATTCTAAGCATTCTGGTGATGGTAAAAGTTTCATCCATTTCCCATGCTCTGCTCTCAACATATTAGCAATTGAAGTTGACACATTTTCCATGAAAGGTGAACCTGAAGCAAGCAGGTTTTTGCCAAATATAGCATCATTTTACATCTGGCAAATCTAACGCACAGGGGAACACAACTAATTTTGGTTTTCCTATTAGTTGAAGCTGAAATCTATTCAGATATTGCCGCATTTGCAATCTACGTTCTCCTGAAGTTCACAATTCTCCCCAAGAGAAAGGGAGACACCGGTTCCCTTTAGTCTCATCCCCCAGGCCATGGCACAGATCAGAAATGCCCAGATTTTGGGTCCCTAAAAAGTTCATGTTTCATCATTTTTCATAGACTGACTTTTTATTCACACTATTTTGGGAAGTGGCAGACATGAGATTCGTATTTCATGGCTGGGTACATCCAGCTTAAAACACGTGGGAAGTGCCGTTTTCAGCCATCTGGAGGGTTTGTAAAACCCCAAATTTTCTTGTACGCTCCGCGCCACCGTACTTCTCTTGCTACAGTAGTACCAATAAATTGTCAATCATTTTGTGTTGCATTTTTAGGTTATAAAAGCTGTTTTGTTGGGGTGTTGGGGGTCGTGTGCACAACATATTCAAGAAAATTTATGTTTCAATTAATTTCTTGCCAAAAACATGCAAGGAATCAATGCAATGGTGATGTCATGTGGCGGCGCTTCGCTTAGATAGTCTTCCCGCGCCTAACCCTCGGAGGTACCAGGCCCCCACTTGTTACCTAGCTCCTCCCCCAATTTCCATCCTGGCTACGCCACTGCACCCCCGAGGGGCCCAGGTGCGCAACCGACTTCGTCGGCTAGGCGACTGATTTTAGTGGCAAGTCTATGCCAAGTGGGAGAAAAGCCGGAGCACTCGGAGAGAAACAAACGTTAATCGAACGGAATTTGATCCCATGCACATGTGAATCACGTGGAGCAAATCAGCTCAGTAGTCTGATGTTCGACGGCCTTTTGATCCCACGTCAGTATCTACAAGATAATTGAAAAAAATGCGTTGCTTCGGCGCGTGTAAGGCACTCGAATATGTATGATAAGCCGTCAACGGAATCAAATCACTCAAGATTAAAGGACATGCCTTAGTTGCTCAAATTTATTTTGAAACGACGGTTTAATCTATTAAGTTCTTCCTTATTTCTCTTTCACGACTTATTTTCAGAACTTTAATACTTGCACCCGAAAACAATTCAATGAGTCACTCTCTTTGTACTGAATTTGATACAAATCGATAGAAAAAGATGTTTAAATAAGACATGCTCTGTAGCTCTGGACACTTATGGAACGAATGTGGTAGACTTTATATACTGTACATCCAAACCGGTGTGACTACATTGTCCCTTTTCTAATTTGTTGGCTTGAAGTATTCCTGACAATACCTACACCGAAACAAAAGAACGGGTTCCCCTTTGACAGTTCGACTCTAACAAAGAGCTAAGTGACGGAACCAAACAAAAAGTTCGTAAAATGACTACAATATATAACAGTAGACGATTTAACCCTAAGCTAAGCAGTTTTTTGACCATGCATTTATAGCTACTACTAGCGTCAAGCATCAGGCTCAGCTGTTCATATAATTATGGTCCAAATCATTGTAGAAATGCAGGCCTGGAAGTCAGGGACCACTTTAGTTCCTCAGTGTCCAAAATTGCAAGAGTAAACTAGAAAATGTGGTTACGTACCGTAACCACAATGGACATGACATTGTGCTAGTCTTTGGTTGCCCATGTAGGGGAAGGATGGACTGCCTGGTTAATCCGACGGACAACAGGGACGTAGATCTAGTATGTGGTTTGGGGGACAAAAATTTTCCGACAGACTATGTTGAACCCTATTTCGTGTCCAGGACCGGAATGATCTCTAAGCAATCCACCATGTGAAAGCGAGTGCACTCGTAGGCCTACATACACACAACCAGACACACATACACACTCACAATGACATGCACATACACTCAAAGTGACGTTTTCAAGAAGCCCCCCCATATCCCCAAATGTTATTACATTTTGGTTACTCTCTTTTTTTTATTTTAAATTTGCCTGAATTATAGGAGGGGCAAGGCCTATGTTTGCTTCCCCCAATATTTTCATTGGTGATGCAATTAGTGTAATTTGCACGGGTGACCACTCACTATCCTATAACCCGGTTCCAAATCTACTACGCGAAGCTTAAATATTTTGCATGCGAAAAGGATTACCCAATTTACGCTATTCCCCACGGTAATGGAATAGAATATTTTACAATTAATTTGGTAAACACTCTCGAGGCCTGAGAATGAAGAGAGCCCTAGAAATTATGTGTAAGTTTGTTTGTGTTTTGTGCTTAATATGTACCAAATAAATAAATCAAAAAGTTTGAAAGTTGTTTGTACTTTATTTCCTGAAGTTGAAATTTTTATCAGCGTGCGGCCCGATCGCGCTTTATCGTCACGTAGTGAGTTACTTCTCACACATCAATGTACGTCGCTTTGTTCGAGCAAGCTATCCGACGGTGATTCAAAATCACTTCGTACTTCACGCAGAAACTAGCAGACACATCCCCCGCCCAGCTTGCAGAGACAGTGCCCGTTACATTCGGCATTCTAGGTAAACTGAGCCTTGCATGTATACGATCTTTATACGGCGGTATGACACCTTTATGTCACCATGTCCGGATGTCAACATGAGGCCTGCAACGTCAGAACGTACATAACCCTACAGTGAAAATTCCAATGTGCATTGTGCATTACTGTGAGAGAAGTTCACGAGCATGACGTCTTTTGTTTACAATCGGTAATTTTGGACGTGCAAGAGAATACCATAATACAGGGCTCTGATTGGTTGATGTTTTTAAACCGGTTTTTTAAAAGGAGAAGCTTCGAGCTCTTAGGATGCTTGCTTTTAGAGTAGGAAAGCGTCCCAAAATTTAATATCAAATATTGATAGAGGCCTTGGAAAGTACTTATTTTCTTATTTGACTGTTTTCTGTTACGTTTCTTTGGGATCATGGCCACTACGCGTCCGGTCGTTCCACTAAAACTTAAATACACTTAAAATAGGGGTGAAGGTTGTTGGCTGTGGGTGGTGTTTAAGGCACAATAGGTTCCAACAATAGCCCTTTCTCGTTTCTTTTACTTGTCATTTTGATTTAAAACAAAAGGATGATAAAACCTTATGGCAAATCAAATGTTTTGAACTTGGGAATGTGATCAGCTGTAAATATTATTTTGCATGTCTGATATGGAGCATGCCCAACAAAATGTTCTAATCTTTTAAGTCAGTGTAACACCAGGTACCCGACGGGTACTTGGCGATTTGGTACCCAGGTCCTATTTTTTAGTAGGGCCTATACCCGTGCAAAGGCACTTGTTGCAATTCCCTACCTGCCACCGAGGATTGGCAAACCTGTCCGAAAAAAGTACAGCAAGTGTGTAGTACTAAATTTGTCTCTGATTTAGAATAATTGCCCGGAATGAAGTGAACCTGCGAATGTACGTACGTGCAGTTAATGTACACTAGCTACGTTCACGTTTGACCTCATAGCTGGCCTATGCCAATCGAAAACCTATAATGGTTTATACGTATGGTAAAATAGGAGATTTGCATCGAAAATTCGGACTTGAGGTTTGATTGCACTTTGCCTTCGATCGATCTGTACGACATTATGTGAAATTCTTTTTGTTTATACGTTCAATCGGTCACATTGCTTGTACACGATCGCAATGGACCGTACATAATGACTTTATACTGCAGAACGCTGCGCCAAACCCGGCAATTACGCTACTGTACACACATTCCTTCACTGAAAGCAGTTCAAACGGAGACATCGTAGCATGCCGCTCAGTCGAACTTCCAGGGAATTGCGACAAGAAAATTATACGAATGTTTTCAAATTTATACAATTGTCTTTATAATCACTTCATAAGTCAAATGTAAAATTAATTTGGTGACCAAACAGTTCTACTAAATAAAGTGATGTTGAAAATACATACCAAAGTAGGACAGCATCCCTCGCGTTCATGACTGCGTCATATGTAAAGTAACAGGCATATTACCTACTTAATATTAATATTAGCCTACTTAATATTACCATTAGCCTACTTAATATTACTATTAGCCTACTTAATATTAAAATATCGAGTATTTGAGGAAAAATGTACCGCATTTCGTAATTAGCGACATTTTTCACACAATCTTGTCACATACCGGTCTCCTTTGCTGTACAAATCTTTTCTCAAAAGATCGGTTTGTTTCTCATTGGGAGTCGTCCGATAAACTGAACGAAAGAAATGGGGTCACGTGATCATCAGAAAATGCGACCAACCACAATAATGGACATGCTGTGTCATGTCCATTAATAAAGACGGGACTGAAAAATACGATAGAAAATTTGTTTTATGTGTAAACTGTTTTCGCGAACCTAGTAATAATTTGCTAACAGAGACTGAGGTTCCGGGGTGCCACACATGAATAGCTTTGGTTTTGGAACAATTGTTGGCCCATACATTTAAAATCCCTTTAAAGTAATAGTTAATACCCAAACAATGGTCTAAAAAGAAAAAGTAAGAATACCCCGTATAGACGGTCTCATCCAAAAATGTCTTCGGTACCTAAAACGAAACTCGAGCATTTTGCTTGTGTACGCGCTCTCCCACATTTTTCCTGGATTCTGTACCCTATTCCCCCTCGCTATAATCTTAACAAGTCTTATAAATCTATTTTTCTCCTTTAATTGACACAGTATTGTAATTAGTACAGTAGCTATAGGCACAGTTGTAACGGCGTGCGGACGGTTCCAGGAACCTGAAGGTGACGGCGGGCTGCTAAAGGAACTCTCAAAAACTTTATTTGCTCCCAAAATGATCGTAGCCCATCTCCCTCAGAAGCTGACTTTATTAAACAAATGACCTTAATTAGCTAATGCCAAGGTTAAGGACTGGACGATCTCAGCTTATCACCCATCATATCTAGTCTTCCACCTTCCGTTGATCGGTACTCTTAGGCATAAAAACACAATTATATTTATAGCCCCCCCCCCCCCCAACTCCTCCAAGTTTTAAAATGTAAAACCAACAGTGATGGACAATAGAAATGACGAGCAAAAATATGACCTTCGTCGTTCTAATTAATTCCTAAGAAATATTCAACACATGAGATTGCTACAAACGTTACAGTAGCCTGCTCTTACAAACATCCGTGTAGAGCTAGCTTACACCGTTTCGAAAGTCATGGTAGTATCAAAGTACTCAAGTATTGCAATAATGTTAACGTATAAACTTGCAAACTAGACTATCAAAACTACTTCCTCCTTCTTTTAGTCGGCACTTCGATCATTAGGCCTATTTCTCGGGAAGTTCCAAAACATGGTAAATTCTTCAGTTGTCACTGCAATATTTTACCCTACCATAAAACAATTTACTTTATTCAACAAATACACAAAAAATTACCTTATATATTCAACATTTCTACTGTTATTCACTTTAAATGAATTCAGCCAAGTTTTTCTCCTTGTATATTCCAATAGATTGCCTTCCTCTGTTACGGGTGGTCCCGTTATAAGCGAAGGATGTTTGATTTAGTCATAGTCTTTATATATAACTTCGGTAAAATCTTCGTTGCGTAGAACCTTCGTTCCGTCTGCTGAACGATTCGGACGTTTCGTGTACAGTCAACTAACCGTGTATTCACGCATATAAGAACCTTCGTCATAGCCTTATTTAGATAGGCAGGCACATTATTTGCTTGTATTCAGAATGCTTCCTCAGGCATGGCTTCTGACAGGCAACCTTGCAATTACTGTAGTTAAATATTTTTTTACTGTATATTCGAAATTCCACTTTTGTGACGGCATTACGTTACAGCTGCATTACTTTGCCAGCTTAGCGAATAACTGGAACACTGCAACTGAACTTATGCATCCGTCTGCAAGGTAAGCTATACATGCATTAAGTTGGGCTGGAGGCGGAAGTATTGTATGCGGTGGCTCTTATTCGAAATTATCCTTTGTTAACTACACAAAAACATTTGCTCATAGAGACGTCACCGAGTGAAATTACGTCACCGTTTCATGTTGTTGCTTTTTAATTCTTCAGTCTTTTAAAATCCCCCGAAATTCTTTAAGATTTCAAGGAAATATGTCCATTTGATCAACTGGTAATCGTAAGTTAATGGCAAAGGTTTCAAGTGCCCAAATCCTAGCACAACCCTCCTGCTTAAAAGGTTCATTCTCTCCCCCCCCCCCCAAAAAAAAAGAAATGTTGCAGTTCATAGAAATTCTCAAGTGGTACAACTCTATAATTGACAGCAAGTTAAAAAATGCAGAGTACCGAAGCTCATATTACAGCGCATGTACTGACAGTGTTTTGATAACATATTAGGCTCTTGTATACTAAACCTGAAGCAATAAACTAATATTGTGTCTGGATGAGGATGAATATTACTTAAGACACTTTTGGGAGGGGCTTAAATATAAGTAGGCCTAGGTTTTGGAATTAGAATTGAAATTGTTTGGCATAAGAGGATTAGGCCTTTCAGTTTTTACAATCGCAGTATAGGTAGACCTTTGCAGATCAATGGTCGGGCATTGGATATTGGAAGGGCGGGACAGCTTTCAAGGGGAAAAAATAACTTTCAGATGGTGAAAATTCTGAAATGCATTCGGCCAATGGCAATATTAACCTTCAAAACTCAGTGGAGAAATATTTTCCAAGAGGGGCCCTATGGCCCCTTGGCTATGGACCTTGAGCTTTGTTGAACGTTTTGTGTTTTCATCTAAATGTTGGGTTCTGTTCTTCCCTGGCTCTAAAAAATGAAAAATTCGGAAATATGCCATAGTTATGTGACACCAAATCATCAAGTGACACCGAGTATACATTGCTGTTTTCCTAAATTTTCTTTCATAAATGTCAAAGTTTCTCCAACATATATCTTGATTTTGAAATATTCTGGCTAAAAATTCAACAAAGTTTCGAAAACTGAAGGGGTCATTTTACTAAACGCCGATATCTAAGGAACGTAGTCTACATTATTTTCATTTCTGCAGTTTGACAACTTTCACAATACAACCAATATAATATTGTACTACATAACAAATTAAGATATATGACTAGGTAACTTTTTCAATTCACTAACGACAACATTTCTTAAAAGATTAAATTAATACTGCAAGATGATAATGCAATTCATTTTGGGACCACTGTTTTAGTCATTAGAGACAGGTTGGCTAAAACTAAAGTCAATATTACATTACTAGATTTTGGCGGGAAAGTTTCCATTCTCTCACGAAAATTTCTCCACTTTTAAAATATTCAATTCAACATCCAGATTGAGATGGAATCAGTAACAAAAGAACATCTTTCAGGGAGTGTGTTCGTAGCTTTCATGTAATTTTTAACATATGAGGAAATGAGCAAACTAGTGATAGGGTGATCATTGGGGTACCAACCAAAGCAAATATTCTGCGACACAGACGTAAAAATCTATATAGTTTTCTTCTATTTCCTCAATGATTCATTCACTGCTTAGCATAGTACAGCGACAACAAACCTCTATCAGGCCTGTACCACAAAGTACGGACAAGTTTCATCATTGTCGAGGTTAATCGTTTTTATCGTGAACTGGGGTTTTACATGTGGGTAAGGAAGGTAGAGAAGATGCGCAAAAGTTATTGGTCTCATGAAACAAACACAGTATAACCGTCAATGAAATATCCAACCTTAAAACGGAAAGTGTGTGGCGCCCCACATCAAATCAAAACCTCATGAAATTTCTTTCTTAAAAAATGATATTTCCATAATTCATCGTTATTTATCTTTCGTGTAACAAATACCATACCCGCCACTGACCGTGTGTATGTGTACCTTGTCTGACAGACACCACTAAAACAGCGTCATGTTCTAGTTTTAAGAATATAGACGAGGCTAAACAACACATCAACACGAGTGTGTTATACAGTCAGTCAGTCAGTCAGTCAGTCAGTCAGTCAGTCAGTCAGTCAGTCAGTCAGTCAGTCAGTCAGTCAGTCAGTCAGTCAGTCAGTCGTTAATTAGATTAAGTTAACACACAAATGTGCTATATATATATATATATATATATATATATATATATATATATATATATATATATATATATATATATATATATATATATATATATATATATATATAGATATATATTGTTATCACGTGAAAACCACTTGCATCCAAAGCTTCTAGATTGAATTTGACTGTGTTTTAGAAAACTATCAAATGGCATAATCATTTTTTTTAAATGTTCACTTTCAATGCATTTCGACCTCATGCTCAACATTATTCGTTTGAAGTCTCTTCATCTCTTACGAAGAGCTGACAACGCCGGAAAACTTAACTCTTCTCCAGATGGGTTTCGTCCCATACACAAAAAGAAGCAGTCGGTGGCGGAGCTAGGGAATTTTAGCTCCGCCACTGGGAGCAGTTATATGGAAAAACAGCTCTGTACTAATTATGCTAATTATGCCCACAATTGGCAATTAAATAGAATTTGTCGAGTAATTCGACTCACTTAGGTTCATGGGCAGGAGAGCATTCGCCCCAAACTTATTTTGAAGCAGTAGCTAAATCTCACATTTGTCTTCGTATTTATCTTTCGTAATATTTTAGGACTAAAATAATGCATATTCAAAGTAAGCTAAGCATTTATTCCATGTTAATTTCACATTTGAGGAGAAAAATATTGTCACCCCTCACTCCAAATCCAGATATGGATTGATATCTGGATATATCTGGTTAAATAAAGCCTTTATATGGCCATATCAAGCCAGATTTAGATGCCTTGATATAATATATCAAGTTTTATATGGCCATATCAAACCAGATATAAATTGATGAACTGCCTTCCCAGATATGCAAATAAAGTTTGATATGGCCATATCAAGCCAGATATAACTTGATGAAATGGCTTCCCAGATATGCAAGTATATATATATATATATATGCAGTATAGGGAAAAAAGCCATTGAGCCACAACTGGAAAAATGTGGCCGGCTCGACTTGAACCAATAGGTTGGAAACTGGACCGTAAAACTGTACCTAACTACAGCGGCGTGCGCAATAGGGCGTCGGGGGGCCTTGCCCCCACCTCTGTTTGTAGTCGGGGTAAACAACCCAGTCGGGGAGTTTACACGGGAGCAATTCCCTTTGAATTGATCTCCACCTCCATATCAGTCGGGGGATGGACATACCGGCCCCCACCTCAAAAATCCTGCGCACACCACTGCCTAACTAACTTAGTACAGTATATGTTGTGTTATATGAACTACAGTACCCTGCACCTTTTAAACTCACTGTCAATCAAAGAGCCGTGTCTATTGAGAATATCTGTGGTGCTACAAAAATGGTAGTTTGTGAGAGAGGATTAGGCTTTCAAAGGTGAAGTGCAGTCCCCTCAAAAACTAGTTTGAACTACAGGTAAGTCTTACAGTTTTCTTCGAATTTCCTTCAAAGTATCTTTCTTCACTTCAGCACTGCATATTCAAAGTAAACCAAGAAGTAGCATCTAGTAAATTTCACATTTGAGGAGAAAAATATTGTCACGGAACTTTCAAAAACCAATCATAAAACACCGGGGCACTTCACTACACTACTTCAATTTGGGGTGACTGCACTTTCCCTTTAGGTAATAATATTACTAGCCTACTAATGCCTATTTTGCGCATCATCAGTACGGAGGTTCATAAAATAAAATGAAAAAAAAAAACGTTTTCGATTTTACAGGTATTGAAAATTTCTATCCATAAGTTTGTTTTCGTCACAGACAGATAGACATAGTTCATGACTTTAGTACTGCATGTTAATGGCAGTGAGGCTTCAGTTAAACCAAAAACCCTGCATGCACTTCTTTGATGAGTATCATCGGTATCGGATTGAATCAATAGACCAAGAAACAGAAATATGAAGAAACTTCCTACTCTGGCAGCTACTCAGCTCCTTTAATATTGTACAGTAGCGTGTTTAAAGGGGGCGGGGCACAGGCACAGCCCAAACCTCCGAAGTCAGTTGGGGGGGGGGGGGGGGATCACTCAGTCGCGGCATTTGAGGGTTTGACGAAGAGGAAAAGTTTGAAAGAGACACACTGGGCATTCAAACCCTAACCACCCACTAGGCCCCGTGGGGGCAGAAAAATGGTTGTCAACGCAAAAAAAAAAATGTCTTCGAAAATTCGGATAGCACAAGTATGCCGACGTGAGTCGGCCGCCAAGAACTGAAGTGCAGAAAAAGCAAAAAGAAAAAAGAGGTCATTAAAATCCGTGCTAGTAGGCACACGACACTGTTAATACATTGTATTTTTTACGATTTAACGACTTAGTTTATAGATATCTAGATCTATCAAAAGTGTTGTGATGACTTGTAAAATTTATTGTAGTGTACAATCACCTACTTCCGTGCCACAAAATAAAAGTAAAATATTAACGAGTCATAAATAACACTGAGGCATACTATGACATGCCAACAAAAGTTTCTTTCCATGAAGGAAGAACTTTATTTCCGTTCTAAACATCTATAAATACAAACCACTTCAAAAGTAAAACAAAATACTATTTACAAGTATTCACAGTTTGCTTAATGTAATTTACAATACATATGACACTATTATACATACAATATTGATCTTTTAAGTGTAAATTTATTTCTCTAACTTTAAAAATAAAAACACGTAATATGGAACAAAATAGATAGAAATTAAAACTGAGCAAAAGTTTTGAAATGTATGTCAACCCATTCATATATATATTTTTCTTTGAAGGAAGAACTTTATTTTCCATCATCAACACAAAATATATACATAACAAAGGGTGGATTCAAATTAAATATTTACAAGTACCGCAACTATGCAAAATTGGGACATCTAAAACATAGAGCACGGTACTGGCTAGACTTACTATTGGTTAGTTTATTTCTTTATCTTGGGTGCTGCATGTCATACAAACTGGCATGCGGCAGCGACGGGCCAGTGGAATACGAATGTCATGGAAGTATCTGTCCGCCGTCAGAGCATCCGCTCCCCCAAATCCCCCTACTCCTGAACCACATATATGTACCATGAGACTATAAAAATTGGCACCCAAATGATAAGACATCAGCCTGCAGCTTCCGAGAGTTTCGTCCCTTGATCAAACACAGAGTTTGTCCTTGAACTTCGAAAGAACTTGACTTCGCGCCCGGTTTCGAGAAAAATATTTTCCCCAACATTTCCCTTTGCCATCACCAGCCCCCATTCCACTTTTGAAATTCTGGTGACGCCACTGCCCTCTGCAAGTCCTTTTCTGTATATCCAATTTCTACATGCAGTGATTCCATTGTGTAAACAATCACTACATTTCAATTAGTGGGTGTGTCAAATATCTCAGTGTGTCAGTCACTATGCATCCGTGTTACAGCTGTCATTACGTCACTAGTTTGCTATCAAAGTTGGTTAGGAATGTGTGACCGTAGCACAGCAATCAAATTCAGTTGAACAAAGAGAGTGATAGTAAGCGCCTCTATAGCTCAGTGGTTAGAGCACTGGTCTTGTAAACCAGGGGTCGTGAGTTCAAATCTCACTGGAGGCTTAACGTTCATGGGACTATTTTGCGGTTACTAAGTGATGTACAGACTGGGATAGATCAGTAGATTAAGGAGAAGTTTTACCTCATTATTTTTCATTATAATTACTTTTACCTAATTATGACGATTTGGTTTTGATTTTTTTCTGTTCCATGTCTGTTTTAAGGTTCGTAAAAAAGGAAGGTTTCCTTTGCCATGATAAAATGGTCATTGCTTGATAGTATAATGGTGTGTTTAATGTAATTAATCACTGTAAATACTTGTAAATATTATAACTATTTCTCAAAACTTTGTAAATATTTGGTTGTTTGTATGTATTTGAAGGTTGAAGTAAAGCGTTCCTTCAAAAAAGTAAAAAAAAAAAAACTATTTTTGGTACCACGACGTAGTGCTTGTGTAAATAATAAATTCAAAGAATTCAAAGAAATTATTCCTTAACTTGTTCCAAGCCAAAATTCATGAGTGATGAGAAATTCCTTTTTACCGTGTAAGAAGAACTTTATTTTCATTCTCAACATATATACATACCCAACAGCAAATTAGAGGTTAAAAATAATAATATATACAAGTATGTATTTTACAGTTGTATAATTTAGCTTACGCCACTCTTTCATTAATTCATTTCACTGACTTGACGTACTTTCAGGCTCAGCTTGCCTCTTATATCTTATCAGTTGCGTTACTCGGATTTTCCTGGTGGAGAAAAGGAGTTAAAGAAGGGCTACATGGTTTTGTGGGTCAATGAATATGTCATGCGATTGGTCCAAGCTATAACGACGAGTCATCATCATTTGGTTGGCACGCAGCGTGTAGAAAATTTTGGATAATCGCGACCTTTGACACATTCGAAAATGGCATTTGTCATGTTTCAATCTGCAGTCGTCATTTTAAGCTTTCGTTTTCAATAAAAAAAAGAATCAAAAATATATATTACACATCATAAAAAATGAATTCTGTCAGTTCAGCTCTCATCTTCATGGGACATTCCTAAGCCGAGATATGAAATGTTGAAATTTATTCATTCAAATTAAAATGGTACAGTGAGCAATAATTTGCGATGTTATTATTGTACAACTCAAATTACAATAATTGTTTTTCTTTGTTTTTTTTCTGAAAGCCACTGCACCTTGTACCATTGTGTGAAGCACACTTATTCTTATGGGGTGATGCAGGCGCGTATCCAGGATTGTGTCATGGGGATGGTTTTGGTGTCATGGGGGTGGGGGTGGGGCTTGGGGTCACGATATGAGGGAAAAGTCAAAGGATAAAGAGAAAAAATCGCTATTTTAGGTTTTTTTTGCATTGCAAGGTTGGGTCATGGGGAGTATACTCCCCCAAAACCCTCCCCGTGGCTACGCCACAGGGGTGATGTAATTAATTAAGCTCTCTTTGTAAAACATGCTATGCTAGCAAACAGGAAGTGTTCAAGGTCTTTCAAACATTTTTAATTTTAAAGGGAAACAGGGCAGGTAATGTGAGTTGTACAACAAGAAAGTCACAAATTATTCCGCAATGGACTTATTTGTTTTAAGTGAATAAATTTTCACATTTTATATCTTGCCTCAAGAACGTCCTATGAAAATAAAAGTTGGATTGTTAGAAATCATTTTTCATACTGTTTAATATACTTTCATGAATTTTTTGACTTGAGGTACATTTTAAATGTACTACTTTCAATTCCGGGCAAACTTTGGGATTCTTTATACGCCTGTGTATCGTTCGTCTGCCCATTTTATACTTCTCAATTGGAAACATCCCAAAGCTTTGTGCAACTTTTGCCTGGAATAAACATTCTATGTATTTTGGCCAAAGTGTAGCGAATTACCATAAGGGAGTAAAAACTGACGTAAGTGTTGCTAATTTGTGTATTTTTTTTTTGTTCTTCATGAAAATGTTACCAGTGTGAGAGCTTCCTGCAGCGATATACGCGACAGAAATGACACTTCCTTGATCTGGAAAGCTACATTTGAAGTTTTGATTTTGGGAAATCGTATTTAAAAAAGTTCACTTTTCAAAAGAAAATTGACTGTAAAAAAAGCCTGGCAGAACCTGCCGTGCACTGATGAAAAATGTCATCATGCTCGTCACTGTGGCATAGCTAGACTTTTCCCAAATCACACCCAACACCCAAATAATTATTTTAAAGGGTGCTGACCATTACTCTATCGGGAACGCAATTTGTGGCCCGTGAATCTGCCGAAATTGTTTGCCTTTTTTAAACAACATTTAATAATTTCGACTTTCATGCTTAAAATTTTGAATTCTCGATTTGCTGTAGGCTGATTTGTAAACTACTAACATTGTGCGTGATGTGCTTAGTAATGGAATAGGGATAATAATTCAGAACTCCACTACTGAAAAAACCGTCACCGATGCGAGATTAAACCAGAGGCTTATATTTTGAGGCGTAAATTGTGATCTTATCTTACCTAACTGCTTAACCGGTAAATATTTGAAAAGTTTAGGAATTTTGGAAGAATTTGTCCTCCTATTAACATTTCCGAGATTGCACAGTAACAAGCTAGTTCGATAATTCGTCGACGCATTAAAATTGTGGGGCACAGCGTGGTCCTGGTGGGATATACAAACCGAGGTCAGCATGTAGAGTATAGCGTTCCCTTATTTCGTCAGTACGTGCATTCAACACTCAGTGTTCAGGCAACTCGAACGAAAATAGGGTCTCAGTCCCACTTTACCGCAAACTAAAGTGGAAATTTTACCACCACAAAATAGACTCTATACTGCTCATACTGTTACTAACTTCAAGGTCAACACAACAGTCTGATAAAACAAAGATAAACAAGGCATTTCTTGTAAATGTGAGGAAGTGATATAAGCTCTGCTGCCCTCAAACTTACTTTTGAACACAAATCTACTGACTTCATTTACTGATATCTCAAGAAATACATGTCCGATTTGAATGGAACTTTCACCACATTGTGTATAGATTTTGTTCCTCTTTAACATATGAAAATTTAATTTTTTCTTAAACCTCCCCTTCCTTGGGATTCAATTATTTTAGTTTCCCTTGCCCCTGATGATGGATTTAAATAACAACTACAATAATTCGGTGGCCTTTCCCTGATGTCCTGATTAAGGGAATTCAGAAAGCTCTGTCAAAGTTAATTGAACAGCTAAGATACGGTATGACACTAATGTTGCAGCTGGTTAGGTCATAAAGGCAGTAGAAAGCCAAAATTTTCTCTACATGTCACGAAGTTCTTGAATTACTTTGAAAGTAAAAGTAGGGCTTCCACTCCGTGGGTTAGCAATCCAGTTTTAGCGACGTTTACAAAGCCTTCGGCTCCGCGGTCATAGGATGGAGGGCGCTCTCAATTAACTGTGGTTCAGTACAAACTTCATAAGTAACACCCCAAATGCCCGAGTCGCCGAGTCGATTCTCCTGTTTCGTGATTAGCTCTTGAGAGTCATGTGACAATATTTTTTCTCCTCAAATGTGAAATTTATCAGGAGTTACCGCTTGAATATGCAATATTGAAGTCCTGAAATATTATAAAAGATTCTTTGGTGAGAAATATATTGGAAATTGTGAGATTTAACTGTTGTTTCAAAACAAGTTTTGGGGACTGTTCTTGCACTTTAAAGGACCAATCTTTTCACCCCAAACTACAATCCTTTTAGGGTAGTTTACCGAAATTATCAATTGAATCAGCTCTTTTGATTGACAGCTTCAAACAATGCTGAGTACCAAAGCTTATATTACACAGCATGAACTGTTGTTTCGGTTGAGCTTTTCTGTCATTCACCCTGAAGCAATACACTGAAATTGTGTTTGGATGAGGATGAATTTTAGACAATTGTACGAGGGTTAGGAAAATTGGTACTGTTTGTGGTGATAGGATTGGCCCCTAAAGTTATACAGGGCATTACAGGAGAGTTATTTCCCAAGGTTTACCGTCAAGTGATGAAAAGTAGTTCACTGATACATCACATAGGCCTAGGCCTATTTAAATTCTAATATGGTCTTATCAAAATAAATCCAACATTTTGGGAAGGGGTCCCCATCCAAAATCCACCCTGAATACTGACGGAGGTAACTTGAAACCTTTTAATTACACGGCTAAATTTTTCCCAATTGCATTTTATTTTCATATGCAGCCTAGAGCCTGCGCCAAACTTCATTTCAGGACCTTTGAAATGCAAATCTTTCTAAAAAAAAGTGGGTCCGGCTTCGCAGGCCCGCCGGCGATCACACTTCGGACTCGCCCTCGGAAACTTTCAGGATTGAATCCTGGACTCGCCCCTGGGCAGTGTCAGAAAGTTATGGAGCACGTCGAGTTTTCAACTTTTACTGTCGGAAGTTGTCACGCTATGATGCCGTGGATGTACTCATGAATAGGTAAAACCCCCTTGATTGAATCACGACGGACCGTTTGAGCCCTCGGCCTCCATATAGGGTACCTACCATACATTTCTAGTTACAACTGGATTAGTTTTCAACACGGAGAAATCGGGAAGGAGCATCATGTAATGATAATGACTTGGGGATCATTTGGGCAGAAGCACAGTTCTGGTCACGCCTAAAAATAAAAGGAGTATCAGGAATCAGGATCATCCACAAGCCTCGTGCGTAAAATTATCGTGCGATTACTTCAACACAAACGACAGGTCAAAGGTCAACAGAATCTGGCTACCGCTCAAAAGGAGTCTTTAATACACTGAAGTTCAGGGGACGACAACGTTACGACAAAGAAGCTTACAGTGCAGTCCAATAATAATAGGTACCAGACTGATAAAGGACAGTTGCGTAGCCATACGGGTGAAAGCCAACTTAGGGGAAATAAAATTCTCCCTAAAATTTCCCTGTGCTACAGTCTTGGCCCCAATGAAATAAAGTGATATAATTGAAATAATGTATTAGTTCTACAATTTTTTAGATCACTGGTAGCCTATTTGTTCCCTTCTAGCCTTTGTCAAAAACTACCGTATAGTATTCTAGAAGGGTTTTTGTTTTTTTTTTTAGTTCTTTTGGAAAAACAATTGGTTGAATTACACAAAATAAATTTTTTCTTCCCTTTTTTTACTGCATTTATAATTTCTAATGAATTGTTAAAGAGCAAGCTTGAAATTACGTTATTTCTGGTTTACAGGGTAAATGAAATAAAGAAATCATATTGTACATACTTGAAAATATTTTTTTTATTCAACTTGTCCTGTACTATATTTATGTATGTTCAAGAGGTAAATAAATTTCTTCCTTTCGGAAAAAAAAAATTACCTTAGGACTCCCGGTACCACGAAATGTGCTTATTTTTTAAAACAATCTCAATGTTTGTTGAAAATATTTTTGTTGAGTTGTGGAAAATATTTTTAATACATATTTGTACCCTTTTTTTGATTAAAAATATTTTTCAAATATTATTGAAATATAAAGTCTTGATGTTCAGGATATTTTTGCAACTTAACATTTAGTATTTCTAAATCATTATCACCGGGAACGGGTTAAAAAATTTTTGTGTTTCCTGGAATATTCACTTTTCTTGTAATGATATCAGTGAGATTTCAAGTTTTGCTTGACCCAGTCGCATAAAAAATTGTCAAAACAAAAAAAAAAAAAAAAAAAAAAAACAACAACAACAACAAAAAAAAAACAAAAACAAAAACAAAAACAAAAAAAAATCGAAACTATTACCAAGCAGCAGCTATAACTGAAATATTGACTCGACTGTATGTAGAACACGGTGAGCTTCCTGTGCTACTGACGTTCCAGTTTTGAAAACACAATGGTTACAATTAAATTTTCGGAAACAAAAACTAACCCCGTGACAGAGACGGATCTAGGGATTTCGGTCTCTGAGGGGGGCCGAAATGTCAAGCATCACGAGGTGCTTTGACGGGAGCAGCTAGATATACCCAGAGCACGATCTAAGTTACGGCTTCAAGTTCAAGCTTTTCATTTGAGTTATCCACCTGGTAGAAGAGGGCTATACTTCCCCATTCCCCCAATCTCAGAGGGGACAGTGTTTTTCGGCTTCCACTGTTTGCACTGTATGGTCTCAGCGGTGCCGTGATTTCTCCCAAACTCCAAAGTCATTTAACAAGGGCCTGCAGTATACTAGGTGCAGAGTGTCTTCGACCGAGTTTATAACATACACAACGGTTGTAGGCTACCGGTATTGAAATCATGTTAAGTTGCACAATCGGTTCTCAAACTACCAATCCTTTCTCACGTTTTGAACGCTTCCGATCGGACGTTACCTCAATGATTTTTTCCAAGTGATACAAGTATACCCATGAACATTACCTCTGAAATAGACTAGTCATCCATTTCAACTGTTTTCCCGTTGCTTCAGTGAGACATTAAAGGCCTGATCCTCTCACTACAAGCAGTTATAATTCTCCCGTGACGTATTGCTTATGCCCCTCCCTCAACTGTTTAAAGTTCATCCTCATTCAGACAAAGTTATCCTCAGTTTATTGCTTTAGGTGAGTATACAAGACCCCAATGTGTAATCAAAACGGTCTCAGTACAGTGCAGGTACTATGGTACTTTGCATTGTTTGGAATAGCTGTCAATCAAAGAGCTTAGCCAATTGAAAGTTGAAGTTGGGCTTGGGATTCACTCTTCGTGCTGTTAATTATATATTCTTGATATTTTTTACTTGAGGTATACTTGAAGATAAATGGTTGCAAATAGAGCAGTAAAACCTCATCTCGTTACTAATCATGAGTGTTGGAAGAGAAATAAATACTGAGAAGGCTGCTTTCAACTTTCACCGGCTGCTTACCGGTGTTATGGCCGAATGGATAAAGGCGGTGGCATTTGAAGCAATGAAGCTTAGCAATCGGGAGGTCTGGAGTTCGATTCCTGGACGGAGTAAGGTGGGTTTTTCATCCAAGAGCAATCTAAGGTTTTCCCATCCGAACTGGCCTTTCAAAAAAATACCAAATTTGATCCAAATTGTTGAACTGGTTGCCACCCGACGTGAAGTTGTAATTCATAAGCCAATGATTTCTCCCACATTCGTGGTAGCTTAGCGTCGCAAAACAACTGCCCTTCAAGGCCTAATAGATAAGCCATTTATCAGCTGATCAGTGTTGATATTTTAAAGAGGAACATATAACACAAGCATTCGGGGTGGGGGGGGGGGGCGGGAGGATTTATATGTTCACCTTCTGAGACTAATATTCGGCCCTCTAGATATGAGCTGGCAATCGGATGTGGCAACTTTGCTACATAGAATGAACTTGACTGGAGCAAGTAAGGGTAGTGTAATGGAATCACATTGTTGGCCATTGGTTTATTTTTTATTAAGAACTTACCAATAGAGCAAGATGGCACCCGAATAAATTCAAGGTCAAACCGTGATGAAAACAAAGCAGCTGCCAAAACTCAATGTGAGTCTGTGACATCACACCTGCTTGCTTCAAGTTCACTTTTTTTATACTGAAGTGCCAACTTCAAGTGCTAAATAATGTCTCAAGTCGCACAATTGTAAACACCGGAATGCAAGAATATGCGGTTCCTCTTTAAAGGACAACCGTGAGCCTGTCGCTCCCGGCTTGAAGTGTAGACTGTCCTGTTCCATGATTTGCTGTTGGGAGTTATGTAACGGCGTTTCTTTCTCTACAAATGTGGAATTTACTTAAGTAATTGGTTACCTTGAATATGCAATATTGAAGTCCTAATTAAAATAGTTATGAAAGATACTTGAGAAATAAGAACACAATTGTGATATTTAGTTTTTTCTTCAAAATAAGTGTCGGGACCTCTCGTGACCTTTAACATATCATACAAAAAACTGGTTCTGTACTATTCGTTATTTTTCTGCTCCCAAAATATCTCATGAGGGAATACCCCCCTTTGGTGCCCCTCACATTCCGCAGTAGAGAGGCTGATTTGGGTTCGTGAACTTCGTGGACAGACAGTCGGATGTCAGTCACAGCACTAAACATGCTAGTTCCATAGGGCGCGGCTAATGTCGTCTCCTTTCAGGTTTACGCAGCTGAACTCCTTGGCATGCACTTGCGTTGCAGTTTCGTGTAGTTATATATCTAAGCAATGTAAGGTGTGTTGTTGATGTAAACAAATACATTAGTCAGTACTTCACGTTACGTACCGTATATACGTACGTATGTGTATGTGAAACCAGCTGTTACCTTTTAGCGCATGTGTTACCTGGATTGTGTAATTACTACACGATCGTTTGGTACCCTGCATGTTGTATGAATTTTATTACATTACTACTCGGCTACACACTAACCGAGTACCCACCGGGGCTGGCATAAGGTATATTACAACAAGCTGCCGCTCGAATACAGGCCCATGCCGTTCCTACCCTTAGCAAGACCCTTTGGACTTGTGATTTCTTCCCTTGGATTGTTATAATTTGAGCTCGTGAAAAGGAAGGTGAAAATGTACAAATACTGGGTGATGGAAATGATGGAAGCCCATCATCAGCAGTCTTTAGCTATTCAAATGAAGCAACGTAGATTGGCCAACGGACACGGTCCGGTATCTATTCAACAGAAGGAAGCTCTTCCGAAAGGGTTGCATCGTGAAAATGTGAACAGAAATCATACAGCACAACGTAACGGAGTTGCCAGATCTGCATCTTCCACAAACACTGTACCGAAAAAGGATGACCAGCCAAGCCAGGTAATACTATAAAAGTAGGCCTATAGGGCCTAGCCTAGGTTAGGCTAATTAGGCCTAGGCCTAGCCTATAGCCTAACTTAGGCCTATGAATTAGGCTAGCATATTCCCTAGGCTAGATGTAATTTGGGCCCTACCCTAGGGCCCAGCCTTAATAGGCCTAACCTAACCACTAAGGGCCCTATAATTTGTATGAAAAAGTGTTCACAATGTGTAGGCCCCTAAAGGTAGCCTAGCCTACAATTATAGATCAACAGGGCCAATCATGAAACATGAACACCAGTTAGGCTATCACCCAGATCCACACCGGAAAGTACATTTGCCATACACCAAAGAATCACACAAAGGTGGAAGTGTCTGGAATTATACACCCCATCAATTGTTGCAATTGTATGCCAACTGTTGTTATTTTCCCTGTAACAGAGGGGTACGCTGTACCCAAATTTGCTGGCATACTTTTCTGTACGCCAAAGATCTTTCTGTGAAAGGCCCTTCTTTCAAGTATGGACCCAGATGCACAGATGTGATGTGGCTCTGCAAATAATTGACTCTGCATCTACCATCTAGGCTAGGCCAAGCATCCCCCCTCCATGGATGTAGCTACAGTGGGTAGTCTGGGTGGTGACACTCAGCACTCCAAGAAAATACACCTTTTCACCCACCACAAATATGCCTCATATTATAAGACTTAAACCTAGCCCCATCTTCACTCCCTAAAGCAGGGTTGTTGATTTTTTATTTTTCTTATAAAAAATCATGATTTCAATCAGTGATCCAAATCAAATAGCCTTTATCGATTTAAAATCAGTTTTTCCCATGAAAACCATGATTTTAGTGGCGATTTTAATCATTGTGATTTCAAACAACCTTGCCCTAGGCCTAGCCTTGTTTTTATAGGTAGGCCTAGGCTAGCCTAGCGTAGGGCATGCTGGCCTAAAATAAAAAATAAATGGCTGAAAAATGGGGCAGATGTGATGGTGGTGCGGTGAAGTGCTTTTTCGAGATCAGACAATTAATTACCCAGTCCTCAAATTTGGCTAGCTCCATTTCTGCCTACATCCACTCCATAGGGCCTATGCAATAGGCTAAATAATAAAAAAAAAAATAATTTAATTTAACGTTTTGAGGGTCAGGAAGCCATTTTGGTTCATCCTTGACCCTACTGTATGCCAGAGTAAGTGTGGATGAACACCGGCAAACTTCGCCTTCTGCTTTCAACTAGTGCTTAGAGGTAAAAGGCAGGCGTGTACTAATCACTCCCAATCCTGCTCCCGGGACTGCCATTTAAAGTCCCCATCCGATGGACACGAGTGTTAGGCTTGGGGCAATTACATCTCAATGTAATCGATTGCGACTGTGATAACTTTATATTTTACGATTGCGATTATAATTACGATTACAGCTAAAATTGAAAGTAATTGATTACGATTGCAATGTAATCATGATTCGTGATTACATTTTCTTTCCACATAAACAATGTAGGAGGCAAAACAATCCAGTGCCCACAAGTGGAAAAATGGCCATGGACATTTCTCTAGATAAGCCCGGAAAGAACCAAGTCCTCCCAAAGTAGAGATTATTGAACCCATGCACTTCTCACTCATTTTAACCTGGAACATCAAAGAAAGAGGGTCACTTAAATTTTGTCATTCCAACAGAAGAACCAAGTGCTGAAAAAATTGTTAAGTAACTTTACTTCTTTGTGCAATTCAACTTCAACGTAATCAGAAATGAAACCACGATTGCGATAACTTTGCCATTGTAATCGATTACGATTGCAATTACTTTGCAATTTTCACAAAAGTAATCGATTGCGATTACAACTACATCAAAATGTGTAATCGATTACGATTACTGATTACGATTACCCCAAACCTGATGAGCATATCCCTAGACTTAAGCCACTTTCCCAAAGGCTGGGTGGGGGTGGAGGTTACTTGCTCTGCACCACTGCTCAACATCTGAACTGATCAAGCAGACAACTTTGTGAGTCGGAAAACACTCTGAAACGGACAACCAAATCCCCAATTTTGTAATTCACCAGTTTTTTAAACCCCCTCAGCACCACTGTGAACAGCTATGCTGAACAAGCTAATTTTTTTCAGACCCCAAAAAAATCTCCAAGTGGTTCCCACCAGGATTTGATCCAGGTACCTTCCTTTACCTTAGTTGCACATCTGAGCATCCATGCATCCTCTCCAAATCATGGATAACAGTGACTCATTCTCAAATTAACTTAGGCCCATGTGCTTAATATTAAACTAATTAACCCATTTTATAATCTTCCACTACTGTTCGTTCAATCTTCCTAAGCCCTAGGCCTTGACTGAAAAAAAAAGAATTGAAAAATAAATTAAAAAAAAAAGGTATTGGCTCTGCATCCCACCATCCATGCATCTACTAATAAAAAAAAAGACTGTGGACTTTGTCATAATTTTGAGCCATTAACTTCTTCCACTGACCATCCGCGCACCCTGATAGGAAGAAACAACCTTCCATTTTCAGTGGCCCTGTTTTCTATAATTACTCCAGCAAAAATGCTTGCATATTGACCATGTCTTAGTTGGTATTTAAGGCCCAGCCTAACTTGTTGTATCATCACTTTTGTAATAGTAGGAACTGGCTACAATCTTGGACAAAACTATTGGAACACTTTCCGCTCTGAATGTGTAGTGATGTGTGGGAATTAGAAACCCTTATTAGGAAACCTTTTTCTCAGTTTCAAGTACAGCCCCTCCCCCTTCCCCAGACCTTGTACAATGTTGTTTCCTGACAAAAATGGTGTATGGAGAATTGGCTGTTTTATCCCCACCATTGTGAGGGGGAGTGGGGATTTTAATTTTGATTAGATTAAGTTTTGTCCAGGATTGTAGGCTAAATCACAGGTGGTTGGTACTAGCATAGGCTGGCCAACAATTTAAAACATGGAAAGGTTGGAAACTAATCTGGGCTGTGGGCTCTGAGGTAAGTACTGGTTGATGTCAAAGTCTTTCATTTCCAACAATTTTCTTCCTGTTGGAGCACTTTCATTCAAAGGTCTAAGGAGTAGTTTCAATTACAGCACTGCTTCCACTCTGGTAAGTTTTGTGTAGATTCCTGGAATGACAGCAACATTTCCCCCATTTGCTTTATGGGGAATATTTTTTTATAAATTAAAATTCTACCAGCCCTGAGAACAGCCTTCCCTATGAAATTGAACTAGTTCATGCAAGTAGGGTTAGCCATATTTTTCAAAAGCAATTTTAAGGTTTTTTTTTAAACAGTTCTATAGAAGCATTGAAAAGGTCGTTTAGGTTAGCAGAAACATTTTGTGTGAATTATTCAAAGAAAACTTTGTAATATTTGTAGGGAAGGCTGTATAAAACCCACACAAATGCAAGACTAGACAGTCTCACTACATTGTAGCCAATCACAGCACTAAACTGTGATCATGGATCACATTTTGTTGGTTAAAATCTGGTGCAGAGTAAACTGAATGCGCTTTAATAATGACATTATTTCTGTCTACTACCAGTTTGCATGTAGAGTGATAAATTTTGTGCTGTAATTTTTTTTGTGTAGGAAGAAAATAAGGCAGATGCATCATATGAACCAACTCCTCTGGTGTGGGCAGTCATCACTTTCTGGTGCTATTTCATCTTGGTGATTGTCGGTTGGATAAGAGACATACTGCGGAAGACAGGTATTGAAAATACCAAAGGTGGCCAAGAGAAAGAACATATGAAGGTATGAATTTCCTTAAATATTTTCTAGGTAATTGTTTAAATTACTGTGTATCCTTAGGTTTTCCGATCCTTAAATTCCTGGTTTCACTCTGCATGAAAAGTTGTAGAGTTAATACATACAGTCTGTTAGCCAGCCAATATTCTTGAAATTTCATGCCAAAAAAACAGGTTGTGGTATATACTGTATCATCTCAAGCAAACCCACCTGTTTTGCAGACCTGTATGGCCAATTTGTAACCAGCTACAGTAAATGCAAAGTACATCATAGCCAATTTAGAGGCCCAATTCTCTAACCCCAGAGGGTACCAGTTCTCCTAACCTTCCCACTTATCAATTGTCTGAAATTCATTCTTGCATTCATTATCACAGTTTATTGCATAGGGGTGAGTATAGAAAAGCTTGATGTGTATAATCAAAACACTCTCAGTACAGTTCATGCTGTGTAATGTAAGCTTGGGTACTTTGCATTGTTTGAATTTCTGTAAACCCCTACAAGAATTGAAGTTTGGGTGAGAGGATTGGCCCTTTAAAGGCAGTCAACTTTCACCCCAAACTACAATTTTTGTAGTAATCTACAGAAATTCTCAATATACTGTACATGGATCAGGATGAGTTTGAGACAGTTGTGGGAGGGGCTTTTACAGGTTAGGAGAATTGGAACTGTTTGGGGTCAGAGGATTACGCTTTCAAGTGAACGGATTCAGGGATGAATTTTAGCGGTCGTCCGGTCGTCCGAGAGGACCAAAATTTCTGCAGGACGACCAAAGTAACCACCTAAGGTTGTCCTTTGGACGACTAGTTTTTACCTTTGGTAATGTATATTGAGACACAAAGCGTACAACAAACACTCTTATGCAACCAAAACATCTTAACATTTCATGAACTCGCATAACAAAACACATCTGTACCTTCACGAAAAGCACACCAGAACAAAACAACCCTGGAGACAGACCACGATACGCACAATGCCAAACAAGCAGCCTCGTGGATGATCATTGTCTCAGCTGAACTGTACAGAACGTGCTCATACACATTCTCCGGGATTATGTTCTACGTGCTGGCGCGAAAAGTTCTTGGAAAGGACTGTTAATTCGCCTGTCTTTGTTGTTATGTAATCAGCATCGGGCCAATTATTCCGTTATCGGTAAATAATTGGCATTGGTAAAATATCTCCATTCAACAGATCATTACCACCGATTATTTGCAACTTGAAAGTTGCTCTTAGTTTCGGTAAAATTCCTGTAAATACTCAATCCTTTAACTTCCCGCCAAAACGGGATGCACTGATAATCACAAATGTATAAATTTTCCCCCTGCTGTTTGCTATTTTCTGCTATAACCCAGTAGTATTACCTTAAATTAAAATTGCATTCAAGGTGTATGCCTTGCTGTATGGCAGAAAGCGCCGCGTAAGTTGCTGTACAAACGGTTCTGCACAAAACACATAGAACAGACTATCTAGCTGCAGTGTTTCGCCGTTTTTTTCAAATCCCCAAGCTTTGTATACATATCTGTGCACATTTTGTACACATAGCATGAAGAATCTTGTGAAGTTCGGTGGTTGTTATCTTGCATAAATTAAGCCATCCCCGGCATTCCTTCTGTAATGTTATTTACAGTAGGACTTATTCAATGTTGTCATACGACGTCATTGCAAACGAAAACAGTAATGCACGTGGTCTCGTGCAGCAAACTTCTCGGCCCATGCATATATTACACTTACGTGCGTGTCCCTTTTTGCCGCCAAACAAGACACCATGTTTTGCTTGGTGACATCATATGCATAGGATCCATTGCAAAATTTAAATTGGCCCTTGCATCATGATTGGTTCAATTGCGTTGATTGTAGCCAGCCAATCACAACTTGCGCCTTCGCCTATGTGACTTAGTGTGTGAAAATGCTCGGTTTCGAGACAAGTTTTCCCGTTGAGTTTGTGTTACGACGATCGCACTTGTCATGCTTATATAGCCGGCTAGCGAAGCCGGGAAAGCCCGTGCTAAATTCACCAAAAGGCATCACAAATCTCTGTGTACGTGGATTTTTCGAGGATCGAACTTACGTGCATTTCAGTTGCACATTCTTTTTAAACTAGACGTAACTTTTGGACAAGAGCTGCTAACAATATACGGGGATATTTATATCCGGAAGGAACCATAAGATACGTTAATCGGGTGCATTTGTTCTGCTGCTCAGAACTAGAACTGCTAGATTATCATGATTACTCTAACACGGGTTCATTAAAGCGGGAGAGCAGCTACAGTACATTTACGCAACAGCAGATGTTCCGACATGATTGAGGGATGAAAACTAAAAAAAGCATGATGTTGGCCTTAGAGCTAAATTATCAAAGGGCATGTGAGATCGCAAAACAGACTGGAAACAATTCAACTGTACTATCGGTTAATTTGTATCTCCACTTTTGAAGTGAAAATATGACACCTATACAAAAAGATATTCCGTTCGTAACGATTCCCAATATTTCCCACCCTAGACTGGTTACGGGAATAAGATATATTAGATGCAAGGGGCTTAAGGGACAAACATGTCACGGTGACTTCCCTCTTTGTAATAATCGGGATCGGCCCTATAGTTTAATTAAATAATGGGTAAAAGGGTACTGTATTGCCGATTATAGCATAATCGGTCAAACACTATTAAAGCTGAAACAAACAAGCTTTTAAAAAGGCATTTTGTTCAATAGACACTTCATGCTTACGATTGTCAGATTTTGATTCAAAAGGAATGAGTTTCAGAAATCGTGACAAGTAGGCTACCGTTCAAGTTTAGTATTAATGCACCATATTTTGACGGTACAACTGCATGTCCTAATGTACGAATAGGGTGTCTAAAGATCACATTATTATTGCGTCTACCGAACGTTGGGAAGTTTTCAGGAGAAAAAATGTCTTTTGTCCCTCCTTGAGTAAGTGATGAATAAAATGTGGGGTTGGGGGGGGGGGAGTAGCAATGATCACAGAGGCCAGACCTCTGTTGTCTCGGAGATTCCCAAACTGTTACTTTGGGTATTACTATCACTCACACCAGCCCTTTCATGTGTATTTTCAATAAAGTGACTTTCACGCTAGATATAATGCAATGCAAATAGCAGCCAGTGCAATAAAAATAAAACAATCGTCTTGAAACCAGAAAATGCACATTGCACAACTTTTTTGTTTTCACATGTCTTTTATGGAGGACGACTAAATTTTTGGGAGGACAACCAAATTCTTGCAGCTGGTTGTCCTTTGGACAACCAATTTCAATTGCTTAAAAATCACCCCTGGGAATTCTTTATGTGGTTTGTAGTGAAGGTGCTGGTGTGGGTTAGGTTAGATGGAGTTTAATGGCCCAGTTTGTAACCATTTGGTTTAAGTCGAGCCAGCCAAGGACTTCTTTCCAGTTGTGGCTCACTGGCTTGTTTTCCATTGCTTATGCAAAGCAACAAACACAATGGCAGTACAGGTTCCGTTTTTTTAAGTCATTGGCATGACCCGGCCCCTGGTGTAATCCATGGCTGTTTTGAGCTAGTATTTTTACCATATTATTTATGGCAGTTGTAAAGGAGCCACAAAGTACAGTACTAATGCTTTACTTGCAATTTGAGGAAACAGGCTTGTAAGAATCATAGCTTTTGGCTGGTAGCTAAGAAGGGATTTCACTTTCCTTGTTATCATGAACCTTGAGGAATTTTGAGCTCTGTCTTTCAGGCCTCGATTTTTAGAAAAATTTTTGGTTGTCCTTCAGGCAACCATTTCACTAATTTTAGTTGTCCACAAGGAAATGTGGTTGTCCGAAACATTTTTCTCACAATTACAAAACAGTAATTGTGTTCATGTATTATTGGTCTTGAAGAATAAGAGATGTGATGTTTGAGAGACAAAAACACACTTGGAAGTTTGAAATATGGTATGATGGAAGGAGTTGAAAGAGTTGATCAGTCAGCAATAACTGGATCAATCTGCGAAAAAGATGGTTGCCCATCGGACAACCAACCTTTAAGTTTTGGTTGTCTGTATTGAATTTTAGTTGTCCCGGACAATAGGACAACCACGAAAATCGAGCCCTGGACATGCATGAAAAACATAGGTAATCAAAGTTATGTGCCAGGTTGAAATGAAGCATTAAAGTTGTGCTTGTTGTCCATTATGTTGACCACACTACCTCTCAGCTTTCTGCATTCTGCAAGGGTCCTAGTGAAGGGGTAAAGGAGACCACAATGTAGAACAATTAGCAGTTTAAATCTAGATCTCATCACTCATCTTCTCCCAGCTCCTTATATGTGACCCCCAACTTCAATACAAGTTCATTTGGCATTAGGCCTTTTAGCACCAGAAGGATGAGAATGCCCTCCCATTTCTAGAGAGCAGTGTGCCACACCTTGTTTTCTCTTCATCTTGCCTTGCTATGAGCAAGACTTAAAATGCCTTAGTCTGAAATTAATAGGGCCTACTCATTGCAGGCTACATACTTGGCAGTCTGCTTAACATAGTATACAGTATGCTCTTGTGACATCATTGCAGGAGTCTAGTAGTACATTCAGCCCACCTTTAAATAGTTGCCCAATCTATACCTTTAAAGTGGCTATTAGAGTTTTACAGAGAGTATCAACCTCTTGTTCGAGCACCTCATTTCCCTTCTGAACTGAATATTTACCAGAATATAGAAAGACTGAAGGTTTCAGATTAAAAAGAAACATTAGGTTTTAGATTAGAAGAAACATTAGTTTTGTGTTCATTACCGTTGAATGAGCATTTCTGAATATTTGTCAGGAAAAAAAATTCCACTCACATCCAAGACTAGACTCCTCCACTACACTGTTATCTATCACAACCTTAGACCATCATCATGCATCATTTAAGGCCATTGTACAAATGCAATGCAGATTCAAAGATGTCAAAAAAATTGTAAAAAGCAAACCCTGGTTGCCCCTCTAACCAGCCAGTATTGCAAATCTAGAAAAAGTAATGAAAATTTCCATTTCTGGTGCCCAGAAACCCCATCTACTGCATTCTCTGACCCAGCTTGGAATAGGATGCAAATAACACTTGCCTCAGATTTCCTTCGGTGTGAGTCTGTGCTATCCCCAGTGCTTCTGCCTCAGTTTAGTATTTGAGTAAATTACATCATAGAGATGTTTTGGTTAGGGAAAGATCTCTGCACTTAGGTCGGGTATAAATCTGACATACTGTACCATAGCTACTTAATTGATTTCTACCTTGTCATCATTGGAACAGCTGGTGATGCTTACTGCTGTTAGTGTTTCTGTGAGCTTTATGTGATTCTATGTGTTTGACAAAAGGTAAATAAATTAGTCAGTTCCAACAGTGAGGACGAAGAAATAATCCTTTAATGTGAAACTTCTGCCAAATTGTATTCAATTTCTCCAACCAAACTTATGACAAAAAAAATATAAAATTGATAATAATAGGCTTGCAATCTTTGTTCCATTCATTCCACCCTTAAATGTCCCAACCAATAAGAGTGCACTTTAACTATGAATATTCAAATACAACAAAACAACACTGAACAAGCACACTATCACAAGGTGGCATTGCTAATACGCTGTATTACTCCAATCTACTTCACTCCTACTTACCTCACCTGTTCCACAAATGGACTGTTCCATTTACCGCGGAATACTAACTGGCAATGTCTTCTGCAGGTGGCGCTATAGATCCTACTGGACCTTTGTTGGCTCCAATGTTACAACGTAAAGAAAGAAATTTGAAGTGAAAAACAATATTTTATTTTAAAACTTATTTTTAAGTCAACAGGAGTGCCCTATGGATCCCTATAGATCAGCATACTTCCCATCATTATGACATTCAAGTAGACTACCACAATCAGGTCTTGAATTTTGAGGTGTGCCATTGTGGTCACACACCATGGCTGGAATTAAGGTTACAGCAGGGCAAGGCCATTTTCCTATCAGTTTTAGGGGCAGGTCATGTAAACTGAGAGGGCACCAAGGCCAAACAAGTGATTTTGTATTGACCACTATGTAATCTCACAGGAAGGGCAAAGAGGCCAAATGGCCTTGATGGTCATTAAATTTTATAGGGCATCAAGGCCATTGCTGAAGATACAAAGGCCATGGCCTTTGTGGCCTTCGATTAATTCCAGCCCTGACACACCATCACTCGCCTCAAATCACTGTGAGGAGAGTGATTTTGTGCATACCTAGATGAATATTTGGAGCTCAGATAAACTTATTAAAGTTCAATGAAACAGCAAACCTACCACACTCCTTAATTTTCTGAGGAGAGAGATTTGTATCACACCTGCCAAATCAAAACCTCAAGGCTGCACAGTATAGATATTCCCAAGGTTGTACAGTAGTATTTCTCATCCATCTTCCCATGAAACTGTTTGATTTGTTTTGTGAGACTTGGACTGTTGTATCAACCAAAAGTGTCATTCATGAAGGTTAAAATGTTTATGCTGCACTTGGAACTAAAGCACAGTTAAATTCTGTTACTGAACATTACTTTGTGTAACCAAGGTAACAGGAAGGGCCATTTTCAATGTGCTGCAACTTTTACTATCAAGTAAGCAAATTTTCTTATTAATTAGTTACTAAACACCAGACATCCTTCTTGGTTTGCATTCAACCTACATTGCATCCATACCATTCAAAAGGTTTGCTTTAGTACAATGAAATTACTTCAGTGATACTTCAAAGTTCAAATTCCATCATCCATGTGCCTTCACAAAAACGGTACTATGTTGTACTTCAGCAGTATGTTGTACTTCAGCAGTATGTTGTACTTCGGTAGTACAGTTTGTTGTACTTCAGTAGTATGTTGTACTTTGTAAGCTTGAAACACAGCTCTTTGAACATTTTGCACATCTGGATTGGACAAAATATTTTCCCATCTTTAGTTGAAACATACAAGGAGGACAGCTTCAATTTACATTAAATATGCAATATTTAAAGGACCAATCATCTCACCCCAAACTGCACTTCTTGTAGGGGGTATCAGAAACTCTCAGTTGGCTTAGTAGCTTTTCGATTGACTGCTAATCCAAACAATGCAGAGCACCAGAGCTTATATTACACAGCATGAACTGTACTGAGAGTGTTTTGAAATACAAATCCACTATACTCATCCTGAAGCAATATAAACAGATTGTGACTGGATGAGGGTGAATTTCAGACAATTGAGGGAGGGGCTTAAGGGAGAAGGTAGGGAGAATTGGTACTATTTGGGGTGAGAGAATTGGGCCTTTAAGTTCATGAAAGATACTTAGAAGAGGAATAGCAGGGCTGGAATTATGGTTCCACTAGGGCAAGGCCATTTCCTCTTCAGTTTTAAGGGCATGTTGTGTGAACTGAGAGGGCACCAAGGCCAAACAGTTATTTTGCGTTGATAACAATGTAATCTCACAAGTAGGGCATGGAGGCCAAATGGCCTTGATGATCATGAAATTTTATAGGGCAATAAGGCTATTGCCAAAAGTACAGGCAATGGCCTTTGTGGCCTTTGATTAATTTCAGCCTTGGAATGAAAAGGAAACAGTGAGATTCCAGTTGTTGCTTCAAAACAAGTTTTGACAAGCATGTGTCCTTAAACTTGATAGCAACTGGAAAACCTGTTACATTGTAGTCACTGTCCCCACCTGGAGAGTAAGAGACTTTTTCATTGTTAAATGAAACTTGAAAATTTCCTGCAGTATACAGGCTTTGGTATTGTCATATGGTGCAGTATCTTGTTCTGTATAAAGAACATTACATTTTAAAAGGTGTGTGGTCAAACGAGAATACAAGTAATACCCATCATGAGTTTAAGTAAGCTCATGTTTTTGAATCTCTGTCTTGCACTCAAGTGACAGAAAGTTCAGTTCAAATTTATTACAGTACTATCACTGGGCATGGTATAAACTGTACAAGACCGTACAGCAATCATAAATAATTGTTGGCCAAGCTGGCACAAGAACTGAAACTAATTTGCAGTTGAAGCAATGAGAATGGTTCTTCATAAAGCATCAACACTCAGAGGCTGAATCAAATAATTTTACCAGTTGACCAGCATTGAAATTGTCTGTTTCATTTATTTAGAATAGATGTTGATCTGCTGTGCTTGCATCTAGTTTTTATTGGATGGACACAGATTTTTGAACAATTGTCACAAGCAATTTACTTTCGCTTTGAATTCACAATGGCTAAACAACTTCTTAAGGTTATTGCTGTTTTGTAAAACTGCATGTTCCATTGTAGTGGTTCAAAGCAGCTAACAGTGCAATTCTCTAATGTTTATGATCTCTTGTATCAGTAAAAAATAAAAGATCTGCAGTTATTAATCATTAAAATAAAAAGGAAAGAACCTATTTACACATGTTAAATCGAGTGGTTTCAATACTTAATTACCCTGTAATTACCCTGACACAACTTACAAGTATTGTCAGTACAGTATGTGAGGTTTTCCATTAATTTAAAGGTCAAACTTAAGAGTACAGTACTGTAGTAGGAGTCTGAAATTCAAGATGGTAACTTGTTGGTAGTCTTGTGATGTGCACTTTATTTTGATTTTAATCTTAGTAAATGCCTAGATCAAAAGCATTTAAAGCAATAACAGGAAAATGTACCTGTACCTACTACCTAGAGACTATTGGTTGAAAATATGATTAGTCCAACTCTTAGAGTAGTACTGCCATTGTGCTTGGTGCTCAGCAAGGCAGTTGAGTAGGGAAAACAAACCAGTGAGCCACAACTGGGAGAGAGGCCAGTGCTTGCCTGACTTAAACCAGTTGGTTTAAAAACTGACTTGTAAAACTTCACCAACAACAGTAACCTAGTAACCAACACTAACTGAAACCCAAGTTCATTGAAGGAATTGATAAACAAGGGTAAAAACTAAAGTGCTATGAGTGTGGATGAATGAAGTACAGTATAGGTAGCATGCACTATCAAAACTGAATTCAAAGCCTCTTCCCCTAGGAACTTGAAGACATTGTTTGGCTGTCTACCTTCTAGTGTTGTGTCTAAAAATAGGTGATTGATTTGAACTAAACATAAATTAGTTACATTTGTTGATATAAAAAATGTGTTTGGCAAAAATTGCTGGAATTTGTGACTCAGCTATTCAACCATAAATTTCTTTTCATTGTCTAGCACTTCTCCCTAGTAAAGACTGACTGTCTACTCTCTTTGAGATGGGATATATAATTGGTCCCTGGTAATCCAGGGTAGGGCGTCCAGGGTTGGGTTTGTTTTAGATAATTACAATCATCATACTAACATAGGCCGAAGGCATTACATCTTCCTATTTGGCATCATTGGCAGAAAACAGAAAAAAGTTGGGTTTGTAATTCTGCATAAAAAAGATCTTGAGTTCTAAAAGCTTTTGAAAGACAGACAGGAAATTATGGCACCATTCTCCTACTTTTGCAAGATTAATTTCATAGTTAACCATCAAGAGGCTGTTGCTCTGCTCCGTAAATGTAGTTTAAAGTAAAAAACTTACGCAGTCATATGCAAACAGCATTAGATAAGATTTTTTATGTCTGTGTAGGGTCTGCCTTGCAAGGGCGTGTTCACTAAGTTCTACAGGATTACAGCATCCCTGACTTGCAATGGGGATACCTTACCATTGTGGCTGGATGTTACCATTGTGTTTTATTCTCAGCATAAGCAATGGAGTAGGGAATCAGGACACCTTACAACACTAACATGGTGCTAGATTGCTCCAACCAACTTATTTCCTAAAAGCAGCACTTGTAGGCAACCTATAAAATCTAAAATTTGAGGCATTGTAAATGATGAACAAGTACAAGTACAGACATATATAGGGGTCATGCATCAATGTATAGCATTGCTCATTGCTTGTCTGTTTTGCCATCTAGGTGTCCATTGTACAACAATTGTTACTAAGGTGCTGTTGTACGTGTTTATCGGTAACACATGTTCAAGGCATGATCAATTCCATCTAGCATACCAAAATTGCAATGCACTGGCATCACATGTGTGACCTCTTTGTATGTTATGTTGTTATGGGTGACCCATGGTCAAGAAGAATAGGAGACAAGTTATCAAACCTTAAAAATAAATTTTTGTGAATCTTTGCTTATTTTTCTGTTTTTGTTAGTAGGTATTGAGTATATACTAGTATCAGAGAGACCATGAATAAAAGATGGGGAAAAATTTTTTGTTCATGAATATTATCTTTCAAGGTGTTGTACTTTGAAAACTGTTTTTTTCAAGCCTCCTCAAAACCTGTCCTGTGGGTATTTGTATCCAGTATTCAAAAAATGCTTTCCAATTATTTTCTCATTATAGTAGATTCTCAGCATGAAGAAAAAACTGTTTGATCGCAAACCCCAGAGCATTTGAACAAGAATTGTGCATACCAGCTCAAAGGTTTATGTAAATATTGCCTGCCTCTTTGCAAACATGTCCTGTCTCAACTCTGTTCAGAGCAGACACCTAGTTACAGCAAACTTGTCTGTTAATGCTTACCTACACCAACATTAGCACCATTTACATAAGAAATTAAATGGAAGCCTGGGGTCTATTTGTTTGGGATTTGAAAACCACTAGCTTCTTGGAGGTTATAACTTATTTAAGCACAGCCAATGTGGTTTGTTTAAGGTTATAGTGCAATGGGAACTGTAGCTCAGGATGTAATGTTCCACTTGATAAAAATTAAAATATCATGCTTCTTACTGTAAGTGGTAGTTAAAGCACTTTATTGAGGCAGTTCAGGAAATACACCAAATTTTTTCACCAAAAGTTTTTTCCTCAGAATAACAACAAATGATGAAACTCAGAAAATCACCATGTCCTAAAAACATATGTTTTTTTGAGTGAATAATTAATGATTCAATCAGTTTTGAAAAATTCATGACCTATGCTTGTTGTAAAATGTAATGCAAGTAATGCATAAAGCTTTTACAAGGGAGAGTACGAAAAGGAAACTAAAGAACAGAAAGAAAAAAAAAGGTAAAATTGACATTGTGTTAACTATTTGGTGTAAAAACTTGACCAACTATGCTAGTATTAATAATTTGCATTGTAGTACCCTCCATTCCCTCCAGGACCCTGGTCAGGTTATCAGTATTGATGGGCCCCTTTAAAGCACCATTTAGAATTAAATTTTAAATTTACAGTCTTTTCTACTTTCATTTTCCACCATGTTTGTTCTTTGACTTAAAAACTAATAACAAATGATTCATTTCCTTTTCTTACATAATTGATGTTGTGACTTGTCACGGTGTATTAGAGGCTGTTTAGCCCAATGCATCTTTGCATTGCATCTATGGCCGTGTTCCCACTTGATCCCCCCATGTTGATCGCCCAAGCTCAATCAACTGGAAAAGTTTGTGACCAACCGCATGAGTGTTCCCATTTGATCGCCTGCGCGAGATCTGATCCCCTCCTCCGGTTCAAGTAACAGGAAGTTGTTTCATTGAAATTATGTGTGCAGCTCAGGTTTGTTTACACGCGTTTGCGTGGCGTGAGGAGCTTCACTGCGGAAGTACGTCATTGATCTCGGGGTCACCTTGATCAGCCGTTGTGTTCCCACTTGTTTTCTTGATCGCCTGTGCGTGGTCTGATCCTCCCCGAAGGGGCGATCAAGCTCTCGGGATCTGATCCGGGGAACAAGAGCGTTCCCACTTACAAATTGATCACCTGCGCGGGGTCTGAACCGGATCTGATCGCCTGGTCATTCTCAAGTGGGAACACACTCTTAAGTGGATCTGTTTTACAAGACAATTATTTTGAAATTTTCCTTCAGCTTTAATCAATACAAAATCAACATCTCTTCTAATCTGAAAGACCTCCTAAATATTTCTGTAATCTGGTGAAAGATTACTTTAGGGAAAGTGAGGTGCTGGAACAAAAAAGTAGTATCCACTGTCATGAGAAATTTATGGCTGTCGTCAGGAAAGGTATCATAATTTTCTACCTGCATTTGAAGTATTCCTGCTTAGAGGATTTCAAAGTAAAGGGCAAGAACAGTCTCCCCCACTTGGAGTAGTGTAGCACACTGTTATATTTCAGGATTGGCTCTTCAGTGTCATGTGTCAATATTTTTCTTTTCAAAAGGGAAGTTTGCTGAGAGTTCCTGCTTTGTTAACCTTAAATATGCAATATTCAAGTCCTAAAATATTACGGGAAATACTTTCAAGTGAAATGAGGAAATTCTGAGATCTAGCTGTTTCTTCCAAATTAGATTGGGATGACTCCTCTTGCCCGTTAAAGTGGATCTTTAAAGCGGCTCATTGAGTTGGTTCATGAAATTCAACAAATTTTTCCAAACCTATTGAGTTTTCTTTACAAACCAATGACAAATGGTCTATCTTAGACAATCCCTATACCCTACACACAAATAACTGTTTTATGAGTGAGTAATTAACAGTTCAAGTTCGTTTTAAAAAATTCGTGACCAGACACTTTTTCAAATTATGTACAAAACCGTTACAAGTCAGGACACAAGAAAATTCAAAATTTTTAGCGTTTTCTGTGACTTTTGGACTTGAAACTTGACTTATTATGCTAACTAGTAACATTGCTATGTGAAAGTAACCCTTTCAGACTATCATTAAATTATCAATATCAACTCAACATTATAGACATCTTTGGTTCTCTCTCCTGTGGCACTCTGGTGGAATTTTCATTTCATGGTGTTTTAAAATGGTAATAAATGTGAATTCCCATGGCAACGGAATAGCCTTAGCTGTTCATATCATGGAAGTACAGTATACTATCACTGTGACTTCAGCCTGCTGAGTTGTCTCAAATCCATGCTCAAAAGTAAGGACAATGCACACAGTTGATCCTGGAGCATTTCCAACCCCTTTGCTTAAAACCTTTCTTCACCTTTCTTCATTGGGACATCTTCAAACAAATGTCCAGGAGTTAACCTCTGACCTGACATTCAGGTACCTCATATACCACTGGAGGGATTTTTCAGTAGACATGTACTGTAAAAATATAAATGTAAATACTGTCTGTCTGTCTGAGGAGGGGTGTGGAGAGCATAAAACACAGAATGTGATTGCAGTTTGTATAATTTGCAGTGTTACACCAAAATTGGTGGCCTTGAACTTTGTTATTGTAATTTAGAGTTTTATGGTAGATCATACAATGTCAGAAGGAAACTGGAATGTGCAAATTAACCTCCTTTTGTGAAGTTTTCAAAGCTTTTTCATGTTGATTATAATTAAAGTAGACTTTGCAGCAAATAGATACAAGCTATGGAACCGTCTGTTTTCCTGTTGAATGAGTTCTAGGGAACATGCTTCTCCTTTTTTGTGATTTCTGTAGAATGTATGCTGTTAATTCAGTATAAACTAAATTAGTACCATAATCATCAATGCCAATGAATGATTTTAAAATTGGTTTAAACATTCGGGGAAGGATGAGAGAAAATTATGTTTTTAGAGGTGGTAAGACCATGTACTTATTTGTTTTTATCTGGAGAAAAAAATTCTACTGACTTGACCAAAGTACACCTTCTCCTCCCTTAAAAACTACAAGAGTTTCAAACTGTCATAATCATATTCAGTGAAATTGAAGGAATTAAGATACAGTTTAGTGTAAAACCATCCACGATACAGATAAGCAAGGAAATCAAAAGATTAAAAGGCAATGGACCCCAGTTATGGCCGACTGAAATCAGACCATCACTTGCTGTCCGGATTCCTCTATAGATAGACCTTCAATGCAAATACTAGAGTCCTACATTTATGTACAGTATTATATTGTAGTTATTGCTAGTATGATCTGAAGAAAATTAACCAAAACCATAGTTGTTATATTTTTATCAAGTAAAACTTAATTAAAGGCAGTTAACTCTCACCTGAAACTACTAAAATTCTCATTTGGGGCTGCTCTTTGATTGACAGCAAATTGAAAAAAAAAGTAGAGTACTGTAGCTCTTTTACAAATCATGTACATCATAGAAAGTGTTTCTGTTTCATGTTAGGGTCTTGTGTGCTCACCATGAAGCAATAAATGGATGCATTTAGATGAGAACGAGTTTAACACAGTTGTGGGAGCTGTAGAGGTTTTAAAGTACTGTAATAAGTAGGTCTGGAGAATTGGAACTGTATTGGATGAGAGGGTTAAGCCTTTTAGTGCATGCCATGAATACTAAGAAAGAAGACATGGGAATTGCCATTTCCTCCAACCAACCAATTGTAATGCTCTACTTAAGATGGTGCTGTACTTACAGGGTGCCATATTATAATTCATTACCCAGAGGTAAAAGACATAAAAAGGCTGCAAACCATAAAGAAGCTATTCAAAGCATGATGTGCATGCTGGCTATGTGCATTGTAAAACAGGTTGTCCTCAATCCAGTTCAAATCAACATACCAACAGTACTACAGATAATATACAGACAAACTTCATAGCATAAGCCCTTAAAGTGTGTGTTTTTGGACTGTCTGGTACTTTACCTAATGCATGTATTGACACACTGCAAAGCAATGTGATTTTAACTGTATAGTGATTTCTAGGTGATAGCCATCCCAAAATTGTGAAGATCATTTTGATTGGGTAACCTTGTAGAGAGGCATGTGGCACATAGATGCATTGGTTTAGTGTGAGAGACTCATGTGGAGATACACCAACCAAATATTTCATTGGTATGGTGTGAGATTATTGAATTACATACTTACATGTAGTTTGTGTTCTCTACATATATGTGCTGGTATATATTGAAGTTGAACCAGTAGGTTTATAACATTGTAGCCTACTGTATAAGTGTACAGTATGTCTTGCTCTTCTCTACTAGCAAGTCTGTCAAATGATACTGTAAAAAAGGAGAATGAAATGAATTAAAATAAAATGATAGGTCAACTAAATTTTGATGCAAGGGTACAATACCCTCTATTTTCACCCACATGTCATCTTGTAGTAGTATCGTTTGGAGAGATTATGCTAATTAATAATTTTGCTAAGAACAATGTAGGATCTTTAGAATTAAAACAAAGCAATGGGTTCTTGTGAAAAATGTGTTACATAAACATGCTCTGTATTTTTTTCTTACTTCTTTTTGTTATTTTCTTCAATTTTCTAATTTGCAAATATCTACATTTTCCTTGCACTGATCTTACAGTAATGAAAGCAACTGCACTCTGTCACCATATGATCGTTCTATTATTCTCTCAAGTATTAGAAAATATCGATGAACAGCAAAATGAGACGAACAAAAGGTTCATTGATTATCACAACTTCTGTACTACTCTCTAAGTCAACTCAGAGTAGAAGAAACTTACATGTAATTTATTTCAGGAAAATTTTCATTATTGAATTATTGTGATATTTTTTTACTTCTGTTATCATGAGGGTAAAAAATAAATATTGCCTGACATCTTGTACAGAGCTGCCAAGTCTTCCTGATTCTGCAGAAGACTTCCTGAAAATTTCACCTCCAAACATGCAAAATGTAAAATCTTCCTGATTGAGAACAGAATTTCCCCCATTGAAATGCACACAAATCCCTGAAATCTTCCTGATTTATGAGGTAAATCTTCCTGATTTCAAGACCTCAATATTGGCAGCTCTGCTTGTAGGTCTAAAGAGCAAAGAATATGCCTGTCATGTAAATTGTATGCACAAACTGCTGCAGAAAGCTCCAATTGCAATAAGACAACAGCTACCATCCTCGACAACACTATCTGTGAAAAGTCCCCATGCCCTATCTCAATGTGTGTTCGGAGGGCAAATAAAATTTGCAAAAAGAATGCCTCTTTTTCCCCAACATTGGATAAGGGGTGGCAGAGAAAACATGCTGAAAATATGTGGGAAATTCTTTTCTTCTGTCTGTGTCCCAATAATTTTTGTCTAGGATTGTAGCCAGGTCAAGTTTCCAATGGAATACTCAAAGATAGATTTCGGGAGGGGCCTCAAACTCAGAAGAGAGGAATATTCCCTCAATTTGGAAAACTGGTGGTTTCACCGGGGTATGATTGCTAGGTCCATTGGGTTTAAGGTGGTGTCATTTGAAGCAAAGAAGCTTTGCGACTGGGGGGGGGGGGGTAAGTTTTTTCCCAGGACAGGTCAATGGAAAATGGGTTTTTCATCCAAGAGAAATGGATTGTTCATCATGAATTCTAAACTGGTCTTTGATGATGAACCAAATGTGGTGATCTAGATTATTGAGCTGGTTGCCACCCAACTTGGTTATTTAAAAGTCTTGTATGCTTCCTCCACAGTTGTGTTCACTTTGCCTTGAAGGCCTGAAGGTTAAAAAAAAAAAAAAAATTTTGAAAAGAACATGGCAAAATGTGCCTGATTTGAAACAAAATTTTCTCTTTAATGAAGTGAAAAAATATATTTTATTTGACTGATCTAATAAAAAAACTCAATCACAGCAATTCCTGTAAAATGAAATATTTGTAGAAAGAGCTCTTCATATTTTATTGTGAGACATTACTTTTCCTTTTTGTGAAAGTTGTAGCATGGAATTACATACTGTCTGAATTACTGGTGACTTAACCTTGGTAGTAGCATTGGTCAAGTATAACACATACAGTTTGCCTCGCAGAACAGCATGAATATGAATTTAAGGGAAGAGCAGTTGTTCCAAACTTTATTTTGAAGCAAAAGCTTAAACCTCATATTTTTCTTCATGTTTATCTGCATAGTATGCCTATCAATTTTTAATATTTTAGACTTATAATATTACATGTTCAAGGTAAAACATGGTCCAGATAAAACAAGCACTTACTCATGCTAAATTTCACATCTAAGTATTGTCACATGACTCTCAAGAGCCAATCATGAAACAGGACAGGTAACTACACTACTTCAAGTTGTGGTGACTGCATTTTCCCTTTGGGGATATTTATCTCAGTTATGGGCTTTTTATTAATGTATACATGCTCTGTGTCAGTTTTGATAAAAGAAATGGAGAAACTAATAAACTATGATATAAAAAATGAGAAAATTCTATCAAATTTTAGACTCTTGTGACCATCTTCCTTCAAAATGAGGGAAATGATCATGTTGGTAGAGTTACGTAAAATAGCAAGCAGCAAGGATATAATTTTTAGGGTGCATCAGTACTAATCCCAGGATCAACTGTCGCTGCCCACCAGACCTGGAATTTGTATTTGAAATTTCTCCAACATTTATGATATACCTTAAAGTGGATTGAGCCTTTCAATTATTTCAGTTTTCAAAAATGTTAGTGGTTTGCTAGTGGTGCTGCTACTGTGTACTGAATCCAGTGACTACTGTTCCAATATCTTTTACAGTAGTACCACAGGTGGGAAAAGCTGGGAAGCTCTTCCAAGGAAGTTTGTGCATATAGAGGGGAATTTGGAGATTTGGTGGGAAACCTGTTTTGTACATAAAACCAGCCTGCAAAGAATTTTATACCCATCTCATTAAGATTTGTATTTCAGGGTATGCACAGCACTTTCACACACATGTGTGAAATGGGATGTGGTGGTCATAGGCATATGAGGGGTAATTTTCTTTGAGAAGGGGAGGAGGGCAAGAGCAATTTTGCCCAAATAACCACTGTTTATCATGTTTTGCCCATGTTTTGCCTGAATAGACTGACTGCTTTTGCAGGAATTGCAAGGGTGAATGCCCTCTCCCTGCTACCCCGCCTCGTAAGTCTATGGTAGTGGGATAAATAGTTGGCCTTATAGAACTTTTTATATCACATTTTATGACCTTCCTGTCATCACTTAATAGATTTCCAGTACCCAACTAATCATATTAAATGTAGTTTTGTAAGGCCAAATCAGAAGATACCTGTATTTTTTCCATTTGTAATGGATGCAACCCTTCCAGATTTTTTTTTCAGTACTTTCCATTTGGATATGTGGCACAGGTGTAAATCTAGCTACAATTAATCCATGAAATAAGACTAGATTGTATTTTACAGGCAACTCCCTTGTTGGTCTGTACTTCATGATACTGAAAGTATTTAGGTTAAGTCCTTTATCTCTCCAATTTCTTTCAAGAAGATTAGCCTTGTTTGTTTGTATTATGGTGCAGGTTGCACTATCTCACAGAGTGTTAGAGACTCACAGGTAGATGTTTCATAAGGAGATTATTGATTGACCATGCTTGTTGCATAATTGAACTCATGGCACTCGTAGAGGCCAACTATAAGAGGCTTCAATGGTGGATCACTACAGAAGGTTAACACACTCTACATTGTACAGTACCTGCTGTGTTTTCGTTTTCAATATGTAGTGAGGGTGACTTCATTGTTTTAGGGTCTGGTATCCATGGCCCTATTAGTCACTCCATTAACAGTTTGTACATGATGGTACAGTATATTTATACATGAACATACAGTAATCTCACCAGCTATCGACAGAAACTTTCTTGCTTCAAAGTAGTTTTTCCAAAGGTGTGCAGTTTTCTTCTCATGCATTTGACAAATGTTTAAACTTAAGCAATTCCAAATTCTGCATGATAAGTGTTTCAGTAGTGAGTAATTAATAAATACATTCCGTTCTTTAAACTGTGGACAATTCTCTCTCATACTGACCTCCCCCCCCCCCCCTCCACCAAAAAAAAAAGTCAGGATACAAATATATTCAAAATCTTAAAGGAACAGGGTGGTGGTGTACTTCCAAACTAAATACTGTACTAAATGATATGATAACCCTGTAGATGTTCTTGGCTTATTTTAAACATATTCCTAAGGTGTTGCACATTATTATTTAAAATAATTTCGTAAAATAATATACGGGAAGCTGATACCTTATTTGCATTCAGAATGATTTATGCTTTAAAATTGCTGCTTACTGCCTATTCTTCAACCTGCACAAGATTTTAAGTGCCTTAAGTTCAGATTTTCCCTTATTTTTACTATATTTCTAGCTTCAATGCATGGACATAAATCTGCTTACATAGTTGGTTAAAGGCCCAGTTCTCTCACCCCAAACAGTAACAATTCTCCTAACATTCTTACTGAAGCCCCTCCCACAATTGTCTGAAATGCACCCTCATCCAGCTATAATCTCAATTTATTGCTTCAAGGTGAGTATAGCAAAACTCAATTTATGTAATCAAAACACTCTCAGTACTGTTCATGCTGTGTTACTTTGGTACTCTGAATTGTTTGAATTAGTTGTCAGTCAAAGAGCTGAGCCAATTGAGAATTTAGGTACCCCCTAACCAGAATTGTAGTTTGGGATGAGAGGTTTGGCCCTTTAAGGTAAAGAGCAGTTCTCCCCCCTCCCCCCCCTCTTATTTTGAAGAAAAACCTTTATAACACAATGTTCCACTTGTTTCTCTTCAAACTTATCTTTTATTACATTTCATGACTCTATTATTGCATATTCTAGGAAAACCAAGCAGTTATTTCTAGTAAATTTCACATGTGAAGAGAAAAAAACATTGTCACATGACTCCCAACAGCCAATCATGAAACTAGACAGTCTACGTACACTACTTCAATTTGGGATGACTGTGCATGCCCTTTAGATTATATATGTCCAGAACATGACACTGGCATCCCAGGGTTGTCACAAACTGTGAGGCCTCAACACATGACAAATTTATGAACAGTAATCTTAAAAACCTCTCCTTCAGGGAAATTGCTGCTTGGCATACATAAATAGTGTATGACTAGAAAATTCAATTTTATTACCAATAATAAAGATAATCCACCCAGGAGTGAGTTCCATCTATAAAGCTTTTAGTAGTTGTCACCATTGCCTACTTAGATAACCAAGCAATATGTGACAGTGCTCATCAAAATGCTTGACACAATAGTTTCCAATTGAGTTTATTTTGATGAGATCTTCTCTGAAGAAATTTTGGATTTTTTTGGATCATGCTTGGAATTTTTAAAGTGCAGCCAATTGTATACACAACCTGTGCTCTCCTTTCACAGTTCCAAGAGAAAGCTGTAGAAACCTTGCCTTGTTTGACTGTTTTAACCTGTCATAAAAAGTAAACGGGCAATTAAAACAGCCAATATCTTCCATAGGTCTTGCCTACTGTAAAGTAGGGACTTGGAGTGTTCTGTACAGTGTAGAGGCAATAGACCAATTTCCAAACAGCAATTTACTGACTTTAGGGTCAAGTGGTCAGAGCATCAGACTTGCAGTCTGGAGGGAGTTGAGTCCTGGCGGGGTCATACTGAAGACTCTAAAAGACAGAACTTACTGCCATTGTGCTTGGTGCTCAGCATAAGCAATGGAGTAGGGAAAACAAGCCAGTGAGTCACAACTGGACAAAAAGGACCTGGCCGGCTTGACCTGAACCAAATGCGTGGAAACTGGGCCGTAAAACTCCATCTAACCTAACGTAACCCAAGTCCAAACAGCACACACCAGTTTTCGATTTTAAGGAATTTACATTTTGTTAAAAATGGCTATCCTGCCCACAAACAGTAGTCCCACAATGGAAACATTGAAACTGCAACACTCTAATTAAAGTTTTATGGTATACAGGTCTGTATTTCTGTAAGTACCAGTAGGTACAGGGTAGTCTACTTGGTACCTAACTAGTACGGTACTACACTAACTCTAAGGTACCAAAATAATGGTGAATGTAGTGGACTTTATGTGTTGTTTTTCAATGTTAAAGTGGGTCTTAGTGGTTTCCAGTCAAGCTTTTAATTTTAAGGACTATTGTGGAGTGGAGATCATGGGTAGTGCTAGCTAGTTATGAAGGATGGACTAAAGGTTTTGTCTTTTTGGGTTTTTTTGTACAGCAGGTATCAGAAGACTTCTGTAGTAGAGTTGACCACTGAGATGCTATAAAGCTTGCCGTTGGAGCTTTTTGGAACCTCCCTTTTGGCTACTAATCAGCCATTTGTTAAAATAAATTTATGTTGCATGAAACAACACTGAAAAGCAAACAATCATTTTCATGATGCAAGCTGTTAAAAACAGTGCTGAGGAGGGAAAAAAATAAGTGGCAAAGTATAGAGATGGTTGGAACAAGTTTTAAGCAAGTCAGATCTAATTATAGATTATTTGATTCATTAGTTGATTAATGAGGAAGTAGGTGTCAACACGAAAAGAGTGTACAAAGATCAAATGACTCATAGATTTCTAAGTAGCTATGGGACACTTTAACTTTTATTTTTGAACATAATTTATAGCTAAATAACTATGAGGTAAGGAAGTCAACATTGTCATTGTTCAACTTCCAAGTGTTGTGAAGGATGGACTAAAGGTTTTTTGTCTTTTAGGGCAGGTATCAGAACACTTTTGTAGTAGATTTGATCATTGAGATGCTGAAGCTCGCCTTTGGAGCTTTTTGCAGCAGGTTTTGCATTCAGTAGAACAATGTGTTAAATTTACATGACAGGCATATTTTTACCCTTAGTATATATCTAAATTACATATTACCAAACTTGCACATTACCCAACATGCAAATAGCGTAGGTCGAGAGGCAATCTCTTAAAAGGAAGGCTTGAACCATGCTCATGTGTATTGTCACCATGGAATTTGGTTGGTACTTTTTATTCTGGCAGGCAAAGAATTGCCTCAAGAAATTAAGAAATGATTACTTCAGTGCATTAGAACAGTTTGGTAAATATTGAAATCTGTCATGTTTCAGTCTTTTAGTTCTCACAAAGTTGATATAACAATTCACTCCTTTGTACATGTATCAGACCTTCAAAGTTTCTATTTGTAGGTAGAAATGGGGGAAAGGGGGAGGGACGGAGGTATAAAGGAAGAAGAGGGCATTTACACCTATACTTTCTGTCTGACAGACTTCCCAGTCTGTGACTAAGGGATGCAAGTACCAATGACTTTACTACATTACCATTATGGCAGAAGTACCCAGATATGCATTTATGCAAAGCAAAAGAAGACTGCCATGGCTTCACCCTGTCTTATTATTTTATTGCTGTTTCTAGGAGTTTCCTACACTATACCAAGGCTTTGATAACTTCTATGTGAGGAATATTTACATCAAGCTTCGAGATAACTTCAACATCCCCGTTTGTGGTTTGCCTGGGGCGGAGTTTGAGTTGGCAGAGAGGCGCACAGATGATTACAACTGGACGTACTAGTAAGTATCAATGCTATGAATTGACTCTTGAGTTTTAGGTGAAATGGTGGGATTGGGTCTACTTTGGTAAACTTTGTCAAATTTGGAAAAGGTTTTACTCATTAAAAAGTGTACCATATTTTTTGTTATCTGTGAAAAACACTTATGATGCATTTATATTAGATCCAGCTCAGTTCCCATGTTGAGTAAAAATAGCAGAAGTGTCTCTAAATGAACAATAAATTAGAAGCACATGCTGTTAGTATTAAAATATTAACAAACAAAAACAATGAGAAAATACTTGTAGGCCTTCATGCATTGAAGTTCATCACATGTCAGAGTGGCAGGGATTGCATTGTAAAGTTACCTTTGATCAGGACTGGGTTACTTTTGATCCTACAGCATAAATTACACTACAGGCTGTGGTGGCCTTGTGGGATCTTGGTTTGGTTCGGTTCGACAACATTTATTCGAGCCATTCTCTGGATTTACATGCCTAACACAATTCAGAAAATAATGCAACGAATCAAACTAAAGAGAGACTCAGGAGGAAACTCAGAAAAGCTCCATAGAGCTTGTAAAAGAGTCCTCCGTAAAAGACATAAAAGACATAAGAACCTGCTTTGCATGTGTGGCAGTCTATGCACGTTTTCCACTAGTTGACAAATTAGCTGTCTGCATTTGTCAGTGTTGGTTTGTGTTGGCCCCAAAAGATGTCATACTTCTTGCTCATATGCATCAAGTCTGTAGGACCCAGCTCAGGTGTCAGATTCAAATTAGCAGACGATCTGATACTGTCTGGGTAACCAATGGCAGATTTAGTGTTAATGTCGTCAAATAAACTGTATTTATAGTAAAATAAAACTTGAAATGTTTCATAGAACTTAATTACTCAATTCTGTTTCAGTACAGGTTGGTAATAGTAAAAGGTACTGTAGTACAGGTTTATGTGTTGTTTTTGTGATTGCTTTCAATTGACTAAGAAAATTTAAACCTAGATGTGAATGCAGAGTAGAGTTCATTCTTTGAGGGGATTCAAGCATGTTCTTCTGTGGTTGCAATAACAGTTTTTGAATGACCTGAATGGTAGTACCATACTTTTCTTGCATTAATGAACTCATGATAAAAGGTTGTACAGGTAAGTAGACTACAGGCCTGTAGTTCTAGGACTTTGCAAGTCCTGATTGACTGTGCACTCATTGTATTGTAACAGAAGAGGCCCTCTCCATTCTTTCCTTGAAAACAATTCATCTATCAGTGCCAGTGGTGTTTGCCAACCAGCAATACTTGGTCTTTTTAAAATAGCCACATATAATAAGTGACAGGTAAACCTAGTCCAGACCACACAATGCATGAAAAGTACATCGCAAGGCATTATTGTTTATTTGAAAGCCTGTTGGCTAACCAAGGACCCTACACTACAGTAACAATAGTTTGATTGTAGTATCTTGCTCATGAAGCAGACGGTAACATGTTTGAACCCAGGCAAATTTCCTTCTTAAAGTCACATGAAGGTTGTTCCACACTTTAACAGCAATGCATAGTTAAATATTGGCTTAGTACATAAAGTTTTCATAATGCTAGATGTCTCAATTTTCAAGATAGAGGGCTTTATTTAGTGAGTCAGGATGTTTTCTGATTTTTTTCTTTTGCAGTTAATTTTTCCTATTGAATATGTAAGTTTCTGGAGTGGAATGGGGCGGGATGGAAGGTGTGGGGTGGGGTGGAATTGTGGTGTTAAGGATTGAATGAAATTGACAAGTGGAAAAGGAAGAAGGGGCATATCATGTTAAATCAATTGTTAATGTGTCAGTATATTAAAATTTTACATTGCCAGTTGTAACTGTGGTTATGTGAATATTCCAGTATTCCGATATTCTTGCTAGGCAGTTTTGACCTATGAAAAAATTGGCAAGGTCTGTCCAGCTGAGCACAAATTTAAATTAGTATTTTTCATTATAGACTCCTTTAAGGAGTGGGTGTCATTATAAAAGTTTTGTTTATGAGATTTTGTGAGGGTTGCAGTAAAAGCAGACAGTTAACTTCAAAATATCCAGCTATGTGAGGTATCATGAAGTTCTGAAGTCCCCCTTTTATTTCATTTGTTCACAGTATGACAGGACGTACAAAACGATGTATAAACCTTGGTTCATATAATTACCTAGGCTTTGCTGAAAATTCGGGGTGGAGGCATGAAGAAGTCCGAAGAGTGATAAAAGAATATGGAAGTGGGATCGGAAGTTCAAGACAAGAAGTTGGTAAGTGTAGCAAGATGTGATACTGTTGAGATGCATGGTTTATTTTTTACCTCTTCGAGCCTGCTCCCAAGTTGGCAAAAAGGTTGGAGGAGTGGGTGTGGTCAGATGGCATTGTCAATTGACTACTGTACTATTAGCTTTTGTCAGACAGTAAGTAGGTTAAGGGTAAATAGGAGATAAATATGGAGCTGATACATTCCTGAACTGGTGGTTTTGGGAAGGTATTCTTAGCTTCAAGAGTTATGACCTTGAGCAAAATTTCATCTGGACTTTTTGTTTTTGTAGAAGTTATGCACTGTCCAACTCACACTTCAGACACATAGTAAGGGGTGATGTGCACTGTTCAACAAGAAATTCCCTCACTGGCTAACTGTAACCCTAATCCCTAACCTAATCCCTAACCTAATCCCTAACCTAATTCCTAACCTAATTCCTAACCTGAACAAAGAGTACAATTGATACAATACTATGGCAAAAGCCAATCAAGAAACACCTTGTTAAACAGTGCGCATCTACCTCATAGTTAGCCCTTGCTACTACTATAAATTGAATAAATACCTGTCTCCAGTCAAGTACACAGTGGGCAATGTAGTATCAAAACCAACACAACTATTCATTTGTCAGAGTGGAGCAGGGGAGAATGAGGGCAGGCTAATGCAAAGTGGGGGCAGAATGCAAGTTATTGAGCAACTTGTATAGACTAGATGATGTGGAATTGGATTAAATGTCAAGAGCAGTCCCCCAAACTTATTTTGAAAAATGTTGGAAGAAGGTTGTCACATGACTCTCTAGAGCCAATCATGAAACAGAACAGTCTACTATATTAGTCCAAGTTGGGATGACTGCTCTTGCCTTTTTAGAGTTGTGGATTGAAATGGAACATTGTGTAACTCTCAAGTATTATTAAAGGGCAAGGCAAGAGCACCCCCCTCACTCCATCTTGAAAGAGTTAAGTAGACTGTCATGTTTCATGACAGGCTCTTGAGTGTTACGTGGCAATGATTTTTCTTCTCAAATGTGAAATTTACAAGAAGTAACAGCCAGGTGTACCTTGAATATGCAATACTGAAGTCCGAAAATATGATAATCGATACTTTGAAGGGAAGTAAGAGTTAAGTTGTTAGGTTTTAACTGCTGTTTCAAAACATGTGTGGGGAAACTGCTGTAGCCCTGTGACCTACTTGCATGCATCCCTGACCTGTTATTTAATATATACCGAGTTTGTTTAAAGACAGCTTCTTAGTATTAGATTACATACTAATTCTGTGTTTGCTAGCTGAATGCCAACAGCAGCTTGCAAAAATGACAGGAGTAGCGGCTCGTTAGGATGCAGATGCACGTAAATTGGTTCTCTACAGAGGCTTTTGATTGGTTTGGTCGGTCACAGTGGAGCTGTCAGCTTGCCTCCAGCAATTTAAAGTTTGATGCAACAGCTGTATTGAGAATGGATTAACCCTAGGGTAGAAAGAAAAGTGGAATCCATTAGGAATGTTTGGATGCTGCTTGCGTTAACTTTCAACAGCCTGTAGGCAAAGGAAACATTATGCTTTGTAATTATTGAATAACATAGACAAAATAGTCGGCAGGTTGTTGTAAATCTTGAAGCAATAGTGATCAAGCAAGATTTTGCTATACACATTTAATGTTAATTTATTTTAATAGAAATGACCCTTAGTTTTGTAAAATATGTCAAGGTTGGCAATGTTCTGAGCTTGTTGAATGAAGTTGAATAGTTAGATGGCTCTGGTGGCAGCTGTATAAGAGACTGTAGAGCCGGCGGTTATGCTGTATAATGATTGTCATGGGATTTTACCATTCATTGGTAAAAGCTGCAACGAAGCTATCATAATTTGCAACCTGTAGCAAACAAGTGTCATAAAATTGTCAAATACTAGAGGCAGGGCTGGTTCACAGTTTTCACATGCTGTCAGTTTTGGGGGGTCAGTTGATAGTGAGAAGACATACGTTGCTAGATTTCAAGGAAAATCTAATGTAACTCTGTTCTTTGGAACTGAGTAAGCAAGTGGGGAAGGATCCAATTAAGCAAACAAGTTTGTTAATTCCATGTGACTCATGATCATGGGGAAATCATTTAGCATCCGTTACGTCTCACATCCTTTCACCCCCCTTCCAACCCCCCCCCCCCCTTAATCTCCTTATGCAGTATCTTCTTTATGCATTATCAGTTTATCCTTAAATTAGCTTGCTTCTACAAACTATGGAATTGTACATAACTAATATAAAACATTTGGTCTGTTGAATCATAGCATGCATGATCCAAAAGACCTTCCTTTGGAACGGGACCCTCTTCGTAGAGCTGCATTCACTCATATAAAGTTGTTCAAATGTTACAAATTCTACTTTAAAAGTTTTGTTGGAATGGGAAAACAACTGTTCGAGTCAATTTTTGTATACACCTGGCATTTGCAGACAAGTAGAAATCTGCTGTGTGTTGGCATGAAAACTATGTGTATTATGAAGCATTGGAAAAGAAGACATTAAATATATGACAGATTTGGAAGAAATTTGGTTCAGTTCAGTTGACCACAATTGAACACTGTCACAATCTACAATCTGAGCTATAAAATGAATGTCGATGCATTTTACATTGATGTCATTTACAATACAACTTGCATAATTATTTCACTTATTTATTTTTTATAAATATAAAGGTACTTTAGATTTGCACCAAGAGCTAGAGAGTTTGGTTGCGGAATATACAGGGAAGGAAGATGCAATAACCTTTGGCATGGGGTTTGCTACCAATGCACTCAACATTCCCGCACTGGTGGGAAAGGTATAGTATTAATACTTACTGCACTCAATCTTAAGATACCATGTCAAGTGTTCTGAAAGTACGTTGACCAGTTGAGAACAAACAGACAAGCTTAAATGGGCTACAAGAGTTTGTTTAAATATAATTTTTCTCCAAGTGCTCTATTTCTGCAACATATTTGTACATTGAATTGAAACTGATGAAAAATTATCAATGATCACTGTCTAACATTGTTATTGGCTAAAGCAAGTGGAGGCTATCTAGTCTTCCATCAGTGTGGAATTTTGTTACCCGACAAATATTTATATATTTTCTGCAAACAGTAAGAAATGCAAAATTAACATGTTTTCTTCCCTGAAAGACCTTTATAGTGTTTTTGTATTCTGGTTAACAGTCAAGAAAAAAGCAAAATGAGGTGCTGGAACAAAAGATTAATATTCTATGTCAAACTCTGATTGCCCCTTTAAACTAACAACCCCTTTAAACTAACACCTGAAGGGTAAAAAGTCTGCATAGGTAGGTGTTGAAGATGAGCTGGTTTAATTGAATATGTGTAGGCTATAGAGTGCTTTCACTTTTGTCACAAGCCCCGCCCCTTTTGGCAGGGTGTGCTAACTAGTGCAGCTAGCCGAGAAGCTGCTGACGACCCACATGTGACCGTTACATTGAAACACTTGATTTTGGCCTGGCAGTGGGCATGGCTAACCAATTGTGAAGTGAAATCACTCTATGCTATAGACATGTGGAATAAAAATTTGCATGTATAGAAACAGCTTGCATGTATGCTAGAATTGCATAGGGAGAGTCTTGGGGAAGGAAGAATGGTTGAGCACTGGGAAGTCTACATGGCCTCTCTACAAACCTGCAATTCACCTTTGTAACCCTGGAACTTCACAATTTGTAAGGCATAACATTTTGAAGGCAGCAAGGCAGAAGTTGTAGAAACTCTACAAACTTGTTCAATGTATCTCCATCAGTGGCGTTGCAGGGGGTGGGGTTGGGGGTCAGAACCCCCCCCATGACCCAACCTTGCAATGCAAAAAACACCTAAAATAGGGGGCTGGGGTCAGAATCTTCATGACCCAACCTTTCAATGCAAATAACAACTAAAACAGCACTTTTTATTCTCTATTCTTAGACTTTTCCCTCATATCGTGCCCTCAAACCCCCCATGACACAATCCTGGCTATGTGCCTGATCTCAATACATTACAAACTCATCTGCTTAAAGATCCAAACTCTGGTTTTGGAATCATAAACTGGCTATCTGTTACCAAATCCAATCAAATTTTGTTTCTCTGAACATGGCTGATTTATTCTCAGTGACATATGAGCCCTTCTTTGGGTAATGAAAGGCTTCCTGTTCATAATCTAAACAAAAGATTTAACTCTGCAATCACTGGACATTTCAATAGCTTGTCTGCTGTGTAAATAGACTGTGTAATCAACTGGAAAAAAATCCTCACAGGGCATGGGTTAAGTGCTATTCTAGAAGTGATAGTGGTTTCTTACAACAAATAAATGAATAGATAAGGAGGATTTTATTACACCCGACCTCCCCTTTGTGAGGTCTGGTCAGAGTGGCCCTATTTTTAAGCAGGCAGAGCTGCCAAGTCTTCCTGATTCTGCAGAAGACTTCCTGAAAATTTTACCTCCAAACATGCAAAATGTAAAATCTTCCTGATTGAGAACAGCATTTTCCCCATTGGAATACACACAAATCCCTGAAATCTTCCTGATTTATGAGGTAAATCTTCCTGATTTCAAGACCTTAATGTTGGCAGCTCTGAAGCAGTGAAGTCATAATGAATTAGGTTTTCTCAATTCTTATTTTTCCGTTTGCTGCTTCAAAATTTAGTACATTTGCTGCTATTGAGAAAGCCATTCAATTTTGTTATTAATAGCATGTCACTTGCCTTACCCAAAGTCAGTAGGGCACCAATTTATGGCCATTCACAATTGTAATGTCAGCACAAGTGTTTTTGCTGTGTACTTGCCTATATAATCATAAAAAATTCATTTGTTAGCTCAACAAGTTGAGCTATTGTCATGGCAATGCGTCTGTCTGTCTGTCTGTCTGTCTGTCTGTCTGTCCGTCCGTCTGTCTGTCAACATTGGAAAAAAGGCTGCTGTCTACAGATTCTTTGACCGTTCCCTGTCAAAGTTGGTAGGCTTAAAGCACTTGTCAAGGGCTTGATATATATGGTAACAGCAAGTAGGTCAAAGGTCATTTGGGGTCGTGAGAGGTCAAAGAGTGAAATCACGAAAAAGCCTTCAACTCCTTGTGGTTTTGTTGGAATGTTTTCAAATTTGACAGAAGTGTTCAGGAGATGATTGGTCATCAAAGTTGTGTTTTTCGGTGATGTTGAAAGTAAGACGGGGTCACAAGAGGTCAAATTGTGAAACTGTGGTGAAAGTTTTTGATTAGAGACTTCTGTGAATTTGTGACTTTCCATTTGATTGAACAAAGTATAAATTTATGGGCATGTCAAGTTGGATTGCAAAGAGTTGCCGTGTGGGTGATCTGAATGACCTAAAACATTGAAAAGGTCCCAATCAGGCCCACAAAAATTGATCAGGCCACTCTTCCGATCTGACCGAGCGACTGTTCCCATTGACATCTATATAGTTGCTAGATCACGAGAGTAAGTGGCTGGTGACGTACACATGGAACTTTGTGTTATGGCTCCGCCACAGAGCAGGATAATAGCTCCTGTTACCAAGCATATAAGCTTTGGTTACTTTTTAAGCTGCATATACTCCGGAGCATAAAGGAACACAAGTGCTCATTTCTTTACAAATAAATATAGAGAAAAAATGTAAAATTTAATGAGAATTCCGTCAATCGAGGTGTTATTTTGGGGAAGCAACATTCGCAATCGTTTGGAGGCTTTGCTGTTAATTAGTCTCCCATCCACCGACAGTATAGATCTTTGACATTAGGGTGGTAAGGCTTCACTGTAGTAAAGCTACGTACAGTATTCACGCATGCTACGCTTCCCAAACATTCTGTAATACGCAACATATAGGTGTACGTAGAAAACTACTCGTTGTTGATGCGAGCAACGATGACTGATTCGACGCGATATATAGTATGATGTAATTGAAATATATGTGCCGCGGCGATGCATGTGTCGATCAAGTGTGCAGTGCGAAATTACAACCGAGAGGACATAGGCTCCGATTACATAAAGTGACAATAGACTGGACATGATTTAACTGTTTCCTTTTTCACATACTTGACTCTGTCGAAGCAGAGAAAATTAAAAACTCGGGGAGTGCTTAATGTTGGTACACAGCACAGCGTTCTGTAGGCCTAGGCCTAGGCTAGGCCTAAAGTTAGGCCTAGTATAACTTGGGAGTTTGTACAGCTAGCACTAAGTAACGTTAGCCTAACGTTGCAGTGGTAAAGGACTGTGTCGTTCGCCAAGAAGTGGCAATACATAGTAGCCTACGGCTGCTTACTATGACGTATCAAAATAACCAGGGATCTGCCATCCGCACATTGGCTGAATTGACTGCCTTCTTGTTAACAACATAAAATGTTAATTTTCTATGATAACCGTTCATTTGTAGGCTATGCAAATTGTTAGATCTTATGCCTACAACTTGATGTAGGGCTAGGCAGGCTTAGCCTAGGCTAGGCCTAGGCTATTCAGTTGTTTTTGTTGATTTAGACAATTTCGAAACTGCTAGTACAAACTTGGGATGAAATGAGCAACTTTTCGTGCCGTTAAGGGCAGGTGACACTACAGTGATTTCAGATCGGATTACGGTCCGATTTTTATGTGTTTTTGCCTTTAGGCCTAGGCCTAAGTTATATCTCCATCCCTGGTCAGAAAAAGCCAAAAATTTGCCAACTTGTGTAAATGTATGATTTGTATAAAAGGAGTATGAAAATGAAATGTAAACTAGGCTAGCGGCCTATCCTAGGCTAACTTAAATATTTCGTGACATCACATCTTTTATCGGAGGTGCATACTAAAGTCAGACTGTTTTTCGACCAAATAAGGTTCTGTTTAGCGATGTAAGTTATAGCCTAGGCCTAAGCCTAGGCTACAGTGGTCGCAGAACACTTTACTGTGACGCAAACTAAAATCAGTTATCGTTAAAGGCCTAGCAGCCATAGAACAGAATCTGAATAAATACTGCCGGTCAGATTAAGAAAAAAATCAGATCGGAAAATCGCTGTAGTGTCACCAGCCCTTAACAGGGCACAACCGTAATCAGTGGCGGATCCAAGGGGGGTTTAGGGGTTCAATCCCCTCCCTTGAGTTTTAACGAAGCCTATAGGCTAGGCCTAGGCCCCTATTTGCATACTTTGCTACCAGGATGGCGATTACTCTTTCAAAAGTCGATGTTAAAACCGCCCTTACAGTGCAACATGGATGCGCCACTGGCAATTCGAAGCAGGGCAGTTAGTGTTACGGTTATAGGAGAAAAAGCACAAAGTTTATTAGCCTAGGCCTAGATATTTATTTCAAATCGGGATCATATGGAAAATCCTGCTGATATGTACTTCCTAGTCAGGGTTTCTGCCAGGATTGCAAATAAGGGGGGGGGGAGGACCGCATGTTGCCGAAGCAACATCCGCGATTGTGAAGTGATCGTCACGTAACCCATGTGGTGTCAAGGGGCCTATGCCAGGTTGTAATTCTGCAATATTCCATTTTAAGTTTTGATAACTCACCTATGTTTTGTTCCAATATGATATCTAAGGAACTTATTTGCAAGATGATCTCCAAAATGTACCTTAGAAAACTCAAGCTTTGCAAAATGAAGGGGAGGGGATTATCCCCCCTTAATCTCATTCCTCCCTTTCCCCACCTTGGCAGAAACCTTGCTAGTCACAAAACTGTCGAGATTACTCCAAAAAGCACAATATTTAACATTATATATAACTGGACTGAAAATAAGATGATTTCTGATCGCTTTTTCCCTTTCATGTGTCTTACTTGGAAAGCACTGTCAAGCAACTTAGCCTTGTAACAGTCATTTATTTCTTTAACATATTAGGCCTAGGCTAGGCTACATCAAGCCTATGCTGTGTAATAAGATACAACTGGTAAAAGGCGAAGTTGATCCTCCTTTCAAAGTTGAACAAATTTTATTTATTGACTTAGTAAACATCATGAATTTTGTGGGTTTTCTCCTATACCCATCAGACTAATTGCCTTTATTGTTTGAATTGCCATTGTGCCCAATACTAACATTAGGCCTCACCTATTTACTGTGGGACTAAAGAACTTTGTTAAGGGGTACATAAGTATGCTGATGAGCTAGACGACATTAATAATTTGTCACCTCACTATAGCCTAGAATGCTTGCAAGTATGCCTAGCCAAGTTGTAGTAAGGATTGCAGACCAAAAATTTTTGGGGAAGGCTGAACATTAGGCTAGAGAACTTTCATGCCAATGGACCATTCAGTTTCTTGAAAATTAGCCACACCCCCAACCTCAAAGTAACAGCTTTCTGACTCCTTTTTTTTTGTTAATCTGACACCAGATTCTAAAAGAACAGGCCAGATCCAGGCTACACTTAAATTGTGCATTTTACCTATACTAAACCATTTTTTAAGCCTAGGCCTAACCTCGATTTTGGAACAAATTTAAAGATTTTTGAAAAATCAATTGTTCCCTAACGTTAGACCTTCTACGAATAAAAAAGAAGCGTGCAGGCCTATAGGGAGCTATCTGCAACCAACTACACACCTTTACTGACAACTAGGCCTAGCCTAGTCCAATCAGTACATACTAAAATTCCTTAGCCTAGCCTAGGCTTATACTACATATAGTAGCAATGGTGGTACAATGGTATTACTAAACAAATTATAGTGGTACGAGCCATAGTACAAACTTGAACAGTTTTCATGCAGATTTGTGGTGTATCAAACTCCGTACCTGACTTTACAGCATATGGCGTAATTGTAACATTTGATTAACTTTGCTGTAGTGACATGAAGCACAAAGACAATATCATCATGGCATAACACTAGGATGGCCTTCACTCTAGGCTACACCAATGCACAGCTCACCTGCTGTAACCAACAAACACTAAACAGTAATGCACTCTACGCCCTTACACTGATTCTGTCTGAGACTAGGCTGTTGTTAAGATGTCATGGCATCCATCCTCATGGTCCCTCTTTGCAAGAAATAATTTGGTGCAGTTTTGTAGATACATCATATGAACTTTTGAGTATGGCATATAAGGGAGTCACTTTCAGGGAAATTCAAAAGCTGTGGTTGTCTTGAATTGAACTAATTGATTGGAAACTGGGCCATTAAACCTCATCTAACTAACTAACTAACCTATAGAATTGAGCCTACAAATATAAACAAAAATTTCAAGCTTTGCAGTCTCTTACTCTCATTCTGTAGCTCAAAACATGCACAATATTCCAGACACTATCATAACTCTTTGCTCTCAGTTTTGGTCTCTATTGAAACTGCTTAACAATAAATGTGTTGGAGACTCAATCGCAGTTGAGCTTCAGCATCATTGATGCTCTTGTTTTTCAATTTCCATCATATTGAAAGGATGAAGCAGTGACTGTATTTTTTCAGGCAGTAGTTTCTTGGGAGAATAGAATTTGATTTGGCTTTTAAGAGAGTTTCTAGTACAAGCATAATTTGTAACATGAAGTGTTATGCTTGTTGCGTTTCTTTATTTCACACCAGCACAGGGTAGTAAGGTTAAATTACCTGATTAAATATTGGATGCAAGTGTGTGGGATTTATGTATTATTCTGGTCTTAATATCACTCCTGAATATTTTCACCCATGCCCTGTGATATACTGTATATGGTGTAGAGTGTACATAGCTACTCTGTTGACCCAATCATCTGTCCCTCAATAATTTCACAGCTTGCAAATTGCTTGTCAAGCTTTGTACAGCTTATATTAACACATTCCTAACTCAGTCGTGTTCAATTGAAACCCAGTCATACTTACCAAGAATGTGAGCCCCAGGAAAATCCCAAAGTGTAAATATTGTCTATATCCTTGTCAAGTTCCTGTAACTTTTGACCTATAATTCACAAAGGTCAAATAATTTATCCTGTTTTAGAGTACCATTACATGAAACTCTTCCTTTACTGGCAGTATCAGTTTGAAATGATACTTACAAAGGTGTCATCTAGGTCATACCAGGGACAGATGTCTTTCACCATAGCTATCAGTGTCAGTCTTGCACATTAAATTTTTCAGCCTACAGCACAGGTTTCTGTGTGTCCCTTCCTTTATCAGTATGTAAGTTTATTCCCAAAAGAGCATGATGGAATTTCAGAGAGTCAGCGTAAATAAGGGTGGAAGGTTTCCTGGTTTGTAATATTGTGAAATGATGGGAAAGTATTTATCATAATGCTCTTAATGTTGGGAGAAGCAGGAAATGTAAGTTGTTTCTTCACACTGCAAGGGGATTGCATTTACAAGTAAATCAAAAAGGGATAGTGTACGAGTCTGTTATTTAAACTTAAATGTACTTAAAGCAGTTTAATTTTTTTTTTTTTTTTTTTGGGGGGGGGGGTGTGGGGGGTGTTGTGGGGGGGGGGTCTCATACCTTTTGTGTTTTTTGTTTTGCTCTTAAAACCTTGTAATATTTTTTACTCCAAGGCAGTGCCTGTTTTGGACACATTGGTACTATCTGTTAATACTCTATCACTAGTTTGGAAGTCCATGATATTATTAAGTAGCATAAGTTATAAAACAGGTTTTATCATCTTGATTTTGACCCCATTTTCTCATGGAAATATGCAAAGAATATGTTTTTGTTTCCATTTTAACTACTCCGCAGGGTTGTTTGGTCATCAGTGATAAACTCAACCATGCCTCTCTTATCCTAGGCATCCGGTTATCAGGAGCTGTGGTCAGAGTTTTTGAACATAATGGTAAGATAACACACGACAGTAGTTAAAATTATGTATGTGTTTATTTAAACAGTAGCAGCTACTACTGATGATCACTGGTGTGCCTTTGCTGTGACTAATGCAGATGCTTGTCACCCCTAATTTATTGTGTGCTTTGAATGACCATCCCCAATTCAAAGTTGTTTTTGAAATTTGGTGTCCATGTATTGGTACATTTGTACATATCAGTAAAATGTAGTGTAGCCTGTATGGTATAGCAGAAATGATGCTCATGTTACTAGATGATGTAATATTAAATTCATCTAGTGTCCTCAGCAGGATGCCATTTATTTGGCAGACACCAGAGATGTTTTTTTTTGAGGAGGAGGACCTTTTTGTTAACTTAGGTAGAGAATTTTAATGGTCTAGGACTTAAGAAATTTTCCCTTTAAGACTTATAGTGTTGTAATTTTATCCTTGCCTGCATCTTATACATTTTCATCATATTTTCTTTGTGCTTTCAGATATGAAAAGCCTGGAAAAAGTTCTAAGGAAGGCAGTCGTTGAAGGACAGCCAAAAACACACAGACCTTGGAAGAAAATACTTGTCATTGTAGAAGGGGTTTACAGGTAAATTATCTCAGCCTTGAATGGTATGTAGTGTGTTCAGGTGTGAAATGGGGACAGTGACAGGGTGATGGTAGGGCAAGTTAAAAAAGAAATATGGAAGGAAAAGGTGCATGGTATTAATCTCCTTGAAACAGGTATCATGCCAAGTGTTTGCCTAAATGCTGGATTATTAATATCGATTATGCACAAAAAAAGGACAATTTGCAAGGTTTCGAATTGACACTTTTGCTGCCAAATTCAATAAAATTCCTCAGTCAAAATCTTGTTTCACATTTAAGTTTTTTGTTTCTTTAAAGTGAATCCAGGAAGTAGGTACAAGTTGCAAAATTTGAACAAATATTCTGTTAGTTTATCTGTCAGTTTATTGGCTTCTCTTTTGCAATTAGAGATAGGCGTGTTTCCTTAAATTCTTCATCAGATATTTCACACCTTTTTTTTATGAGGGTTGGGGACAACTTTTACACTAAGGTAGGTACTGGTCAGACTTAGCAATTGTGAAAATGTGAAAGATGTGTTCTGTCAGAGAGCTTAGGATTCCTGGTAAAAGTAAAAGTATTAATGATTGCAACCTATCCAAATTTTGATTTGTGAGAATATCAGAGGGGGGGGGGGGGCATGAGGTGGGGTGTGGGGCACTCACTGTTGCATTGTAGAAGGAGGCTACTGTTTATGGTCATTGTTGTTCCCCTTCAAGTGCTTCTAAATGAATCACTTCAAACCCTTCAGAAAATATTCCTAACAAAGAACGTCAGATTTTATGATAAGAATACAATCCATTTAAATCAAGTCTTTCAGTGATACAAAACCTGTATTTTTTTCTCGATTTTTCTGTAGCATGGAAGGCACGATTGTCAACCTTCCTGAAGTTGTCGCCCTTAAGAAGAAGTACAAAGCCTACCTGTACCTTGATGAAGCCCATAGTATAGGGGCTATGGGTAAAACAGGGAAGGGGGTTGTGGAATACTGGGGGGTTGATCCTAAAGATGTTGACATCATGATGGGTACATTCACCAAGAGCTTTGGATCATCAGGTGGATACATTGCAGCAGATAAGGTAGGTCAATTTTATTCAGCCCTCAAAAACAGCAGTGGCAATTGGCAATTACTAGGTTAATGCCAAGGCAAATTGACTTTGACTTCAGCAAAACTTTTTCTGAGACACAATACATTGTGGGACATTGTACAGGGACTTACTTAACAGTACAAAAGTTGAACAATGCATGGCTTGAAATTAGGAATAAGCTTCTGGTGATGATTTGAAGAGAAGTCATGTAATGATAGAAATTTCCATGGCGATCAAAATTTTAAAAGATGCATTCCGTATTATTTCTTTACAAACAAAACTTGCAATTTTTTAAGTTTTAAAGGAAAATCTTGATTAAAAAAGTTCACTACGATTGGTATTTATGGAATGTACGTGTTTCACCACCTGCTGTCAAGAAGTGATCACTGCACACATATGAATGTGACATTGTAGAGAGTGACCTTTAGATTTAAGAACTAGCTGTTTCATCATTTAGATGCACAACTAAGTGGTAAAAATTCCCAAAGTGGATGTACTGGATTTATGAATGGAATTCTTGATCTTCTGAAACAAATTACAGTTACATACAGTAGTACGAAGTTTGTTAACAACTTTTCGTTACTTGCTCTACACATAGCTGCATGACTTCAACTGCCACATGCATTGGACAGTTACCTAATATTAAATTATAATAATACCAAGATAAAGTTTATTTTGCCAAAGTCAATCTGTTTTACTTCAGCAATTTTTTGCCGTAGCCAGTACCTAATTTGCCAGGGCAGTTTATTGATACCTTGCCGTAGGCCAAGGAATCTATGCAATGGTGATGTCGTGCGTGTGTATGTTTGTGTGTGTGTATGTGTGTGTGTATGTATGTGACGCTTTGCTTGTAAACACAATATCTCAAGAAGGGTAAGTGTGACTAACCTCAAATTGGGTGTGTGGGTTGGTCATATTAAGTAGATGATCCCTATTGTTTTTGGTGGAGATCAAAGGTCATTTGGAGTCACGAGAGGTCAAAAGGTCAAAACTTCGTAAACACAATATCTCGAGAACGGTACATGTGACTATGCTCATATTCTGTGTGTGGGTTGTTCATATTAAGTAGATGATCCCTATTGATTTTCGTGGAGGTCAAAGGTCATTTGGGGTCACGATAGGTCTAAAGGTCAAAACCTCATAAACACGATATCTCCAGAACAGTACATGTAACTCTGCTCATATTTGGTATGTGGGTCGGTCATATTGAGTAGATAATCCCTATTGTTTATGGTGGAGGTCAAAGGTCATTTGGGGTCACGAGAGGTCAAAAGATCAAAACTTAGTAAACACGATATCCTGAAAACGGTACATGTGACTATGCTCATATTTGGTGTGTGGGTTGGTTGTATTGAGTAGATGATCCCTATCGATTTTCGTGGAGGTCAGAGGTCATTTGGGGTCATGAGAGGTCAAAAGGTCAAAACTTCGTAAACCCAATATCTCAAGAACGGTACAGGTGACTGTGCTCATTTTTAGAGTGTGGATTGGTCATATTGAGTAGATGATCCCTATTGATTTTCCCAAAGGTCAAAGTTCATTTGTCAGTATGTTCAAAGCCTGACAAGCTTTCCTGCACAGTCTTTCAAGAAAGGTCACTTGTAGGGTCCTGTAACTTTTCATGTAGATAGCACATAGTGAATACATGGTCCCAGAAGTTTTTGGTGGAGGTCAAATGTTATTTGGGTTCACAATGGGCAAGGGGGATCTCAATGTAGGAAGATCGGATGCCTTGCATGTGTACTTTGTGGGCACATTATGGAGCTCTGTTAATTGAAAAACATTGCAAAGCAATGTCAATGTGAAAAAAGGCCTTACATTTCAGCGGCAAGGAATCATGAAGCCTTTTGGCTTTCTGGTTAGCAATTTGGGTTGTGCAAGAGTGAAGAAGGGGCTAGATTGCTGTTGCTCTTTACTCAAAAGCAAAACTTCATACATATTCCATTTTAATTATTTTAAGACCCATGTAAAATATGCTCAAGTATACTGCATACAGAGGATTCTGTGAACAATTTATCATTATTTCAGAGAGTTCACATAATTTGTCCATGGATAGTCTGAATGACCTTGGTCAATTGTTTCATTGAACTATTTTAATTCCTGTAACACTGCTGTTGCACAGAAATGTACAAGTTTACCAAGAGATTGGATTGAATATTTTGTAATATTTGTGTTATCATATTTGAGGTATGCCAATCTGTACTGGAGACAGAAGTTTGGGCAACCTTGGTCAGGGTTTGTAAATTTTGAAAAATGTCAGTTACTTAAGAATTGAAGCAAAATTAAGTTAGTCCTCTAAAGGTCACTTGAGTATAATTTTCTTCAACTTGAGTTTTTGAAGATGTACCATCTCATTAGGCAGACCTTTTTGTAGGTATAAGTCTCCTTAGCCAGCTCTAACTGTGTCTATGGGTCTGTTTTATTGTTTCTTTTTCCAGAAAATTATAAACCATCTCAGGCTTCATTCACATAGTGCCACATATTCAACAGCAATGCCAGCACCTCTAGCACAGCAAATCATTGGCTGTTTTAAGACATTGTTGGGAAGGGATGGAACTGATGAAGGTGAGTGGTAGTTTCAGTGTTGCAATCGAGTCACTAGATTAGTGACTAGAGTCATCAGTTTTCAAACTTTGAAGTGACTCGAGTCACTGTATTATTTCAATGGGGAAATTACTCCTGAATTTTATCAAGTCACTATCGTTTTGAGAGGAAGTGACTCTAGTCTTGACTTGTTACAACACTGAGTAGTTTAGTAGTAGTTTGTAGAGGATGCTTTTGATAGGGGTGTGTAGGGTGAGTAATGTCACGGTTATAAAAAAAAAAATACTGGAAGCCAATAAGCCTTTACTCAACTCCAATTTTAAATGCCAAAGAGGGGATCTTTGTTTTGTTCAGGACACAAAACTGCTGGTAAGAAGACCACTTGTTACACTCAAGATAATCTAGATTGTGGAAAGGGTAAAAAAATATCACAGTAAATGTTGGCATATTTGAAGGAATAAATTTGGGCAATCGAGTAAGGACAAATGACTGACACTAAAATGTAAGGGCAGTTGGAATTGCCTCTGCTTGTTGTTAGTATTAAGTAATAACAACATTGAGATAGATCATTAAAATGGACAAATTGTAATTTTGGGCAGACTTGATACAGTGTCACAAAATTTGACAAGAAATATTAAAGTGAGGGGAAATCATTAGTCAAAGGGACTTCAATTGCTCTGATTATAGTCAAGATTTTGGTTGTTGGGGGAACAAAGAGAAATGTGAAATGGTAGACCTGGTTTCAACTTTGAAACATCAGAATTAATCTGTTCCCAAGTGTTTTGACCTTTCTAAAGTGAAATTTCAAGTGATAGAAAAGGTATTAAATACAGAGATATGTTTTCTAGATTTGTATCTTTTTGGAAGTCCCATGCAGGGGGCTTTGCTTTAATTAAGTGGAATTCCAAACAGAATTCTGTAAAGGGATGCATGGGTCTTCCAAAAGTCTCACAAAATGTTTCAATGTGGCTAATGTCATTCATTGTCTCCAAGTACAACTGTAAGTTGTGGATGTAGAGCTCCACTTCCCTCATGCAATAATGATTGACATTTTACCATTCTATGGCTAACATTCCTACAGCTAAGTAATAACTGACTAGTTTGTTCATTGGTTCATATTTTATCATGAATGTCTCCCTTTGCAGGTATGTACCGCACCAAAAGACTTGCCTGGAATGTGAAATACTTCAGGAGCAAGATTAAGCAGATGGGTTACATTGTCTATGGCCATGATGATTCCCCTGTAGTACCCATTATGATCTATCTACCATCTAAAGTCGGGTAAGTTTATGCAACTTTGGTTACCAATTTTTTCATAAATAATGATTTCTGAATAATCTCTTCCTTACATTTCTAAATATCTCATGGCAGGTCTTGAATTTTGAGGTGTTTTATTGCAATCTCACACCATCTCTCCACTCAAATCACCGTGAGGAGTGTGATATTTTACACACCTAGATGAAACAGTGGGGTTCATATTGATCTATTTAAGTTTAACTAAACAGCACACCTACCACAGGCCTTAATTCTCAGAAAGGTGTGATTTGTAGCATACCTGGAAAACGTAAAGCTCTTCCTTCATTATTAAAACACCATGGTTTATACACAAGAGTAATAAAAAATTGGATTTAAGACTGTTCAGGCTTGAGAGTTTGAAAATTATGTTTTCACAGTGTTTCAAGTGAAGCAGGGATGTTCATTTGAAGCACACAAAATGCGAAAGTGTTCTATTGGTATGAAATGGTGGTAAATGTTCTGTAGGAGTTTGAGGAGAGTTCTCACTTTGGTGAGAGTCTTTACTTTGTTTTCAATCAAAAGAACATGATAAAGCCAGAAGGAGTGCTAGGGATGTTGGAAGAAAAAGAAGGGGACCTTTCCTTACTTTCCTACCTGTGCAAACTCACCCACACATTTCTCATGTATTTCCCATGCTCCATCTTGTATGTCCTCATGATATTTTAAAAGTCCAGAACAGAATGTAACCATGAACATTTATTCTAACCTAAAATCTTTCTTAATATGATATGTGGATAAGTTCTTAGATTCTTCTTTTGTCATTCTGACCTTTTTATGTCACAATGAAAGATATATTGAACCCTCTTTGAAATGCTTCTGTTCCACAGGGCTATGGGCCGAATGTGTCGTGAGAGGGGTATAGGTCTTGTGCTAGTAGGGTTTCCTGCCACTCCTATCACTGAAACTAGAATCAGGGTTTGTCTGTCAGCAGGACATACTAAAGAGATGCTGGATAAGGTAAGTCGAAGTTCAATGGAACTAGAGATATTTTATTGTTTTATTTCTTAAGTATATATTATTAGGATGCCCATGCTAACATCACTGGTTGGTATTGTTTGGCATATAGCATGTGCAAGAACAGGTGTGTATATTAGGTGTTGTGGGTGGTAACGCTTGCATGATTGCAGGTGGAAATTAGACGAATCGGAATGTACCTTCAGTTGTGACGTCAGTGTGAGAGTGGCTCATCAACTCTTTTGATGGACAGTGGCATTGTCATTTGTTTGTACACACTGAATGAGTCTATAGGGGCATGGAGGAATGTCTTGGGATAGAAAGGCTAGTAAATTAAAAGGGAAAAGTGTCAATGTTCCCCCCTCCCAACCAACCCCCCCCCCAAAAAAAAAGAAACAAGAAAAAGAATACAGAAAGTAAAGAACAGAAAGCAAGGAATAATGCACACCATGAAAAAGGCCAAAAGTAGTTTTTGGTTTCGATGATAAGAGAAACCTATGCAATCATGATGGCGTGTGTATGTATGTATGTATGTATGTATGTAGGTAGGTATGTATGTATGTATGTATGTATGTGTGCGTTGACAATTGGTGCAAACCGTGGACTAAAGATTGACTTCATACCTGCCAACTGTGGACACACCTGAAACCGAGGACGGTCCACGGTTATGCCAGCATGCTAGCAGCACTCCTTTCATTAATTTAGAGGTGCTATAGAGATATCTCATGGATATTTCGATAGTCCACGGTTACCTGCAGAAAATCAGTTTCAGCCTTGTGATTTGTGTATGGCGAACAAAATTGGAACTGATTGTGTATGCATGTGACCCACAGGCATAAATCAGTTAGTGATTTGTGGATACGTAAACAAATGACATAACCTACACTATACAGCATTGGTTTATATCTCATTATAGCCATATTAGAAGGGTGTCCTCGGTTTGTAGGTTCCAGTCAATTAGTCCACGGTTCGTGGCATTTGCCTGTTTGTGTGTGTGTGTATGTGTGTGTGTGTGTTTGTGACACTTTGCTTGTTAGCACGATATCTCAAGATAGGAATGTCTGACAGTTTTCAAACTTGATACATGGATGCGCCATATTGAGAGGAAGAACCCTATTGTTTTTGGCGGAGGTCAAAGGTCATCTGGCATCACCAGGGGTCAATTTCTAAAAACTATGTTAGCACGATATCTCAAAATAGGAAACTTGGATAGATTTCATTTTGGGGATATGGATGTGTTATTGTCAGAAGATGGTCCATATTGTTTTCTGTGGAGGTCAAAGGTCATCTGGGGTTACCGGGGGTCAAAGTCTGAAAATCTGGTCAACACAATATCTCAAGGGAGGAAACTTGGATAGATTTCATATTTGGTTTGTGGATGCATTGTAGTCAGAGGATGGTCCCTATTGGTTTTGGTGAAGGTCAAAGGTCATCTGGGGTCAAAGTCTGAAAATCTTGTTAGCACGATATTTCAAGGTAGGGAACTTTGATAGATTTTATATTTAATATGTGGATGTGTTATTGTCAGAAGATGGTTCATATTGTTTTTGGTGGAGGTCAAAGGTCATCTGGGGTCACTGGGGGTCAAAGTCTGAAAATCTTGTCAACACAATATCTCAAGGGAGGAAACTTGAATAGATTTCATATTTGGTTTGTGGATGCATTAACCCATGTGGGATAACAGAATTATTTTTTGAACATGTTAGTATAACATTTGAATGAGAAGATAATGGTACATGATGGGATCATTTGAAATGGAACATTTGTGTATCATCGAAACCTCAATGCAGTTTTGCATTCTGGTTAAAATATACCATCCCCTAATATCTGCATCGCCCCTCTACTTGTGTAACACTGACTGTCCGGTTTTATTATTGGCTCTTGAGAGTCATGTGACTATTTTTTCTCCTCAAATGTGAAATTTACTGGGAGGAACTGCTTGGGTTACCTTGAATATGCAATATTGAAGTCCTAAAATATTATAAAAGACACTGGACTGCTGTTGCCCTTTAAGCATTGTAATCTGAATTATTTGGTTACATCCTTGACTTTCAAATGTGTTTAAAAGTGTGGGAAATGTTAGTAATTGAGAGAAGGCATTTAGTTCATTTATTACAATATTGAGTTGAAAATAGAGGTGAGTGGGACCCTCATTCTGTCATTTTTAAGAGGTATGTTGGGACATATTTCCCTTTAGTGGAGTCTGGAGTTAAATCTCAACTTGGACAGGAGGAGTAGTAAGTTACATGTTTAAGCCTGATAGGTGATTAGCTGTCAGGATAATAGGAGTCTGCATGCCTATTGTGGACAAAAGTGTTATTTTTGTGTCAATATTTTTTCCCCATAGACTCTTGATGCCTTTGATGAGTTTGGGGATCTTCTGTGGATGAAGTACAGTAGCCAGAAAGCGCCCCCAACAATACTTCCCCCATATCCACAAAGGGAGAAGAAAGAGAACGAAACAGAAGAATGATGGCTTTATTTAAAATCCTAACATGGAGAGATTCCAGAAGAAGAGATTGACCTCTTTCTGATTGTTAATAAGTGTGATATATGTGTTTCTTAAAGGTTGTCGAGGTATGATTCACTGTTTTGAGGTGGAAAATGTGATGTGATGTGTCAATCCCAAGGAAATGGGTTACTATTGGATTGTCTTTTTATAAAGTTATTACATGTTGAATGGGACTGTCTTTGTCAAGTAGTACTTGTCAAATTTTTAAGTAGCTGGTCTGTTTCAGTGTGTGTTAGACCCTGTCAAATTTTCCTACGATCTGCCTCCAAGAAATTTCAAGTTTTTGTAGTTGATTATATAAAGTTGGTGGAAACGTTGAGGACTATTTTGAAATGTAATGGAACTGAAATGAGTAGATGGAACACATAATAGAAAGTCACAAGATTTGTAAACGTTTTTCATAGAGGTGTTGAGGATGGTGGTGGCTTACTTTTTATGGAAGGTTGACTTTCATATTTGATTTGGAATTTGAATTGTTTGGTCAACAGGTAATGTTGGAACAAACAAAACCTTGGAAACATTGGCTTGTAGTTTGTGAGGCTGAAATGATCTCGAGTTTCTTGCTTAGAATTTTTCATGATGTTTGTTTACAAGAAAACTTTTATCAGTTTAAGAGGAAAGTTATTCCATGTTATGCAAAGGTAGTTTTGAATCAGAATTATGGGGTTTCTAAAGGGGTTGTGACACATTCGTGAAAAAAGTCATGCAAAGTGAATATGCTCAAAAGTTACATTTGAACATTTTTTATCACTTGGTGGTTTGGTTTGTTGGTTGTATGTCATTGTTGGGACAATTACTGTTTGTTTAATTACAGTTGGTTTGGTCAATTTCAGCCTTTAAACTCACCACTATTGACTTTATGCAGCAAGTTTCAGATATTATGTCAGGATTTGAGTCATGAAATTGTTCAAGGCATTGTAATTATACTGGTGTGTGGGGTTATCACTTAAACTGATAGAAAAGGGGATGTAATAGTTTGATCATTCTATGAATTCTGCCTTAAAATGAACTTTATGGATTCTGCCTTGAAATGAACTTAATAGAAAAAGGTTTATCATGTAATAAGATATGTAATAACACCTGGTTGGTACTTGTCAATTTATAGAGGCATCCACTGCCCAAGAGAGAAAAGCAAAGTGCCTTGATCCCAGGTTATAAATATATTGAAATTTCTTTGGTGTTCAGAGGGGAGATTCTTAAACTGAAGGGTCAGGTGAAAAATTGTCAGACGAACAGTATTTTCTAGGTGGCCTTGATCTTCCCTGAAAAAAAAAACGTGAAAGTTAGACAGTATGTTGTTTGCTTGTCTATAGAACATGATTTGAAATTCATCTTTGGCTATAAAGAGGTACTTGGGAAAGAGAAGGTGTGTTGTTTTGAGACAGTTTCCTCTATTATACTGATCAATCCCTGCAATTCACTGACCATTCCCTAAATGTGTCTGATCTGATGGGCTTTAAATTAAACAACCATAGGGCAAAAGGTTTTAGTATTTAAGTCTGTGGACCAACTTTAAAAGTTATTTTTGCTTCTCAATAGGAATTGTAGCCCAAACTCTACCAAATAGTTTGACTTCTGAATAATATTTTGTGAGAATAATTGGTGGACCTTTGAAAAATTATTCCACAAACATGGGGTGGGTAAAATTGTTGTTGGAATGGTTGGTGGGTGTCATTGTCTTTTTGGTATGGAACAAAGTAAATGTAGTTAAAAATGTGATGTTATCTTCTGTGTGGTGTAATAACAGTAATTCGTACATGTAAACAGTATAGCAAATAATTAAACTTTAATTTGTGTTCAGGATTTGCCCTTAGCATTTTGATGATTTCAAAATGCTTTGTAATGATTGGTTTTGGAGTACTTTAGAGTAAGTCTTCTGCTACCTAAATGAAAGAGTAATATGATAAACTACCTTGAACCGTGGGATCAAGAGTTTTGACAAAACCAAGAAAGCAGGTTTAATGGTTTTAAATGTAAGTAACATTGCTATTAGGGGAGATTTATTATCAAAAATTTATTAATTTTATATACCAGGATAAATACAAATATGAAATATGGTATGAGGGTTTCCTAACTAACTTGATCTTAATCGTCAATTGGTTCATTATTTTAATTGGCTTTTCTTAAAGTTTATGCTGGATTCTAAAATTTCATTTCAAAGATCAGTTTTCATAAAAGAGAGCATGGTTGGGTGGGAATGTGTTTGTGTTTAAATTTTCTTTTCAGTTATTTTGTGTCTATTTCTCATACAGACTTTGCAGTCCAGCACCCTTTTATCATTTTTAAGTGGTTTCATACAATTTTCTGTACAAGTAGTCTTATGACTGGCTTAACTATGACCTTGTTAGAATGAGGAAGGGGGGGGGGGAAGATAAGAAGAGAGTAATCAGATGGTATTCATCAGGGTAGATGTATTCACCCATACCCTCCTCTTTTCGTTGCATTCTTATTTTTCCTTTGTGTACTCACTGCGAATTTTACAAATTTTGAAGGATATGTAGGACCGTTTGATTTGGTAGATTAGATTAGGTCCTTAATTGTTTTCTTGACTGCAGTCTTTGATATTTCTTTAGAATATCAGTTCCATTCAGCACACTACTCTCAAGTACATAGAAAATAATTTTGTTAGAATGGCTGTAGTTCCATGACCTTTGATATAATCCTGCTTTTAGAGAAAAGTAGTTGCTTTTGAAGTAGCAGAATTTTGCATTACATCCACAAATGACAGAGAACATGAGTTAGCCCCTCCTGTGATATCTACAGTAATATCATAAGTCATGTTTGAAGACTTAAAACAAAAGTCTAGCTTTATAACACAAACACTATGGTATCTGTAAGGACAGTAGCCCATCTTCTAGCAATACATGGCTTCTGCATAATGAATGGAAGTTCTGCCATATTTAGGTATGCTTCTTAATGATGTCTGTAGTATAGTGTGCTTTATAATGAGGTTGCCCACAAATGGGGTTAAGTTTCAATTACGTTATGCTTTAAAAGTTTCTTTTATTTTGAAGTTCAAGATTTTATTACCTAATGTTCTCTGCACACAGAAGACGCAATACTTATTTGGCTGCATCACACCTGTAAATAACACTCAGCAAGTGATATTTTGAACTGCACATGTACTTGAACAGATTGCCAATGCCAAATGAATTGTGGCAAGATTATTCAAATTCAGAGACTGTGAGCATTTTTCACCAGCGAAGCACAAGAATTTGTCCTCAAAGCTTCATCGGGGCCAAGCAATTTTGAAAAAAGTTACCTTGTAGTTTATTTGACTTGCAATTGGCGTGTATAAATCCCACTTACAAAGATTGATAGTAACTCAGGGCTCTTGTTCTGACAGCATGTTTTTGTTAAAAGTTACAGTGCCCTATTGGGTGGGGTCTTCCTAGGCTGTAGGGCATGCTTCCTCAATTAAATTTTCTGAAGCACCACATTGCTAAATGTTACTGATATAATGCACCACTGACTGCTGTCCTGGGGGAGGGGTATAAGGGGAGGGGGTTTCCCCTCCCCTTTTGAAAATTTTTGCGTGTTAGAATGGGCTTACATGCAAAATGGTGCAAAAATTTGTTAATTTTTCCAAGCCAAAATTTTTCACAAACTTTACAACTCTTGTAGATTCACCGGTAAGGGTGAATTGACAAAGCCCTGACTCTAATGAATGTAAACAGTGAAAGTGATTTTACTTTCTTGTGAGAACAAATAGGACGTTGTTATATCCTTTTCGGTATGTGACGTCAGTCTGTGAAAGTATTACATTTATTTACATTACCTAGTTTTGAGACAGCAATTCTTATTAAAAAAATTATGGAAAAGTTAAATATTTCAATATCCTCCCAGTAAATTTTTGCACCAATCCAAACCATGTCTCACGCTACCAGTGGCACGCACACCGATATTCGAGGAAGCCTGCTGTAGGGTATCTATTAAAATGATGTAAGGTTTATGAAGCATTGAATTCCAGTGTTTGTCGGGAAAGCTCTTCCATACTACATACTGGTGCAATACAGAAACATTTACCACTGCTGTGACAGTCTTCCATGCAACGTGTAGCACAATTGAAGTCTTCATTATGCAATGCCTGTGAATGCATAGTTTGTTACAGCACAAAACTGTAGTGGCATGTTGGAAGCCAGGGTTTGAAGGAGCAAAATTCTTGTCCGATACAATATGCATAATTTTTCAAGAGGCCATGAGGTGATGTTAAGCCCTTCTAGTGTATGATGACACATTGAAATACAGTTGGCTTTATTCAGAGAAAGTGATTTTACAGGAAACATAATAGAGCAGTTAACCATCATCTCATAATATGGGTGATGCACACTGAAAATAAATATTTAAGTGAATTATGAAATGGCAGCTAGATGCTGTGTTATCTTCCTTATTACCCTAATCCAAAACTCAAATTCCTCAACAGATACTGCATTCACCAACCAACAGAAACGAAACATCCTGCTGCTATTACCCATTCATGCCCTTGGCCAGTTCATCAATTTTTAAAGAATCAAAATTTACTGTCACAGCTGGGTGACTTCGCCAAGTCGAAGGGGAGAAAGCTTCCTTCAGAAATTTAAAACGGATTGTGCTTGGTTTTATACCATCAACAGTTTTGTATTGATGCAGGTTATTGTCAATTCACTGCTTTATGCGGTTGAAATTTTATTTTATATGTGATGTGACTGGTTTGTTTGAAAACAACAACTTCTGTCTTAATGTCAAGATCAACTGATGTTTTTATTTTTGATTCTCTGAAGGGTAACCTTACATTCAAAGCCACGCGACAGAATCCTGTGAAATCTTCTGTATACTAGTTTTAGGGAGCTTCTAGATTACAAAAATAGTTCTTATATATTCTAGTTATTATACTGTCATCAACAAACCACATTTTGTGGATATTGTGATCTCTTTAATATGATACTTTGTTTCTGTTAAACTTTAAAAAAGTTTGAGATTTTGTTGGCTTTTTTGTTGCATTTATGGGATAGAATCAAATAAACCCAAATCTAACCTATAAGCAGCTAGCCTCTTTTCATGTTTTGTGTCCGTAACTTCAACATAAAAATGTGTGAATACTGTATTTCAAGGGATATTAAGATGTGTGAATGAATGAGAGGTATAGGTGCAGTCTATGTTTGGATGAATTCTCTTTGATTAAACTTTACCTCAACAAGAATTGTTTGCACTGGTACATCTTGTACCCAGTATGTATGGATTTATTCATACAAGTAAACAAATGCATGCTGGTCAATTTTTGGATCTGCAGTGACCTTTGACCCCCAAAATAAATGCACTTATCCACCAATCCATACAATCCCATGGCATTTGTTCATTTCAAGTGTTGCATGGGGTGCCATCCTTTGCACGCTAAATTAATGTTGATTTCTAATCTTGAAAAATCTTAGTTTTAATGTAATTCAAATATACCAGTACAAATCCCTGTAAGAAATTAATGACATACAAGGAGCCATTAAAATGTGTAAGCTGTAGTGATGGACTTTATTGCATTTTACACAAAATATGAACACAAGCAGCTGTGATACTATTCTTTAGCTTTAATCTTTATATGTACACTTTACAACGGTGAAAGCATCAATGGAATCCCACTTGGCGTAGTTCCAGATTGCATCAATATATATTATGTGAATGCCCAGCTATTCACATTTGCTATACAAGTAAGCAAACACACACGATTAAATATACATATATATCACACAAGATGCTGCGATCTTTTTTTTTATAACATTTTTACATTCTCCAGTACCAAGACAAATGCGAAATACATGTTTGAATTGCACAACATTCACAGTGACCATAAGCCAAAATATAGTACAGCCACAGACAGCAATGGTATTTGATAGTTAAAATATGTTACAAACAGATCAGATTCCATTCCACTGCTAAAACATTTTACAGAACACTGAAAATCAGCTTTGTGGCAGGTATTGGAATGGTAGCAACATCCACATGACCCCCTCCCCCGACCCAAACCCCACCTTTCAGCTAAATTCTTTTATACAAGTCCCTTCATTCCATTGTTGCCCTATACTGGACCTACAATTTGGAACCGACTTTTGACTTGGTCAAGGACTACTGAAGGAAGGAGAGAAGATTGGCCTTAGTTACAGTTTAATTTTGCATTGACCCTTCGCATTCACACTTTTCCAAATGTTTTCACTCCTATGGTCACAAATGATTGACCATCACTTTGCAACTAAACAAGTGTAAATCTTTTCTGTCCTATATACTCCCAAGTCCCTTGCTGAGTGGCTGAGATCTTGCCAAAGATTACAAACTATGCAGTAGTACCAAGTCCATACCAACCATTTGTTCATTAAACGCTACTTCCATTTCTGCTTTGAGACTGTTACTAGGGTGACAAAACTGTTATAGCCGATCTCAATTAACTGCAAATTTGCAATAATGATCACTTATCAAAAGGCAACTAGTTTTTCAGTCTTGAAAAAGAAAGACACTAATTAATGGCATTTAATAAAGGCACTGCACCAAAGGTGGTATGACTATTTAAAGCAAAAAAGAAAAAATCAGACAAAAAAAGCTTAGAGGAAGTAGACCTTTGACAAATGCTATCTTAAAGGCCAAGTATTCTTATTCAGGACAGTTTTAATTCTCCCAATCTCCTGCAAATTGCCTTCACTTGTTGTGCCGGCAAATTCTTAGTTTAAGCTTACAGGCATATCATGGTAAGCACACAAGGCCTAAAAATTTAATCAGAACACTCTGTGAATGTTTGTTGACAGGAGCTAATCTGCATCTTTTAAATCTAATATCAATCAAAGAATAGTATTAATTGAGAATTTGTTCCCCACACCTTTGAAAACCCCACCTTTCAAAACCGTCTGTTTGAATGACAAGTGTTTGTCTTGAACTAAGACCAATGTATTGTACCTTCTTGTATCTCTGTTCCTCTGTGTATCTGAATCAATGTGAGATGAAATCAATGAGATCTAAAATTATTCTTTTTACTTCTTAAAATTAACATGTTCTGAATAAGATGCATGATAATGGCACAGTCAGTCTTTTTCATATGCACCTTTCAGAGTTTTTAAAATCTTACACCTGGATAAACACAAGGTTGTTGGCTCTCAACTTTTTTTACTAAAGCAGTCAGTCAGGTCAAACTATGCAGTATTATGGAGCTCACTCCTCACTGCTTTATAATCCTAAATGATCACTACAGAGGGCTGAGCAAAAAAAATGGTTTATGGTTTATTTCTTCTACACTTGATTGACTGGCTTCCCTTTCAACACTGTAAACTCATAGAATATGCTGAATAATGGTGGCATCTATTGACTAAACCAAACATGCTACATGGTGCTGACATCCACATTTCCTTTATTCCCCTGAACAGAGCTCATAAAACAGTGAGTTCAAAGCCCTTTTGGTACTTGTATAAATATTTGGGCATATCTAAAGCAATGTAAACAAAGAGGAAATGTGTAATACAAATAATCAGGAATGAAGCTCAACTGGTTAGCTCAGGTACATTAGGTTTAAAGCAAGATCTAAATGAAAACTGACTGTTGGTGTAACAAGTGATACCTTTAGTGCAGTTATCCACTTATTTAAAATTCTTTTTGCAATATATAGCAATCAGGAGTTGGAAGCAGCCCACATTTTAACAAACAAAACAAGGTTTGTACAAGTATTGTAACCTATGATTAATCATACCAGACAGATGCAGTGAGATACCATGTCAAAATACCAAAAGCTGCAGTTCTCTCAGCCAAGTTGAAGGGGCTGTAGTTACAATACACATAACAATGGCATCCAGCTTAATCCTGATATGTTCGTGTCTGGGAACAAAGGATGGCCCAGCCATCCTGCTGAGGGTCTGCAGTCCCGAGTGAGAGTCATATGCTCTACCAACTAGTCCACATACTTGGTCCAAACTTGTAATATATGGTTGGCTTTATGTAATTATTCTCTCTGTCTATGAGGTAGTGTTCTCCAACAAAATGCTACATGGTAATCACCATTAAATCACCATTCATGGTAATCACCATTAAATAGTATCTGTAAGGTATCCTGCTATTTCAACAGTGTTCTAAAGCACACTACTGTCATTGTGTTTGGTTCTCCCATAAGCACTGGGGAAGGGATAAACAATACAGAGCAGCAGAGCCCTATAACTGGAAGAAAGTTGTGAGCCCTGCTGAATGAAACCAGAAGCTTATAACTCTCGGTCTTAACCTCATCTATCACAAGTTGGTTGCTTTCCCCAATGGTTCTTTTAACTTACTTTAAACTTCTCACGGGTTCTCCTGTTATCCTACAGTAATCTTGCCTTACTTTCTCCCTTCATTTTCTGAATTATGGAGGCAAATGTAAAACTTAAACTGCAGAAATATCAGCATCTTTTACCAGTAATCATTCATTTTTGTCAGAATGCGTCACAAATTCGCAGTGTGTTACTACAGCACAAAAAGGATGGAAAGAAAAGCTGTATTGTCCAGAAGAAGCTATTGGGCAAAGTTCATTCAGAAATGGAACAGTTCACGTTGGAAGTGAATGGAAATACAAGCAATGTACGAAGAATGACTCCACTCAAGGACTGGCCAGTAGAAAGCAGGCATGAAGTATGGAAGGCACACTGGTGCAAGAAATATCAATACAACATACAACAAAAGTCCTACCATTATTGCAGCCAAAATAATGTGGAAGCACTGTACAAACTAAACCACACATACTTACAAAGCACTTGCTGTGTAAATTTCTCAGCATATTGCTTTAATATTATTTTTTCATCACATGTACATAGCAACATTAACTAAACTTAAAATGCCATAAAAGTGGAATAACAGTTAAACATTTAATGTTAAGTCCATTTCAATAAACATTAAATACTATTTATTGAAAACATTTTTGTAAGCTTTGAAGCTGGGCGAAATGTTGGATATGTATACAAGACAACCTGAGCCAACACAGGATAAAATCTCGAAAATGTGGAGCTACCTATTCAAACACTGCAGTCTAGTGGGAAGGGGAGGGGGGGGGGGGGGGGGAGAAGTGGTATGAAAAAAATTTGACAAAATCCCCTAAACACTTTTTCACCATTCGAGAGATTTTCAAGGGATCAATGGCCCCAAAAAATTTTAGTCCTGCCAAGCCATTCTCCCCACCCACTTTTTGTGGCTTCTGGCCTGCCTGTTCAATACCAGATTAGTGAATACAAACTGGTTTCTAAGAGTAAATTTCAAAAGTAAATTCACTCATATGCATATTACATGAACGACTTAGCTAAAAGACCAAGAATCAATCTGTGAGTTGAATAAGTAAGGCAGTTTCAGTCAACGAGAAGAACACATTTTGCTTCTGGCCTGACAATACACTGTCATTATTAAAGTTCTAAAATTTGTTCAAAAGCAGCCAAACTTTTATTACATAGATGTACCATCACATCATTACTAAATCACTAGTCAAGATTGCCCCATGTTCCCTATTGGTTTCTTGGTTGTCCAATATAAATATTAAACTTTCCGTGGTGTCCAATTTTCAACTTGGAAGGTATAGCCTCTTATCCCATATTTCTTCTTTTGGAATGTCTCCATCTACTAAGTCAAAAACCGGGGCCTGTTCCACAAAGAGTTACGCACGATCTTAAGTTTGATTTACTGTTGGCTTAAGTATGGTGAATCAAACTTAAGATTGTGCGTAACTCTTTGTGGAACGGGCCCCTGGTCCAATAGAGGCTTTTCATATGACAATAAAATTCCCCAGTGGCCATGCTGGAGAGTTCATGTACTACTTCAAAGAAGAACATTTTTGCTTGATGAATGAATACACACACCCCATATACTACAACGCACAATATGCAATGCATTTAGCAAAATGTCGTGTATTTTGCATGACGGTCTTCCGGCATGGCAGATCCCGAAAGTAGTTGAAAAGTGTCTATAGTCTGAGGACGACTGCAACAGTCTCATTCACAGGTACCATTATGACATGCAGTACAAAGGTAGCATTGCCACCTAAATTCTAATGATAAAATTTGCACATTATATTATCTAAATTCTGATAACAAATTTGCCTGATACTGAAAAAAAGTATTGGTAGTTGGTAAAACAATGAATCCCTAATACCAATGTTCCATGGATACCATTCATACCTTCCATAAGGTTAAACTGTACATAGTCAAAAGCTATTAAAATATATGTTTCAAGTTTAAACCACAATTTCCAGAATGCAGCCTGGGTTCTTCAATTTTATTGCACTAGGTTCACCATATACTGGTATCACAGTTTTAATCAATGTCATACATGTGATTCATGTACACAAAGTATTTTTACTGGTACCCCTCAAGACTTCATGCTTTAGTTACTCGACTATCGCCATTAAGAAATGTCCGTTTAGGTCAAAATTATGGCAACAATCATTTGAACCCTGTAAAACCATGTTACATCAATTTTTTAGCTGTGAACTATCAGGACTGAAATACTATGTTGACGGAGGCCCTTGTACTCTGGCTGTTTGCTCTAAAGTCCTGTAAAATGACATACTCGCCAAGTCCACTAGGCATTTGACCTCACGTAATGAGAGATGACCTTACATCTCCATCATAAACAATAGCATTCTTCCTTTCAATGTATGTCTTACATCCACTGAGTACAAAAACTGGCTGAAGGTTTCCCTTCTTGAGGTATTCTACAAATAAGCCTGGCTATACACAAACATACAGAGTATACATACACACAAGAATGCGTAAGTTTCTCTTAACATTTAAACCAAAAATGAATCCACTTTATTGAACTCCTGTTTTTAAAGCGGTTCATTGAGATGGTTCATGAAATTCAACAAATTTTCCAAACCTGTTAAGTTTTCTTCACATACCAATGACAAATGGTCAATCTTAGACAATCCCCATAACCAACATACAAAAAATTGTTTTATGATTGAGTAATAAACGATTCAAGTCGGTTTTCAAAAGTTCGTGACCAGACACTTTTTCAAATTATGTACAAAACCACTACAAGTCAGGACACTAGAAAATTCAAAATTTTAATGTTTTCTGTGACTTTTGGACTTGAAACTTGACTTGTTATGCTAACTTTAAGCATTGCTATGTGGTAGTGACCCTTTGAGACTCTCATTAAGTTATCAATATTAACTCAATGAGCCACTTTAAAGCAACTCCCTGAGCTGAGAAAACACAACAGGAGGAATGTTACGTGCTCAATGGCAAACAGTTCATTCTGCACACATTTGTGATGATACTTTGTGTTAACTCAAACAACATTCTGTATTTTTATGAGCCCTTTTTCTCACTATGCAGTCACTGCCCTACTGTCATAAAATAATTGACTGCATGGGCACTTCTCATGACATGCTGTGGGGCTGGATTTTCATGGTTGTCCGATTACCTGGGACAACTATATTTCCATACTGACAATCAAAAGTACAACAATTTTTCTCTCACAATGAAGTATAAAGCAACTACTGCTTTTATCTGACTGGAGAAGTATACTACTGACTAATCAACTCTTAACTTTTTTTTCCCAACCAAATTTTTCCATCATCAATATTTACGACTTCAGGGGTATTTGTTTCCCAAAAACCACATCTTTATATTCTTCAAGACCAATAATATTTTGTAATTGTGCTAATAGATATTTTCGGACAACCAAAAATTTTTCTGAAAATCAAGGACTGATGCTATCTCAGCACAGAGTTATTGTTTCAAGGCAATAGGAATTATTTTGATTCTTGATTTTCTTGTAATTTTAGACTTCAGGTACACTTTAAATAATTTTCGCTAATTTTGCATGGTCAAGTGGTTAGAACATCTGACTGGCAGGTGGAAGGACTGGAGTTTGAGTCCTGGCAGGGTCATTGTGAAAACTTTAAAAATGGAACCTACTACCATTGTGCTTGGTGCTCAGCATAGGCAATGGAGTAGGGAAAACAAGCCAGTAAACCACAACTGAAAGAAGGCTAAGGCTGGCCTGATTTAAACCAGTTGGTAAGAAACCGAGCCATAAAACTCATCTAACTTACTAAGCTTCAGAAATAATGATTCCTATCTCATGTCCTACTTTCAACTAGGGTATGTATACATTTCTTTGCCTTTACTTTCATCTTCTTCCGAAACATCTGAATTTAACTTTGTCTGCACCATTGAGACTAACAGGTTAGAATACTGATCCAAAAGTTTTAGTGCAGCTGCTGCCGTTTCATCCCCGCCCCTTGTAGTACCATTGGTACCGATGGTACCTGTGGGGTGGAGCAATGTCGAAAGACTGGACTTGAAGTGTTCTTGATGGATTTCAGTTGTAGTTCCATCTAAAGGAATGGATGCCTGCATCCTTTTCACATTGTTAAACGATTCCCCCATGGACATGTAACATTCTGAGAGTGTCCCTACACCTTTTGTAAAATCAGCATACTGCCCAGATTGATGAAGCTAGATGAGAAGAAAGAAAATTATGACAGAGTGATGATAAGATGATGAAAATTGCTAACATGCATCTTAGAAATGCCTCTATACCTCATCAAACTCATCACACTACACTTCAGACTAATATGAGAAAGCACAATTGATCAGTATTTTACTACTGTCCTACCTTCCATCTTTACACCCATCTGTATACTGACAAAAGCTAACAGAACATATCTTGCATGTTTTTAAACCAACACAATACTCCTTTATTTATTAAAGGGGCAATCATAGTTTGAACAGAGAATATTAACCTTTTGCTCCAGCAACTTTATTCTCTCTTCTGAATTGATTGTTTCCCATATTGAGACATTAACAAGGTTTTTCAGGCTAGAAGAACTATTTTTCGTTAATACTTTTAAATGAAAATTTCTATATACCTGTCAGGTAAAAAATTTGGAACAGAAGACAGTTTTCACTACTTTGTAACAAATTGTAATTTCAGAACATGACCATGGATTATTTTTTAGCTTTAATTTAATTCACAAATAGAGTGCTGAATCATAATAATATAATTATATGGTGCAAAATTGTAAAAACAAAGTCTGATTGTTGATTCAATATGGGACTGAAAAGAATAATGATTAAATGTTGCTATTGCTGGAGCAGTATCAGGCACCTAACAAACTTTTTTCTGGGTTTGAATATAAGGGGCTTTGTGATGACACCAGTGCACCTTTTAGATGATAACCCCTTGAGAGTAATATAGTAGGAAAGTGCTCAAGGCATGAAATTTTGCATTGCAGAAGAAGTCAAAGTTGTTGGCAAATGCAAGGTGTTCATGATTATAAAGAAACTCTCTCCTCTTTCCAACAAAACAAAACCAAACCAATTTAGCCAATTCCTGGAGTGCTCTTAGCCAAATTATCAATCTTGAAAATTGGCATGGTGTCATACAATGGTATGCCATCCCATCTCATAATAGGACAAAGGAGATAACAAAATTTTTGAATGCGGGAAAGTAAGGGGTTATATATACCAACCAACACTTTATCATGCATGCAAATCATATGCTTAAGGTGGTGGCAGGCCTGGGGTTACTCATAGTTGATAATACCAAACTTAAGATTGTCAATAGCAACCAGTACCGATTCACATATTTTATTTTAAACAAAAATCATAGATTTCAACATTCTGGTTGTGGTGTTTGAAAAAGAGTTCACTGATAAAATATGAGAAATATTTTCTAATTGCAGATGACCTCTAACTCTGAAAGGATATAAAAACCATTAGGAAGAAAATTGGGTTTGATTGATTTAGCATACAGTTAACTTTGATCACAAGACACAATGCTTAAAAAGTATGTACTAATAAAGATATGATAATGAATTACACTTTGATCAAAATATTTTTGAGTTTAAAGATTAATACCTCAGTTAGAAGTTGAAGGCTCCTTTCAAAGGTTTCATTTAATTGAGAAACACTTTCTTCTAAAATGTTGATGAGACTGCCGGCTCCATTTGCTGAATCAGAATATGTAAAAGAAAAAAAAAACATTAAGACAAAATTGACAAAGCTTAAAACATTAATGATATATTAATGCCGAACAACTCAATCAATCCCAGAATAAAAACACAAATTGTGAACTCCAGGAATTTAATTGAGACTTGATGTTAAAATGATCAAAACTCAACATCTTGCATTTAATTTAGAGCTGTAAAACCAAATCATATTCCCAAGCACTTTCATGGCCTATTGGCTAAAGTATCACAAATGGATATTGAAAACAGGAAGCCCATCTACACTAGTCTTTCCACAATTCAAAACAAAACTTCCTGAAACATTCAACAATTTCCTGAAATTTGATGACAACCTCTTTTAACTCTCAGAGAATACTTTCTATTTGTCTTCATTTTCTCATACTAAAACAAAATCAAAAGTAACCAAGGCTGAGAGATATACAAGGAATGGCATAATTAAAGTGAACCTCAAGTCTAGAATTTTAAAAATGCATATTTTAGAGGTTACAATATGAATCTTATTCATCCAGCTCTAATTGTCATAGCTTGTTGCATTGCTGAGATATTACATGTTGAAATTTAGTCATTTAGAACAAGACATATGTTGCACAATAATTTGTGACTTTTTTGTTGTACAACTAACATCATCTGCTTTGTTTCCATTTGAAAGTAAAATTGCTTTGATGGCTTTGAATGTTTCCTGCTTGAGTGTATAATGTCTTGTAATGAAAGGGCTTAATTACATCACCCCATAAGAGTGTACTGTAACAAGGTGCAGTAACTTTCAGAAAAACAAAGAAATACAAAGACTGTTAATTTGTGTAGTACAAGAATAACATCGCTAATTACTGTGGAATGCACCATTTTTAGTTGAGTGAATAAACTTCAACATTTTATATCTCAGCTCAAGAATGACCTATGAAGCCTTGCAGGTAGGGGTGGACTGTTTCAATTCATTTTTCCTGCTCTATAATATATATTTTTGAAATTTTTGAGTTGCTGTACACTTTTAGGAAGGAGATATGGGGAATGGAGGAATTGAAAATTATCTGATCTTTATTGAAAAAAAAAATGCCTCAAAGAGATGAATAGATACAAAAACTTTCACAAGATGTGGAAACACTGATCTATTCTTACCAATGTCCTGTTGTTCACTATTAGATGTAGCTGTTAAATTTGTCTCGTTTGGTCTCTCTTCATCTCTCTTTGGTTTTGGTTTCTCTTCTTCAACTTCTTGTTTCACTGATATGTCTGGCTCTTTTTTCTTTGGTATGTCTTTATCCCGAACTTTATTTTCTTCTTTGGATTTCATTCCCCATTCTGAAGATGGCTTGATTGCATCTTCTGTTGCTTTCATAGGCCCAGAAGCAGGAAAAGAATTTCTCTTTCCTCGTAGTTTTTGAAGAGGTGAGTCCACGACTCTCTTCTTAATCTTGGCAAGGGCACTTTCAGTACTTGCTTCGTATGATCTTACAACAGGAGAATTTACTCGATCTGATCGGGAACGGTGTTTCTGCCTTGCAGAAGTGTTAGGGGCGTTACTCTGTCGCTCGCTGCTCTGGCTTCTGATTCTGGAACGGGGCTGGACGGATTCTGATTCAGAACCTGGTTCAAATAATTTAATGAAACAAATTGATTTGATCAACGTTTGTGGACTTTGCTCTTAGGATTGCATCACAGGTGAAGGGAGATGGGCACACAGAAGTCTTTTTGAAGCACTTCTGTTTTGTTCACTTTGTAGACTTGTTGGTTATTTGGCGCAAAAACTAAAACTCATGTTATGCAAAGGTAAGCACAGATTATTGAAACTAATTTACCAAATTCCTGTCACAATGGCAAATTTGACCTGACATGTAATATGATTTTGTATACTTTACTAGCATTTGTAGGCATTTTAGGCAAACAACAATATTGCAAGTAAACTTAAAAAATTACAGTACATGGTATGAACCTTCAGTAAGATTGTTAGATGAGGAAAAACACACCAAAAAAAAATTTTACATAATGTCAACTCAATAAAAGGTTGGTTTTAAATGTGTTCCAAGTTCAAATTCTGTTTCAAATACAATTTATATAGAGTGCAAGTTTTCCCTTTACTTGCTTCTTACGACAGGCAGGTAAAAGTGGGACGAATCCTACAACCCCAGACAACAAATAATGGGAGGGGGGGAGAGATACAATTGATGATCACATGATCACAAAATGGTAAACATACCTGATACGTGGAGCTTTGATAGTGATGAAGACCTTTTCATTGAGGCTTTGCTTTTAGTTTGTTCTGTTTCTTTGGAGGTGGGATGAAACAGGTCATCCTTGGACCCTTTGTTGTCTTTCCCGGCATTTTTCTTTGTCTTTGAGATAAGCATCTCCCTAGCTTTCACCTCAGTTCTCTTTTTGTAGGTTCCATTAACTTCCTTTTTCTCCTTTGGCTGTTGTGTACTTAGTGAATCTCCACAAGTTTGGTCTGATTTGGAATCAGCTATTTGCGGTAATTTAAGGTCCTTTGGTCTTTCAATTGTTTCCTGAGACTGTTCATCTAAAGAACTAATAGTTACAATTACCTGTTCTGTCCTTGTCACAGTACTAACAAATACTTCGCCTCCACCAGGCTTTACATTATTTTCTAAATGACTACTACTCTCTCCTGATGAATCTGTTGTTCCTTCAGATTTTATCTCTTTTAAATTGCTTCCATTTGTTTCAGCTATGTCAATGTTCGAGGTAGCAGCTACTTCGACTGGGAGGTTTCCTTTCTTAACAGGATTGGAAGATGCAGGCGGTGCAATGGAACTTGTACTAGGATTCGTAGACTGAGGGTTGCTAATTTTGGTCTGTGCGATGCTGGATGGAATGGTGGCAGTGTTACTACTGGATTGGAATGGTTTTTGATCCCCTGAGGGTGTAGTGGGGGGTGTCTTTGTTTCAGGGATACTCTTCATTTGATACTGCAAACAAATATTGAAAGCTACATCATATTATATGAAACACACGAAAGATGAAACAATAGACTAATTACATATTGACAACATTGTCATCTCAGAAAATGGAACATGCGTAACAGATGAACCACCGTGTGTGGCGAGCGCAAAAGCAATGACGTCACTGTGTGAGATTCAGGGGGTCAAACTTCTCTTATCCTCTCTAAATGTTCACATTATTTGAAGACAATACTTAAATTTATGCAACAATTAACTTTACTTTGCCAAGCTTTTGCTTTGCACAATTTCTGATCACTTTCAGTTTTAGTATAATTTTAATACTGCAGGTCAGAAATAAGGAACATTCTGAATTTTATGGGTTTCAAAGCTCAGAAAACGGAATCGTTCCACTTAAAATGGAATGGTTGGCAGGTATGCAGTTATTGACTTGAATGACATGAGGGAGAAGGTGCTCACTGAGGAAATATACAAGAGCAATAAAATAAGATTTCAATTAAAATCAGGAAATTCTGGAAAATCTTAATCAGTACTTTAAAGGACACAAAACAGTACAAGGACTTTGCATTGAATTTCCTACCTGGTCATGACATCAATGCAAGAACACACCAAACCCTGTATGTTTGACCCCACCAGGAGTGCTGTATCATAACCATTTTGATCCAGAATAAGTGAACTCACCGACTGAAGGCGGTTTCGCATCGCTTCTACGGCCTTCTTTGTCTCTTCTTTTCGTTTTCTTTGGAACTAAAATAAAAGAAGAAAATTGATTTCAATAGCATTGTCAAAACTCATTTAAGTAAAGAAAGTAATATCTATTTGTGACAAGACAAAGCCCAAACTTATTTTAAGATGATGAGTGATAAAATGCATGAGGAATTTGCAATAAGTAAAAGAGAACTTGAAACTTACTTGCTCGAGTACTTCATGAGTATTGACGGGTTTCTTAGAAAATTCATTTCTGAAATTAAGAAAAATTGAAATATTGGGAGACTGATTTATTGCTTTTAAGGGTATTAGATCAATAAAATACCAACAAGTACACTTCTGCTAATATTCTCCACACTACCACTGATTTCTCTGAACCTATATATGCTTAAGACCAACCACTCCAGATAAACTACTCACTGTGATCTGCTTAAGAATTTAGCAGACAGACTCTGTCTCCTTTCTGCTTCCTTCTCATCTCTTTTAATATCTTTAATCTGCTCCAGACATTGATTAAACTTCTCCTTCTCTGCAAAAGTAAAGTTAGCATGGAGAAACTTCTCTTCATCTTCAGGGCTAGACAAAGAGGCTACATTCTGCCTCTTTGGTGATGATATTGGAGTAATGTCTGGAGTGGTATCGTCATCATCTTCACTAACCTCAGCAGATTCTTCCCCTGAAAAAGAAAAGTATTCTTTTTTATTATTTTGAATCCCATCTCCAAATTAAACAGATGAAACAGAGCATTCAGTTGGAAATCTGGCGACTTTCACACCAGAGAAGAGATATAACAAATGTACATTTTTGAAGTTTTATATTTGAACAGTTTCTTGCTTGTCTCTAAAGTCCCAAAATAAGATCCTTACTATCCACAAATTACTTCTTCCAAGGGTAGTTTATGATGTAGCTGTTAGGATGAATGAACAAACGACACTCTACACTCTAGAAATCAAGGCTACTTGGTAATCATCATCTCGTCTTTGTCTTAAAGCTTTAAACCAGGCAAAGAACTAGAGGATGAAGATTTGTAATGCAGAGACAGAATAAAATTGATGCCAGAAGACGGATGATGAGCGGGGAAAGGGGGGGGGGGCTACATTTGTCTTGATCTTCAGCAGTCCTTGAACTGCATTTCTTCTCCATTTGGGGACAGTTAGAAAATAAAATAGAAATATGCCACCATACCACTACTGAGAAGTAACTATTCTGAAATTTTCAAATCATAGGGAGACAACATGCGTAATCTGACCATTGAACCTAAAGACAATATTCTTGTATGGAGGAGTAAGCAAAGTAGAGGATGACTTCTTGAAAGTTTGTTCTACAGGATTATCAAACCAAATACTCCCCACCCATGGCTATTCCAACCAAGGGGAACAAACAACCTTTTTTGTCTTACAAAAAAGAGTCCTGAGAATTTTGTCCAAAACTTCAAATTTCCTGAAATCAGGAAATTTCCTGAACTCTAACAACTTTGCTTGTGAGATCACACTGCCATCCCTCCCCATATAACACAAGATAGGATGACAAAGGCCATTGTTCTGTCCTTAATACAATGACCAGAAAGGCAACAAAAGAATCTCACCCTCTTGGTTATCAGTCTTCTCTCTTTCACCAATCTCTGTATCTGGTATCAGTTCTCTGCTGTTTGCTCTCCTGTGTTTCTTACGAGCAAGCTCTTCTATGCTGAGGGTAGCCTCTGTTACTTGGAAGTCAAGGCTGAGGTACAATGAAACATACCAATAAATATATGGCTATATATTTGCCTGTACTTAAAGGGGAATGAGTGCATAGCCTTCTAGCCAGCACAGAAAATTCAGTATGGTTATTCCAAGCAATGTAGCATCATTGAAGACCAATTTTATGCTAAATCAAAGGTAGTGTAAGCGGTAAAAGTAATTCATCTCAGCCTTGTTTGAAATTCTCTGTTTTTCGTCTTCAATTTGTATTCTCTGTTACTCACCTGTAGATTTAGCAAGCTTTGCACATAGTTATGTCTTTAGGTTTGAGCTTAAATTAATTCTGTTGTAATTTGTAATTGAATAATTTAGGTGTGTCTTGTATGTGTGTGTTAATTTAAGTTATGGGCAGTGAGAAAGGAAAAGGAGAGAGTTCAGTTACTGAAATGGAGTGAAGAGAAGATGTTGTGCTAGAAGAGCTAAGTAAATGGTTTAAATGTTGACTCCACTTTCAGAATATATTTTTGCACTTACGTTGAGTTTTCCAAGTTACATTAATTACAACCCTCGCAAATAGCCTCAGCATTCGGGAATGCCGAAGTAAATGACGAGACAAATCAATATGATATCGGCAAAACTTTTGCCAAGGCGACAGATTGCGTGACGTTGTACGGGAACGTAACAGTACAAAAGTTGCACAACACACAGCCCAAAATAAGGCCTAAGCTTTGAGTAATGATTTGAAGAGGAATTGTTTTATAATAAAAATTTATTCTGTGATAGAAATTTTAGCTAGTGTATTCAGTATTACTTTTTTACAAACAAAACGTAGCTGCAATTTTTCAAGTTTTAATGGAAATTCTTGATTGAAAAAGTCACTACGATCGGTAGGTATGGAACGCAACAAGGAGTGATAACTGCACACAGTAGTGCTGCACATGACAAATGAATGTGACACGACAGAGAATGCCCTTTAGATTAAAGAACCAGCTGTTTTAACATTTTGATACGTAATTATATGGGAAAATTCCTCCTGCTGTCATGATTTTATCAATGGAATTCCAGAACTTCTGAAAAAAATTACGTTTATGTACAGTACGTTGCCATACCAAGTGCGTAAACAATTATCGTCAACTTGCCATATACATATAATTCCATGACTTTTACTGTCATTTGCATAGATAAGATACTAAGTAGTAATAATGGCGATGTAAAGTGTATTTTTGCCAAAGTCAGTACTTTTTACTTCAGCAATTTTTTTGCTGTAGTCAACACTCGCTGGCAATTGCTGAATTAATTATTTTGGCAATGGTTTTGGCAAACTCTAGAAGCTATTCCAGAGAATGATAGGCCAGAAACAAGAGTTGTATTGCTATCTAAATTAGGCGAGCCAACATTTAATGCATGGGACAAACTGCCAGCCTCCTCCAAGAAAGAAAGAAGCCCCCAACAAAGTTTTTGGATTATCAAAATGAACCGTAGATGTAGATGTGAACATACGAAAAGAAATCCTGGTGAACCACTAGAAGTGTATGCAGCAGGGGTATTACAAATTGTAAATCTTGTCTTTTCCCGATTATGGAGCCAATGCCAAGAAGGGTGAAATATTTAGGAGATTTCTTAAAGGATTGCAATTGAGAGTAAAAGAAATAGGGGCAGAAAACATGGAAGACACCCTTAAAGTAGTGCCTCAAGTGGAATGGGAGCAGGAAATAAGTAAAGTAAACCAGGCCCAGCACTTAGGTCAGTCAATTTTGATACCGTCTATTCTATCTGGAAGTAATAACAACACTAAGCCTTTTACTTCCACAGCTATACCTCTTGACGTCTCTTCAGTTGACACTTCACACAGTAATCTGACACGGTTTAAAAAAAATAAAGTGAGAAGTTAAGAGACAAATTCACAGCTCTTAATGTCGATATCCAAAGTTATGGATGCAAGACTGATGGAAATGAGGCTAGAATCTCAAAAATTGAACATGCTCGAACTTCAAGGATATTTCAGTAAAACTTTTCTGATCCATCCCCAATTAAAGCAAGAGGTTTTTCAGATCCAACAGGGAGTGAGAATGAACATTTTTTATCACCCCAGTTGTAATTTGCATTATAATAGTTTAAGTGTGTCCTATGTGTGTGGGTTTACTTACCTTATGGGTATTCAGGAGGGAAAAGGAGAGAGTTCAGTTAGTTCAAGATGAAGTAAAGAGAAGTTGCACTAGAACTAGAATGGTTTTAAGTCAAGTCGGCTTTACTGTGTACTTTTGACCCCCTTTGAACTTTCCACCTTACAGTTGTATGGAATATTCTGAGGCAAGTATGAAAGGCAGTCAAGCAAATCACCATATTTCTCAGAAATTACCCAACGTGCAACAGAACAGTGGCATCAACCTGCACCGAGTGTTAACTTTTGCATGCTATTGAACAATGTTTATCATATATACTAACTGCACTAATGTTCATAACACTAGAAAAGACTAGCGCAACTGCCCATTGTTTCATTCATTCTACAAACATTTTAACTGTTGAGTTGGTAAAAAAGGTTTGATAATAAAAAGATTAACTCATTAAAAGAATATAGAGGTGGAAATCACCCAATCACACACTTAAACCCCAACACTGGTATGCATGTATGTACACATACAAAACAATATATCTGGTATGTACTTCATGTAAGCCAGCCGTAAAACTGAAGTGTACAGACACCACCTAATCCTATTCACTCTGGGCTGTTCAGTCTATTCATCTCTCTTCAGTGATCTATTCACCTCAGTTTGAGGTAGTCTTACATGAAGTATCTCCCCAACATCTTATAGACGAATCTGATCGAATCTGATCAGAGCTTGGGTTAAAAGATTGTAGGCAGCAGTTAATGGGGTCCACCAGCCTTAAATCTTCACTTATTGTCTAAATGAATTTCAAACCCCTCATATTCAGTAAAATTGAAGGAATTAATTTACAATTAACCCTTTACCGTTGTTTGGGTCCTTTTGAACCCATGCGGAGAGCACGGCTGTCACCTATCTTTACTGTTTCACGCGGAGCTCAAAACTGCGAGTAGCTACTCGAAAATTCGGCCACAACAACGAGAGAGACAATAGTTTAAGGTCACGGGGTCAGTGGTCTACGGAAGCCGATGCGGGGAGGGCTACGTCCGCTTTTCCGCCCACTCCCGAGGCGCGCAAATATGCCCCGATCGGAGCACAACGGTAAAGGGTTAAGTGTACAACCATCTATGATACAGGCAAGGAAGGAAATTAATGGATTAAAAGGTGATAGACATCAGTTATGGCCGACTGAAATCAGTAAATTGGTGTCCGGATTCATCTATACCTAACCTACACATCAGTTTAAAGGTTAGGGTAGGTAAGGATTTTATACCCCAACTTGTAAAATTCTGGTATTTTCTAGTGGCACCCACAACCTTTCCTTCAGCTGTAAGGCACTGGACTGTTGTCCCTACTCCATTATAAATGCAAAGCATCACACACAATGGAAGTCAGTTCCATTTTTAAAGTCTTTGGTTTGACCTGGCTTTGGAGTTGAACTATCAACTTCCCAAGTGATTCAGATAGTTAGATGGTTAGGTGAGATTTAACGACCCCCAATACGAATGTGGTAAATAGCGTGAGTTTACTTGATAAAAAGGTTAAAAGTTTAAATTTATTTTCAAGTACAGGGAGCAATTTGTTCGGGTTCGCATCGCAATTTGCGATGCAAAAACGAGGAAAAATTGATAATTGCGACACATCATTCGATCTTGAATAGCAGACTTGCGATGCAAAATTCCAGCAGTCATTGTGTCATTTTGGATGTTCACAGAATGAAATAATGTTAGGAGAAAATAAAACCAGAAATTGGAAGTCATGAAAACTGATCATGCAAAACAAAAAAAATTGGCCCCGTACTTGCTCCGCAAACTTTGTTTGTTTCCAAATAAACCACCGTAATTTTCCGCTTTCAAGAGTTTTAACCTATGAACTCGCTCCGCAGGAGATGCATTGTTCACTACTATGTAAATCGGCATCGAAGGCAAAATCCGCGGAAAGCAACTAGTTTTGCCCTTGATTATTCTGGTAATGACAGGAGACTTTTGCCGTCGATCAATCTTTACATTATTCTCAGTCAAACATGCTCTACTCCTAAAAAGGATGAATATTTACGGCTGTAAACGTGGTTTGAAATTATAGATCACTGCGTAAATATTTCATGCTTTTGTTCATGTTGCATAACTCACGATTTGGTTCTGTACGGTTCTACTGGGTGCAAAGAAACTTTGCGCCAAGCCACACCCGCATTCCAAATAGGCAACTGCCGATCAATGCAAGTTTGTCCTCGAGACAAGGCTAGGCTCAGAAATCTTTATGTAAAACCTTGTTAGGATGGCACAGGAGCCAAAACAAGCAACTCTGAAGGCAAACATATTGTACAAGGAAAGTGCTGAAGTAAAGTTTTTAAAAATATTAGGTAGGGCTTAGTTTGAGTATTTTACACATGCCGTGAAACTATTTAATGAAGTGAAGGTCATCTAGATAATTTTGTATGCCTATCAGCTTTCACGTTTTGGGCTGGCTACCTTGAGAAGGGAATACCTGTACAGTAGACTGTACTAGTGTCAGATTTTAAGGGACACCGAGGAGATCATAGGTTCACGTTTTCGACAACTTATGAAAAGATTTAAGAAGCCTCAAAACTTGCTCAGATTAGGCCTATCATAAGTTTTAAAAGCTACTAAATTCATTAAGCTCGGACCTCTTTTTTCATCTGTATTACGCTAAAGTGGGTGAAATGTTTTGGACATTTTGGGGTGAATCCCTGTCCTATAGGATGAGCTTGATTCTTCACATCAACAGTTACTCTGCTTAGTTGTACATTGTAGGAGATGGAGCTTTGATTCATAAAATATAATGGGTGTGGGTAGACTAATTGGTAGTCAGTATGTCGTTACAAGTAAGTGGTGGCCCAATTTTAGGTAAGGGAAATTAGTGAAAAACTGGAAGAACCCCCTAGTGACAATTTGGACAGTGATGATGAAGAGGATTAAGGATGGTTGCATCTGATGAATGTCAATAAAAGATGGCACTGTTCTCTGATTGGTTGCTTTCATATGTCTGTATGTCATACACTGCTCTTGTTCTAAAATGACGCTTGGCAGCTAGGACTATGAATGGGATAAAGGGGATGCATTTTGTTAGGCTTTCTAAGATTAAGAAAAATTTTGAGGAGATCCCATAAAATGTTGTAGAGAGCTGCTGTACAGAAATTGCTTATACTGCATACGTGATACGGATCATATGGACGCATAACGCATGATGTTTCAGATTACCTGTAATATCATACCTACCCTTCATTCTTGGATTCTGTAGTTTTTTGCAAGCTGCTGTAAAAATACATACTGCTAGGAAATGTCAATATAAAAAGTTGCTAATCATTTCTGGGGCATAGCTAATCAATTTTGAATAATGAGTAGCAAAACTGCTAATCAAAATTCCAAAAACAAATTGCTCCCTGAAGTATGGTTCAACTTCAAATATGGTTTAGCTTTAGTTGCCTCTTACGACAGGGGGGAAATACTGTGGGCATATTCTACAACCCCCAGTCCACAGGGGGCCCAAATAAGAGTCAGATGGTCTACCAATTAGACCACACACTCGGAATGAAGAGTCCATCCAACAACAAGCACTGTCCTCCATATCAACCCCTACTTAAAAAATTACCTTTCTGTAGGGGATGTATCCTCTACCTCTGGGGGATAAAAGATAACTTCACTAATATCTTCATCATCTTCCTCTTGTTTCTGTTCATCTTCTGCAACAGACACATCTTCCTCCATTCCTTCCTCACTCTTGTCCTGGGGTACATCCCTGGTTGGACTGCTTGGCTGGCTTTTTGACAACGCATCACTTCCACGAGTTCTTCGGATCTTTTCTGGACCCTGTTCATTAGAGTAGAAAAATGCCATTCAGTGATCTAAATGTAATAAACTTCCAAATAGACTTAATTTATCAGAAGAATAAAACAGAACATGTACCCTTTTCATGTTTGAACCCAAAGAAAATTATTTTGATCATATATGGTTGCTTCCTGAAGAACCAAACCACAGGACTCCTCCTAGTATTTGCAATTTGATGGTCGTTTGGTCACTGTAGGTGTTATGTCAATTATATCACTTCCAAAAATAGAAACAGTACAGGTCTACCTCTACATTAACTACAAGCAGATAATGCCTACTGCGACAACTCTCAACTATACTGACAACAACCCACATGGCCAACCAGAGGTTGATTGTTGAAATGGAAGCCATGAAAACTTCAACTCTGCTTACTTTAAAACTATTCAATTGAGTGAAGTTTCCTTGACTATCTGGCAAAGAACCAAACAATACACTGAAAGCATGGGCGTCCGCAGAAAAAAAGTCGGGGGGGGGGGGGAAAATTTCTATGGGGGGGGGGAACCTCTAAGTCACTATGAATTGACACAAAGCATGCAAAAATTTCAGCCCAAAATGGCTCCTAGATCGCCAGAAATGGCATTTCTAAAGCCTATTTTTCGCATAGAAACTTGAAAAACACGTTTTGTTGGGGTTTTTGCTTTGATTTTTATAGGTTTTTTCAAATTTTTGATTTTCCAGGGGGGGCAAGTGCCCCCCTTGCCCATACCTGCGGACGCTCATGACTGAAAGGAGGTTTTACCATCCAAAACAGCCACATCCCTAGAAGGTAACACAATTTAAGTGACCAACCCTTTGTAATGGTCCAAGCTAAAACCCAAATTTCTGCCCTCTTTAGATGACTTATTATTCTTCATTTTAAGGTACTTTTTCTTGAGTCACCCCTATGTTCTGGCAAAGTGTCCAGCCAAGTGACCAAAACAAACTTTCACCACACTGATATGGCAGTTCTTTGACTGTATGAACTCACTCAGACCCAGCATCCCAAATCATGCTAACATTATTCACAGCCACCAATATGTTCTGTAACATATTGAAAGCACTGCACAGAAACAAAGTGACAAGAAACGAATACTACCTATGAGATTCCTGTGCTTCTCTGTAAACTTGTACATATAAATATAAGAGTGGCATAATTGCCTTTGTTCCACACTGAAATGGTGATGACTTACAAAGCAACCAACCTGACAGCATCTTCAAAGCAATGTATATGTATATTCATATCTTAAAGCATTTTATGCATATTCATGAACAAAGCATGGGCAGCTCTGGGTAATAGCTTCAGACTCATAGCCTAATGACATGGAAATTGATTCATATGATATGACCACCAACATTTTGGCTGGTGATGAAAACACTGGCAAACTTAAAATGACCAACTCATGACAAAACTTGTGATCTTGGTGTAAGCAAAGATCATAAATTGCCTAAAGAAATTGTTACATTTATACAAATTACACACAGTTACAGTAACACCATGGTTTATTTTACTGATCTCAAGGGGCTCCAAACACTGTGGCAGAAATTTTGTGAGGAATTTAGGAATGTCTCTTACCCCCCAGCTAAAAATTACATTATACTCCCTTTCCTTCCCCCACTGCTTCTCCACTCAGCAGTATTTCCCTTTACATACCCCTGGAGAAGTTGGGGGTGACTCTGCATTCCCCATCTGCTCCTCAAGCTCATTCAACCTCTCCTCAGCTGGAGCAAAGTCAAACTCATCATCATCATCATCTTCATCCTCGTCTTCATCCTGTTAAAAAGGACGATGTAATGAGTGACATGAGATTATGATATGTTTTGTACCTACAAATCATGACTGGCATTTATGATATGCTATGGAAATGGTTAAAAAGTGCTTTCATCTTTGGAAAAAATAAGTTGCTGGAATAAATGGTGCAAGAACAAAACTAAAGATGAGCTGCAAAAGTCTCTGCCATTGAAAGAGTCCATTATCTGTTTCAGGCAGATCTACTGCTATGTATCAGGAAGTAGAAATTTTCTCTCTGTCAGTTGGCTAAACACCGGCTTCACAATATATTCATGGATACTTATGTATAAAGCTCAAGATTTCAAACCCTTGATTTCTCTGTGATGATTAATTAAGCTCTAACATACGGAATGTGAAAAGTTAATCTTTAAAGGCCTTCATCCCTGTCCATGAAATTCTAGGCCCTCCTTCATTTTCAGGAAGAAACCTCTCAGGCAATGGATGTTCATGGCTTTATTCTGTGGAGTGCACTTTTGTCTAAGATTTATAAGAAAACTCCTTTTGCCTGTGAAATGATGTAAGCTACACTTTACATCTCACATTTCACTACTTTTTGAAAAATCAGAGTGGCTAATTGTTATCTGAAAGAATATTTGAAACTGAACACTTTTATGGTTTTTCAGGGCCAATCACCAATGATATATTATGGTTACCCCACACATAAAAATGCATTTGCTATGTGGAATGTCTGTCTCAAAATAAAACTAAGCCTGAGGTAGCTGCATGGTCAAATTAGCTGACCAAAATGAATGATAAATAGATGAAATGTTTCTTATATAAATGTACAGATGTGGTGAGCGGCTTAATATAAACAGCATCACAGGAAACTGAAACTCCCAATATAACTTATGTAATGTTACAAGAATATGGCAACAAATTTAGTACATCATTTTACACATTATACATACCAAAAACAGATAACAGAAAGGTGTGGTTCCTCAGAAATGTAAACTTGTCATAAAATTACAATACAGAGACATCAAGCAAAACAGTCATAAAATACAATAGTTCAATTCCATTTTTGGAGGTTGCAAAAAGCCACACTCAGCAGGCTTCAACAAATCCCCTGCCCGACAGTCCGGGACAAGTAAAAAGTCACTCGGACAACTACCGTGCTCAATGTTGCAGCCCGCCGGGCAAGTACCCCCAGCCTTAAATTTTTGAATTGCGCAAAATGGCATTTGCACTTTTAGAATTTAAAAATTATATGTACTCAACAGATTTGAACTGGACAAGTAGATATTTATGCGAGCAAGTAGATTGAGAAAACAGCTAGCACATCGGACAAGTACAAAAGAATTAGTCAAAGCCTGCACTCAGCTTTGGCTAGGTCTCCATTTTCTCTCTAAGTCCCATCTACAATACATATATTTTGTCAGTGCAATTACTTTTTCCATCATTTATAACTTCTTTTACTTTGATATAAAAACAAATACAAATATAGAACAAATAAATAAAAACAACTACAGTCATAATCCATAGAAAAAACTAGAACAAGATTTTGTAAACCAATTTCTAAAACTGGCAAAAACAAGAGCAAAAACAGAGCAAATTTAAACAAATAGAACAAATACCAACAAACACGGCAAGGTAAAGTTTAAAAAGAAAAGCAGAAATAGAAGGCTATTAAAAATAGGTAGCAGATAGTAAAGGCAACATCAGAAGAACTACTGCATTTGTAAGCATTTCATTGCAACGTTTTTGTCACATATTCAGATATACTGCTGTCACATGTAGAAAACAAACATTTCTTTGTTCTCCCATCCTCCCTACAGTACACTCTGCCTCTCCCCATCCCCCTATCACTCCATCCTACACCCAGATTTTCCTTTGGCAGAGTAAATCGATCTAACTTCAGGGCTGCAGTAAGGGGTAGATTGGGAGTCATTGTCAAGCATGCATGCAGACATTCTTAAAATCAAATATTTATAGAACATGGTAACCAGTGGAATGTACAGCTCAGTTATAGGAGAGTAGTAAAGCAAGCTTCATAAACTCATTCAAACTTCAGGTGACAGTCTGCAAAAAGCTTTCCATTAAACAGGATAACGACTGCATGCAAACTACAATATCTCACGTAACAATAAAGGTTTTAACTATTCGCTAAGCATGGTACAGCAACTGCATAGTAAATATTTAAAAGGTTTCTGCACGCTCAGGGGAACCAATTATCATGACATTTCCATGACTTTCCCACAACTAAATAAAAAATTTTCATCAACTTCCTCTAGATGTCTCACACAAAGTAACCAAAATTTTGAGATGAAGGAAATAAAAGATTTTGATATAACAAATGAGCGTACATCTTGATACAAGAACAAGAATAAAACAATGTCACTTGGAGAAAATTTCCACAACTCTTTCAAAACTTCAAACAATTTTTTTTAATTTCAAAACTTTTCCAGGCCAAGAAATAATATTCAAAAGACTAATGTCTTCCCGTTTTTCCATGACTGTGGGGTCCCTGTGTTCACCAGGGGCCCGTTCCACAAAGAGTTACTCACAATCTTAAGTATAATTCCCGGTACCTAAGTCAACAGAAAATGAAACTTAAGATTGTGCATAACTCTTTATGGAACGGGCCCCAGGTTACACTTTTGAAGCTTGATTCTTCCACACTAATAAGTTTACACGGTACAGATACAAAGGGATACACACAGCCATGCAAATTTTTAATTGGTCAGTATTACTTGTACAATAACTGGTGCAATCCATAACAGGCCATCTGTGTCACTAAATAGGCTACAATCAGGAGAATCTGTTCTCTGACAAAAAGACAAATTGAAGTTTAAAATGTTTCTTTTGACTAGTTGTTAACTTTTCAGTTTGAGGGCATTTTCCAACAACAACAACAAACATCCAAATGGACATTTTGCAATAAAGCTTGGATTTCTATGTACAACTATTTGTCTGCATTATTGTTTCCTGTTGCAAAATATTTCATACAAAAAAAGGATTCTTGTCATGTAACTGTCATAGAGGAAACGCTGTCATATTTGCCCAAACTGTAAGCTGAAAATATTTATCTAATCCAAGTAAAATAACCCACTCTATGTTCCTCTAATGCCCATACCCACTTTTCCCTTGGTTGCAAATGATGAAATACAATATCTTTACATGGAAGGTAATACCATCAATCAAACACAACATAGCAAAAATTACCTTTTCACCTTCTCGATAGAGTCATTATGACTTCAGACATTAAAGAAATGTTCACACTGTCACAAATTTTGCTAACACAGCCACTTTTCCTTACAGTATCTGTACAGTATAGCTACTAAAAGGCCATAACACACTTCAATGTAGTACTATAAAGCTGAACACTTTTTAACTCTAAAAGAGTTCTGTGATTGGCCAAGAAAAATAATGAATAACCAAATCTGATTCCTGTAGTTTCATAGAATGTGAAATTATAGAAATATTAATCAGCCTTAGGGCAGCCAAACTACACAGCTTATTTAAACTGGCTTAGCTCTAACAGCAAAAAGTTCTGCCAAAAACTGTATTCATTACAAACAGTTTCTTTTTTCTTTTGATTAAATGTGTAGCTTAAAGGCCCAGTTCTCTCACCCCAAACAATACTAATTCTCCTAACCCTCGTACTTAAGCCCATCCCACAATTGTCTGAAATTTATCCTTATCCAGTCACAATCTCAGTTTATTGCTTCAGGGTGAGTATAGAAAAGCTCTGTGTCACAAGAAGTGTAGTTTGGGGTGAGAGGATTGGCCCTTTAAAGGTTTGACAGAAAGAAAGAGCAAACATTTCTAAACTATGAACAGAGAATAGAGGTGACCATGAAAATAAAATATGGTTCTGAAGGTATGTGAGATAAACAGCAGAGATACATGAAGTGTAAGAAAGGTGTGTTAAAATATATCTCAAAAGGGGAAAGTACGTCTGTGTGAAATAAAATGCAGTTTGTATATAGATGGTACCTACTAACCTGAGTGATCATGTATGACTGCTGTGTCCAAAGCTGTGCATGAGTTATACAAGCAGAGAGAAACAAACTTACTTAAGAAAAAAAATGCATGATGCAATATTCAAATGGAATTATGGGTAAATGTTACAATCAAGAGTAAAAGAAAGAATGACAAAATGTAACAATTCAAAAGTCTTGAATCTGCATATAGACTAGTGCAATGATACCATGCTTTAAGTAAACAAGTTAGTTATGAACTCTGCCTCCAAATTTATCCCAAGGTTAAGATTTAGAAAACTTCCATCTGTGCCCTACATGCATAAAGGTTATGAAGGCTTTGATTCAAAATGCAGAAAACCAAGTCATCTAAACCAACATATCTTCATGAGCACAAAGTGTACTCCTTCAAAATCTGACATCAGACATGATGTTTTGTGATGTTCTTGTCAAGGTAAGTTACTACAATTGGATTTCTTGACAAAGCTTCTCAAAGGAAGGACCCAAAATTTTGAGAAAAATACATTTCCCAGAAAGCTTCCATGCACACAATGGTAGAAGTCCAAAGGATAGGGTCAGCATGCTAGTATTCATTGAACTTCGTAGTTTGTGATGCTATTTTGCCAACTGTCATCTCCCACCTGTTCTTCATTGATAAGTCAAAAGTTTGTTGCCTTATCTTACCCTGCCCCCACTCCTGTCCACTTTAGAAATCAAAGTTACAAAGACAACTAGCATGAATAATGGTTCTGCTGTCTTAATTATGACAGAGATGAGTTCTACTGATCCTTAATGACTTAGTTTTTCGATATGAAACATAAACAAATGAACAGTAAGTCAACAGTGTTCAAATAAACCGAGGTTAAGTATGCATACAGCACTTTTCCTCTCAATCAGAGTCACCCTGTTCTGTATTACACAGTGACGTTTCCCCTGAGGGCTGGGGGTTGTAGAATGCAGAAATTGTATTTCCCACCTGTCCTAGGACTACAGGGAAGGTTTGCACCATATTTTAACTGCAATTGAAACCAAACTTGAACTTAAACCTTATCTGAAAATGTACTTTAAATTTTCATCTAGTTGACACTATGTCAATGTCACATGTCCATGTTGGTGTGTCATTAAATCTCATCTAACTGGCTACAAAGAGCAGTTTATCATCAATAACAATAATTCAACATCATTCTCAATGCCATGATTTGAGTGGCAGAAGATGTAACGACGGCAAAAACAAAGCATAAAAGATCGCATTTAAGTAAAGAATAGAAGCAATATAAGGATTTATTAAACCAAATTTGAACAAAGCTTGGAGATTTATTAAAAGCTCTTTGATGACTAAAATAATCACCAGCCATGGATATGAAATATATAAGGCCATTTAAAATTTTGATAAATACATATCTTGATAAGGTCTATAGATGAAGCTTTGGAAATGCAGACAGGATTAATTGACACTCAAATATGCTTTTCCAATATTTATTTATGATGCCATAGTATCACTCTTAACCCTTCATAATAAACATGTTACGAAATTTTCTCCCTTGGTGGGCTTGGGGTTGTAGAATATGCTCGACGTCTTCCCTGCCTGTTGTAACACGCAACTTGAGGGGGGAGACTTGGACCAAATTTGAACCATATTTAAGACTTAACTTGATTTTGGACTGTTTTTGAAGCCATAATTGAACATGTCTTTTTTATCTAGCTGGAACTGTATAACAAATTCATGTGGGTGTGTCATTAACACAAATTTAAGTATGATAACTATTCTGATTTTATACTTTCTTGTTGTGTACACTTGTTACAACAGTGTACACTTAACAAATATGTTGTTTGCAGTTATTTTCTACATCCAAAATAATTTCTAAGCTAACAACACATTTTTTACATTTAATTCAGCTTTTTAATGATTTGCTTTGTCAGTTTTAAAGGAAATTGTTTGCATCACATATTACTGTGACAGCTACAAGCTCTAAAGTTACTGAAGATGCAAATACACACACGACTGCCCGGGAGAAAATGCTAATAAAATAAATTCTTTGTCTGTTTATTTTTTTTACTTTAAGGTAGCTACTTAACTTGCAACCCTATCTCTCTTTGTGCAAATTTGTCTTAAGGATTGTTTCTGGTCACAGCAGTTAATATAATGTCATTATTTCAGAGTGAGAGAAGCACACCTGTTGACTATCACCATGGTTACCACTCACCAACTAGCAATTAACACTTATGTTAGATGTAATGGCATCAGAAATTGCTTCAAAGTTGTAACATGCAAAAATTGGACTTGGTGCGAAAGCAACTGTTTCTGTTCTTTGATCAAGCACTTAGAGTGACAATTTTTTTAGGAAAAAAAATTGATTTGTTTCAACAAAGGCATGCTGTTATTTGATAAAGGTTGATCTCTAACTTACACTCATTGCTTCAGGTTCCACGGTAAACCTTCTCCTATCTGAATATAAACATGAAATGGAGAGAAATGACAGATTAACTACCAACAAATTAAACTTGAAGAAAATGCAGTGACTTTTTGAACACAAATTATTGACTACACATATATCTGAAAAGATTAATGTGATAGTGAATCCTTTTTAGAATATTGCATAAAGAAATACCTGTTTTCTATTTTGCACAATTGTGGCAAGGTCAACATGTATAATTGGTTGCCCTAAAGTTACCCTATCTAACAAATGTGATGATCACCCTATCTTCCTTTTTACAAATTAACCTATATTGTAACAAAAGTAATACACATATTATTCACCCCCCTCTCCATCCCACACAAAGATCACCTCTACTATCAAGGCTAATTTTTCCTTCCCCAGAGAGCTTTCCTGAGACAGTTGCTAACGAAACCATTCCAACCCTAGATGACACCCTTTCTGGAATTCCCATCAGGGAAGATCAGGGAACACGAGCTAAATTAGTGTCAAATGTTACTGTTGGATACGGTCCATGGCCAGGCAATCTGAAGGAATTACACAGTACTAAGAAACTGTTTTCCATTAATCTCAGAATGATTGATGAAAAAAATCGTTGTCACAAACACATGCAACTATTGATTTTCTGAAAGGTCATGGGGCGTAAAAATGACAAAATTGGGTATTTATTTGAAAAAGCATTAAAAAAAAAAAAAAAAAAAAAACCAGCCAAACTTCTCATCGAATTCCATTAAAAATTGACCATTTCATAGGGCAATTTCTGATTTGCATTTAAACATTAATAAATATGAGCTCAACATGCAAATCTTTATGATGTCATGGGAGGGACATGTCATGTATGGCTAATGTTATCTGTTGCTTTTATAATCTTCATTTCAAGGACAGTTGTAGCATAAGTTTGTCCCAAGAGTCTCATTTTGGAAGTTAAAATTGTGTCCTTGAAAATCATCAGTATCAATTACCAAATCATAAACTATCTGATGAGTAAGTAAGAGATAATTAATATATAAGAAATGTCAACACTGTGCAACACTCCACATCATTATTTCTGCATAAGCAACAAGTTGCTTCAGGTATGTTCAAACTTTGAAGAGGTATATCTTACGACATAATTCCACTGAATTTTGCCCTAGCAAAGTTCACCTATTTACTGCCAAGTTAAGTCAGGGCATTTTGCTCAGATGGCACACAACCTTTAATTGCTTACAACTGTTTGAATTAAGTTAAAACCAAACCGTTCTTTACCCATGAAATCCTGCAGCCGAACCGGTATAGCAGTGTCTTTAGACATCATAGAGAATCCCTCACTGCCAAGTTTCTGAGCCCACTTTCCTCTTGGTTGACCGGGATTTGAATACCTGTCTGGGCTAGGTAAATCCTCTCCAGTGACCTTGGGGTACAACATACAATAATAACATAAGTTTCCTTTGGCTTAATTATGGCAGTAGATTACATGCAAATCAGTTGTTCTAAAAATGCTACTTCCTGTGACTTCCTTCGTCCAGCAGTGAACTTGCGGCATGAGCACTACGTCATGTGTGCAACTGAGTACATGTGAAGGGTCTGGGTTAAAAGAATAAGTTTGTGCCATTTTACAAAATCAGGAATACAAATTTTGCATTCTGTCATAACCTTTTGATGTGCCATTTGCAAGAACCTGTGCAATTTAACCTTCATGAGGATGAGCAGATTTTAGATGGAGGTTTTACTACTCAATTCTTAACCAATTGTTTTGAGTTAGGCCAGGCACAGCCTTTTTTCCAGCTCAACCAATTGTTTTGAGTCAGGCCAGTCACAGCCCTTTTTCCAGTTGTAGCTCACTGACTTGTTTTCCTTACTCCATTGTTTATGCCGAGCACCAAGCATTAATGGCAGTAGGTTTCATTTCTCAAGTCATCAGTATTACCTGGGCAGGAGTCAAACTCCAGACCTCCTGGCTGCAAGTTGAATGCTCCCTTCATTTAACCATGCACTCAGTCAGCATGAGGATGAGTACAGGAAACCTTACAAAAGGATAAAATTAAATAGAGTTTCATGGCCCAGTTTCCAACCTATTGTTTCAATTTGAGCCAGCCACAGCCTTTTTCCAGCTGTGGCTCACTGGCTTGTTTTCCCTACTCCATTGCTTATGTGGAGCATCATGCACAATGACAGTAGGCTCCAGTTTTAGAGCCTTTGGTATGACTGAACCAGGGAATCCAATCCGGGCCTTCCGTGTGAGAGGCGGATGCTCCATCATTAGACCAAACACACAATCATAAAATCATAAAAGTATTATACCCCAAAGTGCAACCTTACAATTCAAGCAAAACTGAATGAGCAAGGCTAGAGTACCAAGTTCAAAATCCTGTCCATCCTGCACTCACAGTGATAAATGAATATCCCACCCCCATCTTTCCCCCAAAAGACTCCTACACTCTCAACACAAACCTAATTAAAAATGTAAGAAACAACAGCAAGATAAACGAGACAAACCTCATCAAAATCTTTCCTGCAACTCACCTTTTTCTGTGCCCACAGAGGAAGTTGACCCATGCTGAACCTGTATTCTGGAGGCATCTCATCTGAAAAATTAAGCAGCAGAAAGAAACCGATTCAAATTAAAAACGTCAATTTTTTGACAAATTCTAAGTATGATTACTTACTGCCACATGACAATGTAAACCCCAACTAATAACCCTAAAAAAGCCAAAAATTCCCCCACCCCCATATTTTCACCTTCCTTTCTTCCTCCTTTCATCCATTTAAAGTTCAAACATGGTAGCACTGAAGTACTGCAAATTAAATATTATTGCCAATTCACTAGAAAAATATGCAAAATATAAATGGCACCTAAAAGTGAATGTCATGCTTTAACCTGAATTTGAACCATGGCAATTCATAGGTTGCTGTTACTGTCAATCAAGATGGAGGTTACAATGAGGGTTCGGGGTTGTAGAATGTGACCATGATATCCCTGCCTGTGTTGCAAAAGATGACTAAAGTTGAGGACCTGCACCAATTTGCACCATGTTTGAAACCAAACTTGAACTTAAAATGGTATTTGAAACAGTTTTCACCTTAACCTTTTTATACACATGTCACATGACACACACGTTCATGTTGGTATGTTGTTAAATCCCATCTTACAAACTAAAATGATGGTAGTGCATTTCTTTCTTGTTTTACAACTCACATAATCGACTTTGTTTCCCTTGAAATTAAAAATGTTTTTATGACCTCGAACATTTCCTGTTTGATTGCATAGTATGTTGCACAGAGAGGGTTTAATTAAGTACCCAACCCCATAAGAGAAAGAGTGCTATCACACCTTGGTATGAGTTGAAGTAACTTTCAGAAAAACAAAGAAATGCAAAGATTATAATTTGGGTGGATACAACAATGACATCACAAATTATTGAGCAATGTACCATTTTAATTTGAGTGAATAAACTTCAACATTTTATATCTTGGCTCAAGAATGTCCCATGAAAATGAGAGCTGGGCTGTTAGAACTCATTTTTTATGCTGTTTAATGTATAGTTTTGAATTTTTTCAGGTGTGTTCACTAGCAAGCCAAGAATGACCCAACAAAATGACAAAACTCATTACATAGCTATATATACATTACAAGTTACTTAATACAAAGAAACCTTAACAACCAAATTTCCCAACAAACTAGGATATATAAAATAAGATATATAACATCAGAGACACATGAATACCTACCATCAGGCATATCTGGAATGTCTTGACATTCTGTAAATGCAGCATCTTGTTCTTCTTGGGGTGGGATAATCTTGGGTGGACTTGACGGAATGATAAAAGTCTCCCTCCTATTAGCAGAGGTAAAAGAAAGTATGATAATAGTAAGATTAAATGTGTTTTTATCAGCTGTATGAAGTTTGAGAAATATAGTTATTTTCAGTATGTATATCTTAAACGACTTTGTCTCAAACATTCGTGATCTGTAGGAGAAATCTTCAGCTTGCAAACACATCCGTAAAAGGCTATGCAGGACATTCCTTTTTCTTGAGTCCTCCTGACCCTCTGGCAAAGGGCTGTTTGGTGAAACCAAAACTTTCACTGCTTCCCAAAGAAGCTAATGCATCCAGTGATGGACAATATGCAGGATATTTCTAGGGCACGGCACATATATATATGCATCTCTATGCTATTAGCAGCATTGCATGAAAAAGTGGACACATGAGTAAATTTCCTTAAGAGGGAGGAACTACGAATGAGGAGACACCCGTGAACTACTCTCCTAGGACAGCTTTCAGTCCCCTCTTTTGACTCTGTCTGGATTACCCCCCATTTTTAGAGGTATGTGAAACATTCTTTCTGAATATTTATCACTTGCTGGAAAAGAAGTGGACTGTGGTCAATCAACAAAAAAACTGTTTGACCAAGTACTACATCCTACAGGAAGAACAATGAAACTTTCAATGCCAAAGTTATTTATACAAGTGCAGTATAAATTTGTAACTGTTTTGCTTGGAAAAAGTTATTTTTAAATCTTTTTAATAATTTTAATTAGGCTTGGAGGACACAGCAACATGGCTGATGTACAGAATGATTTCACTGATGTCACAAACCATGTCCCTTTAAATGAGGAAAGACTAGCCTAGTATGCATTAAGTGCAGCTAGCTTTAAAGAGCGGATGACTCACATGCAGGGTTGTCACCACACCGGGCGGTGCCTGGGGGTACTACCCAGCTCTGAAAATCTCCGTCCGGTGCTCGCTATCAATTTCAACATCACAAATTTCTTACCCTAACTGAATAAAATTCTTAGATTTCTTTAGAATTGAGTGATTATTCCTTGTTCTTTTTTCTTTGGAAAGTACACTTAAAAGTGCAATAACTTGTCAAAGGGGGAGGGGGACACTCCCCACCCCTTAGAGGGCTCCCCCAGGATGGTGACCACAATTTACCCCGCTCTAAAAATGGTCTGGTGACAACCCTGCCCATTTGTGACTGTTGTCTTGGAACACTGATGGGTTTTGCCTGGCAGTGGGTATGGCATTCCAACTGTGACCTCATTTGAAAACTGTCTATATATGTATCCCTCGCAGGAGGCATCATTTATAAAATATCTAAATACTAACCTTGCTTGGTTTAATTGAGCTACAACTTTGAGTCTTTGCTTCCTTTCATTAATTCTCTCTTTCATATTATTCGTCATGTCAAATGGAAGTTTCCAGACAAAGATACATCTGCAAGGAAAGAAATTGTAGCCATAAAAACTTGAACTAATCATTTTTCTTAAAATATGATACATTTTGAAGTTACTTGACCTGGCCATCAATAAAATGACACATGGTCAACTTCATTATTTATAGTGATTAAGTTGGTCCTCCTGTGGGCTGGGGGTGGTAGAATATGCCCACGGTATTCCCTGTCTGTCATAAGAGGTGACTGAAGGGGAGGGTTTAACAGTATTTGAACAGTATGACACTATATAACACATTCGTGTTGATGTGTCGTTAAATCTTATCTAATAGACTAACACACAGGGTAGTTTCTCAATTAAAGAACCAAAACACAATTTCATGCAAACTCTATTTTCAAATACTCCATAGCATTTCATCAAAAGTCTTCTATACAAAAAAAGGTTTTGATCACTTGAATCAAGTGTAAAGAAAAATCTCATTTCCTCATAACACAATGTGACAAATCCACCTATTACATAAAGTACCCTTTCCATCTGAGTTCCATGACAACTTTATTTTTTGTTCTTAATTCCCCTCTCTTTTTGAATGTCCCAAATGGTAAATGAAAACTGGACCTATCAGATACAATTGTCTGCAAAAATGCTTCACTTCATTTCTTTCTGGTTTCATATCAAATATCACATTGAAGTTTCCTCCGTTTCCAACCATCTGACTGAACACAAGACATTCGCTGGTCACTAAATGTATTAATACTTACATTGCTACACTGCTTACAACCCCCTGGGTATGCTACCGTTACACAGAAAATAGATAACACATTTTCTTAATTGAATAAGCTAATTCACCAAGGAATAAAAAAATCTTGAATTAAGCAAAAAATGCTGTCAAAAGCAATTTCCATTTTCAAAATTGGTTCTTCTTAATACAGCTTAAAATCCATAATGAAGTAAAGGAGACAGACAGCTCCATGATTTTTCTCTACACGTAGAACAGCAGAATTAATGAAACAACCAAATGACAGACTTAGCTTAAAGTCTTCACTTCAAATATTTTCAAGATGACTGTTATATAGCAGTCCAATAACTTGCAGCCATTGCTTCATGGAACCTCAAAATTTGAGCCCCTGAATATTTTATTTTTTGGTCTTTTACACAACAAGAGTATTTAAAAGGTGCTGAGTTATCACCCCAGAATTATTTTTCTTCACATTTAAGAAGAAAATAAACAACTTTCTTTACCCCCTCAGGTAAGCCAATTTCATTACACTGCTCATTCTTTGGCACACAATGGGTACTAAAAGCTTGCTTCATTTGTCTTTCAATCTGTAAAGGAGCCTAATTCTTCATTAACGTCAGTATGGGGTGAAAACTATACTGTGGGATGTTTAACTTAGGGTGATAGGCTGGGAATAGCACTCCTTTAAATCTGAACTGCACTTGAACAAGCAGTCTACTTTATAATACTTGTTATAGCTTACCCAAAACCCTGTAGGGTGAGGGGGAGAGGCTGGGGTAAAATTGCAAGCCCCCTTCATGTACTGAAAGCTTTAACTAATATACTGACAAGCTTTACACCCTAATATGACATTACTCATATTTCAACGTTTAATAAAGGACTCACCCATCACCAGATACACTAATCAACTGCCTGCAGTCGTTGGTGAATTTTATCCCTGTAACCAATTCTGTAAAAAAAGAGTCGATTCACCAGAAGTTTATACAACATTCAAGAATTATTACAAGTATTATTCTTTCTAGGCAAGACAACAAACCAGTGTGGTAAACTTGTTTGAAATTACACATTGTGTCATAGGAGGGTTGATTATGGAAAAAGGTCAATGAATTGACTCTAGGGCTGAAAACATCTCTTACATTTAGAGTAGAGAGTCTTCTTTAAAAGTCATTCCCCCTAGCTGCAATGTGATTTCACATGATATGATACTAATATGATAAACGATGAAAAGCAGTGTTTTAACTTAGATAGGGTTTTACAGCTCAGTTTCTAACTAATTGGTTTAAGTTGGGCCGCCACGGCCTTTTTTCCAGTTTTGGCTCACTGCCTGTTTTCCCTATTCCATTGATTGTGCTGAGCATCAAACACAATGGCAGTAGGTTCCATTTTTAAAGTCTTTGGTATGAAACAGCCAGAAGTCAAACTCTAGACCTATTGGGTGCAAGTTGGTTGCTCTAACCACTTGAAAATGCAGAATGACTTAGGTTTTTTTCACGCTGCAATACAACACAGCACAAGACATGAGGCTGAAAAAATTAAGTTTTTTGCTGATCACTGTATGATGGAAGTTAAGATGTGACTAAACACCATTAGAATATCCTGAAAAAAGGGGAACGAATCCCTGATGGGCAGGGGAGGCTAATGAAATTTATAACACATTTTATTTTTATTATGTGAAATTGGCTTTATGATTTTTGTAGAGTCATTGACATCTCATAATAGTTCACAATAGACCTTATGCATTCATTATACACTGAAAGTCATGTCTACATTGTGACATAATATGCGTAATGTCTACATTGTGACATCATATGCGTAAGACATATATAGATCTGTGGACTGCAATCAGCAAAATTCACCCCACTTTTGTACAAGACTGAACATGCTCATCCAATTAGTTGACCAATCAGCTGTCTACATTAGTTGTAGTTGGTTTGTTATTCCTCCAAAGGAGGGCGTACTTTCTACATTGTGACATCATATGCGTAATGTCTACATTGTGACATCATATGCGTAATGTCTACATTGTGACATCATATGCGTAATGTCTACAGGGCAGAATAACAGTTAGGGAGCCACCTTAAAGTACATGTCACATAATATCAGAAAAAATTTTTGGTGAGGCATGCAAAATAAGACATCACAATGTCTTTCCACTTGCTTCCACATTTTACAATCAAAAATGCAAAATGATTTTACTTGAACATTCCAAAGTCATTCAACTCAGTATGGTATGGTATGAACAACAATTTATTGGACCCAGAAGTACAGAAAAGCTTTTTCTTAAAATTATATTGGAAACAAACTTATCACCACTTCAGTATGATGACATACACTTTAATTTGAATAAAGCACTTATCATTCTTACCAGAATGCCCCATCATGGTAGCCATACAAGCACCAGAGTAAAAGTCAAATATTGCCAAAGTTTTATCAGAACAGCTGGTGGCAGCATACATTCCTGAGGGGTCCAATTCAACTTTAATTAGCGTTCCATCCTCACTCTGAGAACCCTTGTAGGTCTGTTTTAATTTACCGCTTGAGATGTTGTGTATCCTTCATGATTAAAGAAAATATTCACATGAAAGAAATATTCCTTAAATACTTCATTTGAGTTGCAAAATGTTATCGACAGTTATCTTACAGCATTTTTGTTGCTGGGCAACCAAGTGGTGGAGTAAAAATAAACAGATGTATGAGCTAATAATGCTCAGGTACCGAATGTGAGAACATTTTTTCTTCAATATGTTAAAGTAATGTCCCCCCCCGTTATTGAGAACAAATCGCCATACTTGCATTCAATTCAAGACAACAGGGATATTATGTGGTTAGAGTTTTACGGCTCAGTTTCTAACCAATTGGTTTAAGTCAGGCCACTGCCTTTTTTCCAGTTGTGGCTCACTGGCCTGTCTTCGCTACTCCATTGTTCATGCTGAACACCAACCACAATGGCAGTAGGTTCCTATCATGAAACCTTATTTATACCATAACAGTATTTAATACAATATTGTTTAAAACTTTGGATTACAGCATTCCATGCTTGGCCTGATCATAAGGGGTAATTTGACTTCAAAGTTACAGTAAATATTCCTTTCCACTCACCTGAGATTTCTATCCTGACATGCAGTTGCTACATACTTTTTAGACACATCTATGGCCATGTCATACAATGTTGTCTTACTACCCACATGATGATGTAAGGTAAACTGAAGATCCGGATTCTGAATAAAGGATAGAAGATGACCCTATGAGATCCTCGACAAGTTTTGCAGGATGACAGAAAGGCATCAGGTGAAATAAACAGGCCCAGAGCCAGAAGGAGAACTACAAGGGGATGTAGTAGCCTTGGGGGACAAAGCATTTTGGGGTAAGGGCTTATCCCCCTGAATACCCAGCCCCCATCCTTGGCAACAGCCCCCTGCCCCCACCCTTGGAAACAGGCTTGGGATGTAAATATTTGGTACATATTAGAAGTGTATTTAATCCACCTTCAAAAGGAAGCTCATAAATATTTGTTGCTAGCAATGTGTTTTGTTCATATTGTGCTTCAGTATGAACATCCTAAACTTACTATATTAACTACCACAGTGAACAGTGGCAGCACTTTTTCAAATATTTAGAACTTCTGAAAAAAGTTTCCAAAGAATGGAAGATAGACCATCCATGGGATCAACAACTTTTCACCCTCATTTTCACCCCATGCAGTTATCACTCATCAGAGATGATAGAGAATGCTGGTTAATTTTTTTGAAATGTTTGTTCTTTAAGGTTTTTGGCCTGAGCGAGGGTTTTTTTTTAAAATGTTTGTTCTTTTAGGTTTTTCGGCCTGAGCAAGGGGTCCAAAAAAAGGATTTCCCCTTTGATAAAACTGTTCACAAAGGAGACCTAGGTGTAAAATGGTGCTATCTTTTTCTTGTATTTCAAGTATGTTCATGCAGTAAAACTGCATTAAGGCAAAAAGAGTCCAACTAGCCCTCAACACTCTCCCAAAATCAGGAAATTTCCTGAAGTCTTACTTCTTTGACTGATCCATCAAGAGTTGATGAAGTGAATAATTATTAATTGCCAGCAATATTCACTGATTTCCTTCTAGTCAGTACTGACAAATTACTGCAGCATTAGTAAAAAGGTTTAGTACAAAATACAAGGTGATGATAATTACGTAAGTGGCAGTTCTGAACAATAGCGCTTTGTCAGCTCCACAACTTATCATCTGGAATCTTCCATTGCTCTCTGGGGAAAGAAAAAAGTAACAGATGAGTTACTTTTCTTTGTTAAACTCAATTTATTAATCAGAAAAGTATCTCTCTCACATTACACAGGTCTTTGTCAAAATTAAAGACAACTGTCAAAAATCCCTTTTTACCCTGCAAATATCTGTTTTTCACAACTTGACCAAATAAAGAACAGCTAATACCACAATATACCTCGAAATCTACCTTTCTACAAATGTACAAGACTTGCCAAAGCACGATAAGAGTGAATGACTTCCATTTTGATTACACACATTAGCTACATCACTCCCCCACCCCCTCAACTTTACCAATGTCTTTTCTCCCTTTAATATTTAAACCTAATAAAGAAGGAACAAAGGGTTAAAATATTCTTACGAGAAAATTTCACAGAAGTTATGGATGAGGAGTGATCATCCACAGTCTGGAGCAATGAGCAGTTTTTATTCACATCAAAAATGTGTATAAATCTGTCTCTACTTGCTGAGGCAAGAAGGTTGTACCCTGAATGAAGAAAATAAAGACATCAGTTATAAATTCCGTTATTAACTTAACCTTATATAAACTAAAGCTGATATCGACATGCAATGATATCAATACATGGTCATATGAGCAAACACCAACATCAGCAAATACTCATGCTGCTAGAACTGAATAGGACGTTTTAGCCATTGTTACCCGAGAAAAGGGTAAGCTAGTGAAGCTTGTCTCTGTTATTGTGTCAGTTAACCCCGTTTAAACCAACCTTGTTGCTCTACCGAGCAAATAGTCTTTAAAGGGGGCAATAGCCTTTAACTTAATTGATCTCAAGATACCTGAACAGAAAGTTCTCTGATAGATTCTGGATTATTAGTTGCCAGCTTGAGATGGCTAAAACTTGCTATTTGCCTCTGGCATCATGTGATGTTAACAACATTGATATCAATGATGCTAATATCTTATAAAACTGATACAAGCAAAGATTTAATATTTTCGAATGCTGATATAAACAAACAACCTTACCGTCCAATCAACATACACATATCATGTCACCGAAAGTTGAGATACACAAACTTTTCTAGACTAAACTATCTTGAAAATTACCTTGTGCTCATTGGATACAGGTATAACAATAACATGCAACCTGTTTGAAATTCTCAATAATATTTATCATTTTGCAAATTTTGAGGACAAGTATTTCTCTTCTACCTTGCATTTCATCAACATTCAACTAGAAATATAATGCCAACAATAATGACGACATCAACAAAGCTCTCAATATAAAGCTATATCTTGTTCAATGCAGTGGCAGAGCCACGGAGAGGGGGCTGGGCTTTGGGTTAGAACCCCCATGACCCAACCTTGTGATGCAAAACACCTAAAATAGCAGTTTTTTTCTCTCTAGCCTTAGACTTTTCCTTTATGTTGTGCCCCCCTGACACCAACCCCAACCCACCCACAACACAATCCTGGCTAGCGCCTGGTTCAATGATATAAATGCATCTCTGGGTGGTCAATGAAGTATATCCTTTATCATATTTCACATTTCCTATCGTTGTTTGTGGCCCCTAAAAATATTTGTTCTCTCCTCAAAGATACTTCCAAAAATTCCACCACACTTAATCAGCCAATGAAGAATATATATAATTTAAAAGCTGACTTATGAAGAATTCAAAACCTCATCATACATGCTGTCCTGAATCAATTCATGAGAACATGTTTGTGTGCCTAATTTGATTTACGCACTTCTTTCATGGCATGTCTAATGGAATTTTATCAGCTAACAAATATGGCCTTCATTGAGCTCAAAAGACACATTGTCTTTTTTTGTTCTAAATCCCATCAAAAGGATGCATTAAGTGGGAATAAAATAATGAAAACAAACCAAAGGCTTACTAACGAAGACAAGAGGATAGAGAAAACTAGGCTTTCTTCTTGATAATGTTTGATATGAAGAAGTAAAGCCCAGGTCACACTACAGCAATGTAGGGTAGGATTTTGCTCCAATTTTACGAAAAATGGGTGGAGGAGATTTTACTCACAAAAAATCGGAAAGTAATCCGATCCAATATTGATGTAGTGTGACTTTGGCTTAAAACTTGCTTTATCAATCAAATCATGAAGTTTGCATCCATTTACATGTTACAGGCCATAACATATTTGTATGGAGATTATTTCAAATGCCTTTCAAGTAGTATGATTGGCTATTCACTTATACCTATTTTTGTTCCTGATGTCAAATAATTACTATGTCTAGAAGCAATGTAGGAAGTCCCTCACACATCAGCTTACATTCTCATAACTTGACATTAGCAATCTGATCCCATAACAACCTTAATTCCTAATATGTATTCAAGTTTGAAGAGACCAAGAAATTATGGAGCATAAATATGTATCATTCAAAACTGAATTTCGATCACTAAGTTTTATCAAGGCATATACGCAAGGGGGCGGGGGTAGGCCCTCCTCTGGCAAATTTCAATTTGCCATATGGTTTAATACAATTTTTACAAATGTGGTACCTCAAATTTTTTTGCCTCCTTGCACCCATCTCCCCCCCCCCCATTCCATCAGAATACATCCATACTAGCAGTTAAACTTTCAACATTTGACTTGAAGTATTAGAGAATTGTCAAACCTACACTGGTGCATTTGTAATACTTTGGGGCAATCTAGAAAGTCGAATTCATGCTAGACTGACTATACAGATTTTATCACATTACCACATGTTTGTGTATAATTCTCTCTCCAAATTACAATGAAACTTTTGCAACATGAAGCAATTCTAACTATTTTAATCTTGAAAGATATATCCAGAATGAAACAGAATATGATGAGATGACAGTTTTACGTAAGATTTACAACCAAAACTTCAAGGACAAATCTCACAAGTGACATCCTCAGACATTCCATACATCATGCTACTAATACTTCACTAAATTCTGACAAATTAAAGCAATTCAAGACAGAGGCAGGGCTTGCATCATTTACTTAATTTAGTGATAAATCTGTGGCAGTTCAAACATGTTAAAAAGAATTAAAGAACATTGTTGCAATTCTTCGTTCCAATGACTGGTTTGAACTTTTGCATAATGTGCATTATTTCTCATTGTAAATGTTGAGTTCAACTCTTATAGAAAACAAATAGGAGGCAGTCATATTGGTAAGCCTTAGTATGCAATCATGGTGGTGACACTATGAATAGGATGTTGGCACAGTATGCTCTGTCTATATTACAATAAGCCTGTGGTGACATCACAGCATAAACTAGAGCATTGATGCTGCAGAATCTCAATACCTTATGAAAGTTGTAAAAACAACGTTTCAGATCCTCAAACACCTCAATATACTCTGTCGAGTACATTTTTTTTCATCAAAAGATAAAGACACTTTGGTCTTGCCTCTTGAACACATTTTGTTCATTAACTCAATAAGCTGTGAATAATCTTATTCCTCTCACGATAATTACTGGGCAAACATCTGCTAATCAAAGCCTTCAGTTATGGTCAGACTAAGCAAGATTATCTTACAGTTACTTCATGCTTGATTTAACAGCATTGTGAAGCCAAGCTTCTGAGGCCTCAGATTTTAATCACCAAATGTAAACGCTTATAGGTATCTGACCTACCAACCATAATGTGGTGTGCAAAGAAATGACAGCTTTCTTGATGACTGAAGAGCTTTGCCCCTAAAATTTATTGAAATAACCTAGCAACCCTTAGCAACCATCACTTTTTTCACATCAAAATATACAACTTCATCTGCCCTAAACTCAAAGAGCATGTTTTTAAACTCTAAAAGACGTTGACCACAGTTCAAATTACATTCTGTTGATTTAATGATATGCCAACCACTGGCTAGTGTGACAATACCTCCATACATGTTATGTATAGACCTTGTGCATGTGATGTCATGACGGCATAAAGTGCGCCCTCTTTTGAGGGCAAAACAAACCAACACCTACAAATGCAGGCAACTGATTTGTCAACGAGTGAAACATGTGCATAGTCTACTACACATGTACGGTGAATTCTTATGAATGTGGCCACGTGTTCCATTGTTTTGTGACCAAGGATGCATCAACAATGTGTAGTCAATGCACAAGGTCGATTGAGATAAAAACTCACCTGTTTCAGGTTGAGAAAATTCCAAGCAAAGAACTTCAGCATCATGGGCAGCAATTTTATGAATCTCACTCATGTTTGCCTGAAGTAAATCATTCACTCTGATGTTTCCTGACCTGGATAAAACAAGTTGTGAAACACACTTAAAACATGGACAGCCCGGATAAATTTATTGCTACCAGGCTACTTAAATGTAGTTACAGCCTATTAACATACCTTTTAATTGAGCTTTATAACAGGGATATTTTTTAAAGATTTACACATATATTCATGTCTATATCAGTCACTACTTAATCTGAAGCTCAGAGTACCCTAAAACTTTGATGTTCAGAGATTTTGTCCATTTGAGACTGCAAAACAAATAACACACTCTCTCATCCTACTCATCACTGACAAAATGTCTGTTTTCCTCTTTTTTAAAATATAATTAAATGATCAATCCATTCATTATAACTCATGAAATTTACTATGCTTCTTCTGTATGTTTGACTCTGCCTTGCAACAGGTAAATAGACCAGTTCGATGTTACTTCAAAAAGCAAAATTGCATGATAGGTCAAAGGGTAACTTTTTTGTGTTTACAGCTGATGGTGGGGTGCAAACAAAAAAGTGCACCCATAATTAAAGTAGCATATCCCATATGCCAATTGCAGGTTGTGTTAATGTTTCCCTTCGTTCAACGTGTGGTCTCCACAATAACACTTGGTCTTGCAATCCAGCCACTCTGGTGTGCATTTTTTAATTTTCTCAAAGTTATTTGAAAGTAGATTTCTGCAAGCAGTCACTTCAGCTTGTACACGGTTAGTCAAGTCCTCAGCAAAACGTTTTGTCATTACCAGCTTCTAGGCTTGAGTCTTTGCAGGAAACATCCAACTGGAAAATTTCATAATTGAAGGGCTTTGCAAAGTGACCAATTTAAGGAACTTCATCTTGTAGGTTGTCTGTCAATATTTCAGATGCTGCAGTTGTATAAACACTGTTAAATCCTTTACGAACCTCCCAATAAGCATCTGTTGTCAAGAATCTAACCTTCACTGGGTTTTTACAATTTACCAGATGTGAGGCACACATTTTTCTGCCAAGTTCTTCATTCCAATGTTGTCTGTCTCATGTAAGTTAGCTGTGCAGCCAAAATGCCCAGGACACTCAACTTTTTGCTCTTGTTTCTCTTAAGTCTGCCTGTCATGCACAGTTTATTGCTGTGGTGGTACCCAATCACAAATTTGTCTGTCGTCACATTTTCTACAACCACAGCTCTACTCTGACTTGCAGGGGCAATAGGCATTTTACTTCTGTCATTTTTCAGAGTGTTGTTGTACTGACAATAATTTTCAGCCGGAATAGGAGATTCATGTAGAAGGCCACACAATGAAAGAGTATTTTTAATGATAGCCCTTTTTTCTTTCATTTTTTTTATTTCAGGACCAATCTTATTTGCTGACCGCTGCCTCAAACTCACAGAAGGACATCGCAAAGGGAGACAGCTAAGTAATTCACATGCTCCACTAGTACTTATGCAAGTCTTATGTTAGCCTAACTGAAGGCTGACATTTAACTCACATGGATTCTTTCCAGGTATGTTTGCCCCTCTGTTTACTTCCCTGTAGAAAATCAAATGCTCAGTTTCAAACTGCAGAGAGGACAACTAAGCACCACTTGGGTGCCTAGTCCAACCATTTTTTGCTTGACTCATGATGTGCTGGTGCTGCTTCTAATATGAAAGTCAGAGAGGTCCCCAAATGGACTATTCTGTTGCTCTCTGACTCCATTTTCCTGGTGGTCTGCATTTAGCAGCATATAAAGTTTTGTAGTGCAGCTCTCCTTTGGTCTAAGTAACGTTGAAGATGGTAGTACACGTTCAAATTTTATGGATGATTATGGGTGGCTTCATAACACTCTCATGTGATTCTTTTGTAAGCCTTCAATAACCAGCCTCTCTTGTAACTCTCACGCTCTTGCTCTTCACCACTGGAAGGTTCAGGTATGTGGTTAGGACAGCCAACATCTACTCCACAGGCACCAAAACCAAACTTGTTGCCTTTTGTGAAGGTTGTTGTTTTCCTTCCAAGCATTCCTTTCCTTCTACCCATATTATTTTAGACTCTTAAACTTGTCAAATGATTCTTACTCATTCAACAATATCCAGTGAAAAAAGTGGTTACAATTTCAAATTGATTTTACCAGTATGCCAAAGCACTTGCATGACCACATGTGAAGTGATTGAAAGCAATTAATACCCATCGTGACCCATCATGGCCAAAGGTCAGATTCCTGTTAACTGTGAACAGTGCTCTCACTAGGACTGACTATTTTGCTAGGGCCTTTGACCTTTGTTTTCTGCTATTTTCTGCATTATAAATGAGGCAGATGTATTCTTAAAAGTAAAATGTAACTAAAAACTAATGTTTCTTCTTTTAACAGAATTGACCCAGTAAATAGACATCTGGAATCATATTGGACCATTAGGCCTTGGTCTGAGGTCTGACTGGATCTATTTTAAATTTGGGTGTGCTCATTTTAAATTTTTAATGGGCACAACCAGTCAGGAGTACACAATGTATAAAGGGAGTCCTTTCTTGAGGTCAAAACAGGCACTATGGAAATTTCTTGCAATAAGATGTACCCTGCAGAGTGTTAAGGCTCAAACTTGTACTAAGCACTATTTCAGCAAGGAAAGAACATGAACATACCTAAAATTGGGTTCAGTGAGGAAAGTCCATGCATAGGAATAAAATCAGCTCAATTATGCTTCAAAATGTGAGTAACTAATATGAGTTGCAAAGTCCTTGATAGCCTTTAAATTACACTGGAAAAATGTAAAACTTCACCTCTCACTTAAGGTACCATATCCCATTTACAAGGTGTATTAATGCCTCCATTTGTTGGCCCTCAGTTAGTTAGAGTTTTACAGCCCAGTTTCCAACCTACTGGTTCGAGTCCAGCCGGCCACAGCGTTTTTTAGAAGTTCCTACAAGGAGCACTCTTTTGATATGTTATGGAATAAGATGGGGTTTTCTGTAAGTATTTTATGACAGTATATTAAATTAAGTACCATTATTGAAAGAATGGTCTTAATTGAAGCAATTTTGTACAAATTATGGGCCTTAGAAGCTGGCAGAGGCATACGAAGCTCTTAGTTAAAAACAAGGGTTGAAGAGGAGGGTTTTAATTTTGAGCTGAAATATATCAAAATATCTTCATGGTCATGATACGGTAAATTGAAAATGCCATGAATGGTCAACTTGTCAACTTTCATATGAAGGGTAGCTTGCCCCTGGCAAAAACTTTGACAAGCTTTTAGAGGCCAGTTTACTTTTTGGATATAGTGTGTAAGTCAATGGAGAAATTAATGGGGATATGGTACCCTAAGGATGTGTAACTGAAAATTCCACAGTGGGGAGAGGTCAGCTGACATGCATTGTTAAAACACATTCTATTCATGCTTCATACATTTCTCTGGGTAGCTTCTGGCTTTATTGACCCTTTCTGCATGCTTGGAAAGCCAACGCACTCATTGGTGTTTCGTTGTTGTAACAGTGCAGGTTGTAAATGCATGTATAAATCTGAGTCTGTGAAGATACCATAGAAAATGACCAATCAGTAAGTCAATGAAATTCAAACCGGTTGCAGTGTTTAGTTTTGTTACCAGTTGACCTAAACAGAAAGGTAACTAAGGCATGCAGAGGTATAAACTTTTAACTTATCTATTCCTATAGAGGCTTTTCACATGACGTCATAATACTCTCCGGCGGCCATGTTGGAGTACATGTAACTACGTAGTAAACCATACGGGACGCGCTTGCTCGTTGAATCTGTACACACCGTGCATGTCATAGTGCACACTGTGCAGTGCATTCGGCACAAAGCCACGTGTATTTGGCATGAATGTCCTCCAGCATGGCGGCTTCGTGACGCAATTGCAAAGCCTCTATATACAAACCTGTCACCAGAGGCTAGCATCTGTCCATCTGGACTGAAGCAAACTGACCGTACACCATCTTTACTGTCAGAGTTGTCATCCATTAGGTCTTCATCTTCTTCCATATACAATACTTTCAACAACTCCTGTAAGCAAAAAGTGACATATTGTCAAAATGTCAGTGCATTATCTCTCACAGGCAAGGGATAAACTTGGAGGCATTGCCTTGCCATGGTTCATTCACAATGACAAATTCCATGACTCTTCTATGACTTTCAAGGCCTTGGACTGATATTTCCAGGACCTTTAAAAACAGCCACATCCCAAATTTCTCTCTTTTTTTTTTAATTTAAATAATTGTACCTGAACACAGGGTTCCTGCACCTTGAGAAAAATAAAATTTTGTGACTTTTTAACGACAATTTCATGAGCAAATCACAGCAGGGGTTTGATAAAACTTCAATGGCACAACAATCGAGACGAATGAATGAGTAAATTTATTTACTTGTAAAAAGTAAAAGACTGATCTGGGCTGAACTTCATGACTTTTCCATGATTTCTATCAATTTTACAATATTCCATGACATTTTCAAGCCTAGAAAATGAAAATGAAACTTCCTGCCTTTTTCCATGACCTTTCCAGGTCCTGGGAACCTGATGAACATTACAAAAATTTGAAATGAGAAGTTAACATCATGAAATTCCCTGACTTTACCAGGATTTCTCAAAATTTGCTCATTTTCTCTGACTTTCCAGTCCTGAAAATTCAAATTTCAGTTTTCCATGACTCCAAGGATTTCCAGGACTAGTATGAACCCTGACTGCAGTTTGCCCTTTTAAGCACATTGGGTAATGAGTATAGCATCACAGTTTACCCTATCAATCGTAGGCAATAGTTTAACCTTTATAAAAATTAAGGATTGTATAACAATTGTGGTTTGAAAAACATTTTTACTTACATAAGTTAATCTAAATAATTAGAACATTTGTACATTACATAGCTTTAATAATCAAATGCTGACCTATAGATTTATCTCATAATGAAAGGCAAATTTATCATACTACATTTTACACTCACTAGCAAAACAGCGATAAATTCAATAGACAATAAAGATGAAAATCTGAGTTTGTCTGCTTACAACCTAAGGTATCAAATATCCATATCCAACTACACACAAAACCATGCCACGTTGACAGCACACAGGACCAAAAATATGTTTCAAATGATTGTGAAACAGTGAAAGCATGTTAACACAGCCAACCATTAGGCCCTCTAAATATTTCTTGAAAGGCATATTTTAGTCACCTGTCTACACAAGAAGGTGAACCTTTCCGATGTTAATTCATGATTAGTTCATTTTATTTTATTTTACAACATCTGACAATGTTGTATGAGTCATGCAGTACAACTTCTTTTTTAGCCCTATAGAGATTATGCACATGATGCCAGCGTGTTCCACTGGATGGAAAAGATCAAATGTAGTCATGGTGTTACTGAAATGCACGCACAACAGCACCTTGGTAACAATTGTTGTAAAACGGAAGACGGGATGGAAAAACAGAGAGATGTGCAACACAGTTACATAGGTGCATAAGCCCTACATGCAAAACGAATGTTTTGCAATGTCATTAAAAGACCCTCTGAGGAACTAGAGAAATGTGAAAAGTTATTTGAAGCAAAACAAGGTCTCAGTTTTGTTAAATGCTCTTTCTCTTTCCAGAGAGCTCTAATTTTCCAAACATAGTCACTTCAGTCCCCTTCCACCACTATTTTTCATCTCGACCTTGAGCAAAGGCAAGCCTCATTTATATCTAAAGGGCATATAATTATGCCAGTGAGTATTCCAGAACCTCACTGTGTAATCAGAACTCTCTGTTCTGTAGACATGTTCTGTAATTTTAGCTCATAAACATCTGACTTGAGGTCAACCAAGAGCAGTCACCAATTGCATCGGGCCCCCACTCACCCCGCCCCCAGCAATAGTGTACTTTGGGATGAGTGTCTGTCTTTAAAGGAACTTAGAAGTGTTTATTATCAATTTTATTATTTTTTTTTTTCCAGCTCGTTTATTCAAGATTGGAGCATTAACATATTACACACTTCGGATTAGTACTACTTCGGATATGTATACAAAATACATACACACCATAATATATACACACATGCATAGGTATATATATATATATATATATATATATATATATATATATATATATATATAAATAGCGTAAATATACATTCCTTATATACACCTAAACACAGATACATTATAACCAAAACAATTAATTAGTTTCCCTTCATTTCTCCAATCTATCCAATTCTAGCAATTTGAGTAATTACGTCATTACAAAAGTTTAAACACATTGGATTCATCTTAAATGTTAATATACAAATCAAAACCTTCTGACAATACCCTAAGCAACAAACAGGTGCCTGTTACCAACCAAAACAAATCGATTGCTTCAGCCTAAGAGCAGAAGCAATTGGTTAAATAAAAAGGCTCGAGCAGTGAGCAAAACAATCTTTCAGTTCATTAAATTTCCTTAACTTAGTCATAGGGACAGAGGGCTTGGAGTTTATGTGGGTTTCAACCTTCAGAACAAATATCATTTTGTAAAAGAATTCAATATACTTTGGCAGAATCTGATTTAACTTACAATTATAAATGTAGTACTTACAGTGAAGGATGAAAAAATTCATAGGGTGATCTAAGACGAGATTATAGTCAAAGAAAAAGTTTTTTTTAGTTAAAATGAATTGCCTCCCAAAAAATAGTTGTTCACAGTCTAAAAGAAAGCTAGCAGTAACGTGACAATCCAAAAATAAATGTTCAATAGTCTCAGATGCTATTTCACAAAACGTACAAATGGAACCCTTGCATTTTTTCATTAAATGAAGGTACCTATTGGTGGCAAGCAATCAATGCAGAAATTTAAATTGAAAATATTGGACTTTGGTCTCATGAAGGCTATGAAAGGGGATTCTGAAAATGGCATTCCAGTCATCATCGTTAAGGTCAAAGAGTAAGTTCCATTTAACAATTGCACGTGGAGGTACAGATAAACAGCGAATTAGATGTGAATAAATTTGCCTTGAGTATTTAGGGAGCTTTGAAATTGTATTTACAAAGGGATGCAATGGTGGGGGATCCATCCCATCCTGAAATGAACTTTTCCATGAGGATGGAATGGCCAAAAGCATTCCAAAAAACTTCGTGAAAGGGAATCTTGTCACGTTAAACGTTTCTACATGAAATTGGAGAACCATTGTTTTTAAACAAATCTTTCACATATAACAGTCCTGCCTCATGTAACTTACTGGAATAGAAAATTAAGTTATTTATTTTAACTAAATGATTATTCCAGATTATTTGATTTCCATAATTACTACATGGTGTAACAAATGAAGCCATTGACCAAGTTTCGCATACTTCACGAATGAACACATTGTCAATTTTAGTTACATCACTTGGCCTAAAGTTACATTGGAACAAAAATTCTTTTCCGAAAAGAGCAAGGTGGACATTAAAGAAAATTTTCCAGTAGCCTGTTTTAGAATTATCTGTAAAACGCTTAATCCAAGAAGTTTCTAAAGCATAAGCAAAACTTTCAACATGAATAACTTTAATGCCTCCATTATCGTTAGGATTTATCATTGTATTATGCCTAACCTTATTAGGTGCACCTCCCCAGATGAAATAAAGATGATGCTTTGAACCTTCTGGATAAATGTTTTTGGTGGGTGGGACTTGAAAAAGCTACACCAATTGACTTATGGCAAATGTCTTAACAATAACATTATGTCCTATAGGGGTCAAGTCCCTTGGAGACCACAGTCTTAATTGTTTTTTAAGTCAAGAAAGTTTCTGTAGGTAATTAAGTCTGAAAAGATCATTACCATTGTGAGTAAACCTAATGCCCAGAAAAGCAATGAGACCAGAGTTGAGGACAATATTGAACTCTCCAAGAAAACTTGGTGGGGAGGTGACAAAAGTGCTTAACAGAAAGATCTGGGTTTTTTTGAAAATTCACTTTTAATCCAAAGGACAGCTTAAATTTATTGAGAGTGTTGAACAGTTCAGAAACAGAATCTTTCCTACCATCAAGAAGAATAACCCTATCGTCGGCATATTATCAATTTTAACTGTCTAATTCAAGAGTATTTTACAGTTTACAAAATGAGTACTCCACTGTTAACTCGTTGACTGCACTCTATGCGTACATATGTCAGATTTCGTGGCTCTTAAGCTAGAAAGAGTGCATTTCTTAATGGTGGCATGGTAAGTTAGTTAGATGGAATTCTACAGCCCAGTTTCTAACCTACTGGTTCAAGTCAAGCCAGCCATGGCATGGTCCCATTCAGGTTTAGCCCTTTTTTTAGGAACATATTTGAGGGTGCTAAGCTAGAAAGAATGAATCTTCTACTGGGCAAGTTGGCTGTTGACTGAACATGCTGTCACAATATGACAAACCAACCACTCACAGTTGTTTCAATCCTACCTTGGTGGTAAAACGTGGAGCTCAGAGATGATAAATGTCCAGTGTACTTTTTGTTATTCCATACTGTGTGTGGATGTGTGTGGACTATCGTGCCATGATGTTGCTTCTTGAGAGTGCAACATAGACAACCCAGTAGATCACAGGCATTGTCGGGTGTAATTACTGTCTGACTTTTCTACATGGTCCGTGCCTCGGGTGATCAATGCTATCATTGTGTTCACACATACTGTGTGTGTGCATGATGAAAGCCATACTTGACTTGCCTGTTAACTAAACCCACATGTTACATAACTTCTTTTGTATTTTTGATATATCTGTTTTTGTCAATCAATTAATCCCACAGTGAAACCTGACTATATTAAGTGTGTATGTAGTGTACTTCATTTCCTCCGTAAGGTGATAAGATGTAAACTGGCAGAGAAGGCTGATGTTTCAAAAAGTAAGAGGGAAAGTTTCATCATGACATACACACATAAAACTACTACTTCAAGCTAATTACAATGTAAATGTATCTTGCACAACTTACAGGACTATAGATATTTTTTGGAAAGACGTTACAATCCATCAGGGGATCAAGATTCCAAAACCTCACTGTGTTGTCTGACCCGCAAGTCGCAAACGTGTTAGGGGGCAGGGTAACTTTGTTACCCTCAGGCACCTGTGGGTAGACATCCACACCCCAGATACAGGAAGAATGATTAAGAAATGACCAGTGCTTGCCGATCTTGTGTACATCACGGACATCCCATACATACAGACTGTGGTCACTGTATATACATATAATCTACAAAAGCAATTAGGATAGAACAAGAAAAGATGATTTCTGAATTAAAGAGAAATAAAATTATAAGGAGGGTACAATAAAACAAGTAAAATGTACTAAAAGCATTCAAAAAGATTTGCTATGCAAAAACTACACAGGAGATAAAGGAGTTCTGCAATTTTAAGTCACAACCTAAATTTAGGTTGCTAGAGAAATTTGAAACTCACAAATTCCTTGCAATTCATCAGAATTCCTTTCCACCCTTGAAAACTAACCTTGTCATCGTACACCAACATTTAAACGCTAAATTGAGATCATCTTAGCATTACACTCCCAAAATGTGAATCATTGCAACACGTACTGCATCTTTGTACACCACATCACAGTTTTAATGCTTCACGTGTTTAATAATATCATACATTTTGCTACACACATTTATTGTATTGCTCCAACTGTGAAGGGCAAAAACACTTGCAATTTTTTGCATTTCCCTAAATTATGAAGCTTACAGTACAAATGGCACTGCTAAGTACTAGTTACACAAATTGGTGGTAATCCCCAAAATTCTCTGGCCCGGGAAGCTACAAGACCTGATGCTTACCTCCCATACAAATGTGTAATCCCCACTTACCTGCAACTAACAGTGGTAAACCAAGGGTACCCTTTAATCTCATTGAGGGTGCTCCCTCAATGAGATGTTGATTTACATGTTTGAAGATTTTCTACATTTAACATTGTCACCAATTTCTGATGACAGCAATTTGTGACACAGTTACAGACAATTGTCAGAAAGCCCAAAAGCTTGGAATAGAAAATTTGGGAAATTTTGCTTTTCCACCTGTGGTTTGCCCAGACAATGATCTTGACAATTCTTGCAAAATTTTATTTTAATAGCTAGTGACCCCAGATGACTTAAAACAAAATCAATACAAAACATATACATATCACTGAATTGTAAACCAATTGTTCTATTTACCTTCATGTTGAGGTTATCCACTACCGTGGCAACTGTGTCGGGGAACTTGACATTCTCCTTCGGTGAAAATATATGGCTGTATGATAGAGCAAGGACACAATGAGATCATTTCTTGCTAAACAAAATCTTAATGGTTTATGAGTCTAAAAGTGATGATACTAACCTCCTATTTACATATGCATTTCCCTAATTGCCAAACAATACCAGTCTGGCAGACACTGCACAGGTGGCACCCTATCTCCTCAGTTCATTCCTCCTATTGCCTGCTTGGAGCCCGGGGGTCTACCAGATGGGTACTGTTTCGCAATTAGGGAAATAAATATGTAAATTGGAGATTAGGAGGTGTGAAAGAGACCGGCATTTTATTTTTTTAGATGGTGAATACAATGAAATATTAAATAATAAATATCAAACTATACCTATAAACTCACATAATTAATAGTGACCTTATTACAGGTAAGTGAGGGTTACAACTGTAGATAGGAGGTAAGAGAGGGGCGATGTAGATTTAATAGTGACAAAATGTGAGACAAACCAGGCAGTAGAACATCCCCAAGACATGGAGACAGAAATCCAACAATGGATTATATTTTAGAGATTTCATGCACACATTTACATTTGTTGACCTTGCTTTTGTGACTTGGAAACATTTGAAGTTAAATCTAGACAGATGATGTAACTTTGCTGAATGGTCTGTACTATTAAATATATACCTTTACAAATCTACATAGCTCTGTCAAATCCTAAATAAGCCATTGAGCCCAATATATGTTGATATCACTTATCTATGGATCATTGCTCTCATCAAACTGACCATGATAGAGATCACTAATCTGATGCATTCCAGTTGAGTCAACAATGGCCATATGGTACAATGTATGACCCAAGCAATATAAGTCACTTGCCAATGATATGCCACAAAATTAAAATTGAGATCCCTCCTTGTGAAAGCAAAGTCAGTGACATTAAAGGGAAATGCAGTCATCTCAATCTGAATTAGTGTTGTAGTCTACCCTATTTTATGAAAGGCTCTGCAGGATCACATGACAATATTTTTCTCACCAATTGTGAAATTTACAAAATGTAACTCCTTGCTTCACCCTAAACATGCATATTAAATTCTTGAAATATCATAAAGAAATACCTGGGAGAAAAAGAAGCAATTTGTGAGGCTAAGCTTTTTTTTTTTAAATAATTTGGGGCTAAGCCTTTTTTTTTAAAATGATTGGGGGACAACTTCCTACCCCTTTAAACTTACTCTTTATCAATGCCAGCTGCAACATCAATAGCTATGTGATGGGGCTTGGGTAAGGATGTAACGAAATGGAGAGTTGATGCGTTAAAAATCCTTGTTACCCCATCAGCACACCCCACATATAAATGGTCTTCACTGGCAGAGATGGAAAATGCTTGTCTTGTCTGAAAAAAATTGGTTTCAAATGATTAAAATGGATAAATTGTAAATGTAAATCAAAAGGAAAGATGAGGTATTGAGATCAGTATCTTGTAAGTCAAGATACTTAAGCTCACATAAATACAACCAAAAATATGACACAATTTTTCTTTAAAAAATGTTTATTATATCTACTGTAAAGTCCTGTCTACACAACCATACATTTGGTCTAAAACATCATCATGCATTTGCCAATTTTAACAGCGCTAACAAACAAAAGTAATGTGTGGACTGCTCTCCCAAACAAACAAACAAACAACAAATATGAACAACATTCAGAATGTATGAAGGTGATAAAATAGACCAAGCGGCAGGATCTATCTTCTCAACAAGTGTTCAAACACAAAGTCACAGAGCAAATGTATGATCATGTAGAGTGGGCTTAAATATGACATGAATTCTGTCTCCTTTTCGAAACTGATGAAGATTTTCATCATGACATACCTATCAATACATGAACAAAACAATGCTAAACACAACCAATAAAGACTCATTTGAACAGGTAAATGAAACCTCGTGTCACGCACAAAAAGAAATGAGAGCTTCTTTACGAGAAAATATGATTCCATTTAAAACACAGATCTACTTCTGTTTTGTAACAATTCCTATTCATGTTTTCAGTGCAACATTTAAGTCAATTATCTAAGGAAGCATCCAGTTTCACGAGAAAGAAAAAACTTTTGAGGAGGGAAAAAAATAACAAATCTTGGCTGCTAATCATTATAACTTTTAAAGCATGTTATATCAAAAAAGTACAAATGAGTACTCTAACATTCCTTTTACAAAAATTGAACAAAATTATGCTCTTACCCTAAGTTCAACCCATTTGTCCAACATTCTATCTTCGTTGAACTCACACAACAGCCCTGATTTTGTAACAGCATACACCCGGTTGCTATTATTGCCCATTCCAAAGGTGACACTGCAGAACAAGTTGTTCTTCTGCTCACCAAGAATACTGTTGCGTCCATTTAAGGGCAGAATTTGTCTGGTCTGCAAATAAAAAGTTTAGTTTTGGTCCTCTTTCTTTTAAATTGCACATGCTTAAAGCACCAAACCAATAATGGAAGGGAAAGATACTTAAAGCCAGTCACTCAACATGTCAAACTTTAATGCTACCCTGGGTATACCAGGGTAGCATTGGGTAGCAATGGGGACAGCACTCTGATTGACATCAAATTAAAAAAGAAATGAAGTGTAGCTCAGATTACACAGCATGCACTGCGAGTGTTTTCATCATACATCAGGGCCTTGTACAGTATTCTCCTGAACAAATAAACTAGGATTGTGTTTGAATAAAATACAAGCTTAAGAGAGCTGTGGGAAGGGGTAGAAGTAGGTAAATTGGAAGAATTAGAACTGTGTTTGTAGAGACAAAAATCTGCCTTTAAATAAATTCCAGAACATTTGCATTTTCAAAACAAGGTTATAAAATGCAAATCGTAAATACTACTGTTTATGGGGAGTCCCTATTTTCCCATTCTCTCATTTGTAATAGCTATTTGGGAAAAGGTATCATAATGCACAGCCAATGGACAAACATCCTGACTACCATTCCATTCCTTTAATATATTTTTCATCTTATCTAGATTCTATGCACCTTCAATTAGTTACGTTTGAAGTTCTATATTTCCAGTAACATATTCTGATACTAAACATAATAACATCACATAAATTACAAGATGAAGTGGAGGAGATCTAGCAGAAGTAAAGCTTATCGAGGCTGGGGCACCTTATACAAGTAAAAACAAACAAAAAAAAACACTTAAAACTACAATTACTAAAATTACGGGACAGATGGAAAAATCGTATGGAAACAAGAAAAATACAGAGAGACAAAAGGAAAGAGGGAGATGGAAGCAGAAAGGGAGGATGAAGATAAAGGCATAAGGCTTAACACTAAGCAGGGTTCAGGGATCAGGAATCAGGAATCTGTTTCATAGAAGATACATCTTAACATTTTTCTTAAACCTTAACAGAGGATTAGACAAAACAACTTCCAACTCCAGGGAACTCTAAAATCTAGGGCCATAATACCAAACAGTAGAGGAAGCTATGGAGGACCGGTTCATTGCTCTGTGAATATTAATTCTTAAAGGGCCAATCCTCTTACACCAAACTACATTTCTTGTAGGGGGTTACAGAAACTCTCAATTGGTTCAGCTTTTTGATTGAATGCTAATTGAAACAATGCAGAGTACCAAAGCTTTTATTACACAGCATATGATGTTACACATTGAACTTTTCTATACTCACCCCGAAGCAATATTAAATGAGAGCGTGTCTGAAAAAGGATGAATTTCAGACAATTGTGGGAGGAGCTTAAGGAAGACGGTTAGGAGAATTGGTATTGTTTGGGATGAGAGAATTGGGACTTTAAGGTGAATGTCTTTTAAGGCTAGCTTGCATTTAAACTGCAATGCCATTTGAGGCTAAACTGTTTTAAGTAATACGTGCATGTCTTACTTCAGAAACTGAAACAATGGGCTATTGTTCCCTGTAAAAATATTGACACATGCTTTATCACAAAATTTTTGGGATACTCTTCATGGTTGGAACAGGGTCCCTAGCAAATCCCTGATTGGAAACAAGAAATGAAAGTAAACAATGTGTTCAACAACTGCAAGTCATATTTCCACACAGAAGTTATATCACATCAGGGGAAACTTTGCACTTTGATGTCTTTATAATAATAAATAAACACAGAATGACTTAGAGAGGAATTTTAAGTATTTGCAAAACCATTGTTGGCATTATAGTCTCCAACATAAGTCTTAACACCATTATGCAGGACTAGAAAAAATGCAAAGGTAGCATATATTGCACTGGATGGCATGTAAGGACACCTAGTTTCTTAAAAATATTCAAAGGGGAGGGATTGTCTCTTCATGGCCCCCTCACTGGTGCCGACTACATTTTAAGTTCCTAAAAATATGCAAATTTTGAGACACTCCAAATTTTACTTAAAAAGGTAGCATAGGCTTATGTGGCACCAAATTGCACGTAAGGAAGCCTCATTTTTCAAAAAATTTCAAAGGGGAGGGGGATCCCTCCCCCAGGCACGCAATCTCTCAACATACTACATCCCCCCCCCTTCTTCAGAGAAACCCTGCATACACCAATGGGTGTTTAGTTGAGGTGTTAACGATGTTTTGTTCCCTTTGTTATTTTTGCTGTTCTTGAATTAAAATCTGATGGATCTTAGCTCTGATTTCTTCCAGTTCATTAACTTGTGATTATCAACTCCGTCAAACAAACCTTGCTTTTCCCTGAAAAGTACCAAAATTTAACACTTCTGTTTCCCACAGTCACAAAAGTATCTCCTTCACAGGAAAAAGCTATGTCTGTTACCTGGAAAATAGAAGACATTATTACAGATGAAATGTGAAATGTCAGAAAATATTCACAAAAATTACATTTGTGGGAATAATGAAAATGTAGTAAGATATTTGGCTCCATCTCAATCTTTGATTTATTTCTTTTTACCGTCCCAGGATATTGGCATAAAAAAGACACACTTATCAACAAAACTGCATTTTGCTTGGGTAAAGCAAAATTCTCATTTTGGACCACCCTTTGATTGACAACAAATACAAAAGATGCAGAGTAGCTCATATTGCATGACATCTAAGGAAATATATATTTGTAAAGAAAAACTGCAGCAGCTGGTGTAGACAGCCATTAGTGGGGTACTTTGACCTTCAATCGTCTTAATTTTATTCTCTATACGTAATTGTAAGCCCTCATATGCAGTGAAATTGAGGAAACTGAGTATTATACTGTACAATCATCCATGACACAGAGAAGCAGAGAATCTGAAAGATTAAAGCTGATAGACCCCAGTTATGCTCAACTAAACCATACCATCACTTGACTATTTGGATTCTTCCATACTGAATTTTCTCCATGCATAGTATGGTTGTCTAAATTATTTTTGGCAAAACTACAAAACAGGAAGTGTGTTCATGTATTATTGGATCTTGAAGAATAAAAAGATGTGATGTTTGAGAGACAAAAATATTGAAGTCTGAAATGATGCAGGATTAAAAACAGTAAAAGAGTTCATCAGCCAGCATTAAAGTCTTCAATCAGATAGAAGCAAGCTGCTTTTTTCATTCTTACTGAGAAAAAAATGGTTGTCCATTGCAAAACCAAATTTTAACTCTTAAATGTCTGTATGCTGTTTTATTACACTTCAAGACATTTACTATATATTCCCTAATAGGTGCTCCCTTCAACAACAACACAGGCAGAGGCCTCCTCGGGCTGCAGGCCCGAACAACAGATTAAGTCTAACATTAATGTTGCAACAGTAGCCTAATGTCAAAAACCGAAAATCTTTTCACATGTAGATCCATGCACAACACATCAATTTTGAAACACAAAATTAACAATCACGACAGTTCCGTGCAGGTTCTAGCAGTACATTAATTTTTTATTAAAATACACCCTCAAATAAATGGCCCCATTTTCAAAAATGTAATGTCCCCCTCCCTGGGGCATTTATTAGGGAATGTACGGTATATGAGCTAATATTCTTAATTTAATAGTTCAAAAAATCACATTCTTGATTTGAAGTGAGTAATGGTGTGCCATCACACTCACATTCCTCAAAATTCAAGGCCTGCATCACATGTAAACACTCACCATGGTAGCTATCTTGCCAGATGATACTCTGCCACAGTCCCCTTTCCAGTCCCAGACATTAATTACCATGTCATGCTCTTCTCCCACGGATACAATGTAACCTCTCTCCGGGGAAAATGCCTTGAAAACATTAAACAGAATTACAAAGATGAAACTCAATAACGGACTTCCATCTTCAATACAACAATAATCAAAATGTCCTTCTGGCTTTTGTTTCCATCTTCCATAATTTCACAAGCACAATAACCTCATTGCAAATTCAAATATCTAAATAGGTACAGTATTTTTCATCGGGGGTATCATGGCCATTTCTTCTCCTCCCCTCACCCTCTCCCAATACTGACCCCCTCCTCCCACACATACCTGTAGCACAAAACCAAAACTTGGAAATATTGAGGCCTTTTTCTCAGATAAAGAATGTGAACTTCAAATTGCATTCAACTCTGGAGTTCAATATGGGTCCCAGTGAACTGTGGAGATACTGATGTTTGAACTGGTTTAATGTTGGTCACAATACCATGCTCCCCTTTGAAAAGTTTGTAGTATGCAAAAGACTTCATTTCAATGCGAGGTCTATTCCACAAAATGTTAATTCATTACAACTGGATTAAGCAGAATAGCAGTACATTTTTGCTAGGCAGCTGTTTAATTTTTTATTTAATCAGATGCTAAATTACAGGATGACCAACTGCAGTGTAACTAAAAATAAAAAAAATCCCAACCAAAATTTTATGATTTTATCATTATAAACTACCTTAAAGGGCAAGAGCAGTCATCCCAACTTAAAGTAGAGTAGTAGACTGTCAAATTTCATGATTGGCTGATGAGAGCCATGTGACAACATTTTTTTTTTAAATGTGAAATTTACTAGAAATAACTGCTTGGTTTACCTTGAATATAGTTAAGTCATAAAATATTAGGAAAGATTCTTTGATGAGAAATAAGATGAAAATTGTAATATCTAGCTTTTCATCAAAATTGGGAGACTGCTTTTGACCTTTAATGCTTCAGCAACAAGATTGTAATATTGCCAGGACACCTCAAGGACATAATTTATACCAGCAGAGCTGTAAAAACTTGTTGGTATAAAGATTAGTCACACAGTACAATGACCATCCGTGACCACTTAGTAAAAGAGTTCAAGGAATGACATACATCCAAAAACTTAATCAAATGGCTATTTTGAAGAAAGAATACATCTTAACTTATAAATTCTATGGTGAAATCTGTAACATAACATTAACTTCTAAGTCACATGTTTGAAGAAATAATAAACTCATTCGAAACAGTGAAATTTTAAGCCAGGTACATCAAACTGAATGAGCCTTTTGACTTTGCAAATGAAAAATTGATTCAAGCTTGCTGCTAGAGGACTCTCTCCCAATTGGCTGTCTTTTCAGTTGCCAGATATTATTACTGAGGGTAATGAGGGTTACAGGGGAATAATTTAGTGTTCAAAATGGCATAGCAATTTTGGTGTTTTACGTGGGCTCTTCTATCACAAAACCAATAAAAACCCCTATGCACAGTACAAAATCTGCTACACAATTTTGCATTTGTATAGCAGTCTTTCCATTTTGGGTAGCAAAATATGATGCAATACTAGATAAATTATTTTCTTGCTACACATGTACACATGAAGAAAAGGAAGCGAGTGTAAGTTAAAAACAATATCTAAAATTGAGCAAAGCATTTTAAAACATCACTCAAGCATTACATTCAAACTTCATTAACCAAATTTAGCTAGCTTTTTCAAACCTACTTTGCCCCATTGCTCGTATTCTTCCTAAGGAATTAACATCGTAATTACATAAGCTATTGCTTCGAAACATATATTACTTGTAAATAAGTGCTTTGTTTCTGCTGGACCGATTGCATATTCGTGCATAATTTGTTCCGCAATTTCATCATTTCTTTAATTTCCTTTCTGTATCTACTCTGTGTTCCTTAGTTGATGTTGTTTTGTTGTTATACCAGTTGCCTTATATTTTTTCTTTTCTTAAAAAGGATTAGACTTGAAAAGCCCTACTTATTCTGATTCCTCTTCCCTATCACATCTTAAAGTTTAGTAAACTATATAATCTTTTTAAGTCAGCTATAAAGGTTTTCAAAGTATTACAAAGCATTTCCACTTCTCCATAATGTTCTATTGTTCGATTCTTAATTATATTATAACATAATCTGTTTTTGTTGTATGAGTTGATGGTAGAAATAAACTTGAAACTTGAAACAAACCTTAACAACATCTATAACATTTCTTAAATTGTCCAAGTCAAAAGCCAAGACTTAAAAACAACTGATCACTTACCACACAACTAATGCCAAACTTATGACCTGAGAAATTACACACTTCTGACTTATCTTCGAGGTCCCATACTCGCACTGCTGGATTATGGCCACACTGTATGGGAAAAGCAGAATTAGTTAAAATTTGAAATGAATACCAATAAATTTTCTTGGCTCATTAATCTTAACTTATATCTGATGACCCAAACCTACAGTAGCCATACCAAACTCAAATTTATTAATCTCTACATTTCATATTGTATCTTCTTATTGTAAAAGCAAAAATATGCCATGCATATTTAACTGAAGGTTTTCATCCTGGACATACAGTAGCTTTTCATTTCATTTCATACTTGTAAGATGATTTACATCCTTTCAAATTTTATCACCAGCAAGAGCTGTCCTGTCTAAACTTTTATCACTCTGAAATGTGTGAAGAATTTATCACCAACCAATTGTGACAGCTGGGTTAATTTATGAATTTATAGGAGAGAAATATAAATGTCAAAAGATGCCAGTACTGCAAGGAATCCACCAGGCCTTGAGTTTTAAATTTTTCAGGTTTGCTCCAAATCACTCTCCTCGGGAAATTAAGGAGTGTGGTATTAGTGTGCTGTTTTGTTTAACTTAAATAGGTTTATATGAGCTCCCATTCTTCACCTAGGTGTGCAAAAAATCACACAATAATTTCACTCCCTCCCTGGGAAATAACATTTAACCAGCCTTGAACATGACTTTACCAGTTTCATTAGTAAAACAAAAAAAAAAAATGGACATTATATCCTTACCTCTCCTGAAACAATATGCTTCCCATCTGGTGAGAATGCCAATGCAGTAATTGTTTTCCTGCGGAGAAATGAAACCAAGAGAATTGGGATATGAATGATTATATTAAAGAAGGTATGTGGAAATATTGTTAACATAGGTGTCATACATGTGACAAACAATAAGAGTTCCAATGAGATATTAACATTAATATTAAAAACACAAAACAGTGTCACATTTGCCATGAATTAATCCCCTGCGGTGAACCTAAATACACCCTGTGCAGTGTTTCTTTATGTGCATTGTTTGCGCTGTTGCATCAGGTATGTTCATTGCCGGGGCTGTTGTTTCAGGCATAATTCAAACTAAGGATGGTATGTTGGGGTCTCTAGGCAACGGCAAAAGCATGTTAAGAAATTTGAAGTTTCTATTAAGATTAATGTTCACCGTAGTTTCTTTCTCTAATGTAACACAGTAATATCACTATGAACTAATAAATTAAACAAGTGCCATGTGCAGTCCGTTCACTTTGTTGAGTCATATTTTATGTAAATTGTTCATTCCAACTGTCCCTCAATAATGTAAGAAATGCTATAAATTAATGTCATTTGAAACTCAACCATACTGTATGTCTGCAATGTGTGTTACACTTTACACAAAGTACAAACTGCCCTTTGTAAGTGTAAAACTTGAAGAATGTGGAGCTTAAGTCCTCAGTACACTGAGTTATTGATGGCAATAACCTAGCAATAGCCAATACACACAAGAGATACAGATAAACATAGCACCTGGGTAGTGAGAGGAAAGGTGGAGAAAAAGACCCTTCAGTCAAAAGAATGAAGATGGAACTTTGCTTCACCTCCCCCACCCCCAACACCTTACTCATTCCTCTAAAAATTATCAACATTTACATTGCAAATTGTCCTTAGAATTTGTGACATATTGTATATACTGTCACAGTTCAAAGAACTGCTTTGTGGATCTTCCAATACAGTAGGCTTACTGTTTAAAATATTTCCCTGATTTCTCATTATTCCCCTCTCCCTGGATACAAATCTCCCCCCCCCCCCCCCACACCTGACTGAGACCAACTTCCTATCACATTAATAAGCATGGCAGGTGAGGTCAACATGAGGAATGTATTCAGAAAACCTATAGTCAATACATACTTCAGTACAGTAGAGCAATAGACCTATTAAGCAATGAAAAATAACACTGTTCAACTCATAAGCTACTGTATGCAGCTCTAGCCCAAGAAAGTAAGGGATGACCAGATGTGGTTTTTTCATTTGATTCAATGAGAAAATTTGTACTGTAAGTACTGTTTAAAGAATCAAGTTTAATGGAATAAACTTTCATGAAAAATTTACATATCACATCACACTTCTGATGTTTTAAGTGCAGTAAATATGCACATATGGAAGCCATACTTTACTGTAGTCTGTAGCTCAATTACACATCAAAGCTGATTTTATTCAAACAGTGACAATATTCCTCATCACTTCTGTATTAAACATCTGTTCACAAAAACATACCAGGTAATAGCATACCAATTTACGACAAAAAGGGACAGCCCATTCACAGGAATATTACCCATCTGCAATGTTTACAAAGTCGGACCTAATCTCTCAATTGATTTGGTCTAAATGTTTTTTGTCTCCCTTGAATCAATGACTAATGACCTTATTGAATGGTAGTTAACAAAGGTCCTTGACAATTGAGGGTTATAATTAAGTACTGGTACTTGAGTGTGAAAGTACAATGCTGAATGTTCATTTGTAGACCTTGACAGGGATCAGAATACATTCACGAAAGAATGGCACTTTCCCACAACCATAGTTTACGTGACTCAGTGACCATTCCCCCTGTTGCTTTCTAACAATAACTTTTTTCACTGCACAGAGAAAAGAATATTGCATTCTGACAAAATGTGAACGAAATTTTATTTTATATTATATATTTATATGCATAGGTCTTTGTTGCTGTCATAAATTGAGCAATAAGAGGTAAAATTCAGGAATAAAGGAAACAATTTGACCAATTATATATTAGTCAAATGGTCCTACTTCCTCCTGGGTACACAAACTCATCGTTATAACTATCAAAGTGTATCCTTTTTGGAACCATGGGGTTGAATGATAAAATAAAACTTTAGAAGGGAACAGTTGGGATGGGTCAGGACACTTAATGATTGTTTTGGCAAAGATATTAACCTTGCCATTCAAGTGGCAATATGAGGATCTTGTCCCTATAAGGCTGTTTTTCTATTAGGAAATTTATTTGAGCCTGAATCAAAATGCAGTTTGTAAGCATATAGCTCATTGCTTCTTTGAGTGCATGTGTTATGTGAACACTTAGTCAAACAGAAGGGCACAAACTTATCAGCTGGGCATTCAACTTTCATGGCAAGCTTGCGCCCTGTGTGGGGGTGGGGAGATGGGGGTGGGGAGATGGGGGTGGGAGGAGTGGGGGCAGGGGAAGGAGTGGGGAAGGGGGGAAGGAGTGGGGGCAGGGGGAAGGAGGAGGAAGGAGGAGGAAGGAGGAGGAAGGAGGGAGAAAGTTGAGGTACTGTACCAGAAGACACCCTCTCATGCCTGGAGCTGGATTTAAGCACATACATATGGGAAACAGTGTGATGTTAAGTACTGCAGCAGAAATAATGCAACAGGGGTACTTGAGGGCTCCCACATGTGAATGAATTGTGCAACGTGTTGATACCAACGAAGGGTGAAATATGAAGGGCCCTTAACAAACTGGTCTTTTTTATTTGCAAACCAAAGCTAAATAAAATACAATATGGTTTTAAGTGACAAATATTATAATAGTGAAAACATTTGTGACTTAGTAGGGTATAGTATACAGCTTCACCTTCTGAAGACATGTCAGTTAGCATTCCATGGTAAATGGGTAGTCCCGTTGTGAAACAGCTGAGGTGAGTAGGTGGGAAGTACATTGTAGAACTCATTCCATAATTGGTGGAAGGGGAAAGAAGATGTTTTTCACTGCAGCATGGGTAATATAAATAATCTTTGAAGAAGGGGAATGGGAATTAATTATGCTCGAATCAACTATGTACAGTGCAGACATTTTTACAGCTCACAGCCAATGTACTGTACTGTAAACAATACAAAACTACCAAGGAGTCCTGTATGATCTAATGTGTAGTTAAGTTCAATTTGAAAATTAATGGTTGGACTCTGTACAACTGGCAATCACCCTTTGAATGCTAATTTACAATAAATAACAAATGATAGGAAATAGAACCATGTAAACAAGATAAAAGATATGTACCTTGCAATTATTTTGCAGCAAATTGCAATGTGAATCGTGACTTACTGTACCACCTCCAAGGCACAGAAATACCCACAATATACTATTTCAGAGCTAAAGCTGGAAAACATGCTTATTTCCTGGAAAGGGAACCAAATTACTTCCCTGGAAGCGAGTAAAATTTTCCCTGTATTCTTGTGCACAAATAAAGGAAATTTCTCCCAACTGCCAAAATTTTCCTCCTGATGCAAAAAATTCCCTGGAAGGAGCCTCCCAGCTTTCCAAATTTTTACACCTTAACCATTTCCACATACTGTTCACTGTAGACAGAAGTAACATGTAACTTTTTAAAGAGGGAGTGCTCAGTGACCATTCCTAGTTAACGTTAAATTTCATCCATAGTAATAGGAAAATTAACTCTTAAGCAGAGCAAATGTCACTCCTACTTGAGCAAATTGTCACTCTCCTTTGAGTTTTACAGTAACTCTCATAAGGAGAGTGGTCACTGGGCGTACTCTTTTTAGAGTGATTCCACATTTCATGGCCCATCCAAAAAAGTACTAGGTCCCAGTCTGGTCCCCGACAGCTGCACACTGTCATGCAATTACTCAACTGAGATTGTCAAACAGGAAGAGACAATTCTTGATGGTATATCCTATTAGTACCAGTATGGTACCACCAATCATAAAATACCATTCCAGTCAAACATTCTATATTGTATGTACTTGCAGTATATAGTATTAGCCATGCATTGGTATAATTCACTTTGCAAATGCTAACACATGGCACTGCTGAAGCAGCTACAACACAGTGTACTACCGGATGACGTCACATGCCCAACCTCTATAGGCTAAAGGCTATACCCTCAGTGAAAAGAGTAATGTCGTCATCATCCAGTTTGAACCATTGATTAAACCAAGGATTTATATCCAATCAATTTCAGTGATGCAAATCGACTGGTTGCAGTCATTGTGCTACAGGAAATAATTACTAGAGTGAAGTGAGTGAGATGCCAGGAAATCAATTTAATCCACCAGTTTTGAGACTTCTTTTTTTAAGTTTCTTTTGAGCAGCAGCTCTTTGACTTTGTCTTGAAATTCAAAACAGGTTTCTGGGTGGGGATTAAGTTAGATGGAGAAATTTGTTAGGTTTACGTTAGTATAGTGTTGTCTTTCTTCTTTTTTTTTTTTTGGTGACACTTCTAGATAAGCCATAAAGGTTTCTTAGTGTACTTTCCTATCACACAACTTGCTATTTGTCTCCTATTCTTGTTTGTAAATCTTGTGTTGTGATAAACCCAAAAAATGAGAAGAATGGAAATGACACAGAAAAAAAAAGCTTTACAGGAGACAGAGAAAAGCAGAAGACAGAACACAAAATGATAAATCATGTATGTTTACCTGTACAAGTACATAGGTGACATTTTGAAAACTATACAGATATAGCTCCTAGGTGAGGACCTCCAAATTTTGACAGACCTGTGACCCACTGGTTGTAGGCATATGGTTTCATAGCAGCTCATTGAGCTGGTTCATGAAATTCATTTTTTCCAAATCTGTTCAGTCTTCTTCACATACCAATGACAAATGGTCAAACTTAGACAACCCCCATATCATACATAAAAATAGCTGTTTTAAGAGTGAGTACATAACGGTTCAATTAGGTTTTCAAAAATTTGTGACCAGACACTTTTTCAAATTATGCATAAAACCGTTATAAGCCAGGACACCACAAAATTCGAAATTTTAACTTTTTCCATGACTATTGGATATGGAACTTGACTAATCATGCTAATTATAAGCATTTTCATGGGGTAAGTACCCTTCAACACTTTCATTACATTATCGATATCAACTCAATGAGCACCTTTAATATCACTCTGGCATTTTATTTGCAATGAAGGGATACTTGAAAATGATTCATTGAACTGTCTTTTCCATAACTGGGGATTCAAGTAGGACATTACACATTAATACGCTAAGCTTACTATCACACGTTCAGGATCTCTTATTAATCTCTTATGAATCCTCAAGACGGACAATATCCTGAGGTGACAAGTACATGGGTACATCTTCACACTTTTTTCTAAAAGTCCCCACGACTCTCTGGCTAAGAGCCAAGGGGCGAAAACCAACAATTACTCCCAGAGGAGTTCTGCTCCCTTAAGGAGCTTAACGTCCCAAATGGACAAGTACACCCTCCAAAGGGCAAGCACTGAGTGGTCCTGCTCTAGACTGGCTGAATAGAACAGAAGCCACAACCTGGATGCAGTTTAACGTCATGCCCAGGGTACATCTTCACACTAATGGCTGGTTTGCACTTTCACACACGAATGTGTGAACAATTCTGGTTCACACCCTGGTTCAGGTATTTGGCTTTTCCCACTGCCCTCTAGATTTCCTCACAGAGTTTGCAAGTCTTCAAGTTCCCATGAAAATAAAATGCCTAAACCACACTGAATTGCATGGTGGCAAAGTGAGTGACAATGCCAGTAGGCCTAATTGCCAGAAGGATGAACCTTTGCTACTGCAGGCTGATCAATCAAGAAGACAACTCTGCTTCAATTTTTGTTTTCTAGCTGTGCAGGATGTTTTAAAGGAAGTTGTTAGATATTTCTAATGGTGAAGCAATATCCCTGAATATCACTCTAACTCCATCTGTAGCAAGCTCCAATCCACATAGCAATTGACCATACTATATTGATCACTATATAGATCACTGCACATCAGTTTAACCCCATAGAATAACAACCTTTAACACCACAGATGATAAAATCACAGTTATAGTGTAACATTTAAAGTATGTAAATACTTCACTTCAAACTGTCTGCTTGATACAGTAAACCTATCATGGATCAAATTTTAATATTTTTTGTACGTGTCACACCAACAAACCCTTTGTGTCATCACGGTAAAGGAAAACCTTTGCATTAACTGACCTTATGCATATGATGTCACAGAGCATAAAAAGTACCCCTCCCCCCCTTTGGGGTCAATACAAACCACCACAAGCAAATGCAGACAGCTGATTAGTAAACCAGTCCAATACACACAGTCTGCTACATGTGTAGAGCCAATTCGTGTAAGTTCCGCCACGTGTTTCATTGTTTTGCCTACAAGGATGACATCAGCGTGTCGTCAATGCATAAGGAGGTATTGCATTTCACTAAAGCAGAGGCCTTCATAAAGCTCCCATAACATGTGGAATTATCTTGTACACATACAGTACAAGGTCTTTTGGAATGTAAAAGAAAAAAAAAAAGGATATTGGGTTCTACCCTCCAGCACTGGGTCCTGGATAGGCAATGCAGCCAGGGTGTGGATGTTCTTCTGCATGCAAAGGCATTCCTTGTAAAATACCAAGCATTTGGCATGCCTTTTAAATATATTGACTTAATATCAAAGTTGGTTACATTAGTTCCCTATCACACTGAAGTATTGCCAACAGGGTGGACTAATTTTTTCGTCCAGCTCATCGCTACGCAAAAATCAACGTACGCAGGCATTGGACACCAAATCTGTTCAACTGCATAGAAAACTTACGGAAACTTCATTTACATTTTAACTCTACGTGGATTGGTTGAAGCAAGGCTGTTAATGTTTATTTAACAGGCAAACACTTGTACGATTGTACAACAGTACACAGAGTCACAGAGAAGGATGTTATTCGACACTGGTATTGTGTTGTACCGTGCAAGCATATACAAACACACACAGTACAGACATTAATTCAAGAACAACTGATCACACAGCCAAGGGAAAAGATAGTTCGATACTTTTTAACAAAAGATTACTGTTTTTTATTCAGTTCTTTGATGAAAATTGTTTTTGTTTGAGAGAGGCTGTCCATGATCAAGACTTCCATGTAAATTAAAAGCTTTAAAGAAGGTAATAAGCCCATGTTTTTGTTTGGTTTAAATGTCTTTGTGTTCAACATGTAGCATTGCCAAGATTTAGTCGTTGAGCACCGCCTGCCTCAGGAATAGACCAATTGTGGTGAGTGCTCATGAATATTAAGACAATCAACTTTTGGGTTCATTGAAAGGAGTTTCTGACCATCACCGGCAGGCTCTGAGGGGCGGCAGGCTCTGAGGGGCAGCAGCCTAAAGGGGGCTGCAGTCGCACAGGTGCTACACAGGCTAATTGAAGTACTTATTGGGCAGACCAGTTGAGCTGGTTCTCTTAATTACCTTCAAGCAAACATTGCATATAATAACTGGCACTGTCATGAATGAAACTAAGGAAACAATAAGATTTGTACATCACTGTGAGAGTTCTTAAGTGGGAGATCAATTCTGTCAAAAAAACTCATCACTGTACTTTTAAAATACAACCACTGAAATAATCCAATATAGCACAAAACAATCCAATATACGTACTGTAGCACAAATCCAATGTAGCAGGCAGGCCTTGAGTGTTAGATTTTCCTGGTGTGTTACAAATTACATTCCTCAGGAAATGAAGAAGTGTGGGAGGTCTGCTGTTTAATTAAACTTAAAGAGATTTATATCAGCTCTATTCTTAACCCGGGGAGTGCAAAAAAGTCACACTCCTTGCAGTGATTCTAGACAAGTAATTGATGGTGTGCAATTACACTCGCACAGCTCAAAATTGAAGGCCTGTGTATAAAAGAGTTGCAAAACAAGGTTACAGAAACTGTTAACAGATTCAGAAATTTTTGCAATCTGGAAATTGCTGACATTTCATGCAGGGGCAACTGGTACAGTACAATTCTACTGATGTTGACCCTTAACATTTCTTGTATGTTAAATATATCAACAGAACTACTATACTGTCAGGCTACAAAACACATATTTAGATCGTCAAAATTTACCCAGGATTCTTTGCCAGCTGGCAGACAATACTTGTTATAGAACATTTACAATACTTCCTCCAGGCGCTAAGTGTATGCTTCCCTTTTAAATTACCAAAAATCTGTTCCTATGTGGTTACACTTATTTGATCAGTCTGGATTATGATGTGTCAGGCAAGGTGATTTCAACAATGCAGTTGAATGTGACTTCTGTGACTTTTAAGGTTTCAGAGCTCTGTTATGTGTACGTAAACATTGCAATGTAAGTTGCAAAATGGAGAGATCTCAGATCTATATGAAGGTGCATAATATGGGTCTTTAGAGTGATATGCACACTCACATCCCAGACATACTGTATGCTTACCCTTTGCTACATATAAACTGCATCTTGATCCATCTAAATTGAATATAAACTGAGCAATGTACTGCAGGGGAGGTGGAAGAATACCTATGAAAGTCTCACATGAATTTTCTTAGAAACAGAGATGCAAGCCAAGAACAGTACCTAGCAAGATTTCCCAAAAGTTTGTTACCCAGGATTGTTGGCCTGGAGGAGGAGTCAAATAGGAGGCTTTCCTTTGAAAAAAAGAAAACTTTTCACATCACGTGGAGGCCTACCCAGGTGAAGGCCTAGGTGCAAAATGGCACTACCTTCTTCTGTTTTTCGAGAACATGTTAATACAGTAACAAAAACATACATGTAACTACAATAAAACCTTAAAATTCTCCCCAACCCAGGTCATTTCAACCATGGTGACCATTGCAAAACATTTAATCTAGCAAAATGGATTTCTTGGAAATTTTGCTTAAAACTTCCAATTTAAAATTTCCTGAAATCAGGAAATTTCCTAGGTCTGCACTATTACATGTAGAATTATCAATATGAAATTTTTTTTGACAATCTGGAAGAATCTTGTGTATAGGGTACTGCTTAGGATTTTTTGGTTAGATCATGAATTTCAAAGGGGCTCATTGAGTTGATATTGAGAACTCAATAAAAGTGTTTAAGGGTACTACCACATAAAATGCTTGCCTTTAGCATAAGAAGTCAACTTCCATGTCAAACAGTAATAGAAAAAGTTAAAATTTTGAATTCCATGGTGTTCTGATACATAACAGTTTTGTGCATAATTTGGAAAAGTGTCTGGTCACAAATTTGTGAAAACCAAATTGAGCCATTCAGTACTCAATCATAGCACAAAATACTTGTATAGGGGTATATGATATGGGGATAGTCTCTGTTTGATCATTTGTCTTTGGTATATGAAGAAAATTGAACCAACTAAATGAGTTTATCTTGAATCACCGTAAAACACAATGACTGAATGAGCAAAAAGCAATATAACAGTGCCACCCACCGTTATATGCCATCACACAATTTTTGGCCAAGTTTTTACCTTCACTGGGAACAAGATCAACAATTTTAAGCTCAAAAGGAAAATACAGCCACCTCATTTCAGACTAATGAGGTAGATTATCCTCTTATTTTATGAATGGCTCTTGAGAATCATGTGACAACTTTTTCTCATTTAATTGTGAAATCCAAAGGTACTGGAGCCAGAGAATATGCAATATAATATGCCCTGAATAATATGATAAAGAGTACTGAAAGAGAAATAGGTGGAAATTTGTGAGATTTAGCTGTCATTTTGAAGTAGTTTTGGGGTGTCTGCTTTTTCCCCAGTTAAAGCAAGGCTACAAAACAGGACTGGAAAAAGCAGCATTACCAATGGTACGAAAGTCTCACACCTCCTACAATTTTCTAATCTTTTGAAATTACACCAAACTAGACAAGTTTCTCTTCCACATGCTCATATTTCCCTTTCAATACAATCATTCCCTGCAAGAGCTTCTCATATCCCAGACTTTTCATATCACCCTGCATCACTGACCACTTCAAGAATTGTTCAGGTCCTTCAACCGTGAACAATACAAATGATCATGAATTTTTCTCTTGTTAACTAAACTTAATGACTTCAAAGTAGTTTTGACGTCTTTTCAGTTCACTGCTATCTCATTCTGAATTTGTGACACTATGCAGTCAGTTACAGTAACTTGCCATGAAATAATAATACTCTCGTGATGCTTCTTATTGCTACTGAAGAAAATATCAGGGAAGACATTTAGTGCAATGACACATGCATCATATAAAAGGAAACACAAAAGCTTGGTATTAGTCATCAGTTTATTCCCTCAACCCAAAGAAGAAGAAGAAATGAGATGAGATTCTGTTTTTCAGAAGGGAAGGCCTCATAAAAACTACCTGGCACTTTCATGGAAAGACACTGGGCTTACAAGCTACAGTCTGAGCATTGTGCGCATGTATACTAGTTAGAATAAACACAGTTCAGTCAAATCGCAACTACTTGAAAAGAGCTCCCTTCTCTTACATTTTATGCATGACTTTTTGTGACCTCATAAGGATTTGAATACTAATTAGCTAAAAGTCAAAACTTAAAAGTCAATCACCTCAGAAACTAGGGAACAAAAAATCGTCAAAACCGTGAAAATCAATGACTAAGATGTAAAGCATACTTTCAGTGCCTGGTTCCAAGTGAACTTATGGGTAAAAGGGAGGATTTTAGTCCATTTTATGCAACATCTAAAATTGGTTTCAAATGCTCTGCAAAATTGTTCAGCATTTATTAGATGTTGTTTAAATCTACTCAGTTTTTACTTCAATAGAGAGAAAATTTTGTTTTGTATCTATTGGTACCATTTTTGCACTATAAAATATTCTCAATGAGTCAGGTACTCGGTAAATTCCACGACGAATCCATTGTGGCACCCAGAGTATGTACACAGTATAGTGGGCCTACTTTCGCGAAATGAACGTTTATGCAGGTCGTCCTATGTAAAACGTTACAACAGCAGCCCAATTCATCCTCACCAGTATTGTTCCCATTTCGGAGAAAATGGTGTGATACTTGCTCCTTCGACATTTTTGCAACAAACTGTTTGTTTTAATGCCATTTACAAATTAACTAATCAGTAGTGTTGCACTAGTATACTATATACTTGAATGTGATATGCCTGTAGGCTGAATACACATACAACAGTCATAGTCATGATAGCAAGCTCTGTTGACACAGAGCAAAACTGCATCTTGTTTGCACTAAAACAGTGAAAATCACCTCACTTTAAAAAACGTTGGGCTAACTAAAAAGCTGGTTTAAAAATCTTTAGACTAGAAAACTGTATACTTCAATCCAATGTTCATTCCTTGAAAAAAAATAATAAATTCTATGCATCATGTGGTACACTCAGTCAGCATAATATTATTCAGCAAGAAAATGAATGAGGGACCTTCTAAATGGGCCTGCTTAGACAGGAAGGGTCTTGCAGGAAAGATCATTAGCACATTGTTTAACAAGTGCTTTTGACTTTCCTTATTTACTCTGAGTAAAACTGAAAAGTACTGAAGGCAAAGGCAAATACCAATAAGGTTGCAAGGGAAGGAGTATGTCAGCTGAGGTTTGGCAAATGGGATATCTTACTTTGAATTCATTGTGAATTTCTTTTCACATGAAATACCAGTCCTAGAAATTACATGATGATGACTGGACTGCTACAGTAGGATAATAATTCATCACTATCCTGTCCTGTAGGCCGGAATGCAAGAGAACTGGTCACGTGACTTCATTAACTGTGCAGCTGAGTGTATACTGAGTTGTACTTTTAAAACACATACACTGTACAGTACTTAATGTTTTAAGTGAACCCTGACATACTGATATTTAATTAATTTCTAAAAAATTTTTTTTTCAGAGCACAACCCATAATTTACACAAAAAAACTAGTTTCATAACTTAGTTGATAACACACTTGCTGGGCATTGATACCTTCTACAGGAAACCTGTCATATAACTGTGTCAAGAACTTGATTTTATCTCACATGTCTCTGACATGTTCGCATTCATTTCCTTTGTGGGCCATGAAGTCTATTCCAACATCTGGGGGGTAACAGACCTGATTGGTTACTGATGTGGTCTACAGAAGTACACATATCTTAAAGGGGCTATCACAGTTTGACAGAGAATATTAACCTTTTGTTTCAAAACCAATACTAGTACTCCTAGTAAGTTGTTCATCTGAAAATGTATTTAACAAATAATTAGCCTAGTTTTAGGACCATGTGAATGACCAGATTTCCTCATTTTTCAAAGAAGGTCACTGCAGGACAAGTTAACACTAGGGTTGCAGGTAGACCAAGTTTCTTTGTGGGTACAAGTAAAGAGTGCACTCTAAGTGCACCAGTTACATCTATATGTTCCCACATATCTACGTTCAGACGTCGCTATGTTCTGACAAAACGGCACCAAAGTATACTTTTGCAGTGCCAAAGTATGTTTTCATCGGCGCTAAAGTACATTATTGTCGGTGCCAAAGTACATTATTGTCTGTGCAAAAGTTCATCTTTTTTTTACGGCGGCAAAGTACACCTTGTCCGTACAAAAGTACATTACTGTAGGAACATATCGACGTTGGAACATAGAGACGTCGGAACATAGAGATTTCCCTACGTGCACCTGTGTTCAACTTCTATGGTGAAACATGATTTGAAATTGTGAAAAAAACTGGGGGGGGGTACATTCTTGATTTCCTATCCCATGTTTTGGTTGACTGTCATGAAAGCCATCTCACAAAAAGATATTTAACTATTTGGAAACTATGGTGACCAACTTCAGTGGCTGCTCTCATTATTCTACCAAGAGCCCAGCAGTTACAAGGACATTAACTCTAACTCTCAGTGAAGAAACTTTGTATTTCAGCTTTTTAAATCATATCAATGGAACACAACGTATCTCTGAATTCCTGGTGGTTAGTTTCAAGTCTGTGGGGCATTTGAAAACCTTATTCTGCTTGGCTGAAGATTTAGCACCAAAGGTACAGAATTGACTGTGCAGAATATGTACAGTGCAACTGAAAGTACGTGGCCTTCGTTGAACAGAATAGTGTAAGCCTTCTCTATAGGATCATACATTTGATCATAAACATCCTCATACAAACTATATGACAATGCTAATGGACAAACTATGATCAAGTGGACTGATTCACCAACAAAAAATGTTTGACACATATGAAGGTGTTTTAAATATTTAGCTGCATGTTTTATCTTCCCAACGAATACAAACATTGTACCACGATGTTTGTGAACAAAGGTACTATGATTGTGTAGATGGGCCTAACGACACTCCTACATTTTCATTTTTTTGTTTTTATTGCTATTTTTCTTTTTTGTCCAAACCATTGTGAACTGAACAAGTGTTTGACCTAGTTGTGGGTTGGTACATAAATGTGTTTTTAAGAACTGCATGGTATCTATTCCTTCTAAAGGCATACTAAATTTTATAATAGCAGGTTGCCACAACAATTCAAAAAATAAATGCTTTGCATTGTTCATACAAATGTATTCTCCAATGTACCAATTTCTCTCACAAATCCAACTTTACATGATTACTCACAGGGAGTTACATACACATGAATGGTATTGATATAATCTTCTTAGAGTTATTGTTAGAGTATCTTTTAGCATTGATTTGATCAATGGATAAACCTGATATTGTTTGCCTTGAATACACTGACCCAGCTTGGTTTCAATAGTCTTTGCAAATTTCCTTAAAATACAGTTTGCTTTATTTTAGGGACCACACTTAGCAGTACAGGACAGAACACTGAACTACAGTACTGCATTATGGGTCATCTTAAAAGAAGGTTTCAAATAGGTACTGCACTCCTCTCTTAAAGATTGTAAGTGCACCTAAACAGAGGTGAAGGAAGAATTAAAACAGTCTATGAAGTGGTTTGATTGAGTTTGGTTTATGGGAGTTTAAGGTTTCACCTAATTCACATCTTCTGGTAAAAGGGCTTTCACCTCCAACAGTCCCAATTCTACTTACCATACCTACTTAATTAAGCCCCTCTCACAACTATCTATAAGTCATCCTCATCCAGACACAATCTAAATTTATTACTTCAGGGTGAGTACATAAGACTTCAATTTGAGGTCAATGTGTAATCAAACACTCTCAATAGTACATATATGGGCAATTACACAGTAAACCAACACAGAATCATCACATATGAATATTTTGTTTTGTTAAGTAGTTCCATATGTTTTATGATGTTCAGGGCTAATCCTTAGATGTACAGAGATAGCCTAAAAAATTTCAACTTGCTCCCTCAATTTTGAAAAATATTTCTGTGTATGCCCTATGGAAAATATAACGGGTGAACATTGACATACTTCAAGAAAAATAATGGGTGTAACACTTTGACATACAAAATAGAAATGACTATTATCGAGAAAGTTTATTATGTACATACTTGGTGACATTTTCTGAGGATAATATGTAGCATTACTTCATAAATATCCCATTGGGGGCACTCTTTGATCAATATTAAGCTTGGGAGACCATAAATTGTAAGTGTATGTCAATGTTACACCCGTTATAGAATTGTGTTCGCCCGTTATAAAAAGTGCTGATAAACTGCAGGAATAAAAAAAGTTCACCATATACGGTCCTTGCTTTATATACCTAGAGGTTACTATGTCTTTGATAATTGATAATAAACAAGGTAACACCAATTAATGATGTTCTCAGGGTAATTTATAATTGTATGACATACACATGCATCACATAAATGTATGTCAAATATTTTCAAACATGCTTCATGAGTGCAAGGTTCATCACATTTTGATGTTGACTTGTTAATTGTCAACCATCCTTACATTACAACATAAGTTGTTGGCAAGGTCCATATATATGGCAAACTTTTTGAGTTTCAGCATATTTCTTATAACGGGCGAACACAATTTCATAACGGGTGTAACATTGACATACATTTATAAGTTATAGTCTCGTGAGCTTCATATTGATCATAAGGTGATTCCATCTGGTTTGTTATGAAGTACTGCCACATGTCATCCCAGGAAAATACCAAAACCTATCCACATTATGTGCTTTCTGAAAAATAGTATTTTGTATGTTGTATGTCAATTATGTTACACCCGTTATTGTATGTCAATGTTCGCCCGTTACATTTTCCATTGAACCCCTGTAGATTTTTTTTCCAATATTGAGGAAGTGAGCTGAAAATTTTTAGGCTATGTCTGTGCATCTAAAGATTAGCCTTGAACATAATAAAACACATGAAATTAACATAGAATGGAAATTAACCCTTATGTGATGCTACTGTGTTGGTTTACTGTGTAATTGGCAAATTGCCCATATGCATTTTCGGAACTTTCTGTGAATCAAAGAGCTGTGTCAATTGAAAATTTCTGTGGACTACTCAAAAATTGTTGTTTGGGGTGATATTATTAGCACTCTATGTGTAGCAGTTTGCTAATTATTTCATTTAAATATAAATCACAACATTTACACAAACTGTACCTCGTACTGACTCCTGTCTGCACAGTAGCTTCATAATAACAACCCTGCTATTGAATCAACCCAATCCATCAATCTCCAGGGAAATGCTGTAAAGTGCTCTTTATACTGTAAATATATCAGGTGCCTGCAGTTAAATTATATGAAATACGTCTCAAATATATACTGACTCACACACTCACTAATAATAACTGCACAATAACTCTCACAATATAATAAATAGGTTAGGGTCAGTAATGGATAATGGCACTAATTATCAAGCCTATAATAACTAAAACCATCAGTTTTCCTATGACAGGACAGGGTGCACAAACAGGACAGGATTCAAAGCTTTTCAACTTTTTCACAGGCCATATTGAAGCCCAGGTTTGAACACATGGTTTGAAATTTTACTGGCAATTTTTTAAAAAAGAAAAAAGAAACCACTGAAGCAAAACAATGACAGTAACATAATGTACTACCATCCAAGCATTTGAAATTATTTGAAATTTGACTCTGCATTTTCTCTATGGGTTTAGCTTCTATGGCCCAGGATATTCTCAACAAATTCTGCTCTAATTATTGTCCATCAGGCTAGCTGTTAACTTATTAGTCTACTTGCCTGCATAATACACTGTACCCACTTGCCCCTTCCCTTCAGCAGGCCTTGAATTTTGAGGCATGTCCGGAAAACTGTGCATCATTCCCTTCGAAAATCAATGTGAGGAATGCGATTTTTTGAAACACCTGGATGAAGAAAGGGAGCTCATATAAATCTATTAAAGTTTAATAACAGTGCTCCACCACACTCCTCAATTCTCTGAGGAGTGTGATTTTTAGCTCATCTGAAAAATCTTAATCTCAAAAGCAAAGTTGGCTAGTTAACTGGTCCACCCAAAAGTGCTTCAGTCCAGGGGCAACAGACTTCGTCAGCTAGCCATCCGATTTTAGTATCAATTTGGACTTAAGGTCTGGACCTAACCAATCCCCCTCCTTCCCCCTTTTTTAGAGAAACTAGTGAAATCCCTGTCCATTACTAAAATACATCTTTCTACAGCCTTGCTTGTAATCAAAACATTTTTAATGGAAACTTGCCTATCTGTGTGGATACAAAACTTGAGTGCCTGATATTTCCAGTGCAAACAAGGGATAAAACATGATCACCAGCAGTGGGTGAAACACAATGTTTTTTTTTTCTGAAAGCAAACAAACATATGAATTCTAGCAAAAAAATCCATAAATGAATAGCACATATAGTTCTCTGATTTTTAAGGTGCTAAACCCTGCACCCTTTTCTGTACTTTTCATAGAAACTTGCCTGGTTTAAAAGCAGGCACTTATCTGGAGTCAATGTTTCAATTGTCCTGCAATGATATACTGTTTACTGTACCAAACATTTTTATACACACCATACTATCCCTTTTTCAACATATCCACGACTAGTCCCAGATTATGGAAACATTCTTGACAGCAAAATTAGGAAAACTAGTTCTTATGCCTGTCATGTGTTCTATTGTGTGTTCAATGGCATTTACAGCTCCAGGTGTTTTTAATTAATACTCAACTGTCTGAGCAGCTCAGCAGAAGATTAAGGGAGAAGAAATTTCTATGCCGTGACTAATTGACTAATTTCAAAGCATCCCTGGTCATCACAGCATGATGTGACCAGGATGATAACAAACACCGATGATGTTTCTCAGCTGATAATAGCCATCACAACAGAATCGTGTCTCTTTTACCATTGACCAAAGGTAAATAGATTGTAACCTTTTAAATGCAACCAACACAAAATTACAAAACAAACCATAGTTCTTACTACACAAGAGCAGTTTCTCTACACTTATTTCGAAACAGCTAAATCTCACAATTTCCTTCTTGTTTCTTTTCAAAGTATCTTTCATAATTTTTTAGGACTTAGGCTGGGATGAACACATTTTCCCTTTAAAACGAATGAGAGGAATTACTGTACCTTCAATTTTTCCCAGGGATACTATACACTGTAGTAAAAGAGTACTGGTAGTTAACTGCACATAAATATGTCCATACTGTACTGTTGTAATTTGTATCGTCCTGATATAGACTACTGTATTCTCTAGTTTAACCAATGAAAATACTGCAAAAGCAGTCACAGTGATGATACTACTGTAATGCTGGCAAAATTTAATCCATGGGTGTCTAGTATGCAACAAAGCAACATTTGTTGACTTTTTCATTTTATGATGTTGCTCGATGGACTGTGCTCTATGATATTCTTGCCTACGTATTTGATGACGAGAATAAAGCTGCAGTGAAGGTTACATCTTCCTTGATGGTTTCAAAGCTTTTCCCATTGTTGTTGGACATAACTTGTCACAAGATTTGGAATACTCAAACTTTACAGGATATTTGACTAGAACTCAAATTTCAAATTGACATCTCAGGCAAAAGAAGAAATCTTTGAGACATGTTCACCCATTCATGTCAAACTTGGCTGCATAATGATGAAGAAGTTTCTTTACAAATTCACTTCTATAAATGTTGCTAAGTCTCACTGTACAGTAGGTCAACAACCTTTGAGCGTAAACTATTTTAGAAATAGATCTTTCAATGGCCATTGTCTGATACTTACAGTGTTTGTGCTAAGGGTTGGGATTGTGTGAATCCATCCTTTGTATTCTGAAACCCACATATTAATTAATCTAATGCAGGAAAACGGACTCACTTCTATGCAGCTGAGATCATAGCAAAGTTATTGTACACACAATAAACAGACTGCAATGAGTAATAGTATCAACATGTTCATCACCCTTTTTTACAGAGCTTGGAATGGAAGGCTGGGCAGAGCTCCCAACATTTCAGAATATCAAAAATGAAAAAACAGTTTTGGGGAGTGTTGGGGCAGCCAATAGCAAGTTGGGTCCAGGGACTCACCTCAGGGCTACTGGTGGGGCAAAGGGGCATGAGTGAGGATGTTCCAGGTGGTTAAGTCCCAAGAAGCTCAGGACTGTCTCCTAGACCTGTAATTGGAAGATTCAGGAGATACTCTCCAGGGATGAATTCCATCATTAAAAATTACTCCAATGTTTGCAGTGCAGTCTACAATGCACCACCAATATGACACACCTATCTGTAATGTTGATTGAGAATGGGTAAAATACAGTTTCATGGGACTATGAAAAAGGGGTTTAGGCAGAGAATGACTGGACAAAGTGTAAGGGGACGATTTGAGGGAACTTCCTACTTGAAGATGGAGTTGAGAGTGCTGACTGGAGACCTTCTTTCATTTTACAAATCCTCAAAAAAAAAAAAAAGAAAAAAAAAAAGAGCTTATGGGAGGGGTGAGATCCCTACCTGAGTTTGTAAATTACCTCTGCCAAAATTTTTACACATATATTTTCACATGATATTCAAGAGCTATACAGAAATTAGGCTGAATTGTAGATGACCTATACTATGTATGCACTATTATTCAAATGATTGCATTTTCCCTCCAAGCCTTGAGGTAAGTCTGATACACTATGGAGTTGTCAAATCTTTAGAAGTTGAACAACTACTCTGTATTCAATGAGCGTATGCTGGACAAACCAATCATAGATGGTGATTTCACATCACAATGACAAATGGTTTACTTTTCTTAACAGCTTAGATTTTCACAAAACTTTAAGTACACACTTAAGGGCAAATGAAATGAAAAAAGGTGTTAAATGCTCACAGTGTAAGATGTTTAATGCTTAATGGAGGTTTCGGAGGTACACAGGTTTCTTTTGTGCCACTTGGCACCCCAGAATGATATAAAAGTTAGCCTCACCTTAGTAAACCTGAGAGTAATGGTTTTAGGTCACTACAAGCATTATTTACTTAGTCAGGGCTAAAAGTACAGACCTTCTCCCGGGGGATGTAAAATGAAACTTTTTACAAGTAATTATTGAAATCTGTCATCTGCAGAGATAATCATTGCTGGCTATGATGCTGGATCTATAATACTGTAGTAACTGTACTAGCCCATAAGACCCTGCACTCTTTTTCAATGTGCACAACAGTACTTCCAACATAAAAGTAGCAATACTGCATAACCTAAACTTGATCAGATTATTCTATAGAGGAAATAATTGTCTGCAACAAATTTCCACACATTTTGATCTGGCTTAATCAGCACAACAGGAAAGAGAGATTACACACCCTGAAGAGCAATTGAAATTCCCCCCTAATTGGTTCCATTTTCTAACTTACACTTGTACAATTATCTTGTTATTACAACAATTTGATCTGCCTTTCATTGTAGGCTTTTACATGGAGATGCACATAACCTTCTCTTTAGTCCATATTGTCTTTGGCAAGTCTTTCCTGAAAAATGTGACACTGAAATCACCACACTGAAATTCTGACAGCTTTTTTGCATATAGCTATGCATCTGAACTTACTGCAGAGCAGCATAAGATGTTGCGACTTCCTCTGTGTATTTAATGTGTAGGAGTAACTCCTTTGTACATTGTAGAATGTAGATCAATTTGGTGCTGTTTTGGGCCAAACTCCAAATCCTCTTACAAAATTAATTATCATATAGTCATCACCTACACATCTAATTCAAATCCTATGATACAATTACTCAGAACTAATTTAATGCTCATTTTGCTTTGATGGCCAAACTGATGTTCAATATTGATCTGATGGCCAAATTGTTGTGCAAATGTGTATCGTGACACTTAATACTCTTGAGCGATGCATGTTTTCAAGTCATTTTGATTTTACATCTAGCAGGCCTAACTATCTTCTTTTAAAGGGAAATATTACATTTGTCTTCCAAGCAAAATTCATCCTTTCAAAACTAATATTTATTGACACAGGGTGATAGATTATCAAAAATAAGGTAGTATGGTAGCCTCTTTTCAAGAAATAAGTTTCCCACAGACAGAAATTCAGTTGTTTGTTGCTTGAGAATAATTTTTTCACCCAAACTTTCAACATTTTAAATGATGCAACGTCCATGCCTCTTCTGGCTCATAGTACTTTGAAGAGTTCTAAGTAGCTATTGCTGAGGTTTGCAATTAAGACTGAATTGTTGGATAGTGTCTGAGCCATTTTATTTGTACTCTTTGTTGGAACACTGAAAACACAATATTCCCTTTAAAGCTTAATAGTATAAAATGTCACATTAGAAAGGTCAAAATACATTCCTTTGCCATTCTAAGTAAGCCACAACTGAATCGTTAAAATAATTTACAACTTTCAACTTAGCTTGATGAGTCGAGAGCTCTTTTGAAGTCCTTACCAAAACTTGTCTTATTGTTATTAAAAGTCATGAATATAGTGAGCAGAATATAGTAAACTGAACTTTAAAGGACCAGTTTTCTCATCCCACACAGTACCTATTCTCCTAACCTTCTTACTTAAGCCCCTCCCACAATTGTCTGAAATTCATCCTCATCCAGATACAATCTAAGTTTATCAATTGCTTCTAGGTGAGTATAGAAAAACCCAATTATTCAATCAAAACACTCTCAGTACCATTTATGCTGTGAATTACAAGTTTTGATACTCTGCATTGTATGAATTAGAGCTCTGTCAATCAAAGAGCTGAGCCAATTGAGAATTTTGGTACCCGGGTACCAAAATTGCAGTTTGGGGAAGGAGGTTTGGCCCTTTAATCAAAGGAGGAAAATCAAATGTGGGTCAGCGTCTTCTCAAAAACTTTCACTCATTTTCCTGAAAACTGCAAGTATAATTTCCTTCTCATGTTCAGGATATAAACTGCTAACCTTTAAGTAGGTTTGATGTGTTAATAATCATATCCTTTCATGGAACTTGTCACAGCCTGTCATTACAGTATCTTACAGTATAACATGGTGTACATTACATGTAGTTTATTCCACTAGAATTAACACATTTAATGTAACAGTGTATGGCATTTTCTTTCATACACTTCCCTCTAGCACCAAATCAAAGACTACTGGTTATCTGCTCACGGTATCAGATATCCTACCACTTATCACAAGTTACAGTAGGAATATGAAACAAACTTGTGGTAAACTTTGCTATGCCCTGATAATTGATTTGGGAAGAATGCCTGCAAGGGTACATTTGAATACTGTAGATTACAGTATTTACACTCCTAAAGTATATTTGAAGGGAGAAATAATGACACTTGTACAGGAATACCTTGTTATCTCAAGAAATAAGATCTGAAATAGTAAATTGGCCTTCCCTCTCGGGATGGACACCTTCCTTCATCCCCTGCCCTATGGTATGAATGCTGCAAAGAAGCCCTTCAAAAAATTTTTATGAGGGATTTGCAATATTTACAGAGGGAAAAACCAACATTGACAATATCCTGCAGGCATTGACAAGTTAAGCCAATGGGAATTTCCCTCCTAAAGGCATTTTCTGGAGCTAAAATTGAATTCATTGACTTCTACATATGCAGAAAGATTTTCTTTTTCAAGAGGTGAAAACTGCATTACAAAAACATGTTGCATTTGGAAGATACTAATTTTTAAAGAAAAACAATTTTTTTTGAGATTTAGTGCAATATGGAAAATTTGTGATGCCATCTTGGCACATTAATTAACAATACATCCAATTTATTTATAATACTGATGCAGCTGTAGGGGACATTTCAACTCTGTTGATGACTCATCTTGATTCTTTCATTCAGTACATGATGGATACCAGCAGATTGACAGTCGCTGTTTTGCCTTAAATTCTTATTGCTACAGTACAGTACCAGCATGCTCGGAGTTGGCCAGACCATATAGTAATAAAAAAAATCTTCTATCTCAGACCTTCCCACTATAGTAAACATAATAGTTTCAACTGATTTTGGAGGAAGTTGGAAGAAAAAAACCAACTTTTTGGAGACTTTAAACAGTTTGAAATAGTACAGCAGGGCTTTTATTAGGGTTTTCCTTCCAGGGGTCCCCAAACCCATACATGTACACTTTTATATTGGTCCCGGGTTCAAAAGTGGGGGTCCCTGGCCTTCAGCCTAAAAGTAGGTCCACATAAACTGGACCAAATATCCGGAGCCATTATGCTTTGGCACCTTCTCAACAGTGGCAAAATTCAACTGGCCTGCATGGCCCAGAGAATCAGTTATGGAGCCTTCTTTAAAACTATCCTGACCAAAAATCGCTGGCCTCAGCTGTGTGAAAATAGTTCAAACATGGGTGTTAATATTATCTTTCCAAAACAATCACACATCCCCAAACTCTCAGGCATCAGGCATTGGTTACTGTACACCCTGCATCATTCATGGGTTACTTCATCCGAGGTCTCAGGTTATTGCCAGTCCCAGACCTGGAATTTTAGATTTTTCAGCTTTGCTGCAAATCACACTCCTGGGGAAATCGAGGAGTAGGTGTGCTGTTTTAGTAAATTTGAATAGATTTAGCTGAGTTGTAGTTGTGCAAAAAATCACACTCCTCACAGTGATTTGAGGAGAATGATGGTGTGTGATGGCACTTGCAGGCCTCAAAATTCAAGACCTGCAGCCCTTGTGCAGTATCCCAAAAAAGGGGGCTAACTTATGCTTAAGTACACTAGGCTCCACTCCTTTCAACAATTTGATGTTTCACTACAGAAGGAAAAACTCTGGTTTGAATCTTTACTTGGAACAAACCAGCACCACTACCACTAGTTTGTAAATAGCCTAATAGTAAAGTTAGTCTAAACCTGAAAGTAGGAGTTGTAAATAAATGACAGTTTATGGCAATTTAGCAACTAAGAAAGGTAAAGTTGTTTTAATGTTTCATAAAAGAGTAAATACTTGCTTTATTGCCTTGAAATTTTTCAGTACCCTTAAAGGAAAATATTGTGTTTGTTTTTCAAGAAAAATTCATCCTTTTAAAACTCATATTTATTGACACAGGGTGATAGATTATCAAAAACCAGAATGCAAAAATGCATTGAGGTTTCGATGATACATAAATGTACTGTTTTTCAAATTTGACATCATGCACCATTATCTTCTAACTCAAATGTTATACTAGCATGTTCAAAAAATGATGTTGTTATTCCAGATGCCCTTTTGACCTTCACAAAAGCCATACATAGATAGATAAACCAACATCTTGAGATATAACTTTAACAAGATTTGAAGACTTTGACCCCTGGTGACCTGAAATGACCTTTGACCTCCACCAAAAAAGAAAAAGGGCACATCTCCTGACTAAAACGCATCTACATACCAAATGTGAAATCTATCCAAGTTTCCTATCTTGAGATATCGTGCTAACAAGAATTTCAGACTTTGACCCCCGGTGACCCCACCCCAGATGATCTTTGACCCCCACCAAAAATGATAGGGACCATTTCCTGACCATAACGCATCAACATACCAAATATGAAATCTATCCAAGTTTCCTATCTTGAGATATCGTGTTAACGAGATTTTCAGACTTTGACCTCCAGTGACCCCAGATGACCTTTGACCTCCGCAAAAAACAATAGGGACCATCTCCTGACTAAAACGCATCAACATACCAAATATGAAATCTATCCAAGTTTCCTATCTTGAGATACCGTGTTAACGAGATTTTTAGACTTTGACCCCCAGTGACCCCAGATGACCTTTGACCTCCGCAAAAAACAATAGGGACCATCTCCTGACTAAAACGCATCAACATACCAAATATGAAATCTATCCAAGTTTCCTATCTTGAGATACCGTGTTAACGAGATTTTTAGACTTTGACCCCCAGTGATCCCAGATGATCTTTGACCTCTACGAAAAACAATAGGGACCATCTCCTGACTATAACGCATCAACATACCAAACGTGAAATCCAACCAAGCTTCCTATCTTGAGATATCGTGTTAACGAGATTTTCAGACTTTGACCCCCAGTGACCCCAGATGACCTTTGACCTCCGCAAAAAACAATAGGGACCATCTCCTGACTATAACGCATCAACATACCAAACGTGAAATCCAACCAAGCTTCCTATCTTAAGATATCGTGTTAACGAGATTTTCAGACTTTGACCCCCGGTGACCCCAGATGACCTTTGACCTCCGCAAAAAACAATAGGGACCATCTTCTGACTATAACGCATCAACATACCAAACGTGAAATCCAACCAAGCTTCCTAACTTAAGATATCGTGTTAACGAGATTTTCAGACTTTGACCCCCGGTGACCCCAGATGACCTTTGACCTCCGCAAAAAACAATAGGGACCATCTTCTGACTATAACGCATCAACATACCACATATGAAATCCAACCAAGCTTCCTATCTTGAGATATCGTGTTAACGAGATTTTCAGACTTTGACCCCCGGTGACCCCAGATGACCTTTGACCTCCGCAAAAATCAATAGGGACCATCTCCTGACTATAACACATCAACATACCAAATATGAAATCCAATCAAGCTTCCTATCTTGAGATATCGTGTTAACGAGATTTTTAGACTTTGACCCCCAGTGACCCCAGATGACCTTTGACCTCCGCAAAAATCAATAGGGACCATCTCCTGACTAAAACGCATCAACACATTACATATGAAATCCAACCAAGCTTCCTATCTTGAGATATCGTGTTAACGAGATTTTCAGACTTTGACCCCCAGTGACCCCAGATGACCTTTGACGTCCGCAAAAAACAATAGGGACCATCTCTTGACTATAATGCATCAAAATACCAAATATGAAATCCAACCAAGCTTCCTATCTTGAGATATTGTGTTAACGAGCTTTTCAGACTTTGACCCCCTGTGACCCCAGATGACTTTTGACCTCTGCCAAAAACAATAGGGTTCTTCCTCTCAATATGGCCTATCTATGTACCAAGTTTGAAAACTGTGGGACATTCCTATCTTGAGTTATCGCAAAGTGTCACAAACACACACACACATACATCCACACATACACACACCCATACACACACACACGCACATACACACATACATACACACACACGCCATCATGAATGCATAGGTTTCTCTTTCATCGAAACCAATAAGGCAGTATGTGAGCCTTCTTTTGAAGAAATAAGTTTTCCACAGGTAGAATTTCAGTTGTTTGTTGCTCAAGAAAAATTTGTTCAACCAAACTTTCAACACTTCAAATGATGCAATGCCAATGGTTCTTCTTGTGCATAGTATTTTGAAGAGGTATACTGTAGCTATTACTGAGGTTTATGATACAAACTGAATTGTTGGATAGCATCTTAGCCATTTTCTTTGTATTCTCTGTTGGGTGCATTTTAAACACAATATTTCCCTTGAAGAATTGACAGAACAATACCCACAATGGTAGCTTCTGCCATTTTTCAACAATTTGGTTTAAAGGCACAGCCACGGACTTCACATGGACAGAGCATACTCATGCCATACTGCACGGTACATTGTTGCTACCATACCTGTGAGAAAAAGCTCACCAAGATGGCTGTCTGCTATGGTTTTGTGTGAAAGTTTGGACTTGCTCAAGTATATCACCATATTTTGCAAGAAAGTTGAAATATTTTTTAAATATGACAAGGTAAGGTCAAAATCCCTTCACATGTTGCAGGAATATGATATTTTTTCCCCATTCAAGTTTAACATAAATTGCCTAAGATATTAGAGAGTAGTCCTCAAATCAGACGATTAATAAGTTCATGGCAGCCATCTTGGTGCACCTTTTTTGTCCCAGTCTGTGTGGACCAGCTACGGATAGGACATACATGTTACATGCCATGCCCCTGGTCCGTGGGCACAGCACATTCTCAACATTGCTATGTAGTTTTCTGTGTACTAGACAAAAATCAAAAACATTAATACTGTTGCTTTACAGTAGTGGAATGGATTAAAACATAAGTGGTAGCTAGTCATTATCTACCTACAAAGCTTGGCCCAGGAAAAATAAATCCACACTTTGGATACTGGCTTTAGACAATTGAAAAACAAATTCCAATCTTTTGCGACCAGGATTTTTTTCCAAGTCACTTAAATTGTAAATTACACAAGATATGCCTTTAATATCCCAGGAATATCGTACACTTGCAACATGCATGGATATTTTCGATTCACATTAACTGCTCATGATTGGTATCGTTAGAACCGTCACAAATGGTGCTGGTAGTACCCTAATACTAGTACCAGAAGAGCCAAAAAGTAGGATTTTTTTACACATGTATGCAAATATCCACGAAAACACCATGAATTGACATACCTGCAGTGTTCTCATAATCCCTGCCTCCCCACTATTATTCAAAACATTTAGTTGCCCCACGCTCAACACATTGGTAAAGAAAATGAAACTTGCTGCAAATTAGTGTCTGATGACTGTGGGCAGCGACTTAACCAGGGCTGCACTGCAATTCCCCACCGGATAGTCCAACAAAAGCACTCAGAAAATTATTTTACAGCAGGTTGCAAAAATAATTTCTACAAATCATGTAAGTCCCCCTCCTCAATTACCACCAAAAGATATTTGGTAGAACTTTACCAATTTATTTCCATAAAAAGTTGATTCATCAAACTTTCTTACTATAGAAATTACCACTGTTGAAACATTTTACAAAGTGTTTCATGTTTGAATTATGGAATGCATCGTGCAGCAATCCCTTCTACAACAAGAGCCCAATGGGCACTGTGGTTCCTTGCTAGATATTATAAGAACTGTACAGCCAGTCTGTGAAATAGAGCTAAGCAAAAGCTCATACTCAATGTTTGTAACATCTTCACAAGTGGTATTTTAGAACTAATTTTACATGAAATCAAAGATTAAATTTCTGTGGCCTTACTGACATTCAACTTTTGTAATGCTTGGTACAGTAATCCTTCAAAAACACTACCTCATTTCCATATGTATTTATGCTTGTAATCAAATTTGATATTATCACCAATAAATGATACACAGTGTGGTCAGAGAGAGAAAAACACCCCTTGTATTTCTCTCACAAGTTATTTTTACCGGATCTTAAATAAAACTTGCTGTTACTTTAAAACAATCTACCACTTGTCCTGTTTGCTACCTCTACACAGAAAACAGGGTTTATTCAGCAGTCAAGCAGAAAGCAAAGTGATTAATGAAGTGTGATAATAGAATGAGGATAAGGTTACCCCCACAGAGCACAGCAGTATAAAAGAGACATATTGTAGAATCCATGCATTGCTTCCACTGGCAGAGAGACCAGTTTAATGCAGAGTGACCTGTGCTCAGTGAAATCTACAGATTTCAGTTATTGCCCTCTTAAAACTTTGAATGATCCAAAATATGCGTACAACCCAAAGGAATCATTACTGAACTAACATAAAGAACAAATTTCTAAGGTGTTTGTGTGTTAGCATGCAAAACCAGGTGAGATAAAAAAATCTATTGAAACTATCTTTATCTAGCTTACAAGATTTTCTAAACAACATTTCCAGCAGTTGACCTCCAGTGACCTTGATGACCTTTGACCTTAACCAAACACAGATTGATTTGAAATCTGTCCTTTCTATCTTAAAATACTGTGTTAAAACTTTTTTCAGTGTTTGACCCCTGGTGACCTCAGATGACCCCTTGACCTTCACAGAACATATCCAATTTCATCCTTACACCATAACACATCCACACACCAAGTATGACATCTATCCAAGTTTCCTAACTAGAAATATCCTGTTGAAAAGGTTTTTAGTTTTTGACCTCTGGTGACCCCAAATGACCTTTGACCTCCACCAAAAACGATAGGGCACACCTTCTCCCTATGACGAATCTATGTACCAAATCCAAGTTCCATCCAACCTTCCCTTGTTGAGTTAGAGCGTACCGAAGCAAGTGTCACACACACACACACACACACACACACACACACACACACACACACACATACACACACACACACGCCAACCTGACTACAAAGGTTCCTTTGCTACCGCAAGGAACCAATAACACAGTACAACAGTGTAATTCACAGTACAGTAGCTATCAATACTGTACACCAACACAAGTGAGCTGATTTCACATGACCATGTGCCAATGTTTTAAGCTGAATATACTGTGTGTCGAGTCCCATTACTTCACTGTGAAATTTAATTTCTGAAAGAATGTTCGTTTCGTTTGAGCGAAAGTTGTTCTGACTTACAGTTAAAAGAAAGGTTAAGGTCATGACAGGATTTGGTATGTTAGAGGGGTACTTATTCTGAGCTTTTAGGTGAAATTTGCATTGAAATCGGATGTGCGGTTCTCAAGATATGAACATGTAAAGTTTTCACATTTTCAACAAAAGGTGAACTTGAAGCAAGTACATATGACACACATCCCCACATTAATGGACAGTTTTTGTTTTTCTTTTAACTTTATACTGGATTTTCTCCTCAACACTCCCATATTATTAAAATGTGATTGCATAAGTCGCACAAGAATTTTGCAAACTTTGCATCCCCCACAGGGAGGTCATACTCTGTTAACTTCAAGGTCAGCACAACAGTCTGATAAAACAACTTAGGGAATCAAAGCATTCCTTGTCAATGTGAGGAAGTGATATAAGCTCTGCTGCCCTCAAACTCACTTTTGAACACGAATCTACCGACTTTATTTACTGATATCTCAAGAAATACATGTCCGATCTGAATGGAACTTTCACCACACTGTGTAGATTTTGTTCCTCTTTCAGATATGAAAATTAAATTTTTGCTTAATCTTCCCCTTTAACATAATGGAGAAGTCCCATTATCTCACTGTGTCAGAAATCCTCAAAGCAATGTTCATGTCAGCACTTGCAGTGCAATGATTCTTTGCCTGCTTGCAAAGAATTTCACAATCCATATAACGCTGTGTGTTAAATTTTGTACGTGAGATAATTTTAATCAAACAATGCATGGTAACTTTTCCAAATACACATTGTAAAAGAATTTGCTGATGAGTAGTGATAGATCGAAGATTGGGCAGAATGTGGAGAGAAGGAAGTTCCTTGTTAATTTGAAAAGTACTAGTTCTGCGAAATTAACATTAAACGGCAATTTCCGAATTTCCTACTGGGAAATTGTAACTGGAATGGTGCAAAATGAAATCAAGTGAACATCGCATGGGGTTTTTAGTAACATTTCAGTAGTATTTCTTTCAATTTCAGGAAGTTTAAGGAAAGATTTTCACCTTACAGTTGAGTACAGGTCTCCATGATACTTGGGTACCATATAGTCTGAGGTATTGTACTGTACCTGTGCATACCGGTGCTTGCAGAAATACCAGTATAAGGTGAAACATTAATGGATATGTGAAAAAAAAGCTAGTTAAGTGTTTTGTGCATGTAATAATCATCTAAAACACCAACCTCACTTATGAACTTACTACAAAATGGGGGAAATCACCATTGTAAAATGATGCTTTGCACCATGGTGAAAAAAGTTGGGAACCTGAGAGGCTACTTCCAGGGAAATTTTGGCATTTGGTGGGAAACTTTGGCAAAAAGAAAATTTCTCATGGAACATGCATTTTCATGCTCATGGAAATAAAGGAAGAATTGTGAGAAATTTTACTCCTTTCCTGCAGAATAATTCTGCACCCTTCTTGGGGGAAATGAACATTTTGTCCAGCCCTGCTTTGTACCTTTTATTAGAAGTTTCCCATTCATACAAGAAACCAAGAAGCCCTAAACCTGGAGGATCATGAAGAAAATATTGAATACAGTAGCTGGGTAAGATTACTGTTTAACCAATGAATGATAAATTATGAAGCACCAAGATGAGTGGAAGCTAAACTTGAAAAAAAAATTTTGGCATTTGGTGGGAAACTTTGGCAAACAGAAAATTTCTCATGGAACATGCATTTTCATGCTCATGGAAATAAAGGAAGAATTGTGAGAAATTTTACTCCTTTCCTGCAGAATAATTCTGCACCCTTCTTGGGGGAAATGAACATTTTGTCCAGCCCTGCTTTGTACCTTTTATTAGAAGTTTCCCATTCATACAAGAAACCAAGAAGCCCTAAACCTGGAGGATCATGAAGAAAATATTGAATACAGTAGCTGGGTAAGATTACTGTTTAACCAATGAATGATAAATTATGAAGCACCAAGATGAGTGGAAGCTAAACTTGAAAGAAAAATTATGCAAAATGACATACCTTGAAACATTGAAAATGTATTCTTGTCTGTTCTTTCTAGGGTTGAAAACAACAATCACACATCTGAAATAAATAGACAAATTTGTATGCAAAATTTTTCAAACGGAAGTTGCTACTGGAATGGTGTTTTTGCACGTAATATAATGAAATAAAAATGCAAATGTCATTTTTTTAAAGTACTCACTTGGTCACCAGGTCATGCTTTTAAACAAAAATTGTAAAAGCCCTCAGAGAGCCAAACATTATAAACTACGATATATATCCTGAAATAATCATAATTATTTAAACTTGCAAAGAACTTTTAATCCTTTGACTATTTTATAGTACATAGTATAAATAGTGCAGCTGTTGCAGTACAACTAAACAAACAATACAATAAAACTAAATTTGGTTACTGCAGGGAAATTGCCGAATACTTTACTATTCAAATCTTGTATAGAAGTTTGTAAGAACTTTTCCATTCTATAGTATATAAACACCAAAAACTGTATAGCTTTGCACACAAAATTAAGTGCTACACATTTTGCATAATTTGCAAGCTTGTGGAGCAACTAGTGATGCCATGACTGATAAATTATTCCCTAAATTGGTAGTCTGTCCAACACAAAAAAGGTATTGCCAGGTGAACTATTGAAAAACTGCCCAATTTTTTTTTTTTTTTCATTAACATTATGGAACTTACAAGGCCTGCACATGTATAATATCATATGGTGTTGTACACTGAGAATTAATTGTCAATATCCAGGGAAGCCACACTTACCCTGCAGCATATGCAACATGTCCAGTACAAGGACAACAGGCCAAAGATGGATCACTTTGTGATGTTAAACCAAGAACCCTCTCCAAAGTGACCTACAAATTAAAAATCATTAAAACAGTATCGACAATGAAAAAACAATATTTACAGCACTTTTAAAACATTAGTTGCACCTCCTTGGCATAAACAGTGTTCTCACTAGGCCCCCAAATCAAAGAGTCCCTGAACCCTAAACTTTTTTTTCCAAGAGTCCCATCAAGTTTCTGAGGGTCCCATATCTTGTGGAAGAGTCCCAAGATGAAGCATCGACAAAAATGCAGTACACAGAAAAGAAAAAAAAACGTTTGGCTATAAATGAAAGTTCCCTGCATGCGGCATTAACTTCCGGCAAAAATCAGTGGGCTTCGCAATTTCCATTCAGATGTTCTGATGTGATATTTGCAACACGCCGCTGTGTAAAAGTGGTCTGGCATTGACAAGTGATGTTACTCTGACTAAGCTGGACAACAGCGCAGTGGATGATCTAGTGCATACATAGCACCGGCGATATCACAAAACTGGGCCACATTACCAACATCTGTCTAGTCGGAGAAAGTTTTCTTGTCAAGTTGAATACGAACTGCAATGATAAGAAACTTCGGTAAGCAAATTTCCTACATAGATTTTGTGAAGTGATATCGATAATGAACATTACAAGGCAATGAGTTCGTGTGAACTTTTGAACACAAACTGTTCTATGCCTCCTTGACGAAATTTTACATGCATTTTGCAAGCAAATCCTGTGCGTTCCTGGGGCGCACAGTATTTTGTTGCAAGCGTCTCGAGTCAAACTCATGCGTCAGGGACCCGGGAGCTCGGGTTAGTGAGAATCCTGATAAAGGTGTACCTATTAACTTCATGCTTTAAAGGGAAATATTGCATTTGTTTTACAAGGAAATTTCATCATATAAAACCAGTATTTATTGGCAAAGAGTGATAGCAACTACAAATAAGGCAGTATGGTAGCCTTCTTTTCAAGAATCAAGTTTCCTTCAGATAGACATTCAGTTGTTTGTTGCTCAAGAATAATTTGTTCACCCAAACTTACAACATTTCAAACGATGCAACTTCCATAATTCTTCTTGTACATTTATTTTGAGGAGATGAAACTATTGCTGGGGTACATTGTTGAGACAGAAAGATTTGACAGTGAATAGAGCTATTTACTTTTGACACAATGTTGGAGGATATTACATGCAATATTTCCCTTGAAAGTTAGCACTCTAGCTAATCACCTGAAAGCATTGGTACTTCACTCAGCCTCACCAGAATTATACTGATTGCATATCCTTTTTTTTTTTTTTTTTGGGGGGGGGGGGAGGAGGGAAGTCCAAGGGGGAAAAGAAAAGTAATGTCATGGAATGGCTCAAATCAAATGATGACTTCACAAACTTACTTCCACACATCTATCAGGCCCTACACAGTACACACCAGTGTTTCCCTTGAGTGAAAAATCTGAATATTTTTAATGAAGTAACAGTTCGATGTTGGTAGCTGATAAATGTGGCCGCGTGAAAGGCAGCACTGAAACACCTTTCAGTAAATTTCCTTCTGATGTTATCCAAAGTTCTCCAAAATATCAAGATTTTCGTTAAATTCATTGTAATCCATTCAATTTATACAAAATTGTGGTCAATAAATATAGATCATTATTAATATTAACAAATACATGGAATATATATAATCAATAAAAATTTTAATCGTCCAAAGAAGTGGAAGTATTATATCATTTTCACCAAGCAGTTACTGCTGTTGACCCAATCAGAAGTATAGCAGAAATTTAGGTCAACAGCCTGTGGTCTGGGCCGGCATCTGGATAAGGTGTATTCCATGTAAAGTCTATGCTAGAGACCGGCAAAGAAAGTTGAATGTTATGAAAAAGACGATAATGTGCATTTTTGAAGCTTTGGGGAGTTGAAGAGTTGCCACTTGTAAGCTGCATTTGTCCCTCACAGTCGTGATTTCGGAAGGTGTATGGAAAAGGACTGTGTATGGCTTAGGTCCATTAAGTGTGGTACAGGGTCCTGTTCAAGGATTAGTAGGCCTATATGCCTAACATTATTTTAACTTCACATATTAATCATTTATTTAAAATGCTTGGTAAGATACTGAAGGATTCATCATTCTTTCACCAACGATCACATTCAAACCTGAAACGTAATAAGCAAAAGTAGTCTAGTTTTACAGCCAATGTTGACAGGTTTGTCCATGACTGTAGTAGATCACAATTAAACTAATGTCAACAGTTGAATGGGTTAGCCTAGTTGCTTGGTTTTCTGGGGTTGGGAAAGTTTTGGACTGCAGGGCATCTTCATTCTTATTGGGGCGTTTAACTGTTATGTTAGGCCAAACTGCTATAGGCCTAGGCCTAGGTCTAATTGTTATGTTATGTTAGGAATAACAACACCAATTTGACAGATGATCAGTCAAACAAACAGAAATGAAATGCAATGCTCACAAGGCCTCGCCTAATTTACTCTTCATATCCACTGGCTTAGCTCGTTTTGGCTGTTCGTACACATTAATATTTAGCCTTAAGGCCTACATAGCAATAACGTTTTGAATTTCATAACACTGACAGTGACACTGCTGTTACTGTTACTGTTAGTGTTAGGCCTACTTAGTGTTACAAGCCTAGCCTAGGCTAGGTCTAACTCCCTGTTACGATACACGATACCTTGCAACGTTAGTCAAGCCCAACTTACTTTTCCACCAAGATGGGTAACACGGCCTTTTCGCTTGTGCGAAAGTGTTACTTTAGATTTCCTTCCCATTGTCGAGCATTGCAAGGTCCGTGTGAGAAGTTGCTGAATTTTAAGTTAAAAAAGTAATCAATCCATCCAGTTTTCTGATTTCGTTTCAACGTTTTGTATGTAAGTTACTATAACCATCACAGTGACTAATATGGTACGTACGAGCACTCAATCGAGTAGTTTTATCATAATGCATTGCTGCATTGGGTTTCAAATACATCTACAGTATTTTCACAACGTCCACTGTGAGTAGAATTAAATGATTGGTCAATTTTCTGCTACATGCACAAACTTCGTCCTATGAAAGAGGGCGAGCTTCTTTTTTTTTCGAGAAACGTCAACCTGTTGGTAAAATAAAAGCAGGGCAATATTCATTAACACTTGAGTGGCAGATAGCTCTACTCCAGCTGCTGCGTACCAATTGTGTTTCGCATGTGCGGCATGGGTTCATATGTAGGGCCTATGTGTGTTTTCCTCCAGGTCACTTCGGCTTCCCTCCCACATAGCTAGGCTTGCCATTAAAATCAGTTAACCAGACGACTTTGCTTTATTTCTACTTCGAAATGTGCATATAGAGTAAATGATTCAATTCTTATGCCGGTACTAGAGACAGTACCTGGCGTAGCCATGGGATAGGGAAAGGTGGGGGGGACTGGGGGAGGGGGAAGATTGCTCCCTGGCTCGAAAAAGTGACGAAAATTAGGAAGTTTGTCACTTGAGACAGAAGTCAACTGCCGTGTGGTTTTCCTAATTTTCTTTCATAAAATTCCGAATTCTTTCCAATAAAAGCGCCATATTTGTTATCATTTGCTTTAAAATGGCAAAACTTTCTGCAGACTTCGCACTTCAAATTGCTTGCAGTCTCTTATGCAGTAAGTGGTCGCCCATAAAATCAGTCTAGTAGTGAACTTTTCAGAACCGCGCTCTAACATAACATAACATAACAAGTTAAAGGGCAAAGGAGGGTAAAAACCCCATATCGAAAAGTTTCGACCATAAATTGTACCTCCCAAATGCGTAACAGTGTGCGGGCGCATTTTGCATTTTTAGGTTTTTCGCTTTATGTAGTATTCGGGGTTGTGTTTTAAGGTCTGGCTAAACTGGATTTGTGATGTGCATACTATTGCGCATCTAATGAATGTTTTTTGGCTGGGCACACCTTACTTTTGTAGTAAATCATTTATTTATGGGATTTGATGACTATTGGCCAAAAACGTTTTTCATCCCCAATAGCCTACATAATTTAGAGGATTAACACTTATAGCCACAAATATATTCTTTTTTCTTCTTCAATCAGTTATGTCATTTTGTCAGAGGAACAAGTTTGTAAAAAGTTAAAGAGTTTGAAAGCTAGTAAGGCCCCTGGGCCAGATGGGGTCCACCCAGCCATTTTACGTGAATGCTTTGGCTGCTTCTGAAAGTGAAAAGGATTGGGTTACAGTGCGGGAGGGACGCAAATCACAAGGGTCTGCAAAAGAAGTTTTGGGAGATAGTGTCAAGCTTTCAAATTCTTATTCTGGGTTGTCAGTGTAGGAGGTTGGCGTCGGTAAGGAGGAACCAAATTCTGGTACTGGTAGTGGTCTGTGGGAGGGAGAAAAAGTTCGGGGGAAGACTTTGTTGATTGGGAATTCCATTATAAGGTATTCTGACAGGGAGTTTTGTAAGAAAGACAAAGGTAAAAGGGTTAGAGTTTGCTTACCAGGTGCTCAAATTGAGGATATTTCAGCTAGGGTCAATCAAATTGTGGGGAACGAGGAAGTGGTTGCAGTTCAGGCTGGTACCAACAATCTCTGTAGGGATAGTCAATTTTTACTCAGGTCAAAATTTAAGGAACTGATCAGTAAACTTAAGTCCACACGCAGTAAGGGGATTATTTGTGGTATTCTCCCTAGGTTTGATAGAAAGGTTTCTTCGGGTAAAATTGCGAGTTTGAACAAGTGGTTGCAAAACGAGTGTTCTCGGGGGGGGGGGGGGGGGGTTCAAATTTGTTGATACATGGGCCAAATTTCATAATAGACGAGATCTATTTGCTAGAGACGGGCTGCATTTGTCAGGCGTTGGGGCCAATGAATTGGGAAGGATGGTTACTAGGGCTGTGGAATCCCAGTTGTCAAACTAGTTTCAGGGGCGAGGGATTATGGTGCTAGGAGTATCTCTGATGTTGGTTGTGTTGAGGGTCCTATTCAAGCTCACAGAGGTTTTAACCATATCTCAACTGACAGGGCAGTTTCTGGGATCAAAGTCGTGTTTGCTAATGTACGGAGCATTCTTAACAAGTTCGATGAATTTCTTGCACAGATTTCCATTGACAATCCAGACATTGTTGGAGGTACTGAATCATGGCTCCATAGTGAGGTAAGCAACTCTGAAATTCAGGTTCCCGGGTACAAAATTTTCAGGCAAGATAGGATTGATACTGTCGGCGGTAGGGGTGGAGGGGTTTTATTGTTTGTCAAGGATAGTTTAAATTGTGTTGAAGTCACAACCAAGTTTTCCTGTGGGTTCTCTAACTGCTTGTGGTGTGAACTTAGCTGTAGCAATGATTATGGCACCCCCTTGCTTGTCGGTATTGTTTACCGTTCACCAAATTCTTGCGTTGAGAATAATCAGAGTTTGTTCCAAATTTTTAGGAAAATTTCTTCCAAAAAGGCTGTTGTGTTTGGGGATTTTAACTTTCCAGATATTGATTGGCATTCCTGTACTAGTGGGTTACATGGAAGGGATTTTCTTGAGGTTGTGACTGATGGTTTCTTTACCCAGCATGTTCTGTTTCCCACTCGTGAGGATAATTGCCTTGATTTGGTGTTAAGTACAGATGAGAACATGGTTAGAAATGTAGCTAATGGTGGTAAGATTGGGTCCAGTGACCATGACCTTATTTGTTTTGAGTTACATTGTTTCAGCAATCATGCTAGTAGTGACAAAAGAATTCTAGATTTCAGCAAGGCTAACTTTACTCGTGCTAAGGAGCTTTTAACCATAGATTGGGCGGCCCGTTTGTCTCACTTAGGCCCTGCTGAGGCATGGAGTGTTTTCCGGGATGTTCTTTCTGACACAACAAAGTAGTGTATCCCACTTAAGAAAGCTGCCGTTAAAAATAGGCCAATTTGGATTTCTAGAGAAGTTCTTAGAGCAACTAGGAAGAAACGTAAGTGTTGGCGTCGCTATAGGGCCAGTAAAAGTCCAGAAAACTTAGCAGCTTACAAGAAGCAGAAATTCTTAGTTAAAAATTTGGTAAATGGAACTAAAACTAGGTTTGAAAAGCAGTTGGCCAAGGAGGTTAAGATAAACCCCAAAACTTTTCATGCCTATGTGAGGTCTAAGCAGAAGCTTAAGGAGGGTGTGGGGCATCTCAAAGGTGATGATAATACTTTGGTTAGTGACCATCAGGATATGGCTAATTTGTTAAATGACTATTTTGTATCTGTTTTTACTGAGGAATCATCTTTGTTGGGGACTTGTAAGGGTTCTGATGTCTCTTCTTCAATCAGTTATGTCATTTTCTCAGAAGAACAAGTTTGTAAAAAGTTAAAGAGTTTGAAAGCTAGTAAAGCCCCTGGGCCAGATGGGGTCCACCCAGCCATTTTACGTGAATGCTCTGAGATTTTGTCAGTTCCTCTTTCCATCATTTTTCAGAAGTGTCTGGATTCGGGTTTTGTTCCTACTGACTGGCGGGTAGCAAATGTTACTCCCAATTTTTAAGAAGGGGGATCGAAGTAATCCTTGCAATTACAGGCCTGTCAGTTTAACCAGTGTTGTGTGCAAAGTTATGGAATCTTTGATTAAGGATAGTTTACTTAAGTATCTTTTAGATAATGAGTTACTTAATCTGTCACAGCATGGTTTCCTGCCAAGCAGATCTTGTGTTACTAACTTACTGAGCTTTCTTGAAGATGTCTCTTCATCTCTTGATTCTGGGTATGGCGTTGATGTCATTTACCTTGACTTTTCAAAGGCTTTTGATAAAGTTCCATTAGGTAGGCCAATGGTTAAACTGCATAGGTTAGGGGTTCAGGGCAATTGTGCTGATTGGATAAATTCGTGGCTTCATGGTAGATCTCAGAGAGTTGCTGTCAATGGTAACTTCTCCTCTTGGAAAGAAGTCACAAGTGGAGTACCGCAGGGTTCTGTCCTTGGCCCACTTCTTTTCTTAATTTTCATCAATTATATTGATAGTTCTCTTACATCACGTGTAAGTAAGTTTGCAGATGATACTAAGCTTTATAGGAAGATTAGCATTTTGGATGATGCCTTACTGCTGCAGAAAGATCTGGATAGGTTATTTTCTTGGTCTCAGACCTGGCAAATGTCTTTTAATGCAGATAAGTGTAAGGTCCTTCATTTTGGTCCCAAAAGTTTTAGCTATGATTATAACATGAATGGCTGTGTTTTAAGTAATGTCACCTCTGAGAAAGATCTGGGTGTTGTAATTACTGGGGATTTAGAGTCATCAAGGCAGTGTGCAGCCACTGCTGTAAAGGCTAATAGAGTGCTTGGATTGATCAAGAGGAATTTCATCAATTTTAGTAAGGATATTGTGCTTAATTTGTATAAGCAGTTGGTAAGACCCCATCTTGACTATGCAGCTCAGGCTTGGAGTCCCTTCTATGAAAAGGACAAGTTTCTTTTAGAGCAGGTTCAGAGGAGAGCCACTCGCCTCATTCCTGAGGTGAGAAATTTGCCTTATCATGCTAGGCTTAAACATCTTGGGCTTACCACCTTGGAGCTGAGAAGGATTAGGGGAGACATACTCCAGGTTTTCAAGTTCCTTTGTGAAAGGAATCCCCTTAGAACTGACTTGTAGTTATTTAAATTAAGGGTTCAAGGTAATTCTCGGGTGCGTGGGCATTGTAAAAAGCTTGAAAAGCCTTTTGCAAGGCTTGACATTAGGAAGTTTAGTTTCTCCCATAGAGTTGCCAACGAGTGGAATTGTCTACCAGATTGGGTAGTTAACTCCCCCTCAGTTCACTGCTTTAAGGTTAACATTGACAGGTTTTCCATGGCTGTGGTACAATCTGATTGTTTGGGGCTGTTGTCAAGCTTTGGTGGTTTGACTTTTGATTAGGGTTTGGACTTCAGGGCATCTTATGGGGCCTTGGCCCTCCTTTGCCCTTCAACCTGTTATGTTATGTTATATTGACACGGCTAAACGCGTTTCTAGGAGCTGCATGTCATAGGTAACAGGGGGAGAAGAATTGATTTTACTTGGATCTTTATTTTTGTCGTAAAACGCGTGAGGTGAAGGCATAAAATGGCCCATTATTTTAGGGAAGTTCTCCAAATTATGACGTCACAAGATTTTGAAATCGTCAAAAATCATGTATTTCGAATGAAAATCGGCATTTCATCAGCTCCTTTCACCTTGGCATATCATTCAAAAGCAGAATCGATTTAGCTTACCTTAATTAGCACATTTAAAAAAATTTTGATATAAAATGAGCAAATGATCGTTTTTGTACAAAACTTTTCGATATGCATAAGATGCTCAGTCTATAGAACAGACCCAAACCAACACCTAATCCAAACAAAAACTAAATAAACCCAATACAATCAGAACCTGCCAATATTTTCTTCAATATAAGACAAGGCTTAATTCTAAAATATTCTGTCTAAAAAGGTACAAAAGTTTTTGGAAGCGTTTTGAATGTCGCCAAGAGACCTCAATTCGCACTCCTTAGAAAACAGTCGCACTCCTTAGAAAACATTATGTAACAACATAATGTTCACCACTTGATATTAGGAAGTTTAGTTTCTCCCATAGAGTTGTCAACGAGTGGAATTGTCTGCCAGATAGTTAACTCCCCGTCAGTTCACTACTTTAAGGTTAACATTGACAAGTTCTTTCATGGCTGTGGTACAATCTGATTGTTTGGGGCTGTTGTCAAGCTTTGGTGGTTTGACTTTTGATTAGGGCTTGGACTTCAGGGCATCTTATGGGGCCTTGACCCTCCTTTGCCCTTCAACCTGTTATGTTAACAACGATTTTCAGTTGACAAGCTATCTCAGATATAGGTGAATAGGTCGGAGGCAGACTCTTCAATGGTCCCCAAATTTTGAAATTTCCTTGCAGGAAACTCAGTATCTAAACTATTTTCTGCAGTCAAGTTCCATGCATATTTACAAATCATTTGTTCAAAAGAACCCAAAGTTTCGTCGCGCTCCTCGCCACAAACTACGTTCCTTATACATTAGTGTGCAAACTTTAGAAAAAAAAATCAGAAAATTTGGGTGCTTGCCTCCCTCCCGGAAAAAGTCTAGCTAGGCCATTGACTAGAGGCTAGGTCTTGAGACCTGCCTTGGTCTCTGCCTTGCCATCCTGTAGACCAAGGGTGGATCTAGGGTTCGGGGAGGCGATCGCCTCCCTTGGAAAGAAAAAAATTAATTTATTAAAGTTAATAAAAGTTGAACAAAAAAAAAAAAAAACTGAACCACTTATTTTGCAGGACATTTGCGGTATATGTATGTGTTGTAGTGAGTTGCGTATACTCTAACCTCAATAAGTTTGAAACTATTAACTCTGCCGCAGCAAATGTAACTTACATTCAAATGTCTAAAGTCTGTGTCAAAGAATACTTATCACACCTTCAAGTAAATTGGCAAAAGGCCCTCCGTGAGCGGCGGGGAGGGGGCGTGTAGATATTTCCCTGGCTGTTCACCCTTATATGAAAAGTCAATCAAAACAATGCAATGCTATACCGCAAATGATTCCAAAAGGTGTTTAATAGCTCATTTTGTTTTGTTCTTGTATTCACGTTTTTGTAAGCGAATAACATTTTACAGGCGCTACGCGCACTGGACTTCCCTCTTCATTTACATTTCTTTTACACCCGTTTCATACATGATATAAAGGAAAGGTTACACACATCATATATAATGTGAGTTATTCTTTATCTTTCCACTAACATTTTAGGGCTGCAAAACATAGTGTCCGTCTGAATAAGTCTGTTAAACACTACATCTGTCTAGGTGTTTAGGTACATGAAGTAAACGTTATAAAAAAAACTAGCGTAGCCAGAAGGAGGTATACTGCTGCGCCATCCCACCACTCGCAGGTTTTAACTTCCTTAAAATGTGTTAAATAATTAATAAAGGAAGCTTATATGGTGCAAAGCTTAAGTAAAGATACAAAAAAAATCAATGGGGACTGTGGAAACCCCTCCCTTTAAATTCTAGGCCCATGGGGCAGGGAGAAGACTGCCTCCTAATTTTTTGCAAGATATGAATTTCGGGCAGAGGTTTATAAAACATCTGGCAGCAATTTGAGTCTTAAACAATCCGGCATGCTTTTAATCACTTAAAATTGTTATAAGACTGTAAGAGTGTCCCATTCTTTCCAGAATCCTCTCGAAATATTAACAAGCATCCTAGTCACTGTAAATTTTTCATATAATATTAAATAGCAAAATGAAACTTGTCCACACACTTGCAGCCTAAAAACCCAATCATACGTACCTCGATCAGTTTCATTTTATTTCATAGTTTGGACATGCATGATTTTGCCCTACATGGTAGAATATCGATGCTTTTAATCAGGGAGGTGCTGCAATTAACTGTCTGTTTTAAGATTACAAGCGCAAAGAGAGAAGAGTACCTAGGTGCATAAAAAAGCCCAAGTTTTGGCTAGAAAAATTGAATTGGTGTATTTTATCTGATCACTTTCTGATCGTATTGCAATTTGTTCACTTATTACTAAAAAGAAAATTCTATTGCAAATGAAAGTTCTAAGTACCTACTGCTTACAGTAAAACTTCACTGGAGTTGCTGAAAAGTTTGGAAAACACCATTTCTCGAATTCTGAGAGGTTGCTATTTTTCATTTTTTTTATTCTACTCCACGCCAACTTTCAAGGCATTCCTCTTAGATTTTCAAGGCAATTGATTGCATATTTTTGGCAGAGAATCCTCTGCCCACAACCCACAGAGTAACTCACTGTTGATGTCCTTAACTTTGTGGCTGCGATTATTAGCAATTATTTCCTAGACCAGTACACATACAAGCATCCCTTTTTTTTGTCAAAGACAATCGTTCACTGTAATCCCAATTCTTGAGAAAGGAAAAGTTCATTTACCTGTTTAAGGCGGGGTAGCAGAAATAAAATTAAAAGATGGCTAAGGCCTTTCTCATTATATTTTCTTTCGTCACACTACTTTCAATCTTTATTCCAAGCTGATATCAATATTTCACCACATGTGATGTACTATGAAGGGGCTCATTGAGCTGATATTGAAAACTTAATGAGAGTGATAAAGGGTCACTACAACACGACAATGCTTATAGATAGCATAATAAGTCAGGTTTCATATCCAATAGTTACGGGGAAAAGCTAAAATTTTGAATTTTGTAATGTCCTGACTTGTAACGGTTTTGTGCACAATTTGAAAAGTGTCTGGTCACGAATTTTTGAAAACCGAATTGAACCGTTCCGTACTCACATATAAAACAGTTATTTGTTTGTAGGATATGGGGATTGCCCAAGATAGACCATTTGTCATTGGTATGTGAAGAAAACTTAACGGGCTTGGAAAAATTTGTGGAATTTCAATGAGCCGCTTTAAAAGTTTTCGCAAAGGGAGGGGTGGGGGCTTATACAAGCCTGGAAAATGCCATTTTCGACGAGTCGCGAATTTTCAAAATTTTCTGTGGGCTCAGCGCCGAACGTTGGTGGCACTCCGCTTAGTTGGTCGTCAGCCCCGTTCTTTAAGACTTATCCCACCAGGGATTCATGCGTCATGTATTGATACTGTCCCAAAACTGGCCTGGTGGCTCCTCCATTCAGTTATAAAGACATCCAGCCAGTCGAAATTTTGGACCATAACAACCTCCTAAACAGGATACCCAAGCGACGGCCTTGGTTCTGTTCCTCCATACACCTATTTCCAAATAGCAATTACAATGAATTGTGGGATACGTTTTGGGTGTGCGTCAATTTTCACCACAGTAAAATGCCATTGACAAAAATGACAAACACCAAAACTCTATCCCACAATCCTTTGTAATTGTTATTTGGAAATAGGTCTATAATCTTACCAATTGACTTACGTATACGAACAATCAACCAAATCGGGGAGATAAATTATGATGTGAATCCGTTTGAGGCGCTTTAATTAAATACATCGAATAGACTGAAAGCGCGTGGAATCGCGAAGCGCTCGGAAAAATTTGGTTTTTTGAAACAATGATAATTACAAATTGCCACATGTATTGAAGAGAACTCGTAATTTCATGATAAAGAAGAGCTGAGAATATCACACGAATGAAAAAGGAGTTTCTGACCCGGGAAGTGGGGGGGGGGGGGGGGAAGCATACTTCCGCGCGGCCCTTCATTTTTCACTAGGGGCGGCTATCGCCCCGCAGCCACCCCCGCTTCCTACGCCTATGGAATATTCTACTACTAGCACGGGAAAAGTGTTATGAAAGACAGTGGAGTGAGGCTGATGAAAAGGTTTTAAATACGCTGTGCCGCAAATTTTTGTGATCTTTGAATTTCCATGAAAATGTTACCATGACAATGAAACCCTTTCATTTCAGGCAATTTTTTAAAAAAAATCGGCCATTTTGGGCAAAGTGTTGTTGCACAAGACTATGAAGTGTTTATGAATATTTTTGTAACATTATCAGCCGCCCGATACACGATTGCATAATTTTTCATGGAAACGGTGTTTGTTTCTCATTTTTCGAATACAATTTTGGAAAAAATCCCAGCACGTTTTGAAGTTTTCTGTGTAATTAAGAACACGTCAGAATTTTTAGGACTAACATGCACTCCCCGAATTTTTCCAGACCCCTGCCATAAATTCATGTCGTGCGGATTTTGCTTGTTTTTATATTGTTTTGAGAAGGCGTCTGTCGGAAATTACGGTACTTGCAGACAGCAAGCCCTTACACTGTATCCATACGAACCTTTCCGACCTACGCCGAGAATTTTAAATTCGCTACGTGAGAAGAGAAGTTCCTTCAAGCCTCGGACCGTTCTCATTTTCAATCATTTCACTTTTACGCCGTGATTGTGCTACTGAATGTCGGGATAGTGCAGCGATGTTGTTGTCCACTTAAAGCCGATTCTGATTATCTTGTGGGTTGTGTTTTCAGTAACAGACTACAAAATTACTCCAGAAATGGAAAGGATTCCGGTGCTTGGCAACAGAGTTCGTGAAATATGAAGTCATTCACTCATTTTTAATTTATCCAGGCAGGGGCGAAACATGTGCACGCCCGTATTGGCCGTCATGTGTGGAAGCGCGTCAAATTTAGTACCAGTTTGCATTTCAGCTATCAAAGTCAACATATCGAAGGGCCTACTCCCTTTAATCTTGGTGCTCATCATAAGCAATGGCGAACGGAAAACAGGCCAGTGAACCACGTGTCAGGCCCATTTTAAACCATTGCTTAGGAACTGTGTCGCAAAACATCATCTAACTCAAAGCAAACATCTGTCAAAAGGGAAAAGAAACATCTCCCCATTTCGACCCTCCCACATGGAAGTGATCGATCTAAAATCGCTATGGAAACTCCTTGGATATGTTTAACCATTTCTACTGACATGGGCGTCCGGAAGGGGGGGGGAGGGCAAGGGGGGCACTTCCCCCCCCCCCCCCCCCGGAAAATAAAACTTGTGAAAAAATTAATTAAAAATTGAAATAAAAAAAAATTAAAAATAAATCAAAATATTTTCACTCACAGCGTCATTTTCTACTCGTGAAATATGCGGACATTTGACCAGGAGTAGCAAAAGAGAAGATGGTATGATGAATAGTGAAATCGTAATTTGGGGACCATCATTCGTGACATCTATTGGAAATTTGTAATTGTAAAAACTATGCCAAAATTGTACTGGTTTTCAGGTATGTAGTGTGCATATGGCATCCGACAATTGATGAATGCGTTGGTCTTGGTTTGGTCCCATGCTGATCTCAAGTGGCGACGCGCGGATGTAAATGGGATATACAAGGTGAATATGGAGGGGGGGGGGGGGTGTGATTCATAATTGGGTAACGGATGTAGGCCTATACAGCCTGTTTGACAGCGTAAGTTTTATCGTGCATAGGCGTTCGAGGCCGTGACAGAGAGGCAGATTTCCCTTCAACAATTTTTTACATTAAAAATTCTAAAAATCTGAAAATTACAGACATGAAATTCCTCTTTCAGGGCTGTGTACGTGCAGCTTATAACACTCGCCAAGTGTCGTTTCCGGCCATCTGGCGGGTTTGTAAGGCCCAAAATTTTCTTGTACGCTCCGCGCCAACCCATGTAAATGGGTTATACAAGGTGAATATGGGGGGGGGGGGTGTGATTCATAATTGGGTAACGGATATAGGCCTATACAGGCTGTTTGACAGCGTAAGTTTTATCGTGCATAGGGGTTCGAGGCCATGACAGAGAGGCAGATTTCCCTTCAACAATTTTTTACATTAAAAATTCTAAAAATCTGAAAATTACAGACATGAAATTCCTGTTTCAGGGCTGGGTACATGCAGCTTATAACACTCGCTAAGTGTCGTTTCCGGCCATCTGGCGGGTTTGTAAGGCCCAAAATTTTCTTGTACGCTCCGCGCCAACCCATGGTGGCGCTCCGCTTAGATAGTGTACACAATTCAATCACCCATGAATGACCTTGCCCCCCCCTGTAAAAATTTCTGCGGACGCCCATGTCTACTGATATGGAAAACTCCACAGAGGACTTGAGAGGAAGCATAAGAAAGAATGTGCAGAATTCGGCGCGATAGTTCACCGAATAAAACTATGGGTGGTGGAAACGAAAATACTCATACAAGAGTTCTGCCAAAAATTTTATTCATTACAGTTTCTTTTTTCTTTTGATTAAATGTGTAGCTTAAAGGCCCAGTTCTCTCACCCCAAACAATACTAATTCTCCTAACCCTCTTACTTAAGCCCCTCCCACAATTGTCTGAAATTCATCCTCACCCAGGCACAATCTCAGTTTATTGCTTTAGGGTGAGTATAGAAAAACTCGATTTATATAATCAAAACACTCTCAGTACCGTTCATGCTGTGTAATATAAGCTTTGACAATCAGCACTGTTTGAATTAGCTGTCAGTCGAAGAGCTGAGCCAATTGAGAATTTCGGTACCCCGGTACCAAAATTGTAGTTTGGGGTGAAAGGTTTGGCCCTTTAATCTTCAGTACATCAAAGGACAAAATAATGAACAGAAGTTATTTCGAAGTAACAGCCAAATCTCATGGATTTCCGCTTTATTTCCACCAGTTTCATCGCCAGAAATCATTCCGCGATAGATGGACTGTCCAATAGTAGTCTTAGGGGAAGTTGATCATTTTTGAGCTCCACCAAAAACAATTGGGGTTCTTCTTCTCAGTACGGGACATCACTGTACAAACTGACGGGCGCCTTCCACTAAGTATTAATTTAAGCTTTTCTGTTTATAAAATGGAAAAAACGATCAAAACTATGTGCATTTCCACACAAAGAATGTGGATTTCTGTATATTGCAACAAAAATACATTTCACCTCGGCATCGAGATTTCTAGTACATTTTCACGACTGGTTACTTACATTGGTTAGGTTTCTTTCACAAAATTGCCCTATAGATTTATATGTGATAAGTGAGTGCAAAAAATGTAGAATATTTTTAAAGACATTTAAATGCTGTCATGCAAAGGAAGCAAGAAATAAAAAGACTATATGTAAATAATGCAAACAAGCGGAAGGGATCATTTTTCTTTTATTGGTTGGATACAGTCTTTGGCAAGAGATTACCTAAACTCAATCACTACTGTGATCTATGGTTTATAGAATCCTATAGATATATATGCCCAGCTACGTTTCCAGCATTTTCAAGCACACTTGAAACCTGCACTGCGTAGAAAATAAAATCAGGGCTGGGTTTGGAAATGTGACTGAGGACTATGGCCTCTTGGGACCAGTCGGACCTATTTCTCTAAGCCAGAACAAAAGTTCTGCAACATGTAATGGCATGAAGCGACCTTTAACAAATACTTGATCCCATGGTTACCCCTCTGATGCCTACCTTCAACTCAAATTTACTCATTTATATTTAGTATTTATCTCCAACTTCTATTGGCCCATAGCAGTCACATGACTATGCATTATCCCTCCTTAACCTCACAGGAATGGATATAAATGCACCCATCTTAGGCTTCCCCATTCTACTAAGGGGTTGTTCTATTTTAATGCAGTCATTTACAAAGGCAATCTTTTAAATCCCAGATGTAGGCAGACTCATCTGGAAGAAGTTCATTCATAGAGATATCACAGATTTAGTGACTAAACGCTTAGCTCTTATGACACACTGTGCGATAAATGTTAAAGCATTTTGTCTTATGGTAAATTTGTTCTCATGGGAGAGGGCAAGAATGTTACATGCTCATGTTTTGTTAATGATGAGTATGAGGTATATTAAGCAATACTAGCATTCAATATTTTTTGGTAATCATAACTCTCTTTAAAATTTGCTGGATAAGAAACATGATAGAATTCAAATACAAATGCATTTATCCCCCCTCCCAGCTGGAAGTAGTGAGTCTATGTGTTGTGTTCCTCTCCATGTTGTCATGCAGGGCCGGGTAAGTCAAAATCCTCCAAACACGTGAAACAGCGTTTTAATACGTGGAGCATGGATCCATCATTTTTTACAGGAATCATGAGTCAGTCTTCGGAAGTAATGGGTCAATCACATGACAAAGGGGTGAGTCATGCACAAAAATAATTGATGCTCCTAATGACCATTGAGTGACCTCTCCAGGGAGGAAGGGGGGAGTGAGAGGCTGTGACTTGCAATGAGTAAAGCATAAGGATGCTTTAAAGTAATAGAAAATGCTTTTATAAATATTTTTGTTGTGATTATGCTTTTTGTGCAAAGTAAACATTAAAGGAGATAGCACGTTCCTGTGATGACTGACCTCAATGTAGAATCACAAAGTTTTTCAACAGCTCAGAGTAAACATGAACACTAAATAAAACCTGTACATATATAACACTGTCATGGTTACATAAAATGAATTACCTCTGTCTGAGAATGAACTTGCCACTTGGTTCAGTAAGAAATTGACAGACTGTTAACTCAACAGAGAATTTAATCAGAGTCAAAATGCACAAAAGCTTTTAACATTAATCATGAAAGATGTTACAGCTTGTGTCTGGAGGGTGTACCACCATTAAAAACCAATTCATTCCTCATCCTCGCTCCCGCATCCAGCCCCCTGTGTGACATTGAAAAAACTAAAACGAGGATCTGGTCCATCAAGTATCAATGATAGTAATTAAAGTTGCTGTAGATAACATGCATCACTGTAATCTTACAAAAAAAAAGGAGAAAAAATAAATAACCTCTAAAAACTCCTTTCTAATGATGGCTATCTTTTCAAGAAGGCAACAAAATAAGCTCAGGTAACTCCCATAACTTTGGAGTCAGGTACTCGCTGTCCTGTAAGATATCCCTGTGTGTGCACAAAGTAGCTAACATCAGAGAATTTTAGTGGGCCCATAACTTGTGAATAATGAAGATAAAGTAGGACAAAATTTTATTACATTCTTCATTACAACCTGCAAAATAAACAATGAAAGCTCCAAAATCTGCTTTTAATTTTTTTTTTTATCATCATTAAAATTTCCCAGAAGGGAAGTGGGTGTGGGCATTAGATACTTCCAAAGTCATGAATCTCAAAAAGTAGGATTGGGTAGGTGGCCCAAACTGTTTACCTTAAAGGTACCTACTGGTCACAGAATGACAAATATTCAAATTATGATGTATGGAATCATCAAGGAATTATTATGCATTTTTTCTTAGAACTAGTTCTGATGAGCAAATGTAGTTTGCACTTTACTCAAATAGTTTTAACACAAAATAAGGTGGTAACATGATCACTGCTTACTGGCAAGAGGCTGTACTCACTTTGTAAACCATTAATAAACACAACGTTGTTTGGTAAATTTTGAAATCTGAATACATAAACAAACCATTACTTGCAAATGTCTTCCCTCAACAAGAGAATACAAAATTCTTCCAACCACTGGACGTGGGAATTAATGGGTTATAAGAATCATATCCATTCATTTATACAGCCAGGCACAATCACATAAAATATTTCTACAGCATTAATTAATACCCATGTATCACTAAGCATATGAATTTCACTAAAATCTTCAAAGATCACCCTTACTTAACAAATTCCAAAAGTCTAATTGGCTTCAGATGACACATAGAATTTCAGCCTCTTAAAATTGGATTTGAAGTAACATTCTTTGCATCATTTCTTCCAAATGTTTTACAAGTAATATACCGCATGCTGGACATTAACATATGAGGAATGATCAAATGGAGGAAAAAATTTCTGGAGTATGATATTCTCGTAAGATATGAAAAACAATATTGTTTCTTTTTTCTCTCTCGCCACATTTTTCTCCAGCCTTCAAGCTTACAATCTGTTTTCTGTTCCATCTTGAATACATCAAGACCATCAAAAGCACTAAAGTGCAGCAGTCCCTATGGTTTCTTACATGACAGAAGCATGCTGTTGTCTGATTGCCATGCTGAAGGGCACAGAGCATGCACAGAAATGTTTGGAAATAACTCACACCCCTTCAGGACAACCTCAGATATTATTGTAATGCAGCAAAATCTTACCACTCAAAATGCCTAGAAAACAAAGTGGTCATTATGATGGAAGACCTCCTTATCATATCAAGAACAGATATAAGAAAGAAATCCTTTTCATTTCATGAGTAATGTCTCAAAAGTATATATATCTTACAGAACAAAACAGATGGCAGTAGGTAATGTTTTTCATGCGTGAAAAAAACAACACAGTTGTCACTACCATACAGTAACGTTACAAAATACACAGACGTAGGCGAATTATGGTACATATATATCATACATTGAGTGCTTTCTTTGAAAACAGTATACTGCCCTCTCTATATCAGCTTACTTTATCAAGTTTGAAAGAGATGTCAATGCAGCATTTTTTAATACACTTTCACCTTATCCCCACATACTTCATATCACACACACCCAGGGTGGAAAATCTGGAAGAAGGTATGGAGTTGGAAGGCCCATTATATATTCTTCCAGGGGGTCAAAGTACCACTTATCTTCCAATGTACCACCCCCTCTCTTTTTCTTAATCATAGAAATTTCCTTCTGAAGGACTTTCACAAGTTTCAATACCTATTTATTTGGAGTTCCAAGTTTGGTTGTCCTCATTGCAACCTTCAAGTACACCCACATGGTACAAGCAGGATGCAAGTAATACAAATTCTCAATAATGAAGGAGAAAGGAGGGTTTTGTAAACCTAAAGTAGGACAAAAATAAGATTCCTGCAGCCTTACAGCTTTCAAAATATAGGACAATTTGATAAAGTCAAAACAACTCTTCTTGTCATTCTTTTTTGATAAAAATTTATAATCATTTTATGCATTTCCTTTCTGTTAATAAGTAGGATGAAGCAAAAAAAAAAAAAAAAAGAAAGAAATAACAAGGATTTTCAACAAAAAATTTAGAGAAGTAAGAGGCAAATTCAAAAGATAGGAAACAGTGGAATAACACTCTGTAGTTTAGATCTTTATACATCTGGGAGATGTGAGGTTTCAGCAATGCCTTGCTGTAAGTGTAATTCTGCACTCCTTCCTTACACTACACTTATGCAAGGGGGACTGTTTGCAACTGTGAAAAATGGTTATGAAAATTGATCACGCAAATAGTGGGAAAGAAGCTTTTCATCTCAAAAATACCTATAAGCAATCAGTTGTTATTTTATACTATTATCAAACTGATATGAAATTTACCCATCATAAAACTTGTGGTAGCTGTTTTAAACAAAGTAACTGCTGCCAGCAAACACCTGGGACTTCCGTTGATTTACATACTACAAGCAAAATTTGTATGGATGGTGTAGCAGGTTGTGATTGGCTTTTTAGCTACAAACTAATTCTGCAAAACATGTTTCACCCACCACAGTACATGTCAGCTAGAAGCCATGTAGACAAATATCAGTGATCAGTTCTTCACACAGTCTGCTCACCACACATATGTAAATGTAAGACTGAGGGATACATTGCAAATTGGCTCTAGATGCAACAATACTATGCAGATATCCTGTACACTACCAGTCATGCAAAGAAGCAATCAACACATCTTTTTTGCACATGGTTAGTCAACATGCAAATTAGTTTCACCTTTACCCGTGATTCCACAACAATTAGTTTTGCAAAATTTTCTGTGCTTGCCATATTGTAGTTCATTTGTAGACCCTTCACAAATACTTTGTGAGTAAATGTTTACAAAATTTGCTACAATTTTCCCAGCACTACACCAAACCTACACAAGCTTTCAGCTTCCATTTATCTATTTCTTTCTGGCAATGTTGTGGGCAAGAAAAATAAGTTGAAAAGGGATTATGAAAAAAGAATTACAAGGGAATGTCAAATGATGTAATTTCTTTTAAAAGAGTGTGAAACCTCTCCACTAACAATTATCCCGAGACAATACCCTTAGGAAATCTTGCTAAGGGACAATTCCCACCTTGAACTTGATCTGGGAAGGGGGAGGCATCTGGGGGAGGGGAAGAGGGTGTGGTTGTCCTCCACCAGAGTAATCCTCTGAATGAAAGACTTCTTTGTTTACTCATTTGGCATCTCTTAGAATTAATTTCACAGGTGCATGAGGTTTAATGTTATCTTTGTACTACCAGACTAAGCATATTTTACTTAGTTTCCTTTAGAAATTTATTTACAAATCTTTTTTTGTTCTATCCGGATGCCACTTGACCATAATAATTTTAAATTCCATGATACTTTTAATTTCTTAAGAATCACATGCTAGATTGAAAATGGAAAGTGCTGAAATATTTCAAAAGTATATGCAACTGCATGGAAGAAAAAATGTTGCCACACCTCCCACAATGGTGCAACCGCTTTTAAAAAAGAATAATCAAAATTTAATTTGAAGGGTTTTATAAGTAATCAAAACACAGCAGTCTTCCATATATAGTTTTGATATATTTTCTCAATTGTGCAACAATGGATCAAAATCCCTGATTGGTCAATTTCCATGCATTCAAAATTACAATTTCAGATCCCCTACATACATAGAAATATAAAATTATTCACCAGAAAACACCAAGGGAGCACAGAGACATGTTTGTCACCCCCACTTTTTCACCAACAAACATTCAAATTACAAAAAGGTAGAGAAATCACATGCTGTACAGCTTGAAAAAATGGTGGGTCATTTTTCTCAAAGACAACACAAGTTCCTCTTATTTTCTGTCAAATATTACTTGACTCACAAGTAAATAACTTTATAAAACTTCTTTTTTAAAAAAAGAAGTATACTCCCTTCCAGAATAGATCAGTAACTCTGTCCAATCTCTTTTCGCTAGAAACATTTCCAAGTAATGAGAATTTCCATTCAAATTATTCTAGTTTGAGTTCACTGCGATGTTTTTTCACTTGAATGGTTGCCTCACCTTGTGAGATATTTTTTCACATCCATCCTAAAAATCAAAGCACCAACACTAATCATTCTTCTTTGGGGTTCTAGACGAATCAGATGAAGTGGTGAGGAATTTGTATGCTGGACCATACACCTGAAAATCAAACAATTATGTTATCAGAAATGGGCAACATATATAAATATCTCTTATCAACTGGCAAAGGAATTAATTAACTAGAACAGACCTTATTTAAAGCAATACATTGAGTTGGTTGGTGAAATTGGCCATTTTTTCCCACATCTGTTAAGTTTTTTTTTCACAAACTATTGACAAATGGTCAAATTTAGATGATACTCATATCCTACACAAATAATTGTTTCATGAGAGAGTTAACTACAAAGCCACAACAAGCCAGGATACAAAAGAATCAAAACTTACTTATATTAGTATTGTCCTGTGGTTGTACAATTCAACAACCTTGTTAATTAGTGATATCAACTAAATGTCCCTTTTAAAGCCGTCTATTTACAACACAAGACAAAACCAAGATGAATTTGGGAAAAACATGACTGTGAAGCCACAAAATGTCCAATGTTTGACTATTTCACTTAGTATTTACTGTACTACTATCTACATATTAAAAAATAGTTTTTTAAAAACTCCCTCTAGAGGACTAAGAACTCACCTGACACCAAACAAAATCCGCTGACGAGTCGATAGATGCACCTACTTGCAAATACTGACCAGAATATCGGACATAACTCCACAGGATTAAAGCCATAATGGAAATACCAAGAACTAAATTGGCCATGTTGGAAAAAGAATAGAGTCCTACGAGTCCGAAGCATCCAGAGATGACATACATCAGTACCATGGTAACCACTAATGTTATTGGTGTCCTAGCAACATTAAAGAGATTCTTGCTTTCATTGTTCTTCATATATTGGTCGTACCGTTCTTCAATATCTTTCAATAAACTATTTGCATAACTTTCACTGAACTCCGCCCCACCCATTTTGGGTGTTTTCTCAAAAAGTTCCATTGCCGATGCTAAGATTTCTTTATGTTTTGAGTCCAGTTCTTCTGGTCCTAAGTATGGCTTTTCACCTCCACAAACCTGTCACATAGAAAAAGGACGAGAAAAACATTGATGTTTTGTTAAATGCTAGCAAACGAAAGTACAGGAAACTAATTGTATTCTTAAGTCTTATAAAAGGAAATTCCTTTTTTGGACTACTCAAGCAACATATTTACACACTTTAAATTCCCATCCTTTTCAACCAATGTGAAAGAGAGTAATGGTGAAAATGTATCTGCAATAACTTGATTACAGGGTCAGAGGACCTTTCATACCCCTGAAGACTGCAGGTTGTAGAAAATGCCCATGATACTTCCTGCCTGTCCAAAGAGGTGACTGCAGGGAAGAGCTCCCACTGTATTTGAAACCAAACTTGAACTGCATTTGAAATAGTATTTAACCTTGACCTTTTTATCTAAATGACACTGTATATCATACTAGTGTTGCTGTGTCATTTATCTAACTCCATTGTCTCAAAAATTTGATCATTGAGAATACATACAGGAAACTTCTTGCATGGGTCTAAACGACTTTGCCGATACTTGCATTCTTATTCCAACAGGATTTACAAGCAAATTATTTAAAACAGACCTTCATTTCCCCAAAGTCCAACATAAATCCAATTCCCCCTCTCTTTCAACCCATTGACTGAAAAGTTCCTCTCCATAACCAGAATGCAAAAATGCATTGAGGTTTTGATGATGCATAAATGTTCCGTTTCAAAGAGTGCATTAATGCACCATTATCTTCTCATTCAAATGTTATACAAGCATTTTCAAAAAATAATTTTGACCTTTTGACCTCCATAAAAGCCATACATAGCTGGACATACAAACAACAGACAGACAAATGGACAAACAGCTATCTTGAAAGATCATATTTAAAAAGGTTTCCAGGCTTTGACCCCTGGAGACCCCAGATAACCTTTCATATCTGCCAAAAACAATGGGGACCATCTTCTGACCATAATGCATCCACACACCCAAATATGAAATCTATCCAAGTTCCCTATCTTGAGATATCGCACAAGCAGGATTTTCAGACTTTGACCAGCAGTGACCCCAGATGACCTTTGACCTCCATCAAAAACATTAGGTACCATTTTCCTGAACATAATGCATCCACATACCAAATATGAAATCTTTGCAAGCTTCCTACCTTGAGATATTGTGTTAACGAGGTTTTCAGACTTTGACTCCCAGTGACCCCAGATGACCTTTGACCTCTGACAAAAACAATAGGGAACATCTACTGACTATAACACATCAACATACCAAATATGAAATCTATCCAAGTTTCCTACCTTGAAATTGCATTAACAAGGTTTTCAGACTTTGACCCCCCATGACCCCAGATGACCTTTGACCTCCACCAAAAACAATAGGGACCATCTCCTGACTATAAAGCATCGACACACGAAATATGAAATCTATCCAAGTTTCCTACCTTGAGATATTGCGTTAAAAAGGTTTTCAGGCTTTGACCCCTGGTGACCCCAGATGACCTTTGACCTCTACCAAAAACAATAGGGACCATCCCCTGACTGTAAAGCATCCACATACCAAATATGAAATCTATCCAAGTTTCCTACCTTGAGAAATCATGTAAATGAGATTTTCAGACTTTGACCCTTGGTGACCCCAGATGACCTTTAACCTCCGCCAAAAACAATAGGGATCGTCTCCTGACCATAATGCATATATCGTGTTAAAGACATTTTCAGACTTTGACCCCTAGTGACCCCAGATGACCTTTGACCTCCGCCAACAACAATAGGGACCATCTTCTGACTGTAATGCATCCACATACCAAATATGAAATCTATCCAAGTTTCCTACCTTGAGATATTGTGTTTATAAGCTTTTCAGACTTTGACCCCTGGTGACCCCAGATGACCTTCCACCTCCGCGAAAAACAAAAGGGACCATCTTCTGACTGTGACCCATCCACATATTAAATATGAAATCTATCCAAGTTTCCTACCTTGAGATATTGTGTTAACAAGCTTTTCAGACTTTGACCCCTGGTGACCCCAAATGACCTTTGACCTCCACCAAAAACAATAGGATTCTTCCTCTCAATATGGCGCATCTATGTACCAAGTTTGAAAACTGTCAGACATTCCTATCTTGAGATATCATGTTAACAAGCAAAGTGTCACAAACACATACACATACACACACCCACACACACATACATACATACATACATACACACGCACGCCATCATGAATGCATTGGTTTCTCTTATCATCGAAACCGAAAAGAGACTACGATTCCTGGCTAGGTCATATCGAAGACTTTAAAAAATGTAACCTACCGCCATTGTGTTTGTGCTCAGCATAAACAATGGAGTAGGTTAAACGAGCCAGTGAGTCACAACTGGGAAAAAGGCCGTGGTCAGTACCACTTAAGTTGGTTAGAAACTGAGATGTAAAACCTCATCTATCTAGCAAACTTATTCCATAGCAAGACTTCAAGCACTACTTAAAATGTGCACATTGTAAAATAACATTCTATCTCAAATGAGCTTTAATAGTAATTCAACTTCTCAATGTGCTTCATACTTTGTTTTTACTTAGCGTTAGAGGACATATTAAGAAAGTACACCAAACAGACAATGTTCTGCATTGCTGAAAACTTAACTTACTTTGTCCATTTCTGTATTGTAGTGGTCCAGTGCTTGTGCTACCGCTGCCAGGTTATTTGCTTCTGAGGTAGCCTAAGAATGCAACCAGCAACAAAAGTTTTGTTACGATATGTCAATCCTTTAATATTGAGAAACATCATTCAACAAAACTTTGATTACTACAATAATTCCATCAAAGATACAGGCCACTGCAGATCTGCTAATATGGCCTACCACTAGGAAAACAGCCAGGTTAACTTCTTTTTATACTTAATCATTAAATCAGTATTTCTACCCAACTGTTTAAAACAGCGAAATCCTCTTACTAAAGTTTAGATACCAATGGTACCATTTTCAAAAAACTACTTTTAATACATGAAAAAGAAGCAAGGAGCCAAAAGAGTAAATTTTCCTACTCAAATGATGAAAAGCAATAGACACTTTTCCAAATAGCTTTTGCAAAGGATTATGGGACAGAATATTGGTGTGCATTATTTTATCCTACAGTAAAATGTCATTGACAAAATTTATGCATACCTAAAACCTATCCCACAATCCTTTGTGACTGCTATTTGGAAAAGGGTCAATAGGTGATCCCTTACAGCAGGGTTGGCAACCGACAGCCCACCAGTGTCAAGAGTGAGATCCGCAGAGAGCAGTAAAAATTGCGTACACAACGCACAATGTGCAATACAAGTAAGAGCACCTAGCCATGCATGTGCGTAATACTTATTTCAACTATCAAATTCCTCTACACCCCTCACCTTCAGAAAACCTATGGGGTTAAATTTTCCCTAAAGCTATAAACAATCAAAACTGGGTGTGAAACACTGTGCCACTAAATAAACATTATATACAGACAAGGGGGTACAGCTTCTGCACTGTAAAATGACCACTTTCATAGTTTGCTATGGTCTGCATTGCTTACTGACTAGGTAAAAATGCTATTTCAACTATCCCCTTGGCCCTCTGCTAATTTGCCAAAATAGCAAGTTGGTCCATGTCCCCGAAAGGTTGCCAACACCTGCCCTACGGAATATGCCCAAAGGATGACTCCTCACTGAATAAGACAGATATAGAGGGTAATGGCACTTCACCCTTACAATGTGACAAAACGATATACAGGAGTGATTTGTTTAACTCCTCGTTGGAGAATAAAATATCAATGAAAATTATCAGATAAACCCCCTTGCAGCACTTACTCTTAACATTGTCTTGGGTTCTGGTAAATCCGAGCTCTGGTATATATTGATGTATGCCTGAAATAGGAAAAATATCCACTCACAAATTAAGTCTTAGGATGGGCAAGTTAAGGATAGCAGAGCTAAGTAAAGAGTCAGCTATGTTCATCCAAATGTTCTTTCAGTATATGATATTCAACATTTCATTTGACTTCTTTTTAAGATAATACTCATCACGCTAAATTACATTTTTGATGTGGCAGGAGCTTGGGGAGCAAAATGGTACTGCTTTCTGATTGACAATAAATGCAGAGTAGCTCATACTTTACATTAAGCACAGAGAGTGTTGTGAATGCACACCAAGGCCTTACATGCTCCCCAGGATATGTCATTTGGGGATGAACTAGGATGGTGTCTGCACAAAGGAGTATCAAACAGATGTGGGAAGAGCTGTAAAGAAGGATACAGGTTGGTAGAACTGGAACTGTCCCAAGTGAGCAAATACGGCCTTTAAAATGTGTCCTTCAAACAATTGTTAGACTAAGAAGTTTATGCAGTTTAAAAATAGAAGCGTCATTCTATAACCACAGAATCACTTTATCCCAGCAACATGATCATACATTCAATCTTAAGTTCGTCATCTACGACTACAATAGACCTCAATTCAAGGTTTGCACACATTCAAAATGACAAATTCCAAGACATTCCCATGACTTTCAAGAACTTTAACTGAAATTTCCAATACCTTTAAAAACAGATCTCATATTTCCATCTTTTTACCACAACATAATTTATCTGAACATTGAGAAAATGTGAACAGCAAGTCCACTTCCTAAGAGTCCCTGACTTTTCCAGGACCTTTTGAAAAATTGCTGATTCTCCCTGACTTTCCAGGAAAATTAAAATTTCCATTTTTCATGGCTTTCTGGGATTTCCAGGCATTTACAAACCTTGCTTATACATTGATGTCACACTGACATACTTTTGGCGGAGAACAAGAAGCACATTGCTACACTCAGTAGGATTTGTCCCCATGCATTCAGTATATACATATGTATCCAATTGTGTGGCAAATCTTGCTCCAAACCTGTGATGTTACCATGGCACATTGATTAGACAAAGCATTGCATTTCATTATGATACCAACACTGCCAGCAATGGTGTACTTTTCCCCTAGATCTACATGGAAAGGTATTGAAATATTCCAAGGTATCAAATATCAAGGACAACCAATACATTAAAGTAGAGCAGAAACACTGCTGTCACTCAACTCACCTTGTGCTATTAATTGTCTAGATTGAAATGACATGCAATACCAAACACAGTCAAGATGAATATGTGGAACAAACATTAACTAAATTTGAACTGGCAATCTGAACTATGTCAGGGAAAAATGCAGGCTAGTTTCTATCTGTTTTCATTCCTGGTTGCTCTTCCTACTGCATGTAACACTACCATAAGAGGGATCAGAAACTGTACTTATACGGTACACAAGTACCACAACATTGTGCAGTGAAGTAGGCAGGGAGACTGCCCAGTTTTCCCGCTTTCACCCAATCAAAATTGTTAAGCAGAGTTATACACTTTGATTGAAACGTGCACTGCCTAGTGCACTCAATGTCTGGCACAGCATGGAATTTATGTCCTCATTACAGCGAATTGGAAAGGGAGTTTCATTTTAGCAGCTCTTTCTGAGAATAATTCTGTACCAAAGCATAAGATGAGGATAACATATGTTGACATCTATGTTTAAATATAGAAAGATTCTACCTTTGAAAGCCCCATGAAAAGCCCAAAACGATTCTGGTTTGGGAATCCATGAGCCCTACTTACATCACCTATGACTACTACTGGAAAGCCCATCTACAAAGGAGTTAGTAAGTTAGATAGATTTTTACAGCCCAGTTTCCAACCTATTGGTTCAAGTCGAGCCAGCACAGCCCTTTTTACAGTTGTGGCTCACTGGCTTGTTTTTTCTACTCCACTGCTTATGCAGAGCATCAAGCACAACAGCAGCAGGTTCCATTTTTAGAGTCTTTGGTGTGACTTGACCTGTGAATAAAATCCGGACCTTCCGTGTGAGAGGGGGATCTACATATGAACAACCCTTGGCAATTAATGAACTGTTCTACTAGATGGCACTTCATGTATTTCCTAAACAGCCTACTCCAACACACCATTGCTCCATTGCCAGTGGAATGACTTGAGACATGTATGGTTTTGTTAGCAATTGAAGCTACAGATGTCATGCATCCATATCACTGCATTGTGTATACTTCTGTTTTGCGTTTATTTTCATTGTACCACAATTTTTACTGTGGTGCTTTCATACCCAGGCATTACTAACACATGTACTGTGTCTGATCAGATTCATGCAGCATGCCAAATTGAAATGCCCTGATGCCACATGCATGGCTTCTATCGGGGAGGTTAAGTACAAGTGAATTAAAAAGGACATCTTACTAGAAATAAGTGAAAAACTTACCTTGAAATATTCTAGAAGTCCTTTACAGGTTACATGTGTTCCATTTATGCTCTTTACAACTAAATTAGTAGGTGACAACAGCAATGGAGCTAGGTCTTTTAAATGCTGAAGGAATTCCGGGTCAATGTCTGTAAGAGAAGATATATAATTCACATAACCTACAAACATCACAGGAAGATCTGCTTTCACTTTTTTACACATTTAACTATCCTGGAATTTTACCTTAGCCCTGTTACATTATGACTGGTCTTTAGGGAAAAAATTGCATGTAAAATTTCCCCATCTAATAAAAGAAGAAACCAACATTTAACCCCAGCAATAACTTTTTGTCTTAAAATTTTCTTTGCATGACAAGAGTTACAGAAGCTGTGTCATTTGAACAACTACTCAAGGAAAGAAGATTTGTTCTTATTTTTTTCTGCACTGTGACAAAGGGCAACATTTGATCCACAAAATATGATAACAGGAGAATAAGAGTGTGCTTCTCTGGATCTGCCACAAGTTATCAGAAAAATTCCTTTGTGCTGATTTTAATGAATTGTTCCTCACAAGGAGAGTCAAATCCCTACTGAGCCCCTTAATGGAGCGATTCAATAGGCAAGTTTGATATTTTTTTTTTTTTGGGTGGGGGGGGGGGTAAGCATATGCTTACATCCTCCGAATCATCAGAATAAACTCATCCCGTACCTACCACACATTCTTAAATTTGAGTTCACATGAAAACCTGGTGACATCATTTTTTCTCAGTCTATCCATAACATAATCAGGAATCTTAAGTATGGTTTTTGTGCAGTAACCTGTGTTTAAATTGCATTTGTGGTGGAAAAATTTGCATTTTAATCTGCTGTCATGTAGGGCTAAGATCCCTATTTTTCCTTCGTTTGACTAGACTTTTAAGGTTTTTCCCTAGTATTGCATGCATGTACAGCAAGAAGACATGGGAACGCCATACACTATGAGCTCAGCTGGGTTTGTGTATCCAAGCTGTGTACCACAATTTCATTGCATTATCAAACTTGCTTACTAAATCATTGAGACAAATCTTTGAAAGGCAAGCAACATTCAAACAAATACAGTGTTTTACCTGCTAATCTTCCATCAAAAGATTTGTGTCTTGCAACTGCTAATCCAGGATGGGGCATCAAGAAACAGGTAATTTGTTCAAAACAGGATCTAATGTGTTTACGTACTTCCTGCAGTTCTTCATGCCTTCTTGCATTTTCCTGCACAAGAAGAAAAATGACCAAAGTTTACTGCATTTTGATGAGAATTCAAAATCTATCCTTTCCTGAGCAGTTTTGTAAAAGTCATTCCTACAAAGAAAAGAGCTGAATACAACTTCAATGAGTGTAGTGTTACCATAACAACAAAAGATGTGGACAGTTCTACCCTATTAATCAAAGCATTGAATGCTAATTCATAGTACTTACACCACTGAGAACTCAAAAGCAAGACCAAGGATTTGGGTTTCCCGTACCAAGACCACACAACATCATCAATTCATCAGGGTTTGAAATTAGCATTGGTTTATCACTTGCACGTCGGGCTTTCACTCCTTGTAAGTCACTTGCCTGGACATGTTTCGCTTGCCCGTTGCCTAATATATGAGTCACACAGTTACTGTATCAGGCTTGTAACTAGCTTAATGCAACGAATGTGGATGCTTGTATAACGCTAGGCCTAAGTGCACAACTGGCCGAAATGCATAGCGACAATGAACCTTCTTTTCATAAAAATACTTTGACACTTCAAAGTAAATGAATAATGCTTGGTAGAAAAACAGTTGTTTTCCTTATAGATGAAATGATGGAAATAAAAGTCTGGATTTCTTTCACATGTCTTTGTTTTTATTCCTTCGATCATGCAGTTTTTATTTCAGTTTGCATTCATGTACTCCATAAGTGGAGTTGACCGATACATAAATATAAGTAAACGCTAAGCTAAGGCCAAAATTACAATATGTACCCTCGTTTAACTAGAAACCAGTAGACCAAGGCTAAGTGATGATTCCTTACAATAGGATAATGGAAAATTTTGGGTTTTGACCTCTGGTGACTCCAGATGATGAAGTTGGCAATTCTTGGAAATGCAACTTTTTCATGGGTGGTGCACCAGATGACTTCTACCACCCCAAAACAAAATGGGTTCGTTGTCTCCTTCTTCTTAACCATACTGCATCCACATACTAAATATGAACTTCTTCCAACTTTCCTACTTGAATGTATCATCTGTTTAAACTGGTTTAAGCCCCAGAGATCTGACATAACCTTTGACCTCTAGTTCAAGAGCATGACTTCTATCTCCACCAAAAAGGAAATTCTTTGTCTCATACATTTTAACCAGGTTCTCACACATTTACTTCTGGTGACCTCATATGGCCTATCTTGAGATATCGTGTTTACAAGCCATTTTTGAGGTTTTCACCATTCTACAGCCATTCCCCTCAAATGACCTTTGACCTCTCCCCAAAACGACAGGGTTCTCCCTCTAAATATTGCAGACCTATAAACCAAGTATGAAAAGTGCCCATCATTGCTATCTTAAGATATTGTGCTACCCTCTGTGGTCTTTTTCATACCCTTGTATAACTTACAAAAAGCCTATTTATAGATCTAAATTCCCATGGGTTGTAAAGCTAGATACACACTAAATATGGCCATACCCTAATCTTTCAGGCTTCTAATGCAGCGATGGGGAACCTCCGGCCCGCGGGCCGGATCCGGCCCACGAGGCGAGCTCCAGAATAAAATTTTTAATTTCAAAACAACGGAAAAATAACGTAATGGCCACCTGTCCATTCCAAAGTGAGGAAATATGACTAATCTAAATGAACAGAAAGCAGTATTATGCCAGTGCGCACGAGGCTTACGCGAACATGCATTTTACCGAACTGCAACCGCGCCTACACTCCATAATATGCACTTGTTATATCAGTCGGGGATTCCCCTTGTGTATAAAATAGTGTAAATGTGGCAAGGACGGTAGGTACAATACAACTGCAGCACTTTCCCCCAACCACATATTACAGTCCAAAAAATTAAATAGTCTGACAACGTATGAGCTCTTTATTTTTGTAGGGGGAGGGGTGAGGTACATATTTCAACATATCAGACATATCAGATATAGCTCACCACCGCACACTCACTGTTCATCATTCAGTTTTTTCCCAGAAGTGAGAACTATGAAGCCAAAAATAGCATTTTGAGAGGGTTTCGAATCGGTCCAAATAGAGTCGTAGAGGCCATTTCCTGTGATCTGAGGGGGTCTGTGAAACAAAAATTTTCCTGGTGCGCAACGCGCCAACTCGTGGTGGCGCTCCGCTTAGATTGTCTCCTCATACGGCCCACGAGCAATGCTGTGATCATCAAAGTGGCCCTTACTGGGGAAAAGGTTCCCCACCCCTGCTCTAATGATAACAGATCAAAGTTGCTTGGGTCAACTGTCACTGCTCTGCAGCACTATACTGAAGTACAAGTTGCTTTCAACTGAGAGACAATATATGCCATGATTTGTACCAGGCAGCATGTGCCATTGGGCTCTCTACCACCATGGTCACCAACTGTGATTACGGATCACTATCTCAACAGAGAGAACACACAAAATCTTTATACATTTGATTTATATTTTGTACCAGCAGTCACTTATCTAACTGACAGTTATTTCTAAGTCACTATCTCTTCTTATGCCCAACTGCCCATGACCAGTTTGATAAATACTCTCCCCTAATATCATCAACCAGTTACAACACTATCATCTCAAGGGAATTACTTGGAGTATTAAAAGAAGAATTATTACTCTCTTGATATCCCTTAGGGATGGGGGGAGGGACACTTCCTCTTTACCCCATTTGTCAGATATTCAAGCATAGATGACTTACTGTTGATAATTTACGATCCAAGACTTGTTTCCCTCCCTCTGCTCCATAATCATATTCATACGGATAGCTCCAATCACGAACCAGAAACAATAATGACTGTGTTAAAGAAATCAGCAATCACATATGACAGGTTTATTGAGAGATGGAAATAACAAAAAAATCTTACACACTTAAGTTGTGTCAAGAAATTTTATGTTTGAAAGCTACTAAATTAGATAAAAGCCATGGAACTGATTCAGTGAGCTATTACTGCATCAAAATTTAAAAAAACTTGAAATTTATCAAGAAGTAATAAACCTAGAGGAGCACGTTGTCACACAGATAAAATGAAAAATAGCATCTCTCCATGGCATGAAATTAGGTACACTTGATGACCTTTCATTAAGACTGCCTGAACATCTAATGATGGCAGGACTTAACTTGCTATCAAACTTCTGTCGACAGTCTTTGAATTAAAGACACAATGTCTAACTCAAAAGTCATGTTTCCACAAACAAAAAAGGCAGTTTGAATGGGGGAATAAATTTGTTCTCCAGATCTCTTCTCAGATGTATTCTGATATATATAAATACAAATTTTAGGTTCAGATATGCAAATTACAGGATGATTTCAAGTTATCTTAATTGAAAATTCATGGAATAACAAGTTAATTTTCCTCAGTCTATGAGTTGACTGACTTTACCTGCATTCATGAGTGCATAGTAATTACATAACCTGGAACAAAAATTTAGGATGGTCTACAGGACAACCTTCTACACAATTTTTTTGTAATATTTGGTTTTCCAACAGAAATTCTGGTCCTCTCAGATGCTGTGATGCCTCTTAATAAGCTCCACTGCACAAAAAGCCCTCACCCAAAATACCCACCACTTAGGTCTAAAATGTGACTTCTGGGTGAAGTGTTGTCAGGAGTCAAGTTTGACTTTATAGAAGTTCAGAGTAACTGTGGGTAGGTACATCCAGCAGAATCCCAATTCCCCCTCCCAAGCTATACAGAATCCTGCGGAAGGCAAATGAGGATGATCTTTATTCCCAGATGGATGATATAGGGGGCGCCATGCCAGAACTATCCCGGGCAGCGGGCAAGGCTTGAATAATGCAAATAAGGTGTAGCAAGGGGTAAGTATATGTCTGTGAAGTGAATTCCCAATTCTCCGACCCCCCTCCCACCAGAAAATTGGTTTAAGACTGTTTAGGGCAGGGCAAGAAAAAAATGCAATTTCTCAAGAAGAAAAGGAAACTCCTCAATGTCTTCTGTATATTCATTGACAAAAGTGCAGATTTTCCTCTAGTTGCAAAAATTTCCCTCCTAATATCCTAATTTCCAGGAAAAGAGCCTCATGGCTTTCTAACTTTTCCCACCCATTGTTTAGTGGTAGGGATTTGAGTAAGAACTATTATAGAGCAAGTCCACTTCCCCTTCCCAGTGTACCTGAAATGGTTTCTCTTTAACTTCTTCCTTCTCCAGCGCCAATCGTCCATACTCTGTGAAAAGCTGCAGATGGTGTAAGTCATCTTCTTGAATGTTCTGACTTAAATTGAAAGTCTTGAATTGGAAGAAAAATGACAGACAAAATTAAGTTGATTTCCCTGAACTTCCTGGTTTGGGGATCTATGAGCTCAAACACTTACATAAAATTTACACTATGTAAATAGAATGTAGGGAGGGGCAATGTAGATCAAGATGCTCAGGAAATCAACCACAATGAGGGCCAGGAAGGGAGATTGGGGGAAGTTGACCAGTAAGTATGGATGAGGTTCCCATGTTCACAATTGGTCGGCACTTACTATTTTTAAAGGGGGAATCAGAGTTTGAAAGTGAATATGAAAATTTTTTTCCAGCATTTCTTTTTCATCTATTTTAACTGTTTATTTACCCGAAGTAACAGATTACTGAAGATGTATTTTAAGTGTGAAGGAACATTAATTCCAGGTTAGATGTGAATTTTGTAATTTTTCTCGGGTAAAGAGTTCAAAACAAATGCAAGATTGGACAGCCTCATCCATTTAAAGCCTAATCACAACATCAGACCATGATGACAGATTATTCGTTAGATTTGGCTCAATGTATGAATGTGGTGCAGAATTTAAGTTGTGGGAAACTTGCAAAAAAAGTATGACTGCCCCTTTAAAGGGTGGTAAGGATTGTTATTCTTACAAATTTGGTTTGTTGATGGAACCAAGGAGTGGTAGGGTTGACACCATGTCTGAGACCATTACTGCTCATCTAATGGGACTCCCTTCTAACAGTTGTTCTTCCACATATTTACATCAGGTTAGGTTAGATGGAGCTTTACGGCCCAGTTTTAAACAAAATGGTTCAAGTCAAGCTGGCCACGGCCTTTCTTCCACAGGTGGCTCACTGGCTTGTTTTCCCTACTCCATTGCTTATGCCGAGCACAAAGAACAATGGCAGTAGGTTCCATTTTTACATCAGGCATCCAGACTAACACAATAAAGGTGACATGATCATGATAGATTGGTTGGATTAGAAAATACCAAATGTTTAAACAATTACCATATGGTTAAGCCAGATGTTTAACACACCTCTAGCTCATTTTGAACTTTCAAATGGCCAATTTATGCAATACTGAGGAAGTCCAACAGTACTAAAATAATGTGAAACCAAATTGAAATGTAGACAAGGCATGCGGTTGGCTGATGGCAGCTAAGAAATTTTCCATGGAGCCTTCCCAAAAGGTAAAAAATTTCCTCAAACATCCACATCCCGCTTCCTCAATTTACTTTGCACAGCACCTCATGCATATTTTTAGCTGGTTCAATGGGCCAGTGTTTGATGGCCTGGGGTAGGGGGTGGAGGGGTACCCCCTCCCCTTTTGAAAATTTTCATATTTCTTCAGGGTTTCAGATGCAAGATGGTACTTAGTTTTGTTGCATTTTTCAATGAACATTTCCCACCAAACACTGTATGAACATTATTGTCTCGGTAAATCATCCTGGTTAAAGCAACTTTTTTTTGTCAGATTCAAAAAATTACAGAGAGCAACTTTTAACATCTTGCCCTTACCTAGATTAGTGGCTAGTGGCTGATGTGGCATTTCCAAGATGTAGCAATCTTGCAAAAATACAATTACGGTCAATTGACAGAGCACAGATTGTGACTGATTAAAGTGGAAGAACACTTGAGTGTTAGGTAAGGAATTGAGGAAAATATTATCTTTTGAGAGACCAAATATATTTTTTATTTGACCAGTTAAAGTTGTTTAATGCTTTAATAACTTTTTTCCACTTTGCATGCCACTTCGAACAAGGGCCAGAAGTGGTTCCCCATCTGCTAATTGAGGAAGCCTGAACTTTACAAAGCACGTCACCCTATGTCCTCCACACAAAGAATCACAGGTCTTTGAAAGGGTCTTAGAAATCAAGGCTTTAGCTCTCTCTGCACCTTTCTTTACACAAAGTCTGTGCTTAACCTGCCTGAGTAATTTCAATTCCGATAATTCAACCTCAACATTTTATATCTCAGCTCAGGAACGTTATATGAAGATAGGAGTTGAAATGTTAGAATTCATGTAACATGTTCTTAAATATATATTTTTGAATTTTTTGACTTGAGGTACACTTTAAAGGTTGTTTCCTTTCTTTATCCAAACGACCCTTGACGACAGTTTTTGTATATAAATCCCCAACAATTTTGGGGTTTACACTTTCAAGCTCTGGGAGAATTCGAAGAAACTGGAGGACGACATAACTGAAGCTTACATAGTATCAAAAGGTGTTTAGATATTGTAGTTGACTGCTGCTGAGTAATACCCTGCATTTTAGGAAGCCTTCATCTGTTAGGGGCTCTTTTATCTACTACATTCATAGCTATGAGACTGACAAGTGGTTTCAAAGAGGAAGTTGTTAACCTACTGTCAAAGAAGACTGCTGGATATAGCTAAATGCTAAACTAAATAGTCAATTCAGATATACCCTAGATGTAAGATTTGCTTGTGCCTTCAGTGCACCATACTTTATAATGTTTGATATCAATTAGTGGGTTCAGGGTCAGTCCACAAACAGTGTTGGTACTCTACCACACTGAACTGCAGCTACATGCCTAGATGCAAGCCTGGTGCTTTACTATTAGTTTCCTTCCACATTCAGAACTGCCAAGTCTGTCCTAAAGAGATTTTTCTTCCCTCTTTCCCATTTTATGTTAGAGATAAGCTGTACTGTAGTAAAACATTACCTTCTTGAGTTTAGTAGGTGTGAAGTAGTTCATATGTTTCTGTATGCCAATTTATTCATTTAACATTTTTGGGTCTTAAGATGTACTTTTTGAAATGGAGAGGAGACTGGTTTCTTCCTTAAAATGAGGCCTAAGCTGGAAAATGTGTATTCCCAGGGGGCGAATAAAACCCTATGTTAGGAAGGAAAAATCTTTTGCCACAGTCCTTATGTATTGTCATGTACAGAAAACGGAAATTTCTCTCCAGTTGCCAAATTTACTTCCAGATGCCTTAATATTCTAGGAAGGGGCCTCCAAGCTTCCAAACTGTTTCATACTTATCAGCAAAGCTTTTTCACAAAATGTAACATGTAGTTCAACTCAAGCTCACAATCTTCAATGTATCTGAGCAGAATGGAGAGATCATGCAAGTCCTCATCTCTAGTAGGTGGGTACAGCTGCTTACCTAGGAATAGTTAGGTCCCTGGTGGAATCCAGGGCAGCCCCCCCACCCCAAAAGCTGTTGTGTTCTAGCATTTCTGAGAGGTAAAAGAAATCACTTTGATAAGATAAAGTGAGGAGCTAACAGTGAAGGTTGAAGTTCTCCTCAACAATGAATTATACCTATTCATAAATTTTTGAGGTTTCCCTTGTCCCATGGCTATGAACATATCTATGGGTGAGAGTATGTCATGTTTTTTGGATAACATTCAGCACCAAGTGAGATACTGTAGGAGAATATTATCCTGGGTTAGTTAGTTAGATGAGCTTTAACAACAAACATGAATGTGTCACGCATACAGTGTCAGTCCACTAGATATTGTTCAAAGTTTAAATTTATTCACAAGTGCAGTTTAAGTTCAAGTTTGGTTTCCCTTTAGTCCTTTCTTACTATAGGGGGGAAATACCGTGGGCATTTTCTACAACTCCTAGCCCACAGGGGGCCAACCATTGAGAGACCTGCTCCGCTTTGTGGCACCGACACCCTGCCAGTCATAGGTTGGGTAATAACAGTCTTTTGAGTGCATTTTATAGGCGATAGTCGGGGAAAAACTACCCACCATACACAACCTATCTTGATGCAGTTTAATGTCATACCTGGGACAGTTAGTATCCTGGGCCTCATTAGGCATACATAGTATCCTGGGCCTCATTAGGCATACATATGCATTTTTGGACAAGCACATCTGCAAGCTATTATTTGGGGCATCATTTGGAACATGCTGCTCCTGTTTGAATGCCTTAAATTCCAAACTGACATTGGTGCTATCATAAATGCTTAGAAGAGAGCAACTTCTATAGGTTGGTTCCATTTTTTAAAGGATTTAAGTTATCCAGGAAGGTTAAAGAAACTAACATTACCAACGATAAGGAGGGGAGATGTAGATTGCCAAATCTAAGATGTTGTAGATGAAGAGAAGACATGATTGAGATTTTTGGAATTTTTCCAGATAAGCGTGATAGAGATGACACTGAAGGACTTCTTGAGTTGAGTGTAATTACTATACAAAGGGTTAAAATCTCAAGTTACTTAGAGTTTTACAGACTCAATGTAAAGAAATTTAGTTGTTGACATTTGAAATGCCTCTCCCCAGGAATTGTACTGTCAGGATAACTGTTTTTCAGTTTGAAAAGGCTTTGGACAGGTTTTGGGGTAGCCAGGAGATTTTGTATAAATATAAGGTTTGTCTGTATGTTAATTAGTGGGCTAAAATGGCAGTCAGACATAAAATTTAATAGTCCCTACAGTTGCCGATGGTGCAGATGAAGATACAGACATAGAGGTCAATAGATTGGCATCCACTGAGGTTCCTGAGGCATCCTGCAGTAATTTAGATTCTCCAATCCTAGTGCTCAGTATTTTCAGTGCTGCTTTCTTGTAAAAGTGCCATACATAGGAACCATGAATAATTCATGTTTATACTTCATTTTGCAATTAGCCATCCAGCTTGCTAGAAAATCAGAACTTCAATATAAATATCCATATTTCTAATGGGAACAATAATGTCATGATGACTGAAATTCAAAATAAACATTTTCATCTTCTATTTCAACATTTTTAAAATAGTTTCCAGCACCAATTTTTTGTCTCTTGCTTCTTTCTCCAATTTCCCTTTTCCACCCCCATCCCCCACCCCGGCCATAATAGGCTCTCATTCTTACCTGCACTGAGCTGATCATTGTGCTTAGAGCAAATACTGTTGCACAGTCCTTCACAGTGGATTCTGTATCAAAGGCACCTTGTGTATCAAGCAACATTACAGCAACCTAGAGGAAAATGAAAGTGAACTACGACTGTTTTGTATAGGTTATGAAATACATCATATAACATGGCACACTTATTACTGTAGGAAATGAAGCCCAATGAACATTATCCACAGACCACCACATCTCAAAAGTACATTGTGAGATCTGGGTTACAAAATGTCTTTTGTTGCATAGCAGTTATGTTTCATTTAGACATAACATTTATACCACTGGCTGGACATAAAATTAACCATATGACACCTTTAACTGCTACAGTACAATTGCATACAACTGCAACCATTTTTTAAAGTGAATATGTGCACTCCCAATGCTTCCGAGTGATTCCGATTCAAAGCTGTTCCCCTCCCATAAATTTTTTTCCACAAATTTCCCAAAACTCCCTGGTTTGGGGATCTTCCTTGCCCATGGGATTAACTGCAGACCTAAGTAAGAAAATTGGAGTTAATAAGGGGCAATGTAGATTAAATTGCTCCATAATCAAATACAGCCCAGTGGCACACATGTGAACATTGTCTCTTGAACTTTTGAATTTTAATCATTGATACTGGATAATAGACCTACTTAGAGATTCATGACAAAAGGTGCTACTGCACTTTGGCATGACTAGAGTACAACATCGTTGATACATGTATGTAATACTGTAGTAATGTATGGGTATGTAAACACTGGTAAAACTAGTCACAATGACAAGAATTCCAGCACTGCACTGCATGTAAACGTATTGACATGGTTTAGCATAACAATGACAATGTGCACAACTAACTTCTTTATTCGAGACAGAATATTAATCATTAAATAATCAATAATATGTCTAAGTCAGGTAACAATGCACCTCACTTAAAGACAACAATACATAACTGTGTCAGGTTTATTTTACATAATAATACACAAAAAGTGCACGAAGCATTCCTCTTTTACAACTTTACTTTTTCATCTAACAACAGTAGTACAGGACTATCAAATTAAAGGCAATGACCAGTGACAATGGCACAACCTAGTTTTCACAGGAAGCACTGAAGAAAGGAAAGAACAATGAGAAGGGCAAAGGGGAATAGAAGCATAATACAGAGCCAATACTTCAATATTTCAAAGCTTACCTCTTCTCCACCAGGGCAAGGAGCTTCACATATGAATAATTTACTCCAAGCCCAGATTCCAGTAGTTTCTCTTTCAGAACCCCCTCTCCAGGAAAATCCAGTGAGTGGCTCATCATCTTGACCAAGCCAACCATCTGATCCCTGAAAATTTAATAAAATTTTTTTTACCAAAATAAAAGAATACTGTGTAATTGTTCCTTGTTGCCTGTATAGTGCATAGAGAGGTTAATGTACAGAGAGTACAACTAGACTTGAATTATTTAGGAGCCAATTGGGCTCCTTTCATGTAAAAGCTACCATTCTGAGCAAATTTTTAGGGACATCAGACACCCGCAGGTCTCTGTTGTTTTGAACTCTGAGTTGGCAGACATACTACAGTGGCTGCAGTACTGGGAGTACTCCACAAAATGTGTAATGTTGAAATTGAGAGCATGGAAATATCAGTTATCTGCCAATGACTTACACCACTGAAGCCTGAAGGGAGGCTACACCGTTCTACTTTAAGCTTAAAAATCAAATTTACTTTGCTGTCCTACTGGACATATTTTTATCAGCCCTGATCAATGTATCACTACTTCATTACAACTTAGTTGAATACTATACTATTTATTTGCTGCCTACAGTCAGTACATCAAGAACACATAGCATGTTTCCTATAGCTTGTACCAAATTCTACAGACCTACATACTGTACAGGAATATACCCACAGACCATCAAAATCTACTGTACAGTAGATGCTTACTGTGTATAATTTATAGCTCCAGTGAGTGAGTCAATAAATGCCTGATTGAATTCTCAAGAGTTCAAAAGTGGAATACTTTAATATGCAGTCAATATGGAGTCAATCAAAACACACTACTGTACTGGGCTGAAAATACTTTCTCAATGACATTTTCTACTTAAAGCCTTGTGGTTCCTGGATACCAAAGTACAGTACCTGAGAGTGAGAACTGAGGTTGAAATAATCAGATTCTATCAAACTGTCATGAATAAATTATAGCCCTTAAAACCCTATTGGTTGCACCATATAGGGGTCTTCTTGCATGTCTGACCAATCGTAACTTTGGCTCAGGGCACCATCAAGTTGGACCTACCCTTTGGCAGAAATAAAGCTCCTTCCCCCTTCTTGAGTTTCTGAAGGAATCTCTGATGAGCGAATAAAACTATAAGAATTGATCCCAGTCTTCATTGATTGTGACTACCACTTTGATGACATACAGTATACAGCCAGTTTTTCATTGAATGCTTTTAATATTTAAATTACTAAGTACTATGAGTTGGTATTTTCCTTCAATGTTTTATATACAACAATACAGCACATAAATAAAATTTTAAAAAGTTTATAACCATGAAAGTTTCATAACACTGCAATGGAACTTAAAAACAAAGAGAGAGTGTTCATCAATTGTTATGTTTATGCCAAACTCTCAATGTACTGTACTGATAACTGTTACAAGTTCAAGGACTGATAAATCTTTTTCTTCATGCCTAGCATCTAACAGAGTAATTAGTTTCAATGTTGATCAATACGTATAGCGACAGCAGTCAGCAATGCTTCAGGCTATGTTTATGAGGTGATTCCATGTCTGTGCTCTATTGTATCATTACATCCGGTATATTGAACACTGATGTTGGTACACAATAATTGAATGAAATCAACACGAAGATGTGATAGTCTGACTGACATCGCAGCAAGACACTAAAACCCATGCAGCCTCTATGTGACACAATGTGTCATATACGTATTTAACGACCCTGAATGAACAGCCTCAAGTATGTATCTAAAGAACTGTACTTGCACTGTACATGAATAACAGTATGGTACATTCCTCTTGGATTATGAATCATTACAAGCTACCCAATTAGTTTCAGTTTCAATTTATAAAACAACTTTTAGAGATCGAAATTAGGGTAAAAATCATCTGTCCCAGGGACAAAACAGACGATTAAAAAAAATCTGGTTGTCCCTAGTACTTTAAGGTTGTCATAATACAAATTAATCATACTGTAATTTCCTTCCTCTAGTGTCTCATTAAAATTTATGCAAAATCAAAAGTCTGAAATAGTTGAATCTCATAGTCAGTCAGGTGCAGTAATTACACAATTTACATTTTCATAGAACCCTGCTTAGGAGACATTTGCCTCCAAAGAAAATGTATCATACAGGTACAGTACTGTAATGCAGGCTAACATGAAGTGTGAAGATCACTTTAAGTACAGTGTACAGTACAGTACAATAAGTGGTTGTTCCATGGACAACCAGAGATTTCCTGCAATTGTCTCTGGATTGTATGAGGCAAGTGAACAACTGCTGACTTTGTCCTGTTTTATCCAAATTTGATTTTGTTTTTATTTTTAAAATGATAGTATGGTATACACTATTAAAGTACTGCTGACATTTTTTTGAATTGGTTCTACACAGGGCACATTCAGGCCTCGATTTCAACCAATTCAGTATTTTTAGTTGTCCTTAACAAAATTTGGTTGTCCGAAACATTTTGAGCACAATTACAGTACAAAGCAGTAATTGTGTTTATCTATAATGACTCTCGAAGAATAAAAAGGTCTGAAATTGTATGATGGAAAAAGTTGAAAGAGTTGTTCAGTCAGCAGTATATACTTCTTCCATCATATAAAAAAACAGGCTGCTTGAATAAAATTCATTGTGATAGAAAAGTGGTTGTCCATCGGACAACCAACTTTTAACTTTTGGTTGTCCGTATATAATTTTAGTTGTCCCGGACAATCGGACAACCACAAAAGTCGAGCCCTGACATTTTAGAAATTATGCAAAGAGTCAATGAACTTTTGACTTCACTGCCACTTCTTAAACTAAAAGCAAATTGAGGTTAATGGGAATTCCAAATTTCACTAGCTTTACACAAATTCCCTCATGAATTTCAAAGATCCCCAGCTACAGTAATTGTTTTGACCTACTTCTAGTTTGACACATTTTTGTACCATAAGTAAGACGAGTGAACAACATGATTCAAAATGTTCATTAACATTGAGTTCATTAATATTGGAGCACTTTTCCACAAATTTCTGATCAGCAAAACAGCATGCTCAGCAAGCTCAAATACTGTATTCAGGTTTCCCCTGATTCCCCATACTAGGCTAAAAGACCTGCCAAATCATCTTTGGGCTGTACTGTACATACCATACTAACCAGAAAGCCAAAAGGCTTAGTGATTCCTTGCCATCAAATACCTTACCTGCTTTCAAATTGACAGTGCTTGATAGATTTTCCTTTACATTTTAGGCACAGAATTTTTGCAATTTTACCCCTGGTGGACCTCAAATGACCTTTGACCTCTACCAAAAACAATAGGCTTCTATTTCTCAACATGACAAATCTATATACCAAATATGAAAAGTATCTGTTACTCTTATCTGGAGATATTGTGTTTACAAGCCATTTTCGAAGTTTTGGCAATTTTACCGCTGGTGACCTCAAATGACCTTTGACCTCAGCCAAAAACAATAGACTTCTTCCTCTCAACATGACAAACCTATATACCAAGCATGAAAAGTGTCGGTCACTCCCATCTGAAGATATCTTGTTTAAAAGCCATTTTCGGGATTTTCCCAATTTTACCGCTGGTGACCTCAAATGAACTTTGAATTCTACCAAAAGCAATAGGCTCCTTTCTCTCAACATGACAAATCTATATACCAAATATGAAGGGTATCTGTCACTCCTTTTTGAAGATATCGTGTTTACAAGCCATTTTCAGTGTTTTTGCAATTTTACCGCTGATGACCTCAAATGACTTTTGACCTCTACCAAAAACAACAGGGTCCTTCCTCTCAACATGACAAATCTATATACCAAGTATGAAAGTTGTCGGGCAATTCTATCTGAAGATATCATGTTTACAAGCCATTTTCGGCGTTTTCACAATTTTACCGCTGGTGACCTCAAATGACCTTTGACCTCTACCAAAAACAATAGGGTTCTTCTTCTCACCATGACGAATCTATATACCAAGTATGAAAAGTTTCGGTCACTCCTATCTGAAGATATCTTGTTTACAAGCCATTTTCGAAGTTTTCGCAATTTTACTGCTATTGACCTCAAATGACCTTTGACCTCTACCAAAAACAATAGGCTTCTCTCTCTCAACATGAAAAATCTATATACCAGTTATGAAGGGTGTTGGTCTCTCCTAACTGAAGATAATGTTTACAAGCCATTTTCAGTGTTTTCGCAATTTTACAACTGGTGACCTCAAATGACCTTTGACCTATACCAAAAACAATAGGGTTCTTCCTCTCAACATGACAAATCTATATACCAAGTATGAAAAGTGTCAGACATTCCTATCTGAAGATATCGTGTTTACAAGCCATTTTCCACGTTTTCGCAATTTTACCGCTGGTGACCTCAAATGACCTTTGACCTCTACCAAAAACAATAGGGCTCTTCTTCTCAACATGAAAAATCTATATACCAAGTATGAAAAGTGTCAGACATTCCTATCTGAAGATATCGTGTTTACAAGCTATTTTTGAAATTGTCGCAATTTTACCGCTGGTGACCTCAAATGACCTTTGACCAAAAACAATAGGGTTCTTCCTCTCAACATGATAAATCTATATACCAAATATGAAAAGTGTCGAACATTCCTATCTTAAGATATCGTGTTTACAAGCAAGTGTCACAAACACACACACACACATACACACACACACACACACGACATCACCATCGCATAGATTCCTTGCCTGCCTATGGCAAGGAATCAATAAACTAGGGCTGTCAATTTGCGATTAGTGAACTAAACATTTAATCGCATCTTTTTGCGATTACTGGGCGATTAATCGCATTTGAGTATGCATAACCAACCCCTGTAGTAACGTACAGATATTGGTAATAGACCTACACTGTACACATATATTGGTATATCCATAGCAGGCTATAGTAATTTGCAATCGCTTTTCAATACTGAGTTAGCGTTAATACAACGCACAGGTCCGCCTCGAAGCAGACTCCAATGTAACTTTTATACCCCCTTTATCTTTAGTAACAAAACATTTCATGAGGAGCAATTTTTATTAAATTGCTTCCGTTGGAGGTTGATATAGATCGTTACACCACACACCTGTAGGTAGTATAGGCTAGGCCACAGTACAGTATCCACAGCGAAAGTAGCTGACAAGCCCCCTATGCGGACACCTGCAGGACCGACTACGATATATTTAATTTCGCCACTTGCCCGATCTACCCATTTGCTTCATTTTAAATTGCCCCCCAAAAAATGGGTGGCTTGAAGCCACAAAAAAAAAAACTAGGCCTAGGGCCTAGCCACCTAAGTTTACAGTACAAAATGTAACTTTAGAGCTAAGTTCAGCTAACAATGATAGGCTATGATCGAATCCAGACATCGTATAGTTTTCACCTGTCATTTTAATTTTAAGTTACAGCCTGTACTGTGTAAACAGATGTATGTACATTGGCAGCACATAAATGGGACCCGCTAGCTGCTACATGCACAGTATAATATACACTGCCTTCAGCTAGCTGCTTGGCTTGGCGTGTATTGTTCAAAGCGCTCAGAAAGGGTGTACTTCAATTGGCAATGACATGACACCCTCCCTCAATAACTACGTGTTAACTAACTACTGTGTTAGAATCAGAAATGTTTGATGCAACGTTCATGTCAAAGCTTGCAATGCTATGATTCTTTGTCTGCTTACGACAAATTTCTCACTCTTATAATGTTGTGTGATCAAAGTGAATTCAATCAACCTACGAATGGTATCTATTCTTAATACACCATGAGAAAGCATTTGCTGATGAGCAGCGCTCATTCGGGGGTTGGGCAGAATGTCGAAAGAAAGCAAGGGCCCGGTTAGTGTGGACAGTACAAGTTACACGAAAGTAAAGTTAAACGGCAATTTCCGAAATTCTTAGGGGGAATTTGTGACTGAAATGTTGCAAAATGATTATCAAGTGACTATTCCCTGTTTATACTGTTATGTAAAGACATGGGACATTTATCAAATGGACTTTTGTTACATTTTAGCATCATTCTAATTAAAATGCCATAATTTTGAGAAAAGATTTTCACCTGACAGTTGAGTACCAGTCTCCACGATACTTTGGTACCTTTAGGTCGGTGGTACCATACCGTACCGGTACCGGTACGTACCGGTACTTACCGAAATACTGGTATACCGTGAAACCTTAGTTCAGCCTTCAGTTCATTATAGGCCCAAGACTGAGGGTGGAAGGGGGGAGGGGGAGAAGAGGAGAAATAATTAAAATCCACTATACGCGGATCTGTTCCTTAACACTTCCTGTCAAATCTTCGAAAAAAATCAAAAGATGCAATTGTTTTCTCACACAAACAAACACACAACACAAACAAAGACACAAAGCATACACAGTATCATCTGGAGGATTCCTAGCAAACCTACTCACATACTGTAGGAACAAATCATTCCATGACTCACATGAGAGTCAGGTAACCTTTTCAAACACTGTAGCCTATGCAGTGCTTCACATGTATACTCCATTACAGTACAGTATGTATACCAATCAAAATAGCTTTTAAACTTTATTACAGCAGGGAGGTGATGACTAATGTGTCATACAGTATGCACAGGTAAAACCTCATATCACTGGCAAAGGTAAATTTTATAAGCACTGTAAAGACTGGTACAATTTAACATGGCCAATCAAAAAATCTGTAGAACTTTGTTGTACATGAATCTCTAAATTGGGAAATCCTGAAATGAAAATTTTTGGCTCCCGAACAACATTTTAAACAAGATTAATTAACCGAAATATTTACAGGTATAAACAGATTCCTATAATTTTTCCCATTTTTTAGACCTTTCTAGGTCTTGTCACTACGTACTATCTGTCTTGCAAGATATTGTAAATAAACAGGGTTGAACAAAATGTTCACTTGATGACAAGCAAATTAAATTTCCATGACTGCTGCACAATTTAAAGTAAAAAAATAGTCACATTTCCTTCTAAATAGCAAAATGTCCTGGGATATCAACATTTCCATGCAAGAGGATTTGCATACAGCTGAACCTTTCCACATAGAAACATATGGGTGAAAACACCAGCAATGCGAAAAGCTCCTGGTGCAGTAATTTTAGTACTGTATTTTGAGGGAAATTTGAGTACCTGGGAGAAAATGTGTCTTATCCTGAAGACCACAAGAAAAAAAAAATAATAGAAAATGTTTCTGATTAGGGAAAATGTTTTTAGTCCTGTTAATTCTACCCATGGGCAGTAAATACAATACTAAAACACTTTCATTCTTTCAGTGTTCACTTTAATACCTATGGGTAGAATTTATGTTTTAAAATTATAAAATTTGTTAAAAAGGTTGGATGCCAAGGTGCTTGATTGTTGATTCACATTTTTTATATCAGCCATCACTCATCACTATGGATACTGTATAATCAATATCCTGACAGACAGAATCTGATCAATACTTTACTTGTGCAGTATATTTATAGAAACTCGGGACCTGATTGAAACTGGCACACAATGTATTAATATCTTACAATCTGTGGTTTGCATCAGAGAGCTCTCCCTGCACATTTCACCAGGATGGTTGCCATCATCCAAAGACAAACATAAACATGCAAAAATTGGCCAATGTCACTGACATATTGAACACCAAGTGCAAGCAAGGCTAAAATTAAGCACTCATCCTATTTTCTGTAAGGGTAAAAATTGCATTGGGCATTCAGAAAATCTTTATCTCCAGTTTGAGCTTGTGTGATGGGTGAATAGATTTTGTTTGTGGTTTAATCATTCACTACATCCGTAAGAAAATATTTCATAAAAAATTCCTACAAGGAGCATACTGATATGATATGGCAAGGAGTGGACTATCATTCGCCATTGAAATTAAAATGAAAAATTTCAGAATTTTAAACAAATTTTTTTTTCTGTGACATTGACAGGAAACACAGTCCATGGCTTTCATTTAGACAAAATATATCTTGGACAACCTAAAATTTGTCCGCAGATTGTCCGATGGATAACCTACAGTAAAAATATCCATGAAAATCAGGCCTGGCAAAGGCAAGCATTTCCATCAGAGGAGGGAAAGGAAGATTTGTACCCCATCCCCCATTTCAAGATGAAGCTGGATTAAATCAATTTCATAAAAAAGTTAATTATTTTTACATTTTCAATTCCATTAAATATTAGAAAATTGTCAATATCTTGATTTCTTACTTATGAAGGGTACTCTTTTGCAGCAATGTGTGAATTAACTATACATAAACAAAAGGTCTTTAAAATTGTAGGTTACAGGGCCTTGAAAGCCTATGTCCTTCTGAACCCAATTATTACTTTAGCTTAGGACAGCATCAATTTGGACTTGGGGTTTAGCAGTAATAAATCCCCCCCCCCCTTTTTTTGTGTTTCTGGCAGAATCCCTGAAGGGAAAGTTGCAGTAGTTCCATTTGTTAGCATAAAATGTAATATAAACCTACAGTAAGTACTGTATGCCAGTGTGCCTACAAAAAGTAGGAGATACCTGTATCTAGAGTGTTTCAAAGAGCCCTATTGTATCTGATGATATGCGTGAAAGCAATACAGCTGATAAAGATGCTAGTACTGTACATAAAATTTACTGTGCATTTTCCGGAAGTTACAAACAAGGTCACAGCTGATGATCACAGAGCTGACCTTGCAGTGTATTTCAGCTATGAAGGTGAATTTTAAGAACCATTGCATAATATCACAATGTTAAATGCATCATGATGTTACATGAGGATATCAAGACCTGTAATATCAATGTCATGTTCAGAACACATAAATTTACAGTATAGATGAAACTTTTAAGTGTCAGAATATGACACACGTCAATTCATACCAAGACTGTGCTGTGTTTAGCCTGCATTAACATACCGTAGAGACAGTGTTTTCTACTGATCCAATTTTTATTCAGGAGTTCCAAAGCTTGAAGGTTAACAGTGATCAATGTCTTGGCAAGTGATCTAAAAGGAGTGAACTGTGTGTCTCTCTAGCTGTAAAGTATTTGCTATTTAAAATTAATATTGAACGTAATTATAGTTTTCTCTGATGATAATTAGGAACTTAAATCGTTAGGGAAGAGTCATTTATCTAACTGGACACACATCAATACATAGCAAGACTGAGCTGTGTCTAGACCCACATTAACATACTGTAGAGAGTGTTTTCCACTGATTCAATTTTTATTCAGGTGCTCCAAAGCTTGAAGGTTAACTGTGATCAATGTTTTGGTGGATGGTAAAGGAGTGAACTTTATCTCTCCCTCTGTAAAATGTTTGCTAAAATTAATATTGAATGTAATCCCCCCACCTTACTGGTGGGTGTATTCACGAGCGACTATAATACCCCTTGCTACATCTTATTTGGGAATGTCGGACAGCTGGTTTATCTGTTGGGTCCCCTTTCGCGTCTGGTCTACGATCAGTTTGTGAGGGTTGCCCTCAAGACTGTGAGAGTTTGTAGAGCGAACAACCTCCACACCTTCCCATGGCCTTCTGTCGAGGCAAGGAGCTACCTAGAGCAGCTGTCAGTTACTAGCCCTGACCTGTTTTCCAACCAATTCTTGGACAAGTTTGTCCAAGAGGTTAAGAGGAATGAGGGGACAGCATCCGCCTTCTTTAAGCCTCTGGCTAGACCGGCACCGACCCCACCCCCCGTGCTGCTTCCACAGCAAAGCCTATGTCAACTAAGAAGATGAAGCCCATAAAGGCTACCAATGGGTCTTCTTGGTGCAGGGGCTCCGCAAGGGAATCCTTAAGGCTGAGCCAGGGGTGGCGGCCAAGCAGCCAGGGGAGCTAGGTTGTGGTTCTTCATCAATGTCTGGGAGTCTTTCTGCCTAGATCTCTGGATGGTTAGTGAGGTAAATTTCTCTGATGATTAACGACTTTTCTGATAACCATAAGGGAAGAGTCATTTATCTACTATACAGTATGGGTAGTTGGATAACTTTTGTCCAGCTCAGTAAACTTCTTTTTTTTCTCGGTGGCACCTTGACAACACCCTGACAAAACAGCTTATTATGGCGAACACCATACAGGTACAGCAGAAATTAATGGATGGTAGAAAAACTTACATTTTTGTGTAAATATCTCAGAAGAAAATCTAATAAGAATGATTTTCCTTTCCTGAAAGCACCAGCAACTGAGAGTACACAAATCTTTTTGTTCTTGACTGCATCATCACAAAGGATTTTTGTCAGAGCTTCCTCGTTGAGTTCAAAGGTATGATCATCAGAATCTGAAGTGGTGACAATCTGCACCGGTTCCCCCCTGTTAAGGGCGTCAGGTATAGGAGGCATTCTGTTGGACTGCTAATGAATACAAATCTGAAAAAAGACAATAGAAGGCTGTCAGTATTTCAATGAACTTACTCAATGGATGTTTGAATAGACCAGCAATGGACATTAAACTTGAAATGACTCAATGGACAAAAGATTTCGCAAGGCTGGAGAGCTATGGAGACGCTGACCTACTTTACTCAATGTCAATATTGTTTGTTGCACAGAGTACAGTACTAAGGTAATGGACAAATACGTCAGATGTTGATGTATATATGAAAGACTAAAATAAAATTTGCCAAGGATAAACTTACAGGACAGTAATTTTAAAACTTTATACAAACAGGTTGTTTCACCCTCACAGATACATTAATCTTAGAATACCATTGTTAGAACTGTTTAACAATCTAATTTTCAATAAACAATCATCATCTTTCAACTTGTGTTGTGTTGTTATTTCTGTTTCAGCCTTTTCTTAGAAAATGAAAGCTTTAAATGAACGAAAACATTAAGACTCAACTAAATGCTGCTTGCAAACTAAATAAAACTTGAGTTGACAAGCCTGGATGAAAGGTAATGTGAACATTTTAGGCAAACCCCTGGACTGTACTAGGATTGAAAACAATGTCACCTACTGTACTGTACATGTAAAATAAACTATCCCTCCTTGAATAAGATGACATAAAGGGAAAAAACATATGCTGGAAATTTTTATGAAGAAGTATACGCTGTAGCAATAGCTACTGTTCTACTATTCACAAGCTTCCTCTTTTTGTGTGCAAGCAATCAATTCCATCATGTGTTATCACCATTACCAGGCTTACTTAAGATTTAGCAAGCCACAGATGGCCAACAGAACCTTGAACCTTTCAACAGCTGTTAGACAGCATACAGCTCATGCAACCTTCCAAGGAGCAAAATTCAAAGCTCAGAATCTACTACAGCCCAATAATCTGTTTACTTGGACTTCAATCTTCATTACCGTATGTAGGCTACAAACTATATGAAAGATAAATCTTCACAGTGTGAAAATGACCACATGACATTGTACTGAATTATTTTTTAACTGTATAGCATTCAAGGTGCAGATTTCCCAACTCTTCAATGATAACAAAAAAAAAGGTAATTAATGAAGTTGGGAGTATAATTTAGACAATCAGTTTATTCTGAGACCTTTTATAATCTATCTCACATGATAACACGGAACAATTTAATCAAAATCTTAGCCAAATTTATTTTAAACACCAATGGTCCTGGCAATACAGCACAGTCTATGATAACACACAATGAGCTCTGTGTAACAATATTATACAGAGGGAATATTATTAAATTATCCAGAGCTCATTGTTTAAGGTATCTGCAAGCCAGAAAGCCACACAGCCATATGGTATAAACCAAAATGTTATTAAGATCTACGACAGAGGTGGTGGATCACTTTGTTCTATGAGGGTAGAAAGGAAGGGAAATATTTGCTGTTGGGAGAGATGGCTTCTAGAGCAAATGAACTTGTCCCAAGGATGGATTTCTACGATCAAGAAAAGACTTTGCCTTGAGGTATGAAGAAATCCTGTACATGTTAACTTTGAAGGGGGAAGGTTAGGGGAGCATACAAGGCCCTATTACACATTTTACTATTGCTACCCTCTGTCAGAAATTAAGTTTGGGAGAACATGGGTCTGTTTTCAAAGCCTGAAAAAGAGACTACAGCACATTAAGATTGAAGGCTTTCTTTTCAGTATCTGGCAAAGCACAGTAGTCGCAATGTGTAGTGATCCACAAAACTAACAGAATTCCCACCTGAGCATACTATACTACATATTCAATTTACCATTATTAATATTATGGTGACAGAACTTGAAACTGTTATTTTACGCTAGAAACAAACTGCTTAAAACAATGTTATCAATCATGAAAGTTACGCTAGCTGTCCCAATGATATCAACTGCTATAACATATAGGCATACAAGGCAGGTGCTGCAGTGGGGGCACTGGCCCTCCCAATTTGGGCAAAAAACAGTTGGTCCATTCAGGCAAATCTTGAGCAAAACATGATAGATGGTGGCTTTATTCAGGCAAAAAATTACCTCCACGTACCTATGCGCTACAAGCACCAGACTGCTCCAAACGCTTCCATTGATTACCTACATGTATGCAAAATTGCACACAAAATTTGTATAATAATGACCTTATCATAACTTGTGATTGGCAACAACAAGGTGACAAAAAATTTTGTGAAACATATTACATTGATGTGACTTGTTTATGTGAGTTGGAAGCTGTGGTGACAAATATCAGTTATTGGTGATCCACAGTTCCACACTGCCCATTGACTACAGTACATACATAATATGTGTAAGATTGTGGGACAAAGCATGACTCAGCAGTGGATGTAACAATATGCCAGTAAGTCCCCCCTCTACCCATTATCACACTACACTTTATTCTGTGAAATTATCTCACTTTCCAGCAGTGAAATTCATAAAACTTTACAGATATTTTGCGAGTAAACATAAACTTACAAAATTTGCAGACCGTTCTCAGTCCTATGAGCTCATTAAAATTATTACTTCACTTTCTCAACAATGTGTACCAGTAAAAAAATTTGAGAATGGGAATTGTACAATAAAGCCTAAGTACAATTAATGGCACTTCTTGAAATATCATACTTCCATGTCAAAGGCTTTTCATATTAAATAAAAGGTAGAGGCAAAAGTTTGTGCCTTGGAAAATTAGAAAACACAAATTGATATTCTGGTACTGTACTATGCTGTCTCATGGAAGGATACTGTAGGTAAAATTACAAGATGAAATTTGGCTTTTAGAAAAAGGAAAATTCTTACCTTTAAATAAAGGTAATGAATCAAACAATACATAACATGGCTTGACAAAGTTGACATGATACAGCCTACATAGCTATCCATTATATCAATGAGATGCCAGCTGGATATCTTTTAAAAAAATTTGGAAAGTTGGTCAAACCATGCTTTGCAAAATGTACAATGTTTAGAACACCTATAGCCACATTTAGTATGCAAAAAGAATCTTGAGACTTAAACTGCTTGGATTACATCTGCTTAAGTGTTCTGTACAATGTAATTCTGTCACAAAAAAAATCCAACTGATGCTGCTAAAGTTTTGGAAAATACAGTAGGATAAAGAATGGCTCCCACCTAAATTTGCAGGGTACGTTAATTAGTACAAGTATAACTAAGGGTTGTAGAGCTACTGCTCAGTGGCAGTAACCAGCACTTGATATTACCCTCGATATAACTCATGATTACTGCTTGGTGGCAGTAACCAGCACTTGATATTATCCTCGATATAACTCATGATTACTGCTTGGTGGCAGTAACCAGCACTTGATATTACCCTGGATATAACTCATGATTACTGCTTGGTGGCAGTAACCAGCACTTGATATTACCGTGGATATAACTCATGATTACTGCTCAGTGGCAGTAACCAGCACTTGATATTACCCTCAATATAACTCATGATTACTGCTCAGTGGCAGTAACCAGCACTTGATATTACCCTCGATATAACTCATGATTACTGCTTGGTGGCAGTAACCAGCACTTGATATTACCCTGGATATAACTCATGATTACTGCTCAGTGGCAGTAACCAGCACTTGATATTACCCTGGATATAACTCATGATTACTGCTTGGTGGCAGTAACCAGCACTTGATATTACTGTGGATATAACTCATGATTACTGCTCGGTGGCAGTAACCAGCACTTGATATTACCGTGGATATAACTCATGATTACTGCTTGGTGGCAGTAACCAGCACTTGATATTACCCTCGATATAACTCATGATTACTGCCTGGTGGCAGTAACCAGCACTTGACATTACCCTCGATATAACTCAATATCATGTGTTCACACAATGACTCACAACTTATAGTTGGAAGCATGGGTGATATGTTATGGCGTGAAGAGAAAGGGGCCGCTGAAACAGACTTTGGTGCCCCCCCCATAAAAAATAAAAGCTGTCATGCTGGAATCACATTGTTCCTAGCGCCAATGATTTTCTGCTTCAGGAAAAGAAAATTCTGTTTTCATACTTTAAATTCCATCATTTCCAGTTTCAATTTTTCCAAGACTCCACGAAATTCCGTTTCAGTATAGAAGGGTATATAATAGGGCCAACCAAGTAATCGTTAAGTAAAATGTTACAAGTGATTAATGGCATCTCATGCTCCGGGGATGCTGACTTGCACTGAGTAAACAATGTAACATCATTCTTCACAAGTTTAGCTGCATTGGCAAAGCATACAATGTCTACAGTATGAACAAGAAGCTCAAAAATTGCATAGAGCTATGATATGCACCTTTTCTCCACCCAACCCCCGCTAGTTTACATGTGACTGGGTGCGATCTCATGGGGACGTTTTAATCCGTGAACTCCAAATGTGGAAACTGCTGTGACAGGCTTTACTTCAACACCATTTATATATTTACAATGAACATGATTATTTGTTTAATTTACAATAAAATTTGAAAGCACTAAATGTACGCATACACTATAGTGACTATTAAGTATCCGTGTGCCACTGTGTAATTCACCGTAATAGTTCAATTCCAACAGCCACTTGTCAATTTACTACTGGCATACAGTACATGACCAAAAATTTCAGCTTGAAATTAACATTTTTCATGAAATAATAAGTTCAGCTTTCAAACCATATTATTGATGTCCTTGCATCACTTATGAGTGCTTGTAGGTCTTGAACTGAAAAAAAGTTCCGATCACTGTTTATCAAGACAACAACATACATACAGTAGCAGCAGCTGTACATTGTAACAGTTAGCTGAAAATCATTATGCAGCTGCTTGCACTTCATGCTGTACATCTAATGAACCTGTGTTACGAAGAATCATGCTCAATGCAGACTTGCCAACATTTAAAAGCTGAAAATCTTACTCTACTTTTATGAAGTAAAAGTGTATGTCGGCCTTGGGGAGGGGTCAAAGGGGAGTCCCCCTCCCCTTTGGAAAATTTTTGGCAATGCAATATGGGCTACATGCAAAATGGTGCAACATTTGGTACTGGATTTGAATAAAATTTATCTTAAAAAAAAAATCAAGTTTTCTAAGAAGGGTTCTTATTTGTCTTGCTTGGTGAAAACTGAAATAGCCCAGGCCCAGTGTCACTGATATTATCCAGCTGCAACGACCCTACAGGATTTCACAGAGTTCCAACTGTAGCAGTGATTAATCCTGATGTCATTATTTCCCACAACTTGCAAGTCTTATTTTGTTCTCTTGCCTATTTGTCAGATAAGGTATCCTAACATGCAATACATATTACACAAATCCCCACTTAGGCCTAAGGTTAAGTATATTGCTACAGTTGAGTTAAACCTACCTGTATATATGGGGCTGGAAACGTTTTTAGGCCTAATTTTAGTTAAAACTTGGAAGTCCCATATATCACAAAAATTGTTTTCAGGCCTTCAACAAAATGAGGAAAAAATGTAGGATGGTCGGTATCGGCCACTATGATGACCAAGGCCTACCTTTTGTTGATCTTCAGATCCTGGATCAAAGGCCTGCCTAGGGTAGATCATCTGATGTTTAGCCACTAAAAACATCACTGCTAGCTAACGTTGTAGCAGTGCCAGGGCTGCCTGCCAGGCAATGTGCCTCTTACAGCCAAATCTTCCTGACATTTGGCCAAGTCCAAGGTCCTGGCCATTCATTCTCACCAAGAAGGATTTTTCAAAGGCCAAATAACCAATCCTTTATGCCAAAGTGCCAAACTTCAAATTTGAAGCATATGATATCGGGCAACAAGACATCCTCGAGACTTCAGTGCAATTCATGTGGTATTCAACTGTGCATGTAATAAATGAGTGTATAATACGTGACTATGGGGTGGCACGGTTTAGTTCATGGTACGGCTGTACGTAGATGTACTTACGTACGTAGATAGGAAGCAAAGCACACATTACTTTTGCCACACTGATTGATTCTACTTTTTGCATGTTCATTTCACACTTGAAATGGCCAGGCGCACACACACACAAACACAATGTAGAAAATTGCTTGTGTATGTATTATAGCAGAATTTTCAAAAATCATACTGTTCCGATTTTTGGCCTCCAGAAAACCCCCCAAAACGGAACAAATACGATAAAATCGGACTAGTTGGCAAGCCTGTCACTGATTGGCTACTTTCGGTTATGAATGAAGCTGCTTCTTTACAAGTTTGGGGATTCCCCACTTCTAATGTAATTATTGAGGGAGGGTGTCATGTTATTGACAACTGAAGGCAGTGTGTATATTATATTGTGCATGTAGCAGTGAGTGGGTCCTGGTTACTGTATGTGCTGTGTACATACAGCTATACAGGGAGTTGCAACAGTCATGGTTTAGGGTTAAGGTTAAAGATATCATACACCTACGAATACGTGTACGTACATGCATACCCATACCTATGCATAAGTAGAAGGTTGGGGTGGGCTATATGTAGGTATATGCACACGTAGTAATATATACGCTGTTGTACATTTAAATGTATAGCATACATGTGTGTACGGCTACTTACGCATACATGTGTAATTACTTGGCTCTAGGCATACATATATGTGAATATATATGTATGTATGTCATTATATAGTGAGTAGTACTGTTAGACAGTACCTCTATTATTTGAAAACCCTCCAGCGTCAACGGTGCTTGTAGCGCAGTCCACAAGCACGCTGGTCTATATGCAATACTATGTATGTCAGGGGTTCGAATCCACCTTTAACCATTGCTTTTCCTGCTTCCACAGCATTAACTTTTCACTTCTTTCCACAGAAAATACATCATACAGCTCTCCTCGCGTGGAGAAAAAAAAAAAGAAACATATCTTATTATGGGGAAAAAATGTTAACAAAATCTTTTTCTCTTGAAAAAAAAAAATAAAGTTTCAGCTCCCTCTTTTGAGAGTTGAGAGTTGTTTAAAATGATGTCATTTCCGGCCACTGATTCTAAATTAGTACCTATACGTCTATTTAAACTACAGTATATCTAGATCTGATTAAAGCCTAAATTATTAATAGCTCTAACATAACATTTTGTACTGTAAACTTCTGGGTGGCAGGCCTAGTTTTTGTTTTGCGAACACTCCTAGTGGAGTCAAACATGCAGGGTTGGGTGTAGGCATGTGGTTAGTGGTCCCATCTGAGGATCCTTAAAGGGGAAGTTTAAGCAAAAATTAATTTTCACATGTAAAAGAGGAACCAAATCTACACAGTGCAACCTCCATCTACATCGGACACATATTTCTTGAGATATCAGTAAATATAGTTACTGGATTTGTGTTCCAAATTGAGCTTGAGCTTATATCACTTTCTCACATTGACAAGGAATACTTTGTTTCCCTTTGTTTTTTCAGACTGTTGTGTTGACCTTGAAGTTTAATAAGTCAAAGAATATGACCTCCTTGTGTGAAATGCAAAGTTTGCAAAATTCTTATCCCACTTATGCAATCTCATTCTGATAATACTGGATTGTTGAGGAGAAAATTGGTTGTAAATTTAAAGAAAAACACAAAAGGCTGCTCATTAATGTGGGGATATGATGTCACATGTACTTGCTTCAAGTTCACTTTTGTTGAAAATGTGACAATTTTACCTGCTCATACCTTGAGAACCACACATCTGATTCAATTCAAATTTCACTGAAATGCGTTAATAAATTTTATACCCATCAGTGTTAGCGCTGAAATTTGGTGGGGGGTGGTGGGGTGGGGGGATTCCCCCTTCTGAAAAATTTAGCGGGATTTTCATTTTTAGGGGGGGGGGGGAGTCTTTAAGTTCTGAGAAGTTAAGTCGAGTCTGCAAACTGCATTTACCAATAAAGAGATTAATGAAGTACATTTTTTAACATTGCCAATAACTGATAGGCCTATGAGTAAACAAGATTTCAACCAAGTTAGATGTATCAGTTGGCCTGGCTTCTTTGCATGTGGTGCAGAATATTTCTCCTTTCTTGTACCATAACCACGGCCAAATTTTCAGCCAATTTAACTGAAACTTGTCAGCTATTTTCTTCTTAAGTTTTATTACTTTTGTTAGCAGACCTAGGCTTAACATTATGCCCAGTACTAGTACTGTATTACTACTGTAGTAGTAGTATTAGGCCTAACTTACTAGTAGTATTACCATTTACGTTATTATCGCTACTCTGTAGCGGTTTGAAAAATAATCCAACTTTGACTTGGAGGCCATTTCACACTTCACAACAGTCTAAAACACGACCGATGTTTGCACACAGAGCGATGAGTTTCAGTACACACACTGCACAGAGCTAGCTGCCACTGCTGCACGATCGTACGCTAGGCCTACAGCCCTACACTATAGGTAGCACTAGTACATGCATACCCAGTCCATGCAGTATGGGTGTAAGGGTGTACTGTGTAGAGCTCCGTTTTACACAAACGTTTATACAAACTGTGACTCATCGATTTTCAGAGTTTTTATTCGTATAACGGACAAGTAAATAAGTTGTGCTTTGATTATAACCCTATCGCAAGAAAAACGATGCGGGAATTTCCCGCAGACAAATATTTTTCTTGCGGGATTATTGATTCTGTTGCGGGAAGCCCGCAATCGCGCAGCTTAGCGCCAACACTGCACTGATACCCATGGATCCAACATATCAAAACTTGATATGACCTTAAAACCTTCTTTTAAGGCTGCATTCTTAAACTCCTTGGTGACCTTGAGATCTGTTATATTATGGGGGAGTAAGTTCCAGTCTCTGACAGTCCACGGAAAAACTATATTTTAGCAGTCCTTATTGGTTGGTATATTTGTATAACTATTTGAGTGATGATGCCTAGAAGGCCGCTGGACTGGTTTGTAGGTCGTAAATTGGCAAGGCTAGGAGGCCCAACCTGTTTTTGTGATGAACTGCTAGCCTGTTGAAACTTAAGTACGCCTGTCTTTGAGACTATGCCACCCAAGGTCTTTCAACATTTCAGTCACAGTACTATGGGGGTGTAATAATTACAAATAAACCTAGCAGCCCTACTATTTGCTCAACCTTATTTTTTATTGGATAGGGAGATGGTGTAGGGATCCCAAACAGATGACGAGTACTCCAATAAAGGCCTGACGAGTGTACGATAGGCTGTAGCTTTAACACTCCTGAGGCAGGAGTATAAATTTCTTTTGATAAAAGCCAGAGACCTAGGCATATTTGCTGACAAAGTGATATGGTAAATATGTCTATTCCAGGTAAGGACTTTGAGATGTCAACTCCCAGGTAAGTGTGGCTGTCAGTGGACTCCAGAGGATCATTGTCAAGGGTATAATTAAAAATCTTGGGGTTCCTTGAGTAAGAAACCCTCATTGCAAAGCATTTCTTGGTGTTAAAGTGTATTTGCCAACTATTTTGCCATTCAGACAGAGTGTTTTGATCATTTCGTAAAGTGGGAAAAATGAAAGTACTAATTGGGTTTCTGTGACACCCGGAAGTGGCATATATGCACGCACATGCATGTAACCCTAACTTATACCACTAACCCAGTATCACTATGCATACGTAACCCTAACCCTATTTACTATGCGTACAGAACCCTAACATCATTAATATGCATACATAACTGTAAACCTATAACTTTGGGTATGGAAACCTAATTAATATGATTTTTCGCAAGCACACAGGACGTTTCTCCAAAATTCTTGCTAAACTACTCACATCCAAACACACAGAGTCACTGAAACAGTGTGTCTAAAAACTGAATTTACAACACTCAAAATTGCCAAAATTTTGCCTACACAGTACAATTTGTACACCTAAGACATATTTTTACTATCGTTCACCAAATAAGCTTTAAAGCAATTGCAATTTCTAAAGATCCCTTCGAAGCATCGGGTACCCCAGTTACCCGGTACAGTTATGGTGACAAAAAGATACCAGCATTAAGCAGATTAATTGATGACCGTCCGCTGTGGCATGCTTACTTTTGCATGAAATAATTCATTTCAAATGTCTGCTACATGTAGCTACATTGGAGTGTTGTCCACAGAGGAGGGTTGAGATGATTCAGGAGGAATATGAAAAAATCTTTGTCCGAATATTCTGCCCAACACCATCAATTTTTGCTAACATTTATTTATTTGTTCAATCAAAAACGAAAATGAATCTGTGTTCCCTACGCGCAATGTTTGCATTTTGTTGCCTTGGGTGTCAGGAAAAATTGAAAGCTAAATTTCAGCTAAACGGGTCAATTAAAGTGCGGTCAGCCCAGGCATGTATTTTGATACCAGGATACCCCTTTAGATGAGGAAGACACAGTGCTCTAGTGGAGTCTAGGGGATTCGAGTCACGAGTCCGACAGTTTTCAACATTCAAAGACTTGGGTCTGGACTTGTACTTGAGCCCCTGTATCTTTCTCAATGGGGAATGTTACATCTAATTGACTTACTTGTCCCCATGGGTTAGGTAGTTAGGTGAGGTTTTACAACTCAGTTTCTAACCACTTCTCCATGGGCACTCCGTCCCATCTTTTTCTGAGGTCCACCCCACTCTCGGGTATAGAGCCGTTCGGCAAAGCCAAACTATGAAACTGCTTCCCAAGGAAGTTACACCCACCAAAGAAAAACACTTAGCTGACCAACCTCACCACCCTCAGACCATTTACATCACTCCGTCTCTCCACCATTTCTCTACAGTCGCCTCTAAAAATGGGTAAACTTTTATCAACACCATTAGTGATTAAGACATAGGTATGCCCAGAAAAGAGAGTTACAAAAACTACACTGACGTGACAGCCTAAAAAATTATGTCTACACACTATGGTACCCACATTATGGTACCCACCCCAGTACTTCCCCACTGAATCACTTCAGCTTCCCAGGTTTAAAACTGAGTAACGATTGCTTCAATTACCATTCTTACCTCCCCCTCCCCCACCTTTGTTCATAAATATGTTTGGTATGATTTAAGGTGATCTGTCATCTCCTGAAAATGTTATAAAACAATGCATCAAAATTCTAAGCTTTAGCTCAGGGTTGTCCAACCTATGGCCCGCGGGCAACCTACGGCCCGCGAAAAGGCTGCATCCGGCCCGTCAGAAATAATCTATATTGCAAAGTTATTCAATAAGCAGATTAACTGATGACCTTCTGCTGTGGCATGCTTACTTTTGAATGAAATAATTCATTTCAAATGTCTGCTACATGTAGCTACATTGGAGTGTTGTCCACAGAGGAGGGTTGAGCATGATTCAGGAGGAATATGAAAAAATCTTTGTCCGTATATTCTGCCCAACACCAATAATTTTTGCTAAAATTTATTCATTTGTTCAATCAAAAACGAAAATGAATCTGTGTGTGCCTATACGTAAGCACATAAACTGATTGCTCCCTAGCATAGACTGTGTGTAAGCAAGCTTTGTGACTTGCTAGTGCATTGTACCTACACAGAAAGCAAGTTACCATGACAGGGAGGCGTTATCACTGGGTGTCTTGCACAGTTATGTTGCATGTTCACGCCAGCACATCTGGGGTACATAACACAGTGGTGAATAATCAAAGCATCCGAGTGCGCAGTTCTGATGTTGTTTTTGACCAACTTTAGCAGGCAGAACGTCTCTCTGATGCATACGGCCATTTGCAGATCGGTAAGATTATGGAGATATAAAACATACCTCCCAAGTGACCCGCATTTTGCGGGTTTGACCAGCATTTGGACACCCAAACCTGCTGACCCGCCCAGCCCTCTGAAAAACCCGCATTTAAAATCTCTAAAGTATTCTTAGAAAGAGAACCACACAAATTAGCAAATAATTCAGCTTACCGATAAATACAAATTCAGTAAATGGTATCTCACAGCACATTTAACTGCTAGCGCTGCTATACAATGCATAGGCCTAGAGTTTCCTGAACGATCTTAACTGTCTTGACAGTTTTTGACGTTCTTGGCTAGGCCTATATGTTGTCATCGCTAGAATGTGATGCGAGATGTACGGAGATATTGGAAATCTTCTGCAGCAGCATGCATGGTACGACCGTTGGTGACACACCGAGGTGTGACATTTGCAAACTGTGCCGGTACCCCACCAAAATTCACCTCAAAAATAACGTTTTATTTTTTTTTCTAGGTTTTAGTCATTGCGCATATATGTGAGTATCTGCATAATATTATTTTGGCAAATCTCTCAATACAACATTTTTCTAGGTTATACTAGCCCTTGAACAGGGCTGTGTGTTTCGTTACATGGCCTAAGCTCATTACACTCCACATCACAGCCCTTGCCCCGCTAACACAGGGAATCCCATCACTAGGCGACCTTGGCCAGGGTGGTCATCTCTCACATTCACAAATTCCAATGTTTTCTCACCAAACTTTACACAGATGACCTCTGGCACCGCATCCACCTTTCTGTATAAGCTGTTCACCCAGATTTGATGTTATAATGGTGTATTTTGCCTCGAAAAATTGAACGTAACACTAACTCAATGCACCATGTTTGCAAGCTTTCGAACGACTAAGTCTTTGGTCTTCGATCCTTCTAAACCACGCGCTGGCACGCCTGGCTATGCCTTGTGTACCCAGGCTTGCGCTGGATGTTAATTTAGTTAACGCTGATATTAATTTCATCAAATGCTATCGGCTTGTACGGCAGCCCGTGGAACTTGAGACGGGGCGTACCAGCGGGTGCCAGCGCGTGGAATAGAAGGTCTCGTCGTCTTCGTGATGTCCACTTTGGGGTCAAAGGTCATACCAGGGGTTTCCACTTATTCAAAAAGTTTTCACACTTAGAGAAATTTTGACAACGTTTCAACAATTTCAAAAACACTTAGAAGCTTCAAATACTAACAAAAAAGAATTTTCCATATGAAATTTGCATTCACTGGGTGGAATGATCGTTATAGTTATCGATTTGGTGAAATGGTTACAACGTTCTAGGAATGATTTTTGACTATTTGCAAGTTCATGTAGAAACACTTATTGTAGGAGGGCTCATTCAAACGACGGAGTTTCTAACCAGAATCGAAGTGTCATTTTGCTGGATTTTGACCTCAGACTGTCCATGAAAGCCGATTTATTACTAACTTTTCGATTGAAAGTCACTTGCACATCATTTTGTGGTAATATAAGTTCGATGTGTGTAATATTTACCAGTTTAGAATGTATTTTGTTCTGAAAACCTAATGATGGGATTCCCTGTGTTAGCGGGGCAAGGGCTGTGATGTGGAGTGTAATGAGCTTAGGCCATGCAACGTAACACACAGCCCTGTTCAAGGGCTAGGCTATACCACCAACCCAAAAAATTCAGTACTGTACTGAAATTTTTTGGCGGTGACCTAACACTATTGTGTTGACTGATTTGCCAAAAAAAGTGCCACCATTTTGCGTGCAAACACTTCTGATATTCAAAAATTTTCGAAAAGGGGAGGGGGAATCCCCCTCCCCCAGGCCGGCGATCCACCAATGGACAGATCAGTTGGACCCGCATCTAGCCTCTCCAAACTTGGGAACTATGTAAAATATGTTATATTTTGAAATGTACTGGTCAGATTTTGGTAAAATTTGGAATGGTTGCTGAGAAAAGAGTAAGCTACTTACCAATGTGAATCACTCAAATTCTTGAAAATTTGATATTTTTCGCGTAGGCTGGTCATATTTTTAGTGCGACAACCCTACAATTAGAACCGAAATGAATTTTAAGGCCTGTGCAGGGCATCTGTGATTGGGTCTTAGGCAAAGTCTAGCCTTTCTCAGTTCTTTATGCTTTCAAGTTTGACCTGTCAAGTTATATCTTATGCAAATAATCACCAGTGACCAGGTTTGTTGGGCCGATGTGCAGGGTATACTCCGTGTTGGGCGATAGGCCTGGCCTATTCACTTTTATCAGTTCAGTCTCCTTAACAATAATTAATTTGCCTAATTAACATAGGCTAGGCTTAGGCTATGCTAAACTAGTATGAGTAGTAAAGTTATCATTGTTTGTTAACGTTACGCTTCGGAACTAGTATTAACTAGGCCTCGGCTAACTTAGGCCTAACGTTAATATTTTATAATAATAGAAGTTGCAGCTAGGCTAGAAATTCCCTAACGTTAAGTTAGTCCTGCAAGGCCAGGGCCCGTCTAACGTCTACCTAGGACACTTTATTGTCAACTGAAGAAAAACACAAAGGTGTGAAAATACCTTTCCTGTGTAAATAACGGCGATTTTTTCAAAGGCTAAGACTTTTTACAAAAGACTAAGGAGATCTGTCATTTAACCTTTAGTTAGATGACTGATGATGCAGGCTTCACGTACTGCTGGCCTCCCCTTACATGTACAGTGTGTCACTACGCTATAGCACTAGGCTTAGTATAGTAATGCATGCAGCACTCTGCACTGCACTAGCACTATACTTCTACTGTGCGCAATCGTACACAAAATGTGGCCTGTCAACACTACACATTATCACACAGTGGCTTGTGGAATATGCATGTACACATTTCAAAAACTCGATCGTACGTTGTATTTTGCCGTTTGTCCAACTACGGAAGCTTTAAACTACCATTTAATTAGCTTGATATTCTGTCACAATATTATGATGTACTTGCAGTTACAGCTGCCCTTTAGGAAATTTTACCCCAACTCTTTCTTTCTGTCTTGGTGGCACTATATAACACATTTGTGTTGGTGTGTCTTTCAGTCCCATCTGACTAACTGCAGTTACAGTTATACCATGGAGCTACCACCTCGGATGAGAGGTGGTAAGAAAGAATCTTTTTTTTTTCTTTTTTTTTCAAAAGACTAAAGTCCTCCCGACCCTCTGGCAAAAGGCCTTCGGCGAAACCAAAACTTTTACTGCTTTCCGAAGGAGCTATTACGTCCACTGAAGGACAATACGTGACCAACCTCACGGCCTTCAGGCCATTTACATTATTGGTCCGTCATGCATGGCTCCATTCTAGACTGGATGAAAAGAACAGATACTACACGTGATCTTAGCCAAAAGGCCGAGAAGCAAGAATCACTAGATATACTGTGCCCTGTAGGCGTACTAACTGCGTAGTTACCGGTAGGCATTTTTCACCGAAGGGAGAGGCCAAGAAGACAGATATTCCGATTTTTTCAAGTGTGAACACTCACTGCACGGTGATTTGCGACACCGAAATTTTCGGCTTTCTTACACAAATATTTGAAAATATGTAGCTTAATATGTATTGCAAAAAGGGAGATTTAGTGTGTTTCTTTCCGGAAATTTGAAATCTGGGGATTACTGAAGAATCTGCTTCCCCTTTTTAAAAAGTTCGAGATTGCAGTGAGACTGAGGATCTTTGCTGTAACAAAATGTTATCTATAGGCCTGCTGCTGAAGGCCCTCGACGGCTTTAAGACGTTGTCAAGAGGAAAATATTGAAGGATCAAGCATTTATAGGCTTACTACAGATAATTTGGAATTTTACGATAGCAAATTTAGAAAAAAAAAAAAAAAAAACAGCTTAGTTATTCACCAGTGACGTCATTCGATAATCAGTTCTCAACTTTTCCGAACGTTTCATTTTCATTTCCAGACTCGGCAGCATGGAAAGCTTCCCAACTTTGATTCGCTTTAAAGTGCGAGGTGGTAAGCAAAGTAGCATAAACATCTATAATGACGTATAAATTTTTGCAGCTCTTTAATACACAAACACAGCGTATAGTCATACAGTCATGTGGAGCCTTGAAAAGCCAACAGTTAGCCCTTGAATTCTTGTACGCTCGCGCTAGCTTATGGCACGGCGCATTCACGCTTAGGTAGACCAGCTGGAACGCATTGTCCGGATATTGGTCGGTCTTTCATGCACCCCTGACCTGGACCCCTAGAAGTCTGGCAATGAAATCCTGGATCGGCTTGTCATCATTTATCACACAATAATAAATGTATGAAAACTCTCTTTCATTTCCCCGCACAAAGAAGTCTGGTTACTGTGCCTGTGGAACAAATTACCCAACTGGGAAGCGATTAGATTATCTCGTTCTGTGCACCACGCAAAGTGAGGGGGGGGGGGTGTAGAGGGGATACAGTCAGTGTCACTATCTAAGCGGAGCACCCTCTTCTGATGACCGTGCGGAGCGTGCAAAGGAAATTTCAGCCAAAAACGCACGAGATTACCGGAAATGGCCCTTTCCAGGCTATCTAACCTTATTTTATAGCAATTGTCAGAGGCGTATTTTCCAAGGAGATAGAAGGCCTAGTAAAAGGCCTAGTTAAAAGTATAGAAAAAATAAAAGTCTGATTGCCTTTATTAAAGGCCCGCTTTGGGGCAAGCTGCCTCTCTGTTCACCCACTAGTTACGTCCCTGACTATCACTCTCCAAGGTAATGAGGGTAGTATCGGTGCATATGTTTAATATCTTCTTTTTTAGTTACTCCATATAGGAGGGTGGTGTGAAAAACTGTCAAGCTACATTCATAAGTTGAGTCTATTTTTAGAGAAAACGATTTTTGTTCGTCTGAAGGGTAAATTTTGGTTATCCTCTAGTTTTCCGTTCTATTTAAAAGTTTTCATAAAAGCATATACTTAAGTTTAATTTTTTACATAATTTCCGAATCTGAATTGGGGGATATGTTGTAAAGTATCCACATTCAATTTCATGGGGGGGGGGGATATATCCCCCCTTCCCCAAGATCGCCGTCCATACTGTGTACAATCTTTTAAGTCATTTCTATGAGTCGGTAAATTGCAAAAATTCATGTTCTCAACAGCTTCCAGTCCGTGATAGTGTAAACTAAGCCAACTTGAGCACTGACGAAGTCGGGGTTCAATAATCGCGGCCCGGACTATCTGAAATTAGACAAGTATCACAAATTATTACGGTGAGTGAAAATGTTATTCGAATCTGCGATAAGAAGGTATTTCGGCGGAGAAAAAAACATCATAAAACCCACTTGTATCTGAGATAATTGAGATTTAGATAACACTCTTGCCAAATTTGTGGAAGTAATTAAAAGTCGATTGTTGAAAGTTGATTTACGAATGGTATTTTGATTTCGGGATCGACGCCCAAATTGCTCGCCGAGGAATACGACTTGCACTTTTTTCAGATGCATAGAAAGTAAGCTTGCAAAACGTATTTTTTCTGAATTCAAATGTTATCGCATGGCCAAGTGCCCCTCTAATAATGAAGTTCAGTTTACGTGTCTATTATAAACAAAACCTAATACGAGGGCACTTTTTCAGATTTTTGCTACCTACCCGATGTAAACTAATTCAGATTAGTTCAAAACGTTCGTCCGTTTTACCGAGAAGAGCGTGTTACACACATACAACATGGGCGATTACATGGGAGGGGTCCAAGGAGTCCGGACCCCCCTTTTCCCGGAATAAGACTTGCAAAGGGGTCCGGACCCCCCCCCCCCCTTTCAGGAGTAAAAAATATTTTCCAGAGAGAATACAGTCGTAGTTGCTCTTCCGTATTCACCAGAAGTAGCCTGCTGAAATGTCGTAATAATCAGAAACTTATACGAATTTAAACCATAAGTGGTATCCAGATTAATACACTATATTATTAGTACAACGCACTACATCACATCCGTTTCGTTGTGAGTCATAGGTCGTTCAACAATACCAGCACAAAGTCAGTGCTATTATAAAAGTATCAAAAGCAATGCAGAACCCACTTGTTTTGACACTGCCATATGAAAATCTGTGCTTCATATTTGGTTAAATTTCATGGGACATTTCAGTGATATTCTGTTGATAAGATATCAAAATAACCATGTGTGCTAAGTATGGTGCATCAATTGAAACACTTGCACGGTGTATTCCTTTTTTCGGTAACTGTGCCTAATACACAGGGTTATAAATGAAAATTTGTTGTTTTTCTTATTTTGGTGTGAAAGTATTTCCTCTTATTGTATATATGCAGGTTATATAAACATGGCCAAACTTCACCATTGTAAGTGAACTTAATTAAAACTCCATGTCAGGAGAGGGAACTACTACCGAATCTTCCACCCATGAGCGCCTCACTCGTGCATTCGGCAATCACTGGACCCCGCCCCTTTTTAATTTTGTACTTTTCCTGAATTATACTTTTGTGTTCATACATGATCACCACTCCTAATATCGACAGTACAGCCAGCGCCGTTTTCCAGGGGCGGTCCCAACAGGGGGGGGGGGGCATGGAAAATGCCCCCCAATCAGCGCCTTCTCCCCCAGTTTCCCCCACCCCACCCCCCCCCCCCGTATGAATTGGCACTGCTGTTTGTTTGATGCATGGTTTTTTTCTTTTTGATGTGTTAAGAGAAGTCGTCTTGCTGTAGTTGTGAACACATCCCTCTAATACATTATGTACCACCTGGTGTGCTCGATAAATAAACTTAAGTGTAACAGATACATATGTATATATCCTTTCCCTTTTAATATTCTGTACATATTGCATTTACCTTTCTGTCTCATTTTCTAGCTTTTCATGTTGTCAGCTAAGAAGAGTATAATAGCCAAATAAGTATAGCTTGCACTAAAATCATTTGGAATCTTTGCTTTGGATGATGCATTATGGACCAACATACACCTATCCTGAGACTAATTTTTTACCAAGAGATCTGCTAAAACCTCAGATCTTCCGGGGTCTTGCCCCTGGACCCCACCAGGGGCCCTAAGGCAGGCCCCTGGACCCCACCCGGTAAGTCTCGCGCTTCACGCTCTACTTCGCGCTGCGCCTTTTGCCCTCCAAAGTTGCCCCCAGTTTTAAAATCCTGGTGCCGCCACTGCCGTTTTCATGATGTTGCTAGCTAAAGGTACCAGAAAGACCAGTAGGCCTAGATAGGCTACCGTTGTGACATAAATGACAGCAATCTGCGAGCTCGTGCGCAAGTAATCACTCTGCCTGTATTCTGGTCGTGTTCTAATAATAACCAGGGCTGGGACTACATAACCCCCAACACTAAGTAACCAATTTCTTATAAAGTTCTGTGAAGACTAAAATATTCACATTATCGAGGGCGCACTTTCCACAATGTACCGCATACCGGTACATAGGCTAAGCCAGTTATGTCAACAAAGCAGAGATACTTACCCCCCCCCCCCCACTTTTTTTTTTTTTTTTTTGCTGTCTGTTTTTGAAATGTTGGTTCATAATTTGTTTTATGCTAAATTTGTGTTTGCCTTTCATCGTTGTCATGTTATAGTTCTTCGTATGCAGGGTCCAATGGAATTGCAATACATGAATATCATGAACAGGCCGGTCAACTGAACAGGCACTGTATAAACACTGTGCCTAGCCGGCAGTGGCGTAACCACGGTAAGGGGACCCTGAGGGTCTAGGCCCCCAGATTTTCTTGATCCCCCCCCCGATTTTTTTTGCGCCTTGATAAAGTAATTGAGAAAAGAAATAGAATGTTTGAACGGAAATAAACTTCGAAGTATTTCCTTCAAAAACAGTAAATAAATAACTTGTGCAACAATTAAGAAAACATGCATGAATGTGTGTCAAACACAAATTGTTCTCACGTATGAAATGAAGTAATAACTTCAAAATGCCTACTTTCACTTGACTATATACCGTATATAATCTGCACTGTCTTTTATTGATTTCACTTCAAAGATGAAACGAACAACTCGACGAAAAACTCGAATGTGACTTTGTTAGGTTAAGACACTTTCTGCCTTTCGGATGGCTGGTTGATTTACTGAAAACAAGGCAAACGCCTGAGACCATTCTCACACGACCTTTCCTATACTTCATCATACACAAAACATGTCGTAAGGGTAAGGTACTGCCTTGGAATAATTCTTCCCTTCCATCCTTAACAAGTAGGCCTATGTCGTGCCCCACTCCTGCATGCCCATGAGAGGTGCCACTGTAGAACGATTTTTACGACAAGTCCTCTTTTTACTAGTGGACACTGGCATCAGGGTAGATTTGTGAAATGTCCACAAGGTACAGATTTCATGTTTTTCCCACATGATCCATACTTCTGCTTTGCGGTTTAAATATTTTGAGAGATTTGCTCGTACTGTAGTATTTTAATTTTGACTACGTATAATGTACCGACGACTGAACAAATACTGCACCATTTTGGCATCTAGGCACTACTGAAAACCGGAAAACATTGTTTCTTTGGCTCTATGTATGTCACTTGTAAAATCTCTACAAAGTCTAAAAATGAGTATTTTGAAATTTTTTATGCTCCCCAAAAAGGAAAATCCTAAAACGTACAGGCCTATAATTAGTTCAAAGTTTTGCCAAATATATCACCATTTCCCATCTAGGAAATTTAACGCAAAGACAGTTTTACAGAGGGGGACACAACCAATTTTGGTTTTGCTATTAAGCTGAAAGCCATTGCCGCATTTGCGATTTACGTCCTCCTGAAGTGAACAATTTTTCTCAAGGGAAAGGGAGAAACCGATTCCCTTGAGTCTCATCGCCCAGGCCACAGATCAGAATTGCCCAGTTTTGGGGTCCCTAAAAAGTGTATGTAGTACCATTTTTATAGATTGATTTTCTACTCTCATTATTTCCGAAGTGGCAGACATGAGATTCGTATTTCAATGCTGGGTACAACCAGCTTAAAACACGTGGGAAGCGCCGTTTCCGGCCATCTGGAGGGTTTGTAAAGCCCAAAATTTCCTTGTACGCTCCGCGCCAACTGATGGTGGCGCTCCGCTTAGATAGTCAGGCCGCGCCTGACCCTAGGAGGTGCCAGCCACCCTTGTTACCTAGGCCCCCTAAAATTCCATCCTGGCCACCCACTGGCTTAGCGACTACGTGAATTCTACGAACTAATGAGACCCGTTCAAAATTTATGACCTTAGGTGATACAAAAGGCAATTCGAATTTTATTAATGAATGTTTATCCGCAACTTGCAGAAGACAGTGAAGGCCTTAGAAGTGTCATTTCCGGCGATCTACGAGGTACATTTATAGACTAAAAAAATTCTTGGTAAGCTACACACCAACCAGTGATGGCGCTTCACGTAGAGGTCAAGTTTTCAATAATTACTTGGACCCCCTCTTTCTGAAAAATCCTGGATCCGCCTATGTACAAATATAAACATTTTGAACGAATAATTATGGGAAAATATTTGTGCAGTTTTTCACTGTGAAAATCATCGCATGAAATCTCAATTAGGAGAATTCCCAGTGGCATCATTCGGAGTGCATTCTTCTGAAGTGTACTGACAAGTAACCACATTCAATGGCCAATGGTCCATTTTTCATTCTTTTTATTTATGGTTAGCCCCATAACCGCTCAGTCGTGGAACTAGATGGTGCAAGTATACCATGCTTTTATTGAAATCAATTTGAAGACCTAAGTTCCTATCAGTGATATATTTGGGATGCTACATTGTCTCATCGGAAAGCATGAACATAAAATTTATCTTCAATACAAACCCCAGTGATGGCATGGAAAAGTAGGCCTATGGATATTTCAGTGAGTATTAGGACTGGAGTTCCCCGCTTCTGAGGCTGAGCCTACACAAGGACATTTTCACCCGAACAACCTCCCAACCCTATATTCCTTGATATGCCACTCAGGCACAGGACAATTATCCCTTGGGAGGCTATAGGTTGCACACCACCATTGATTGCTCCATTGACTTTCACACTATTTTGCCTTCATTAAATGCCCCTACAGCTTTTTCAAAGCCCACTAAGGCTACCCCTCACATGAAGCCAAGGAATTGTCCAATCGACTGATTGGTCTGATGTGAACGGTTTACACTCAAAGAGGACCTAAAGTTGACGGTGTACTTTGGAAATAATTTTCCCGGGAAGCCCGTGGTGTGCTCACTAAAGTGTCAGAGATGTAACTTTTTACGGGTTACATTTGTCTGAAAAACTAAAAGGCTGCAGAATATCAGGAATCCAGGAGACATTGTCCGTTCTCTCATTTTCGATCGAGACGGTGTCGACGTCCATTACTTTTGGTGTTATTACTGTTTTTCGAAAGAGCGCCATACATCCGGACTGCGTTTCCGTCGTCCTGCAACGCAGGCTTATTCTGATTTATCAATCATGCACACGCAAGGCTGACCTTAAATCGACGGTACTTCGATCCTGACGTCACTTACGTCACAGTTCACCAAAAGGCACTGAACCGCGGGAAACACCATTCACAACAACAACAACAACTTAACAACAAAGTGACTGAGTAAAATCGTGTATATACAGTCTAGTTAGCAAGCAGTGCAGTACGATGCAGTCCTGATATTGGGCATATGGCTTTGAACTTTGAAGAATATTGAAAACAGCCCAGCCTGAAATTAAGTACAGTTTTGACAGGTCCAAGAACCGCCAGATATTACTGTCGACAGGCCGATCTATACATGAACGAATCGTGAAAGAAGCACCCAAGTAACTGTGCATGAATTAGCACAAATCCGGATTGCGCGAAAATGGAGAAGTAGGGTAGATGCTAACGTTAGTCCTACCCACTGCCACAGTATTATTGCTAGGCCTACCTTAGACTTCCAACGTAAAAACTGAGACGAAAGTTCTAAGCACCTGTAGACTTATGTGACGTGGCAAGCCTGTCTGCATGTGGCTTGGTGTCTCAGCCAACTTAATATAATGAATACTTGTAACAGAAAGAAGTACCAAGCTTGAAGCTTGGTATCTCGATAAGTCCATTTAATGTAAAACATGTTATAGAATGAAATACCAATCTTGAGGCTTGGTATCTCAGTCCACTTAATGTAAAACGTTATGGAATGAAGTACCAAGCATGAGGCTTGGTATCTCATTCCATTTAATGTAATACATGTTATAGAATGAAGTACCAATCTTGAGGCTTGGTACCTCTGTCTACTTAATGTAATACATGTTTTGGAGTGAAATACCAATCTTGAGGCTTGGTGTCTCATTCCATTTAATGTAATACATGTTATGGAATGAAGTACCAAGCATGAGGCTTGGTATCTCAGTCCTTTTAATGTAATACGTGTAATGGAATGAAATACCAATCTTGAGGCTTGGTATCTCAGTCCATTTAATGTAAAACATGTTATAGAATGAAATACCAATCTTGAGGCTTGGTATCTTAGTCCATTTAATGTAATACATGTTATGGAATGAAGTACCAATCTTGAGGCTTGGTACCTCTGTCTACTTAATGTAATACATGGTATGGAATGAAATACCAATCTTGAGGCTTGGTATCTCAGTCCATTTATATGTATTCTATTTTTTATATAATACATGTTTCAGAATGAAGTACTATACCAAGCATGAGGCTTGGTTCCTCAGTCTTTTCAATATAATATTTCTTTTTAAAAGAAATTTCGAGCTTGAGGCTTGATATCTTACTCCATTCATAATTATATTTAAGGCTTAGGACAGGAATTTTTGGCAGCATAGGCAAGGGGTTGGCAACCAGTGTTATCCTGCCCAAAAGAATATCTTAGCATACCAGCACCATTTATTGGGTTTGAGTGTGTAGAATACTTTGGCCAAAAATGGCACTTCCTGGGGTAAGAATCCATATAAATAATATTTTGAGCCTTCTTTCACAAAATAAAAGTGATCACCAAAATGGCACATGAGCAAATTACAAATTGATCAGGAAATTACCAGAAAAATTGTACCACTACCATTTGGGGGGAAGTACTGTGGGTACATGCCAAATATACCACTACATTGTGTGCACAGGAGCACTACCAGGATCTACAGTAATGGAGGATATACACTGAGAAAAGAAATATACATACTGTCGATGAATCCAGAACGCCACCATCAGTTGGCTCGTAGCACACAAGAAAAGTACTCCCTGATCACCAGAATTGGCATTTTAGAGACCACTTGAATAAAAGGCATATTCTGTACACAAAGTTTGTTAATTTCAGAATATCGTATGCAGAAGAATTTTCTTTTTCAGTCTTTGAAACCTGCATTTTAATAGCATATAGCAATCAGAAGATACAGATTTTTAAAGTTACGTATTTTTTTCATGAAATTTGGTGCATCATGGGAAATCTGTGATGCCATCGTGGCATATTAATTTGACTTTGCATTCAATTTATTTATTATTTTGATGCTGCTTCAGGCAGCATTTATCAAAATTGTCGGACTTTCTCTACATATGGTGAAGAATAATGCTAGATCTACTGGGAAAGATATTCTGTCATTCCAATAGTATCAAATTTCAAGGACAAACAGGGCATCTAATAATGAAGAAAAACAAAAGGAATCTGAGGTAATTTGTCCACATTACATTACTTTCTGTGACTTTCTTGAAAAGCAGAGGTATTTTTAAAAAAAATGACCAATCTTTAAAGTAAGATGTTTTGAGTTAGCAAAAGGTTATTGACGCATGGTTTCAAGGACATGATGGGTGTGGAATATTTTTGTTTTTCTTGCAAGACCCAGGTGAAAAGCCAACAGAATATGCCTTTAACATCACTCTCCACTCCTACATAAAGGTCATTGATAAGATATGCCATTAAATTTATTTTGATATACCATATTAAAGACTGTTTTCAATGATTGTGCATAGAATTGTTTGAGGGGCACATTTAAGCATCACATGGCACTGACTCGAAACAGATTTTGTTTAATTTGGTATGGCACTGGCCCTTTGTAGAGTAACATTTTGGACGGACATGTAGGAAACTTGGATGGATGTCATATTTTGTATGTGGATGCATTGTGGTCAGAAGATGGTCCCTATCGTTTTGGGGAAAAGGTGTTCCCAGTGTTTGTTGGCAGAGGTCAAAGGTCATCTGGGATCACCAGGCGTCAAAGTCTGAAAATCTCATTAACGGGGTATCTTCAGATAGGAAAATCGGATAGATTTCGTATTTAGTATGTGGGTGCGTTATGGTCTGAAGATGGTCCCTATTGTTTTTGGCAGAGGCCAAAGGTCATACAGGGTCACCAGGGGGCAGAGTCTGAAATCTTATTAATGCGATATCTCCAGATAGGAAACTTTTAGATTTCATATTTGGTGTATAGATGCATTATGGTAAGAAGGTGGTCCTGTTTGTTTTTGGTGGAGGTCAAAGGTCATCTGGGGTCAGCAGGGGTCAAAGTCTGTAAATCTTGTTAATTCAATATATCAAGATAGCTCTCTGTCTGTCTGACCATTTGTCTGTCTATCTTTCTTTCTATAGCTTTTATGGGTCTCAAAGGTCATGTGGGGTCACTCAAGGTCAAAATGTGAATGAAAACGTTGTTAGGGGGTAACACGTCTCAAGGTAGGAAACTGAATGGATGCACATTATGGTGAAAAGGTGTTCTCAGATTTTGTTGGTGGAGGTCAAAGGTCATCTGGGATAACAAAATTATTTCTTGAACATGCTAGTACCGGTATATTATTTGAGTGAGCTATGGTACATGATGCCATTATTTGAAATGGAACATTTATGTATCATCGAAACCTCAATGCATTTTTGCATTCTGTTTTTTTTTTTTTATAAAAATTATTATTTTGCTATGACAAATGATTTATTTGCATTAACAAAGTAGTTACAGTACTTGTAACAAACTAAAAACTTGTAGTGGTGCAATAATTATTTGTAGTAATATATTATTAATAAGTCACAATAAAATTTTGATTGCAATAACTAATCGATAATTTATCATAACAAATTAATAATATTTAGCAACACATTAAATTTTGATTCCTTGCCATAGGCAGGCAAGGAATATATGTGTGTGTTTGTGACACTTTTGCTTGTAAACATGATATCTCAAGATTTGAACAGCAGACACTTTTCATATTTGGTAAACAGATTTGTCATGTTGGGAAGAACAAACTTATTGTTTGTGGTTGGAGTCAAAGTTCATGTTAGATCACCAGAGGTTACACTACCAAACCAAGTAATTGGCTTCAATTTTCAAATTTTGTCCCCCTAAATTGTTTGAAGTTTGCAGCTTACACTCATTTTGCCCCCTGGAAAGATTCTCCTCCCCTCCCAAAACATTTGCTCCCTCCAGTGCCTTGCCTGGCTACAGGCATGGAGGGCTTGTTATCACAATTTCTCAAGACAACAGTGAAGGACAACTGTTATATTTGGTTCATAGATGAGCTATTGTTCTTGGGTGGATGTCAAAGGTCATTTGACCTCACAGGCACTAATTGTGTGAAAAACCCCTCAATGGATTGTAAGGTCACCAGAGTTCAAATGCAGCATCACCAGAGGTGACATGCCAGGTTGCCAGAGGTTAAATGTCAGGTCACCATAGGTCATGTGCCAACTCAACAGAGGTCAAATGATTATGTCACATAAGTTAACAAGGGATTAAAAACTTTGGTATGGAGATACATTTAAGTTGGAAATTTGGAAGAATTTCGTAATTGGTATGTGGATGCAGTATGGTTACCCACAGAACCTTTATTGTTTTGGGGAGGTCAGAATTAAGTCATCTGGGTTGCCAGCCATCAATAGGTGAATTTTCCAAGAATTGCCAAGATTACCATCTGATGTCACCAGAGGTGAAAAGGCAAAATTTCCAAAATTTTCTTTTCTGCAAGGAATCACTAAGCCGTTTTGCTTTCTGGTTATAAGCAGTTCATATCATATGATGTGGTGCAGTGTCAGTATCCAAAAAGAGTGCATTAAGGCATAGCTGTACTAGCTCTTGTAGTTTCTTGTATTGTGCCTTCTGTTAAATGAAGAATTGGACTAAAATTTGTAAAAATATAAAATCTTGTGCCCATGCCAAACAGTAGAAATGATCACTATTGTCACTTTTTTCATGTTTTCATGTTATTGGTTGAATGATTTCATATCGTTGGCTGATAAATTGAAGAAATGTTGAGCAATTTGGGGTAACTACAAACCCCTTTCAGTCTTGGAAAGCAGAGATTAGAGTCTGTGAGACCAGAAATAAGGTTCAAAAGATGGAAAGTTTGTGAGATGGAAGATGAAATGGGGGTCTTCAAGAACAAAAAAGAGGAAACCTCAGAATGCACTGAACCGCGTGAAGCACTGCTGCACAAAGTCTACAGCAAATTTCCCAGAGTCCATTGTTCCCAGGGTTTCATATTCCCAGGCTGAGAATCAGTGGTGGCACCGGGAGGTCATGGGGGTATTTTCCCCTTGCAGAATCCCCCCTACCCCCAGTAGCTCCCAACTCTGAACCAGATGTAACTATATAAGACATAGTTTATCCCAGAGATATGCTTAAATGCTAGAGGTTCTGTGGACTTTGTGCCTGGATTTCACTGTTGGGCCTTTCATCCTACATGCAAAACCCAAATTTTGTGCTCAGTATCATGATACGTGTGAAAAATTTTTGCCCTCAACATTTTCCTTTATCCTTCATTTCCCTTCTCCTTCCCATGCTTGAAATCCTGGTTCAGCTACTGCTGGAAACATTGAAAATGTGGAGTAACAAACCTTGAAATCAACCATTCAAGTACAATAATGAAAAAATGGGGGACATAAAGGTATCATCAGAATCACGAAGAGATACCTTTAGTCCTCCATCTCATTGGTCCCCCAGTTATTTCAGTTTGCTTCATTTAGTAGCTTTCCTAGGCTACAGTCAGAGCCAGTGGGGTAGTGTCAGTGGCAGTGGTGTCACCAGGGGCCTAGGGGGATTCCCCAAGGGAAACCTCCCCTCCCAACTGAGATTTGGAATTTAAAAAATAAAAGTGTGAATACCAGATTTTACGCGAGTTGATTCTGCCTTTGAAAAGCGAATTAAGGCATGGATCAATTTCCATTTTCTCCAAGTGAAAAATTCCACCCCCTCCCCAAAAATGCAGAAAATGCTATTTCCAATTCTCTGATGGGTTGTGATTTTTCCTAATTTTCTGTAAACCCCACAGCAATGGATTTCTTTTGGGCAGTATTAATGTTAGATATTTCCAGAAGAGAATTGCATATGTCTATCACTGTCGCTAAGTTCAGCACCCCTTGACCCCCCACCCTGACATGTCTAGTTCTGCTCCAGAATTTTACAATAAAAGGTCTTGAAATTTGTGATGAAAAATAAAAATTGCCCCAGTTAACGACCACCTACCCTTCAAGATTAATTCTTTTATGGTCGAAAATCTGGCACCATTTGGTATGCTTGAAAAATCAAGGCAAAGGTTTCACCACCCACGTGTACCTTGCCTCGCCCTCTCCCTCACCAAAAACTCTCACGCTGACAATTTCCCATCACCCACAGTCCACAACAGAAAAAATTGGAATTTTTTTGGCTATGGGCCTTGTGCTGGGTCTACTTCCCTCACAGTCAGGTCCACCTGGGTGTGTTGAACCTAAGGAGCCCAATGGAGACTGAAGTGTTTGTCTTGCAGCTCACTCAACAGAGAAACATCAGATTAACCGTCTTCAATGTCAGTGACCTGACATTTTAAGGTCATATTTTTTTCTTTTCTTTGAAAACCAAAAGCACCCGGTCAGCAAATTTAATGGGCCCGGCAACGGACGGTCGCAGGCCACTTCGGCGGTCCGTCGGAAAAATGTTAGGTGGCTCGCCAGCGGTCCTCCTCCGACGATGAAACTTGATTGACCGAAAATTTTACCCGGTATACAATTTTTTTTCCCGGAGTGTAACCAGCAGACCACCAATGGCCGGGCCCTCTTGTGGTTCTTTATTTCCCAACCACCAATTCATGGCCGATCAAAAGCCTACAATGACGGACCGCCGGATATTGCTGACTGAGCACATATATTACTTCATTCAGGTAAGAGAAACTGATTGAAGCTCCAATATTTTACCATTTGCATCTAGACACTGTACCCCCTCCCCGACTGAAGACCCCCTTAGATCCCTCCCCAGGTGGTGTTCCGTGTCCTCCTTTCCAGGAATGCATGTTCACTTTGCGAAAAATGTAGGGGCTTCCGCGACCAAAAATGAGGGCAGGTTCGGGACCCCATGACCGCAATTAAAACCGCAGTGCTCGCGACACGAGAAAATTAAAAATACCAGTGGCGTACCCAGGATTTCTATGAAAGCAGCTAGGGGAATGCAGTATACTGAAGAATCGCAGGCCTGCGGGGATATATGACCTCGCCTTTGGAAAATTTTGCAAACTGGTGCTATTTAAGGCTTCGACCTTTAGAAGCAAAATTCGTTATATACTTTGCATCATGATATTTTAGGAACTAAAATAAAAGGGCAGTAGCGATGGTCAGCAGGGTGTAAGGGGTAAGGATCCCTTCCACTTTGGAATTTTTTGAAAAATTTGATCTCAGCTAACATGCAATCTGGTGCTATGTATGCTACATTTTGAAGTAAAATTTGAAGTGTTACAAAATGTGCGTACTTTTCGGAACTTAAAAATGATTTGGCATCAGTGACTGTGAGTGGGCCTTGGGGAGATAATCCTTCCTCTTTGAAAGTTTGCAAGAAAGGCTGGAGTCCCTGCAAGCAATATGGTGCCACATATATGCTAATTAACTTACGGTATTTATAAGATTTAAAAAAAGAAAGGAAAATCGGCAACCATCATGCAAGGAGGGGAAGCCCCGAAGCCCCCTCCTTTCCGCGTATGCCAGTAAAGGATACCTTTTGTTTAGTCTCGCGGACACCCTCATTTCCTTGACCTCTTTGGTCACCCCAATGTCCTATAAATGAGCCTCTAGCACTTCCCAATAATTTAAACCGTCTATTGAACATCCAATACATGCTTAGCAAGAGGTATAATGACTATTTACGCATTGAGCAATGGCTCCATTCAAGTGCTCTCAGTTCTGTTCCAGTCTCCGTTGTCCTTGTGATGAGTGCAGCTACTAAACTCATGGAGCAAAGTGCGGCCAAGTTGTGTTGCTATGTTCGAACAGAGTTCGACAAACTTCTCTCATTTCCCGCGGTGTGTCTTAAAATAATGACGTCATGATAAATTCTGACGTCAGGATCGAAGTACCGTCGATTTAAGGTGAGCCCACACGCAACGCGCGTTACCTTGTGTGATATTTGTACATGCATTAACTGTACACCGCAGCGCAGCCGGGCTAGCATTACACATTGACCCAGCGCTTTCGCCTTTACTGTACCGTGTACGTACTGCACATCAGCGTTGTGCCAGAAAAACAACGATATCTAACAAATCAAGTGAAAACGATGGCTTCCAAAGGTCAGTATATGCTTGCGTGTCCTTACACTTAGTGTATAATTGTTAGCTTAAAGTCTAATCCAGGAATCAGTTAGTTTAACTTAGGCCGTAACATTATGCCTAACGTTAAAGGTAGCCTAGCCTAGGCCCAACGTTAGGCCTAACCAAATTAGGCCTAGTTAGGCTTAGGCCTATGCTTAGCCCTAACGTAGGCTAATAATAATAGCTTAGGCCTAGGCCCTAACGACAGTCCTCTGCGACTCTTTTTTTTAAGGCCCGAGGCTCGCCTAACGTTAAGTTACAGTTTACAATAGTAGGCCTACAATCTACAGGATTAGGTTACTGTAGCTAGTTTCTGCCCTTGTTTATTTTGGCCCCTCAAAAACGGTGTTTTCGGCCCCATATTTTTAGCAGAAAACATTTTTTGTGAGGCCTAGGCCTGCTAGGCATAGGCCTAATTTAGTATCAGTGCCCGGAAGTCAGGTAAGTCTTCATAAAATCGTGATTTGGGCTGAATTTCACCCTAAACTTAACCCAAACCCTCAAAATAAGCAATGGTTTTGGGATACTATAGCCTAGGCCTAGGCCTAAATGGCTTTTCAAACCCCAGTTTGGTTAATTTGTAGGGTCTAAGTCTATTTGATGTTTATCCTTTAGCCCTTTGTCACCTATCTGATTGGCATGTTATAGTCTATTAAAGTATTAAAGAGGCAGTGCTTCTGCATTACCAGCTGCTGCATGTGTTACATAATTATCATACCATTGCTGGTTTGGGCCTGGGGTCTCATTGTGTTATGTAGATCTTCCTGTATGTATATGTAAATGTCTTCTAGGTGTGGTCATGCACTGAGCATGTCCCTTGTGTACCTTTATATCCTTGCACTATGTGTATTGTGTTTACTTGTACTGTATTGTACTGCATGCTTTTTTTGGGGGGGGGGCATACTGGAAAGTAGGCTAGGGCCTTTCAAAGAAAGATCTTTGGTGTACAGAAATGTACGTTAACAATTTTGGCGTATGGCCTACCCGGCTGCTACAGGGAAAATTACAACAGTTGTCATACAATTGGTGTGGCGTATAATTCCAAACACTTCCGCCTTGGCGTGATTCTTTGGCGTATGGCAAATGTACTTTCCGGTGTGGGGGTGGGGCCAGAAAGTAATGGAATGGAATGTGATATTATCAGTGGTACTTTTGTCAAGTGATGATTCCATCAACTTTTCCTTAAAGTTTCAAACTTCACTGTCTTTTACTATTCAATGGGACACTTGTTAGGTCTACTGCCATGTTGATGTTTTTCCAAGCAACATTCTCACTGTAGACTTTAGCATGCTAATACGTACTTACGTACAGGTACACGGTATTCAGTGCTGTGAACAATTGTTCACACATTCAGTATAGTCCTACCTATCGGACTTTGAAAGTTATTATTAACACATGTAAATTCAAACATTAGTTTAAAGGTTTTTAGGGGCGGAATGTAACAGGCGGAAACTGCAGAGGGTGGAAATAAATGGACCACACAGGATTAGCCTAGGACTAGCCTAGCATCAAAATCAAGGTAAACTAGGCCCTATGCCAAGGCTAGGTCAAATGCGCTTCCTATGTGTAGTCTATAGTGTATGTATGTAGTCTAGCCCAGGCTATTTCCATAGTATTTACAGCATGGTACCTGGCTGTTTTGCCCCTTGCCAGTTCGCCCCTTACCACTAAAAGTCAGGGTTTCTGTCAGAGGGGGGAAAAGGGGCATTTGTCCCACCCTTTCCAGAAGAAGGTGGGTAAATTCTCCCCCCCCCCCTTTTTATTTCCATAAAAATTAGAAAACTGTCAATATCTTGGTTTCTTACTTAAAAAGATGATACTTTTGCAGCAATGCTTGAACGGTCTACACAAATAAATGGCCTTTAAAACCTTCAAATTGCGACTTACAGGGGCCTTGAAGCAAGCTTTCGTCCTCCTGAACGCACTCATTACTTTAGCCTAGGACAGCATCAATTTGGACTTGGGGTTTGGCAGTTATAAATCTCCCCCTTTTTTGTATTTCTGGCAGAATTCCTGCCAGTTCACCCCAAAAATAGTAAATACCAGTTCGCTTCCCAAGCATTATCCAGTACATTCGCCCCCAAAATCAAATTTAGACTATCAATTTACTCTAGGAGTAGTTCACCCCTTAATTTGTCCAGAGCAGTTCCCTTTCCACAAAATTATTGTTATTGAAAAATCAATGCCAGTGAATTAAAATATCTTATTTAGCCCTTTTTCAGAAGGAGCCTCGCATTTGTACTTGGAACTCATACATTTGTGTGCAATTGTTTTTGATGTTGTTCTCATTTGAGTGACCTACCTTTTTCATCTTGTTGAATAACATCGTTTGTGTACTTCCTCAAGAAGTATGGAAACTTCAGTCATAATATTATTCAGTACATTACCCCTTTTAGAACATGCAATTGCATGTTGGAAAGGTAGTAGACTGTCCTGTTTCATGATTGGCTCTTTGGGAAATTTACTATAGTAAGAAGTAATGCTTGCTTTACCTTGGATGTGCAATATTGAAATCCATAAATATTATGAAAGATACTTTGAAGAGAAATAAGAAGAAAATTGTGATATTTAACTGTTGCTTCAAAGTAAGTTTAGGCCAACTGCCTTTGCCCTTTATGTAAGCTGAGGCCCTAGTTCATTCTGGACATGAAAGAGAATCCGATCAACTCAACATATGATTAGTTATTGGTCTTGTTGAATGCAAATGCAACTTTTTTGGGAAGTTGTTTTAATAGTTTTTGTTAGAATTTCATAAAATTCTTACAATATGTGTCATTCTTCAATGCTGGGTAATGAAAGTGTGGCATGCCCAAAATAACAATTCATCAAACAGTTTTGAAAAGCAGCTTATTACCTGCCAGATACCATGTTTTAACTGAGTATCACATAGGAAGATAGTTGAGCAATGGATATTTCACAGAGTACATTAGGTCATTTATCTTGGTGTCCACTTGCATGCTTGCAATTATGCTTCTTATAAGTAAACATTTTTGTAATGTTTCCAAAAAATATCAAGATTATTGTTAATAATAGGCTAGGCTACTTCAATTTTTGTCAGATATTGGTGAATAAACATATATCAACTTTGTAATGTGAACAAATTTTGAACATTAAAGATCAATAAAATTTAAAAACTTCCAGAAAAGTGGAAGGGCCATCATTTTCACCAAGCATGTGGGCTTACTGGAAGTTGCATTGGTACAGTTCTAGAATTCCCCGCCTTCCAGAAGATCTGTTGTTCAAGTGGAGTTGGAGTCGCAGTCCAGTGTGGTAGAATTGGCGCGTCAGCTACCACCACAATTCTGACTCTACTGAAAAGACAACAGATCAAATAATTAGCTGGACCCCCACTCTGACTCAACTTTCACATATCTTGAAAGGTACCTTGTCGCAAATACAGGATAATTGCCTGCACATTCCCTTGGACTCTGACTTCACTTTTAAATTCAGAAATTCAAAGTATTAGAGGCCGCAAGCCAACTCTCTGACTCCGACTCCACTGAAAAGACTACAAGCAAATTGATATCTGTACTCTGATCCCACCACTTTCAAATATATCTTGAAAGGTAGTCTATAGCAAAAAACAGGACAATTGCATGCACCTTCACTGCAACTTCTACCCCAGTTTCAAATCTTGAAAGTTATAGGCTACAGTGTCACTTCCAAGTCCTCCCAGGACTGCACAGCACTCAGACTCTAGCAGCAAATACAGGCTAATTGCACTTTATCCTTGATGCCCAGTGAACTTATATACTATTTGTGAAAAAAAGGAACCCCTGGGCCTTTTGTCGTACTCAAAACATCACACAAGCTTGTGTATAAAAACAGCAAAACGGCTACTATGGGACCACACATTGGTTATAAGTGTGTCATTCAAGTAAAAGGAATTACTTAGCCACTGCAACGCCATGTCCCAAACAAAAAAGAAGACCTTTAAAAGAGTGGTAGGGCTTGAAACTAAGCTTTTCCTCTCTGAAGCTAAAACAGCTTCTGAGAAACCTCATTTTGAACCTTTCCTGGAACTATTTTACCATTGGCTGGAGCTGTTTCCAATTTTACGGATAAAATACTCTTTGGTGTTGTCACATGTTAACAACAAATGTCAGATAAAGTAAAAAACTAAAGCATGAGTTCTTGTTATGCAATCATGTATGTATTTTTGTTAACATCAGTGTACAAGTAAAATTTTGCATGCTAAGCAAACACTGAAACAATTGTATCTCATTGTTTTATCAACCATACTAACATGGTTTTCAGAGCAACATTTACCCCTCACCCAGGCCCTTTAGAAACTAAATTCCAAGATGATGTATAACATGATTAGGGAGAAGGTTTAGATGATGAATAAACTTTGACATAATACACCTTTTGTATTAATTTCCTGCTCTCAGATTCTGACAAATCATTGTGACCGTAGTAGTATCACTTTTTTCTCCCCATGCTTTGCTTTGATATCTTCTCATTCAAAATAATGTTTATTGGCCAGTTTAATGACCAAATAAGGCATCAAAAAGAAGCTATAGCTGACACTTAGTTCATAGCATCGAGGCTGGCAATTTGTTCCCAGTCTTGGGTGAGATATTATCTAATTTCCGCCCCCCCAAAAAGTACTACAGTGAAAAAATAAAGTCCATGGTTGATTTCTGCAATATTGGGGAAACATGTTCCCCTTACAACCGGGGATTGCTGCCCATGCATACTGAACTGCACATTACCACCAACCATAGGTACCAAAGTATCTTGGAGACCAGTACTCAACTGTAAGGTGAAAACTTCAGTTCACTCATAAGTACTGCAATTGAATGAAATAACACTTGTATGTTACCATGAATACCATTTGATAAATTTCATGTTTCTTTCAACATTATAAAAGAAACAGGGAATGCCCTCTTTATAATCATTGTGCACCATATCAGTCACAAATTTCACCTCTAGAGGAATTTCGGAAATAGCTGTGTAACATTCATATCACTGAACTTGTACTGCTCACACTACTGTAACAAGGAACTTGCTTTCAAATTCTTTCAACATTTTGTGCATTGTTTGAAAGATCACCACTTGCCAGCAAATGCTTGTTTTCTCAATACATAACATGTATTCAGATGTTGTCACACTAGCCAGTGGATGAAGTTTCTTTAGAGCAAGGTAATGTGACTTGATCAGAAGTCAATGCCTTTGAGAATTTGAGAGCATGCTCTTTGGCTGAGAGGCAGGAGACATTGCATTTTTCACATTAAAAAAGTGATGGTTGCTAAGTTATTTTTGCAAAATTTATGGTTAAACTCTTCAGTTGTCATGGAAACTTCAATTTTCTTTGCACAGCACTTTGGTTGCTAGGCACAGATACCTACTGACTGAGAATGTGTACATTTTGTAGTTAAACTTTCAGATGTTAGAGGCTTGGTGTCACTCTGCTAAATCAAGCATGAAGTAACTGTAGGATAGTCTTGCTTAGTCTGAGCATAAAGAAAGGCTCTGTAAGCAGATATTTCCCAAGAAGTTATCTTGAGAGGAATAAGCTCCTAGAGTTAGATACAAGCAACAGAGAAGTTTGGTAGTCTTTGTTTTGTGTCTTGGCGCCACAAGCTTATTTACAATTAATGGAAATACATTGTAGTGCACAAAAACTACTTCGCTCCTACTTACCTCACCTGTTTCACAAATGGACTGTTCCATTTACTGCGGAATACTCACTGGCAGTGTCTTCTGTAGGTGGCACTATGCCCTAATAGGAACTGTCCCTGAACACTCCCTTGTTTCATTACCAGCGGAATGCTCAAGTCACTTTTTTCCAGTTCTCTTGTTTTCTTCCTTCTTTTTGGGATCTCCTTTTTGAGTACTGTATATTGTGCTGTTTTGGAAGTATTTCATCGTCTCTATCTTTTGCATCGACCTTGCAACCCAGAGTGATGAATATGAACCCGATTTGTGAAACTTGTCACCAATTCAAGCTTCATCGTGGTTGGGATTGGCACGTGAACTGCCCGATGTGCCGGACATGCTCAAGGCAGAATCCCTGTGAGGTCTGCAATCAGTGGGACGATGCATCCTGGTGTGCTACTGCTAAACTTCTGAAATCCAGGAAGATGCGCCTTCTGGAGGAGGCTAACAGTGTCTAGCAGGCATGATCAAAGTGTCTCTAAGTTGTGATGAAAAAATTAACCCTTCAAGAGTTGATTGAAGTGTATTTGAGGATCTGTAACATACTGTATTGAATGGGTGTTTTTTCTACACACTTGTCATACAGTGTAACAATGCAAACACTCAAGATATCAGCAAAGAAATAGCTCTCACTCCTTCACAAGTTGTGAAATACAACAATATTGAATGAGGCTGTGAAAATAGCATTAGGGAGAGTGATTTGAGAGAAAATAGTGTGGAATGCATAAGGAAAACAGCTGTCATTGGACTGTTGAATTTATTAGAAGATGCCACTGATCTGCAAACTGTATCTGGTTAATTATTTCTGCTTTACTAAGTTTCAGTATGGTGCACAATATTGTGTACCTCACGTAGTGTTACAGTATTATTGTAAAAATTGTTCCAAGTGAATTTGATCATTTTTGAGCATGAAATGCATCAGGATGTTAACAATAGATGAGAAATCTTTTAAATGCAAAGCGCCAAAAGGAAGACTGCATTCACATCAAATGTCATCAACAACAATATGGAGACCTTGTCTCCTTAACATACACAAAGTATTGAGATTCTGCAGCATGGCTGTTCTAGTATATTGTGCATGTACACTGTAGAATAGTTTCTGTGAATTGGTGGATTAAATTTATGTTGCATATGAAAACACAAGGCATTAAATGAGTGAAAAATTCATTGTAGCCAAACAAAGAATCATAGCATTGCAATCTCTGACTTGAAAATTGTTTCGACAATTTCTGACAATGTAATATGATGGGACTTCTCCATTACATTAACTTTCACATGAACCTTCTTTCACAAATTTACATAGTGAAGGACTTAAGCACACTGTTAATCGCTTGTAAAACATTGTGAAATCGACACACTTGCTTTAGTGTATTGATAGCTACAATCTATGGTACGATGGTTTGCAGTGCCATGCATTCCATGTATTCCAACATTCCAACACAAGTGCAGTTCCATTGTTTGCCGGTGTGGCTGCTGGCTGGTAAGTTTTTGGAAGCACGATGATTTGCCTTCCTTGAGCTAATGTATGTAGCAGTGCTGAGCAGTGTGATTGGGTCAGCACTCCTTATAAGTCAAGCCCTGCTACTGAATCAGCTTGTGGCAACTTTTGTTTTAAAGTTACAGTCCTGAGTCCTTGTAACACAAACTCAAAGTGCAAATCCCATTGACAAAACTGCATGTGGGAGATTTCGTACACAGAATGTCCATTGACAATGTTGCAAGTTATGATTGGCTAGTTTTAAAATTGGACCAATGACAGTGTTTGTTATATAAATTCTGCATGTAACTTTAAGTTACACAGCTTACTGTGACTGTGTAAATCATAAACATTCTCAGTCAGTACACTTCACTCCAACAACATACAGCAAGGTGTATCCTGTTGAATTGTGCTTAATTTAAGGAATAAGCTGCATTGTTGGTGAATAAGCTTTCGAGACTCCAAATTTGGAAAAATAATGGATGAGGTGAAGCCGAGTCCGTTATTTCTTTTAAATTTGGAGTCGAGAGGGGTTATTCACCAACAATAATCTGACAAATGTGGTTTACTGTATTCCTTTTCTACCCCCCAAAAAATGTCATTTTTGGGGTTTACAGTAAATGTCATTTTTTGGGTTTTCTGCAAATCGTTTATAATGGCAGGTGTGTTGGAGAATACCCTGTCAGTGTTTAACCAATTGAACAGAATGCAGGATTCTAAATAACCAGTCATTAGAGGTGGCAGAAATAAAAATAAATGGCCACTGAGACTGCCAACTACTCCATAGTCGAGGTGCATTGGACTTAGCGTTTTCACAACAATTCATGTACATGATGCATACAGCATTCATTACCTAACAGTAATGGGAATTATGCTGTATAAATCTGATTCAACCATTGCATAGTTCTGCACTCAGTAATAATGTAGTGATGTCATGACTCTGAGCCGAGTGAATATGATGCTGCTTTAATGTGCAATTGTGATAAGAAGAATTCTCATGTTGAGGTCAGTTTGGGCTTTAAACGTACCATTGTTTGACAATCATCAGATTCAAAAAGGTTATGACAACGTTTTTCACAATTCTTGACAGGGTTTTTTGATTTTAATCACACTGATTAAAATCACGATTAAAATCATAATTTTATTTGAAAAAATCATGATTTAATAAAAAAAATTTTTATGTAAGATTTTTAAAAAAGATCAACAACCCTAATTCTTGAGAAATTTAAAGAAGTGAATAAAATAGGCTATAAGATGAGAAATCAGGCCTTGAATTTTGAGGCATGAAAGATTAATTATCTGATGAGTGTTATTTTTAGCACACCTGAAGAATCTAAAGCTGATGGCCTGGGAAATCCTGGTGATCTGTACTACTGTTTGTTTCCATGGACTATTTATTGTGTATAATGCTGCTAGGACAACCTGCGGGACAGGTCTCATTCTCTTGTCCAAACATTAAATGTCTTTAAATATTTTTTCATTCAGAAATGTCAGACTGGCTCAAGTTTTTCACCACTGCTGGAATCCCTCCAGGACCATCCTTGACATATGCCACCCTCTTTGTTGATAACAGAATGCACATCAATATGCTGATGGATCTCACCAAGGAATATTTGAGAGATATGGGTATAACAGTGATGGGAGATATAATAGCAATATTGAAATATGCCAAGACAGCACATGCAGAGGTATGAATTAACTAACATTCACAAAACTTGCATACAAGTCAAATACAGGACTAACTATACTTCTGATGAGAAGATAAGTTTGCCCCAGTGGGTTCCTCCCTTAAAGCGGCTCATTGAGTTGGTTCATGAAATTTAACAAATTTTTCATAACTTGTTAAGTTTTCTTCACATACCAATGACAATTGGTCAATCTTAGACAATCCCCACCCTTTACATACAAATAACTGTTTTATGATTGAGCAATTAACGATTCAAGTCTGTTTTCAAAAATTTGAGACCAGACACTTTTTCAAATTATGTACAAAACCGTTACAAGTCAGGACACTTGAAAACTCAAAATTTTAAAGTTATCTGTGACTTTTGGGCTTAAAACATGACTTGTTATGCTAACTGTAAGCATTGTTATGTGGTAGGACCCTTTGAGACTCTTATTAAGTTATCGATATCAACTCAATAAGCCGCTTTTTAAGGGGATCATTGAGTTGATATCGATAACTTAATGAAAGTGCTTACTTCCACATAAAAATGCATATAATTAGCATAATTAATCAAGTTTCATGTCTATTAGTTATAGGAAAAGTTAAAATTTGAATTTTGTTATGTTCTGATTTGTAAGTTTTATGTATAATTTGAAAATAATATGAATATACTGTAAGTTGGAGTGTGTGGTCACAATTATTTGAAAACCAAATTGAACCATTAAGTACTTACTCATAAAACAGTTATTTCTAAGAAGGATATGGGGATTGTCTAAGTTTGACCATTTGTCATTGATATGTGATGAAAGTTTAACAGTGTTGGGGAAAATTGTTGAATTCCATGAACCAACTCAATCAAATGCTTTAACTCCATTTTGTATAATAAAGGGAAATATTGCGTTTTAAAATGTTCCAACATAGCATTAAAAGTAAATAGCACTAGTAATTTGCAAAATCATTCTGTTTCAACAATAAACCCCAGGAATGGTTTCATCTCCTCAACATTTTATGCACAAGAAAAGTTATAGAAGTTGCATCTTTTGAAATGTTGAAAGTTTGGGTGAACAAATTATTCTTGAGCAACAAACAAATGAATTTCTATCTGGGGGAAACTTTTTACTTAGAAGGCTACCATACTGCCTTACTTGTAATTATTTATCACTCTTTGCTCATTATTATTGGTTTTAAAGGGATGAAATTTCCTTGTACAACAAATGCAATATTTCCCTTTAAGTGTCACCTGGATTGCAGGGAATAATTCATATGATATCAGATCTCACTTTGCTGCTCAAAAACAAACTGCTACACAGATTATACAAAATGTCTAGCACTTTTGTAATACAGTACAGTGTCATGGTTTCTATGATTTTGTGATAAACAATTCCCTGAAATCAGCTTTGCAAATTCTCATGAATGATTATAGGAAATAGTAATAGCAATTAACACCACTTTATCATGGTATGGTTAGATTATGTTTTGTGTTGGGTCTGTACCATAGGGCATCCCATTGGGCTTGGGTCCTATTTTGCCCTTTAACTCATTGTCCTGTGTCAAATGGACTGATATCATCATTGGACAGTTTTGAGAGGAAGTGTGAGTGTTAAGCACTGCAATGTTGTCAATACTTCATCATTTTACATCACTTTATTTTGAGGTAGTGGTTGCCATTGTGAAATTACATTAATGTAAAATGGGCACAATCAAACCTCTTGTGATCTAAGTAATTGCTACGGACTCTTCAAATAGTTTGCCTTGACGGGTAGCATTGACAAAACTTTTACAAAGTCTTTAGTGATTGTCATCTTCTTGGAAGCAATGATTCATCACATTCAATAAAAGAAGTATCACTGATTCTGTGGATCAAGAAGCTACAAAATTTAGTTGGTGATTAAGATAACATTGTACTGTATTGTAAACATTTCATTCCATTGATTACAGTGGATTAGCTGAAAAAATTGGTATTTGAAGTAAATATTCTTTTTCCGATTCTCAGTTTGAAAGAGTAAAACCAGCGTTAAATCCAGCAGTCATGAAAGCTGAGAAGGTAGAACTGAAAAGACAACAAACAGGTATTACAGTCACTTTTTTGAGAGGGAGGGAAATGTTTACAGATATTATTCAGACTTCCCAAAGTTTTAATGTTGTTAAGCGTGTACTTATAGTAATTACCTCCAGGTCATGGTCAGGTGACAACAATGTAGGAGGACAAGATAGCTTCCAGGGGAACAAAACAATTCAAGAAGGAGGGAGGTTTAGACTTAAGAAATTTCAAATCAAAGTGTATTTGAATTTTCCAGGGCCTTAGCTTTTAGATTGATGAGCTTTTCCAGCATGTCTTTCTCATTCTGTGCTTTGTTCTTCATGTACAGTATCTCTCATTCTGTAAAAGCTTTCTGTAAAAGCTTCTGTTAATCGATTGTATTTTGATTGCATGATCAGAATAAATAACAGACTTGTTGATTGTAGGGGATGAGGGTGATGCTGTGAAGAGCTGGATGGAGGTCAGTGTTAGTTAGTTAGATGGAGTTTTATTGCCCAATTTTCAACCTACTTGAGCCGGCCACAAACTTTTTTCCATTTGTGGCTCACTGGAGGTCAGGGATTCCAACAGAAACAATAAGGGGGGGGGGGGGGGGATTTATTACTGCTAAACCTCAAGCCTAAATTGATGCTGTCGTATGGCTAAAGTTAAGAGTGGGTCCAGTGGGGACAAAAGCATGATTCAAGGCCCTTCTATTGTACAATTTGATGAGTTTTAAATGCATTAATGTTTGTTCAATCAATGCTGCAAAAGAGTCTTCTTTTACAGGAAGAAACCAGATACTGTATTTACAATTTTCTAATTTTTGGACTCAAGTTTGGAATTCCTCCCCTTAATAGTTTGCATACCTCAGCCTGTGGTGACACATGGCATCGTTTTACTCTTTTATGTCTTAATTTTCTATTTTGAATTTAGATTTATTGAACTCTATTATTTTGACACAATCATTGACATGTATTCTTTACAGCTGGAAGCCGAATGTTAGAGCATTACATGAGGAAAGAGGGAATTGAACCTGAGGGATCCCCAAAAGTGTCTGTTTCTCCAGCTATGGCTGTTAGATTGGGTGCTGTGCCTACAACTACTCCTAACAAAGGTACTTATCCTATTGTTATTGATTTTTCTCATAGTTTGTTTTTACAGTATCTTTTATGTTATGTTTGATTCAGTTACAATGTAACTGTAGTTATTTAGTTTGTAACTTAGATAAATGGTTCAACTGGAGCCAGCCATGGGGCCTTTTTCCCAGTTGTGGCTCACTGGCTTGTTTTGCCTACTCCCATTGGCAGTAGGTTTCATATTTATAGTCTTCGGTATGACCCTGCCAGGACTTGAACTGTGAACCTCCCAACTACAAGTCTGATGCTAGAACCACTTGACCATGCAGTTCATTCATTCATTGTACAATTTTACGAATTAGAAGAGAATTAAGGCAACAAGACAAACTTGACAAAGTAGCATAAGGAAGTGATCTACAAAACCCTATTAGGCTTAACATAAAGGCAGAACACTACCTTTAAAAAAGAGCAAAACAAGCATATTACAAAATAAAACTAGAACTAAAACTACTTAAGAGAGGTATTAAACATAAAGAACAACACCAGCAGAGAAGACACAAAATGATTGGTTACAATAACTGTTGTGTCTGAGTTAGAATGAAGTAAGTTCATTGCAACACAGATAAAGGATATCATTATTTTCCTACACATTGTGCAAGTTGCGTGACCTGTTCCTTCTAATCCAAGAACAAATTGTAAAGAGTAAAGTAAATGTTGGAAACTTTCAGCACTGCACGCAGTTAGTGAAGAGTTGACCTTGTTTTAATCAAAACTGGCATCATTCATACTTACCTTACCCATGCTAATTTAACCCAGGGGGATGAGATACCATATTGTTAATAATCTTACCACAATCTTAATTTCAAACGCTAATTCTTGCCTCCTTGGTTCCTATTGTCTTATACTTTTACCTCTCATATTTTACATTTTATGCTTTCTCTTGGTTCTTCTCTTTTACTGTTTAAGTAATGTTTGCATGTATATATTTTTGTAATTTCACTGTCTTTTATTGTTTGTTCTGTTCTATGCGAGCATTCAGTTGTAGGGTTTAATAAAGTTGATCTTATCTTATCTTACCCCTGTTATAGTGCTTTCAGACACCATATAACACATTTGTTGTGGTGTGTCATTAAACACCATCTAACTAATTCATCACCAGTCACACTCACTGTTTTAGATTGTTATGCATACTGCAATATTAATCAGAAGTACTACTCTGTTCTAACCTGAAAACAAGCACACAGATCCTTCTCTCATTTTGGGCTTTCTCAAAGAAAGTAATCTTTACAGGAATTTTTGATATGTCTCCCTTACTTGCTTTTGTCCAGAAATTTTAGTTACATATAACACAATCTTTATCACTTTTGATAAATTTTAAATCCACCAATGGATTTTTTTCTGAGCTGACATTATATAACACATTTGTGTTTGCATGTCGTTAAATCCCATGTAACTAATTTCTTCCAAACCACATCCTCTCCTAATTGAATGATTTGTGTTGTCATGATGTGAACGGACAATCACTCTCCAGGTGTTGTGTTCAATCAAAGACACCCTTATCATAACATTTAATTTTGAAGGAAGTTGTATCACTTTTTGAGAAGCCAAAGGATTCCAACAGCATACTATCTACCATCGTGAAAATGCATTCCCCCACCCCCACTCCAGTCTCCATGAAAAAGTTAAGAAATGGCTGGAAGGTAAATTAGTTACATTTTTTGTGTAAAGAATAGGTAGAAAAGCAATGTCAGAGTCAACTCTGCCATAGTTATGAATTGTGTTCTTTTTTTTTCTATACCCTCATTCAGGTGTGCAGAAGACTCCCTCCCGTCAGCCAGCAGTGGAGGTGGTTCCAGTGAAACGAGTGCGGAAGGTTGATCCTTCAGAGGAGGGACATTATGTCATCAAAATGCCAAAAGGCACCACAGCAAAAACAAAATCCTTGCTTCAAAAGCAGAAGAAAGTCAATAGTATGTGGTTCTATTAATTAATTTTATGCAGCCCCTTTAATAGTAGTGTAGTTGAATCCATTGGATTTCAGTCTTGCATGTACGTAATATAAAGTTGTTGTGGGAATTGCATGTGTGAAGGCTTAGGTAGGCATGGGATCTAGCCTTCAGGTGAGGTCTGCAGTGTTATCCCAAAAGTGATCGAAACTGGTTTGACCGCAAAGTGGTTTAAACCTGGCAAAACTAGGTTTTAACCGGTCAAAACTGGTCAAAGCCCATTTTTGTCACAAATTGTAAACATAAATTCATACATCCAACCAACTGTGGTATAGGAATGACTTTAGATTATTTAGAAGTAAACTTAAATTTTCTTTCCTTGCTGTTTGGTGTGTTTCTCATTATTTTGAGATTCTTAACCCCCCAAAGTATAGTGGCGTATTGTGCAATGTGGAAACTGAGAGTACCCTGTACAGATTGTGTGCCCTGCAAAATACCTGTAGGGTTGGGTCTGGTATTGTCAATGAGGACATATGCTAGTGGTGGTTTAATTTAGAGAAAGCCACACTGCCATGTATTTTTTGAGAATAAGTTTTTGATTCCTTGCCGAAGACAGGCAAGGAATCTATGCGATGGTGATGTCATGTGTATGTGTGTTTGTGTGTGTGTGTATGTAACGCTTTTGCTTGTAAACACGATATCTCAAGAAGGGTAAGTGTGACTAATCTCATATTTAGTGTGTGGGTCGGCCATATTGAGTAGATGATCCCTATTGTTTTTGGTGGCAGTCAAAGGTCATTTGGGGTCACGAGAGGTCAAAAGGTCAGAACTTTGTAAACTCGATAACTCGAACGGTACATGTGGCTGTGCTCATATTTGGTGTGTAGGTTGGCCATATTGAGGTAATGATCCCTATTGTTTTTGGTGGAGGTTAAAGGTCGTTTTGGGTCAAGAGAGGTCAAACTGTAAATTCCTCAGAAACTGCTTGTAAACATGATATCTCAAGAGGGGTAAGTGTGACTAATCTCATATTTAGTGTGTGGGTTGGCCATATTGAGTAGATGATCTCTATTGTTTATGGTGGCGGTCAATGGTCGTTTGAGGTCACAAGAGGTCGAAAGGTCAAAATGTTGTAAGTACGATATCTCAAGAACCATACATTTGATTATGCTCATATTTGGTGTGTAGGTTGGCCATATTGAGGTAATGATCCCTATTGTTTTTGGTGGAGGTTAAAGGTCGTTTGGGGTCACGAGCGGTCAAAGGGTCAAAACGTTGTAAACAGGATATTTTAAGAACCATATATTTGACTATACTCTTATTTGGTGTGCAGGCAGGACATATTGAGTAGATTGATACCTATCAATTTTCCTGGAGGTCAAAGGTCATTTGGGGTCACAAGAGGTCAAATGGTAAATTTTCCATGGTTGGAGTCTTACATACTGCAAAATTTCACACATAGTATGTGAATGTGATACCATGAGTAGAACCCTAGTTCTTGTAGAAAGCTTGGATTCCTTGCATGTATACTTTGTGGGTACATTATGGAGCACTGTCAAATTGAAAAACATTAGGAAGCACTGTCAATTTGAAAAAAAAGATAGGCTTAATTTTAGTGGCAAGGAATCACTAAGCCTTTTGGCTTGCTGGTTTAGATTCATATGATTTAACATTTGAAAGAAACTTTATCAGTATTCTGTAAGCCTTTAAAAAAGTTTTAACATTCCATTGTTGAAGAGTGGCCAGGTTTCGGTGCTTCAAAAGCAAAGTTATTCAAAACCTGCCAGCTGTTGATGCTTCAACTGTTTATTTCTATCTGTACAGGGCTCAAAATTAGGTAAAACAGCAGTTGTCTGATGGACAAAAAATCTGGCCTTCCAAATTGAATGCCTAAACCTGGTTGAATTTAATAGTAAGTTAGGGAGTTGCATACACATTTCAAAGAACCCTGCTCAGGGTTAGTTTGGCTCAATAAAAAAATTGGTTTAGTTCCTTGAAGCAGGCTGACATGAAATGTGAAGACAAATGTGAAGACAAATACTAGTGTACATGTTTGTACCATTGATAACCAGGAGATAAATATTAGTTGCTCCAGGCTAAAATCACTTAAAGTGTACCTCAAGTCAAAATATTGAGAAATGTATATTAAAGAGCTTGAAAAATGAATTCCAACAGTCCAACTCCCATCGTCATAGGCTATTCCTTAGCTTAGATATAAAATGTTGAAGTTTATTCACTAAAAACAGATTGGCCCATTGTGCAATAATTTGTGACTTTCTTGTGGTACAACTCACATAACCTGCTTTGATTCCCTTTAAAATTAAAAAAAATGTTTTTATGACCTTGAACACTACCTGTTTGTTTGCATAGCATGTTGCATAGGGAGGACTTTACTAATTCCATCACCCATGCGAGTAACAGTGCTATCACACTTTGATACAAAGTGCAGTAACTTTCAGATAAACAAAAAAATACAAAGATTGTTATTTGAGTAGTACAACAATGACATCACAAACTATTACACAATACACCATTTTCAGTTGATGGGATAAACTTCAACATTTTATATCTCAGCTCAGGCATGTCCTATACAGATGGGAGTTAGACTGTTGAAATTCATTTTCTTGCTGTTTAAAATATATTTTTGAATTTTTTTACATGAGGTACACTTTAAAACCAAGGGTAAGTAGACGACTGCTAATTTTGGTGCCTGCTGTAGAAACAGAAATTCCTTTAAGAAACCACTGGCAATGCATTGTGTTGTATGTGTTTTGTAATGCATGCTTGTATTGATAGCTACTATGTAAAATAACTTCACATGTTGCATTGTTAGGAAGAGTGTTTGAAAGATCAATAATTCTTCATATCTGAATCAGATCTGTGTTATCCCACAAATGAATGTTTGAAATATTATGCTTACCAATGCTGTTGTTTAACTATATTAATCAAACATATTTTGGATATTTCAGGCAAGTCCAATGTTTTCAACAGACTGGGTAAAGAAGTCGGTGCACAAAGTACAGTAAGCGGAGGAGCAGGGGTGAGTCATCTGTTTTGTTTGTCTCAATGACTTAATTTAAAAATGTTTTCAAAATACTAACTTTCAACTAGCTTAGTGACATGCCACATTTATGGCCATAATTAAATCTTGTCATGATGTCATTGAACATTTCTTGTGTCATTTCTCATGCAAAACAAATCAGGCTCTCACAAGTATCTCTTTTGTTTTGCTGTATGTTGATCTAGCGTGAAGTTACATGAATAAAGTAGAGGTTGAACCTTACTACAACTAACTTTTGCAAACTTTTCATGCAAACACATGTGCTCTCTAGATAGTTGTTGACACCATGTTTGGCGTAGCAGTAGAGCATCCGCCTCACACATGGAAGGCCCGGGTTGGATTCCTAGGTGGAGTCATACTGAATACTCTAAAAATGGTACCTATCGCCATTGTGTGTGATGCTTCACATAAGCAATGGAGTAGGGAAAACAAGCCAGTGAGCCTCAACTGGAAAAAAAGGCCATGGCCGGCTGGACTTGAACCAATAGGTTGGAAACTGGGCCATAAAACTCTAACTAACTAACTGAATGAACGAACGAACAAATGAACGAAGGAAGGAACGGACGGACGAACGAACGAATGGTTGTCAAGATACAATACAACAAAGGATAAGATTTGGTTGTATTGTTTACAAGCTCATTCACTTTAAAATGTTTCGAAGTAATTTGTTTTCACTTTATTTAGTTTTGACTTTTTAATTTTAAACATTTTGGGGTCATGTATCTGCTGATGAAAGTAACCAATGCCTTCAAGAAATTGCAGCTTACAATAATAGAAAAGAGCAAATGATCAAATAAGTGTAAAAGACAGGTCACCCAACCGTGATTTTCAATCCTAAATCCAATTCAAATTTTTCTAAATTGTACTAATAGTTTTATGTTTGACACTTTGTTTGAAGCAATAAGAAGTGAAATGAATAACTGATACTGGTTCATTTTAAGGTGAACTGTCCTGTTTAAATTACTCAATTTAAATTACTCACCAGAGTGGGGTTGGGCGGTATACTGGTACTGATGTCAATACTGGCACTAGAGGTACTGATAGTGAAAATACTGAAGATGTTTGGTGTGCTACTAATACCGGTTCTTGAAAAATAATGGTACTTGAAAAAAATTACCGGTACTCATTATATTCTTCAACAAAAACAACTGTTAGGATGTGTGGATGATTAAAATATTTACACAAACATTTAGAGCAGAGGTTCCTGTATGGTAATTAACCCAATCAAACGCCCACATGCATTAATGTGCAGGATAACATGGGGGCTATGCATAGCTTAGGTTCCTTCCCACCTGTCTTCCCTACCTGAGAGTTGAGAACCCGTACTGCTTCAATACCAGTTCTGTGTGTTTGACAATACCGATACCAATATTTTCAAGGTACCACCCAACCCTACACCAGAGCAATATTTGTTCCAAAGATTATTAAACCTGTTGAAGGGACATCATGGCAATGTGGTTTGCAGTATAGTTTCTTCACAGTTCACCCTGATATAAATCCTCATTTAAATAGCTGATATGAATCATCAATTTGCAGAGATTGGGTTGACCTTTTTGGCGCTTTCTTACTAGTGGTGAAGAAGAATTACCCAACTTCAAAAATTAACATTAAAAAAATGGACAGGTTTGCAACAATCTGAAATTGCCACAGTATTACATGTGCTTTAAAAAAGCCCTTTCTCTGATATATCACATATCTTGATATCTCATATTGTATCTATCTTTTAGGATGTGTTCAGTCGTCTAGGAGATGTACAGTCTCAAAGGGCCAGGTCACTCTCGGGATCCTCAGAGGTTTCTGTCCTGGAGTATCGAGGTGTCTTGAAAGAAGGAACACCTAAGCCCAAACCACGAATCACCCAGGAAAAGACCCTCACTGTAAAAATACCAAATGCATTTAAGGACAAACTTGCTGGTCTGCAGAGACCAGAGGTCACAACTACATCTCCAGCTGGAAAGACAATGTTGAGAGGGACCAAGAATGTCAAAGCTCGCCTGGGAGGAAAAAAGAATGTGGTATCAACTCAAAAGAAAGTGGCTGCAGTAGGTAGTAATGTTAGTTCAAGGGTAGGGCAAACTAATAGAGGAGTTGGTCAAGAACCAAAAGTGACAGTTACATTGAGTGGACTTAAGGCCGCCAAAAAACCACAAAGTGTACAAATGAGACTAGGAAATCAGTCAAGAGCTTCTAGATTCAGTCCGTCTACCTTCGGGAAAAGTACCACGGTTAAAACCACGAAGACGCCCATAACTGTGACAATGGTTTCAGACAAACCTAAACAGAAGGTCACCATGAAAGAAAGGCTTGGTACTTTTAAGGCAGAGGCTTCATCAACCACGCCATCATTTACGGTGACAGCAAACATGAACAAAACAATTATGAAAACAGTTAAACCAAAGGCAGGAAAGGGAGCACAGCAGCAGCGTGGTAGGAATCAGAGTGTCTTCAGTAGATTGGGAGGGGTATCTTGAAGGACATTTATGGGTCAGTCTGTTGATCCAGTATTCTTAAGCTATTAATGGTAACTGACGAGGCAAGTAAGTTATCAAAATGCCATGCTTTTAACATGAATGTTACCTGTGCAGTCCAAATCTGAATTTGTTCAGTACCAAGCAGTATAGTTCCTCAAAATAGATGAGGAAATTAGTTGAAGGCCCTTTCAGACATCCTTACATTCTCATAGCCCATGTCAGTTGCCAGAGAAGGCACAAGAGAGTACCTCTTCCAGGTAAAGGGCAAACTTGGATTTTCTTGGTGTTTGTGTGTGTGTGAGTGGGGGGGGGGGGGGTTGAGGGGGTGGCAAAAAGTTATTGTGACAGAGTGACAGCTGCCCTTCCTTTTGTCTCCCCTTGGCTGGAGACTTGCATTGCCTACTGAACTGGTCATACTTTCAAAATATATTGTCAAGTGTAGCATCTGTAACCTACAAGGCAGAGGACATTTTAATAGACAGTGTGCATTTGTGTGTATTAATGTTGATAAAGTTTTGGTTATGGAGTGCGAGTAATTAACTGTTTTTGGTATTTCCTCTCCTGAGAACCATTCAACAACTGTAATATCATCATAATGTTCCCATTTGTTGCAGTATATTTGAATATTCCTTTTGTTGTCTGAAACAAATTTTTTTGCCACTGTTGTTAGCTGCTTTAGGTGGAAGAGGTCCTTGTATCTGCAAATAGGGTTTTGGTAGAGGATGGTGGAGTGTCCCCACCCCCCATCCCCCACCCCCACACTAATATTTGGTAATATTTTGCTGATGCATGGAAGCATGACAGGTTTTTGCATTTGGTCATGAAAAAAGACAAATGTTGAAACTTTTCACATTTTTTTCTTTTGAAGATTATGCCTAGTGTCACCTAAGATAATTATATGCACAAGAATGCAGTAACACAAACTTGTAACATGATTACATGTACAAAGAAAGGTGTCATTGTAAACTTTGCATACCCAGTGCCAAAACCATATCACCCATCGTAAAAGTTATTTTAATGCAAAAAGTATTGAAAAATATTTGCAAATTTTGTTTAATTTCATATTATCTTAAATATAACAGAAAAGTCTTTATTAAAAGCAGATTACATGAAACAAAGTGAACTGCTGACTAGGGGATGAATGACATTAGAAAATTTTTCATGCTAAAGAAATGTGTTTGGGAAGTTTGTTATGTATTAGATTCCCAAGTCAGATATTTATGACGAGAAACACTGCTGAAAGTTTCCCACAGAATGTTTAAAGATGGGGTCGAGGTGTGCTGGGGGAGGGTTAATGAATACTCTTTCAGAGTGGTAATTTTCTTTTAATTTGAAGCAGGCTTGGGGCGATTACATCTCAATGTAATCGATTACGATTGCGATTACTTCATATTTTACGATTGCGATTATGATTACGATTACAGCTAAAATTGAAAGTAATTGATTACGATTGCGATTACATTGCAATGTAATCATGATTGCAATCGTGATTACATTTTCTTTCCACATAAACAATGTAGTAGGCAAAACAATCCAGTGCCCACAACTGGAAAAAGGCCATGGACATTGCTCTAGATAAGCCCGCACAGAACCAAGTCCTCCCAAGGTAGAGATTATTGAACCCATGCACCTCTCATTCATTTTAAGCTGAAACATCCAAGAAATAGGTACAACAGAAGAATCAAGCACTGAAAAAATTGTTTAGTAACTTTACTTCTTTGTTCAATTTAACTTCAATGTAATCAGAAATGCAATCACGATTGCGATTACTTTGCCATTGTAATCGATTACGATTGCAATTACTTTGCGATTTTTACAAAAGTAATCGATTGCAATGACAATACTTCAAAATGTGTAATTGATTGCAATCGATTGCGATTACTGATTACGTTTACCCCAAGCCTGCTTTGAAGTCATTCCTTTGGAATCTATGTCAAAACCAAGCACAAATATCATATTTTTTTTTCCACTCTCAAGGTCCTAGTTGGTTTTGTTTCATGTGTTACCTTAAAATTTTGCAACAAAATTGCAACTTTACATTTATTTCTTTTGTCTGTCATTTGTAAACTCTCCAGTTGGCTAGTGATTTTTGGAAAACTGCGAGTTGTTTTCTCGGTTGCAGAAAATTTTTGTAGTGTAACCTTACTGCAGCTTATACCCATTAGTCGGGGAGTACGTGATATTGTGTGCAGAGGTGCCAACTCTCCCTGATTCTCAGGGAGACTCCCTGAAAATTCAAGGATTTTTATCCATTCCAACTAGCAAATATGACAATCTCCCTGATTCAAACAAGCTTTTCCCCCATTGAGTTGCATGTAATTTTAAAAAATCTCCCTGATTCCTGTGTGAAACCTCCCTGATTTCTGGATGTAAATGTTGGCATCTCTGTGTGTGCAGCAGATGCGATGTTAGTGTAGGAATCAATATATCACTCAGAGTTGCCAAACGCTCAGAAGGTCCAGTTATCTGATCCCAAAAGATTAAAGAAGCACATACCCATAGTTTGTTCTGCCATTGTAAGCTCTGTAATGACAAGGTCACATAGCAATTAAGTATTGTAGAATCTTAGTATATTGATATCACAGTGATATGTAGAAAGGACTTCTAGAGACATGAAATACTGTAAATTGTTAAGGCAGATTTCATAGTTTTTAGGGGTGACAGTGTCTATTGGCTTTGAAATTTATATACTTCTGTAAAAGTTGCTGATCATAGTAAAGCAGTTGCTGATCATAAGATTAAAAGATGAAAATTTGCTCTTTTGATGGAAATGAACTTTTAATTGTATTAATGATCAAATTGTGTGAAAGACTGCTTTAATACGAATTCTGCAAAAGCTGCTTCAGATAAATCAATATTTGTCGCCACGTGACAGTTTCAGTGAAGTCTTTTTTTTATTTTTTTATTTTAGCAGTTATTTGGTATTTTGACCTTTCTGGTTTTGTGTAATAAGCAGAGTGTGAGTTATGAGAGTAAGACACAAATTGACAATGTCCAAAAAGTTAAACTACTGCTGCCTCAGCCAAGCTGCAACTGCTACAGTCATGATTCATCTTGCTGCATCTTGCTGCATAATTTAAACCTTTACTTGTTTTTATATGGGCAGAATGTGACTGTAGTCCTTGCAGCTTGGCTGAGGCAGTTACAGCCTCAGGTTTTGATTTGATGCCTCAATACCTCCCTGCATGGTTTGGATGGTAAATAAAATAAGGGAAGAGAATTATTTTTAGTGAAACTTCCATAGATTTTGAGTAACCATAAAACAGTAATCTGCAACTTACAGTGGCCGCTCCAGAATGCCAAAATGGGGAAGGGTGCAAACTACGGGCAAAAATTTTTGGGTGCAGGGTGAAACTGAATCCAGAATGCCTGTTCCTGGGGGTAGGGTCCAGGGGGAGAAGCCCCCAGAACTCTGAGGTTTCAGCACATCTGTGGATGAAAAATTAAAGTCTCTGAAGAGGTGTATTATTTATTTGTTTTGGTTAACCCTACTCCTAACTGACCTGAGTTGGGGGGGGGGGGGGGATTCCTCCTCATTTTCCATTGAAGTGCCAACCACAGTTGATAACATTTGGTGGGCCAGAAATTGGACAGAGCTATCAACTTGACATTTTTAAATTTTTATGGAAGTAGTGTTTTTTAGAGGAAAATTTGTTCAGTACACAAATTGATTAGAGCTAATATTAAGTTGAAAACTTACTTGTGTCAGTAATATATTTGCTATACAAACAGCTGTTTTGATCATATGAGTATCTGCCCGATATATCAAGGTATATTCCACAACACATCAAGGAGGAAGAATGTCTCAGTGACATATGGGACATAGCCCAGAGGCTTTGCGGAAAAGTTTGTTGTTGAAAAGTTTTCAAAGTATTAGCCATGAGCAGAACATGGTCTTGTCTTATTTTTTCTTCAGTTTTAATGGTACAATATAATTTGTTAATAATTTACACTGCTAGAGACTTAGCAAATTTTAGTCTCCAGAAATTGAGAAGAGATGCAATTTACTTACAGTTATTTAGAGCTTGTGCAAGATTAATTTTATATTTAGATAATGATAGCATTATTGTACCTCCTTATTTTGTTTAGTTTCAACAAAAAAGTTTGTGTTCTTCTTTGTCAGGCACTGGTGTCTTAAGCATCGTGATAGACTGGACTTAGTAGCATAACTCCATACATACAGTGACACCACCAAAGTAAGTGTGTGGGATGGGGGAGTGGTGGCATTTTTCTCCAGAATGGGCCTATCCTGCTTTTCACATTTCTACTCTTGTAGATTTACTTCCAATGCTACAGCCTTCCCCAGACCTTTGAAATTCTGTTGTCCTTACTGCATGTACAGACTACAAACTAAAGATTCAATCGCACAGCTTTTTCATTATTCTTACAGTTAAATGGTTTTGATTTTGCAAAATGCAATCATTAAACAAAAATGATTAACTGTGGGCTTGTTAAGTAAAATTTGTGGCAGTTGTCATATCATTTGGACAAAATGTTAGCTATGCATAACCAGTAGTTTATCTATCGATAGGAATTTTGTAAGTTGCACTTGATACACCATTGAGGGGGGGAGGGGGGGGGAGGAGTTAGCAGACCAACTGATGAGAGGCAAGTAAAAGCAGAGAAGGAGGTAGATGCATGAAAAAGTTTGAATTTAGCAGTTCTTTACAATACTTCTACAATACTGTTTGTATGAGTATACTAACTGAAGTAAATGCAGGCAAGTAAAAAGCAGAGCAGAATACAGGAACAAAGAATTGGAACATTTGAAGGGGTTAAATCTAGTTCAGTACCAAACATTGCTCTCTGTGTGTGACAATTCAGTTTAGAAGGTTGGTGTGGCAGCCACCTATGTATGGTCTACCCATAATAATTTCAAAAGGGGAAAAATGGTAAAAGATTAAAGATTCATGATTGATTTGAAATTTGTTTTAGAATTTGTATTGAAGGTGGTTCTATTGATATATTCCACAGAAGTCAGAAAAATGAATATTCATATTGACAGGTTTCTAATTAGTATATCAAAAAAGTGAAGAGACAAGGGTTTGTGAATTTACTTCCAATTAAAATGCATTTGTTGTTGGGTTATAATCTTTTAGTGGTTCAGATTATATTTTAAACATTCATTCTGTGATCAATTTAAACCATGTGACTACTGCTGTTAGGAGTCCAGATGTGTAAAGCTATATTCATTACTTTAAGAAAAAGTGATGGTTAGTGGGTGGATAGGGCAGTTCATTATCTTCACTGCTTTTTCAGCTTCACAGTGTTTGTGGTTAGCAATGTATTCTTCATATGCAAGTTCTGTAATGATTGTGTTCCAGTTGCAAAACAATGTTTTTCCAAAGTGGAAGCTGCTATTAAAGAGGACATGAGCGGTATTAAAATGAACTTAGTCCGAATACTTTGGCTGCAAGGACTTGACACATTGTAAATATGTAGGAGTTGGAATAAATGAGTACCATTATGCCATTTGTGTAGCAGACACTTATCTTTTTTGTCTACAAGCTTGAGACAGAAAGGGAAGGGGTGTTTTTCCTCAGTTATGACCATTTTCATATCCAGTTTTCCCCCAAAACACTCATGCAGAAACATGTAGACCTATTTTACGGGAATCGTGCTGTAAAGGAACATTTTCCACCCTTTTTGCTTCCCCCTCCCTCACTTCATACATAATTTCAAAATCCTGGTGGTGTAGCTTTAAACATATTCAGCAATTTTCAGACAATGACAGAGATGACCAGTGATGAAGACTCACCTGTTGCTTGCAGTCCTGTTGGGAACCGATGTCTTAGGACCCTGTTCATGATGTGAAAAAGTCATGTAGTGTGGAAGGGTAGGCTCATGGGGTGTTGTAAGAAATCTTGACTTGTGTTGTGAGTCGCAGCAACTCACATCAATGGCGACAAGGTTTGAACATGTTCAACATTTTTGCGGACTGCGCATCGATGTTGATATGGTGAGAAATCTTTACGAAGTGCCATAGGCCTAGAGTGCAACTGGAAATCGTGTAAATTTGTAATTCTTATCCACATCGTGAGTGCTATAGCCTGGCCCCTTCATCTGTTCCTTGAAATTGCATGATTTATCAAGGTCTAGTAGTGCCCCCAAACAGCTGGTATACCAAGACTCTCATGGTCTCACTCGCCATCTTTGGGACCTCATAATCCTGAGGGGCCCTCTTTCTCCTTTGCCTTCGCAAGCACAGCATCGCAACGTCTGCAGTGGAACAGGAGCCATAAAAGGGTCATAGAAGGGTTATTCTGGACATTAATTGATAAAGGAATGAAGTGCATTGTAACGGGTGGTGACGTCCATTACCATGAGATGATTTCAAAACCTGTAAGTGTCTAGATCACCTCACCCATGTATTTAAATTTTCGCTAAAACAGGTCTCATGTTTTAATGAAGTGTTACAAAGAAGTTGCATTGTGTGCAACTCCGGATTGTGATGAGTCCTAAGAAATCGTAGGAAGGCGCACATTTTCCCGGCGAATTTTCCAAGTGGCATTCATTATGGGAAATCTTGCTGAAAAGTTTTGAAATGGGCACATGGCTTAAGCAGGGCGCCACCATTTGTTGACGCGAAGCGAACAGAAAATTTTGAAAAATTGCGACTCCACAGATAGAAGGGCCTTTCCCAGACTACGTAGAATCTATAAGCAATAAAATAAATAAAAATCAGCAGCTTGCTCGACGGTGATCTGAGAAAATTATCAAATAAAATGTACCACTCCATTCGATGTCCATACTGCCAATGAATAATTATTCCTATATTGACAAAAACGAAATATTATGTGCAACTCTGCATTGTAGGATCCGTGTGACTGAAACAATAAGTAAGCGAACTTTCATCATCGGTTGGCGCCGAGTGTATGAGAAAATTTTGAAAAAACGAACCCCAGACTCAAACACCTGGGAGTGGCATTTCCCAGCTAACTTGTAACTAGAAAAGAAGTTATTATTTTTTGCTTTCGTTTGCATTAAACTTTCACTTCAATAGCTTGCTCAGTTTTCACATATTGCCAGATAAAATGGACCACTGCCATGAGATGGAATGGTCCTTGTACCTTTTCGCGGAGGGGAACTTTGCCAGACATCCTTGCATACTACTGCCTATGATTATTTGTACTCGGCCTACGGGGTTGCGGTTGTCCGTGAAGGGTATAGGTGGCAAACTACTGGACACAGTAAGTACCTGAGCATCGTCCCGTTCATTTGACCTCGTTATTTGGCAATTGATAACATAGAACTGTTGTCAACCTTCAACCGAATACTTTACCATTTGCGGCAACATTTTGCAGGACTACACAAGAATTCCGCCAGAAACACAAAGTGGTTTAATTACCGCTAAATTCTATTGATTCTGTCCTAGGTTAAAGTTACAAGTGGGTTCAGTGTGACAAAATCTTGCTTGAAGGCCCCTGTAAGGTGCAATTTGAAGGGTTTTAAAGGCCATTTATTTGTGTGAGTTCAAACATTGCTGAAAAGGTGTCCTCTTTTTAAGAACGAAACCGAGATACTTGCATTTTTTATTTTTATGGAAATGAAAATGGGGATTTTACAGACCTTCTTTTGGAAACTTTTGGAAAGAAGGGGGGGGGGGGGCAAATCCCCATTCCCCCTTATGCCGAAAACCGTGCTACAGTTTTGAAAAAGTTCAGTAAAACCGGCTATTTCGGGCATTATGTTACAAGAAATTGGTAAGCAATCTGAGGAAAAAGCTTCCCGAGTATATGTTGCGATTTTGTTTTATTTTTCATTACTAAGTTAAAGTTATGGCACTTGTTTATTTTTCGGAAAAAATGTTTGAAAGAATTCTGATGTTCGAGCATTTCGGGAATTGTGTTGCGCAAGACTATGGAGAAATTAAAGCTCACGAAAAAAATTTCTTTTTTGAACTGCCCAAATGTGTCGCAAGTTTTAGTCATTTTGTTGATTTTTCATAAAAGTTTTACCGTGACTTTGGTGTTTTACCAACATCTTTTTAAGATTTCGTCCACGCGTAGGAGTTTTTTCTGTAATTAAAGGCCGAAATCTCTCACCCTAAACTTACAATACCAATTCTCCTTACTTAAGTCCCTCCCAAAATTGTCTGAAATTCACCCTCATCCAGACACAATCTCAGGTTATATTGCTTCAGGGTGAGTATAGAAAAGCTCAATGTGTATGACCAAAACACTCTCAGTACAGTTCACTCCATGCCATGTAATACAACATTTGGTACTCCATTGTTTGAATTAGCTTTCAATCAAAGAGCCGAGGCAGTTGAGAGTTTCTGCTAAAAGAGAAGTGTAGGCTGGGGTGAGATGATTGGCTCCTTAAAAATATGCCAACTTTTTAAACTCGAATGGTTGATCGAATTTATCCCAGATTCCTGCAGGAATTTTAAATCTCTCAGATTTTTTTATTTGGGGAAACAGCAGTCTGACTACCCTGCCCACGTCTCGTAAAAGCCTATGTACCGTGGCGGCGCCAATGTCAAAAATTGGAGGGGGGGGGGGGGGAGGAGTAGAGACAAATTAAAGGCAGAGGATAATGATGGGAGCAAACATTTACTGGCAAAGAGCGAAACTCCCGAAAGCTATGAGGTTGTTACATATCTCTGGATTCGGTTAACTCTTCATTATTTTGATGTCCGTGAAATGGACTCCCCAGGAATAGTGCCTTCAGTCTCACAACTGAGACCTACCAATGAGCCGAGCCGTGTGTGATTTCTGTTGAGAGATTGCTTCAATTCAATTCCGTTCGGTCCGTACCAAGGCTCATTCACACGAAACGACACAATCGCGTAAGATTTGGGTCGCGCGCATAGAGCAGGATAATATTATAGCATGAACCCAATTCTGTTGTTGCTTTTGAATGAATGTTTTTTAATCCAATGGAAAATTATCGCGGGCAACAATGATGCGTTCAATTTTCTGAAAAAGGTGCTCGCGATTAGGTGGTTGCGCCTGAATGCAATTTTGATCAACTTTAAATGCGCAAGACCTATTCGTTGAAAGTTAAACACTGTTGACCTTTTTGCATTCGATTTTGGGGCAGAAAGACAAGTAATTAACAAAATGAGAAACGTTGACCAAAATGAGAGTGAGTAGAAGAAGAAATTGGATGAACAAAGGTCTGAGATGGAGATGCATGAAGTAGAAACTGTTCAAAAGTGTTCTCATTTCCCAAGGGATTTACCACTTGCGAAGTGAGCAAGCGTGTATACATTCACTGCGGAGATAAGCGCGATACAGCTTTGACCTTAGTAGGAAAGAGAGGAGCAGTAATTTCGACGAAGACCCAAATTATGACAAATTTCAAGGCTCTAATTTTTCTCCTTCTCCTTCTCCTCCTCCTTCTGCGTCTTCGTCTTTTTTTTTCTTTTTTTTTTTTGACGTTGGAAAAATGTCATCATTTTTGGAAGGGGGTCCGGGCCTTATAGGCCTCCCAAATCCGCCCCTGTATTGTAATGCTGTCTGGGACCCTTGTACTCAATCTGATTGGGATGTTATTGAAAAGGTCGAGCTTTGTTCTTAAAGTCCCTTCGACTCTCGAGCGAAGAGCCAAGGGGCGAAAACCAAGCATTTACTCCCGGAGGAGTTCTGCTCCCTTTAGGAGCTAAACGTCCCAAATGGACAAGTACGCCCTCTAAAGGGCAAACGTGTGATCCTGCTCTAGGCTGACTGAACAGAACAGGAGCCACATCCTGGATGCAGTTTAACGTCATGCCCAGGAAAAGGTCGAGAGGAGAGCAGCCAGATTTATCTTTAACTACTACAGTCCTTAGTCCAGCGTTTCTGACATGATTAAACAACTTCAATGGGATAGTCTTGAAACACACAGTTTACTACCAAATAATGTGGCTAAATTTTTGATTGACTCTCCAAGCTTTGCCCGTAAGATTACTTGTCACACTAGTGGTAACCTAAATAGGTCTACTTATTCCACCACCTTTCATCTAATAAATTATCTTACCAAAAATTCCTTTACCTTCGCACTATTGGAATTCGCCACAGTACCTGAGCAGAATCGCTGTACCCCTTAGATAGTTCTTAGAGTCAGCTCTTGTTCAATTAGCATGAAGAATTGCTAGAATAGTTTGCATTTTCCAATTTTCGATTCCAATGTCAAATGCATTAGTTCTCGCTCATTAATCAGTTTGGTAAACTTTTCCGAGCTCTGGAAATTTCAAAAAAGGCAATAAAGTTTCGAGAGCTTTTTGAGTGATGCCGAGAAGCCTCAATCCGCACTCCTTAGATATCATTATGTGACAACAACGATACTTTGTCGACATGTTTTCTCAGATATATACTAAAAGGAATCTAGATTCTTCGATAGTCGCTCAGCTATTCAACTGCCTTTGCAGGGAACCTTGAATCTAAATTATTTTCTGCAGTACAAGCTCCATATTTAAAAATGTGTAAAAGGATCCAAATTTTTGGCGCGCTCTGCGCGCCGCAAATTACGTCTCTAACACATTGAGTAGTGTTCTCGCTTTATAAAAAAAACGGACTTCTTAAATTATTATTTTTTTTAAATTGTCCTTGTTCGTAGAAAAAGCGAAAAATTTAGCATAAAAAGTACCCTTTGGTCAATGAGGTAGGGTGAGGTGCCTGGTCCAACTTATTGTTCCGCCCCTCTACTCTTATATTGCTTCCTACGCCACCGGACCTGTGTACCCACTCACCTGTGACACTTAGAAAGATGATCATTCCAAATAAAACAGTTTCAAACAGTGCACTCTTTTTAAGTTTCATCAGACAGATAGATTTTTCCTAACTATCGGGTCAGGTCGATCTTTGTACCGTATAAAAATACTTAGCTTCGTATTTTCGTAAATACATTGATTGAGAAGCACGGGATGAATGCTGACTAGGATAGGGATTACAAATAGCAGACTTACACATAATTTGCTTAATGTACCCAAGGTATTGGAAGTACACACAGGAGAGTCGAGGACAGACATTTGCGTTTTTATTGACAGCTCCGTGATTTCTTTGGGGTGCATTTATCAGCTAAGGGTGAACGGTTTAAGCTATTTTTTCAAATACTGGTGATTTTCGTACGCATTGTACGAAAAAACGTTATTGTGTGTTGCAACTTGCAGGCAGTACGAGCCATGGCAACTTTTCTCTGTACGTGAAAGTGGTTGTGTTACAGTGCCGTCGGAAGGTATTTTCGATTGGGGGGCTGACTCGGGTTGCGACTATGTAAGCGGAGCGCCACCATCAGTTGGCGCGGAGCGTACAGAAAATTTTGAAAAGTCGCAACCCCTCAGACAGCCGGAAATGACATTTCCCGGGATTGTTATTAGTATTTAAGCAGTCCTTATTTTGACCTGTCGTTGTAATAAAATGTTCACTTCAAAAAAAAAAAACTATATATGGCAAAATTATTGGGGGGGCTGCATCCCCCAGCCCCTCCCCCCACCCCGCTTCCGACGGCCCTGTGTTAAGAAGGTGATGTGGTTGCCCCCTTATTTGAGGTTTGTCATTTATTGGAAGTTTGGCTTACCATGATTCATTACTTGGCACATGGAAACGTACATTAGAGGTATGCTACCGCACTTACATATGTGATTCGCGCGAAGATTAAACCAAGAACTTGACTGGAAACAGTAATTTGTAAAATTAAGGCATGAAGCCCGAGTGACTACAAGCTAATTCATGCTTCAAAACAGTCATTCAGCTGCACCAGCATTCAGGACTTTGGGCAGCTATTCAGCTTGGTCTCCCGGACTCCTTGTGTCTGTGAAAGGCAAGTAATACACCTTACAGTCTGGCACCTTATGTTGTAAACTGGTTGCCTAACAAGGAAAACGGTAAGGCCAAAGCACTAAATGAGCAGGAGGTAGGCCTTCTTCTTCTTCTTCTTCAATAAAGGTGACACATCCAAAGGACATTCTTTCACCACGCGTGCGTCGAGAGGCTAAATATGCCCAGTAATATAGGTGATAGGGTCCTTATGGACAGAGGCAACCCTCATTACATTCAGGGGGAGATGATTCCAATCCTTAATGGTTCGAGGCAAGAAGCTAAATTTATAACAGTTAGTACTAGTATGTGGGAGACAGACATGAAGGTCATGCATTAAACGGGTTCTACGAGTAGGCCGCTGGAGACAATCAACAGGTAACTGAGCCAGGCCAAACATACCTTTGGAAAAAAGGATCAATCTACTTTTCCTCCGTCTTTCAGTTAAGGGCAGAAGGTTTAGTTCCTTAAGGAGCCTGGTCATTGAGCCTGGCTCCCTTGAATAGTCAGAGGCAATAAATCTAGCAGACCGTTTTTGTATACTCTCAAGCTTGTCGCGCACATAAACCTGGTGGGGGTCCCAAACACTACCGGCGTATTCCAGCACAGGCCGAAGGATTCCTTTATAAGCCATTAACTTGACATTACCAGGGCAGGAAGAAAGATTTCTATACAAAATACCAAGAATCTTATTTCCCTTGTTACAGGTGTTTTGAATATGCTTCTCCCAGTTCAGATCTTTAGTGATGGTAATTCCAAGATACTTAATACTATCTACTCTCGGGAGCTCAATCCTATTTAGAACATACCTAAAAAGTATGGGACTTTTTTTCCGAGCAAAAGTAATAACGCTACACTTAGTGGGCTGAAATCTCATTCCCCATGTGGAAGCCCACAGCCCCAACTGCTTGATATCATTCTGAAGTTTATGACAATCCTCATCGGACTCAATAATACGGTAACAGACACAATCATCTGCAAAAAGGCGAACCTTGGAAGAAACACCATCGACGATATCATTGATATGCACCAAGAAGAGAATCGGTCCAAGGACAGACCCCTGGGAACTCCAGACAGAACTTGCATCGGGGAGACCGGGTTCCATTGACAACAACAGATTGTTTACGATCAACAAGAAAGTCATCAACCAAACGAAGAATCTGATTTGAAACACCAAGTGTATACAGCTTGGTCTTCAGCAGTTCATGAGGAACAGTATCAAAGGCCTTCTCAAAATCCAAGATAAACACATCGATTTGTTTATGGGCATCAAGGGAGGAAGCCCAGTCCTCAATTATCGACACAAGTTGTGTTTCGCAACTATGAGACTTACGAAAGGCGTGCTGGGTGGGAGAGAGTAAGTTGTGTATTTCAAAATGATTCATAAGGTTTGAGGCAATAATATGTTCTAATAATTTACAGCAGACACATGTAAGAGAAACAGGCCTGTAATTACAAGGTAGGGAACTGTCACCTTTTTTGAAAATAGGGCAAACATTTGCAGTCTTCCAATCCTCTGGAATGCATCCTTTTGTAAGGGATTGCTGAAAGAGATGGCTTAGAACAGGTGCAAAATCAGTGGCAATCTCTCAGGACCCAAGGATGGATGCCATCTGGTCCCATGGCCTTATTGATTTTAAGACCATGTAGAAGCTTTTCAACGCCAAAGGTGGATATAGTTATATCACTCATTCTCTTACACGTGGGTCTGATGAGGGGAACAGTATGAAACACTGTTTTAGTAAATACACTACAGAACTGGTTATTGAGAGCACGAACTTTGTCCAAGACAGTGACAGCTAGCTTATCATCGTTCTTAAGAGGGGGGAGATTATGCCTATCTTTCTTCTGACCATTAATATATCTCCAGAAGGGTTTGGCATCAGCTTTGATATCGCCGATCATTCCATTGATGTACTTTTTATGGGAGGTGTGACTCTCTCTTTTGATTTTAGTTCGCAGATGAGCCCATCTCCCATAAATACCAGTCTTCCGGGTTTTTTTAAAAAGGGCATGCAATCTGTTCCTACGCCTAACTAGCCTACGAATACTGTCGGTTATCCATGGGAGAGATTTTCTGGATTTGGCCAATCTAGTTGGAATATTATCCTTCACAGTTCTTTCAAGAAAGGACTTAATGAGTTGCCAATTTTCTTCCACAGTACGATTATCTTGCCCCCCGTTAAAATAGGTAGATGAGAAACCCCGTGTGTCCTCCCTCATAGCAACAAAATTCCCCTTAGAGTACTGTAAAATGAGCCTACGAGGTTGCTTAGAATCAAGAAACAAACACTTCAATTTACAAGAGATACCCTCATGATCACTTGGAGAATCGATGGCACTAACATCAGTGTATTGACTAGGAATATTTGAGATAACCAAGTCAAGTGTACTATCCCCTCTAGTGGGAAAATTCACAAGTTGGTCAGCAGCAAAGTCATTAATTATGTCCAAAAGTAATTTACCTGAGCAATTGGATAAACAGCCACCACTTTCTTTGTGTAACCTACTGGTCCAGTCAATTTTGTTAAAGTTAAAATCACCCAGGACATGAAAACACGGCATCTTTGAATTCTTATGCCAGGTCATAATTTTGGTAAGTTGGTCCCGTAACAGAGATATATGCTCAGCATGGGCATCAGGATCTCTATACCACGAGGCAAAATAATGCCAGGTCCCATTAATGGAGACCTTAGCCCAGACAGATTCAGACCCATCCCCAGAAAAGCAAACTTGGGTTGGAGCCAAGCAACTTTTGATTAATAACATGGTTCCGCCCCCCCCTAAAGTGCGGTCATTCCGAAAGATATCATAGCCTAAACAAACAGGAATAAGTTCAGAGCTGGTGACAGAATTGTCAATCTTGGTCTCCTGAAGTGCCATAACATCAGGGTCTGATAAGCTAAGGGTGGCTTGCAGATCTAGTTTTTTCCCCCTAATACCATTTATATTAATTGAGACAATAGAAATCTCCTTCTTGAGAGCTGTCTTACCACCGGCAGATTGACTAGGTTGCCGCACCGAAGTTGCCATGGTGTTAATGTTGGACAGGTCGGAAGGATCAAGGGCATCAAAGCTGTTACTCAGTCGGGAGGCTGTTTGACCCCCTATGCTTGCTATATTACTATTGTCACATTGCCTCAGCCAGGTTAAAGTGAAAGGCCTTGGTTGACCAGCCTACTTTTGTGGCTATTTGCTTGATGTTGGTCTAGTTAATAGAGTAAATTTTTCAGAACTGTTCAAAATTTTAGCTATCAATGAAATGATTCAACATATTTTCTTTTAGTCAGACTTTCTAAATTAAGTTAGGACTCATTGGGCAAGACCTATAGCCTAGGCCTAGGCCACGTTGGTACAGCAGTTAAAACCCATGGCACCTTCTGTGCCATTTGCTTTACATTGCAAAAGTTCAGCCTCGGGCATGTCTATTTCATTTGATGAATGGCTTCAAATATAAAAATATATAATTACTTAAATTTAAGTTACCGTACAAGGCCATTTCTGACCTTCTTAGATAATTGGTTACTGTAGAAAATTGAAATGAGGCTTAATTTGCTCAAGTTTCCTTGGGAACTCATCATGAAGACTTCAGTTTTTGAGCAGTGCACTCTTTCAAGTGATTTTTAACTTGCCTTGGAACTTGGCGGTTGATGTGTCTGCATCTTTGGCAGTGGCGTAGCTAGGATTTTTTCCAGGGGGGGCAAAGGTATGAAATTTCCCCAAAACTTTTCCCAGTCAATGTGTATGTATTTCATATAAAACATGCAAACTTACAAGTATAGCAACATTACCATGTCATTTTGTAATATTACCTGCATTTTAATCTTAAAGTAAAACATAGAGCAATCGGAAATAACAAAGTATATTATTTTGGTAAACAATATCTGGTTTATTTGTATGTACTAACACAGTGGCGTACGCAGGATTTCTCTGAAGGGGGAGGGGCATGCAGTATGGTCTAAGGGGAGGGCTGTCCGGAAATTTTTTGACGTTTTCAAGGAGCCTAGATGCAAATTGGTGCAAGATTTTCGACTTTGACAGGAACAGTGTTAAAAGTTGAATCGTGATGGTTCATGAGGATAAAACTGAAACTTTTGTGTCTTGACATGCATTTCCTTATGCCATTTTATGCTACCTTGCGAAGAAAAACTTGTCATTAAATTTGCACACTTTTAGGAGTCAAAATAAGAGAGCATTGATCGGTATTTGTGGTTTTTCTTTGCCACAAAATGTTATTTTGTCATAAAGATTATCTAAGCGGAGCGCCACCATTGGTTGGCGCGGAGCGTAGAGAAAATTTGGAAAAATCAGACCCCTTAGATGGCCGGAAATAGCATTTTCCAGGCTAATACGAAGAATCTAGCCAGTCACTTTCTTCTTTTGTCGTTTGAAATAAAATGCTCACTTCAATATATGTTCACAAACTGCAAAGTGATCAGAGAGTTAAGAGCTAATTTTACCCCAAAAATGTAATTTTGCCCAAAAGACCGAGCGAAGCGCCACCATTGGTTGGCGCGGAGCGTAAAGAAAATTTCGAAAAATCAGACCCCTCAGATGGTCAAAATAGCGTACTTATGCTTGTAAAGAGAATCTAAACATGTAGTCTTTTTTATCGATGCCACCAGTGGGAAACAGAGTCTACCTTTTTAAGTAAAAATTGGAATTTGACAGAAGTTGCCTAGGTCTATTTGTAGGAATTAAAAAAAAGTTGGCATCACTGAAAGACCTTGCAGGGACAATGCTTCCCCTTTGAAAATTTCTGAAAATTGGGTGTCCTTTTAAGCAATCTGGTGCCACATATGCTATCCGTTGAAGTAAAATCTGTGTTAATAAAGTTAGACTACATATTTTTAAGAACAAAGAAAAAATGGCATCTGTGGGGGGGAGGAATGGCCCAATGGTCTCCCCTTCGCACGCCACTAAGGAGGCCTAATAGTGGCTCGATCACACAGGATATCCTGTTAGAAAAGCAGTCTGTTAAGCGTAGTAGGCTACAAGGTACTCGTTGTCCACTCGTTGTCCACTCGTTGTCCACTCAAAGTGAGCTATTTTCCCGAACTAGCTTGTAAGCCTCCAAGGATTAGGCTAAGTAACAAAATCTAAGTGTGCCAACGGATCCCGCTAAATCTAATTTCTAGTTTATCGTTGGCCATGGAATTTTTCAGCCCCATTCATCGTTATGTACACAGAGTAAAATCGTTCAGCTTCTGCTAGCTTGTAGAAGAACATAACAACCTCGAGGTCTACGGTAGTGACTTGTCAGTTTTCACATCCTTTTACTGAATTCCCAAAGTATCACCTGAATAACAGCTTCCTGTGCACTGAAATGCACTGATCATAACCCCCGTGCGTATACAAGCACAAGAGAACGTTCAATCTGCTACGCAGAAAGGACTTTTCTGTGGAACGCAAATTGGGCCGGTTCATGCGACACTGACGAAATCTGAGTTAATTTGTTGCATGAAAATACGAATTATGTATGAAAAATGTCTCACAATTTCTTATTCTACCAAAAATGTTGAGGAATTTTTGTAATAATAAGAAGATTCATCAAATTTCCCTATTTTCATCAAATTTCCCCCAAAATTTTTCAGGCCTCCCCCCCCCCCCCCCCCCCCCATAGTAGCTACGCCACTGATCTTTGGCACACAAAAAGTTACTGAGAATAAATTTGTGTAAAGAAAATTGACAATTGAACAATTATGTAATAATTTATTCTCTCCAACGAGTGATGTTCATAATGACAGTTACTGGATTGATGGGGTCTACTTGATGTAACTTACAGTACTGCATGTAGGTTCACACAATGTTTGCAAGGGAGTGTTCCCCATTTTTGTATTGTTTCTGTGGTTTATGGCCCAGACAATGTACAGTACGTTATTACCATGGTTCAGTGTTAACTTTATTTGAGGTGTTCCCAGCACTAGGATTATTAATGTAACCCAGGATACATTGACATAGGCTTATCAATGAAATGTTCCTGTAAGTTTCAGCACATTGAGGTGTTCATACATTGGGTGATGTATCATGGTGAAGGTTGCAAAAGCAGCCAGTTACTTTTGTTATTCTGTAATGTCAAATATGTCATGTTCAATACCAAACTGTACATGGGAAGCACTCTGTATGGTGGTCATTTTCTTTGGCAAAAGTAAACTTAAAATGTATCCTTAAAGACGCTCAATTGTGTCAGTTAAATTTTAAACCAAAGTAAATTTTAGTCCCTAATTTTTCTAATACAGACAAAACAGCCACAAAATATAGACCTATGCTATCCAGAGCCAAGACAGGTGCACAAATTAGGTGTGAGCTTGAAAATTTTACTAAGTAGTTAAACAGCATTGACCAATCAGAGTGGAGCTGTATCATTTGGATACTGCAAATGTTAACTTAAGAGAGTAGACTTAAACACTTTTCTAGGGCTATTCCTAATTTTCGGCAGCAGAGCAGGAAGTCCACTGTGCAGGTGAGGTTGCTGTGCTTATCTCCCTAAAAACATTGCAAGTGAGATATCACAGAAGATAACTTTTATGTTTATTTTTTCTCCTCTGATTCCCCATTTCAGAACATCATGGTTGAACCCATGGAAGGAAAGACTATTTTATGCTTTCTACCCAACTGCCAGTATTTTCAAGGAAGATTAATAACTGATGAGAATCAGCAGTATGGACTGACTGGAACTAAGGCAAATCTACCACAAGGACATTTCCATGAGTGTTGTTTTGAAGACACACCTGTATTTTTTACAATAACAATTATTGATTTCAAGACCAAGAAGGAAGTGACTATCTTAAATGTGATGAAAACTGGTGGAGACAATTGTTCATTGGTCAAAGATGAGGAATTTGAATTTCACACAGATCAACTATTCACAGATTCTAAAGCAGATGATATCATTAAAAAGTACTTTAACCCATCATTAGCAGGACAAGATTGCTTGGTGTGCATGGGAAACTGCGTCATCAGTGTTGATCTTTCATGATTTCATGAAGTGTTAGTGTCTTCAAGTTTGCAGTTTGTAAGTTAAATTTAAGGGAGGTGAGAATGATGGTCTTTATGAAGGAGTGCACTGGTATGAAACTTCAACCATTAACCATTCATTGTGTGAGTTCATATGGACAGAGTCACTGTCAAATGCTTGCACAGCTTAAAATGACATGGGTACTGAAAGAAACCATTGGTGGAGTCACTGTTCAAAATTTGAACCATTACAGTAGGTTAGGCTAGGTTAGATGGAGTTTTATGGCCCCGTTTCCAACCAATTGGTTCAACCATTAGAGAACCATGAGAATCAAACTTGCGTACGAGCAGTCACCTCACCATGAAGTGGTATAGACCATTCTGTTTCATGATTGGCATTTGAGAGTCATGTGACAATGTTTTTGCTCCTAAAATGTGAAATTTATGAGAACTTTCTGTTTAATGTTTAAATAGCTTGAATCTTCCAATATTATGAAAGATACTTTGAACAGAAATAAGAAAAGAAAATTGAGGTTTAGATGTTGCTTCACAGTTGGTATGGAACAACTGCTTGTGTCCTTTGAAAAAGATTAATCCTTCCTGCAGAAATTCTATGATTTGGAACGTTAGTATTTTTGGTAAATTTGAATTGATCTGCCCAGCAGTTACATAATAATGTTCCACAAAATTGTCAAGTTACTGCAAGTGTTAAGGAAATGAATATGAAAACATTTCTTTACTAAAATACCCCCAAAATGTCACTAGCCTTTCTTTAATGTTCAGTTCAATTCCTGTATGATGCTAACTTTGACTTGTACTTATCGGATGTTTCCAATATTGATTGGACAGATTGCTTTGATGGAAATGTCTACTCTACATGGCAGAACATTTCAAACAAATTGAAAGGACCCATTACTAAAACTATCCTGTTAAAGAAAGTACGTGTAAGAGGTGGCACCTCTCAACCATGGATATCAAAAGAAATAAAGAAACTTTGCCGAAAGAAAAGAAATTTATATTTGAAAGCTAAAAAGCTTGGTACATCTGAATCCTGGGAATCTTACAAACTATCCAGTACACTATGCAAGAGGGAGATTCGAAAAGCTCATAGGGCATTTGTACTGGGCATTGCAAAGGACTCAAATCATAACATGAAGAAATTCTGGAAATTTATTAGCTCTCAAAAAAGGACATCAGATGTGAAATCCCACTACTTTGGTGAAAACCTTTTTACTTCTGCAAATGTGATTGCTCAAAATTTTGTGCACCTCTTTGCCTCCCATGGTTCACAGCCACACATACCAGTGGATATTTCAAACCTTGACACGTCTTATGACTCATCCAATGTGTCTATCAATTTCTCAAGTTTTATTGTGAAAGAGGGCAATAATATTTTATTACACTTGAACACAAGCAAATCAGCTGGTCCTGATGGGGTTTTGCCAATTTTTCTGAAGCTTGGAAGAGGGGTGCACTCTAAAGTTCTATGTCAATTTTTTAACTTTTCCATTTCTAGTAGAATAGTAGCTTTGGAATGGAAAATGGCAAATGTTGTGCCAGTCTACAAAGGATCACCCAAACCAGTAGCTGTTGCTTCTAGCTATAGACCCATTTCTCTAACTCCAATTTTTAGTAAAATTATGGAAAAACTTATTTGTTCTAGACTCTTGAATTTCTTTGATGAAAATAGTATTCTTGGCACAACCAATTTGGTTTTTGCCCTGGAAGAAACTGTGAGCTAATGCTATCCAAAGATCACCATCTTATTTCTTCTTCACTGGATTCTTCTTCTTGTAACCTTGTGGATGCTGTTTTCCTTGGCTTCAGCTGTGCATTTGACAGAGTTTCTCATAATAAACTTATTTTAAAGCTTCACAATTTGGGGATTAGAGTCAACATACTCTTCTGGATACAGGACTTCCTTTGGATGTGCCAGCAAAGAGTGGTCTTTCAAGGGGCATCTTCTGATTGGACAAATAACTTTAGTGGAGTGCCACAGGGATCCGTTTTAGACCCCATACTGTTTCTTACTTATGTTAGTGACATTTCCTGTGGCCTCTCCTCAACAATATTTCAATTTGCAGATGACCACACTATTATCAGACCTATCACCTGCCAAGGGGACAAGGATATTTTACAGAATGACTTGAACACTGTTTTTCAGTGGTCTGTTGATAATGAACTTCCTTTAAATGCTTCTAAATGTGCCATCATGCATATCTCTAGGTGTTAACCTAACAACATTGTCTTTCATGATTATTTTCTGGGAAGCAATCCTCTTACTGCTACTGAAAATTATCAACTCCTAGGAGTTCGATTTAGCAGCAATTTTTCTTTCAGCAATCATATTGACCATATTTGTAAATCTGCCTCTAGACTAGTAAGATTTTTTTCTCGTTGTACAAACGGGATGCCTCATGACTCTTTCTTACTTGTGCTACTGTATTGTGGTTCTATTTGGCATCCTCTTAATGTTTGTCATTTAGATCGTATTGAGGCTGTCCAAAAGAGGGCAACCAGAATTTTGTATTGAAGGAAATTTCCAAATGACTTGGTGTCTTACCAAAACAGACTAAAGTATTTTAATATTATTAGTATCAAGCACAACCTTGCTTTACAGAGCTTGCTCTTGGTCATTAAGTTGTTCATGGGCATAGTCCAGCTGATTTTAATGAGTTTATTAGACCTAGCATTCATGCACCTGGAAGGCTTCTTCATTGGACTGCTAAGACCCAAGCTTTCTTTAATTCCCCTTATGTTCACTTTGCAAGACTTTGGAATGATCTTCCTTTGGAACTGCAGGAAATTCCGTCTGCTAATAGCTTTCGTAAAAGACTGTCCGATCATTATATATCAACCTACTAGGTCTTCCTTAGCTAGGGTAAGGGGTGCACTTACTTCTCAGTGAGTGTTTCAGATCTCTGGTCAATACCCACTTACCTGGTACTTTCACTTTGTTTGTACCAAATATGTAATGTAATGTAATGTAGTGTAATGTGATGCCTTGTGCACTCTCATTTTATTGGCCAGCAAGATAATTGAGATGGAATCGGTGGGCACCCACGATCCTTTGCATGCAACAGCAAATGTGGCACAATGCCAAAAATGTCGCAAAATTAAAATTAAAGAAACTCTGTGTACAGAATGTTCAGCAGTGGCGTACAAAGGATTTTGTCTGAATGGATAACCATGCAGTTTGTTGAGAGATTGCCTGCCTGGAAGAGAGGTCAAGGGGGGGGGGGAGGGGGCAGGGAGGGATCTAAGGGGAGAGGGAATTTCCCTTTGAAAATTATTGAAAAATTGGACGTTTTTACATGCAATCTGGTGCTAGGTATACCATTTTTTAAGTAAAATTTGCTACAAAATTTGAATAATTATAGGCACTAAAACAAAAGGGTATCATTGATCACCAGCCTTCAACAATTTTGGAAAAATGAGGTGTCCTAACATGCAATCTGGTGCCACATATACTACCTTTTGAGGTAAAATTTGTCACTAAATTACATTTTTTAGGATCTAAAAACAAAATGGCATCTGTGAGGAGGGCATGGTCCAGTGGCCTCTGTGTGTGTATGCCAGTAGTATGCTGGGTTACAGCCAGAAACCCTCAAAAGTGCTTACCATCAAACCCCAAATTCAAATTGTTGCTTCACTTAGCCAAAGTAACAGCTGGGTGGGAGAGGGGAGAAAACTAGCTTCAAGCCCCAAATAACGTCCAAGGCTATCTACGCAAGTTCTGTTATTGCTGCAAAGGTGCCTTTTTTTTTAAAGAAATCAACATTCTTGTATTTATGGGAATAAAACAGGAGGAATTCCACCTTCCTGAAGGGGGGTGGAATCTTCCTCGCCCCCCTCCCCCCTTGATTGAAACCATGATTTCTATCGCAGAGAAACCACCTAAATTCAGCTCAGCTAGGAATCAGTCACTGCAAATTGTCATCTCACCTCATTAACAATTTTAACATTTTCAAAAAATTATAATGTCCATCAGTTTTAATGTGAAATATATGGAAGCTAATAATGATTAATACTATGAAACATGTCTACATGTCTTTTCTGTTTTGTGTTTATTTAAAATAATTAATCTCTCTAAAGTTATAAATTGCAGATATCTCTGCTGGATAGCCATTTGTTTATAACATATCACAGTAAATGTACAAGTTATTCACAGTTGCCCTTTTTACCTATTACAGTCCATCAAATCACTTCAGGAAATGATACAATTTAAATTTTGAAGTTGCAAGGAAATTGAAATCCAAACCCGCAAAACTCAACTATGTCATAAGATGGAAGAGACTCAAGGTTTGAGTGTCATGAAAATGACAAAGTTGGATATTTCATGTGAAAAGTATTTAAAAATGTAAAAATTGCCTCAATTAACATCAAAGTGTGTCAAAAATTGACCATTTAACAGGGTCATGTTTTATTTGCACTAAGTAATGCATAAATATGAGTTCAATTTGCAAATTGTTTGATGCCTCTACAACCTTCATTTCCAAGATAATGGTAACATTGGTAGTGTAAATTTTATCTTTGAAAATCATCAGTATCAATCCCAAACCATAAAATACCATTTTTTATGAGTATTGAGAGATATTAAATCATCACAAGAAATTTCAACACTGTGAAAACACATCACTATGTTGATGTAAGCAACAAGTTGCTTAAGAAACATTCAAAGTTTGAAGAGATATATCTTGAGAACCACAAAAGATAATGACATAATCCCAAATAACTTTTCCTTGGGAAAGCATATTCCTCATAGTCATACAGTATCAGGGTAATTTTCTGTGAGGGGGAAAGAGCTTTTTTTGCCCGAATGATGTCACCATTAATCATGTTTCCCCCATGTTATGCTCGAATAGACCAACTGTTTTGGCACCAAATGAGAGGTTAGTCCCCCTGCCTCGTATGCCTATGGTACTTCTATATTGCCATGTAAAGTTGAGGCTTTTTGCTGATATGGCCCACTAATGCACCACCAAGTAACTGTAGTAATAAAATTCATTATTTTTGAAGTCGGGGAATGACATGCCTTTTAGTTACAAAGTAAAGTCTAGCTCTTACAATTCATAGTCGGAGCAAAGACGGAACACCTAACTCGACTTTGCAGTTGAGTTACGAAGTTTGCTTCTTTCTTTTACAGTAATGTGACCCAAGTCATGACTAACTAGTACCAACTCTGTGTGATACACAAACATTATCCCAGGATAGTGGAAACGTGATTTAACTTTAAATGACTGTTATGCCCACCATGCTTGGTTAAAAAAAAAAAAAATTGGTGTCAACTTGAGATATTCTAAGAAAAAGATTGAAAGTACCAAATGTATTCTATTAGAAACTGATAACAAAATAACACATGCAAACTCAAAACATGCAATCTTATGTTGAGTTTCTTTCACTGTGATTGTTTGTTTGTTTGTTTGTTTTCATTTTATCCTCCCTTGCGGGAACTCGGCAACGCCCCAATGAAGGGGTATTAGCGCCAAGCTGGCAACGCCAGTCTCGTGAGACAAACTCACAGTTTAACGTCTATGATTAAGGGATAGCAGATTTACTACAACCCAGATTGTAGCAGATCTCCTTTACAATAAGAATAAACTATATGAATTTCTGTGTTGCAAAAAGATACTGTTTGTGCCTTTTGTTTTGAGTATTCTACAACTTTTATTACAGGAGCACCAATAAAGTTTCCATTTGTGTAATTTCTAAATTAAAAGTGAATGAGAAATATCTACAGTATGTCTCAACTGTGACACGCATTCTTCCCGATCAGGGAATGCCAATAGAAAGGGCTTTAAAACCACCAAATTTGTATGGAGGCCAAACCATTTAAATTATCAAAACAGATTATTGCAAAATTATACATTGTTCAATGTACAAAGCACAATTGCTGCAAGATGCAAGTGATGGACTACAGTATTTCTTCACACATCTTGCAGGCCCAAAAGACAAACTTACCCATACTTCATGTATAATGCAATGATGCAATTTTTTGGGGGGGGGGATATAACTTCAACGATTAATACGAAAGTCCCTTTTACTGGAGAGCTTCTTTTAATCTTAATTGTTTGGTGCAATGAGTGAACAGAAATGAACATACAGTAGATCTGTACATTGTGTATCACATAGTAATGGCAGTTAACTTGTCAAACTCTTCCACCATTAAACAGTAGTTACATTCATTCTTTCAAATTATTCAGTTTCTGAATTTATGCTATATACTTGTTAAGTTCCTTCTTCAATGTCCCAAACATATAATACTCATTCAATTCCTTCTAACATGCAACGAACTCCTACACAATTGTTTTTTCAAGTTATATTCATAAGCTGAAGATAATGCAAGTTGAAGGCATAGTAATTATTCCATCATCCCATGCACCAATTCAGGTCATTTTTAAGAGCTCTGATAGTCACAGTTGTTAAAGATAGTGTTAGATAGCAGGGCAACCCCTGTACATCAACTGCTGAACCTCCCTGGTTTTGTCCTGTCTAATATTGTTCTTGGAATAAAGGACTTCTGTTTCAAACTTTCCACCTCTGTGACATTTTCCGCCGTGCTCTGCTCCAGCAGTCTTTCATCCCGTTCTTCCTTGATGCTTGTTCTTGATGGTGTCGTGTCCTCTTTGCCTCTGATTGATCTTTCAATACCAAATCCAACTGCTCCAATCACAGCAGCAACTGGTAGGGTGATATAAGGAGCATATGTCCTTAATCCAGCAAAGAAAATTTGCCACATCTTCACAAGATGAAACTGTTCATAAAAAGGGGAGGAGAAAAGATAATACTTTCAATGTTCAGTCTGAGGTCAGATGGTAAAGCTGTGCCTCTTTTGGGACTGTTGATTTTAAAAAGTTGGTACTTAATGTAACAAGAAAATAGGAAAAGGGGAGAAATTTGGGAAGGTCTTGTAGCATGTCTGAACTATATACTGCAATTGAAATTTCAGCAGACATGGGAAGGGCAATGTATGAGACCTTATCCCCCATATACCATTTAACTTGTTTGCTATGGTAATTTTGCCTCAGATCCCTTTTGCTTGCATGCTATATTTGTCCTTGATATTGCTATTGTTTCAAAGTCATGTTACAAGTTTCAATTTTCAAAGAGCGATACGGCTGTTCTACAGGCAACCAGTTCATAATTTCTATGGGTTTTCCAAACCATTTTTAGCACAAAACCAAAACAGTTTCACAACTGCATGGTGTATTTTGCTGTTTATTATTTGTGTTGCAGAATAAAAATGTTATTGAGTGACAAAAGCTTGATTAAAACTTTAAGCTAAAACTCCAAGGCCAAGACAGCCACCACATAGCAGCATTGAGTTGATGTTTTCACTTAAGTCTGAAATATGTTGATTGATCATTTAAGTTGAAAGAGTCTGTCAGTACTTAAGAAGTATACACTTGGTCTTCAATCAGATAAGATCAAGCTGCATGCTTATTGATAAAAAAAATGGCTGTGTGCATTACCAATTTTTAACTTTTGATTGCCTGCAGAGGTCTCATGCAGACATAACCATGATAATTGAGCTCTCATGACAGGCATTGCCCATTACCTACCCACACCCAACCTGTCAATAGCAACTTGGGTAGGAGAATCAGGCCAACTTCTCTATTTGTAATTGTTGGTGAGTTACCCCTATTTGCCCAACACAGCTTTTTGTTGTGTCATGAACATGTGACTTTCCACATTATAAGTTTTTAGGGGTCAAGATAGGGTTCATGTCTGCTAAGAATATGAGCTTCACAGAGTTATGAGGAACACTTGTGGTTTGAGTTTTTTCTAAATTTTGGCAAATGGGCATTTCCCCCAAAGGGTTATCAATCTTTTAAAGCTCAAGCATATACAGTACTATACCATATGTAAATGTAGATACATAAAAAACCTTTGGTGGTGTACAGGAATTCATGGCTGTATCATGAATGTAATTTGACCATAGAGCATACTAAAATTAAAATCATCCTTCAATGGTTACAGGTAGGACTATGAGTATAGCAGCTACTGTACTGATTGACACTCTGATAATGAGTTGCTGTTTTCATCTCCTTAGACAAAAAACAATTGTTTACGTTTGATAAAATTGAAATTTCCTGTAATGGCTACAAATTTCACCTGCTGATATAAATGAAATTGGTCTGTGACATAAAAGACAATTTCACATGTGGCATATGCCTTAACTGAGTACCTCTTGTGTGTGCAGGCTATGGGCTATGTAACGTGTGCGTCCTATCCGTAGATGGTCTTTACCGACTGGGACAAAAAAGGCACACCTTCAGTAGATGGCTGCCGTGAAGATACATATCGTCTGATTTAACAATGACTCTGTAATACTGTATTTTAAGCAAAAGTTTAACTTGAATCAAGTTTCATATCCTTGCAATAAGTGATGGGACTTTGGCCTTTCTTGCAAAATGTGTTGATTTACTTGAGCAAGTCCAAACTTTCACACAAAAACATAGCAGCCGGCAATCTTGGTGCACTATTTCTCAACTACGGTGGCGACAACGTACCGTACAGTATGCTCTGTAATGTATAGGAAGTTGCTGGTGTATAGGAAGTTGCTGGTGAAATATTTCTCTAGACTTGACCTCAGAAATTTCAGCTTCTCTCATAGGGTTGTCAATGAGTGGAACAGTCTCCCTGAGTGGGTTGTTAATTCCACTTCAGTCAATTGCTTCAAGATTAACATCGACAAGTATTACCGTGACAATGGCAGGATCTGATTGTATTGGGTTTGTTTAGTTTTTGTTCAGATTAGGTGTTGGCTTGGGTCTGTTCTATAGGGCATCTTATGGGGTTTTTACCCTCCTTTGCCCTTTAACTTGTTATGTTATGTTAGGAAGTCACTGGTGGTTCTCCATTAGTTATTACAAATAAGCAACAAATCTTGCATGCTTTGTATAGTCACAGCTTAGACTGAAAACTCGCCTATCTGGTCTCCACGCTGTGAGCAGTTTTATAATAACAATTTTAGTAAATACTAATTGGTCCTGTTGTTAGGTTGTAATACGACGAACAAGATTCTGCTATGAGACAGGAATTGAGGCTTAACTTACAAAAAAACCTTTAACACTACTTTTGTTTTCTGGAATCCAACAGCAACTACGGGTTCATCTCTTCTCACCACAACTTTGCATAGAAATTTTCTCTGCTCATGCAACAGTAAGGTACGGTAACGTCGAAGAGTCCTGAAGTGTGAGGTTTCTTTCACTTCTCACACAGCCTGTGTATGACATCATCCATTTTTGTTATGATAGTGTGGGGGCTTCCGTAGTTAGTATCATTGCTTCTCGATACTATTGCGCAATAGCACAGGATCGATTGTCGACTGACAATTCACCACAAACGATCGGTACTGTACTGTACCCATCATTGTTCCGCTGCACCTTTCAAATGGAAGAAATATTAGTTATTACTGACGCATTTTTTCATCACGAAACCTCAGTTATATCGTGGATCACTGGATGCATTTTCGTTCACTTAACTGATCACTTGCCGCAGTCAAGTCCATACGCTGTAGTAACTTAATCAATGGTACCGGTACTTCACGTTTTCTTTTTTATTGTACAATTTACGTAAGCCTAGCCTAAGCCAATGCATTCTTCTATAATCCACTAAGTTACTACACGAGTCTACACGTACAAGTACAAGCCAAACCCATGATAATTGTGCGTCATACTCCCATACCTGTACCTAGTCTGTTGATGTCAATCACTCAATGGCTTCGACCCTTAGCACTAGTGCAACAGTCCCATGTACAGTGACTCACTGTAGGCTACGATTAATGCTCAGTCCGGTGTTCATTTCTACCTGTTTGGTAAATTCTGGTATAGTCACAGGGACTTGTGGGATAGGTACAATTTTAGAATTCAGGGCGCCACACTTCAACACCACTTAGCCTCTAACTGAAGATGGGCTTATGCGATGTGAAAATGCAAAAGAATTGATGTCGCATCTGAGGCATCCACTCCGAAATATGTTTGTGGATCTTAATTGAAGGAAAGGATTGACAATTACTCATTTTCAAAAAAAAAACCTGATATGTGGAGTAACATTAGTGTCTTAGACTAGAAATTGACTTAGACTAGAAAAAATTGTGAAAAATCAAGACAAACAACCCATATTTAGGAGTTGAACTTTCTTCAAATATGAGCTGGAAAAGCCACATTAATAAAATAGCAGCTAAAGCAAACTGGACTTTGGGCCTGCTGAGAAGAAACCTTGCTCACTGTGACAAGACAACTAAAGAAACCGCTTATGTTGCTCTTGTCCAACGTTTCAGACTAAACAACTCAAATGGGACAGTCTTGAAATTTGACGACTGAGGGCTCGCCTCTTAATTATTTATAAAGAAACACACAATTTACTACCAAATAATGTGGCTAAATTCCTGGTTGACTCTCCAAGCTCAGCCTGTCGATTACTCGTCGCACTAGTGGTAAATATTTGTACCACCACCTTTCATCTAATAAACTATGTCATCAAAAGTCTCTTTACCGTGGTACTATACCTAGTTGGAATTTGCTTCCTGAGCATGTTCGCGGTGCCCCATCAGCAAATTCTTTCAAGAGCCAGCATTTGTCCCTAAATATTCAGCATTGTTTGTACTGTATGTACTATTTGCGTCATCCGACTCCCAAAGCCCCCTAGTATTTATCAGTACGGGATAGCCTATCAGGTGTTTGTACTGTCTATTGAAAGAAGAAGAAGAAGAAAACTCTACATCCGGGCATCCACTCCAAAATAGGCTTAATGGTCTTTGAGGCATGACCAGCAATGCCCTTTCAAATTAAACTTATGACTGTAACATTTATACTCATTTTATAATCTTCACTGTGCATCCAAGCATCTGGGCATCCACTCAGTCAAGCACTCGCACATCCACTCAAAAAGATGGATCATGGACTTTGTCATAATTTTGAACTACATGCAGTATTAGTTACATCTTCTATTGAGCATGGTTCATCCTGATGTTACAGTTAGAAGAAACCTTTGAGTCACTCTGTATTCTTCAGTTACTCAATGGACCCACTGAGTAGGGCCATTCACAAAATTTTTTGTAATTTTGGAGGTGTGGTTTCAGTTTGCATAGTTTGTTCTCTGCATGCAGAAGATTAATAGAAGATTAATTTCCAAGTTAAATTATCATGCCAAAATGAGTCAATGTGCCTCAGAAATGTTAGTTAGTTTGATAGTTAGATTAAACAACACACCAACACGAATGGGTCATATATAGTGTCAGTCCGCTCCATAAAAAGTTCAAAGTTTTAATTTATTTGCAATATGGTTCAAGTGCAAGTTTGGTTTCCCTTTAGTCAGCTTTTAACAGGCAGGAAATACTGTGCGAATATTCTACAACCTTCAGCCTACATGGGGCGAAGCACACATTATGCTTTACAATTACTTATAGACTCAAAAAATTGTGCACCTATTGCCCAAATTTGTGCGCCTACAGTACCACTCAGAAGTGGAGTGGGAGATCTTCGCCTGACTTACAAACTACTGTAAAGTATGCAGTCTGGGCGTAGGTGGTTGGTGAGACTAAAGCAACCCTGCATCGTACTTGATCATACCACATCAACCCACAGTAAAACATTAACAGTTTTCGTCATTGTGTTTTAAGCCAGTGACTTAATTTCTGAACCAAATCAATGAACTTGGTTGTTTTGTATCTGGCCCAGTCCCCAGTCGTTGTGCCATGTTAGTGTACTTGTCATGCCTTTTCCTTGCCTCCTTCCTTTTTTCATGTACACACATAAGCAAAAAGGGGAAAAGTCTTATCTTGCATCCTCACCAGTGGAAACCTGCACTTTGTAAGTATAGAAAAAAGTAAAAAGTATGTTTTCTTTGTGCTCTTTTGAAAAAGAGGAAAAAAGTTGATGACACTTTTTTCTTTTCTAGAGTCGGTGTGACCTTGAGGAATCATGGATTTCAAAACAGTTGGTGAACCTTCTCTGGATGAAGGACAGTTCATAAACATTTCAAGTGATGGAGAAGAACCCACCTATTACTATGAAAGCTTAAGAGACAGCCCTCCATCAGAATTTTCTCCTTCTATTAACTCCTCAACTGTTAATAAATCAGAACAGAGAAAGAAAGCTTGCCTAAGAAATGATGAAGTTGTGGAAGACCTCAAAGTCCCTGAAATAAGATGGTTCTATAGGGATGATGCTGGCAAGAAATGGTTGCCCTTCATTGGGTATGACTCTTGCCAACTTGAATGGAGGTATCAGAAGTTGGTGGTGGATTGTGATTTGACGGATGTGGATGAGGTGGTACTAGTCAGGGGAGGGCTATATGAAGTAGACATTTTGAACAAAAAATGTCACTCAGTGTACTGGTCAGGTAAGTACTGTACATTGTGGTGTTATATTGCTTCTCAGGTTCACAATCTCATGAGAAAAATTATAACTAAAGTTGGACTTGATTCGAGTTCCCAAGTTCCTGATTTGCTCGTCGCTCACACAATTATTATGAGTAATTAAGCATTTAATTAGTCTTCAAAGATTGAGTTCTCAACTTGGGCTGTGGCAACTTGGATGCATAAAACATATGGTAGCCTGTATGTGAGACTTTCATGCTTGTTCCTGGGTCAAATCACATGACTTCTTGAATATTAATATACATGAATAATCAACCAACAACATTCAGTCAAAAGCCTTTGATTTTAGTGAATTAAAATGACAATCAGAAGGCTCAATTGTGATACTGGGAATTCTCAATACAACTTAATGCTTAGTACTACAGGATTTCACCTGTTTACAAACTGCTCAATAGATTAAAGGGCAAGGGCAACTTGAAGTAGTGTAGTAGACTGCCCTGTTCCATGACTGGCTGTTGAGAGTCATGTGCTAACAGTTCTCCTCAAATGTGAAATTTACTGGAAGATACTTCTTGGTTTACATTGAATACGTTATATTGAAGTCCTTAAATACAGTATGATGAAAGATACTTTGAAAAGGGACAAGAAAATTGTGAGATTTAGTTGTGGCTTCAAAACAACAAAGTTAACTAAGTCTTAACCTTGGTAAAGTTAGAATTCTGTATGGTAGAAGTCATTTGCTATGATAAGAGGAACAACTAACTTGCAAGCTTACCTTGTGTTTACCTAATAGTCAGCTTTAAAACTGCAACTTTTTTCCCCCATATAGATGACACCACTGATGTTCTCAGAGGAACATGGTTCTATCAGAGTAGCAGGCAACCATTGGAAGTTGACCTAGCAGAGAAGATTGAAAAGGAACACATGGAAAAGTTCATAGGTCAAACATTTGATGCCAGTGGGAACATCAGTTCAAAGACACGTAAGTTTGGATGTTCTTTAGGCCAGCAGCCTAGCTAACAAGCTGTCCTGCCAGCTCTTGCAATCAAAAGAGGATCAGGGATGTAGCCAGGGGAAGATGGAAGCAGTGAGAGCAACTATTCCCCCTTTCAGTGTTGAAAAAATGTTAAAACTGATGTTTTTTCAGGGTATTTCAGCAATGCTCTTTCGAATTTTGATTCTTGTCAGCTCTGTAAACTCCATCATAGTTGTGGTAACATTCATGGCCCCTGCAGTAACAGTAAAATATCTCCTCCCATAGGACCTTCCTCAGATCCATCACAAAGTACTGTACTCCCCCCCCCCCCCATATTCCTGGCTGCATCACTGGAGGGCTTCGCTCCTTGTACTAGAGAGCATTTTCTTAAGACTACAGTAGTTTGGAAGAGGCCACAAGAGGTGGCAAGATTTCTAACCTTGTTTAAAACCTTGCTGCCCTTTATAATTACAACTTGCAAGTTACAACCAGCTTAAGCTAATGTGCTCCCACTAGATGACCATCTTTGAGGTTGTGCAAGGTCAACTACTTTCTCAAGAGTTTGTAAGTGATGGTCCTGAAGTAGGCATCTGGCTTTAGAAAGCTTGCAAAATAGTTGGTGAGGGCTTATGTTGTGATTGGTTTTAATTGTTACTGTATAATTTGCATTGAAAACAAAGAGGATGCAATGATACATCTGTTTTATCAAAAGTAGCCAATTGGTTACAGTATACATGTGTGGTCAGGAGTGACACAGAGTCAAATATGTGCTAGGATTCACTTCGACAATAACCTGAGTCACTTGTGATATGGGCTGTTTGAGCAATTTTGTTCATTTGACAACTTGTTCATAGAACAAGTGTGATATCAAACCTGAACAAGTGGGAGAATATTTCATTAAGATTTTTGTGGAGATTTTTGAAAATTGTCCACATTAGTACTAGAATTAAATTTTGTGAGCTGTGCCAATATCAGATTTTTGCAAACTAATTCTGCATGCTAGTAGGATAGCTATGAAACTGTTCTTTGTTGTAAAACTTTTTACATAAAAATTGATGAAAATGTGTTCTTTTCACACATTAAATATTGTGAGACTACATTTCGTACGCTCATTTAAATGATTTGAATGACTAAGAAGTGTACCTTTAATTTTGTTTTGCAGCAACAGTTCATCATTTAGACGTTGGTGACTATCATGTAGATTGGTATTCTCCAGGGGATATATACCTCTTTTGGAACACAACAGGGCACAGGCTAGCACGATCCATTGGACAAACGTTTGGTATATCAAAAGGTACAATGTTGTTATTGCTTAAGCATCTAGGTTACAGCATTTCTCGTGTGAAACGTTACAGGAAATGCCCATAATTAGAAAAATGCCAGTCACAATTGATCCCTGCAATTCTGTGCAAGTCACCTACCTGGCAGACATCAACCTCATCTTGACTCCTGAAACCTTGTATTGTTGAAAGTCACCCATGCATGACACACTGTAAAGCTCTGTCGGACCAATAGGAGGCCCTTCTCCAAAAAAATCAGTAATGTGGTCTTATCCTTTTTACCCAAGTTGCCAGTAGGGGGTGGGGGAAAGTGTAGGATATGGGGAATAACTGAACCTTCAGTTGACAGTCTCTGCAGCTTAACACTGTATTTTTTCTAAAAATATGAGGTTTTTGGTTTCAGCGAAACAACATTTCAACAAGTCAGTAGGGCATGTTAATGAAGGCAACATGCTGTCTTTGTATGTACATGCAATGAAATATGCTAAACTGGAAATATGAAGCATAAAAGCTGCCTTGCACTGTCATATAAAAATAATACCCATGTACAGTGCTCAAGGAAAAAATTACTCAACATAAGTGTTGGGATGAGAAAAAGATCTGCTGTGACAGTTTGGTCGTATGGTCATAGATGGGCAGCTTGGTTTGATTCAGTTCAAAATATGTGAAAGCCTTATGTTGGGGCTATGGTCTATTTAATAGATGGCTTGAGCCATGATTCTTTAAAAATTATGTGGAATGAATTCTTGCAAAAATAAAAAAATACACAGATATTTCACCATCTGTAATGGCAGCATTTCACCTGTAAAATATCAAAATTTTTCAAAGCTACAGTATGATCTGGAAAGGAGGAGTTACAGAAAATTAGTTAAACTTCATGGGGTGTAGACTCCAAATTTGCAATTTTACAATAGGCCATTAATTTATCAGAACTGGAAATTCTGAAATTTGGCTTTGCTTGAAATGGGATATTTTTGAGAATTTAAAATGATATTATGTGATTTGGGAAGCCCTAGTTGAAAAATAATTGGTCCTATTAATTTTGATCGTAATTGCTTTTTGACCTCTTTTAACTGTGATTAGGCCTGCATGCACATTTGCAGGTAAACAACTGAAAGTTGCATGCATGGAAGACCATGGTCTAAGGGTAGAGCATCCGCCTTTCATGCGGGAGGCCCGAGTTCAATTCCCAGGTTGAGTCATACCAAAAACTCTCTCTAAAAATGGAACCTACTGCCATTGTGCATGATGCTTCACATACAGTAAGCAATGGAGTGAGCCACAACAAGCCAGTGAGCCACAACCTGAAAAAAGGCCATGGCAGGCTGGACTTGAACCAATAGGTTGGAAAATGGACTGTAAATCTCCATCTAACTAACCAAATCTAAACAGCTGCATGCACGGTGAAAACGTTGCAAGCATCAGTGCACGTTTCTTTCAAACCTTGTGCTACAGAATGAAAAAATGTACAAAATCATCATTGCATACCATTTTTTGCAAAGTAAACAGTTGCAGTAATGAGTCAGTTCAGTATTCATTTAAGTGGCTGTGCACTGCATGCCCCATTCCTCCAAATCGTCAGGATAAACGAACCAATCCTGCACCTACAACATTCATTACAAAATATGAATTTTCATGAAAATTTGGTGACATTGTTTTGTCTTTATCCAACTGTAACATAAGGAGGAATTATAAGTGTGGTTCTGTGCTGTGGACCGGGTCTAAATTGCCATTTCAGTGTAAAAATATGCACATTTATCTGCCATTAATTAGGGCTGAGTTCCTACTTTCTTTCAGTTTGGCAATTCAGATTTTTGCTTAGTGTAGCACACAGGTATTGCATGACAAGAAGAGAATACTATACACTCTGTGCAGAGCTTGGTTTGTGTATGCCACGCTGTGCCCCACAATTCCATCCGGCAACAAATTACTGAGCTGACTTATTTAAATACCTGTAAAATTGCTTAATACTACTCCCCAATAAAAAACCCTGCAAACGTTTCAAATTACCATGGTGGCACATGCACTTTGCCTGTCAATACCTTCATATTTGTGGATTTGCCATGGTCTTGCTTTGATCTTCAATGTGACTGTGGTTAAATTTCAACAGCAATCAAAAGTGGTTTCATACCTCATAAGTCAAACTTGAATATAAATACTGGTATGTAGTGAGCATGTTTCTGCCAACTTGTATTAAATAGGGTTTTATTCTCAAGTGAATTGTGGAATGGCATGTGATTTAATTTCACTCTGTAGATAAGAAAATTACATCCAAGATACTGCATGTACATCACTTCATATCTTTATATGAAAAATGTCTTGAAATGGTCCAGAAGTTGGGGAACTATTTAATATTTTGTGGGAAATTTTAATATGTGTTGACAACTTTTGCAGCTGTATAAAATATGTTGTCTTTTTGTTTTTGTTTTGACTCCCATGTAAAACTTGAAAAAAAAAGCAAAAATGTGACATACTTCTGGAAAATAAAACTGTTTCTAGCGGTGGGTCTGCTAGGATTATTTTATGTTAATGTTTCTTTGATTTCATGCTGCCTGCAGCTGAGATTTTGTTTATACCTACAGGTATGTCTAACAACTCTCTGAAGATATTGGAGTGAAGGGCAATTCAAAAGTGAAGTCTTACAAAATGCCCCACCAAAATTGCAATATAATTCTCTTAGCTTTCATTAAAGGAGAATCAAAGCTTACTGCCTTTTCAAGGAATCTTCACATGGTTCACAGCCTCATGCACTCTATTCATATACAATCAGTAATATGGACAACATAAGAATGAAGTATAGAATAGGTCCATACTTTAACAGAGTTTTACCTAATGTTTCAACCATCTTGTGCTCAGACTTTATTTCTCCCTCTTAATTTTGATGTTATCCCACCCCTTAAAGGGTGAAACCTCTCACCCCTCTCACCCCAAACTACAATTTTGGTACGAGAGTACCCAAATTCTCAATTGGCTCAGCTCTTGATTGATAGCTGATCCAAACAATGCAGAGTGACCAAAGCTTATATTACACAGCATGAACAGTACTGAGAGTGTTTTGATTATATGAATTGAGTTTTTCTTTTCTCACCTTGAAGCAATAAACTGAGTTTGTATTTGGATGAGCATGAATTTCAGACAATTGTGGGAGGGGCTTAAGTAAGAAGGTTAGGAGAATTAGTACTGTTTGGGGTGGGAGAGAACTGGGCCTTTAAATCTCCCTTGTTAAATTCATTATACAAGCTCTGAGCTGTGTAAAGAGAGATCAGGGCATTGTACAAAATTCACAACCAGAGAGGTGTTGCAAGGCCACACCCAGGCCATGCCTAGATCAGGGTTTGCTTTATGTCTATGCTCACTGCATATGTATGGCTCTACTTTATTGCTAGGCTAGACAACAATGCTGCAGGAGCCATTGTGAGCTTGAATGATTCTAGCAAGCATTGTCCAAAAAGTATTGAAAAAAAATTGTGAATTGACCTTAACTGTTACACTTCAAACAAATCATAAGCTTTCTAAATTATTATTTTAAAGCTTTTAAGTCCTCAGAAGGAATGATGTTGGCTTTAACCTATATATTTATTTCAGGGATTGAATATCATTAACAGATGCTGATGTTGGTAATGGGGTCAAACTTCATCATGGGAAAGCCCTTCATGAGTTCATATTACAAAACCATGTGTTTGGCGTAGGGGTAGAGCATCCACCTTTAATGCCCAGGTTCAATTCCCACGTTGAGTCATACCAAAGACTCTAAAAATGGAATCTACTGCCATTGTGCATGATGTTCGGCATAAGCAATAGCGTAGGGAAAACAAGCCAGTTAGCCGCAACTGGAAAAAGGCCATGGCTGGCTGGACCTCTGGAACCATTAAGTTGGAAATGGCCGTAAAAGTCTATCTAACAAACTTCATATCAGCATGTTTTCAAGCAAGTTTTCAAGCATGGTAGCACAAGAATGTTGCTGATATTTATATTTTATTAAATCAAATAATCATTTTTCCAAAACTGGTATATTTAGGGTAACTTGGGTATTGTTATTTACCACTTTCAGAATGTGGTTTTCATTCTCCTTTACTGAAGGGCTTTTGTTTTGGTGGTATTTTGGAAATAGCTCCCCCACCTTACTCAGATGTTTAATAGAATTCTTGGTGTTTTTAATGTGTATAAAAGTGCATAAAAATAGACCAAATTATATCTAGTGGTGATATATTTGCAGTAACACACTTTGGTTTCTCTTTACAGCTTCATCAAGTGGTTACAAGTTACTCAGAGGGTACCCCACCCTGGCCACATTAGATGATAAACCACCCCCAGTCTCACATCTGGTTTTTGTGGTACACGGTGTCGGTCAGATTATGGACAAGCGCAGTATCATTAGGACCTGTGCAGAGTATGTACAAGTTGTGTATTTATTTGTGTCAATGAAATTACTTTAGTTTAATGAGCATCTTGCAGGGTTGAGAGAGATACAGGGCTACAAGGTGAACATGTATATAGGTCCCCAGGAGTAGAGGGGTCTCAAAATAATGTATCCATTCTGCAAAGCACTTAGCCCCTTTGCTGCTGAAGAGGGTCCTTGCCAACATACTGAGCTATATGTCATATTCCTTATACACAATATGTATGTACGGGCTCTTCGAATACTATTTTTTTTTTGTATGGAGGTTGCACGCGGATTTATATACATGGACAGAGCATGTAACGTGTTGGTCCTTTTGTTGATGGTCGTCACCAGCTGGGACAAAAAAGGCGCACCAAGATGGCCGCAGTGAAACTATAAATCGTATGATTTGATGATGACTCTGTAACATTTAAACAAAAGTTAAACTTGAATGGAAAACGATATCATATTCCTGAAATATGTGAAGTGGTTTTGACCTTACCTTGCCATATTTTACAAATATTTCAACTTTCTTGCAAAATATGTTGATATACTTGAGCAAGTCCAAGGTTTCACACAAATCCACAGCAGACAGCCATCTTGGTGTGCTTTTTCTCACACTGCAGAAGGGACAATCTACCATGCAGTATGCTCTGGCCATGTATCAGAAGTCTGTGAGGTTGCAGTATTTGTGTTCGCTATAATCCAAGAGGGTGTAAGTATGTAAAAATACTCCTCTTCATGACAAGGCCATGACCAAAACATAGTTACACACCGTAGGTGATGAGCTATTCAAAGGCAGAAATTGTGCAATGGTTTGAACTTTCACAGTGAAACACTATGTGTATGGCAATGATTAATAAGTGTGACATAAGTAAATCGGATGAATCTATTCATCACAAAGATCTACAGTACCTCTTGGTTCAAACTTCATACAACCAGACAGCACGTCGGCATTCAGTCATCCAGTTTTATTTCTAGCCATGTGTTATCACCACCCTGTCCCAATCTCTTTTGTTCAGAACTATAGACAATAGGACCAAGTATTTAAACTCATTGGAATATCTCAGCTGGAATCAGTGGCATTGCTCTTAAGCATTGGGAGTGGTTGAAATCCTGAGCACTTGAGGAACACATGGAAAGTCTGCAGGTACCCATGATGACCCTTTGTTTTATAATGGTCAGGGGGCATCAACCAGATTTATGCCTTTAGGAACAGAGAAGCAAAGTAGTTACTAACTGGGAGTTCACCATGGATCTTTTGGCTGAGAGGTGGATGCCTTTAAATCAGAAGACCACAACATTGCTGCAGCTAGTGTGTCGTTAAGAGTCTTGGCATGGGCAATATTTGCCGCAGTGAGTAATTAGAAGCTAAGGTTTAATAAGGGTGGGGTGTTAAAATGTGTGAGGCAAGCGGTTGATGATACACATCAGTGCACTACTCAGTGGTGTGCATGTGTTTGGGGGTGCACTATGTTTGCCATAAGCCATTAGTCATTGTTAGTTTCCCTTCTAAAAAAGTGAGGAATCATAAATAATATGTTTGTTTGCAATAGAAATCACTTATGAGGCGTCCAATGAGAGTAATGTGGTTGATAATTTGTCAGCTTCATGGGATTTTCCGACCCAGCCTTGAAAAGTGGCCAAAGACTTAGGATACCCTCACGTCGGCCAGATGGGGATGTTAAATGGCAGTCCAGGGCTGCAGAATTGGAAGTGATTACCACATACCTGCCTCATGAATCTCTGAGAACTAGTCAAAAAGAGAAAGCGAAAATTGTGGGTGTTCATCCATGCTCACTCTGGCAAAGGGTCTTTTGAAGAGCCAAATGGATTCCTGTCCCTCAAAATGTTAAATAAATTAAAAAAAAAATAATAGTACATTGAAAAATGTGTTCAGCTCTAAGGTTAAATGTTTGAACTTTCTGCAGTGAAGCCCCATAGACCAGCATGGGTTAGCTACCCCTCTTTACTTATGAGGAAAAAGCTGTTTCTCAGTTTCTGACTTGTGTGTTCTTTCATGAAGCCTCAGCAAAGGAAAGCATAAAGTGATAAAGAAATACTTTCCAGAACTCCTGAGCAGAGGTTGTGTTCAGAGGGCAGAGTTTCTCCCAGTGGAGTGGAGATCATCACTAAAGTTAGATGGTGGACTAGTAGCAACAATCACACCAGATCGTCTTAAAGGCCTGCGACATGTTCTCAACAGCTCTGTCATGGACATCCTTTACTACACTAGTCCACTGTATCGGTCTGAGGTAAGTGTCCCCCAAAATACTAAGTTAGTTTCTAGTAAGATCCATTGGTAAATCTCTAGCAAGTTTTGTTTCGAAAATGGCAAATAATTTACAGAAACCATGATTTTATGCAGTCATTTATAGAGGAACTATTGAAGGAGAAGTGCATCCAAGTTGAACTTAAATCTAGAAATAATAGACAAAAGAAGCTGTTCTCAATTGGGAATGGGACTGGAGATTGTTCTTGACTGTTTGACAAGAGAGGGTCATGAGTGCAGCTGGGGTGTGGAACTTTTGTATGAGTTATGGGCCCTCATCACAGACTTCTATACATGGACTGAGCATACTATGCTCAATAGCTTGTTGCCATCGTACGTATAAGTATAGGTGTAGTAGCAAGATGGATGTCTGCTATGGTTGTGTGTGTAAAAGTTTAATTTGGACTTGCTAAAGTTGAAATCAACAGATTTTGCAAGAAACCTGAAATATTTTCGAAATAATGCAAGGTAAGGTCACAGTCAGCACACATATTGCGGGAATATGATATTGTTTCCCATTCAAGTGTAAGTTTTGTTTAAAATATTACAGAGTTGTCGTCAAATCATACAAATTATAGCTTCATGGTGGCCATCATGGTGCGCTTTTTTTGTCCCAGTCAATGGCAACAATCTACGGATAGGATGTGTGCCTGACATGCTCTGTCCATGTGTATAGGAAGTCCGTGTTCCTCATGTATGATTTGTTGCTATACTTGAGCAAGTCTTGAGGAAAACTGATGGATATCGCCTTTGACATTTTGCACAAAGGGGACTAAGAAGTAGATTTTGTCTCTGAATTGAGAAGGTCAGAGAATCATACTTCAAAGTTTCATCCCACCACAGTTTTAGACTGAAGGTTCTCTAGCCCCTATTGGCTCCCCTTCCCCACCTTCTTTTCCCTGCAAGAACATATTTACTCTTGTAAGTATTACTTTCATTGCAATGGGTTATGAGCATCGCATTGAATGAAAATTTTTGTGAACAAACCATTTTCTGCAAGCTGTGAATTTCTTCCATTTAGAGCCTTGTTTCTTGAAAATAAAGTTTTCTTGATGTTGTCATTGTTTTAACTGTCATTTAATTTACAAAAATCACAATTTTAGAGAAACAAAAATAAAATCCTCTTTACTGCAGATGCAGTATTTTTCTTGAAGACTAGAAATTGTTTAATTTACCATAACACTCCCAAGGCATTATTCAATTGAGGTTCCAAAAGCAATACTAAGACTTGTCAAATTTTTGCCTGCAGGTTGCAAGAGTTATGCAGCTGCTGTTGTGCCTTCCCATGACCTGTAACTTCCTATATTTGCATTACAAAGCATCATGGGAGATTCATGTGTAGGAAAATAAGAGAAATTGATTGTTACAAATGTTCCTTCAAAATAAATCATGGGTGATTGCATTTGCCTTTTAAAAGTTGCATGGAAGAGTAGATTTATTTTGCACAGGTACTGAACATTTAGCCTTGAGTGACATGTCTGTTGTTTCCACCCCTTTCAAAGGAGTGATATAATTTGCATAGTTATTCAATGAATTATGTGTACATTTTGTAGATGAAAGGTTTCACAAATGTCACTGCTTCATCTGTTTTATACACCCCTCAGGCTAGGCCAGGCTAGGTTGTATCTTAAGCTGTCTGTACATTCTAGTCAATCAATCATGCACATCATTTGTATTCAATTCAGGAAAGACAAAGGAAGAAAAGAGAGTACATTTACTGCTGTTTGTGAGGACTTCTGTGAAGAGTTAAGCATTGTGCGATTTATATTGTTGTATTTTTTTCCTCCAGTTTGAATTGGAGACAGAGAAGTTCAGAAAGCATCCAATAGCACATGACAACAATTTTTGGTTTGGATGATAAGAGAAACCAATGCAATCATGATGGCATGCATGTGTTTGTATGTATGTGTGTGTGTTTGTGTTTGTGACACTTCGCTTGTTAACACAATATCTCAAAACAGGAATGTCACTGAGCTTTCAAACTTAGTACGTAGATGCCCCATGTTAAGAGGAAGGAGCCTAGTATATTTGGTCGAGTTCAAAGGTCATCTGGAGTCACAGGGATCAAAAACTCGAAACACTTTAAATTTAACAAAACTAACTCGTTAACACGATATCTCAAGATAGGAATGTCAGACAGTTTTCAAACCTGGAACTTAGATGCCCCACATGAAGAGGAAGAACCCTATTGTTTTTGGTGGAGTTCAAAGGTCATCTGGGGTCACAGAGGTCACAAGACTTAAAACACTATACATTTCACTCATTAATACGATATGTCAAGGTTGAAATGTTTGAAAGTATTCAAACTTGGTACATAGATGCCCTACATGAAGAGGAAGAACCCTATTATTTTTGGTGGAGTTCAAAGGTCATCTGGGGTCACAGAGGTCAAAGGACTTAAAACACTTTACATTTAACTCATTAACGCAGTATCTGAAAGTAGAAATGTCTGGAAGTTTTCAAACTTGGTACATCGATGTCCCATATCAAGAGAGAGATTAGTACTGTGCTGTATGTATCAGCGATACCTCAATGCATTTTTGCATTCTGGTTTTAAGTTCAAAACGTTGCATTTGGTTGAAATTTACATATTAATAAGGTCTCATGTTACACAGATTTTTGCATATGTGAGTGTCTTGCATATGTGCTTTATAAAATGGTGCATAATATAGATGCACCGTATAACAGAAGGATATATAATGATGGAGAAACTTGGAAATGGGTATACTGCCAGAATGTCAAGGCCAAAACAAAATAATAAAAAACTTAAGCATATATTTCCTGTTTGCATTTTGAGATCCACATACACGTTATGTGAATAGCCCTGCATACCTTTGTGCTAATGCACACATGTACATAACTTGGTAAATATTGAAGTAATTATGTGTACTGCATGTGGTAAGTAAGACTTTACCATAGAGTTACTTATTACCTTTGAAAAATTGTGTTGAAATAATAAGTGGAAATTTCATTTTTTGTCTTAAGGGTAAATTCTTCCTGTTGTGCTTTTTTTATGATTTGTGTTGCAATTTTCATGATTGGTTGAGTTTTTACTTCATTCATGACAAGGTATATCAAAACAGATAGAAATCAATTTTGATTGGTTTTGATTCCAGATAATTAAAGGTCTTCAAGGTGAACTCAACAGGCTCTATTCTCTTTTTTGTGCAAGAAACGAGGGATTTGAGCCAAATGGTGGTAAGGTGTCCATCTTTGGGCACTCTTTAGGCTGTGTTATAACCTACGATATTTTAACTGGATGGAATCCAATACATTTATATGATCAGTACTTGTCTCACGAAAGAGGAGTTCATCCCGATCTTGACACCGTCAGCGAGGAACAAAAGGGATTGGCTGAGGAACTTCAGGAAGCCAGGAGAAGGTGAGGTCAATACTCTCCAAAACATGGTCTGCCTGAGCAAGAGAGACTGCAATCACTTTTAGATGCAAGCTTTGTTACTTTAGTTGTTGCTGTGTTTTCTGAGCATTCATGCTTTTGTTTTCATCAAGTGAGCATGGCATAAATATTATTTAAAGATAAGTAGGGAATCACCTGATATGCTCTATAGCCAGTGTGGGTGTATGCAATTTGTCTATTTAAACACCACCAAAACCCTCATGCTATCATGTATGATAATTACTGTAAAGTTATCTTTTAATGCACTATTTTTGTTAAATTACAAAGCATTCTGGCTGCAACTAACTATATGCTTCGACACAGCTTGCCAGATAAGCAACTTAATATTTTTCTGCTCTCCACTACATTTGACTCGTTGAAGTTTATTGAGTGTAATGGCTGCTGATTGCTAAGGGGAATTGAAGGCTTTATGAATATTTTAGAGGAACTTTATGTAATGAATAGTTTCACTTGAATATAATCTGATACCCTAAACTGACACTTTAGAAGTCTGATATTATAAAGTGTGCTGTAAGTAGTTAGACAGAATAATAAAGCTCAGTTTCTAACCAATTGGTTTTATTCGTCTGCTCCAGAATTTTTGCCAGTTGTGGCGCACTGGCTTGTTTTCCCTGCCCCTTTGCCTATCTTAACAACAAGCACATGGACAGTAGGTCATCTTTGAGGCCTTAATTGTATGATCTGTCCAGGAGTGAAACTTCAGACCTCCCAACTGCAAGTTGGATGCTCTAACCACTTGACCATGCAGTGTGTTGTATGTAATTACACGATGTCTTTTTCTTCAGATCGGTCATTTTAGGCCATGTTCCCACTTGATCCACCCATGTTGATTGCCCCAAGCTCAATCAACTGAAAAAGTTTGTGACCAACCGCATGAGTGTTCCCATTTGATCTCCTGCGCGAGATCTCATCCCCTCCTCCGGTTCAAGTAACAGGAAGTTGTTTAATCGAAATTATGTGTGCAGGTCAGGTTTGTTTACACGCGTTTGTGTGGCGTGAAGAGCTTCACTGCGGAAGTACGTCATTGATCTTGTGTCACCTTGATCCCCCATTGTGTTCCCACTTGTTTTCTTGATCTCCTGCGCGTGGTCTGATCCTCCCTGAAGGGGCGATCAAGCTCTCGGGATCTGATCCGGGGAACGAGAGCGTTCCCACTTGCAAATTGATCGCCTGCGCGGGGTCTGAACCGGATCTGATCGCCTGGTCGTTCTCAAGTGGGAACACACTCTAAGTCTCCCTTCAATTAAGTGAACCTACTCTACTCCAAAGATTTAATGTTTTCTGCACCTCATTGATAGCAAGGATGATTTATTTGCATGAATCATACCTTAAGCTTGTGCACAACACTAAGTAGTCTGAGTCACTGTTCATATATCTTAGGCGTCATGAAAGTATGTGGTGCGGAAAAGTTTCCTTACCTTGAATAATGTGAGACTACGTCATGGGATCTTTCCTTTGAATTTTCAGAGTGGCTAGATTAGAAGATGAACTATTGGCAACTAATCAAGTTGCAGTAGCAATAAGCACAATGGCCTTGAATTTTAAGGTAAGTGACATTTTGTGAGTGAAATCTCTCACATGATTAGGCTGATGATATTTGATGGCTAGGAAAGTAACTATCATAATTAATTTAAAGAAGAATCTTGAAGATTTATGGCAGGAAAGCAAAATACTGTCATCAAAACCTTCACACCTATGTTTTCATTAAGTAGATTTGTAAGTAATGTTAGTTCGAGGGATAATTTAAGGCAAAACACTAGTCACATGAATGTGTCTAACTTCAGAAGTTGTCCTCTCAAATGTTACTTAAACACCGGCAGATTATTTTTGACTACAAGTGCAAAGAGAAGTGAAGAATTTGTTTTTGCAAAATTGTAGGAGTCTAGTAAATGACAACTTTTAAAGATAGTTGAGCTGTTCTGTGAGGTCAGGTGACTAATTAAAAAAAAAATTGTGAGGTTATTTCACTTTAATACTGCAGTGCAATTAAAGGGGAACTTTAGGCAGAAATTTAATTTTCATATCTGAAAGAGGTAACACATCTACACATTTTGGCAAAACTTCTGTTTAAATTAGGCATGTACTTTTGGAGGAACCAGAAAAGGAAGTCAATAGAGTTGTGTTCCAAAGTGATCTTGAGGACAGTAGAGGTTATATCACTTCCTCACATTGAAAAGGAACGCTTTGTTTCCCTTTGTTTTTATGGCTGTTTTGTTGACCTTGGAGTTAATAGGCAGAAAACCTCCATGTGCCGAATGCAAAGTTTGTAAAGTTTTTATGCCACTTATGCAATCACATTCTGATAATATGGGATTGCTGGGGAGAAAATTGGCTGTAATTTTAGAGAAAAGCAAAAGACTGTCAATTAATGTGAGGATATGATGTCAAATGTACTTGCTTCAAGTTTACTTTTTGTTGAAAGTGTGACAACTTTATCTGCTCATATCTTGAGAATTACACAAAGGATTTCAATGGAAATTTCACCGAAATGCTTTTAAATAAGATCCGCTCTAACGTATCAAAACTTGATGTGACCTGAAACCCTTCTTTTTATAGTGCATTTCAATATTTAATGAAACAACTGCAAGGGCATATGTTTTGGATAAAATGTATTTATATTTGAAAGAACCCTTGCAACAGTTTGAAAGTTGTTAAAATAAGAATTAGAGAAATTTTTCAGAAATATAACGAACCAAGTAACATTGTTTGGAACTGTTTACGTACATTTTGCAATTTTCATTATGATTATGTAATTTCACATCTCCATTGAGGCGCTTGGTCTATTGCTAAACCATCTTTTGTAAGTTAAGAAGTTAAGTTATTGCAGCTAATGGAAATGAAGTTTTCATAACTTTTCTTAATTTTGTCAGGTTGAAAATCTGTTTTGCGTTGGATCACCTTTAGGTGTTTTCCTTACCCTGCGTGGAGTGCGCCCTCAAGGAAGAGGGTCCATGGATCATCTCCTTCCAAAAAGAGCATGCCAGAGATTATTTAACATTTACTTTCCATCTGACCCAGTGGTATGTGATAGGTTTAAATTTGTTTTGTATTGATGAATAGAGTGAAAAGACTGGTCTCATTTTGATTGTATTGATGCATAGAGTGAAAAGACTGGCCTCTTTTTGTTGTATTAAGATATAGGCTGGTAGCCAGGTGAAAAAGTGAAAGGTGGCAAAATGGCTCCAAGGAGGGAGGGGGTTAAATCATATTTAGGGAACCAAAATTGTTTAGTAATATATTGAATCAATTGCAACATAAATTTTTCTCTATGTATGTGGGGGTTTTCTTCTTGGTGCAAGATATAAGAGAGATATAAAATGATGATTTAATGAACAAAAATTTTTCATAGAATTATTCCACATAAAGGAATATACTTCTTGTATAAAAGAGATGAAAGCTATGGAAGTATGTAGTGTGTTTCATTTGATTGCATTGTGAGGTATAAAATGAATATATTTACTATTTTTCAATGTTATGGGATGAGAATTTATTACATTTATAAAAGTATTAAAATTACAAAATTAGTAGGGTCGATAGCTGTACAATTTCTTCTTAAACTTAACTCAATTTTTGTGAGAATGTTTTTCAGCTTAGAATACCTTCTATAATTGATGCATGGTGTTAAAAAAGAAACCTACATCTTACGAAAAAGCACTGAATATTTCAGGCACCAGTTTTTCCTAGATCAAAAATAATGGTTTCAGCTGTGTAACGGATCTTTTATCGAATTTTTTATCTTCTATTGAACTTCTGGGTGTTGTTTGTGAGTCAAGTAAGTCAAGTGCTCTAGGACAGATGTCGTCACAAATCACAGTCTTTGAATTTAAAACAAAGCACTTGAAAGGTCTGTTTATGGCTGCCACTTTAAGTAAATATTTGTCTGAACAAGGTAGACATCTAGAGACTGATTTTGATCTTCACATGGAAATGTTGGAAAGTAAAACATTTACAAGTATAACATTGCGAGAGACATTTTAGCCAGTGGCTATTTGTAAAGGTTGCCGGATGTGAAAAGCTTCTAGTTTAGTGCAGTGGTGTCACATTCAGTATAACAATTCTGTCAGGTAATGATTAGAGATACCCTAGTTGTTCCAGAAAATGTTACAGGGTGAAAATAGGTAACAAAAAATTAGAAAAGACTGTGTCATGACCCTCATTGTGTTTGCTGATATGTAGTGTAATTTGTAGTGTAATTTGAAGCTTATTTTTTAGTCGTAACTGTGGCACATAAATTTGTCAGTTTGATCAGCTGATGGTTTTAAATAAACTAGTTGCCCCAAAACATAAATTGTGTTATGAAGTTAAGGAATGGAAAGTTACGATATTTTAGATATGAGGAAATGTCACAAGCTTTATTGGGGTTCAAAACTAGAGCAAAAATTCAGTTCAAGGGACAAATGGTTCAAAAAGATTTTTTGTTGCTGAAAATATTAGGTTTCCATGCTATAAAATAATATTGGAATATTAGCCTAGCATGAGATTTCAGTGAATACTTTGCAAACTCATAAACAACTTGCATGGTACAGTTAGTAAAGGGAAATGCATAAATTTACATTTTGATGTAACCCTGCTTTTGGGAAGTCTGTTGCTGTGAGACGTATTTACAGTCATTTTTGACAATACTAGAACTTGTATTATATTTCATGACTAGTGAGTGATTGCACTAATCTATTATATTGAAATTCGTGTTAGCTGTACTTTAGGTTGAAGGTCACCTTCTAGGTCATGACCTTTTGGCTACGTCATGACAAGATTGGCTACGTAACGACAAATTCTACTACGTCACTGCTTCACGCTTACAGTATGAGCGGCGTGCACGCATGTCGTGTGCAGGCATTGCGTGATGTGATGTCTAAACTAGCCAATCACTGCACGCATGTCGGGTACAGGCACTGCGTGACCTGATGTCTAAAATAGCCAATCACAGAGTTGTATTATTGCTTATGCAGATGACTTTACTTTATTGACCAATCGCGGGCTCTGGTAATTTTAGTTATGTGGAGCTCGTAGCGTTATTTGAGTTCAGTTGGATTCGGCCGGTCAACTCATCCAGACCTGTATTTAGGACACTCTCGTAAAATTAGTAAATTAATTCGTATTCCCTGTTAGATTTGGATCCAGAATTGTTCAACAAAGCATTTCAATAAAATTGTTGTGAACCGTCGAAGAACTTGTCTTCCACTTTATTCTGTCTTTCACCGTATTTACCGCTCGGATATCGCAGAACTTTTGTGTGAGGCCCGCACGCTATGCACCGACTCAAAAATAGGCCTTACATTGCCAAGCAACCAGATTTGCATTAAAGTGTACTTCAAGTCAAAAAATTCAAAAATATGTGTTAAAGAAAATGAAAAATGATTTTTAACAGTCCAACTTCTATCTTCTATTCTTGAGCTGAGATATAAAAAGTTGAAGTTTAGTTACTTAAAACAAATTGGTCCATTGCACAATAATTTGTGACTTTCTTATTGTACAACTCACATAACCTGCTTTGTTTCTCTTTAAAATTAAAAATGTTTTAATGACCTTGAACACTTCCTGTTTGCTTGCATAGCATGGTAAGCTTAATTAATTACATCACCCAATATGAGTTAGTGTGCTGTCGCACTTTGGTACAAGGTACAGTAACTTACAGCAAAACAAAGAAATACACAGATTGTAATTTGAGTAGTACAACAATGACATCACAAATTATTGCACTATGTACCTTTTAAGTTGAGGGAATAAACTTCAACATTTTATATCTCAGCTCAGGGATGTCTTATGAAGATAAGAGCTGGACTGTTAGAATTCATTTTTCATGCTCTTAAATACATATTTTTGAATTTTTGACTTGAGGTACACTTTAAGTAGGCTGACATGGAGTTGGTAGACAGGTAGAGGTTAAAGTGCTTGAGCCAAGTTGACAATTGCTATTTTAAACCCTGTTGGTAATTATTACTGATATGACCCAGTGTTTTTATAAAGCTTATTTAACAATTTCATTTGATTTCAAGGGTTACAATCAAGAGTAAAGCTCAGCAGGGGTTGCAATCATTAAGACATTAATGAACCAAATTAGTAAGTTCTTTAACCCTTTGCTGTTGTTTGGGTCCTTTTGGACCCATGCGGAGAGCTCGGCTGTCACCCATCTTTACTGTTTCACGCGGAGCTCGAAACAGCGAGTAGCGACCCGAAAATTCGGCCACAACAACGAGAGAGACAATAATTTAAGGTCACGGGGTCAATGGCCTACGGAAGCCGATGCGGGGCGGGCTACGTCAGCTTTTCCGCCCACTCCCGAGGCGCACAAATATGCCCCGATCGGAGCACAACGGTTAAGGGTTAAGGTGGCATCAGTTCAGTAGCTTTATATTTTTCAGAATCTCTCTGATTGTTTTTTCTAGGCTTACAGAATAGAACCGTTAATTGTGCGACACTACTGCACAATCCAACCAGTTCCAGTACACAGATTTGAAAGTGCCTCGCAACCTGCTTACCACACACTTAAACATATACCGTATTCAGAGGCTACAAAAACAGCAGAAGAAATGAAAACTACAGATAGTCAAGCTACCAGTCCAGAGGGAGAGGTTTCTGGAGTAGAGGAAGATGAACCCATGTCATTAGACTCTCCGTCTCCTCCTGAAAACAAGAGAAAATCATCAACTGGTAAAAATATTTTTTATCAACAATTAGTTTGCAAATGATGTCATTGTTTCATTCTTTGCAGAGGGAAGCATTTAATATCATTGCAAAAGATATCTAAAATGTAGGTTCCAAACTCCTATCCCTACAGCATACTTGCTGGGTCCTCATGGAGACCCAAACAAAGGGCCAGACTTGTTTTTTTTTTGATGTGTGCATAATTCTTTTGGTGATCTGTGTAGCAGAAAATTGAATTGTGAGGAATTGTGAGGGGAGATTAGCATGCATGTAAAACATGTCTCCATGTAAAATATTGGGTAATCAAGGCTCATTCTGCTTGCTTGGAAAAGGAACACATTTGTTGATTTTTCATTGTGAGTGCGTAAAAATCTTAACCGCTTGAATAGATCTCAGCTTGTAAAGATGCAATAGAAGCTAACCAATTAGCAAGTCCATGTACTTCAAAGGAGTTGTTGTACCTTCGAATTGAGTGGAAAGCTTCGAAAAACAAGGAACTGTCCCATTTAATGAAATGTAATGAACAATAGCGTTTGTAAGATTTGCAATTTGTGCATGAGGCCTAAATGTACCAAACTATCTACTACCACTTCCTCTTTCCCCTCACCTGTAGGTGGTTTGTGGGGGATGTGGTCCTCCTGGTCCGATACAAAAGAGCCCAAGACGGGTGAGAGTAATAAGTCTCCCTCAAGGTTCAGCTTTCGTAGCAGGCGATCCCAGTCTGAGAGGCCTGATGTTTTGGAAGAAATTCAGAATGCCATGAGCTCTGCTGACATGACAGGAAATAGTTGGAATTTTTCAGATTTGGGTGATGAAGAGAAAGTCGGTGAGTCACTGTTTTTTTATTTTTTAGTGCACATACTCTAAAATGAAATATTTTTGAGCTATTCTCAAAATGGATAAATAAGAGTGTTTTAACAGACCAATAGTCCTACAAGCCATTGATTTCCCAGTTCATTTGTACTCCAGAAGCATTTACTGTTCCAGAATATCGGGTGCAGGAGTACTTAAAATGACTAAAAACTTTCTAGTAGTCTATGCATGCTGCTAGAATTGTATTGGATGTTACTTGAGAAAAAGGCATTTTCTTGGGTGAAGCTTGTCTTTGTAATTGGAGCAGTTAACCCCATTTAAACCAACCTTGTTGCTCTAATAAGCAAAGAGTCTTTGAAGGGGGCAAACCCCTTTAACTTTATTGATCACAAAATACCTGAACAGGAAGTTCTCTGATAGATTCTGGATTATTAGATGCCAGCCTGAGATGGCTAAAACTTGCTATTTGCTTCTAGCGTCATGGGGTCATTTTTGGTTTCGATGAAAGAAAAACCTATGCATTCATGATGGCGTGTGTGTGTATGTGTTTGCAACACTTTGCTTGTTAACATGATATCTCAAGATAGGTATGTCTGACAGTTTTCAAACTTGTTACATAGATGTGCCATATTGATAGGAAGAACCCTATTGTTTTTGTGGAGGTCAAAGGTCATCTGGGGTCACCAGGGGTCAAAGTCTGAAAACCTTGTGAATGCGATATCTCCAGATAGGAAACTTGGATAGATTTCTTGTTGGATTAGTGGGTTGATTATGATCAAAAGATGGTCCCTATCATTTGTGGCAGGGGTCAAATTTCATCTGGGGTTGTCTGGGTTCAAAGTCTTAAAATCTTGTTAACACCATATCTCAAGAAGGGAAACTTAGATAAATTTCATATTTGGTATGTGGATGGGTTATAGTCAGGAAATGGTCCATATTGTTTTTGGCCAAGGTCACAGGTCATCTGGGTCAACAGTGGTGAAAGTCTGAAAATCTGGTTAATGCTATATCTCAAGGTAGGAAACTTGGATAGATTTCATATTTAAACATGTGGATGCATTATTATCAGACGATGGTCCCTATTGATTTTGGCAGAGATCAAAGGTCATTTGGGGTCACCGAGGGTCAAAGTCTTAAAATCTCACTAACACCATATCTCAAGATAGGAAACTTGGATAGATGTCATATTTTGGTATGTGGATGTTTAATGGTCAGGAAATGATCCTTATTGTTTTTGGCAGAGGTCAAAGGTCATCTGGGGTCACAGGGATTCAAAGTTTGAAAATTTTGTTAACACCATATCTCAAGGTAGGAAACTTAGATTAATTTTATATCTGGGATATGTGGATGGGTTATAGTCTGGAAGTGGGTCCATATTGTTTTTGGCAGAGGTCAAAGGTCATCTTGGGTCAACAGGGGTGAAAGTCTGAAAATCTAGTTAATTCATTATCTCAAGGTAGGAAACTTGGATGAATTTCATATTTAACATGTGAATGCATTATTATCAGGAGATGGTCCCTATTGATTTTGGCAGAGGTCAAAGGTCATTTGGGGTCACTGGGGGTCAAAGTCTGAAAATCCTGTAATTTTGGTATCTAAAGATAACAAACTTGGATAGATGTGCTATTTGGTATGTGGATGTGTTATTGTCAGGAGATGATCCCAATTGTTTTAGGCAGAGGTCAAAGGTCATCTGGGAACTGTGGTTATCAAAATCATGAAATCTGTTGAACATGATATCTCAAGAAAGGAGACTTAGATGAGTTTCACATTAGGTGTGTGGGTGCGTTATGGTCAGAAGATGGTCCCATCAGTGTTGGTGGAGGTCAAAGGTCATCTGGGGTCATCTTTATAGACCTGATTTCCACTTACCCATCCTTAGTGATACTGTTTATCAGATTTAAATTTCAGTGAATCCTGTCCTAATTTTGAAAGGTTTAATTTTCTAATTACCTTTCAGTGGTGATAGCATTTGTGCTACATTTACAAACATATCAGTGGGGGGGTTAGAGATTTAATCTGTTCCGTCTTCAAGGTAATTACAGACTAGGAATCAGAATAAACTTCAACTAACTACCTTGGAATGTTTGTACAAATTTGAGCTTGATGTTAATAAGAACTATCGGGCATAGCTGCTCGCTTGTGTAATTTCATCTGGGCTGTTTTCACCCTGTGATAAGTATTGGATTACAGTTGTGAGTACATTCATTACCAGCACTCTTGGTTCACTTAGAGATCTATGTAAATTTACCAGCACATCATTTACCAAGAATTCTTGTCATCTTTTGTTGGTGATTTGTTGTGGCTGTCCTAGATTAGTGACTCCCTGAAATGAATCTGGGCAGTTGCAATTATGGCATTTGTGTTAGTAATCCAGATCTTCTGGCTTGGAGAAGGTTTGCTTTTGTCATTCCGATTGATCATTTTAATTGACATAATCAAAATGCTATCAAATAAAGCTGACATGTTCGGGCCAATTAATTTAAGTTTGTAGTGTTATGTAAGCCAGAAGTTCCTATTGAGATTTTGAAGTCATACAAGTTGCAGATGTAATTATTTGGCATGAGAGATTGTCGTTGTGTTCAAGAATTTATATAAATATGAATGTATGCTACTGGATTGACTATTTGGGGGAAATTTATATGTATCATGATAACAGTAAGCAAAAATTAATAAAATACATACTATCAGGGTTGTCACCACACTTGGTGGTGCTGTGAGGTGCTGGGCAGTGCTACCCAGCTCTGAAAATCTCTACCCATTACTCGCCATCAATTTCAGCATCACATCCAAGCACAAATTTCTCACCTTAACTAAAAAAAATTCTTAGATTTCTTTAAAATTGAGTGATAATTCCTTGTTTTTTGTAAGCACTCTTAAATCTTCAATAATTTTTCAAAGGGGAGGCAGCAGGGAGGCAGGGAGGACACTCCCAACCATTTGGACCCAGGACAGTGATCACAATTTACACTGCCCTCAAAATGGTCTGGTGACAACCCTGCGCACTGTACCATATATTTAATTAATACAGTAGGAAAGGGAATTTTTTCATGGATAAAATTGTCAACTTACTTCAAAGGGCAAGAGCAGTCACCCCAACTTGAAGTAAAGTAGTAGACTGTCCTGTTTCATAATTGGCTGTTGAGAGTCATGTGACAATTTTTTTCCTCATCAAATGTGAAATTTACCAGAAGTGTCTGCTTGGTTTACCTTGCATTTGCAATATTGAAGTCATAAAATATTATGAAAGATCCTTTGAATAGAAATGAGAAGAAAACTGTGATTTTTAGTAGTTGCTTCAAAATAAGTTGGGGGGGGGTGGTTACTGTTCTTGACCATTAACCTGGTCTGTTGCTATACTTCATTACTTCAAATACCAATGCCTTTGTACACTCAGCTACAACAGCTCAATTGTGGCAGAATACATTTCTCTTTTAACACTTTTTGTAAGTGGTCATCTTATTGACATAATCAAAAGGGCAATCAAGTGTAGGCTAGTTTCAAAAATACTGCACCTGTAGTTATTTGAATGTTGTCAGATTATAGAAGCTTTTGGTTTTTTCTGATTGCTGAGATATTCAAGCCACAACAGATGCAGATTTAATCTTTGTGTCCTAACAGAAAAACCGACAAACAGAAAATGTTAGGTCTTCAAATAGCAAACAGTTGATCTCTCACGAGTCTGTCAATCATTCATACTGCAGTTAAGTAAAATTTCATTAAACATAAAAGCATCTTTCCTGTACATTGCCCAATGAGGCTAAAATACCCTGTTTAAATTGCTGGAGGTGATATATCCACACAGTAGCATCTATGAGCTATTTAAGGAATAAACTGCATTTGTTTGAGTATTGTTGGTGAATTAACTATCGAGTTTCCAAATTTGGAAAGTTAACGACGAGGCCTGTATCAGTTTTCATTATGTGACACGTATGCATGCTGAACAAAGTAAAGTCTGAGAATAGATCAAAAGTGTCGCATGGGTGCACGTGGAAAAATGCATGAGTGCATGAATGTGTTTTGTCATAATTTGTGTGGCTCGCGAAAATGGATGCATTGTATACAAACTCTTAACGTAACACTCCATTTTGTAAACAAAATATTGTGCTGGTAAAGATTTTCCACCAGGAGATTACTCAATGCCTAGCAGTTTCTGATCATTTGTCATTTACTCAAAAATCTGTCCCTTTCTAAATTATTTGTTTTTTCACCATTTTCCAGTTCTCATCACTCGATATGCTTCATTTGACCTCCTAATCACGTTATTTGAGAGTGTCGAATTCTCACTCGACAGTTTTTCCTATTAGGTAATGAGATTTATCACTATGATACACCTCCCATTGCTGGGAATGCACAGAGGGTGTCACTTGGGATAGTAGTCGTATCAAATGTCCTAAATGCAATGGAATCTCACCACCACTAGTAAGAGAAATGTGTGATCTAATGGAATATTATCCCAGGCATACTTGTAGAGGATGTGTTATTACAAAACATATTTACATTTATGGAAGGATATGCTTTAATAGTGCAGCTCTTGGCAATGGTTTATTAAGTTAATGCAGGTGTAAAAAGTAAGAGAAGAAGGGGACGATTTGTCTCTGTGGAAATCATGCTGTAGGCCAGAACTTCTCACCCCATACAGTTGCAATTCTTCTATTAACATCCTTTCTAAAGTCCCTCCTACAACTACCAAAACTCACCCAGTTGCAATCTCAATGTATTGCTCAAAGGTGAATATACAAGGCCCATTAGGTGTACTTCAAGAAAAAACATTAAAAAATACATACGAAACAGCATAAAAAATGAATTCTAACGTACATATTTTTTAATTTTTTGACTTGAGGTACACCTCAATTATGTGTAATCATTACACTCAATAGAGTACATGCTGTGATCCATGAGCTACAGAACTCTGCATTTTTAAATTTGCTGTCAATCAAAGAGCTGTTTCAGTTGAGAATTTTTGCAGACTACTACAAATATTATAGTTTGGTGATGAGAATTGATTGCCTTTAAAGTGTGTTCTCCAGTCTCATTTATTTTTCAAGTGGTGAATTGTTAGTTTACTCAAGAGATTGTTTTTATAGACCTTCTTCCAATTAGTGATTACAAAGGATCATTGAATAAACTTTGGGTCTGGTCTTTGCCAGTGTCATTATGAAGAAAATAACTCACACCAAAGTGCCATCCCACAAGTCATTGTAATAACTGTTTTACTGTATGGAAAAGGATCTATGGAAGGAATGCTCATCCTTTTGTTCCAGTTCCCAGCATTTCAGCCTTTTTGTCAAGCATGCATATATGTCATAAAAGGTCAAGAGCAGTCATGCCAAGCTTGGTTTGAAACAACAATTAAATCTCACCATTTTTTTTATTTCTCTTCAAAGTATCTTTTATAAAATTTTAGGACTTCAGTAATGTAAATTCAAGGTAAACAAGGGAGTTACTTCTTGTAAATTTTGCAGTTGAAGAGAAAAAATACTGTCACATGACTCGCAAGAGCCAATCATCAAACAGGATTTTGTACTACATTGCTTCAAGTTGCTGTGACTGCTCTTGCATCAGTCCTATACCCTCTCCAACCCTCTTCCCTTACCCCAGCCTTTAATAGATCTGTTTTATTTTTCCAAAGCATGGCATTAGAGTGAAGGTTTTAGCTAACCATATGTTACTCAAGAAATTTTGCAGACCTGTTTCTTAGGTGTATTAGCTTAGTTATGTGCAGTATACAGTTTTTAAGTAGTGTATGAAGGAAATCATAATAGGCACTGACAATTTTACATCAAAGTTTTCCTTGAATCGGTGCACAACTTCCTTAAATGAGATCCACAGATAAGATTACAAATGTAAACTGCCTCTTGCATGCTGATTGTTTTACTGATATATGTAATTCAAGCTTGCGACGCTTCCTTGAGATGATAGATGATATGCGATAAATGTTTCAATTCATAAATGTTATTAAGTTACCAAGGAAAACTGAAATGTTCCTTGTCAAACTTACAGTCTAAATTTAGATACATTGGGTATCAGACAGGATTTGTTGAAAACAATGACTTGTGCTGTATCAGTTACTTGATTATGTAGAATCGTGTTTTCAGTGTTTGTGTAAAATCTTGAACAAATTGGAGCAGTGTAGGTTCTTAACATTTCATTCATTTTCATTATCGATAAGGAGTGATGTGCTTGACATGTGCAATGACAAGAACTTGAATTTTTTTTTTTTATCATTTGGCATGAAATATAGGCTATTGACTGAAGTGATCACATATCTGTCAAAATTCACTCAAAATTTGTTGACAGGATGGTAGTGACCAGGATAGAATAGAAATGGGCCACACATTTTGTTTTCAGTGAGATAAAATGTCAAAGGTATCTTAAATTATCTGTGACATCTCTTTTGTTTAATTTGCACATTTGCAGTGGGTGTAGAAGATTGAAAAATTTTCCAGATTTTTTTATTTACCTGAGTGTACATGCCTATCTCTCTTTTCACTCAGATTTGGAGGAGCGAATCGACTTTGAGTTGAAGGAGAGCAGCTACAGCAGCATGTACTATTCTGCTTTAACGTCTCACACTTCATATTGGACATCTATGGATGTGGCATTGTTTGTCATGACACATCTCTTCCCTGAATATCTCGAAACCAAGGAAAAGTAGAAACTATCCTTCTCTCTCAGGGTTTGTTGATAGCTCATCATTGGGGGTGGGGGGTGGGAGCAGGGGGTGAGGAAGGGGATAGAGGATGTTTGTTTATGCCTGATGGAAACATAGTCCCAGGTAAAATTCACCATTCACTATAGGCTTGGATGGAATGTTGAAGTGCTGGATGGTGACGTCCCAGTTCCAGTGTGGGTGGCCTCTTCCCTTCTACCTAGGATAGTTATAAGTGAAACCTTAAATTACCAGACAAGTGTCATCTCAATTGAAATAGCCCCTGCCCGGCAAAATATTTTGATATGGAAATGTAGATCTTAATTTTATTCTTAATTCTTAGTAATGTTTAAGAGCTTTCATTATCTCATGGCAAAAAGTACTTCAGTATTTTAATGTATTTTTTTGTGGCCAAGCAGTGTTAAAATCCATCTCTGATGGCAGTAATATTTATAAATTTTTTAATCAAAGATTGAAATATATTATATTTTGCTACAAGTTCTCTCGTTCAAGTTTAGCATGTCAGAATCAAATGTATGTGCTCTTTTCTTGCCAAAGCAGAAATAATTGATTTTTTGTAAAGTGATTTATTATATGTTACAAATTGGGGGAATAAATGATATCTAGTTAATGTACATGTCAGTGAAGGCCCTTATGGTTTCCATAGCAACAGTTCAAAGAATTTTATGCCATTTACATTAAAACAGTGCCATGTCTTATGAAGTTGCAAATGTTTTATTTGTAAACATTTGTTTTAATTTTGCAGCTGACAAAATTCAAAGGTACATTCCTTTTGTTTATATCAGTGATCCCTAGATTTGAAACAATTTGTGCAAACTAAAAATGTTTGTAATAGAAAATATTATTTGAAAATACCTTATCTGCCCAATTAATAATATAATATATGGTAGAAGTGCAGGTTTAGTAAGGTTTAGAAAGCTTTAGAAAACTTTCAAGTAAGTGAGGATTGCAGCATAGTATCAGTTGCCTTTAGAAATAATTTTGGGTAAATGCGTCATTTACTTGTAAACTTTTGACAAGAAGAGCAATTTTAATAAGTCAAAGAGTGGCTTTTCTTGAAATATGTCGGATGCATAGTAGTTAATCTTTCTCAAATACCTATACATTCCATTGTAAAAAGCAGATGGTGTAATCTGTGTTTAAATCAGCATAAAACATTCATTGTATCTTGTTGTGGTTACCATGAGTTTTGAATGTAGAAGCTTTGTATTTTATCAAAAGGCAAATGTGGCATATAAGCATGTTCTAAGTACATGAGCCATGACTACATGAATATTTATGATGGCATGAAGAGCCAGTTACACCATGCATTTATTTGGCAGGTCAGACTACTTGATTTAAATATAATTGATTTACAATACCAGGCATGTAGCCAGGATTGTTAGTTTGGGAGTGAATGTTGGACTGTGATTTGGGAAGCGGTCTTAGAGGAGAGGGTTTCCCTTTTCTTTGGAAAAAATGCCTTTTTTAGGTATCCGGATGCAAGATAGGGCAATGTTCGTGCATTTAACATGATTAAATTTACACTGATCCCTTTTTGGCCTTTTTTGTTTTTGATTTGAGTTGTGGAGGTTTAAGCCCCTAGTTCTCTCATTTCTAACACCTCTGGTCTCAGCCTATGATCAAAATTTAAAAAAAAAAAAAAGGAAAAATAAAAAAGAAAATTTGGGAGGCACAATGCAAGACAATTTTTGTAGAAGCCAAAAATGTGTGTGCAATATTTGAGCTAACAAGCAGAGAGAAACTGTCAAATTTTGGTGTAGCCAAAAAATTAAAGTGCAGATTAAGTCTAGGAGAATGATTATATTTATTTTAGATACCACACATTTTATCTAATTATCCAATTATTTTTGCTTGAATTTCTTTCATTACTGAGATATAAAAGTATGAAATTTCTTTATCATCTGAAAAAGTGTATTGCACCATAATTTGGTGATAGTTTTAATTCTTTTTCAACCCAGAAATTACCTGCATTTGTTTTTGTTTGAGATTGAAATGCTTTTATAACCCTTATTAGGTAACTAGTATTTTCTTGCAAACCATGTAGTGTGTAGAGGGCTTTGGAAAGTCAAAGCACCCTGTAGGCGAATCCTATCCGCCCTTGTGTTTATTATATGACTGTAGGCAGCCATTAGTGGGGTCCATTAGCCCTAAATAGTCTTCGTTTATTGTGTATATGAATTTTAAACCCTCATACTCAGTGAAATCCAGAAATTCAAGAGGTGTTTCAGCATACAACCATTTAAGATAAAAGGTAAGCAAAGAAATTGAAAGATTAAAGATGATAGACTCCAGTTATGGCCGACTAAAATCATCCCATGACTTGCTGTATGAACTCACCTATAACAGTGAGAAAATGATAAAATTTTGACACACGAAAAGTTGCTTTCAGAAAAACAAAGATTGTCATGTGAGTAGTACAAGAAAATCCCCTTAGTTTATAACTGCTACATTTCTTATCTGAGGTTAGGAGCATCCTGTAAAGATGGGAGTTGGACCATACTTTGGAGAAAATTCCCAGAAAGTCCCATTCAATGGGACCTAATGGGACCCCATGTGTTCCTATTGAAACCCTTTTGCATTCCCATAAATTCCCATTGGTTTCAATGGGACTTTACATAGAATTTGGACAGTAACAACTTAAAACCCCATTCAGTCAAGGCAAAATCCTATATGTCCTATTTATTTCTTTTGAAAAATCTAATGAGACTCAATAGGAATTTTTCCTTTGGATATAAATGCATGTTTTAAGTTTGGCAACATTTATTTCTGAAATTTCAGACTTCAGGTGCATTTTACTTGCGGTCTAAATGCCAATTTGAATCTTAATAATTTGGACATATGCAGGCATGTTGCCTCCCTCAGTTATTATGTACTTTAAACAAAAAGTATTCAAATGATACATGAACTATTGTGATAAAAACTGAGGAAGCACCCAGACAAGCTTTAATTTCCAATGACATCTTGGTGATTCAGTGTGGACATTTTGCTCAGGGAAGTCTGTAGGATGTACAGCAATATAGATGTATGAATATGTAATTTAGAATTTATTTCTGTGAGGAATTTTTGAAGAATCGTATTTCAGTTTCCTTCATTTACTTTGTTGAAAGTAAAAACAGGAATTTAAGACCATTTGATGATACAAGTTGATTCCAATTTTTCAGCACTGCAGTATAAATATGCTTCCAGAAAACAATTGATTTGAGTTTTTATTTATTTAAAAGAGACTTATATTCAACAGTTGCCTTTAATGATGAGAATTGTATCATGTTTGGTGTTGTAATCTTGAAATTTCTTTCTATTGCACATTGCCTAAATTTATTTTTGTATTTTACGATTCCATGGAATATTAGTTCATGCCGTTCACATTATTCTTTCAAGTATGGTGTCATTGACCTGTATCTCTTCTTAGTGTGGAGTTAGTTGAGTTTTTTTTTTTAAAATTGATTGGTTGAAGCACGGCTGGCTACAGCCTTTTTCCAGTCGATCATCTTGGTAAGGAATTAAGAGTGGCTATCCTTCTGAGGTTTGGAAGTGTTTTGCTACATCTCCTTACAAAAGAAGGGTAGAAAAATGTAGTTATGGTTTGAACAAGACTTAATCAATATAATAGAGGAGTTTGGATGCATTTTATGGCACAGTTTCCAACCAAGTGATCAAAGTCAGGCCAGCCTTCTCTCCAGTTGTGACTCACTGGCTTGTATTCCCTTCTGTGTGCCTTATGATGAGCACCAAGCATAATGACAATAGATTAATGTTTTTAAAGTCTGGTATTGGTTAGCAGGAGTTATTGGTCATGCAGTCTGTTTGGTAGATTAGAGGAAGGTGATTATATAGGTGTGGTATATATAACTGCAACAGATATGCAAACAATTGGCACATTAAAGTTATAAGGAAAGTACAAAAAAGTGGTCATCTGAAATAGTTAAATACATGGTGTACTAAAATAAAATGCACGTGTTAATATGTATTACAAAAGCTGCCCATTGGTCAAGTGTACCATCAATGACCATTCATCCTGGACCGTAAAACTTCATCCAACCTCAACTAACCTAACTTCTGTTACTACTCCCATGATGTTGTATCAGATAGTCAACTGAAATTATTTTTTTTAATTTGCAGTTCTCCTTTTAAAGGCACTAATTGTTCACATTCAAGAAGTTGCTTTTACATGGAGTTCCCAGTGTTTCCCTGTACAATGCAACTTAGCATAAAAATGCAAAGAGTTTCATTTTCAGTACCATAGATGTTTAAACAGCTGCATTTGCTTTAAATGATTTTTGTTCCTTAACTGACCTTTGGTAAAGTTGCTACTTTCTGCCTAAAATAGAAGATATCTTTCATCAGGGATTCCTTTTTAAGGTTTAATTTAACTCTCCTTCTATGAAGGAAGAATGAAGAAGACCTTTTCCATGTAAATTATCCAAAAGAGACTGACTATGTAATTGGTGATATTCTGAAGAGATACGGCTGGTGTGAAAAAAGTATCCTCAAAATGTGTTTAGAATTTGATTAAATCACCATTCTGTGAGCACTTGTCATTACAAGTATGTCACACAACACACATCCCTCAGGCATCAATTACATCGTAAATTATCTCTGGTTCCTTCAAGTGACAATTTCTGGAGAATTGGATGTCTGTTGAACTTATCTAGAATATTTCTACCCTCTCATTTTCTCTAGCAACGATTTCACTAAATTTTCGCCATTTATGTTTCTTAGACATAGTTGCAGTTGACTCTCACAATATCAGTCAGCCGCATCTCGTGACCTTGCCTATGGTGAAAATTCACAACGTACTAGTGACAAGGGAAGACTTCCTGTCCATCTAATTAGTGTTTTTCTGATCCTTTTAAAAAGATTCGGAATCTTCCCCTACGGCTCTCCCAAGGAGAATATCATCATCCCTGTGCATTGGGCAGCAGGGTTTGTTGCTTACCTGTCACCTGGAAGAAAAAAGTTTAAAGAAAATGAAACCAGAAGGGAAATTTACATAAGAGAAACTGAATATCTGCTTTTAAGTTTCGTAATCTGTTACAGAAGTGGTTGCATTTTAAGAAGATGTAAATAGCATCTCTGTGAATTGTGTTCAATTAGGAAAGTTTGAATTTAAAGAACTGCAAAGAGAGGCTTTAGAAATTTTCTTTAGATGAAGGAAAGTGCCAGCTGTGTATTCTGCTCTTTGTTTTATAATTGAGATGGTTAATTACTTCTGTGGTGTTAAGATTTCAAGTTTAATTAAGCTGTTAAGTGACAGGCTTAAGTAGTTTCCATTACGCAAAGAGGATAATCTTTTTAGAAGTACAGTAGATATGTGACATTACTGCCAGCAGCTGCGTATTGCATAAGTAAGATTGATTTATGCAATTATCATACACTGAGCTCTTTTTATTCTTTGTATATCAAAAGTGTATCCCAATATGCAAAGCAAAATTTCGGGATTGATAATGTAGAAGGCATTCAGTTCTCTATATAGACAAATCCGGACAGATTGTAATGGTTTGATTTTAGTCGGCCATTACTGGGGTCCATCACCTTTAGTATTTAAATTTCCTTCCTTATCAGTTCCGTGGATGGTTGTACACTGAAGTGTTTCTTGATTTTCGCAATTTCACTGAATATGATGATCTGAAATTCATGCAGACAATAAATGAAGACGATGAAAGGCTGATGGACCCCACTAATGGCTGCCTACAGTCACTAAAAACTAGCGCTAATCGGATTCATTCTGAAAAGCTGTTGCAAAGGATTTGGGGATAGGATTTTGGTATGTACTTTTTGTCAAAGGCATTTTTCTGTTGTAAAATAGAACATGCACCAACATTTTACCCCCACAAACGTTTGCAACTGCTATTTTTAGAAGAACTGTTATTGTCGAAATTTATATAAATGGATTAAACTTCAAACATTTCAATAGGCCCTCAGAGGTTGGAAAGTTATCTTTATAAGGTAGGTGTCAGGGCAAAAGAATGCTATGCATTAGAATTTGAGATCCTTGTAGATTAGGAGAGCTCAACTTTCATTCGTTACAATTAATTTAGGAATCGGGCACGGCGGAACTGGAAAAATATGTATAAGTTTACAAGAAAAATTTCAACTCTTTAACCCTCGCCCTCCCCCACCCCAGGTCGCCGAAAACGGCCCTTTCGTTCATTCATCCATTCAAACGTGATATTTATATAACTCTTGCAGTGTATGGTATGTTTGGGATGCAGTTGAATACTTGGATTGCATTTCTTGTATTTCTTCCTGTATTTGTATTATTATCATATTTCCCGGGGGAGGGAGGGAGGGGGGATGTTACTCTAAATCACCTAACAGCAATAATTTCTGCCTAAGTAGTTTTAATGGGCAGTAGGGCTTAGCTACTAATGTTGACACATCCACTTGATGTTAAAATTTCATGGTATATTCTGTTACACATACCTTTCATGGCGTTTGACTTTCAGAACATTATTATTCATGTTAATGGTAAAATCAAGAAACTATTTCTCGAAATTTAACAATGTAGTAACCACAACATAGAAACAGAGTTGATAGAGCCGTTTCGTATTGTAACAGGGTATATGGTTCACTATAGTTCAATCAGGGAGTTCCCTTGCAACTCACTGGTCCAATTCAGGTCTCTGCATTTTCTCCTTAGCTTATCCAAAGTACTGAAATAACTTTCTTTTTCCTCATTTCATTTCCTGCAAATACTTGAAACTGTGAAATGATCTCATATACTGATTTTGGTGTAACAACTCTGTACGTATGTGACTGTGGCAACGATTTCCTAGAGATTGTAGACTGTAAGTTGTTGCACTCTTAAGCATTTATGCCTATGATAAGGATCATCTTCCTATTCAACATCTTGAGCACATATTAGATATGATGATAGATATACACGTGATGAATATTCATAAATGTGCTGTGCTCCTTGCACAAAACTTCCTTTGACTTTTCATACACTGGATTTATGAACATGTCAGTTCTCAAATGCATATGAGAAGTTTCAACATTTTTGTTAACTAAGTACAATAATTGCTCTTGTGTACAAGGCTGCTTCTTACATACGTACGTCGAGTTCCTCATTTTTCGGATTCGTTTTCTATGCATTTTCGTGATTTAAAATTATGGCCTTAATCTATCGCCACTGTAACGAGGAAATTGACTGGCATTCGTAGAATGTGAATGACGATATTTACAAGTAAAATATTCATCTTATTTTTTCAGAACTTCTTAAACCAATTCTACATTAATAGGATTAGTTACAAAGTAAACGTATTCACCTAGTTGTCTGATACAGGTACTAGTACCTTTTCCATAGGCCTCTACATCGTTTGTCTGCCCTTTGGCTTAAAACATGCATGCATTTCATCCTGTCAAGAACCAGGGAGTTCTTTAGCAACTACCTGGAAGAACGGAGCCACGAATTGCAGACCCTTAATGTAGAGGTCTGAGGCTAGTTGAGAGGTTGAACAGTTTTGTTCTCTTTCAGGGATGTAGCTTCTTTGGCAGCAAATTAATGACTGATGGATAATCTCTTAATAAAGGTATTAAGTAGCAAAAGTATTGCTAATCTTATGCGATATTTAGAACCCGAAGTTACTGAAATTATTTGTCTTTTGGTAGATCCTTAGTGATAGTAATTGCATATACTTTGCCTCGTGCTTTTTAGTTTACTGATATATATTTACAGGGTATAGCAGACATTTCTTACTAGCTCATCCCAAACTATTTATTTCGAAGATTCGTACCAAAATGACAGAACTTCTAAATTGCAGATTATCGGTATTTTGGAGCATAAGTATATTAAAAAAGTGGCACACAATATTGATCATCTCAAGCAGAGCTGTTGTGCTGGAAAATATGTTATTCTGTGTGTTTACTGTGATTCTTTTAAACACAGAAATGTATTGGTTGCCTTTAACGTATAATAAATTTGACTTGGTTGGAATGAAGAAATTCAGAGCAAATACAACAAAGACGTGTTACCACAATACCAATAACTTCGTTGTGTCTGTGTCCTTCTTTAAATCAATTATTGGCTTGAATTCTGATGAAGAGGCCATGACTACTGTTTTCCACTGGTGTTTCGTTAGGATGCTGCACCCGAGCAAAATTTGCAAAGGTGTTAAAATACTCGGACAAAAATGTGCCACGCAGACAAAAAGTTTGAGTCACCCGTACAAAAGCTATCAATTTGAAACCTGTCAACGGAGCAGAAAAAAATCATATCAGTGTTAACATTGAGTAAAGATCATGTTCCTAGCCGTCAAAGAAAACTGTTATTACATTCATCATTGACTTAAGCTTTTTCCAAAGAAAGACACCATCTCTCTAACCCGCCGTCAAGCGTTGAATACTTGTGCTCTAGTTTGACTTTGCGGTGGAGAACAAACAGGCACAAATTTCAACAGCATCTATCTGGAGTTTATGGTACCAAAACTCTGATTTCGTAAACATGTCTTTGTGTGAACATTATTTGCAACAAAGATTTTCAGAAATGCTGTAATTTGATTATAAAATATCGACCGTCCATACTAGCAGCCTTTTCTATCGATTTCTTTGCTTTTGTTTAGAATAGTAAATCATGAAGCTAGAATGAGATGGTTCTAGATTCATGATTAACGGACTGATGGTTAACATTGTACTTCCAATCACCATAACAATGCTCTAGCTTTATTTTAGCTTTGCAATGTAGATGACAGAAAGTTTATTATACCTGTATCGATTTTTGCCATAAACAAATTCTTCTGCATAGTTTAAACCATCATACCAAATATGGCAGGTAATTGAATTTCCCTCTAGCGAAACATCTTCTTTTCCTCAAATTATCTTTTAAATCTGTTTCCATTCCGTTGAAGAGTAAAGGCTTCCTGCAAAAAATGTTTTTTTATTTCCTTCGTCAGCTGCGTTTTATCATGTGATTATTGGGTCTTGACGTTGCTATGGTAATGCCAAATTTAAGAGAAATGCAAGATCACAATCTTGGTAGGTATATCAATATTGGTCAGATGTGATCTTCACCAGACGATCAGAGTTGTTCAAATGTTAGGAGTATGCTAAAAAAGTAACCTCAAGAATGTTTGAATGTGTTGCTCTTATGCTACACGTCAGCTCTTAAAACTAAATGTACTCACCATCACCTTTTGGGGTTGGTCTCCTCGTAAGTTGGGAACATCCTTTGTCGACCGAGGTTTTTCGTTGCCATGACTACCTTGGCTCTGCGCTGGGCCAGGCCTCAGAGCTGAAGAAGAGCTTGACAAAATTCACATAACCAAAAGGACCTGATGAAAACGAGTAATAATCTAAATCCAATCCTACTAGATTTGAGTGACTACTTCAAAGCAGTGTTTTATTGTTTCGTCGTTTATGGGTGCCATGATTTAAAATTTGTATGCAGTACAGGTTTGATAGATATTTTTTTTATTTTTAAAGATTAAGCATTGAGCATTAACAAGTCGTCCAGACTAGAAATACTAAGCTTACGCTTTCTATGCAGTATGCAGTCATCACATCGGTCGTCAACTGCCTCTCCGCTAGCATTACGTACTACACTACTTATTTTCCCGCCAAAAGGGATAGGACTTTAGACATCGGTGAAAACACTCTGCATATCTCTCCCGTGCATGTGGATGTTGTTCGTCGTAGCATTGCTTCCTTCATTCTTGTCATAATTGTCAAGCATCGGTATCAAAAGCCACTTAAATTGGGAAACGATTTCTTTATGCTGTGAACAGATGAACGATACTGTTGTAGATCTCGAATTTGACGGGTTGTGATCACCCAACCAACCCACGCCTCCCAGCGTGGCGCCGAACTGCTCTTACCGGGAACTTGGAAAGTGATCCATTTCAAGTGCAAAATTCAAGGAGACTCGGAAATCCACGCCGTTGCCAGAAGTTGTGAATATTCAACAAAACTCCTATACACGCCCCAAAGAAAGAGTAGCCCTTCATGCTCAAAACGAGAGGGGTAGAAGGGAATTCTGAAGGTAGAATCATGATGATAACCGTGTAATCAATATTTCTCACAGTTCGTGTGATGCAAAAATGGTTTCATCATGTACGAGGGGATACTGTTAACATCGTACGTAATATAATACTTGTGAAGATTATCCCTAAGTTGCTTGTGAAAACCACCACTCAGTTGTGAAATATACCCTCACTTGTGTAGATTGGTACTCAGTTGTGAAGATTACCCTTATTTGTGAAGTTTACCCCTCAGTTGTGAAATATACCCTCACTTGTGTAGATTGCTCCTCAGTTGTGAGATTACCCTTATTTGTGAAGTTTACCCCTCAGATGTGAAAAATAACCCCGGATGTGAATTAAGATTACCTTCATTTGTGAGGATTAGGTCTCAGTTGTAAAGGTTTCCCATCGCCTCAGTTGTGAAGATTACCCATCAGTTGTGAAAAAATTATCCACAGTTGTAAAGATCACCCCGTAGTTGTTAAGATGCCCTCACTATGGGTGATTACCCTTCAGTTGTGAAGATTACCCTCAGCAGAAAGTTATCCCCAGTTGAGAAATTACCCCTCAGTTGTGAAAAACTATAGTGAGGGTTGTGAAGATTTCCCTTCGGTTGTGAAGATTATACCCATCAGTTGTAAAAAAACAACATTTGTGAAGAGTACCCTCATTCAGTCATTTGTGAAGAGTACCCTCAGTTATGAAGTTTACCACTCAGTTGTAACAAATAGCCTCAGTTGTGAAGTTTACCCCTCAGCTGTGAATAATAGCTTCAGTCGTGAGGATTATCCACCTCCAGTTGTGGAAAATACCCTCACTTGTGAATATTATTCCTCGGGTGCGAAGATTACTCCTCGATTGTGAAGATTACCCATTAGTTGTTAAAAAAGCCACAGTTGTGAAGATTATATATGATTGGTATGTTTTAGTCCAAGTATAAACATTTTGTGGAACAAATCAATGGAAAATTTAATAAATCCGACAGTTGCCAAAAATCAAACACCCATTTATCTTACTTGTGTTTAAGGTGAATTATCATCTTTAGCTTCCTACAGCGATTGTCTTTCATAATGTTACAGAACAAATATATATTGCATTCCCAATGAAAACAAAGTGCTAGCTAGTTTGTTTTGCATATGTTCAAAATTCAGTTCCAAAACTTTCGTAACATTTACACAAACCATTCAAGAATTTGAATACCAGGGTACTTATTTGCGGTGATTGTATATTTTCTTTAAAGCGTGTGAAAGGCAAATGATAACTGGGATAAAAGCTTTTTCTGGAATCAATTTCGTTATGCAGTTACTGAAAAATATGTATAGACATCCTGCCAAGAGCCGCCATTTGCAAACTTAAGTTGCATACTATGAATTACTCCCTTCCTGGGTTTTTTCTCCTCACGAGGTTTTTCAACAACCGAAGTGTGGGAGAATGATTGGTTTTATTAAAGAAGTCATAATGTTACCATCTCAGAATAGAATAGGCATTGATTTATTAAATACCAGCTAACATGACATCTTGAGTGGTGAATTTAGCGTGCACATGCTACATTACCCGTCTTACGGTCTATAATTGGAAACTGGCACTGATGATGAATTAATAATTATATGAGTTACACATGTATTCACCGGTGCTGAATGGAAAACCTGTCCACCATTGTAATAACTGGCGATATATTTATCGGGTGCCTATCTTTACATATATGATGCACACAACTATACCCTCTAAAGCGGTATTTTTCGTTTGAAAATTTTACAAAACACTTTTCTGTCCCACTTCGAAAAGGTGTAGAGATGCTTCAAATGCTTCATATTTTTCAAAAGATGTTTAGTTTTAAATTTTTGAACAATTATTATTTAATTGCTGAACATATAGTATTGAATCGTATTTACTAGTTTTCAAAGGGAGGACACAAAAGAAATAACCGCTTCAAGAGATTTGACCAAATCTCGGTTTCGAAAAGTTGTGAAATCGTTAGAGTATAAAAACCCATTGCATTTCACCGGTAGAATTTAATATTTCATCCTTGGAAACTGTAATTACTATATCTATTTCTGAAAATTCACAATTTCTGCATGTTGACTTTTTCTACAATGATGAAACTAAAATGAGTTTATGAAGTGCGTTGTATGAACCACAAAACCAAAAACTATTAATGGAGAGTTGCAAGAAGTTTTACAATATCATCTCAAGGAAAGTTGAGGATAAACAAACATAATCTTTAAATGTAGAATAACGAGAATGTGGAAAAAAAGTTCAGGTCAGCAGCATTCCAGTTCAAAATAAAACGCCCTCATCCAACTTATTTTAATAATTAAATGTCGTTGTTGTTGTTGGTTTGATGGGATTCAGCAACACGTGCGTCATAGGAGCTTTTCATTCACGTAGTGTATTTCAGCCATGTTTCAGGGCAAACGCTACATATATATATATATATCTATATATATATATATATATATATATATATATATATATATATATATATATATATATATATATATATATATATATATATATATATATATATATATATATATATATATATATATATATATATATATATATATATATATATATATTGAAAAGGTTGCAATAAGTTCTTACAACTGTAAGAACTTATTGCAACCTTTTCAATATTACAGCTCCCTTCACAGGGTTGAGCACTTCACCATTGCCTGGTTGACATTACTAATTAATTTTTACTATAACGGTTATATATATATATATATATATATATATATATATATATATATATATATATATATATATATATATATATATATATATATATATATATATATATATACATATATATATATATATATATATATATATATATATATATATATATATATATATATATATATATATATATATATATATATATATATATATATATATATATATATATATATATATATATATATAAAGTTGGTCCTCACTCCTCAGAAGCCTGAAGTAGAATTTCTGCTTCATTCTACTTCAGGCTTCTGAGGAGTGAGGACCTACTTTATTGGCCCTTACGAAACAGTTCTGTAAAGCTATGTTGTAAGAACTTATTGCAACCTTTTCAATATTACAGCTCCCTTCATAGGGTTGCGCACTTCACCATTGCCTGCTGGTTGACACTATTAATTTTTTTTTACTATTACGGTTTTATATATATATATATATATATAGGTCGATGCAAAAACATGGTAATACACAGTGCAATATAATTGAACCAAAAATGGAGTTGAACGTATTCATATGAAAGTATTCATATGAAAGTATATTCATATGAAAGTATTCATTTATATATATATATATATATATATATATATATATATATATATATATATATATATATATATATATATATATATATATATATATATATATATATATATATATATATATATGAATATATATATAGCCATGGTGGTTGCTAATGTCAAGTTGTGAAGTCACTGGGAAGCACCTACAGATCGCGGAGGGCCCCACTTAAAAGAATTCTCTCCACATGTGTGGGTTTGTCATTCCTTCAACAGAGGGCATTCATTTTGCATTGTGATCGGACCCTCTAATACGGCTCTGACTGTGACGTCGTTTACATAAGGTCCATAAAAATCGAAGGCTCATTATTTTTCTGATGAGATCCGTACCTACGGTTTTGACGGGGCTGACGTAGCTGATTTAATGCATCGTATACGCGCGTGTCTACTACGCGAGCAGTCTTCACGTGTGTGCTGTGAACTTTATTGTTCTGAGCGGCCAAATGACGTCACGTGACGTCAGGGCATATGTACATATATACAGTTATAAGTTCTATACAATAGCTGATTAGCAGATGGCAATGCATCTTAATCGTTTACTTTATTAACCTTGAATTAGCAGTATGTAAAAATCTGATTGTACGACGTCGAATTTTTCTCCCTTTTATCTCAAAGTAAATTTGCACGTGCTGGTCGCTTGATGAATTCAAACACGACTCTTTCCACTTCACGGCTTCCGATAGAGTCTATTGATTAAGGCCTACTCAAAGATTGCTGAAATTGATGATAGAATGTCAGGCCGGTTCTGGTATTTAAAATTGAGGAAACTACGTCAATGGGTACAAATATCTTGTCAGAGTGCGGATGAGATAAATTAAGGAGGCGTGTTAATATTTACAAAGGTATGTTTCGTACAAGTTTAACATTTTTCCTTTTAATGTTTAGACAGCCCGTGCATTGAAGTATTTTTGCATTTGTCGGTGTGAGCAATGTGTATGTGACACTTGTTTTAAAGGGCCAAACCTCTCACCCCAAACTACAATTTTGGTACGGGGGTACCAAAACTCTCAATTGGCTCAGCTCTTTGATTGACAGCTAATTCAAACAATGCAGAGTACCAAAGCTTATATTACACAGCAAGAACGGTACTGAGAGTGTTTTGATTATATAAATTGAGTTTTTCTCTACTCACCTTGAAGCAATAAAATGAGATTGTATCTGGATGAGCATGAATTTCAGACAATTGTGGGAGGGGCTTACGTAAGAAGGTTGGGAGAATTGGTACTGTTGCGGTAAGAGAACTGGGTCTTTAAGTGTGTGGTTACTGGCGGTGGCCTGGTGGTGGAGCTGGCACAATAAAAAAGTCCTTTAGAAATCCTGCAAAAAAACTTAAGGAATCTTCTTAAGTCGTACAGTACTTAGCAAAATCCTGCAGGAACCGTTCCTTTTTAGATAAATTAAACGTAGCCTAAATTGAAGGACCCGTCCTTCATTCTCCAACATTTGTCTTGTTCAAGAACCGCATGTGTCCCGCAATAGTGCACGTGTTATGCAAGAATAGTGTGTAACTCTGTTCTCCAGAACCTTCAGAATTTTTTGGGAGCTGGGAAGAATTTTAGTCAATTAGTTAATGGGGTTTTATTGCTCAGTTTCTAAAGTCGGGCAGATCACGGCCCCCTTTTTCCAGCTGTTTTCGACTGGCTTGTTTTCCCTACTCTATAGCTCATGTTGAACCCCAAGCACGATGTAATTCTGATCAGAAGGAGCGAGAATGGCCTACTGGGACGGGTTAATACGGGATACTAACCAGAAAGCCAAAAGGCTTAGTAATTCCTTGCCGCTGAAATGTGAGTCTTTTTTTTCGAACTGATAGTGCTTCATAATGAACCCACGTAGTAAACAAGCTTTCTACACTGAGATATCATGTAAACCTGGTTGTGAGATTCAGACCCTGCGACACCCGATATGATACTGGACCACCTAGAATAAGTGTTCTGCTGACTATTTCACAAACACATAATATGTGTGAGATTTTACAGTGTCCAAGACTCCAACAATGACAAATTGTGTAAACACGGTATTTAACTTTTGACCCCTTGTAACCCTAAATGACATTTGACCTCCACCAAAAAACAAGAGAATTCTGTTCCTCACCATAATGCTTCGACATAACATGTATGTAATCTTTTTAAGCTTCCCGCCATCCGATAATGTATTAACAAGAATTTTAGGCTTTCACTGCTGGTGACCCCAATAACCTTTGACCTCCGCCAAAAACAATAGGCTTTTCTCCCTTAGTATAACGCATCCACAAACCAAGTATGAAATCTGTTCAAGCATTCTCCCCTCAAATATTGTGGAAACAAGGTTTTCAGACTTTAATGACCTGTGACGCCAAATGACCTTTGACCTTTCTTGAGATACCGTGTGAACGAACAATTTGTAAGGAATTTACCGTTTGACCACTGATGATCCCAAAGGACCTTTCAACTCCGCGCAAATCGATAGGGATCATCTACCTTATACTGTTTACCCACACCTCAAATAATGAGTATAGTCACATGTACCTGCCTTGAAATAATGCACTTTCAAGGTTTCGAAATTTTGAACTCTCATGACCCCAAATCACATTTGACCTCCACCAAATTCTACAGGGATCATCTAATTAATATTGTCATCTCACAGATCAAATAAGAGATTATTTTCACTCTGCTTTCATGAGATACCGTGTTTACAAGCAATTTCTAAGGAATAACCATTTGACCTCTCGTGACGTCAAATGACACACATACGCACATGCACACGACATCACCATTGCATAGATTCCTTGCCTACCTTTGTCAAGGAATCGAGAACCTTTAAGGCACCGACAGACAATTTTGGCCCCTAGTAGACTACGTACGTGCCAAATTGTGACTGTTTAGGCCAAAAATTATCGTAGTTTTATTTTGAGAGGATGGGAGGACGACACTGCAAGACATTAATATACGAGATATATATAATGTTATTTTACTGAATATCATATAAGTGAAAATTATCAGATAGATTTATTTGATATAGCAGTAGACAATTAGAGGTCTGAGTAACTGTACGGATATTAGAAAGAACCGCACCAAAAGCGTTCTCTGTAGCGAAAGACAGATTTATTCTGAACTAGATTTATATGCGATATAGCCTCTGTTTTTCTGCGTAGATATCGTAACAACAGTATCAGAAAAATTACATTTGCACTTGCAATTTGTATTTTAAACAAAGTATCTCAATAAATTCGTTTTTGTGAATACCATATATTTATAAATACAAATCAGTACTCAATACAAAATGTTTGAAATATTTAAACTTGCGTGCAGACAAACATACGTTTCCAACGTACTCATGTACCGCATTTCAGCGGCCGGGAAGTTCAAAGGTTCAGTGGCCGACGAAGCTTGCTTTCACAATTCCGCAAATGCTAAAAACAACAGCTTCTTGGAAAAGGTCAGATGCAAAGAGATTTGTTCAGGAGTGTTTCTGCTCAAGTCATTTGACCTAAATCTTTCTTGACACTTTAAGTACAATATAGGCCATTTAATTGGCTTTCATGCAAGTAAAACTCACACAACTTATATGGAGACCGTTGATGGACATTCTACATAAATTCAAGCTGTTTTGAAATTCTATCTCAAATCTTCGAAATCTGTTGGTAATGGCTGGTTAGTTATTGGGTTACATAAAGTGTCGGTCAGTGCCAAAGCTGTTTTAAGAAAACCTAAAGTATAGAAATGCGTGGGCCACAAATCCACTAGTATGAACAGTCAGTATGGGTTCACCTAATGCCAAAATTTATCGAAATGCAAATACCACCCAGCTAGTATATATTTTTATATAAGCTCCACAGAGAACTGCATACTGTTCAGGTATTTGAACACAAATTGAACCAATAGTATTCTTTTCACTGAGAAAAACAATATTTTGACAAAGAAGAAGGTAGCACTAATGACGACTCTGAAGGGGGTCTAGTTTATCTACATAAGATGAATTTTCAATTGCACATCCGGCGGTTTTTTAGGTGCAAATCCATAGCAGGAATTGAATGTCATTCCATGTAAAATGTAAATTTGACGAAAACTACGATTCTTTAAAGTGTACCTCAGTAGTTCAAAGCGTCCAAAATGTATGTTCAGGAGCACGAAAAATGAATTCTAACAGTTTCATTCCCATCTCCATAGGACATTCCTGAACTGAAACATAAATTTTTGAGGTTTATTCCTTTAAAACAAATTAGTCCATTGAGCAATAATTTGTGACTCTCTTGTTGTACAAATCACAGTATCTGCTTTGTTACCTTTTAAATGACCTTGACACTTCCTGTTTGCTTGCATAGCATGTTATACAGAGAGGACTTAATTAATCACATCACCCCATAAGAGTAAGAGTGCTATCACACCTTGGTACAAGGTGCAGTAAATTTCAGAAAAACAAAAAAAGCTTGTAATCTGAGTAGTGCAATAATGACATCACAGATTATTGCATAATGCACCATTTTAAGCCGAGTGAATAAGTTTCAACAATTTATATTCCAGCTTAGGAATGTCCTATGAAGACTGGAATTGGAATTTTAGAATTTATTTTTCATGGTCTTTAACATATATTTTTAAATTTTTCGACTTGAGGTACACTTTAAAGAGGCATAATGATTTGATATTGACATATAGACTCAGGTATTGAAACTGGCACATGGCAGTTATACTTTAAGTAGAATAAATCAAGTTTCCCATCCAAAACGTTCGCAAAAAGTTACAAAAGATGATTTTTTTCGGGCTTGTAAATATTGTGTATATAACTTGAAAAAGTGCAGGCTGGTCACAAATTTAGAAAACAAAATTTAATCACTTATTTTTCACATATGAAACAATCATAATATAAAGGACACGGAGAGGTTTTAAGATGTACCCCTTGTCAATATTATTTGAAGGTAAATTTTCACTTTTGGAGAAAATTCATGAACCAACTTAAAGTACCACTTTTATAACATAGAGTGAGATATAATAAATGTACTAAAAAACCAACGCAGTGATCAGTGCCTTTTGTAATATAATACATTAAGACCGTATGAAACTCTGCAGCCCGTAGACAGTGTGTGTTGTTGTACTTGGAAATGCAAATGCGGCCTTTGGATTTTTCGGTAGAGAGTTGGAAATTTAACCAAGGCAATTTTCTCGGGGATCTCAAGTGCTATGTTGTGATGAAAATGGGTCCCCATGATGTTAGAGTTATTTGTTATTTTCAACCATTTATACTTCATTGACAGTTAACAAACCTTCAGCTAGCCCATACTACGGACGAATATGCCTGTAAATGGCTTTAGAAGGAGGAAGATACGCGCAATACATGCAAACATGCATCTCACATGACACTTACGTATAAATAGATTTACCAGCAAAACGTACGGTGACACTAAAGAGACATATAATCCAGTCGCATGCTAACGGCGTATTGTAACGTAAATCTCCCAACTTCTGTTCAATAATATCCAATTTTATGAAAATAAGAAAACATTTTTTTATTATTTACAATAATTTTAAGGAGGAAGGTGGGATTAATTAGGTTTGGCAGCCTGTCAGAAACATTCTTCAAGAGAGGTTTCAGTTATAATATCTTGACAAGTTTGCCCAATATTGTTTCTTAGACCCTGGTTAACACCGAGTTTTATTAATAACTCTACTACTTTATCTTGCTTAGCCTTAGCGGCGCAGTGAAGTGCCGTCCATCCCTCGTCGTCTTGCATGTTTAGATTAAAACCCTCCGCAGCTATCTTCTGTATGTTTACCGTATCTCCTTCTCTGGCGCTTTGCAATAACTCTTGCAGTTTTTCTGGAGGAAAAAAGGACAAAAATAAAAGTAAAGCAAACTGAGCAGGTCGACACACAATGGTCACATTAGGAGATAACTTTCTTAAAGGGCTAATCCTCTAACCTCAAACTTCAACTTTTGCAGTAGTTCACAGAAATTCTCAATTGTCGCCGCTTTGTGATTGACAGCAAATTAAAAATGCAGAGTACTGTAGCTCATATTATTCAGCACGCACTGTGCTGAATGTGTTTTGATTATAAATTGGCTTCGTGTATACTCACCCTGAGGCAATAAACAGAGTTTTGTCTGGATGAAGATGAATTTTAGACAGTTGTGCACGGGAGGGGCTTAATTAAGTTGCTTAGGAGAATTGAAAATGATGGCGTGAGAGAAGTAGGCTTATAAACCTGTACAGCTCTCCGACTTTCCTTGTTCATGTGTGCATTAGTTTATTTAAATAATAAAATTGTCTGGAACCTCCTCAGAGAGGGCTAAACATTTAGCACGCAACCATGATACAGGTCAACAATTGGACTAAGATTTGGCTTATACATATGGGCAACTGCTTGATACCAAAACCATAGAGAAGAGGGGCAGGTAAAATTATTTCCCAAAATTTTGAACAACCTCAAATTCGGTCAAATTTGTCTGGAAATGTGCAGGACTTAGGTTAAAACTCCCGCCCCCAACACCAAACGGCCATATGCGAATATGATTGTTACAAACTATTTCAAGATTACTTCATGAAGCACTTTGCATCTTACAGTCTGACGTTGCACAGAAACAGTACAAAACTATTGTTGTTAACTTTGTTTCATATTTGTAATTCAGTATAGCTTATTTGCTAGAAGTGGCAGAATGAGATTACCCTACTCCAGTACTAACACCCCTCCGCTTTTGTACCACAATGTGTCAAATTCTATAATCTTACTTTCAAACACTAATTCTTGCCTTCTTGGTTCCTGTTGTCTTATACTTTTACTTCTCATATTTTACGTCTTATGCTTTCCCTTGTTACTTCTCTTTTACTGTTTAAGTGTTGTTTGTTTGTATATATTTTTGTAATTTCACTGTCTTTTATTGTTTGTTCTGTTTTATGCGAGTATTCAGTTACCCTTGTAGGGTTTAATAAGTTGATCTTATCTTATCTTATTTGGAAAGCATTATGCCAGAAAGCATGATTAGCCTACGATGAGAAACCATTGTAATTATTTTCAGTGGCCCCGCCAGGGTTTCAAAAGTAGGAGGACACCTTGAGAGCAAAGGCAAATGTTGGGACAAAAATTTTTAAGCGAGTTCTGCCGATGGAGTCCAGTCGCAAAACCTGTTGGGGTAGAGTGGGCGAAACCCCCTCAAGCCCCGGGGTTGTAAATATTGGTCTCTGGGTGATAAGTATGTCACAGGATAGGTATTTGAACTCAGGATTAGGGAGACACTGGTTAGCAGACGTTGCATGCAACTGGGGACAGAAGCTAGCCTGCCTCCTCTCTTAGTGTAGTCACTGATTATTTTACTACATGACGGTTAATTTGTAACTCGAGCTGACTTGATTTGTTCCGATACATTTTTAGCCGATAGGGTCTATAACCTAGCACCTGTTTGGGTAAGTATACATTTCTAGGCCTTTTTGTTTTAGACCTATTAACACTCATCATCATAATGACAGTCTTCGATAAAAAATAGCCAATGACAATGAAAGCTTTGGAATTCATGAAACGTGAGGGATTCCTCAAAATTTGGTTTCGTATCAACATGAAATAGCTACACTAAGAATTCAAAACTATGAAACTCGTAAAGGATTATGTTTAAGAATCATGAAGGGGAGACAAACAAGTATAGATGAGGTATTTACATGTTCAACAAGAAAAAACACACTCTAAAATATATCTAATCAAATGGGGTACGAACCGGAATCTTGCCAAATATTTGAAAAAAAAAATTGTTTCAAAATCGACTAGAAATGGTTTAAACAACCCGTCTCCTTTATGAGTCGAGTCAGGTTAAATATTTGACAAGACTCCGGTTCGTGCCCTAATTGTTTAGATTCTATTCAAATTTGATAAGAATTACTTAGAGTGCATATGGGAGGTAAATTTATCGAAAAAGACCATAGCACATGATTGCCATGTAATTTATTAGATGGTTCACTCAAATGATTTCAAGTATAGCCACCCCAGTTTGAATTAAAGCATCCAAACGTTCTACTTCATGAATGAGCGCTTCTGTGTTTTCATCAAAAATTTTGATAAAGTTTTCCCAACTTAGGCTTATTATTACAGTCATATAAAATTACTCCTTCTAGTGCCCATAGCATTTTTGCTTAAAAGGTTTTACCCGAAAGATTTTCGTTTTTAACAAATTCCAGTGATCGATTCGAATTTAAAAAAGCGACGGCTTGTGCCCCGCCACTGGAAGGACTATCGCTTTTTCAGTTTGTGGGAACTGAGAGGCCGTTCGATGTACGATTTTCATCAACTTTCAAGGTTTCGATGGACAGAGCTTTTTCCTTAGTTTTTTTTTGATTGATTGAACCGTTCACATTTGTATAAAGTTTTAAAACGACATTAATGAATACAGACACACTTGTAAACTCTTCAGATATATGAGAAACATTAGCAAGTACTTTTAAACTCTGTCGAAAAGGCCTTGTTGACTTGAAGAAGAAACATTTTGTAATTTAATGTCACATTTTGAAATTTTCGGTCGTTGTTGTATTCTCAAGGCCAAGCTTTCAAACCAGATAAACTACAGACGGTCTCAATTTATGGGAAGTCACGTTTTGACGTGTCTACGTGTAGACAATCACATTCCAACCAGAAAAAAGTTTTAGGAAGGATGTTAGTGAAGTTATTTCAATACTCAAGCGAGGACCCACGTGGGGATGTGTTCTCTCCAGTGTCACACCCTCCTGCCGGGCATCAAACCCATTTTTAAGATGTTTTCAAAACTTTTCTACAAACTTATAGGTCAATACTTATACACGAATCCGGACAGCAAATGATGGTCTGATTTCAGTCGGCCATAACTGGGGTCCATCACCTTTAAATCTTTCGATTTCCTTGCTTACCTCTATCATGGATGATTGGACACTAATTTGTATCTTAAATTTTCCAATTCCACTAAATATGAGGGTTTGAAATTCATGTAAACAATAAATAAAGACGATTTTAGGCTGATGGACCCCACTAATGGCGGCCTACAATTAATAAAAACAAGTACTAATCGGATCCGTCTATAGTCATAAGTGGATACCAATAATACTTAACATTGTTTAACTAAAATTTCCCTATAACCCCATTTGGAACTTTTACATTTGATTCAGTGCCGTAGGTTCGTAAAATGACCTTGCAGAATAAGTCATTAGCCCCTCCCCCACACACTTTATGTGAAATATTGGATCAGCTGCAAATGGAATATTACTCCTGATAGACTGCTGTTGAGAATAAAATCATCAAGTCCTCTAATTTTTGGAAAACACAAAGAAAAGTGTCTTTGTAAAACTGTTCAATTGGTATTAGCTTTACCGGTATGGTTCAATTGAATTGAAGAGCAGTTTATTTTTCAATGCAAATGCAATTGGTAAACACCGACATCTTCAACAGAAATGCATGCCACAGCTCTTTGCCTTAACAATTGCCTTAGGCTAAAGAGGTCGTGTGAGTGACGTCAGCAAGTTTGAATGTAGCGTACTGGTCAAGTCTAGTAGGATGTGGTGCCGATACACGGCAGCACGTTTGTAAGAGTTGTTGTGCAACGGACGCTTGGACGGCAAAATAGAGAAGTGCGCAACAGAATGACGTCGGTGCACGACTTTTCTTTTATTTCTCCCATCACTATTCGAGGCAACCAATCACTTGGATATCACATGCACGAGGGATAATATCCGACTCAATGCACTGATCAACTGCCTCCTTTGTGGGGTTCCATTGCCATTATGCGTGGTGGCATCTATTAGAGGTCACACCATAGAGCAGGATAATAGGTTCCTATTATTCCGCTCTTTGGGTCACACCTTCTGTTCTGTGACGTCATACGCACAAGATTCATAACACTGGTAAAAATTGATAAACGCCAATATGAACAATAGAACTACGGGTGTAGAAAACAACATTTCATGGCGTCTCATACTGCATATCACCCTTATTCTCCTGTAACACTTAGGCCGAATGATTGAAAATTAGTCCAAACGGTGTCTAATCTGACCTAAAGTGTGTAATAATGTACTGACTAATTTACCAGAGGGTGAACAGATATATCATGTATGGTTTCTGGCATTGACGTAAAAATTATAGAATAACCCAACCTGGTTATGGTGTCTCTTTCTTTTCTCTTTGAACCCTGGCATTGAACTTTTCTCGAGGAGCCCCACCTCCCTTCCTTGTTAGAAAATAAATAGTTCAACATATCCGATCGTAATAACCTAGACACTGTAATGCAATAAAATCCTTAAAATTTAAGTTACAGATTTTCATGGGGCAGCGAAAGTACGTTCGTAATGTACTAGGTTCGCATGGTTTCATTTAAATATTACGGTGTTTTATTTCATTCGTGAAATCTGATTAAAGTTTCCAATATGGTAGAATATACATCAAAGATGACAAGAGCTCAGACGAAAGAATCTCGATGTGAATGATAGCCGAATCATTGCTTCCACAAATTTACAAGCAATATCCTCAGGTGGACTTCACAATTATTGGTAGGAATCCCCAAAATTCTGCAGCATTATTATAACCAGCATGGTAAAATGGCATTTGTTTCATATGAGTATTTTTCCCTACATTGCCTCGGAGCAAGTTGTGAAATCTCCATGATTGTGGAAACAAATAGAGGAGCTCAATCAATGGGCCTAGTTCGAAGCTAGAGTAATACTCATAACTAATCGGGTAAATTGAAAGATCGTCGTTGATGTCATTGCACAGGTGAAGGAGTTGGTCACCCCTTAAATTCATTACCGTACTTCAACCTTACTGTGTTTTTATGATATTGAAACCACGGCTGATCCTTTCCCTCCTGTCTCTCGAGGGAAAGGTTTGATGATTGAAGTCTGTTTCCACTAAACAGTAAAGAGGTTACAAGTATTTAGATTTGTGACCATGAGCTATGTTTTTGACCCAGCGTAATGTGTTCTTATTTTCTTTTTGAAGATGTGTAGATTCGTCGTGTTTTTGTGATGGATATAACCCGTTACAGGTGCAAGTAATGTAAATAAGTAGGAAATGTATGCGTGTAAAGATTCCACCAGAGAATAAATTTGTCGTTATTCTTTCAAAAATGAGAAATCGAATTACTTCTTTCCCACCGCCGGGATGTTAGAATGAGGAAAGAAGGCAAGGGAGATCATGTTATAAATTTTGCAGTCTGCTCGTGTAGTTAAGATGCAGTCAATGTTTTTTCAACCAAATGTCTTTTTCATTTTGCAGGCCATCTAGGTAACACGAGCCTAAACGAAGGAATCCGTCTCAACAGTTTTCAGAAAGTAAAGGACCCGCTTGGAGCTACACATTGGAGAACTATTTGTGGTTAAACGATGTAGGCCAGGATTGGTAATATACGTTTGGTTAACCTAATCACTACTGCTCTTTGAAAATCAGAGTTTCTTGGCAAAAGATAAGTACTGTTAAATGCTTTCAATGTACAAATGTCCACAATCTGCTTTCTAAAGCCTTCAGAGTGCTAATCTTGCTTGAAGAGTGCAATTGCAAACCTATCAAAAAGAGTCTTCCTCACTCTATTAAAGTCAGTGAATATTATATATTAATATAAGAGCCATCTTTTACTTCAATATTTGGAAACTGGAGAGTATCAGTATTCCTACTTGTCGGATTAAAAACCTCACGGACATAGTTTTAACGCTGTGCAGTTGGAAAATAAACCATTCGTTCTTTTTCTGCGGTCAAATTTTTATTATTGAAATACATTACGACAAATCATTTTAATGTTAGACTTATTAGCTGCATTATTGGCTACACAGAAATGTTTACGACCGGCAGTTAAGAGGTAGTCGTACCCTCCAACTTTTAAAAGAGAAAATGGCTTTCTGGAAATTTGTTGAAAACAAAAATTTTATACCCCTAACGACAACACACTGTACAAAAGTTTGCTCCCAAAAGGAGTTCCTCTCACACTATCTTTCCCTCTAAACATACTTATTTGGCTATTGCCCAGTAGGTCCACGCAGTAATTAATCCATCTTAATGTTAGGGAAGCCGTCCAACGTGTTCAGTGACCATTTACCCGGTGTCCTCACAGACGAATTCCAACAGTCAAATGATGGTCTGACTTTGATTTGCATAACTGGTGTCCATCAGCTTTAATCATTCAAATTCTTTGCTTCACTGTATCATAGATCATTGTACACTAAAATAATCCACGAGACCCTCCATTTCACTACATATGAGGGTTTGGAATTGTTCATAGACAGTAAATTAAGACGATTTAAGGCCGAATGACCCCAACTAACGGCCGCCTTCACCAGCTTCTCGGATTCGTCTATATGAACTCTCTGCCCTTCTTTACAGTGCATATTCTAAGTTCTAAAGATTTAAACACACGGGTAGAAACCGGTACCAGCAATTTTTATTTAAATATAATACCAAGCTACTAGTTTGAATGAAATTGTCAACATTTTCAGTCCAAATTTGGGTTTTTTCACTTATGGACCTCTTAGACTGATTTTCAGTTTAATATAGTTATGAGGGTGAAGGATACAAAACGGGGATGACAGGAAGCAATTTAAAAGGGAAAATAGTGAAGTAACCTACAACTGGAAAAAGAGTCGTTCACACCACTGGATCAACCCAGACGGCCAGAGATTGAAGCGCAAATCTTCGAAGAAAAGCAAACAAGGACCCTGATAGGTCACCCAGCGCTCTTTCTATGGCAAGGAATAAGGATTTGGTTTGGTTTGTTGAGGGGTAAAACTGTAACAAACCAATTCCAACTAAACCCTTATGCAATGTATACTTTGATACACTTTAGTGCAACGGACAAGCGACATGCATGACAACGTACAAACCGAAAAATACATTCTCAGCACCACGTTCAAAAAATTGGATGAATTAAGCCCCACTGCTGTTAACTTGAACTGCCCTGTAATATTATAACAAGTGTCTTTCTTAATGTGAAGGTTTTCCCTTCCGGGGAAACATTTTATCGATCGTAAATTAAGCACATTTACTTTCTCTCCTGTGTCCCTACGGTACATTAGGCCTCATTAACTTCTCTCATGTGACCAATGATGTCTTATTACCTAGACCTAAGTCTGAAGCAAACAGGAAATTTCTTTTTCAGGAGCAGCGTCAAAATTTGCAAATGAACTTGGGCATGCATAGAATCTTGATTTGCCTGAATAGAAGGAGAAACTTGTTTAAATAAGACAGTTGCGTATAGACCAAGGCTGTCTTCTATTAATAACTATAAAGCAGAACACGTTATCTGAAATTCTACTTGCAGAGATCTAACTGTATAGCGAGGAGGAACCGGAAGCTGTGCAGGGTTTGTGACGTGCGGGGGAAGGGGCGTGGTGAATTCCTCGACTGCCATGAGTGGAGTTTGAAACAGGTTAGACGCCACAAATGGTGTATCAATTTTACCAGTATAAAGGTAGATGTGGTTCTGGGGATACAAGGAACTACTATTTTGCTTCATGATTATCAATTGAAATGAAAAAAATCTAGGAAATATCAAAGATGGCTGGAAGGTTTTAGTATTCGCAGTCCTGGGGGACGGGGTCTAAGGGAGGGAAAATATTTGCCTTTTTAGGAGGGGTCTGATGCAAAAAGGCACTATCTTTAAACCATTTTGAAGCATATTGAAACACTCGTGAAAGTCAATAAGAGGTGCTCTCTGCTTGCTCTGGCAGACTATTTCTTAGTGATTTTCCCGGACTGGCTGATCCCCCCCCCGAACTCTTTTACAGGCCTGGGCATAACCCGCTGCCCACGAAGATATTTGTCACACAAATCAGAGTTTACAACAAGCCTAAAGCATAATGCATGCACAGCGTGTAGTGTGCCAAATTCGATGATTGCACCTCTCCGCCCGCCTTTAAGTTGCTCGTAAATTCAAGAATTCTAGAGGCTCGTATTATTTTCGTTTATTAGCTTGATGTTTACATTATATATACTCTTGAGGGTCCGGGCCGGGTTTATCTTACGTGCTGAAAATGATAAAAGCAATAAATTAAAGGCTCCCAAATATATACACCTCAGATATGAGTCTAGATTATTATCGATGATACTGCACCCATCAATTTGTCATTTCCTTTCAATTTATTCAAATTCAGTACCAGTATTAACATATTTGTAAAGACGTTTAGATAAGGCCTTGTAACCCGCGATGACTTTTTTCTCGAAGTAATTCAAAACAATTTCGTTAAATTTGAGAATAGCTCACAAGCTTTGCATTAAACACTCGGTACAACTATATCGAAAAGATATAAGCAGGGAGCGGAGCTGTTAAAAAAGCACCCTGGATATTGATAGGCCTATATTGGCGTGTGCACTGCTGCACTATCAATGGTTGAATATGTCATCTCTACAAGTCTTGCATCTACACGATCGCAACGCACTGGATGAGTAACACTAACGGATTTTCAAGTATGATGAATGTACATTAATATAAATCCATTAATGAAATAATTCTATACACGTGAAATAATAATTTAAATAATATATATTAAACAAAATTTTGCGAGCAAATACTCAAAGAACAAATAAGAAAAAATTCACAAAAATGTAGAGATTCTGCACTGGGTGGATATACTTTATTAGTAAGTTAGTTAGATGGAGTTTTACGGCCCAGTTTCCCAACCTATGGGTTCAAGTCGAGCCGGCCACGGCCTTTTTCCTGTTGTGGCTCACTGTTTTTTTTCCATACTCCGTTGCTTATGCGGAGCATCACTCGGAACGGCAGTTTGTTACATTTTTAGAGTCTTTGGTATGATTCGACCTGGGAATAGAACTCGGGCCTTCCTCTTGAGAAGCGGATGCTATACCGTTAGGCCAAACGCGCTCTACACATTTACAACTCAAACAGTTTGGGTGGTTTGTTCGATCGGCTTTTATGTGAAAATTTGCTGTCATTGTTTTAAACCTCAACAATGCTTTAAATGTCATCATCTGTTTAATTGAAGCAGTGGGGTATTCGTTTCGTTTATTTGTTTTTTTTTTCTCTCTCTTTCCTTATGAAGTACAAGAAAGAAAAATGGAAGACTTTTAAAATGACCTTAGTAATGAACAAAAAAGAAAGGAATAAGTCTAAAAGGTCTTTAACAGATCTACTCCCCGAAGAAAAGAAAAACAAATCGTAATAGAATATTACACAAATTTAGTGAAACTTGTAAAACTCTTGTTAACAAAAATATTCAAATTGAAGATTTCAGCTTTTCAAAAAGTACATTCTACAGGAGTTTGTCATCTTTCACACAAATATACTCGTGTAAAACACAGACAAGGAAACAATCTTTTTCTTAAGTACTCCCATCCCTATGGAACAGGACCGTTCGCCGAAACCAAACTATAAACTGCTTCCCAAAGAGGCTAGACAAGGAAACAGTCCTTTATTCAAACTGCACTGTTAAAAATTTCTGTAAATTTACAGACTTTTTTAACTTAAACTTTTTGTATTTTACTTTTAATAGAGATTTTCTGTATCTTTACAGACACTTTGTATTGCTACAATAAAAAAAAGGTTGTTTAACATGTTTTTTCTGTTTATTTGAAAAACCATTTCTGTCTGCTTTTTTAACCAAATTTTACTGCTTTGTAAAACTTTTTCTGTAAATTTACAGAAATTTTAACAGTATTTTGTGTTTTTCTGATTTGACATAAATATACTGTCATTTAACAAACATTCATTTTGTTTTTAAGCTGAAAAAGAAACAAAAATAAGCCCAAACAAACAAATAAGAAATAGCCAGAAAATTTTCAATATATAACATGCATCGTTCTGCGAAGTTTCAGTTTAAAAAAAAAACATTTTTGGCAAATTTATGGCCCCATTTGAAAATTAACTTACATTTATTATAAAAGCATACTTAGTTATTACGTTCTTAGTTATAAATATCATACAACTGGTGTTTTTTCACACATTTTTAAGTAAAAAGAAATTGTAAGGCCCTAATTTCAGAACACTGACAATTGGTATACTGATGTCAACTCATCGCCACAGGCGCTCATGCACTTGATCGGAGCAAATTAAAAACGTTTCACAAATTTACTTGAAAGAGTCTGTAAATTTACCACTTTATGACGTAAATCTTATTTTGCATAAATGGGTGGAGCTTATTTTGTAGGCATTTTCCTAACAAAAGGATTGCTGTTGCTTTGAATAATATCTTCTTTGGCGTTTTTTAATCAGGAAGTGATAAACTTATTGTTTACCTTGTCTGGAAATGTTTGTAACCAATGCATTTGCATTCTTTGTCATATTTATTTTAAAAACAATTATTTTATTGTACAAAAAATGTGACTTTCCAATTACAAAGTTCCTAGAGATAGCAGTCTACTTGAAAACAATATGACAACAAAGCATCTTCAATGTGTTTTGATTGAAAACAACTTCGTAACGACACATTACGTTGATAAGCAAATACCTGATCTACGTAATGGTGAAGTGTATGTTACGTAATAACATATGAAAGGTAAAAAAGCGATATTATAATAAATATTAAAACGTCGGGAATGAAAACAGTAGGCTGTAAATTCACATAAAATTAAGGTAAACAAAACAGAACAATTCTGTAATTCGATTTTACAGTAGACTTTTGTAAACTAATTTACATGCAAAAACTGTAAAGAAAAAACAAACCCTTAATGTTTTTTCATGATTACAGTCTGGCTGTAAAAAAAACATTATTTGGTTGGAAAAAAATTTGCCATAAAAATTATGTAAATTTACAGAGAAATTTTTTAACAGTTTGGAATGTTTGTCTAGCATGAGCAGAGAGTCGCTCATTGGAAACAACACTCTCGTTTACCCTCTTTGAGTTAACACAACTCTTTACTATATGACCTAACTTAATTAGCGAAGGCTGCTGATGACGTCATCCTAACAAGGCAAACTTGTTGAAATTTCGACAATAAAAGGAGGTCAATTCCGTCCAAGGTAAAATTTACGGTCAACGACGAACATTATTACGCGATTAAAGAAATTAAATTAAAGATGGAGTCCATCATGGAAGGATATATATGTATGACTTAAACACGGATCCGGAAAGCAAGTGATGGTCTGATTTCAGCTGCCCAAAACTGGGGTTTATCACCTCTTAATCTTTCAGTTTCCGTGCTTACCTGTATCATGGATGGTTGTAAACTAAATTGTATCTTAATTTCTTCAATTTCACTGAATATAAGGTTGTGGCTTCTGTTCTATTCAGCCAGTCTAGAGCAGGACCACCCAGTGTTTGCCCTTTGGAGGGCGTACTTGTCCTTTTGGGACGTTAAGCTCCTTCAGGGAGCAGAACTCCTCCGGGAGTAATCGTTTGGTTTTCGCCCCTTGGCTCTTCGCCAGAGAGTTGTGGGGACTTTTAGAAAAATTTCTTCAATTTCACTGAATATAAGGGTTTAAAGTTCATGTAGTTAGTAACAATAAATGAAGACGATTTAAGGCTAATGGGCTCCACTAAGGGCTGCATACAGTCACTTAAAACAAGCGCTCATCGGATTCGACTATACCATACGGCTATAAATAATTAAGTTTTGGAAAATTCTCAGGAATATTGCAGTGTTCATCACCAAAGGGCATTCTATAGAAAAGGTGTTATAGAATTAAACGTTTTTCCAAATACTTTTTTGTGCCCTAGTTACTTTGTAAACACGTTTAGATGCTAAACACACCCGTCTAATTCCTAAACATTTCATTTTTAAACACGTTTAATCGATAAAACTTTTTAGTTTTATGTTAAACATGTTTAGAATTTAAACATGTTTACACAAAGAGGAAAAAATAAATGTCTAATTGGTAAACACGTTTTTAGAGTGGGTGTGTATTTGAGCCTATCAACGGAGTAGCGAGTTGGGCGATTGGGCGGACCCACAAAAATGAGGGATGAAAGAGGAAGAGGGAAAAAGAGAAGAAAGAAAAAAAGAGAAGAAAGAAAAATGAATTGGAGAGGGAAGAGGGAAGGCCGGTGGTATCACCAATAGCATCAAATGTATAGCACCATTTTGCATTTTGCCCACCGAGTGTTTGGTCTAACGGTAGAGCATCCGCCTCTCACGCGGAAGGCGCGGGTTCGATTCCCAGATCTGGTCATACCAAAGACTCTAAAAAAGGAACATACTGCCGTTGTGCGTGATGCTCAGCATAAGCATTGGAGTAGGGAAAACAAGCCAGTGAGCCACAACTGGAAAAGGTCGTGGCCGGCTCGACTTGAACCAATAGGTTGGAAACTGCTCTGTAAAACTCCATCTAACTAACTGACTGACTGGCTGACTGACTGACTGACTGACTGACTGACTGACTGACTGACTGACTGACTGACTGACTGACTGACTGACTGACTGACTGACTGACTGACTGACTGACTGACTGACTGACTGACTGACTGACTGACTGACTGACTGACTGACTGACTGACTGACTGACTGACTGACTGACTGACTGACTGACTGACTGACTGACTGACTGACTGAATGAATGAATGAATGAATGACTGACTGACTGACTGACTGACTAACCCACCCCCTTTAGGTGAAAATTTTCCAAAGGGGGAGGAACTCCTTCACTGAGACCCTACCCTAGAGTGGCGATCAGTTATCATTTCATTCACCACCTGCCCCCTGTGGGCTGGGGGTTGTAGAATATGCCCACGGTATTTCCCGCCTGTTGTAAGAGGTGACTGAAGGGGAACCAAATTTGGACTTGAACCGTACAGGAAAATAAATTTAAACTATGAACATTTTATGGAGTTTACTGACACTTTAAAACACATTCTTGTTTGGTGTATCGTTAAATCTCATCTAACTAACTATCCATGCACCACCTAAGATGAATTTTTGGTTATACGTTCATGAAGATGGTTAACCATCAAAAATTTTCCAAGCGAAGTTGGGGAACACGAAAAAATATATTTTCCGGGCTTCCAAGCCTTTAAACCATGTACCTACTTTAGCTCGCTTGCTTCATTCGAAGTCATGGAATTTTAAGTTGCAATCATCGGGTGTATTTAGAATTCAAGAAGGAAGGGACCAATTCCGGTCTCCACACGGGAAAAGTTTGCACCAATACACTTAAGACGGTGTTTATAAATTGAAAATTTTTTCTAAACATTTTTCCTTGATTTTTTTTACGATATTCTCAATTGGCACAGCTCTTTGATTGACAGCAATTTAAGAAATGCAGAGTACTGTAGCTCATATTACAAAGCATATACTGTGCTGAGAGTGTTTTGATTACACCAAGGAGTTGTCCCTGAAAACTCCCTGATTACACATTGGGATCTTGTATAGACGAATCCGATTAGCGCCTGTTTAAGTGACTGCATGCAGCCTTTAGTGGGGTACATCAGCCTTTAATCGTCTTCACTTATTGTCTACATGAATTTCAAATTCTCATATTCAGTGAAGTTTAGAAATCAAGATACACTTCAGTGTACAACCATCCATGGAACAGATGAAGAAGGAAGTTTAAAGATTAAAGGTGATGGACCCCAGTTATGGCCGACTAAAATCAGACCATCACAATCTGTCCGGATTCGTCTATACTTACCGTGAAGCAATAAACTAAGAATATGTCTGGATGAGTTTTGGACAGTTATGGGAGGGACTTAAGTAAGAATATTGAGAGAAATTAAACTGTTTGGCGGGTGAGAGGTTTAGGCCTATAAAGCAGTTTTCGGGAGGCAAAATTTATTGACTTCAAAATATGGGAGAAAATTTTCTTTTTCAGGAGGTGAAAACTGCATCTCATATTATATAGCTTTCGAAAGATACTTATTTTCAATGAAATTCAATTTTTTATTATTGAGGCGTAATGCATGATGGGAAATCTGTGGTATCATCGCGACACATTCATTTGATATTTCATTCAATTTATTTTTAATTTTGATATCGATGCAGGCAACATTGTTTGCTATGCCCTACATATGGTGTAGAGTTGTGATCTACAGGAAAAGATATCCAACTGTATCAAATTTCAAGGACTACCAAGACATTCAGATACAAAAAAGAGATTCTCACACAATGTTTCCACATTACATAACTTCCTGAGGCTTTGTTGAAAAGAAGATTAGTTATTTTTTAGCAAAAATAACCAATCTTTATGGTGAGATATCTCGGGTTGAAAAAAAAGGTATTGCAACAGAATTTGGTGGATAAGGTATAGAATATTTTTGTCCTTTTTACGAAACCCAAGTGAAATTGCCCTCAGAATGTGCCCTTTACGTTCCTTATAACTAACAGGTAGATCGATGGAATCAATCAACTATATACTTACGTTTTCTTTTCGCTAGCAGTCGTTCTTTCGGTGTCCCATTATGTTTGTCGGTGTTGTTCTTTTCTGGGTGGACGGCTGTTGAAGGGTCAGACACTTGAACGCACCGCCTCTTACCTGGGTTGCTAACGAATGCTTTATTTTTGTGCATGCTTGCAGATTCACTATGCTATCCTTTACATCAAGAAAACGGACATGTGTGCCTCACTGAAGAATTTGACGATGATAGGATTTTATTCTTGATGCTCTAATTTTTTTTTAAAGTATTGCGCTAATGAAATGAAGTTATTTCGTTGTACTTTGTGTTCTCTCCGTTACACGTTTTCGATGATGATTTATCCAGGAAGATTTAAGATAACTTTCAGAAATTCAACTTGGATATCATGGTGTGTCTTTTACTCTCACGTCGTAATCTGTAAAACTTTTTTGTAAGACCTTTTCGCCTCAGCTGACGGCATTAACAGAGGATTCCGAAGGTATAAATGAAACGGACGAATGAACACGTTGCAATATCTTTTGAAAAAAATTCAAGTAGTTGCTTTTTGTCTGAAGTAAGCTTCGTTTACAAGACACATGAAATATGAAGCTACTTAAAACTAGGAGCCAATAGTTATATCAGATCTTCAAAACGTCCCCATTTGAGGGTAAAATACATATTTTTATTTAGTGGTGAGAAAACTTTTATATTTCTAGTAAAATCTGGTAAAGTGCTGGCAATCTCTCAATTTAATATTTCGTAAATTGAAAAGATAAAGTTTGTATATCTTAAAAACATTCTTTTCACTTCCCTTTTTGTTCGAAAGAACGGCTGGAACAAGAGTCTATATGCTTTCAATCGCTCATAAGTGGTTGCGTGTCAAGAAGTTGTTTTTATAGTCTTATATTTCTGCCATCAGACCAAGATTGAAGAAAAGCAAACGATATCTGTTGAAAGAGAAAGAGAGATGGCAATGTTAAAGAGCAAAGACAGCCTCAAACTAATTTTGAATCAACTGAAAAATCCCGCAATTTTCATGATATTTCAATAAGTAAATGTTACGTACTCTTGCTAAACTAAGCAGTTAACCCTAGTAAATTTCACGACTGAGAACGAAAAATATGGTCACATGATTCTCAAGAGCCATTCATGAAAAAGGGTAGTCTACTACATTAATTTAAGTTGGAATGAATGCATTTTGCCGTTAATTAAAGGTCAATAGCTGTCACCCAAAACTATTTTCTTCTCACGTCTCTTCAAAGTATCTTTCAAAATAATTTAGGAAATTATGAGTGCATATTCAAGATAAGCTTATCAGTTACTTCAAGCAAATTTTTACGTTTGATTTAAAAAAAGTATTGTGTTATGGCTCCCAAGAACCAATCAAGAAACAGCCTGATAGTCTACTCCACTACTTCAGGCAGGGGTGACTGCATCCCCCCGGCATGCAAGATGAAAGTATCCTATCGTAATACGTGGTATAACATGTATAGTATAGCTTGTCCAGTTGTGACTGTCTGTAGCTGATGAATAATTGTCCTTGAAGGGCAAAAGGCAGAAAAAACTTGTTTTGAAGCAACTGCTAAATCTCACCAATTTCCATTTATCGTTTTAAAAGAACTTACATATTGCATATTCAATGTACACTGAAAAGTTACGCATAGTAATTCATTTTCACAAAAGACGAAATTATTGTGACATGATTCTCAACAGAGGCGTGGGGTTGAAGGGGAACTTGCCCTCCCAATTTGGGCAAAAACAGTTGCTCCATTTGGGCACATCATGAGCAAAACATGATAAATGGTGCCATAATTCGGGAAAATTACTCTTGCCCCACCCCTCACAAAATATCGTCCCCGTACGCCAATGATAATCATGAAACAGGGTAGTCTAGTACTTCCTTCAATTAATTTGGGATGACTGTACTTTCCCTTTAAGCCAGGAAATCATGCAGATCTAAATCGATTCGTTAATTTTCAACTTTCGGTGAAAATCACGCTCATCATAACGGAAGACTCGAAAAAAAAAAAAACGGAAGAAGCAAATATGCAGATCTCACATAATGTAATGAGTAGACTGTAGACAAACGGTCGTCTGTAATCGACGATAGTGCAATTTGATCAAGATTCTTTTCCGAACACGTATAACCAAAAATTCCGGTACCTTATTGAAGGATCACGAACCCTTTTCGCTCCGAGGTTGAAATTTAATATCACCGAGAGATTCGACACACGAAATTATCCCATTTCCGCAGCTTACAAACACGGCGATCATCGCATAAATTGAAATGACATACGTATCGTGTAAGCAATTTAAGAAAAATGCATTTGACTGTGTAAACTTTAAACTTTGAAGTGCAGACCATCGAATATATGTCGCAGAATCTAAGGCCGCTTTGGATTGTAGAAGAAATGGCGTAGTGTGAAAGCTTTGAATTTTACTACAAATTATAATTTCATAACGGACATGTTCTTTTTGAAAAAGACGCTGCAAGTGGACAGAAAAGAATTACCCCGCCCCCTCAGTACATTTCCCATGTAGGTCACTACAGGATTCCATTTTAAGGGCAATCGCCAAAAGTAGGGTTTTGACAAAAGATAAAAAAAATCTCAATTTGTTCTTCTCTTTGTTTGATTAATATAAAATTCAAAAGTTGCAGAGTAGTTAATATTACGCAGCATGCACCTTGAGTGTTCTGATTACAATTCAGGGACTTCCATACTGAGCAGGATACGCCCTTGAGCGAATAAACTTGGATTGCGTCTGCACAAGAAGGAGTTTAAACAGTTGTGGGAGGGGTTTCAAGTAGGCCTACATAGTTGGCAGATTTGAAATGTCTGGGGTAACTGGCAAAATACTCTCCCACTTTGGACAAAAATATTTACTTCATTTGGGCAAATGAGATGGCCAAGAAAATAATAATACTCTTTGGTTGGCCATGGCTACTATACCCACTCTCTCTCTTTTAATGCAACAAATGTTGAACCTGTTCTTTAATTTATTTTTACAAACGACACAGTGGTATAAAATATCGAGCAAACTTGGACAAAACTTACAGTGCTTTGCAAAAGTTATTCCTGTCTCGGAAATATTTGACCCATAGCCCGCTCTTCTAAGTTCAGAATATATGGCTTCTAAAAACCATTCGGCAATCTGGCTTTACTTCTAGCCATTCAAACAGTCCCGTGTCCTTTCAGAATTTTTGCTTTTACTCAAGAGGAAATCAATTTGCCATTTTGTCGTGAACTGTACCTAAAGGGACTTTTCCTAAAACGTTTTCATACCTCAAAACTAACTTTTATGACCATCTCTATATGATGAGCTTCATAGTCAAACCCTGAGCTAGAAGTTAATAAACGTATTTCTTTATCAATCGTAGCTATTTTGATCATAAACAGTTGTAACTCAAGCGTTGATGTAAGTGCTGAGTTCACAACTTTGAACCCCAAGTCATTAGAACATTCATGTTCAGTGAACCACAGTGACTTATCCACAGAGATGTGTGCACCCTCGGGGCACATTTAACAGGAATAGATTTCCTCACCGCGTTTTTAGCGTGGTTAAACGAATCACCCAACCATCTATGGGGAAAACGCACTGCATAGGAATGCGGAGGAAATTAGTTTTGACGCTACCCCAAGATACGTTTTAAATTAATGGCTTCACAGTTACTGACTGCTAATGAAATCGATAGACACACTTTTAATTCAAAGGCGTTGTTGTCGGAAGAGTGCACGTTAAACGCCGAACTTGCCGACAGAACGCCAGAGGTACTTTTATCTATAGGTGGCAGTCCTGGCGAATGGTGTACAAGGAGCTTGCTGTGAAACCGATGTGATCAACCTAGGGGAATGTAAGGTGCCAACGAAACAAAGGAGGAAGGTGGGTGACAGTAGTGCTATTGGAGACGGAAATTGAGGATCTTTAACTGTGAAGCAAATTGTCAAATTTATCATTCCCTAATCGTCCGTGAGATGATGGTACCATTGAAAACACAGTTAAAGTCACTCATAAAATGTACACCACGAAACATATTTGCTCCGGTTTCCAGATGGAAACCATTTTTAACCAGGGTGACCTTTATTTTTAAGAGCCTATCAGGGGCTTTTGGGAATACAAAATGAAACGGGGATTTAGAAACATGGTTGAGTAAAACAGTTCCCTCTTTTCTTCTTAGCCGTGGTGCATGTATAAATAGTTTCTTGTGTCAAATATTGCACCGAAATGTACCTCAGTTCATTTCGAAAAGCAAAGAAAAATCGGAAGGGGGAGGGGAAGCCCCATTACAAGGACAGCTACATAGCAATCAGATCTTGTCAGTGTACCCCTCTGCGGGATCTTCCTGGGTGTACGTCACAAGGGAAATTTGTTGGCAAGTTGACACTAAGTGGAGAGGTTTTCAAAAGAAAAAAGGGACCGTTATTGAAAAGTTCAAGAATGGTATTAAGATAAAAATTTATTGTGCAAAAAAGTGAGTGAAAAGCAAACTTGGACATTTTACGTCTCGGCTCAGACATGGCCCGTAAAGATCGGGGTTGGACCATTGGATTCATATTTCCTGCACTCTAGAAACATTCGGTTCAAATTGAACCGGAAAAGGATCAAATGGGCACTGGATCTAAAAAGGCTCAAATATTGGACGAGTTTCTGTTCAAAATGAACCAAAACAACTACTCAACTATTCGATCCTGTTTTGGGTCAGTGACCTTTTGATCTTTTTCTCGTTCAATTAGAACCGGATGTTTTTGGAGTTTGTTTTGTGTAATAGGTCAGATTAGCAGCTCAATGTTTAGATAAGTTATAACGCCTTAATTTTTTACCTTCTGGTCTGGTTCAGCTTTGTAAGAGGAATATATCATTAAAAATTCAGAGCTCAGGGACAAGGTAACGAAGACCAGAATGGATATACCAAATAACTATTTTCTCCTTTAGATTGTAATAACATCATTTTTCAAGTAAAGCCTATAGGCCTATGTAACGCTTGAAGAACGCCTTTTTTATATTTTTTCTGGTATTGCAGCGCGAAATCGTAGAACTAGATAGCTTTTCCATAAATGTCTCTCAGTTACGAAGGCTACCCATCAACTATTTGTTAAACATTTCAGTTTCGAGGGAAGTGTGAAATATTATTTGAGCTCTATACTACAACTTCACAACTCCACTCCAAGGATTACGAACGTAATAAATTGCAAGATCTACCCATGAATGTCTAATAAGATGAACTGATCATCATAATCGGTTACGGGTGATGTCTTGAATAGACTTTTTCAAATAGATGGATTGTGCAAACTTAGGTAATCTATGGCGATGTTCGTCGTCTTTCGATTTCGTTTAGAAGATATAATTATTCGGTCGTGTCATCACTGCATGACTGAACAGAGACCGAGCAAAGATGTTGCTGTTTATTATAGCTTATGACACCTATATACGATAGGTATTTGAAGCAGACTTATATGGGATCGAGTTGAAAGCCTCGCGATAGGTTTTTCGTTCCGTCGCAGTAGGAAAGGTAGCTGTCACAGCGTCAAATAATTATCGTTACTTCACTTTTAAAAACCAACGGTGAATTACCCGCACACTCCAGGTACATATAACCAGGAATGGGGTGAATTTATCACTTGGGATTTTTCGAGTGTTGAACTATGCTTTGCAAACTAACAGTATATAGGCTATATTTGCATTGCTGCATGGGTACAAAAATGCTAATACGAAAATAAGCGGCCAACTGTTGGGGCCATTGGCTTGTAAGATGAGATTGGATAACCAACAGGATGCACCTATATGTGTGATATAGACGAATCCGATTAGCGTTTGTTTTTAGTGACTGTGGGCCGCCATTAGTGGGGTCCATCAGCCTAAAATCGTCTGTATTTATTGTTTACATTAATCTTAAACCCTTATATTTAGTGACATTGGAGAATTTATGATACAAATTAATGTACAACGATCTATGGTAGAGGTAAGCAAGGAAATCGAAAGATTTAAAGGTGATGGACCCCAGTTATGGCCGACTGAAATCAGACCATCACTTGCTGTCCGGATCATTCGTGTATAGTGTTAATAGGATCGTAAGGTAAAGTTTAAAAGGGAAATGCAGTCCACTAACGTACATTAGTAAAGTAGACTGTCCAGTTTTATGATTGGCTCAATCAAGAGTAACATGACGATACCTTTTTTTCTCAAATGGGAATTTTGCTCAGAGTTACTGCTTCGTTTAAATTGACTATACAATATTTAAATACTAAAATATTTTGAAAACTACTTTGAAGAAAAATAAGAAGAAAACTGAGATTTAGCTATTGCTTCAAAATCAAGATTGGCTTTTGTAGTGCATGAGTTGAAATGTGTTTTTTTTTACTACATAATTTGTGGTTATTTACCTAAAGGGAGATTTGACTTGTATCCAGACGAGGTACTGAAGGTTTCGTCGAAAACTTCTCTGGAAACTATCTTTAAGGGGGGAACATACTACATGCAGTAGTAATTTTGATCTTCTGTGGTAGGTTTCACCACGCGCTTTTTTTAAACTGTCTGTAGCCTTAAGGAGAAACATCTGCTTCATTTTAATTCGAATATTTTATCCGTTCACGCTTTTTGTCTTAAAGCTTATTAACTGCAACAAGATTTAAATATAACACGGTAAATGTGCTGTGTGCACTGATGTATTAGTGTTAAGGCTGATGTCATGTAAAGCCAATTCAACAAAAACAACGAATGTGATTCCTCCTGTTATGAAGGTCACATCAACTTATCTACTTGCCTCATAGTACGGTGGTTACAGTCAGTACCCAAAACACTGTTCAGTAAACTATCATCTCACTTTACAAGAGACAGGGAGGATGCAGTTATTTGCTTCAACTGTCAGGACGTCATTACGCCAGTGAGAGTTCACGGGGAACCCTTTTGAACTTGCTCGTTTCCAATGCATAACTGCAGCCATACCGACGGATTTTCTATTATTTGAGCAGGGCGCTGAGCGGCAGCTCCCTGATTTGGGAATCATTTCATTAATTTATTTTCATCAATTTATTACAAAGTATAATTAAAAATCATCTGTCTCGGTTTTACGAAAATTTCAAGCCTTCTTTACCCGTTTACGGCAGATTTAAGATAAGATTTTAAGCATCAAAAAGGCAATACATCCCACGGTAAAACTAGAAAAGAATAATTCGACAATTTTTCCAAGGAATTAAGTCGAATTTTGTAAGACTTGTTGTAGGAACGAGAGCGTTTTGTTTATCCGGCGATTTAGAGGATGTGCGGGATTGTAGGTACATGCCACCAAACTGTTTGCACCTAATATACCTCATGATTGTACTCCACAGGTAGAGTGTGTGTGTGTAGCTCATCAAATTACCATTTCAAACGGTGCCTTAAACAGACATTTTTCACAAATGTCATGAATTGGGTATTCAATTAAATTTAACAACCCTCAGTGAGTGAGCAATTAAGTGGAATATCAATTTTTCATTTTTTTTTTTCGTTTAAATAAAGCTCTCTGAAACTGATGAATAAAGTTGGCAGGTATTTGTGTACTTTTTGTGAAACTGAAGTGGTAACTTTTTTGGGTACAGAACAAATTCTTTTTGGAAGACAATTTATCCTTTCACAGGAAGTCTTCTTTTTCATTGTTCTTCATTTTAAATATTATATCTTCAGTTGGAGGTTTAAAAATCAAAAGCCGGACGTGTTTGAGTTTTATAAAAAAAAAATAATTTTATTTCGAAAGTAAAAAAAAACATATTTGTTCGAAAGAAGATGTAGCCCGAACGCGTAAATAGATATAACTTAACTTCGGGAACTGAACCAGTGCTTAGCTTGTAATTTAAAATTTTAACATGATGATCTGTATATAAAAAGAAACATGTTTCTATTATTTTGATGTAAAAAAAATAAAAAAAAAAGTATTACCGTCTTTAATCTTGCCGATAATCTTCGTCACAATTTCAGGTAGCTGTCTCACAATCCTATATAGATATACCTACAATTTTACGAGTGAAATAAGTGCATATAAAAAGGAGTAATAAGATTTTGATTTGTACATTTTTTACAACTTTATTTCTGCACCAGATTTTGAAATTGATTTATAACTCACAAAAAGTAGTCCATGATCACGTTCTAACATTGTAATTGGCTACAGTGCTTTTCGTAGAGGCTGTCCAGTCTTTCATCTGTGTGAAAATTTTGTTACCCGACAAATAGTCAGAGATTTTCGTCCAAAACAGTGGTTAAAGCAAAACAGGTTGAAGTCTCCTTTCAACCTAAAATACCTCTTCAATGATTCTTTATTCTCATAAACATTCATAAAACGGGAAAACGAGGTCTGTCAAACTCTGTCTCTTTAAAAAAAAGAAATGACAGGGCAGTCCCCCCCCCCCCCGCCACCAAAATCCCATTTAAACCATTTTTAGGGGTTAGGTTTGCAGATGAAAATTTACCATTGCTCCAAATTTAACCGTGTCGTCACTCACGACCACCAGTCCACCGCGCAGTCCACTGACTGTCGTATGTTATATCATTTAAAGTATCCTGCTACGACATACGAGTGGCCCCTACTTCATGTCCTCTTTTCTTTGCTTATATCACACCTCTATCACGGAATGTTGCTTTCGACTGTCAAATAGTTTAAGCCCCAAAACATAAATTTTTCAGCATGTATCTAATGCGATCGAAAAAAAAAACTGCTCCAGACATTTTATATCAACTGCTGTAAAAATAATGAAACAGAATAGCGTACGAGCATGGAGACTCCTCTGGCACTGATTGTGGGGAGTTTTGACGCTGGCAAATGATGAACAGAACAGACAACTCATTTCAGTAAGATATTCCCCGGCATCTTTTTTGATTTGTTGATAGTCGGGGTAAATAATTTAAAACCCCTACAGCTATATAAGCTTCTTACAATAATGTTTAATTGCAGTTAAACCAAGACTGAAGCCAATAGCACAAACGCTGTTGTATATTTCAACATTCAGCAGGATTCTCATTATTTTGAGTGCAGTTTGAATGGGATAATTATGCTTTGGTATATCTAGTGCAGATTACATCTTTAATGCAAAAGGCACGAGGGAAGTAACGGCTCCCTAAGCGTTAGAGTGTGGGCTGGTAAGGAGCTATGGACGCGTGTAGATTGGGGGGGGGGGGGGGGGAGCTGATCAATCTTTCATGACGGATTGTAGGCGAGTCTAACTTGATGCAAAAAATTTCAATTGCATAAATTCATTTTGCGTTTCATATGCCAAGTTAATAATAAAAACAATAAAAATAAACCTACATTCCAGTAGGACTTTTGCCAATAATAATAGCTTGTCAGCCAGCTGTAATATTTCACATATTTCAATAAGACTATACGACTTATGTGAGCAGCTTCACAGAAGATCATAAAAAGCCGGGTCCTAATATTTGCTCACCTTTAATAAACTCTATCTGATTACGTACAGGTCAACGGCTCTTTAGCTTTCCCCCGTCTCTTATCCTTCAATATCCACGTGACATTTTAAAATGATTGTGAAAATGCTGAAATGGCGGAAGATTTACGGATTTTAACTTTGGCATTTGGATGATTTTAAAGGAATGGATTACAATTGTATCCGTCAGTGCTCCATGTTAGTTGAGGCTATTCGAATGATTGCTACGTTGTGGTGATATGGGTACTCCCATAATATCTAAAACACTGAGACATTTTTAATAACAAATTTAAAATACAGGTGTTGGTGGGAAAAGTAAGTAGACAGCATACTTGCCTATAATACTTTCAAAGGCGACTTTATGTGCAGATGACCATGACGAAGTTTTTCATAGTATGAGGTGCGTACGATATCCAGTAGGTCCCATGATTTGAAGCTTATAATTTCATTACCCGTACAATTTAGTACTTATGCTTTTACTTAGACCCGTCGTCGGGTTGGGCAGGATGCCAGGTGCTCAAATGAAATTGAGTAGACTTTATGCTGGAAGAGGCACCTGTGGGGATGATTTAAGAGGGCACAGTGTAATTGAAAATACAGGTGTGAAAAAGAGATAAAATAGAGTGCGTCATCCAATTCCTCTACCAAATTACACACACATTGGTGTTCTGTGTGATGTTTTGGGTTAGCGTGGCATGAATATTGTGGATTGCCGGTTCCAGGCCGAAGCCAACATTTTCCCTCAGTCTTTCTTGTGCATGTTATCAGTGGCCTCGGTATAACTCAGTGTGTCAAACTGTTAGGTGCAGTTTTAGGGTGTATGACTACATGTCTTACCATCTTCGTTCAAGTCCTAATCTTCTCATCCCAAACAGTTCCAGTTCTCCTAACCTCCTTACTCAACCTCTTTGAACAAATGTCTAAAATTCATCCTCATCCAGAGACAATCTCCGTTAATTGCCGCAGGGTGAGTACACAAGACCCCAAATATGTAATCGAAACACTTTTAGTACAGTACATGATGTATCAATATGAGCTACAGTATTCTGCATTCTTTGAAGCTATTAATGAATTGAATTTTGTCAGTCTGTGGTTTGTCTACTGATTTGATTCTTTAATAACACGATTATAGATTTATCAGTTGTGGGGATTTTCAAGAAAAGCACTAGATATCTCGTCTGCTAGAAGGCTGGATGCTGTTTTAGTGGCACACCCGGATCCAGGAGGGGTGTTTTCCGGCCTCATCCTCCTATTTCGTCACTTCAACAATAAAAGTTAGCCTAATATTAATCTAAGAAAATTTTCAAGGGTGCTTTATCAGACTTTAGGCCTTTACTAAATACATTAACCGTGATATGATTACTATAGTCAGGGTCGGCAAGTTAGCCCGCGTGCGTGTTCGCCCATATTGGCTGTGAACGGTCGGTGCAGGTCATGATGTCTCTTTATTGTATAGAGCAGCTAGGGCACAGATGTTTCGAACAACTGACCAAATTAGGCTGCTGTGGCCAGATGTTGGTCCGCCGTGGTGCAGAAGGTGTATTATGCGAAGGTGGCTTCTCACCGCTTCCACCGTCTTCACCCACTAGATTGACCAATCTGCCCTTTTTAAATTCAAATTTGCCCGAGTACCATTGCGGTGCTGAACGACTTCTCGGCGCAACCAACATGTCCCCTACATCTCTGTTTTTGTCGACAAAAATGTCAATTTGTGTTTAGTATTAAGTCCAAAAATGAAATTTTAAATGTTACAATACCTCATTCAAGACATAAGAGGGCCGAAAATGGAGCAAATCGAACTTTTTCGAGCGTTGAACAGAATGAAGCAGGCCGCGTCGCACTTGGTCCTCTGGTTGGCGTTTGGTATAGAGGGACAGTGATCAATCCAACTGGCCAAAACAAAACTTGAGACCCATCTTAAAATTTTTGACAGTTTTAGAGGAAGAAAAATATTTCCTTGGTGTTATTTTTAATGCGAAACGTAGGGGTTTAATCCGCCTATAGTTGCTGATGGTCTAAACGGAAAACAAGCTAATTTTCGTTGATTTTGCTTTTCGACGCGTATTTTTTATTTCATAGACATGGGTTATGATTTTAGGAAAAACGTACGAAATTTGGGTTAATTCGGTTCTGCAAAGGGTCGTGTAGCTTCCAACTCAAGTCAGTAAGGGCACATATGTACTTAGCCTGTTAAAACAATCTTTGGACAACTTCAAGCAGGGGCGTCGATTTGATTTTCAAGGTAGGGGAGGGTGGGGTGGGCATCTGGCCTATTTTTTTCCTGTCCTGGTAAGCTGTATACAACGGCGAAGCTATACATTTTTGCGGGAAGGGGGGTGACCAAGCATCTAAATTTTAAGATTTTTTTCAGATGTGAACACCACTGTACTATAGGGACGTAATTTGCAGCGCGGGAAGCGTGCTGAATTTTTTACCCTTTTATAAATTTGTGAAAATATACAGCTTGTATTGCAGAAAAGTTTGGATTATGGGTTTCAAGTATAAGGAAATTTGAAAAATTGGGAATTACTGAAGTATTTGCATTTCCTATTGTCTGAGATTGAGTGCCGACCAAATATCGTTGTTGCTACATAATGTTATCCAGCACGTACAAAATGAGGCTCTCCGGCGAAATTATTATCGTCAATGGGGTTTTGCAAATTAAAAATGTGGAATTATTTATACCGAAAATCGATTGTAATCAGTAGAGCACACCTTTCATACCTAGCCTTGGTAGTACCTAACTCGTAAGTTTCGGGTCACAAAAAGTGGGGCGGGGGAACTTTTACGTCAGTGTCCCCTCCAGGCCAAAAATGGGGGTTATGTCCCCCTCCCCCATCCCAATCGACGCCCATGACTTCAAGTAAAGGCAACTTATTTCTTCATGTTTTTTAGAATCTGCATTTTGGTTTCCCATCGACCTTGCAAAAATATGAAAAGGACTACGCCGAGTTGCAAAGTCGATATTGACTATGATATCAAGCTGTCAATCAGTTACGATTGACCGGCCACCTTGATTTTTACCCTACTGATTGAGACATTTGTTTTCTTACAAAAGCAAAACCGACGACCGTTCAGTACAATTATATCAGTTCCCACGTAAATATTCAGTACCTTCGCGATGCTCTCATTGACTGAAAACACGTACGAACTTGTCTAGTACATCAAGATAAGAAGCTGTACATAGCTATCTAAGAAGTGCTTTCTCATGAGTTGCTGTTTTCTTCTTTATGACCGACTTGCCTGCTAAACCAGGGAGGCGTAACTCTAATCACACCTCTGTGGCTAAACTAATACAAATTACGTCACTGTTAGCATTGAACGATAAAATATAAATTACGATGGTAGGCCTATGCCTGCATGTACAGTAAGTCTCTTCGGCCTATAGGCCCATACTCAGCGCTGGATTTGCTACAAAATACAAGTGGCCGCGGGGGTGTTTATTACAGAACATGAAGGTATGTTTAGTATTGATCACTTGTCATTATAAATCCTCAAGTCCATAGAACTTCTACATCTTTAGTAACTTTCTAGGGGCCAAACGGTGATCTCTGACAAATATCCTCCCGGGAAATACATAACTGTCGTTTTCATATCATTGAAGTTTAGATTTTCCGCTCCAACTGATGATGGTGCTCCGCTACGAGATCGTTCCGGATGTTTAGCATCCCCCCCCCCCCCCCTCGAAATTCCTGATATGTTTTGAGTGAAGGAGTGTAAAGACGTATATGAGCTTTTCTTTCTTTAAGTGCGTAATTTAAATTTCAGTTCCTGTAATGTAAGAGACCTATTTAAAAACCATAAATGTATTATGCATGACGAAATCAGTAAACTGGATTTTCAGGTCCATCTACTAATTCTTTTCATTGGCTCTTTGAGAACACCCCCTTTAATTACACATATAACAATCAGTACTTGCAAGTTATAAACGAGTTCGAAGTTTATATCTGCGCATGCGTGAGTAATCTTTCTGTTCAGGACAACTGGTAAAAACAACTAAGCGCTGCCCTGACGCGCATAGCACACTGTTTTAAGAGTGTTAACATCCCGCCATCAGCTTGAACACACGCAAAAGTTTTACCCGTTGACCTTTGATAATTACGTAATACTGCTCCATGGAGAAACTTTGAACTGGTTTATTGTTTAAGTTCATCCCAATGAGGAAGACCCACTTTTACACCAAGGCTTCTGTTGGAGGAAAGGATTACAGCCCCCAACGGGCTCCTTACGAAGGCAGCCGAACTATACGATTGAAAAACTTCAAACAAAGTTTTTGCCCTTTGACCCTTTATTGAACGCACACACATACGATCGAAAGGTACAGCGTGACGTAAAAGTGACGTAATTTTCTCCTGTCTCTCTTTCTCTCTATAAAACAATGTCGGAGCTATGATGATGTTATGTGACGTGCTGTTGTGTAATGTAATGGTTCAATCTATAATACAAAGAAAAAATATTTTGCTAACAAGCTACTGCCTGCAAATCATATATTCATAAATTGGAATGTCATATTTTCAAACACACACTAAAGGAGTTACACTTTATCATCAAATAATATTGAATATTATAGGCTTGACCTAAAAGATGAGTTATTTCTGTCCAATTACCCCGCTCAGTCTGAAGACCCTGAGTATGTTAGACGGTTAACGCCTAGAGTATAATTTAATGAATTATTCACTGGATGAATAGCTACAATCCAAGTTAACATCTCAATTACGGTATGTTTTGTATGAATAACAATATTTACATTTTGGTAATACATATATAGGCATACATATGACAGAAATCGATAAAAGACTTACGACATTCGGGCCTGTCCAACTGCTTCGTGTCGCTGTTACGCTTGATCTGATACCGAAAGGTTGGCTCGGAATTTAAGGTATTATGTCTGGCCCTACTATTTACTTAAAGTTCCTTCCACCAGTGCCGTCGGAAGGTATTTTCGATTGGGGGGCTGACTCGGGCTGACTGTCTAAGCGGAGCGCCACCATCGGTTGGCGCGGAGCGTACAGAAAATTTTGAAAAATCCCAACCCCTCAGACAGCTGGAAATAAATTTCCTGGGCTTGTTAATAGTATCTAAGCAGTCCTTATTTTGACCTTTCGTTGTAATAAAATGCTCACTTCCAAAAAAGAAACAAAAAAAAAACATATATGGCAAAATTATTGGGGGGGGGGGGCTGCAGCCCCCTAGCCCCCCCTCCCCGCTTCCGACGGCCCTGTCCACCGAAAGAGGAGGAAAGCGCCCTCAGTTTTGCAATTATTTATTCTGGTTAACAGCTTCACTAAGCCGACGATCGCGTTCCCTACCACGTGTCAGGGGCGTAGAAGTGGTTTGCGGATTGGGGAAAAATTTTCTAACATACGGAACCTCAGATCCTGTCCGTGACCGGATTCGTGTGTAAGCAGTGCACCCCACGAACGCACAAATACACCTGCTTTACACACACTGTGAAACACGTGTACACCGGCATTGACTCGCATATACACAAAACACAGATTGATTGCGCACACAATGCAGCATTATGGCCTTAAAATAGGCTTAAAATTGACGTTTTCTACAAGCTCTAAAACCATATGTACACGACAATGTTACATTTTGTTTACTCTGCCTGTTTATTTTTTACTTTTGAATCTGTCCTATTTTTCAAGGGCAAAAATATGTTTTCCCCCAATACCTTCATTTGGAGCGATTATCCCCCTGCCGCAGGATCGACGCCCCTGCATTGTGCCCCTTCTTCTAGAGTTCATGCCATCTCCCTTAGTGACAATTTCTGGCTAAGGGCTTGAGTGGAAAGGCTGTAGTTGAGTCCGGACTAGGACTCGTGATTTCAGAATTTACAGGACTCGGCCTGACAGGTTGTTTTTTTCCCAATTGAGAAAGTACATGGACTTGAGTCTAGTTCCGACTTTGGTCCTTTGAAAGGTGAAAATTGCCGGACTCGTGAATTGGACTCTCCGCATTCGACTTCAAAAGTACTCAGTGGTGCACATGTAAAATGCTGAATCAATTTTTGAGCTTATGGACCCAGTTGTAATTTTAACCACGGCCGGAAGTCATGTTTATGAATTATTGTGCAGAAAATGAACAATGGATTTTGATTTTGTTTGCGGCTGTGAATTCAGTTTCCCAAAGCGTAGAAGAAATCCGTCGATGAAAGGAAACTAAAAAATGATTTTGAGCTGAGGGTGAAGATTAGCACTAGATAAATGCCACTCATGATTTAGTCAGATTACATAAGTACTTCAAAATAACACAGGCCTACTCAAAAAGTAACATTCACCATACACACTTTATAACACCTATGCATCTATGCGTCAATGAGCAAAACCAGTGGCCACGATCCCACTCTCATCTGTGACGTCAGTCACGAGTAGGCGTTTTGACAAACACACTGAAGGTAGCCGGGTATTATTTAAATGTTCTTTATAGTAGAGGCAAGACATGCTTAAACGGGTAGTAATCGTAATATTCATTGTCAATTTCATAGATAGTGGGATATATCATCTAAGGACTACTTGCTTGCCTATCATACTATACATCGCCATCTGCAAATGACAATCTGTCGGCATTGAAATGTCTAAAAGGGAGAATAAGATTTATCATACACTCTAAAAACACCTGGTTTAAATTTAACCAGGATCGGTGTTCTGTTTACCCCAACATAATCCTGGTTAACTTTCAACACAAATCCTGGTTAAACTAACACAACTTCTGGTTAAATTAACACAAATTCTGGTTAAAAATAACTAGGATTAGAGTCAGTTTAACCAGGAGTTGCGTTAAAATTTAACCAGGATTATGTTGGAGTAAATAGAACGCCGATCCTGGTTAAATTTAACCCCGGTGTTTTTAGAGTGTAGCAATGGCTCAAATGATGAAAATTTAATGCGCTGGCTTTCAATTAACTTTTATTCTATGGAAAATTTTCGGAATTGTGTTTTTGTACTTGAGACCTACTCCTGTCACCCCAAACAGTTCCAATTCTCCTAGGGTACAAACTTAAGCCCCTCCCACAATTGTCTAAAACTCATCCTCATTCAAATACAATCCCAGGCTATTGCCTCAGGGCTAGTATAGGCCTACAACACACCAATGTGAAATCGAAACTCCCCCATTACAGCTGTGTAGTGTATTGTGTAATGCCGTGTAATATGAGTGACAGTGCTCCGCATTTTTTGGAACTTGCTGTCAATCAAAGAGCTTTACCAATTGAGAATATTTATGGACGACTTGTAGTTTGGGGTGAGAGTTGATTGCCTTCAGACTTCACCGGTGACAGAATAGTAAATGCTCTTGGCCTCCTATCAGCCTTTTTGTAAAATCGAAATGCAATATTCAAGACACTTTTTATGGACACATATTCGATATTTCCATTTGTTTGGGCCTGTAAAGTATGAAACTGATATGGAATGGAGAAATGACGTGAAGTACTCGCAAATGAGTGCGAGAGGGACATGATGTCTTGAAACAGGTTTGGGTGAATGCTGATTCCTTTCGAATTTAAGAGGAAACCCAACAGAAGTGAATTCAAAGTGCGAGTTACGTGACGCGCTGCCGCTTAACTAAAACAAAGACACAATGGCATGTGTATATACAGGCCTTTGTGTTTTTGTGGCCCTCGAGGGCTATTCATAAATTAAGATCCTGCTTAAAAGATCCAGTTATTTTTAAATACATTTTAATTGGAAAAATTGAGACATTAAGAAGGAGAAACTTTGTCAATCAACCAGTTACTGCAAGTGATATAATGCCATTTATGTTCCTCCCGTTAGTAGCTCGAATTACTTTAACATGCAACTAGAACCTAAATTAAAACTCCGAAGTCGTATGTTCTCTGTCTATTGAAGATAATTTAACGATGGCTGAGCATCTTGCACAAAGGAAATGAGCCGTAAAACCTAATGAATGACTGACTCACTAAGTAACTGAAGGACTCACTGACTGACTGAACGACAGACTAACTTACATACCTACTAACTGACTAATTAGCTAACTAATTAACAACTAATTTGCCGGTCATTTGTGGGGTCCATCTTCTCATTGCTTTCTTCTACCTGTACCATCATGTTTTCATTTCAAAATCTGAACTTAAAGGCCCAATTTTTTCACCCCAAACAGCACCAATTCTCCTAACCTTCTTACCCAGCCCATCCCACAATTGTCTCAGTAAAATTCATCCTCATCCAGACACAATCTGAGTTTATTGCCTCAGGGTGAGTATAAAAAGCTCAACGTGTTTAATCAAAACAATCTAGTACAGTTCATGCTGTGTAATAAAAGCTTGTGTACTCTGCATCGTTCGAATTAGCTGTCAATCAAAGAGCTGGGCCAATTGAGAATTTCGGTAAACCCCAACAAGAATTGTAGTTTGGTGTGAGAGGATTGGTCCTTTAAGCTATTATCGGGTTCTAGATGTTTACAGCCATATGTGGTACTGGTAACAAAAATGATAACTAGAATTTATCATGACGGATCCCAGCCAAAACGTGTCTGCCGGATTCGTCTATACTTCATCCAGAAATTCAGTTACCTGTAACGTGTCTGCGGCATGTGTGCAGGCTTGCAATGTGTACGTAGGTGCATGAATAAAATTCGCAAGCAAAGGGCAGGAAAGTAACACTAGGTGACAGACGGCCAGGATAAATAGAAGTTGTTGTTCAGTGAACGGTTCAGCACATGTTATTTTCGTATATACATTTTGATTTATCTGTGACAGCAATGGCTCCATTGGAGGGGTGTACTGTTCTATAACATTTATTGCCGGTTTAAAGTATACACTGTGACATGACTTCATTTTCATTCCAAATTTAAATGGTTTACAGGAAGTGATGTCAGTGCTTAATGCCTCCTAGGCTTGACAAATTTATATCACAGCATCTCATTAAAAATCTAATAACCCTCCATTAAATTGTCATTAAAATAGCTAACATATGGACTTCGAGTTCTTACTACCTGTAAATTTACATGTTGAAAACATTGTAATGTCGCGTTCGGAATTTTCTGCATTTTGCTGCAATCATTTTGGCCTGTTATGATCATTCCGATGTCTGTTTCATATATCACGCTGAAGATAATGCCTAAAATATTTCAGATAATTGTCCATGACGAAAAAATACTTTCAACATGGCCAGTGAATTTGAAATAATCCAACTCTTAAGTACTGCTAGAAACTATAAATTTTGCATCAGCAATATTGCTATTTTTGTATTTTACAACCGTAGTACCCACGTAATTGTATTGGGATCCAGTTAATTATCTGCGAGATCTACTTTGAATGGATTCGTGATTAGCCTGAGGTGTGACATTATCGTTAAATATGAGAAGTATAAATAAGACATCACACAATGGTTCCAAAATAATGTAAAGAACTTTGAAACTGGTGTAGACTTCACAGAGGCACGTAAAGGCCATAAAAAATAATTATATGAGAGCATGCATGGTATCGAATATATTTGAAGGGCAAGAGCAGTCCCCCAAACTTATTTTGAAGCAAAAGCTAAATCTCACGACTTCTATCGTTAGCCAGTTACGAAATTTCTTGTTTAAAAGTGCACATCGCCCCAATTTTCTTCTTTTTTCTCTTTAAATTAGCTTTTTTAATGTTTTAGGACTTCAAAACTTGCAGATACAAAGATAACCAAGCAGCAAATCCTAGTAAATTTGATGTTTAAAGGGGAAGATCAGTTGCCCCATACAAATTTTGAAGCAACAGCTAATTATCGCATTTTTTCTTATTTCTCATCTAAGTGTATTCCGTAATATATGAGGACTTCAATATTGCACATTCAAGGGTAAAACAAGCAGTTACTACTAGTAAATTTCACGTTTGAAGAGCAAACATATTGTCACATGACCTTCAAGAGCCAACCATTAAAGAGGACAGTCTACAACACTGCTTCAAGTTGGGGCGACTGCTCTTGCACTTTAGAAGAAAGAAACGGTCATATATATGACTCTCAAGATGTATGAAACAGGGCAATCTTTACCACATGAATCAATTTGCTTGGGATCACTACTCTTGCCCTTTAATTTATATACAACTGTGACTGCAAATGTAAAACGAAGTTTTGTTTGAATGAGTATGTGTGTTCTATATTTAGTTTTATTGCATCATTACAATCGTTATCTTCGTCTCGGGAGTCGAAATTACATTCTGCGGAGGCCCGAGACTGATAGTCAGTCCTCTCTAGTTGATGTCAGCGGTATGATATTGGCTAGAGTTGCACACAGCATGAATCTGCGGCATTACTACTAAGTTGATGTTTATCAACTACTATTTATCATTGCTACTATGTTGATGCTTATCAACTAATAAACGAAGGCAAAATTTTCTCATCCTAGAGGTCCAATATTCCCAGTCCATTTACTGTTAGTCCCTCCCACACTAGCTATCTAAACCTCATTATTATCCATACCCAATCCTAGTTTACTGCTTCAAATGGGCATGCAGTCACCCCAACTTGAAGTAAATGTAGTAAATTGTCCTGTTTCATGATTGGCTCTTGAGAGTCATGTGATAATATTTCTTCTCCTCAAATGTCACAATTATTAGGAGTAAGGGTAACTGCTTGCTTTACAATGAATAAACAATAATGAAGCCTAAAACGTCATGAAGATATTTTGAAGATAAATAAGAAGAAAATTGTGAGATCTAGCTTTTGTTTAAAAGTCAGTTTAGAGCGAAAGCTCTTTGCTTTGAAGCCTAGTGAAAGAGGTCTTACCGTAATGCAAGAAAATGAGAATTACATTAAACAAAACACAAGAAGAAACTCAGTACCTTACTTTCTGTTTCATGAGGCAATTTCGAAAGGAGATTAAACAGAAAATACAGTTACCCAAATCTGAACTGGTTGTAAAGAAAGTCTTATACCCTAGGTCTGTTTTATGGTCGATATTTTGGGATCGAGAGAACGGGCTGTTGTTTCAAAAAGAGGTTTTAGGTCACTGTACTTTTGCTCTTTACGTGTAATGTCCTTTTCGTACATAAATTTAGGAAACATACGTATCAAACAGTGTATTCATCTGTTTATACGGAAGTTTATCATTAAAGAAGTATTTCAGTTTTTTTCTAAGGGAAAATTAACAAGAAATTTAAAGCTATAGGAAAATCAAATGAGCGGACTTAACTGGGGATCTGAATCTGACACCAGGCTCGTAGCCAGGAAGATTTTTCAAGGGAGGGGTCAAATTAGAAGTTTTGTTATAAAGGAAGAGGGGTTTGGGGGTGTAGACTTAGGGGTCCCCTCCCACCTTGTTGTACCTCTTGATTTTTTAATGTGAAAATATCTGCTCTGGTGAATAATTTATTGGGTATTTTGTATGCATGAATATGCAAATTATGTGTTTTATGAACTATTTTGTAGGAATAACCTTTTATGAATATAAAGACCACTTAATAGGGAAAACATTTTCGACATATTGTTTAAAACTGAAAAACCAAATTTTGCTTAAGGGGGATGCTACCCCCATGCTACCCCACCCACCCCATGCTACCCCCATGCTGCCCCCCCCCCCCCCATGGCTACGTGCCTGCCATACACTTAACACTAGTTCGAGGCTAAGAGAACAATATTGTTCGGACGTTCAAGGTAACCAACCCTACGGAAGGCGCATTACTTACAGGATCGTGAGTTCATGCATGTTAACAGCCACATCTAATGTTAGAGGTGACAGTACCTTGCCTTGGGGAATAAGCCAACGGCATGATGAATTACCATTTAGGTATTGTATAATTCGACACGCATATTAGGTGTGTTCAATTTAGCGGCTCGAGCGGGCTCAACTGACTCAGCCAGTGATCGATCTTTCGGAAAAGTGATCTTAACGTCATCAAAACGTCACAACTTGAGCCGGCCAAAACGACCAGCCCCCCCCCCCCCGAGGTGGTCTAGTTGAGCCGGTGACGTATTTTACGTCACATTTCGTCCAGTCAAGAAACTGGTTGAGCCAGTTGAGCCGACTCGAGCCGCTAAATCGTACGTACCTATACAATAAGAGATGATTAGATGAGGACTTCTCTATAAGTTGAGGAAGTATTTCTTCCAGTTTTAACCTATACTCATGGCCAATGCATAAGGATGAATTCAAGTTTGCAGATCCATATGTTTAAACCACGGAGCTGTTACGCTGCCCGGTTAAAATTCGCTACATCTTCTACAAATGTACCTGTGTAGAAGCAAGGAGCTGATAGAAGTTGTTGTGGTCTCAGTATTAAAGCAGGGAATTGTCCGACAACTCCCTGAATAAAAGTAGCCCTTATGATCCTCGCCTTTAGTCTGTTCGCTGACTCGAAAAAAAGAACATAGTTGGTAATTGGAAACCTGTAATATTTTCATCTCAGGGTTTGGGGGGGGGGGATTGTAGGAACGGGGGGGGGGGGAGGGAATCGGGTTGAATGTGCCAAGGACTGAAGGACCCGAATTCAGCTTAGGTAATCAATTTTGAGCATTTTTGGAAGTCATTTTTCATGAAAACGTGTAAATGCTGTTGGCTTTAAGACAGACAGTTGCCACCCAATCAACATTTTTGATTGAGTGAGCAAAATTATCAATTGGTTTGCAGGTACTACATTTTGATTGCCAAAGGTTAAGGAAAAATGCATCTCGCCTTATACACCATGCCTGCAGTAAGTGTTCTAATTACACGTTATAGCCTTGAAAGCTCACCAAGACATTCATAAACTCTTTCTGATCAGAAAGGACGGTTACTTAGATGCTGTAGGGTGGTTTTGTAGGATATAGAGGTCTGTCTTAAAAGAATAGTCCAGAGTCAAATTAAAGTTTGATATGTCAAAGAGGAACATATTCCATGCATTTTGGTGAAAGTTCCACTCATTTCCCATGTTTGGTTCTTGAGATATTAGCAGTTGAAGTTCACACATTTTCTATACAAACTGAACTTTAAGCAAACAGGTGTGATGTAATGGATTCACATTGTAGGCTATTTTTTGTTTTTCTTTATTTTTCACCCTGTTAGCTTGACCAGATCTCCCTGCTGCAAGTCGCATACATGACCATTGAGTCGGTAGCTTAAGATATATGTCGGAAGAATTTTAAGTTATGATAGGGAACTCCAACAGTCTGAAGTGTAAAGAGTTTGGCCTTCGATTCAAAACTTGGATGGCCCGGTCATTTTAGCTTTGGCCTAAACTAATAATTCAAAGGTAATCGAGACAATGAATTGATTGCTGGATAGACAGTACCCACCGTGACAAGAAAATGCATTTAGTGCTGTCAGAGAGCCAGACAGGATGGTAGCTTGAGGCCACAGACATGGTTGTTTTTCGTATTATGTTCGAGATATAATTTTTCCCTACAGATTACCTTTCAATGCTGGGAGTGCTTTGCGTCTCAAAGTATCTAAATTATGCCGTCACAGCTGAGTATGTGATCGAAATGTTACTGCAAAGACTGACAGGAGAAGGTAATGTTTCAAACACGGCGTCTTCTGCATACCCCGAATACACCAGGCCTATAAGAATATGAAATTCTAGCCTGCGCACTGACACATACTACACTTATTAGCCCATGGCCCTATACGTACATTAACGGGATTTCTATAAAGCCGGTGGAATGTAACAGTTGATTGAGAGTATACTTACAAAATTATCTCTGTTTCAAATTGTGCGATTATCCACACCCTTACTTAGCGATGGCCTGCGTAGCCGACCTATACGTCTGCCAACCCTCAAAATATCCTTATTAGGTTGTATCAAATGAGGGTAGTACGCCCTACGTATAATCGAATTGTGCTATGAGTATAAGTGAATGGAATTTCAGTAAGTTTATATTTCTAAGTCAAGCTATTTGGACTGCAACACCGACGGAGAAACATTTTACGTAACGATGAGCTGGATGAAAAAAGTTCTTCTGTTCCGTGAGCCAACTTATCAACTGGTCAGTGCTTGCAATCTTTTAAGATCCCTTGCGGCCACCTATGCGTCGTCGAGTAGGTTACCTAGTGAAAGGAATGTTGTTCGCCACCTGTCCACGGAACTTGCAAGAGATTACAGGTCGCAAGCCATGATCGCAACATGTCGCACGAATTTGTATAGATTGTATCTTGTTTTACGTAACCCTCTATCGTGACATACACACCAGCGAACTTGGTCTTCTTTCATCTCTTTGTACAGCTAGGGTCTCCAGTGGGATTCATGCCCTATGTAGCTAGAACAATGTCTAGTCTACGGTGTCGGTGTGTAAATTTACCCAAGGCACTGAATTAACCTGGACAATTTTAAAATGGTCTCACTCAAATCATCAGATGTGATTGTCCGAAATCAGAGACAGATCAAAAAACCTACGGGAATTGAACACGGCCATGGCAATAAGCCTGAGACAAAACTCAGCGGCTGGGCATTTTTAAAAGGCCATTCTCTAAACGGTCTTTGACATATTGACAAAAAGTTTCCAGCCAATATCGATTGGAGATTATGCATAAGTAGTATTATGTCTTTTCAAAGTTTTTAATATGACACTTAAGGGATGAAACAGCTCTCAAGAAATTTTATTGGATCAACAATTTTGAATTTCCTGTATGGCGTGATTACATGCTATCCAACAGAAGTTTTAATTGAATAGTTAAAGACAATAATTCCCCAGCAACATTTTCGTTAGACAAGGATGACGGTTTTCTCAATATTGGCGCCGGGTACCTCATTTCAAAAAATACGTTGTTAATTTTTTTTTTTTTGGGGGGGGGGGGGGGAGGGGGATGTACCCCGTGCCCTCCGGGATCGCCGCCCACTCATCCCGTTGAGAGTCTGTTTTCCACCATTTTCAAGATATATGTCTTCAACCGTTGAAGTATCTCATTTGTCGTGCAAAAGTAATTATGTGAGGTGTATAGGAACATTGGGATAATATCATAATTCTTTTGTTTACCTTTAATATACAAATGATTTCTTAATTACTCACGATATAGCCTAGTTGTAAAAAGATATCGGATATTTTCTAAATTGGCAAGTTAGAGATGACCAATCGTCTCATGAAAATGCAATAAAAAACTAGGATGGATACCCTGGTCTTAACTTCGATTGAATGCAACATCGATAATACGAACGTTTTCGATACGCTATCACTGATGTGACATTATCGATAGTGTATCGAATCGGTTCGTAATCAAAGTTACGACCCGGGTAATCTGTTACATCATCCAAAATCCGTCGTAGTTTTTATTGCGTTTTTAAGAGACAACAGGTCATCTTTTGTGCCATGCCTACTGGGCATGCTACAAGTATGTCCTTGAAAATAAGGAGGAAAAACAAAGGCTAACTTTAATCTTGGTACATATTCATCTTCTGATGTTACAAATATGCATATTATTCATGTTTATTCATTAGAATAGAAAGAATTATCGTGCAAAATGGTGGAATATGATGGCAATTATTTCTTTCTCTAGGTTTTTAACATTTTTTACACAAAGTATCAATTTATATCAATTTCATGTCACCAGAGCTGTGCAATGTGCATCATCGGCCACAGCTGGTAATACCAATTAGGAAGCGTCTTCCGCCCTTCACCAAATTATTCTCTCAACCCAAGATGAGAAAAAGAGTTTGTTTTGGACTTTTTTGGACTGTGGGGAAGGACCAGGGGAGCAGGAGCACGGTTTTAACGAGGTGTGGTTAATCACTTTTTAAAATCATGTTCCAACTACGTTAATTGAGCTGATTTATGTAAATATTCTTCATGTTTTGTGTGATATTTTAAAAAAGGTGCAATCTTTAGAATTCGTTGCAACACAAAACTTACATTTTGGTACAAATGCAGGGGCAGAGTAATAGAACTCCCTTAGGAGTATATGTTTTGATTTCGCCGAACGGCTCTTTACCAGAGATTAGGGAGCACTTATGAAGAAGATAACTTTTCCAAACCAATTACGGTATGAGATGAAAACTTTAGTTTGGGGATCATGATTTCTTTGCCAAGTAATATGTAGGAGTCTTTATTGTATTCCATTTCGCATTCCAAAGAGCACCGAATCAGTGGACCTGAGAACTGTTAGGTTTTAGCGGAGGGAGAAATAAATTGAAACAAATCCCTTATCAACCCCTTCTTCAATGCATTCAGAGCATTAGATGGCTTCTCTCAGTATTTATTGTACTGTTGTGTAGTATCGGTATACCGCTTTTATACGCCTATACTCCAGGGCATATTAATTTGCATGGACAAAAATGTTTGTGGTTCACGACTTGTTTTATTTGCTCCGGTTTTAAGAGTATTTGTCATTAAGTGGCTGAAATATTTGCAGTCCCCCTTGAACGGATAGGGGAGGTGGAGGCGTGTAGCAAGGATTGTGTCGTGAGGGGAGGGGGTTGGGGCACGACATGAGGGAAAAGTCTAAGGATAGAGAGAAAAAAAACCGAGGTGTTTTTTGCAAGGTTGGGACATAGGGGGGTCCAACCCCCGCACCCCCACCCTAAACATCTATTGGGTGCTATAGATATCCCAGTATAAATTTAGTATCATGTGCATGTATGTAAAAGAAAGGTTTAAGGTCATATCAAGTTTTGATACATTGGAGAGGAACTTATTCTGCATTTCGGTGGAATTTTCTTTGAAATTTGACGTGTGATTCTCAAGATATAGGCAAGTAAAGTTGTTCACTTTTTCAAAAAAAGTGAACTTGAAGCAAGCACATATGACATCATATCCCCACATTTAATGGACAGTTTTTAGTTTTTCTTTAAACTTTACAACAAATTTTCTCCAATTATCATAATATGATTGCATAAGTGGCATGAGAACTTTTCAACCTTTGTTGTCCCCACGAGGAGATGCTATTCCTATTAAAATCAAGGTCAACACAACAGCCTGAAAAACAAAGGGGAACAAAGCATTGCCAATGTGAGGAAGTGATATAATCTCTGCTGCCCTCAATATCACTTTAAAACACAAATTTAGTAACTTCATTTGCTGAAATTTCGAGAAATACATTTCCGACTTGAATGGAAATTTCACCACACTGAATAGATTTAGTTCTTCTCTTACATGTGAAAATTATTTTTTTTTTGCTTTAACGTCCCCTTTAAACATTGTAAGTCCTGTGACAAGCCTTGACTCTGTGATTCAGTATAAACCTAGCAGACGTTCTGTAGAGTCCAAACAGCCTGTCAATATTACAAGGAGAAGTAAATATCCTAGACTATCAGAAACCGATTCTTTTTCACGTATCTGGAGTCAGATCAAAGATTATAAAACCAACAAAATGTCAAAAACCTTCCAGCTAAGGCAACTCGGATGGCTGTAAGGTAATAGTTTCAAGATTCAGTGATTGCATGGATGATGCATTTTGCTATTAGTTCAGAAAGCCTCAGTTCCAATGTATCTAAGTCTAAGCTTCTCTCGTTCAGAGTAATAAATCCCCGCTTCAATCAAATGATGTGAGATGGATAAATTTACATACACAAAAACAATACTACCACTAGCTACTTACCGAGTGTCAACTCCGTGTTTGTGATAAATGACCGCAAGTTAAAGGAACTGTGACATGTCAGCAAAAAGCCCCGACTTTACTTGGCAGTTAAATTAAGGAGCAAGGTTTCCTTAGGAAAAATCCGTTGAAATTATGTCAATATCTTTTATAGTTCTCAAGATATACCTCTTCAAAGTTTGAATGTTTCTGAAGCAACTTGTTGCTTTCGATAAAATAATGATGTGGAGTGTTGCATAGTGTTGAAATTTATTTTGTCAACCCCATGTTAATTATCTTTAAGGTTAACCAAGAAGTGACTCTCATAAAATTCAAATTTGAAGTGAAAATATACTGTCACATGACCCTGTTGTGCCGATCACAAAAAAGGACAGCGTACTACACTACTTCAAATTGGGGAGACTGCTCTTGCCCTTTATTTACTCATAACACAGTTTACGGTTTGGTTATTGATACTGATGATTTTCAAGGACACAATTTTAACTTTTCAAAATAAAACCCTCAGGACGTACTAATGATACAATTGTCCTTAAAATGAAGATTTCAAAAACTAAGGATAACACTAGCCATATTATGGCATGTCCCTCCTCAGACCTCACAAAATTTGCCGGTTTATCATTTTGGGTTTGACTTGGTGGGACGGGACACATCCTCTTTTGAGAACAATGTTTTTCATGTTAAATATAGATGCGAACTGACGCAGTACTTTTGCTTCAAACGTACTTACATTTTTTGTAGGCCTATATCACTTTTTGGCATTTGTGCTGTTATTTTTTTATTCATCAAGCTTACGTCATGAGGTTTCAAATTCAACCCACTATGCCACTTGGTTTTCACCCCCCCCCCCCCCCCCGCTACGCGCCTCCAGTACGATCGGATTAGATTATATTTCATACCCCGTTGAGATCACGAAGACGTCCTTGTAGCTCGTTGGCATTATTGTGCAAGTAGAGGTGGATCCCAACACCAGAGTCCCCATCCCCTTTCCTACACGTGCGGAAGTCGTGAGATTCAGGATAAAAGTGGAGTTTTCAGCGCACAATTTCTGTCATGATTTCCTTTCCATCATTTAGCTCAGCAAGGTAGACAACTTTGCCCACTAAGTGAATAGTTTTATATGTTTAACTTTTTACATGCGACGGTACCAACACCCACTGCGCATGAGCAGTGACCATGGCCACTATGGTGTGTGACGAATACAACTGTTTATACAAGCAAGTATCAAACGGCTAAGACGTATAGAACTGCTAACTGTATCTAACAAAATGCGAAATGGGCGTATAGGTAGTGGATCACTAGCTCCAATACTCGTACCTGGGAAAATGTTTACTGACATGTGAAGTGCCTTAAAAATTTTATGGGATCTTATTTCTGACTGTATTAATTACAAAATATGATAATTTTTCCATTTGTATTTTGTTCTAGTATTCCAAATGCTTGGCGAGCAGATATTCTTTCAAGTAGACATGCAAATACCCAAAATTCGAACCAGTTGTTTTACCATAAAGTCATGCATTCTCTTTCAGTGTCTCAATTGGTTTATCGTCGTCTCATTGTAAAGGTAGTGAGTCCCCCTACAGCTATGGAAAAATGGGTTAAAGACTTTCCAGGTATTTCTACCGATGCCTGGGAGAATATTTTTAGGAGCCCTTGGGCTACTACAACAGAAACCAAAATTGTGTTTTTTCAGTTCAAATTCTTACATAGAATCTTACCCACAAACAGGCTACTTTATTTAATGGGGAAAACAGACTCCCAACTCTGCACATTCTGTCAAAGAGAGATTGAATCTATTGAGCACCTTTTTTGGGCTTGTACAATCAGTTCTACTTTTATTCTTGACGTTGAATCAAGGTTTCTTGGTAATCAGTTTGTGTTTTCTAAGAATGATATTTTCTTTGGGTACCAGTATAGTATTTGTCATCCATACAATTTTTTGATTTTGCATTTAAAGTATTATTTGTTTTCATGTAAACTTCAATCGATAAAACCAAATGTAAACAGTTTTTATTACAAGTTTAAGTTTGTTATTCAAACTGAGGAATATATATTTTTTAAGAGGAAACAAAAATCAAAAGGTAAAGTTCATTATTTAAATTTAAAAGACGCCTTTTCAGTTTGTGCGGGTCTATTTGACCCAATTGATTCTTAATTCATTTGATTTTCGCAACGAAATTATCCTCCTTTTCTTATAAAAGTTTTGAAAGTATGAGAATTGCTTTGTCATGTTATTATTCTGTTGATTAAAATATTGCTGTGAAAACAGATTCAAAAAGGAAATAAAGATGGAAGAAAAAAAAAAAAAAAAAAAACATTTGTATTTTGTTGAAAATAAATTGAAATACAGATACAGTGCTTTCTTCAACGTGCACAATCTATCTGTACCTCATACTACGGTGTCCGGTCATTTTCTGTAGCAGCCCCAACAGTGTGGAATAACTTGCCTAATCACATTCGAACTGCATCTTCGGTGAACTCTTTGAAATCAAATCTGAAAACCTTCCTGTTCTAACTCTTATTTGTTAATTTTTGTGAAGCGCTTTGAGATTGTTATATGTAAGGCGCTATATAAATCTATTGTACTATTATTTTATTATTATTGTTCAAAATGCAAGGCCACTTTGACCAATTTTAGTGCCATGTTTTGATTGTATTACTCCCCTCTGAAATGCTCTCTCTCTGGGTAGTTATTATGGCGGGAAACACATACCTATCATTTAATGCCCTCTAGCTAAAAATTCAATGGTCAGGATATGGGAAATTGAAAGTGCTATAACATCCCAGATTGTGAGCTTTGACCAGAGGGGTGCTATGTCCCGGTTGAAAACTTTTACAGGGAACTAGGGGGGAGGGGGGCACGGGAGTAGCCCAGTTTAGTGTGTAAGTCAAGAGGCATACAATTAGTGGTCCGCGCTACCTGTGTAGATCGCGCGCCTACGTCACGACGTTGTCTCTCTATTTTGCCGCCCATCTTTAATAAGCAGCCGTCTTGTGCGACAGTATCGGAAAACACACCTAATGCGCATGAGCAGTGACGTCCAGTATGCCAAATTGGGACGTCACGTACACAACCTCCATATTCCCTCCATCACCCAACATCAATCTTTCAACCATTGGTCTGTCGCTATTCTTGTTGAGGCGCATACTCTTAGATCAATAAATCATCACTCATTTTATTACCATCTTTCACAAATTTATCATATTTAACACAATCTACTCTTAACCACCCGCCACATTTTGCTCACTACCAAATCGTACCAATGGGCATCTCAACCTCTTCTAGTTTCCTTTCATTATAATTTCTTATCCAGTCGTTGTAATTGTACTTCTTAAATTCTATATTTAAGCAAATTACTTCTAAATTAAATCACTCTCTGTTAGTGGGTTGAACAGATTCTTTTTATCTGCCTGTTGCGTTAGATCTTGATGGTAACGTCAAATCCACCTTGACAGCTGGACAGAGCGAATGCACTATGATTAACTTAGGTACACCATGTAGCTGACACGGAGCTTCATGGGTACACTGGAACATTTCAGTTGGGGACAAAGGTTTGTCTGTCCAACAAATATAGTCATGTTCTGTTTGAGCGAAGCGTCACCATCTGTTGGCGCAGAGCGTGCAGGAAATTTTGAAAAAAAAAAATCGCGATAGCCGGAAAAAGCCATTCCCCACCTTCCCTTGCAATAAATTTAAAGTTCCATTTGAATAAAAATGGGTTTTTTGGCAAAATTACAAGATATTGAGTTGATAAGAGGCATAATTTACCCAATCGCTCTATTGCATTGAGAGTAGGCTATACCAAAACCTTCAAAAAGTTGTTAATTTTGTAAACTTTCGGAAAAAAAACAATAATAAAATGTTTTCAGCCGCCTGGCCTCGCGCCATAGGGGGACACGGGGGGGGGGGCACTTGCACCCCAAATATTTCCAAAGCATAGTCGTCAATTTTCCAAAAATAACGTTATTCGATATGACATGAATAAAAGTAGCCTTTCTCTTAATTTGGGCAAAGTATCACAGACTTCTCTCTCATACAATGTCATATATTATTTGTAAAGTATAAACTAATGCGTACCGTAATTGTCAAGGTTATAGTTCGTAATTGCATCAAAATTTTAGCCCAGTACCGACCGCACAGAAGCGTTGATAGCGCTACCAGCACCAATAGCAGTACTGTACTGTTACATATTTCTACAAAGAGTGAACTTGCAACAAGTAGACGTGATGTCATGTTTTCACATTGATGGAAGTATTTAGTTGTTTTTCTCTAAAATTTTAACATCATACTGATACAATTTAACTGTGATATGCTGTAACCATAAGTGCATCCCGACCTATGGAAGTTTAAAAAACTTAATTTGCCTTAAGGGCAAGATAGCATTCCTAATCAATACAAGATCAAACAGCAGGATCAAAAATGAATAAAAAAACAAAACAAAACAAAACATTGACCATTAGTATGAACACATGACATAGCACCTGCTTGGTTCAAGTTTACCTTTTGTAGAAAATGTGTCAACTTCAGTTGCTAACATCTCGAGAACCGAACATGAGAAATGAATGAAAACTTCACCAGAGTGCTTAGAATATGTTCGTCTTTAATATATTAAACAAAAATTTGGTTCTGGTCTATTCTTTTTAATTGAGATTTTACTTTGCGACAAAGAAAATAATAAAATGTCACATCGTCCTGTAAAGGAGTCAGTACATTTTATTTGGTAATTTTCTGATCATTTTGCAATTTGATTTTCTTTTTATTAAAATAGAGATTTTATTGCAAAGGAAAGCTCAAAATAACGACTGCTTAAATTCTACTTACAAGCCTGGCAAATGCAATTTCCGGCTATCTGAGAGTTCCTGATCTTTCAAAATTTTCTGTACGCTCCTCGTCAACTGATGGTGGCGCTCCGCTTAGATAGTCTTTCGGGCAGTCAGTCACCTCTTCTCATGCCCCTGCCCCCAAAAATATTTTGCACGACATCCCCTGATACTATTTGAGACGTCTTGGTCTCAAATTGAGTTTGCCCCCCCCCCCCAAAAAAAAATTTCTTTATATCCGCCCTTGCGTCACGAAATGCCACAATACTTCGTGAATGATTCAACTCAATCACAATTTCAATATTTTCAGTCAGTTGTTGATGAACGGATTACTTCAGCTTGGTAAATGACCTGTTAGGATTAACTTTCACAAATTGTCTAAATATTAAAAGGACAGTTCGGCCAGAACCCTTTCAGATACAGTTTGCTTTCATTCCATGACCATATGTGATATTTTCTGATCATTGCATCTGTCGTGAATTCGATGAAGCCAAAACAGAACACAACCTGGACTAAAACTCCAAAACGCTGACATCATCTTTCTCTTTAGTTTTGACCAGGGTGTCTCTAGCAATTCCCTGCATTGATCTAATATCCTTATCAACTTCCCCCATGCTCTAATTTTCCTCTTTGAAATCTCAATATCTCATCAAAACTAATTCAGTCAGCTTTACGCTACGCTCTGCTCGAAAAATTGCATCGTTTCCCCCGAAAAACTACTGGGGGCTCTTTCCCCCGTGTCCCGGTCCATATGACTATGGTTACCAATCGGTACCATTTTCATCCATGCCTTTCAACAAAGGTCTAGCAAAGTTTTGAGGCTATCAACACCATCACCGTTAACACTCTACAGTCTATAATATTTCTGCTAATTTGAACAGAACCTGTTTAGACGAGCACCAAACAGGAATCTGATAATTTATGGATCGGATAAGGTAAAAAAGTATTAGAACTGATCCATTTTTGAGCCGGATCCAACCAAGTATCTTACAAGATGCACTTAAAAAAGGTCCCTAAAATTACAGAGCAAGAGATAAAGATGTACGAAGGGATTGTGGCAAAAGGTGTTATCAACATTAGAAAATTTGTCACTAGCACCTTTTCTGTAATCTTAACGAATCTCTTAATTTTTTGTTCTGCAAACTTTCCAAAAATTTTTAGAAAGTACCTGTTCAGTGCCTCTGATAATAATTAATTTATGTGGAGTAAAGGGGCTACCAAAACTTGTCAATATTTGACCAAATTTGACTCAAATTTTATTAGATCCTGTTTCCAAGTGAAACAATGTGGTTGCAGCTTTCAAATTTCAAACATGTGTTTCAAAAAAACGTAGGGTTTGCGTATGGTACATACTCACAATATGCTACATAAAGGCCTACATTGACCCTGAAAAATTTTGACCTGTGGAAATTTTCGTTCCTACCCAACCGCCTCTAGCAAAATATCATAGCAACACCGTGACCACCAGACCACTGTCTGTAACCTTCAATTGAGTAAACTGTTAACCGATCTGGGCCACTTAACTGGCGTTTATTGAGTGCATAATGATCACATTAACGTCTAACGCAATGTCAGCATTGCGAAAGCCCATATCCAACGAGGATCCTAATGCGAATGCTACCAATGAACCGTCCTCGTTCCTACTTTCTTCTCTTCAAAATAAAGCTAGTACATTTTGTTGCATTTAATCCCCTTTTCTGACATCGAAACATAAGCAACATAGACATGTCTGAAATTGGTTAATAATCAAAGTAATATCACATTCAATAGGAGGAGATTGTACTGACATATCACTTCTGCACGGGGTAAGATTAGTTTTGAGCTGCCCTAAAGAATTGAACTTATAACAACTAATCCTAAAAAAATATTTACTTACGTGTGCCTTTACATGTCATTGATTGCAGTTTTCGCCGTATCAATATTTCCCATCTTTTCAAACAGGAGAAAAATTCCAGGTATATTTTTCCAATATTACAATTCTTCGAATAGACTTTATCACGTGATATTATTCCAACACGGTTGCAGAACAAGTTTACTGTTTCCCGCTTATTGGCGCGAGTTCGTTATCATCGACGGAACTTCCTGACAAGTACTTTAAGAAATGCTTCCGACGTCGTCCATAAACAAGGTTCCGTAAGAAATGGCATTCCGGTTATTCGCACACTCTCAGCTAAGCGATCTGATCGCGAGAAGTGGCGGCAAGGTAGAGAGATTCTCGGGGTGACAATTGTGTTCCGTAAATTTCGCCAAGCGCAGATCACGCTAGCCAAACATTCTTGGCATGTGTTGAAGAGAAGGTTGTTAATTTCATCTTACAGAGACACCATCGGTAACTTAGGGTTCACTGTGACTTTAATAGTAAAGTTCAACAATTTCAAGCTGAGGCATTAATGAAGCGTGTAGTTTCTCCCTAGAAAATGACACAAACAATTATAATTGTAAAAACAGTAAGCGTAGTAATTGCTTTCTCAGCAAGATCGTGCCATTTGTCAAATGACATTTTGAGGTGGGAGTTGCTCTCCCCCTTTTTATTCTGAAGGTTTTCATAGGAGACAGGATATTATTTTATTTTGCTCAATGACGAATCATTCAATGGAAACAGTCATCTCAATTTGCGTAAGAAAGACAATGAAATTCATCAATGGATCGTGGGCAATTTCAATTCAATTTTAATTTATTTATTCAAGTATAAACATAGAAAATATTTATAAAACGAGCAATAAAATAAAATTACAAATACAGTAATACAATAGGTATACAGAAAATTAGTTCTCATCAAAACATTAAAGGTCTAAAAGTTTTTTTTTTCTAAAAGTCCCCTCTACTCTCTGGCGGAGAGCCAAGGGGGCAAAAACCAAACATTTACTCCCGGAGGAGTTCTGCTCCCTTAAGGAGCTAAACGTCCCAAATGGACAAGTACGCCCTGTAAAGGGCAAACATGTGTGGTCCTGCTCTAGACTGGCTGAACAGAACAGAAGCCACACCCTAGATGCAGTTTAACGTCATGCCCAAGATCTAAAAGTCTACAACAACAACTAAAGTTTTAGATTGATTGAAAAGGACTGCTCTGTAGACAAAGGAATTCTTAAATAAAGTCACGTAATACCAATACCAATACTTTGGTAAAATGAATGGATTTCTTAGGTTTTTCTGTGATTGTCACGCGGGTCTTGTGTGGTCATGTGACAGTTGGTTTGTTTATAACTTGTTTAAAGGGCATAAACAGTCGTTCAAAACTTATTCTGAAGCAAGAGCTGAAACTGACACTATTTTGCGCTTTAAGAAGTGGTTAAGGGTGATGCTTGATATACAGGAAAAGATATGCAAGCCTTCAAACAGTATCAAATTTCAAGGACAAACAGTACATTCAATTATAAATGAAAATAAAAGGAATCTGAGGAAATGTGCCCACATCATAATATAAATTTTTATGGTTTTGTTGGAAAGCAGTGGCACTTTTTAACAAAAGTAACCAATCTTTAGAGTGAGATATTTTGAGTTAGGTATAGGGCATTGCGACAGGGTTTCAAAACATGATGTGGAATATTTTTTTGTTTCTCGTACAAGATTCAAGTAAAAAACCACCAGAATATCCCTTTAAAACGTGTTCACTTAAAACTTTATTACACTGGAGGCAAAACTTTGCCATTTTGTATCTGGAGGTCTGAGAAAGATCACCTTGATTTATTACTGAATGTATTGAACTGGGCCTGATTAGCATAGACACCGCTTTAACTAATTATGTGAAGTTTTCCTGATATTGCGGTGACCCCTACATGACCTTCAATTTGTTGGCAATGAATATCGCCTACATTTATCCACTTCAAGATATGTGAGTATGTGATCGAAATGTTACTGTAAAGGCTGACAGGAGAAGGATATCTTCAAACACGGCGTTTTCTGCATACCCCGAATACACTAGGCTAAAAGGAATATGAAATTCTAGCCAAGCAGTGAAACATACTGTTATTATTAGCCCAATGTTTCAGTGTTTGACCACCCGTGACTTTAGTAACCATATCCCCACTAAATATAAACTCTTTCTTCTGCTATAACACTTCCACGTATCAAATATGAAATCTATCCAAGCTCTCTACCCTGAGATATCGTGTTTACAAGGTTTTCCATGTTTGACTTTTGATGACCCCAAATGACCTCTGACTTCCACCAAAACAAAATGTTTTCTTTTTTGCCATAACGCTTCTACAGATGAAATGTGAAATCTCTCCAAACTTCCTAATTTGAGATATCATTTTAGGAAATGTTCAGTGTTTGATCATGATAAACCTAAATAACCTTACGACTGCCACCAAACACATTATCTTTGCACTAGGCCTATAACGCATCCACGTGCAAAGTATGAAAACTGTTTTAGGCTTCCTACACTGAGATATATATTGTTTACAAGGTTTTCCGTGTTTGACTTCCAAATGACCTTTGACCGTCACCAAAAATAAAATTAGGTTAGGTTAGATGGAGTTTTACCGCCCAGTTTTCAATCAACTGGTGCAAGTCGAGCCGGTCACGTTCTGTTTTTAAAGTCTTCGGTGTGACCCGACCAGGACTCGAAATCCCAAGTTCCCGACTGCACGTCTGATGCTCTAACCACTTGACCATGCAGTTGGTCTCTACCACAACTATGAGGATTTATTTTCGCTTCTTAACGTATCTACATACCAAATATTAAATCCATGAAAGCTTCCTACATTGAATCTGTCTTGGCCTGGTGACTCCAAACGAAACTGGACTTCAACTTAAAACGATAGGGCATGCTTTCTTACCACGCAGGTTCTTATATACTGTCAAGTTTCATTCCAGTCCAACTTTCCCTTGTTGAGTTACAGGTACCCAAGTTAGCGTCACAGAAGCACTCACACTCACACACACACCCACACACACACACACACACGTACACACAGACGCGCGCGCACGCACACACAAACAAAAAAACCGACTTAATAGCATAGGTTCCTGATGCAAACTCAAGGAATCCCCCAAACCGATTTTTCCCCCTTTCCCCCAATCTGTCCAAAAAATCTCACCCATATCTAAAACCTGACTATGTGGGCCTACATGCACTACAATCACATATTAAAAAGGATACATTTGCAAGGGAAAAGAGAGGGGGGGGGGGTTCAAAATTTAGCAGGTGTTTCAATACAAACTGGCAACAACCGGCGTTCCTTCCCGTCAGTTAATAACCACGTAGACAAATGCTTCAGGAAGATGTAATATGTATTGATGTCGAATCCGCCGGTTTGTATAGTAATATGCATCATATGTTATGATTGCAACTGATACAAATGAATGCCTGGATTAGTACTTATGTACTACACTGAATGTATCGACATAAATTAAAGAACTGTCATCGTTCTCCCACCCTTCACGTGGCTTATCTTAAAACGTGAAATTATCACATTGACCGTGAAACCATAAAACTTGTTGGGGTATTCATACCAATTTAGGCCTATCTTTGTTTTGCTTTCAGCATACAGTTATATTAATACATGACTTCACGGCAACACTTAGGGGGCGCCGTGCCCCAATTCGTTTCTTTCCTCTGTTATAGACGAGGCTTCGAGTATCATTCGACCAACCAGATCTCTTCATATGTGACTTATTTTGTGCCCATTTTCTTATGAAATGAATTAAATAGACTTCTGGGATGGATGGCATCTGTAGAGGTAGTGTGTTATGACGTCATCGCTTTGCAATTCTGCATACTAAATGAAACTGATCATGATTAGTAGATGTGATACTTATACCCGCGCACGACATAACCTTCATAACAATTGTTGTACACCCGTTCGGATGGTAAAATAGAAGGATGCAGAACGCATCATTGACGGTGGTGGACGATCACCCAAAGCCTATGTCATTTCGATTGGTTTATCGTAAAGTATTAAATCTTAAATTGAGCATGAATTATCTCCCAAGTTTATTTTAAATATTTTCGTAATATTACATACATTCACTTATTTAGCTCGTTGCCGAATTTACTCGTTTCCAAGCCTGAAGCCAAGGAGGGGTTCAGCATTTGGCACCCCCCTCCACACAGTGATTCTCGCTTACTCAAGATAATTTCAAAGTGCCATGGAGTAAATAAACAATTTTTCCACAGTTTTCCCCTCAACATGTTCAGTTTCCTTGAAAGCCATTTCACCATCTCATTCAGTGCGCCGTTTACGCGTCTGTATATTTCTGTACTAAAAATAAACATCGAATATTCAAAGTAAACCAAGTTGTTCAGCGTCGGTAGGCCTACTAACCGCTTTGAGGGATTTTGTTTGGAATGGCCGAGTGCAGTGCCTAATTCCCGACTTGAGAAGGGGATCAAGAGGAGAAGTTGTTAATGGAATCTCCCCTTGTGAGATATTTTTACATCCTGTATTTAAACTCCTCAGATGCAATATGGTGCAATATTTCACATCTACTTGATGTAAATTTTATTGTTCTTTTACATTTCTTGCAAAGTTTGATCTTGGAGGGAGGGACATGACTCTATATAGGCCTACACTGCCCCTTCGGCTACGGCAATGGTTAGGCATGATGATTTAGCAAATTAAGAAAAATATCTTGCTACTGATTGACCTTGATAGAAACCATTTCACTATGTTAGGTTAACGGTATACTAAGTTTTGTTTGTGAGGATCCCTCAAGACTTAATCTCCATGCTCTCACCTCAAACAGTTCCAATTCTCCTTACCTACTTGCTCAAACCTCTTTCCACAACTGCGTTAAACTCATCCTCATCCTGACATAATCTCAGTGTAGGCCTATTCGTTGGTTCAGGGTTAGTATGTCAATGTTAAATCAAATCACATACCTCCGCAGTGTGTAATATGAGTAACAGTACTGCACAAAGTTTTTTAACTTGCTGTCATTCAAAGGGTTGTGCCAATTGAGAATTTTTGTAGACTATACTACAAAAATTGTAGTTTGGAATGACGATTACTGCGCTTAACTTGGTGATTGTTACCTGATGCACCCACCTCAAAGTCAGAAGATTAGCTGAAATCATTCAGTTGTACGCAATCTTGATATTCAGTCGACGGCCACCTTATTGCGACAGGGTTTGAAGGTCATGATGTGAAATATTTTTGCTTTTCTTACAAGACAGAGGTGTGAACAGTGGCGTAGCTAGGATTTTTTCCAGGGGGGGGGGGGCAAAGGTATGAAATTTCCCCAAAACGTTTCCCGGTCAATGTGTATGTATTTCATATAAAGTATGCAAACTTACAAGTACAACAACATTACCATGTCATTTTGTAATATTACCTGCATTTAAAAAAAAAAAGCAATTGGAAATAACAAAGTATATTATTTTGGTAAACAATATCTGGTTTTATTTGTATGTATAACGCACTGGCTTACGCAGGATTTCTCTGAAGGGGGAGGGGCATGCAGTATGGTCTAAGGGGAGGGGTGTCCGGAAATTTTTTGACGTTTTCAAGGAGCCTAGATGCAAAATGGTGCAAGATTTTCGACTTTGACAGGAACAGTTTTAAAAGTTGAATCGTGGTGGTTCATGAGGATGAAAATGAAACTTTTGTGTCTTGACATGAATTTCCTTAAGCCATTTATGCTACCTTACGAAGAAAAACTTGTCATTAAATTTGCACACTTTTAGGAGTCAAAATAAAAGAGCATTGATCTGTATTTGTGGTTTTTCTTGGCCACAAAATGTTATTTTGTCATAAAGATTATCTAAGCCCCGCGCCACCATTGGTTGGCGCGGAGCGAAGAGAAAATTTGGAAAAATCAGACCCCTTAGATGGGCGGAAATAGCATTTCCCAGGCTTATACGAAGGATCTAGCCAGCCGCTTTCTTCTTTTGTCGTTTGCAATAAAATGCTCACTCGAAAATATGTTCGCAAAATGCAAAGTGATCAGAGCGTTAAGAGCTAATTTTACCCCAAAAATGTAATTTTGCCCAAAAGACCATGCGAAGCGCCACCATTGGTTGACGCGGAGCGTAAAGAAAATTTCGAAAGATCAGGCCCCTCAGATGGTCAAAATAGCGTATTTATACTTGTAAAGAGAATCTAAACATGTAGTCTTTTTTATCTATGCCACCAGTGGGAAACAGAGTCTACCTTTTTAGGTAAAATTGGAATTTGACAGGATTTGCCTAGATCTTTTTGCAGGAATTAAAAAAAAGTTGGCATCACTGAAAGACCTTTAAAATTGGGTGCCCTTATAAGCAATCTGGTGCCACATATGCTATCTTTTGAAGTAAAATCTGTGTTAATAAAGTTAGACTACGTATTTTTAAGAACAAAGAAAAAATGGCATCTGTGAGGGGGGGGGGGCATCGTCCAAAGGTCTCCCCTTCGCACGCCACTAAGGAGGCCTAATAGTGGCTCGATCACACAGGATATCCTGTTAGAAAAGCAGTCTGTTAAGTTTAGAAGGCTACAAGGTACTCATTGTCCATTTATTGTTACACTCAAAGTGAGCAGAAAGCTATTTTCCCGAACTAGCTTGTAAGCCTCCAAAGATTAGGCTAAGTAACAAAATCAAAGTGTGCCAACGGATCCCGTTGATTAACTTTAAGTTTATCGTTGGCCATGGATTGTTTCAGCCCGATCCATCGTTATGTACACAGAGTAAAATCGTACAGTTACTGCTGGCTCGTAGAAGAACAGAACAACCTCGGGGGTCTACGGTAGTGACTTGTCAGTTTTCACATCCATTTACTGAATTCCCAAAGTATCACTTGAATAACAGCTTCCTGTGCACTGAAATGCACTGATTATAGCCCCCGTGCGTATACAAGCACAAGAGAACATTCAATCTGCTACGCGGCGAGGACGTTTCTGTGGAACGCGAATTGGGCCGGTTCGTGCGACACTGACGAAATCTGAGTTAATTTGTTGAATGAAAATACGAATTATGTATTAGAAATGTCTCACAATTTCTTATCATAACAAAAATTTTGAGAAATTTTGGTAATAATAAGAAGATTCATCAAATTTCTCCATTTTCATCAAATTTCCCCAAAAATTTTTCCGGGGGGGGGGGCAACTTGCCCCCCTGCCCCCCAGTAGCTACGCCACTGGGTGTGAAGCCACCAGAAAATGTCTTCAAATAAAAGTTTCTCGAGATTGGCTAGACTAACGTGGCGTCCAGCCTATCACTGAATCCCATTTTAATTTACCCTTCATATTGTTCTCGTATTTCAGGACACGCTACTAAACGAGATGAATCTATAATACATTGCATATAAAGACCGGATAACGAGGCCTTTAAGTCCAATCTTGGTCGCAATCTTTTTCAGGACTAGTGCCAGATGTGCGATTTTTTTTTTCAACTTAAGGGTTCCTTCCTCTAATCCTCCCCTGGCTTGTTGCAGCATGCATGGATGTCAGTTTGGAAACTGCAATACGATCCCACTCCCTACACTGTTTCGTCTTCCGAAACCTTTCGAGACTAGTCACCACTTCAGATTTTGTCCAATGACGTCCTATATTAGCAACTTAGAATTATACAATCATACTGATCATCGTATAAAAAAGAACCAGACAGGCGCGGCAGAACGAAAAACTATTGGGGTGAGTGTCAGCCAGATTATCTAAGCGGAGAACCACCATCCGTTGGCGCAGAGCTTAGAAGCCTACAAGAAAATTCAACAAAGTCCATGTGCGTATCCAAGGAGGGGGAAGGGGGGATTTAACGGCCTCATCCCCTCCCCCCTTTTCGTCATATCAACAATAACGAATACACTAAAATAAGCAAAATGTTCATCTACGAGAAGATTCAAGGGGGATATTTTGGGTTCATCCTTTTCCTCACAACTTCAAGTACACGAACCTCGTATTCTATTCAGTCCGGATGAAAAGGCTATGGACTTCATTTCCTGCCGTCTTGCCTTCGCTCGGCCACAACGAGGAGCTGCAATTCCCTGGCCACAACAACAAGATTTGAATAATGTGAATAGCTGCCGGCCAATACATCATCAGGTTATTAGTGTTACCGAATCAGGGCTGCCACTCTGAATTTTCTACTTCCCCTACCATGCATGCCCAGTTTCCCCTACGTTTCCCCTACACACAACCGACATATTTTCACCTACAAACTATGGTTCACTCCTACAAAATTTTGTTTTCGCCTACAAAATTCAGTTCCTCCCTAAAAAGTAAGTATTTTCTACAAAATTTTTCACCATGTGGAGTTGAAAAATAGGACGCAGTACATTTAACAGCACCTAATCAAGGTGTACCATGCACAATTATCGCTAATTTTGCGAATTATCTGGTACTGTAGTAGGCCATTCCGTTGTGAACTAAGGAGTTTTGCAAAAGTTAATTTCACAGAAATGGAAATATCTGCCTATTAAAAGGGACAAAAAATACCAGTTCTTCCCTCCAATATACCCCGAAACTTTACCTTCGACGTACAACTTTCATGATATGGCAGATGCAATTGAAGTTGCCCGTGTCATCTGAATTTCAAAATCGAAAGATAATTTTTTTTTTTAAATTCCCCTACTCCCCCCTCCTACAATATCTCCATTTCCCCGTAGGTACCACCTACACCATACAATTAGCTAAAATCCCCTACGGTAGGGGGATCCCCTACGGTAGGGGGATCCCCTACGTGTGGCAGCATTGTACCGAATGAACTATGTTCATACATTCGCACGTCAATCTACGTGTGCTGTGAACATTTCGGCATGTAATGGCTATGAAAGTTTCGGCACGTCAGTCTTGTCTCACGGTCTTCGTCTCCAACCGTGCTTCATTATGGTATAGAGCAGGGGTGTGCAAACCTTTGGACCAAATCATGTTGCTGTGGCCATTCGGGTGGCCTCAGTGGAGCAGATATAGGTGTATACTATACTTAGGTGGCGTCTTACCGTCACCCCTTTCCCCATCCTTCCCCCGTTATATTGACTAATGTACCAAGACCCACGTGCACACCCCTGGTATAGAGGGTCAGCGATCAGGAACAATTATGTAGGAGAAACGCAAAACGCATCTTACTGTTATCAAGTACGTTCTAAGTGTTAACTATGATGCGAAACGTAAGAATTGAAGTCCTTGTATAACTATTGATGCTGACAACGGAAAATTGGCTATACCTTGATTTTGATTTCTATTTCGTGGCACACCGATATATTTTTATTTGATGGGTAGGCTACGATTTAGGGATCAGGTGTGCAGAAACCGTTAGTATGGACTGATTGTTTGTTGGATAGGAAATAAGTTGCCCTCTTGTTTGTTTGGGAGGGATATAATTAATTATGTATACAGGATTGTACCTTGCGCGGTAAACCCACGACAATAGTCGGCCTTGAAAGAGCCAATTATTTTCATGCAATATCCCACTCAGGTAAGCTTCGGGCCTATAGGTCTCTGTGCAATGCATTGTCGTCCTCCCTTGAAGTTGAGAAGAGATTTTTGCCGATCAATGAAGATGCTCGACTTGGATTTTACATGTTGTACTCATCATAATTTTATATCGCAAAGTAGTCAAATAGTGAGTAGATTGCTCATACAAGCTCATTTTCCCAAAAATTAATTTCTTTACATTACCGTTTCATCCAGTGGTAGAGGTACATTTTATCTGTTAATTTTCTGATCATTCTTCAATCTACTATATGTTTGTTGATTGTGTTATCTGATTTGTACACATCTGACGAGGTGTAAAAAGAATAAAAAGAACAGAACAGAACAGAACTCATTTTTATTGAAGTAGTTATTTTACTGCAAACGAAAGCTCAAAATAATGATTGCTTAGATGCTACTAGCAAGTCGGTGGGAAATGCAATTTCCCGCTGCTGTCTGAGTTGTCGTGATTTTTTCAAAGTCTTTTGTACGCTCCGCACCAATAGATGGTGGCTCTCATAGGCGGGATTACGGAGGGCACGGGGGGCACTTGCCCCCCCCCCCCACACTTTTTTCCACAACTTAGTTTTTTACGCCTTAGTCTTGTTGCTTTTGCTACAAAAATACAAACTGGAACTGAAAGAGCTATGCGAGTGATACTTAATCAAGTTGTATAACGTTGAAACAGGTCATATACTGCATTGAAAACTAAATAAAAACAATATTCTTCCAATTAATGTCTCAATGCTGTTTTTTTTTCGACACGCTTCGCGTGCACCCGTTTTAAATATGTCAGGATTCGGGGTTAGGCTACTTCTTATAGAACACCTCTTCCATTGTCACTGAACCTTATCACCAGTGCCCGGGCCGTACACAGCTGAAGGTCTACCGTTACTAGTGAAAGGGGGGGCAGGGAGGCGGTCGTCTTCTGGTCCCCTTCTCTGACCAACTGCCCCCAAACTTTCTGAAAGGACGATGATCTTATTTGACCCTAATCTGGAGCTCCACTCGTTTTCGGCTGAAGTGAAAAGGGGTCCGCCCTTTCTCTAATTTCAATGAAATTCTCTATTGAGATGTCTCAAAGGGCCATTTTTTGGCGTGTTTTGCGCGTCCCATCACAGATAAGGACTCTACAAAAATCTCATGAAAAGGTCTCTATAGGAAACAAACGGTACGTTTTTGCTTAGTACAAATATCTTCAGGTGCCACCCTTAATCAGCTGTAGTGAAGAGGGACCACACTTTTTCTAATTTTATTTCAATTCCGCTATTGACATGAAGTAAAATTCATTTTTCGACGCGCTCCGCGCGCCACTCTACAGGTAACGGCTCTTTGAATGTCACCTGAAAAAGACTATATAGGAAGCCAGAGTAGCCTATGTTTGTGCTTCAGTAAGAATGTCTTTAGGGACCACCGTTATTCAGCTAAGGATAAAATTGGCCCATCCTTTCTCTAATTTTCATTCAGTTTCATTACTGAGATGTCTTAAACGTTGAATTTTTCGGCGCGCTTCGCACGCCCCATAATAGACAAGGTCTGAATTCACATCGCATGAAAATCCCTCTAGCTATCTTAAAAGAAGATAAGGGGCACGAAGGAGGTAGCCCCTGAAGAACCTCAATTTTAAGGAATCCATTCTCCCTCCCGCACCCTGAGCTTTCTTGAAGATGTCTCTTCATCTCTTAATTCTGGGTATGGCGTTGATGTCATTTACCTTGACTTTTCAAAGGCTTTTGATAAAGTTCCATTAGGTAGGCTAATGGTTAAACTGCATAGGTTAGGGGTTCAGGGCAATTGTGCTGATTGGATAAATTCGTGGCTTCATGGTAGATCTCAGAGAGTTGCTGTCAATGGTAACTTCTCCTCTTGGAAAAAAGTCACAAGTGGAGTACCACAGGGTTCTGTCCTTGGCCCACTTCTTTTCTTAATTTTCATCAATGATATTGATAGTTCTCTTACATCTCGTATAAGTAAGTTTGCAGATGATACTGAGCTTTATAGGAAAATTAGCATTTTGGATGATGCCTTACTGCTGCAGAAAGATCTAGATAGGTTATTTTCTTGGTCTCAGACCTGGCAAATGTCTTTTAATGCAGATAAATGTAAGGTCCTTCATTTTGGTCCCAAAAGTTTTAGCTATGATTATAACATGAATGGTTGTGTTTTAAGTAATGTCACCTCTGAGAAAGATCTGGGTGTTGTAATTACTGGGGACTTAAAGTCATCAAAGCAGTGTGCAGCCACTGCTGTAAAGGCTAATAGAGTGCTTGGATTGATCAAGAGGAATTTCATCAATTTTAGTAAGGATATTGTACTTAATTTGTATAAGCAGTTGGTAAGACCCCATCTTGACTATGCAGCTCAGGCTTGGAGTCCCTTCTATGAAAAGGACAAGTTTGTTTTAGAGCAGGTTCAGAGGAGAGCCACTCGCCTCATTCCTGTGGTGAGAAATTTGCCTTATCATGCTAGGCTTAAACATCTTGGGCTTACCACCTTGGAGCTGAGAAGGATTAGGGGAGACATGCTCCAGGTTTTCAAGTTCCTTTGTGAAAGGAATCCCCTTCTGACTTGTAGTTATTTAAGGGTTCAAGGTAATTCTCGGGTGCGTGGGCATTGTAAAAAGCTTGAAAAGCCTTTTGCAAGGCTTGACATTAGGAAGTTTAGTTTCTCCCATAGAGTTGTCAACGAGTGGAATTGTCTACCAGATTGGGTAGTAAACTCCCCCTCAGTTCACTGCTTTAAGGTTAACATTGACAGGTTTTTCCATGACTGTGGTAGAATCTGATTGTTTGGGGCTGTAGTCAAGCTTAGGTGGTTAGACTTTTGATTAGGGCTTGGTCTTCAGGGCATCTTATGGGGCCTTGGCCCTCCTTTGCCCTTCAACCTGTTATGTTATGTTATGTTATTTTCGATTCCGGCCGACATGTTAAGTGTCCATCTTATGTAATTTGAAGTTGAAGATAAAATGCAACATTTTAATGCCTTCAATTTTGTAAATACCCAGGAGCTTCCAGGGGCTTCGCCCCCTGGACCCCCACCGGGGTTTTCCCCTGGACCCCACGCCATTGGGGGGGGGGGGGCGCTTAGCGCTCCCTCGGCGCCCTCGACGCCGTTTGGTAGTCTGCGAATTTGCCCCCCCCCCACTTTCAGAGATCAAATCCCGCCCCTGGTGGCTCTCCACTTAGTCTTATTCAATGCAGGGAGAGAATCACGACTAACGTCCCCATTACCTGCTTTCTCTAATGTTCTGAAGCAGCACTGCGCAAATTGTACTGCCTTGCACGCTGAAGGTCCCCGATTAAATACCGGTGGAACCACTGGGAAATTTCCTGGGGTCTAAAACATAACTTGTTCAGCAGAGCTGTTCACAGTGAGGGGGTTTTAAAATTTTTGAATTACGAAATTGGGTATTTGGTTGTCTATTTCAGGAAATTGTCCGATTCAGGAAGCTGTTCGCTTGCTCAGTTCAGCTGTTGAGCAGTGTTTGTTTGTTTTGTTTTCATTTGATCCTCCCTTGCGGGAACTCGGCAACGCCCCAATGAAGGGGTATTAGCGCCAAGCTGGCAACGCCAGTCTCGTGAGACAAACTCACAGTTTAACGTCTATGATTAAGGGATAGCAGATTAACTACAACCCAGAAAACTAGACGACAATTTTGATGTCGGAGCTGGGACTTGAACTCACGACCTCATGACTGGAAGACGCAGTTACCACTGTACCACTTGCTCCCAGTGGTACAAAGCAAGTAACCTCCACCGCTACCCAGCCTTTGGGAAAGCCATTTAACATAATGCGGTTATTCCTAGAAGAGGCAGAATGAGATTACCCTACTCCATTACTAATCGACACCTCTCCTCTTTTATACCACAATGTATCAAATTCCATAGTCTTAATTTCAAACGCTAATTCTTGCCTTCTTGGTTCCTATTGTCTTATACTTTTACCTCTCATATTTTACGTCTTATGCTTTCTCTTAGTTCTTCTCTTTTACTGTTAAAGTGTTGTTCGTATGTATATAATTTTGTAATTTCACTGTCTTTTATTGTTTGTTCTGTTTTATGCGAGCATTCAGTTACCCTTGTGGGGTTTAATAAAGCTGATCTCTTATCTTAAGTGGGTAAAGACTGGGGATACGCTCACGTCCGTCGGATGGAGACGTGAAATGGTGGTCCCGGGAGCAGGATTGGGAGTGATTAGTACACGCCTACCTCGTCACCTCTGAGTACAAGTCGAAAAGAGAAGGCGAAGTTCGCCGGTGTCCATCCACGCTCAGTCTGGCATAAGGTCCTCGATGAGCCAAATGGCTTCTTGACCCTCAAAACGTTAAAGGGCAGCAGTATTCCCCCCAAAAAGAAGCTCGATAATGGATCATACGAGTTTTCCATTGACTGAACACTTCTTTGACGTCATTCATGATTGACAGTTAGTCTCTGTCTCAATTCAAAACGAAGGCTATACTGATTGGTGGATATTGATCACATGATATTGTTTACAAATGTTCAAACGCACGGTGGTATGTACTGTACATACACATATACTCATACACAATCTCAACGGTACGTCGTTATATTACAGTACACTGCACTGCAGTACAGCAGTCAGTTTACATTGCATTAATTGAACGCAAAATATTCGGGGAAGCAAGTTACCACACAAACAGAACGTAAAATAACATGGCTATCGCAAGACAGAAACTTTTTCATGTGCTGTGAAATCGATAGTGACAGAAGTACACTGACACTAACTGCTCGGAAAAGGCACAGAAGGACAACCGATAAGAAGTGCAGGTTGACCAAGCTGCGTTCTCCGAATCGTTCGTAGCGTCCGTGGAAGGAAGACAGCGGTAGCCGAGCATTCCTACAATTTGCTGTCATCGAAGTAACTGTGGCCACAGAACCTGACAGCAAAGGGTGAGTAAGTCCTTTATTACAGGCTTATAGTCGAAACTTTTCATATTTAAGGGGGTGCCATCGAAGAACAATATGAACATAAGCCTAGGCCTAGGTCAGAGTTCAAAGTACATACAAAAATATCGTAGGCCTAGGCCAACAGTACTAAATTAGCCTATTACCTTAATAGTAGTAGCCTAACTAGTAACGTTAGTAGTTAGCACTTTGGTCATATAAAGCACAGCCTAAGCTAGACCGAGTAACTCTACTTACTTTTGTTGCTTACAGCCTAGTAGGCCAATACAGGGCGCACAAAATCACAAAAAATGACTAATTTTTTGTCTGCCTTCAGGTACGTTTGTAGCCAAATGCTTACAACTTACAAGTAGTAGCCTAGGCCTAATGTACTAAATTCCGTTATCCAGTAGCTTAGGCCCATGGGCCCACCCTGCCAGGCTGCCAAACTCTGAGATTTAGATTTACATGAAGAAACCTGGAGAATGGTATCTCCAGGCAGAGATTTATGAATTTTTTTCTGCATCTGAACGGGTGGGACATACATATACATTGATTGTAGCCTATGGATGCATACCACCAGCGTTGCAAAATCCAGGGGTGCGGCAAAGGTTTGTCCTGTACTTGGATTTGAAATTTGATGTTAAAAGTTATTTTTAACACATTTAAGTTCAAACATTACTTTAGGCCCCAAGATTTTTATGGGTGGAAAATAACAGGCGAAAACTACCTAGGGCCGAAATTGACAGACCTGTCGTGGGTGGGTCGAGCTTCCCAGCAGCATTTCAGTCTGAACCCATGTGAAATGCCATAAGTAGTAGGCTAGCTCCTGTACATTGAGATGGCCAGTGAAGGTGGAGTGGCACACTGATTTTTGAGTATTTCATAGCAAATATTTGCTGTGAATGTAATAATTGGACAAAACTGTGTTTGCAATGGCATGTGTACTGTACCGGCTGAAGATCAGTGGCCAGCTGTGCACACAGCAATTTGGAGGCTTTACACTATGCATCAGTACGTAGTACGTACTATGTAGCATAGCCAGGATTGTGTCATGGAAGGGGGGCTGTGGAGCACAGCATAAGGGGAAGCCCAAGGGGAGGGAGAAAAACTTCCATTTTACAGTAGGTGTTTTTTATTTTGCATTTCAATTTTGAGTCATAGTGGGTTCAACCTCCCAAACCACCCACGTGCTTGACACAAATTCTAAGGGAAAAGCAATTTTTAGCCATCTCAAGCCTGCAACTAATAATCCACAATTTTTCAGAGAACTTTTTGTTCAGGTATCTTGAGATCAATATTAGTTAAAGCCTAGGCATTTGCCCCCTCCAAAGACTATTTGCTCGATAGATAGAGGTTGGTTTAAACAAGTGTTACAGTAGATAGTAGGGTCAATTGTAGAAACAAAGGCTTAGTAGGGGATCTTTCAGTGTATCTTCAGAAGAAGATGATTTAGAGAGTTCCAGTTGATTTAAAATGATTCATTCGTTGATTGAGTTCCCCAAAAAATTATCAATGAGCCAGTGAAAAAGGGATAACTAATTATGTTTGTACACAAAGATGACTGAATAATGACTACCATGCTTCTGGTTGAGGTCTGTTCAGTCTGTTGCATGAGTGACCAGCTTGCAGGCTGAGAGCTTGTCTCAAACTTCCAAGCCACATGGGTTGTGTGAAAATCATAGTACTACTGTAATTGCAACCCCCAGATTGGTTGAGGGCCAAAGCCAAAATTACCATGTTGTGGTGGGACGGAATTTGATAGCCTTTTTTATTAGTGCCTGTTTACATGTAGCTTCTGTGATTAATTCATTGATTCCATAAAAACTGGTCAGTTACAGAGTATTAAAAGGCACAATAAAAAGTAACATAAATGTCAAGCTGTTACCATAGTAACACAAATTTATGGATGTGGTGGGACTGAATGATAACTTTCACACAATCAGAAACATGTGACTACAGTAATATTTAATTATTATCAAAAGTAGAAAGATATAAGTTCAAATTTCAAGATTGAAATGAAGTCTGATTATTCTTCTTTCACTATGAAAACAATCGCATAAATCACATTTCATTTGAGAGAGCTACAGTATGCAAATATTTCAAAAGTGTGTCAGTGTGGTGGGACGGAATGTGGTGGGACGGAACTAAGTGAAGCCTGTTCATTATGTATGGGTTCCATGGAAACCTGCTTAGATTTTCATGAAACTTCCTCAGAACTTTACATCACAGACAAAACCAACTCATAGAAACTTTCAGTGCCACAACCTGTTCAATAGTTACCGCCCTTTCAAAAAGTATTATGCAAAGTGGTGCTTTTTCAGGTGAGAGCTGCTATTGCCATTTTGCATGATTTTGCAGGCCCATTACAGTTCACAGGAATAAGAAAAAAAGATGAAAATTTATTTGCGTAGTGAGTTAAAGACATATAAACAGAATCTGATGTAAAAACTGAAGTGCCGACCATATTTCTGAAAGTACAGGTCTTCAAAAATGCAGCTTTTCCTTTCCGTAAGTGATTTTTTCAAACTTTGGGCCCATGTGGGCCCTAGACCAAGTGGCCCAAGGCCCTCATAATTTTGCTCAGCATTACAGGGTATTTGGTTACATGGCAATAAGCAGGGGGCAAACATTACCCAAAACGTCTTCAAAGACTGAGTTGATAGGGTCCAAAATTGGTCCCATGGCAAAAATGGGGAAAATGGGCCTAGAACACGGAGATTGTTGACCCTGTGGGCAATGACCAACAGGTTTTAATTTTTTAGTTGGGAAAGATATACATTTGTTCTTAATAATTTCAAAAATTAATGTAGGTTTTAGATCTCCTTCATGGGAGGTGAGAGAAAGAAGGTGCATAATACAGGTACAAGTCAGAAAGAAATTCGACAAAAACCATCAGGGACCATATTTGGGGACCCACAAATTTTGGAACTATGCATGATGTACTTTCAAAACTAAATACAAGGTGGAGAAGTATGCCATAGTTTTTACAAAAGCTGTCAAAAACATGACTCTGACCACAAAAGTCAAGTCATGAGTAAATCTATCAGGGCATACTACTTACAATTACCTTTTAACTAAAATTCCGTCCCATAACACTTGTTTCCGTCCCACCACAAAAATGTTGAGTAATCACCATGACTACCCTAAATACCATATTGACTTTTTTTGCACTCAGAAGTGTCACTTTCATTCACAGTTGATATTTTGGAAAGTTTCAATAATTTTTTCAACTTTTGTACCATTGAAAATAAAAAAGGAATGTAAAAAAAATGTGATGGGACAGAATTGGACATTTTCATTTAAATTTTTACTATGGATATTAAAAGTATCTTTAGTATTTTCTCAGTGCATAAATTGTGTTTACTAAAGCATTTTGACACAGAAAAAGAAGGGAATTCAAAATGTGTATGTTGTTATGTCCTTTTTTCCTAATTCCATCCCACCACATTTTGAATGAGCAGTTTGCATCTTTGAATGACCGCATCTCACTGACAATGCAATTAATCACAACTTATTCTTCAGATTTTATAACTTTGGACTGTAGTCTAAATTATACCATGGGTGGATTGAACCAAATCGAAATTGCTCAATTTTTAGGTTTGGTGATGACCATTTTTGGCTTTGGCCCTTGATAGTTATGATTCACCAAATGAAATGGATATAAATGAGTATGCATTGCTGATCTAAATGTTAATGACCAAAGAGATGGTCGCAGAGGGTGAAATTGGCCACACCTTGAAAATATGGGTTACAGTGTACACATGGACTTTTTCGCCTTTTTCTTTGGTAAAGTTGGCTAGTTACAGTCCCATTCAATTCTAGCAGCATGGCCTTTGCCTCTGCTAAACATGCACACCCCCCACGGATGCTACTGTATTTTTTCAGATCCTTAAATACAGTTTGTAACTTACTGTAGTAACACAAATTGTGCTTCAAAGTGTAGCATACTCTGTGACACTAGAACACCTAATTTCTGAAAAAAATTCAAAGAGAAAACATTGTCTCCCACTGATGCCAAATTTTTTAGGTCCAAAAAGTAGAGAAATTTTGTAACACTCCAAAATTTACTTCAAAAGGTAGCATTATAGCACCAGATTGCATTTAGTGTTAGGCCAACCCAATTTTAAAATTTACAAAGGCCTGTAGGGGATTACCCCTCCCTTAGATCCCTGATCTCCCAGGCCAACTTCTCTCAATAAAACACATTGCAGGAGATTTTAAAACCCATTATGACTTCACAGCTGTGATGCATCCATGGTATTTACCATCCCTGCTCACATTGCTTGTTTGCTCGTTAAATTTTGCCATCACAGGGCTCCACCATAACAATAATTTGCCATCATGTCGTGGAAGGTCGAACTTTACACCAACAATACAGTATGTGTAAGTGATTTTAGATTCCAAACCTTATCCCCACTCTGTTAGATGCACTGTGCCAGCAAGTATGGGCACACAACACATAACTCTGTGTATAAACTGTGGTAACTGAGCATACTGTACTTCTGCGTGCTTGGAAAATGAAAGCTTTAAGGTGATTTTTACTTGTGAAAATGTAAATGCCTGCAGGATTTGTTTTGAAATCAGATAAGGGAAGGTTGAGCTTTTTTAAAAAGGATTGCTGCTAGCTCATCTTAGTATGGTGGTAAGTCTTAGTCATCAAACTTCAAAGTTACAGTACTGTATGGTATTGTACTGCCACAGATTTTGGTCCTCCTCACTGATACAAAGTTTGTCGTATGTACGTCATGGCACTGAGTTTTCTCGAATTTTAGACGATTCCCACATTGCATGCCCCCCTTTCAGAGAAAACCTACTAAAATGATAGCAGTTCACATTGAAAGGACTTACACAGTACAGTATGTTGATAAAACTGCAGTATGTACTCTACAGGGTAGTTATGGACCACTATCTCAGTGTATCCCTCAGTCTTTTACAGTCATTCCACAACAAGATTTACTGTAGTTTTGGCTGGTTTATTACAGTTTCTTCCATATTTTCTGAAGAACCATGAAACCTTGAATGCACTTCACATGCACACTCTTCTTAATTTTTTTTCTAGGTTTGCAGAGGGGCGAGAGGGGGATGCAGCATTCACAGAGACTCCACTTAAGTTAACCTCCTGGGTTACAATAGAACATCATCCTTCAGGTAATCATACCCCAACTTTAATGTATGTCTAGGGTATACTGTAGCACAAACAGAAAACGGAAAATGTGACAATGGCTTCCACCAGAAAACCCAATACCACAAAAAGGACCTTTTTGATAAACAGTTGAGGGTACACTTGCAACATCCTAAAAATTTGACTGAACTGATCGTACTGTAGATCTCCAAATTGTGTGATGCTTGTAACATGAAGCTGATAAACAACAACAACAACAAAAGTGTAAAAACAAACAAAAACCAGACCTGTTTTATCTCCCATTTTTATGAGGAGACCCAGATTTTACTCGGATGTTCTGATTTCCTTGTGTTATGTGTTACAGTATACTCCCGGCTTTTTAGTGTTCCATTTTATTTGTGACTTTCTGAACATGGTGAATGCAGTCAGTGCTATCTGTAAGCATACAGTTTAGCTCATTTGAGCAATTGAATTAACCATGTAGACTTTAGGGACCACTCATTTTTAAGTGTGGTCTTTGCAGACAGCCCATCAAGAATGAAACTTTGCTCTTTTGGAGTGAATCTCACTCTTTTTGGAGTGAATTTTCACTCTTTTGGGGTGGAGGTTGTCGCCCCCAGATTCCAAAGAGTTAAATTTAAATCTTTGTCATTTTTAGTATAGGTCTACTCTACAGTGAACAGAGAAAAATCAATTCAATGGAGCAGGCAACTTGGTATGTTGATGCATTAAAATGTGAGGGAGAATCTATTGGTTTTAGCAAAGAACAAAGGTCATAAGGGATCACAGGGGACTCAAACTCTGAAAACCTTTTTGCATAATATATCAGGAAGGAGGAAGATTGGATTGTTTTCAAACTTGGTTTGTTGATGAATTATGATTGGAGGGTGGGCTGGGTGATCTCTATTAATTTTTACAGTCAAAGTTAACATGGAGTTATCCAAGGTTAAACCTTGATAACCTTTCCTACTTTGTATTTTACAGTATGGCAGGTTAGTAAGATACTGTAGCATTGAACTTTAGAATGTGGTTGTGTGATGGTAGAAAGATGGCATCTGTAGCTATTGGTGGAGGTCGAAGATTATTGGGGGTCATCGGAGGTCAAACTATGCAGAATATCTGAAGGCACAGCTTGCAATTTGGCTTTTTTTGAATGTAGACTTGTTAAAGTTGAAAGGAAAACCAGTTACTTACTGGTGAAATCAAATCACTTTGGGTCACCAGTTTTTACAATAAAAGTATTATTCTTTTAAAAGAACATGGAATTTATGTATCATAGAAACCTCAATGCATTTTTGCATTCTGGTTATTGTGTTGGAAGAGTAATTTCAGCAGTGTCTCTTTCTTCTCTTCTGGATAGGTTTCTTGCAAAAAATTTAGAAAGCAGCCAAAGGATTTTAATCATGTACCAGAATGTATCAGACTGACACCTGTAGTAGTATCAGATACAGTACACCAAGCGAAACTTTACCAAGAACAAGTAGACTTCTGGCCGCTAAAACAGATGGAATGAATCCAGTACATGATGACCATCTGGAGTAGGATTCCGGTTTTGCATTGCCCAAACAGCACAAGGGGGAATTTTGCCATAAAATAATTTTTTCTACAGTACCTGGATTTCATTATTTCCAAAACATGAAGTACCTGTAGCTTGCACGTGTGTTATTGTTATTGTTCAGTCTGTCACTGCAGAGTAACAGCTATCACTTCTAGGCGATGGCCCAGGTCTAGAGACTCAGCTACAGTAGGATCCAGTATAAGGTTCCCAAATTGTAACTGGTTGGTGACACATTGCCTTAAACTCAGGCAGCAGCAAACATTCTCAAGTGCACATATATGTCTACCTACGGTAGTTGCCACAGTGACACTATTCTGGTTGGTTTTGCATTGCTTTGCTGTTAATTGGAATGGTAATTATTTATCCTTATTTTATGTTCTTTTGTTGATACAAATGACTGACACTTGTTCTATTTAGTGTATGCTGTAGAATTTTCATATTGAAAGAAAGAATGCAACTGTATTCAGCAGAGGTAAAACTGACAATCTTGTAACTGTAAATGACAGCAATGAAAGACACTTTTCACATTTGGTATATGTTGACTTGCTATGTAAAGAGGAAGATGGTGGAATCAAAAGGTCATTACTTTTGAGGTCAAATGAGGCTAACTGGGAAAATCGTGGAAATGTTTTATTTATCGCAATGGAAGGAAAAATGTTTATAGTTTGTAGTGAAGATCAGAGGTTATGTCAAGTCAAAAAAGGTGAAAGGGTATTGAACTGTAGGTCACTAGTGGTCAAAAAATCTTGTTAACAATATACCTTTAGACTGGAAAGTTGGATACATTTTAAATCCAAAGTGTACAGGCAGTAAGCTATCGTTAGGAAGAGGTCTCTCCAGGGGTATAGTTGCATGAATTTCCCAAATTTTCCTCTCAGCAAGAAATCACTGAGCCCTTGGGCTTTCTGGTTTCTTTCTTGCAATCTCAATATGCATAATTATGTGGTAATATAAGTGTGTTGTGAATTTTCCTTGTTATGTGATGGTGGAGGGTTGAACCCTACACAGGGGGCAAATTAATTTCTCAATCTGTTGATCATCAAGATTCTGCCAGTCTGTTATTGAGAACTTTAATACAAATCAGTCAGTTATTGGAGTTTATTCTTCCAGTGTGCATTTCAAATTCTACCTATACTGTATGATGAACTACAGTTGTAGCAGTGTGGTTTGGTTCAATCATATCTTCTATACAAGCAGTTGAAGGCTTGGTTAAAGTACAAACCTGTGTGTATACTACCCCACTTACTGTGCATGAACAGCATTCTGGGCATACAGAAGCTCTTGTCCATCAGCACCTCCTCTGCGATGAAATCTGTGTGTAGTGGAACCTGTCTAATTGGGCTTTTCTCCTGTGATGCAGTGTGCATCTTCTGTTTCTTCTTCTTTTTGTGAGATGGGATGAGCAAGTGAGATCAACATGTACAATCCCCTTTTTGAACTTTGCAGGTATTGGGGAGTGGGCAGAGTGTAAAATCTCCATTCTTGAATGGGGAGATGCCTTGAAAAAATTTGACCAGGATGTTCAATATATTGAAGTGCAAAATGGTGCTTAATTTGAAACATTTGTATACATTTGTATAGTACTTACAGTATACAATCAAAAGATCATGGTTACATGAATCACCACACATCAAGACTTAGCTCATTTATTGCAACTCATAGATTTTGTGTAAAACAAAAGTGCATTTTCTGGGGAATAAAGGAAGTCCATGTGTATGTTAATGTGATGTGTTATAATAGTGTGCGTGGAACGACTACATGTGCATTGGTTAATCATTGGAAACGGATTGTTTCCAGAAATTTTCAAAAGGGTTGACCCAATTTGTTGGTGTCTAGAAGAGGTTTTTCTGTTAGCAATGCCGAGTGGTTGTTTGCGATTGGCTTATATTACCCGCAGTACTTTTTGTCATATCCTCGGCCCGTGTTATTTTTGGTCATTTAGTGTTTCTAGTAGTAGTTATAAAGTGGCATCTAGTGGTCATATGGATTCTACCTGCCTCGACTAAAAACCTCCCAAATTTTACTTTTTCTTTTAAACAAATTTAGCGTTTGAGAATTTCCTTTATACTTTGCCACATACTAGGCTATTTTGCCAGAGGGAGCGATATGTTTTCCACCAATATTTCCGCAGATAAACGCCCTGAAAAATCATGGGATGCGTCCACTACCCTTTTGTTGCCCTGGCCCTTAGACTACGGGGCTACTTATATGATGGCATGGTCAAAGAAGTTGGCCGAAGTACTAGACTAGATTACAGGGGAAACTAGGGGGCAGACTAGGGGGAAAGTTGAAGGAATGCTCACGTCGCCTTGAATATGTTTGCACTTTTTCTACTACACTCGTTCCCAACATATTCCCAAATAATTTTATCAAGGCCACAGTCTATCCGAAGTGTATTTGTCAAGAACGATGCTGACCACATTTTGGACCATCTAGGATTGCTTGTTTCATTGCCTGTTGGTGTCGCATTGCTGATGTATACCTTTTTGAATTTTAATCTATTTCTTACAAAGTGAGTGATGACCAGTGGGCAAACTCTACTAATGTCAAAATTCTTTATCGCCCTTCGAGTGGGTATAAGGATGGATGTTTTCCCTACCCCGTTTGAAATTGCTAGCTCTCTCTTAGGGCTTAAAGATTCTAAATGGTGCAATATTTTGTTTCTTTTTATGCTCAATCTTTATGCTGAAAATGTCCTGATCAGTCGTCCTTCTGTGAAAAGTTGTTCCCCATTTTAAGAAAAAAGGTGAAAACTTATTGTTCTGCTATTGTCTCATTCATTTTAGTTCTTGATGTCACAAAAAGATAATATCCGTGAACCAAGTGTTCCACAATTGGCGAGTTTGGTAATAAATTCGTTGGCGCAGGGAATTGCGGGGAACAGCGTGAGATCAGGGAGTTGCAACTCCCTGGTGAGATATACTAACCGAGCTCACCGCATAGCGTACAACGTTACCTTATTTCGTCCGTATGTGCATACAACACTATCTCAGTGTCAAGTGAACTCTAACGAAAATAGCGGTCTCGGTCCTACTGTACTTTACGGCAGATTAAAATGCAAATTTTTACACCAAGAAGACAATCTAGACACAAACCACTGCACAAAACCACACTAGAGACTCCTCATTATGCTATGGATAGATTGAGCGAGAATGATTTCACAAAGTTTTCTTGTAAACTCAAATTTCGGAATGCATGCTGTATAGGTGCGAGATTGGTTTTGTTTATCCCGACAATTTGGAGGTTGTGCGCATGTGTTTAGCCACCAAGACGAATTACCGAACTGGCTTATTATCCTCAATTCCTCTTAACTCTGAAATGGCCATGTATCGTCTCGTGAGAAGACTATACCTAACGGAATTGAAACATATGTTTGTGTATGCGACGCCGCAACCCTAATTAAAGGTCCAATCTTTTTGCCAAGGATAAGGGGGTCAATTTAAAACCGATGAAAGGGTCCGTTGCACGAATTTGGGTCAACAGGACTGTAAGCTATTTTAGCACTTCGCATCCATTCTTCAAATTGAAACTGCAACAACGCAACCACCTGCCAAAACATCCCGTCACTCTCAACCACCTTGTGACTATGCGTATCATTCACAAATACACGTCACACGATGGCATGTGTTTGATCTGTAGGGGAAAACTTTGGGCACCTTCCCGTCTGGCAATGGAAAATATTCTTCCGAGATTCTGCTGTTTCGGGCGAAGTTGCTGCGCATAAATCTAAAGAAATAATCTGCCCAAATGTGTCGAGAATTTTTAAAACCTTTTTTTATTCTTCATTAAAATCAACGTGCTTTCATTACGATGCTTCTTGTTTTCCTTCCAAATGTATTAAAGGATTCGTGTATTCGGTTTCCAAACTCCGAAAAATCGTTGGCAAGACTAGAGTCTGTGCAGGGAGGTTTGATCAAATGACACCTCCCTGTGCAAGAACTGTTTTTTTATAAGTTTCTCACGCACAACGTACCTCGGAGAGCTATTGCAAATAACTATTACGAGCAACCCAAACTTAAATAAATACAGTACCGTATCTTAAGGGGGTGCACAAAGGGACACGTGCCACACGGCAGGGGCGTTGTTAGACTTTTCCAGCGGGGCAAGCACCAAAATTTTCCGATTTTTCCTAAAGTGTGAACACAACTGTATTAAGAAAGTAACCTCCGTCGATCGAGCCGAGCCCGCCGGAAAATTTGTGTTCTTTCAAACAAATATTTGTAAGTAAATATGGAACTTGTATTGCAGAACATGGAACTTTTAGAATCTGGGTTTCCTGTGAGGATATTTGAAAATTTTGGGGACTATTGAATAATCTGCGTTTCCTATTAATATATTTAATTTTATTTAACGTTTTGAGGGTCAGGAAGCCATTTGGCTCATCGAGGACCTTTGCCAGAGTGAGCGTGGATGAACACCGGCGAACTTCGCCTTCTCTTTTCATCTAGTGCTCAGGTAACGAGGCATGCGTGTACTAATCGCTCCCAGTCCTGCTCCCGGGACCGCCATTTAACGTTCCCATCCGACGGACGTGAGCGTATCCCCAGTCTTTAGCCACTTTCCCAAAGGCTGGCCGGGGTGGAGGTTACTTGCTTGCTCAACAGCTGCACTGAGCAAGCGGACAACTTCCTGAAACGGACAACCAAATACCCAATTGTGTAATTTTTTAGACCCCTGAAAATTTCCAAGTGGTTCCACCGGGATTTGATCCGGGGACCTTCAGTTTGCAAGGCAGTCAGTACGCTCAAACCACCGAACCAACTCCACCCTCATATGTAGATATATATATATATATATTTATATATATATGAGATAGCATGTGGCCCGAAGATTGTCGTTGTTACATTATTTTCTTTAATAATGAGTGCGGATTGAGGCTTACCAGCGACATCCAAAAAGCTTCCGAAACTTTGCTGCCTTTTTTAGAGTTAGGCTAAGTATTTCACCATAAAGAGCCTATATTGAAGGAAATCTAGGGAAACGGTTCTATAGCGGCCCGGAGTTTTAAAAAAGTTTACCACTGGACTGATTTATGAGCGAACATTTATTGTATTAGAGATTGCTATTTGGTACGCACGAACACGCGAAAAAATTTTTGCTTTTTTAAACCAAATAATTACAAATATGTAGCTTGTACTAGAACAAATTCGTCGGAATTTTATGAAGAAAAATTGGGAACACCGCACTGTTCACTTAGTTGACCGGTGTCTCAAATAGCAATTTCCCGAATTTTTCACTTTTTCGAGTCCGACGGGGGGGGGGGGGGGGGGGGCAGTCACAATGTAACTACGCTAACGGTACTGCCCCACGGTAAAGTGAGGACCTAAGGTGTCCTCACTGGAGTGTTTTGGAATGTACAGTTTCGTACCGTAGTTCAATATTTCGAGAGGAAGAGAATTCAAACTTTATGCCCCCTTAGAAAAGGTTTGATGTACCTCCCATAGCTCCCTGCTAAAATCCTAGATGCACCAGCGAAGATATAAGGTGAACGAAGAGAGGAAAAATTCCCAGAAACAGCATAAACTTGAAGGGGTGGGTGGGTTTGGAGGTGTTTCCCTGTTAGTCTTTTACCTTCTCTGTTGCCTATTCAGTACTCAGTCCCAAGATCAATAATATTATCTGGCGACTTATTTTCGCGCCTCAATATCAACCTCTTAGCCTCGATTAATTCATGCTCAGAGCTCTCGCTGGTTTCTTCCCCGGATCCACCCATGGCCTGACGGGGATCTTTCTATGGGGGGGGGGGGGGAGACTTCTTGCTCGACACCAGATCCCAACCAGGGCATAATCTCTGCCTGGGGAAGGAAAGTTTGCCTCTGGACCCCACCATAATTTCATTTCACTGGAGCTTGTCCCATGATCCACTGGTGTCCCGTAGATGGTTTTGTTTGTTTTCTTCTGTCCTCATTTTGAAGTCCCGCAAAAAACACACCATCTAAACAAAAATTTTGAAATCCAATAGCTAGAGCCTATGAAAACATTTTTGGTATCTTGTCAGTGAGGTTTTCGGGGAGATAATTTTTCCTTCCGAGTCCGAAGCCTTAGGTATGAGCTTGCAGCAACGGTTTTCGTGCAGACTAGCCCCCAAATATATAGTTTACTGGTATAATTATATTTCTTTCGCATTACCGTTCTAACAGTGAATTGACCGACTACCCGGGGAAAGTTATCCTTTGGATAAAACAGAATAATGCTGGCTGCTTTACCAGTGAAAGGAGTGAAAACGTGGGAGAAGTGAGGAGATAAGGCTGTATCGCCTCTGTGCATGTAGCCCGTTGTATCACGAGTCCCTCTTCTAAATCTAAACAGATAGTTACCATCCCTTCTCAGTGCTTTATATGGTGACAAGTTATAAATACAAATATAACAGCTTTACACAGTGTACATACAGCTCTTTGGTATAAACAAGCACGCAATACTTTTACGTTGGTTTCTCATAACAAAGCACCGATTTTACAGTAGCCAGCGCTGACCACTGCTGAAGAGAAGGTTATTAGGCAGACGCAGATGTTTTGATTTGGGTTTCAAATAACACGAATGAAAACTTCCTGACCAGACGCGTGTTGCACAGTTGAGAACTGGGCAAGCAAGGACAAGCAAAGCAGACTGTAATTGGCTGGTCCGCCTTAGGGCGAGCCAAGGACACACGATCCTCGGGTTTTATAGCTGTCGTGATCTGTGTAGTGAGGTCAGTTTACCAAGTGGGTTTCCTCAACCAAAATGGGGAGGAGCTCCAAAAACTTTTTAGTGGTGGCAGCATATTCTTTTGGGGGGAATACTTCTGCGCTTTAAATCAAAATTAAAAAAATTGGGGTACACAACTTCTGCTGGGTAAAAAAAAGGCACCGTTTGCAATGAAGATGGCGCTCTTCCTTTTTAATATACAAAGCCATATCGCCATATTTATCTACTATTTAGTAATGTAAACACTTGGGAGTTCACGTTTTCAGGAAGTCATGCAGGAAATGGATGTGAGCAGGTACACTGTGTGTGCTTAGCTTTGTTTACACTGTACGATATGATCTTTTCGGGACAAGATCACCATTCATCACGGCGTAGAAGTTCAGCTGTTCACTAATTAAGTCAAACGTCGCACAAGCCAACACAGCAGATTGCACAATTGTATTCAGGCGTCCCTGCAGGCTTGTTTGCTGTGTTTGCAGATGATTTCCTGACTCATCATGGGTTCCAAAACTTCTCTGCTTCTTCAAGAGGAGGAGATCATCCAGATTAGCCGAGAAACAGGGTGTAAGTGCAAGTCAACAAAGGCCTACACATGTAGTCCTAGGCTGCATAGACTAGGCCTAACCTGTCCTTAGTAACTTGCTCAGTTACGTCCAGGACCCCAGGCCTAAGTAGGCCTTGGCCTAGCCTATGTTCCTAACTTAACGTTACTGTACAAAGTTACAGTACTAGCCTAGCTTAGCCATTTTGCCTAGGCCTAGTACTCGAGTAGCCTTTGGGAATGTAGAATATTGGATTCATAACAGGTAGGCCATACTGCATAGGCCTAACATTAGCCTACTGAATTTCTGAAAAATAAAGGAACAAGAGCAAGGATCCCATTGAAGGTTGGCTCTAATCTAGAAATAGAATTAGGCCTTGGCTAGGGGCCGGAACCTAAGAAATACGACATGTGGATAAGTGGCGTAGTAATAGGGTTAAGGTTAGGGTTAGGGATATAAAACACATACGAATATAGGCCTAGGCCTATTACTTTATACATGTACGTACAGGCATAGATGGTTAGGGTGGGCTATATGTAGGTATATACCCTGTAGTAAGTTAAATATATGTATGTGTATGGCTACTCACGAACATATGTAGGCCTATGTGTAATTACATGGCTCTAGGCATACGTATATACGTATACATAGGTATGTCTTTGTAAAGTATGTAATACTGTCAGACAATATAAATTTGAAAACCCTCCACCGGCAACGGTGCTCATAGTGCAGTCAGCAAGCATGCTCGTCTACTGGCAGGAGCAGTCTTCCCAAATTAAAGAAGTGTAGTAGACAGTCCAGTTTCATGATTGGCTGCTGGAAAACATGTGACAAAGTTTTTCTCGCTTCAAATGTGAAATTTAACAGAAAAAACTGCTTGGTTTAGCTTGAATCCAATAGTAAAGTCTTAAAATGTAATGAAAGATACTTTGAAGAAAAAAAAGATGAAAAAAATCTTTAACCATTGCTTTTCCTTCTTCCACAGCATTAACCATCCACTTCTTTTTACAACAAATACATCATAACTGCTCTTCTTGAGAGGAGAAAAAAAAAAAAAACACATTTTACTCTGGGGAAAAAAAATAAAGTTTCATCGCCGTCTTTTAAGTTGAGAGTTGTTTAAAATGACCTGATTTCCAGGCACTGATTCTAAATTAGTACCAGATGGTTTAAATTCATTCTACAGTTCAGCACTCTTTTGCATACTGTTGAAGGCCTAAACTAAGTTCCATGGGCCCATAGTAAATTCCTTGGCATGACATTGGCTGATTTTATTCCAAAGTCTTGACTAATTGGTTAATTGCAACAGTTAAAACGACCACTGATCATCTGGATGATTTGTATAAAGAACTGTGTATAGAGAGTCTGTGGAATGCCTTAGACTTACAGTAACAGAGGACTAATTCAAATCCAACAAGACTCCTGTAAAGAGAGACAAGAAATGTAAAATGAATTAGCACAGTAGCAGCTGCATAACTGAACTGAGTCAGGTAATGAGTTAAAACCTAAGTAGTAAAGCTCCTCTATTGTGCAGACTTTCCTGGCAACACGCTTCTTCAGGGCCCTTCGCTGGCATCACTACCAGCTTCAGGGTACTGCCTGTATATTTAAAGGACCAATCTTCTCACCCCAAACTACACTTCTTTTATGGGGTATTAGAAACTCTCAACTTCTGATTCAAACAATGCAGAGTACTATCAAAGCTTATGTTTCACAACATGAACTTTACTGAAAGTGTTTTGATTATACACGTTGAGTATTTCTATACATACCCTGAAGCAATGAACTGAGATTGTGTCTGGTTGAGGGTGAATTTCGGACAATTGTAGGAATGGCTTAAGTAGGAAGGTTAGGAGAATTGGTACTGTTTGGGGTGAGAGAAGTGGGCCTTTAATGTGATCTAGACCAAACCCTGGAAGATCACATTTAAGCCAGCAACAAACTAGTTGAATTCCATAGATGTTTCCAACCAAGAATAGCATCATTCTGGTAACTGGATAAGAGTGGATACAATAACTCAGGCCATACAGCAGGTCTTTTTCAGGACTGGAAATGTATATATTTTCTGAAAATTATATAGGTTTACAACATAACAATGCTACAGTTGTTGATTTTTTGTGTGTGCCAGTTTTGCAAGCACAGATGGCTAACATGTTCAACACAAGAGAGGCATCAGAAGGTCCAAAATAGGAGTTAAGCAAAGAAGATTCATTTTCTTGCTTGCTGAGTCACATTTGGTTACAAGCATTCTTACACTATAGAAAACCCCCCATTGTAACTATTGACTATCTTAACAGTGTATTGCAATCATGCAATTCGTTACACTAAGCTGACTCCTTGTACAGGGCTTGGTAGTGATGCACTGTGATAAAAACTTCAAAAAATTTTTTCCACCTCAAGATTAACAGCAAGTTAAATGAGATTTAACAACACCAGGCTTCGACAATTTTTTTTTTTCGTACTTGCCCCACGGGCTAGCTGTTTCCTCATTCTAGTTGTCCACATAAATATCTACTTGTCCAATTCAAATCTGTTGAGTACATGTTTTTATACAGTCTAAAAGTACGAATACCATTTTGCGCAACTCAAAAAATTAAGGCTGGGGGCGGGTTGCAACATCAGGCACAGTAGTTGCCCAAGTGATTTTTCACTTGTCCCGGGCTGTTGGGCGGGGGATTTGTGGAAGCCTGACAACACACCAACATGAATGTATTAGGTGAAGTGTCGAGAACCTGGATAAAAAGTTCAAAGTTTATATTTATTTTCAAGTGTTGTTTAAGTTTACATTTAGTTTCTCTTTAGTCGCCTCATACGACAGGCGGGAAAAACCGTAGGTATGTTCTACAATCCCCAGCCCACAAGGGCCCTGAATATTAACAGACACTTAGAGTATACATGATAAAAAGCCATGAATGAATAGGTTAAAAAGCTGAACTTGTTCTTTCCTGAAAGAATTTTCATTTTGAGTTCAAATCTATCTGTTGTATGTATTCTGGAATACTTTAATCACAATAGAAAGTCATCCCAAAACAGTTACAGATTGAAATGTGGTGAGACCACGAGTGAAGTTATATCAAGTGATTGTTCTTGTTACTGTGGTAGTGCATGGAAGTACTGTACATGACATACTGTACTTGTTAAGGAATGAGATCTACGTAAGTGGCTATTGGAATTGAACTAGGCAAGGCCTATGGTATGTCAAATTCTTGCAAGACTGACATAATTTAACCATATTACTGTATGAACTATGAATGCAACTGTTTCAAAAAATTTTACACCACAACTCATTTTGTGGTATGTTAAATTGTTTTGCAAGTTTTGCAGTGGGCATCACAGAATAGCAAAGTGTTTGCTCTGTTCTGTTGTATCATGAAAATCATCATTCATCATTCCACTGCTTCATGATTAACATTGATCATACATAAAAATATTGAGATTCTGCAGCATGGCTGCTCTAGTCTGAAATTTACCTATAGGCCTACATATGTATGTAAAGGCAGTCATTTATCTAACTGGCAGTTATGGCCAAGTCACTTACATATGCATTTCCTATGCCCACATGACCATACTGGCCGGTTAGATAAATAACTCTCTCCTAAAGTGGGCATGTTGATATGAGTGCTAGCTAATAAAGTTTGAATGTTTTCAGTACTGCAGTCTACTCAAACTCTCAGGTGGTACACCTCTTTGATTGACATCTGAAAATTAAAGAAGTTGCAGTAACTGAAGTTCATATAACACACATACAGCATGTATTAAAAGGGTTCTGATTATGAATTAGATCCTTACATGAATTAACCACATAAGTCACTGTGTTGTGCATCTCTCTGTTTTCCTGTGTAGGCGACCTCGTTACAACAATTGTTACTAAGGTGCTTTTGTGCCCGTATTTTAGTACCAGAATGACACCTTGGATCATTTCCATCCAGTACAGTATGCCAAATTGAAACGCCTTGATGTCATGTGCATTATCTCTATGCAGTGCTCACCAGGGTATGCCCTAAAGCAGAAAACTGGGATTGTGTGGATAAGGATGAGTTTTAGAGAGTTATGGGTGGGGCTTAAGTACTGTAAGTAGATTTGGAGAATTGGACATGTCTGGGTTGATGAGTAACTACCTTTAAAAGTTTCATTTCATAGTTTCCTTTAATAAGAAAATCACTGCTGACTGTTTGGGTCAAACTCCATCTGGTGGGTCACTTTCCATAGATTTGTTGATCTTCAGTGCAGTCTTATAAGTGAAAAAGTAAAGAACAATATAATTAAAAATTGGTGTTGGGTAAGTAATATTAATTTCTTACCCTCGTGTTAATCAAAAAGAAAAATATTTTGATAATTCAATAATGATGATAATTTTGATGAAAAAAGTTCCTGTAATTATGGTTGAAAGTTTGAGTGCACAGTGCTTACCAAAGAAATGGGAGTGTGGCTTGTTAACTGCTTCAATAGAGCTGTGTCTGTAGTATACTAGGGCAAGAGCAGTCATTTTAACTTGAAGTAGTGTAGTAGACTGTCTTGTTTCATGATTGGCTGTTAAGAGTCATGTGACAACATTTTTTCTGTAACAAATGTGAATTTGAAGAGAAGTGCTTGGTTTACCCCGGGCATGCAATTTTGGAGTCACAAAATACGATAGAAGATACAATACTTTAAAGAGAAATAAGTTGAAAGTTGTGACATTTGGCTGTTGCTTCAAAATAGGTTTTGGGCCACCGCTCTTGACCTTTTGAAGTATTTCACTGCTGCATACAGTAGGTGTACAGTACTCGTGTACAGACTCTATAGAGGTGGAAATCCAAATGTACAAACTTATCATTTGGATCTTATCGCTGGTCTGGCCTTTGCCTCTCTGGCTATGGTCTGTCTGAATTTTTCCTGACTGCATGTACTGTACATGCGACTGACATTGTAAATTATGCAAACAATGGTCTATACTATACTAATGTCAGTAGTGTTTGGTAAGTTCATTGCGATACTGATGCAGTGTGGAACATGAGTGGTCGGTGAAATAAGTGTGAACAAAAATAGTGACAGAATGCAGTTGCTTTCATAACTGTAATATCAGTGCTTGGTAAAAGTAAGAATTTGCAAATAAAGAAATAAAAAGAAAACCACAAAAGAAAAGACAACATACATGTATAGCATATTTATTTCACATTTTTTCCTCAAAAAGTTATTGTCATGTACAGTACATTTCAATTCTTAATACTGTATCAGCTTGAGCAAAAATAGCAGACTACCCCGGCAAATTGCCTAATTGCACAACAATCGGTTCAGGCCCATGCATTTTATGGTCATGATAAGTGATTAGTGAAGTTAAATACTACACCACTTGAGTATGAGGAATATAGTTTTTGCATTTGTGAGAAATTAGTGAGGTACACTAGGGCACTGTTATTTCATCACTCTTCACTGACAGTATCAGCATACATAACTTGGTCAGACTTACAAATTTGTGATAAGTGCACAGTAATCTCCCTAGGACTCCCCAACCCCCCCATGCATGGAGCCTTGCTTCTGTACGATAGGGTGACTCTGTGACCCAATGTGTAGTCCAGATTATGTGAGCTACATAGCCACTCATAGCCTGGGCCCCAAAACATCTGTCACATCCCCACCAAATTTTTATGGTCGTGTCTTAAATGTCAGTTGCACCTTTTGGTTGATTCCCTCAAAATGTGCTCTTCCCCCATCTACCCCCTCTCCCAGTGATGAATTTTTAGCTATGCAACTAAATAATTACAGTATTACTGAAAGCAAGATGCTGGATATTGATCCCTTTTTGGTTCCTTGTGTCAACAAAGGAACCTATGTAGTCAAGTTGGCGTATGTATGGGTTTTTGTGTATGTGTGTATGTGACACATTGGAATGCGAGGTATGTGACACGATAACTCAATAACTGAGCATGCATTTTTCCTCAAACTTGGTGTGTACATGTATCATATTCAGTATATGTGCCCTATTGTTTTTGGTGCCCATATCTTCCATATTAATGAGTGTGCAGGGCTTAATGTGTGCATTGGAATGTGAGGTATGTGACACGATAACTCAATAACCAGGAGCTCAATTTTCATCAAACTTGGTTGGTACATGTATTATATTGAGTAGATGTGCCCTATTGTTTTTGGTGGTCATATCTTGCATATTAATGAGTGGGCGGGGCTGAAGGTCAAAATTCTTAAAATGACATTATCTTGCCACTGAAACATTTTAGAGGGGTGGTGTAATGGAGATTTGTGTTCGTCTAAGTAGAGTAAATGTGATGACCCAGATTGGCCTCACTTGACCTCATTTGACCTTGTGACCTTTGTAAATTTTTTTTTGGGGGGGGGGACGCCTGGATTTGTCTTGATCAGACAAGCCAAAAAGGCAATTACACTACCCTCCTAGGATGTTCCTAACTTGAGTTATTGACAGTTAAGTGACAAGAAAGTTAGTGTGTAGGTCATATGCAAGGTATGGAATGCAATAACTGAATAACCAAGAAACATACTGTAGGGGGATGGCTTAATGGAAAGTTGTGTTCATCTGAGGAAAGTGCACATGTTGACCTACTTTGTGACCTCATTTGACCTTTTGACCTTTGCGACTTTTTGTGATGCCTGGATTTGTCTTGTTGGGACAAACAACAAAGGCACTTATACTACTCTCCTATGATGTTGCTAACTTGAGTTACTGTCATTTCAGTGAAAAGTTAGTGGTGTGTGTGTATGCTTGCCTGTTATATGCTTTGGAATGCGAGGCGTAAAGTGTGATAATTCAATAACCAAATGATATAGGGCGGTCACACAAGCAGGGATGATCCTTTTGTCCAGAGGACAACCTGCATTTGAAATTGGTTGTCCTTCCCAAAACTTGGTTGGCCCCCACGACAAATGCAAAATACGTTTGCAAGCTATAACAGTATTTTTTAGTAATACGAAAGAAAAATAAAAAGCTCTGCTCTAAGCTGTTGTACTACTGTATAGCAACTTAAAACTCAAGAGAAAAGTAAAAGAGGTTGATCTGGATGCTTTTGCCTTATGGCACACATGTCCCTTAGACTGTTGGGGTGACATGTCTTCGTTTAATTGGTATAAAATCCAACTGAAATTTAATGCCTTTTGACAAATGCAATGTTTAAAAGAAAAGAAGAATTATAACCCCCTCTCAGTCTTAAAGCAGTTTATTTAGCAATCATGCCAGTAATGCAATTCTTATTTTAAAAAATACCTTTTCCTCATATACAGTATTTAATAAAGTTATTTACAATGCAAGTTTGGACTCCAATTTTTATAATATTGTGTATAAATCACAATACTAAAATATAAAAGCAGTTTCTCATCTTTACCTTCGCTTTCACACTACTGGTACTACTTTGCCTTTTTGAACACCCTCTTCAGGTTAAAAGTTCCAAATTGAAACTCATTTACAGTATTAGATAAAATTACAAAGCTATGTTTTTTTCTTGTTCTCTGGCGAAATTGTGAAATAGAAATTGTAGCAGACTTTTGGGCCTTTGCTTATTTTTCCTTTTGAGGCAAACACATAGGTAGTCCAAATGACAACCATGGCATAATTTCTAGTTCTCCATCATATTAAAGTTTTGGTTGTCCGGGATGATCAAATGACTGTTAAATTTCTTCCTTGCAAAAGGGACAGTTGTGTTTGTAAAATGCGATGTTGACCTACTTTGACTATATTTGACCTTTGTGACTTCTTTGTAAGGTCTGGATTTGAATTATTGAGATGGACTGAAAGGGCAATGCCAATTAACTACCCTCATGTACTGCCCCAAACTCAAGTAAATGACAATTTAGTGAAGGTGATGTGTGTATGTATTTGTCACATGGAAATAGGAAGTATGCAGTGTGATAACTTGAAAAATCCAAACTTGTAAAATTTCTCTCAAACTGCAATTGTTTGATTTGAAATTTAATGTGCCCATATGTTTTGGGGTGAAGGCCAAAAGTCATTGTGGCTAAAGGTGCCAATTATGCCTTACCTTGCAACTCCCGAAATAGAAAAAAAAAAAATCATAATAAATGCAAGGAACCATAGTGCCCTTGGGCTCTTGTTTATTTTGGCGTAATAAACCCTGTTATAATATCAAAACTACTGTGCTGTTCCTTTTAGTTGAGAAATAATACTTATGGTCATGGATGTGTACAGTAAGAATTGTTTGATACAGTAATTTAAAGTTTTTCCTGGCTGTTCACAGGTGCTACAATTATGGTTCTGTATATTTTAACATCTGCTGCAAAGGTTAGCTGCACTGTGGTTTCAAATGTTTGGAAGACAAAATTCTATAGTTTTATGTTGACTAGAAAAAGCAGTGGGCATGTTCAGGAGAGAAGTGTAGTTAAAACAATCAAATACAGTATAGTACAAGGCTTGGAGCATTGGTTGGGCCATCTATACTGTACATTGTGTTCACTCTCAGATCTACAGGATTTAGTATCTTGTAGATTTGTAGCCCTCTCTTGCCCTTTATAGGTTACAGTAGGTTAGGTTGGGTTTGATGAAGTTGTATGGCCCAATTTGTAACCAGCTGGTCTAAGTTGGACCAGCCACTTCCTGTTTTTCTGGTTGTGGCTCACTGGCTTGTTTTTCCTACTCCATTACTTCTGATGAGCATTAGGGATGTACAGGTAGCTACTGTACAGTGGCTTGTGATAGGTGGTGACACCCAGCACTCCAGGCAAATGCACCTCTCCCTACCCACCACAAATCTTCCTAATTAGAGCAAAAACTAGCCCCAAATTCACTCCATAAAGTAAAATGCAGGTGGGCATGTTCAGGAGAGAAGTGTTGTTAAAACAATCAAATACAGTATAGTACAAGGCTTGGAGCATTGGTTGGGCCATCTGTACTGCACATTGTGTTCACTCTCAGATCTGCAAGATACAGTATCCTGTAGATTTGTAGCCCTCCTTTGCCCTTTATAGGTTACAGTAGGTTAGGTTAGATAGGGTTGTATTGCCCAGTTTGTAAATTGTAACCAATTGGTCTAAGTTAGACCTGCCACTGCCTTTTTTCCTGGTTGTGGCTCACTGGCTTGGTTTTCCTACTCCATTGCTTATGATGAGCATAAGGGATGTACAGGTCACTTCTGTACAGTGGGTGGTTCTGGTTGGTGACACTCAGCACTCTATATTTCCCATCCAGTACTCCAGGTTAATGCACCTCTCCCTACCCACCTCAAATCTTCCAAATGAGACCAAAAACTAGTCCCATATTCAATCCATAAAGTAAAATGAGGTTAAAAATAAAAAATTTATGGATGAAAAAGGGTGCAGATGCCATGGAGTGTTGTGGGGTGCTTAATTCAAAGGTCAAGGAAATTTCCTTGGAACCCAAATTTTGCTAGCTACATTCCTTATGAGTGCCCAGCTCAATGGCAGAAGATTCTATTTTTAAAATCTTGAGTATGACCTGGCCAGGAATCAAACTCTAGACCTCCAGACTGCAAGTTGGATGCTCTTATCACTTGACCATGCAGCTGATACTACGGTATAGAGTAACATGTTACAGTACATATGTTTACTGTGTGCGTCAGTCAGTTTTAAGTGGAAGTTTGTCATTTTCTTAACTTTAAAGGCCATAAAATCAGGGCATTTTAGTTTTTTACTTCATTATAATTATAAACTGTATAGGCAAAGCCTTTTACAGACGCGAGTGCTAAAAATGCGACAACTTGTGCCACAGAGGGAGTCATTGTCAACCTTCCCCCAACCTTTAATAGCTCCCTGTTGGTCAATCTTTCTTAGTGTGCTACAACTTCACCCTTAGTAACCTTAGTGATTTTTTACTTCCCAAGCTTCGCAAGGCATACAGTTTAGTATGAATTTCTTTACTTCACGGAAGTTGTACAGTTAGGATGAAAAAATTCAAATCGTCTTGGAACACCAAATCTTGCTACCATGTAAAATGGCAGTAAAGAGCTGATCAAAAAGGTGCAATACTGTAGGTGACCTTTATAGGGAACGGAAAGGGGTTTTCTTTGTCTGACTCTTTTGTTTACATTTTGCCTTTTAAAAAACCTTTTTATTAATAATTAAATGTAATGCAGCATTTAGATGGTGCAACCACTGAAAGATAATGAGGGTACGGTATTGTGCATTGTGACTTTTCCTGGGATTATGTTAGTTTGACTTGTAATTAGCAGTCATGTTCCATGTCTCCCAGTGAACTTTGATACAATTTGTTGTGTGATGTAAATCTGTCATGATCAGTTCTCTGAAAAATTGTGTCAATAACATGCAACAATAATTTAATGTAAATCTTTGTATCATTGTAATGGGATGAACAAAACAAGTCCAAAAAGAAAGAGAAAACATAGTTCTGGATCCGGTAAAGTATATTATAAAAACATAACTGAAAGAAAAGTGTTTCCTCCTTGTTAGCAACTCACAGAAATGGGAAGTGATGTTGCACCACATTGCACTCACATGGCACCACATTGCACACACATGCAGTCCATTTATACTAACATGAACTGGTAACGGGATTGGTTCAGTGAACCATGTGATAGAATACAATCTTCATAAATACGAATATGTATGAGCTACAGATCACTATGACATTCATGTGAATAAACATCATATTAGAATCATGACAATGACAATAGTTTATTTCCAGTACATACTGCTTACATATGTACACAATACATTACAAAGGTTTACCAAAAAAAAAGGGTAGATGCTCACTGTTTAACAAGGTGTTTCCTGATTGGCTGTTGCCATTGTATTGTATTGATTGTATTCTTTGTTAGGGTTAGCCTTAGGGATTAGGTTAGGGATAAGTGCTGTCATAAGACAGGAAATTTCTTGTTAAACAGTACGCCTCGCCCCTAAAAAAAGAGCACCAGAAAGGGAGTAAAATGAAGAAAAGGAAGTCATCAGTATTTACCAAGTAAATGTTAAATAATGATTGCAACATCACAATTTATACAGTATTACTTGCAACCAGTTTAGTCCAGATGTATGTTCTGTCTGTCAATAATTCTCAGGGTAAAGCAAGCTTGGAATAAGGTGAGAGAGATGCAATATACTGTACATAAATGATGGAAGAAAACCTGGATATGAGTGTCACAGCTTTAATTTTTAATTTTTCTTATATTCTTTTTTAGTCACACCAAATCAAATCAGTCGCCTGTATAGCCGATTTATAAGCCTTGATAAAAGTGACTCAGGGAGGTTGAGGTAAGAAATGAAATCAAAATGGCAGTTTTAGTTTCTTTGACAAGCAGCAAGAGGTTCTTAAGTTTTCTCTTTTACTGCAACAAGCTAGTTTTATATTACTAAGGTCAAGTGTATGTTGAGATAATGTATCTAGGATAAGCTAAGTCTGTTTTTAGCATGGTAGACACAATTTAGAAAAGTCGCACTGGTTATCTCTTGACTACAAGGTTTGTTCAATTTGATCCGATCAGTTAATTACTATACTGTTGGTACTTCATATGTGCACACAATAGTGACTCAAATGTCAAACGCCTCTCTCAAAAAATGGGTTCACATTAGGCAATGTACATGTCATCTGATCACATACTGCACTGTACAGTAAACATGGAAAGTGCATGTACCTGTATCTGTTGTATTCATGACTAGAAGGATGGTCATTTCAGTGCTGGTGCAATCCCATCGTAAAACAAGGACAACCCCAACTTTACCTTCTGCCAGAACACTCATTAAAGATTTTTATTGTTCCATCATACTGTAGGTAAAGTAAAGTGCATGACCCCGATGGCAGTCAGCCTTTTTGGATGGTACAGAAATTTTTCCCATCAAAGCGCAAATTCTTGAAAACAGTAAAACCAAACATCTCTGGAGTGCTACCTTTACGCTGTACCCTGGTAGTGCCAGCATGTATCTAGTTTTGATTTCCTACAAGTGAAACAGTTCAAGCTTGTTTTAGCTAATGATTTAGGAATTCTTCAGGGTAAATACATTGGCATACTGTAGCTATGAATTGCCAACTACAGAACCTGTTTGCTGCCTGTGGGAGGGGGATAGGAAAGTGCCACTTCCCATAAAGAATTTTTGAATATTTGAGTGCCCTCAGATAAAAGACAAAATTACCATTTTGCAGAAAACCAAAAAAAAAAAATGATGAAAATTGGGGTATAACACCAAAAGGCATGAAAATGAGCCGAGGAAAAAAAAGTGAAAAAATGACATTTTAATATTTTGAATCCTGTCACCCTATGGGCACTTATGAGCATACCTGTTTTGCATGCTCATTACATGGCCTGGAGTAACTTGCATAATGTTAATATATTCACATCAATGTATCAACATCCCCTTAATTTCATGTTACCCACGCACCCTGTCCTACTTAGAAAAGGTCTGGCACGGCATCCCCACTTTGCTCCGAACTAGTAGTCACTCGACCTCATTACCCTTCTGCGAAAGTCTTTGCTACATCAGAGGTTATTGTGAGGCACTAATTTCTCAGTTCTTCAGCATCTTTGATATGTATGTTGCTACAATGTGTGTGACATTGCTGCAATACTCTATGTGAATGTCCAAGTGTTTGCTACATTTTCCAACAATTTTATGTACACAGCCCGACAGACTTGATGAGGATACCAGAACTTGCCATCAACCCTCTCGGATCAAGAATTGTTGAAGCTTTCTTTGTCAACTGCGGGGATGACTCGGAAACAATCAACTTCAGACAGTTTGTGAAAACATTAGCTGTGTTTAGACCTTGGAGAAGAAAGGAAGGTTCAAATGAAATAAATGGTAGAGATGCCAAACTGAGATGTAAGGAAACAGCTATTATTCTTCTTTATTTGACATTTTAATTCCTCTGCATTCAATAGCTTGACAAATTTGTAATTTCATTGCAGTAATGTTATGGTACTAGGGTTATCATGAAAATTTTTGTCTGTGAAAGGTGTCCTGTAATTGGAGACATTTTTCCTGAGATTTCCAGATGCAAAGCAAAGAATATGTGAAAGGGATGTTCAAGGAGGGGGTGGGGTGGTAGTGGCCCTCTCTGCTGTATGCAGTATTTCACATTTTTTTCTCTAGGGAGGATGGGAGGATGAGCAAGACATGTCTCAGACTTGTGCTCATTTGATGAAAGACAGAGGGGGTGACAAAAGTTCTGTCAAAAAATGGAAGAGAGGTCTTAAATATAATTAAAAATTTAACCCCACCCTCCTCTCATATGTGAAGACAAAAGATTCCCACTGAGTGCACTTATCTTACAATTTTTCTTCAGTTGCTTTCACTATATATGATTTGGAGAAAACTGGGACAGTCTCTGTGGATGAAGTACTGGTCATTCTTAGAATGATGGTAGGGTCAAATATCAACGAGGACCAACTTCAAGCAATAGCACAACGGACTTTAAATGAAGCAGACCAGAATGGGGTTGGAAGGATTACGTTTGAAGATTTTTCTAAGGTATATATATATTTTTTTGCATGTTGGAGTTTTACTACATAGGATCTAATGTCATAGTAGTCAGCTGCCCACACAAAACATCAGGAACCTGCATAAAAGTAGCAATGCAGCTGCACGTATAAACAGCAAAAGTCACACTTTATTAAACCCTGCAATTGAAATAGTATAAAATATTCCAACTTTATACGGAGCAATTTTGCAGGGCTTGTAGTTCTAATAAAAAATCTGAAGTGGCACTATGAAATAGCCATAAAATTCTTGTGAATTGAAAGGTCACTGTAGCAAATGAAGAGGGCAGCATTGCCAAACTCACAAAAATAGGAAGCAAGTCATACTCATAATTTGTGCAAATCTAGTGTTTCGTTCTGGAATGTTTCAACCCCAAATTTAGACCTGTGTTGGAAGGAAGGAAAAGGCCTACCCTGAGTTTGAGCAAGTCCATTACCTGCCAGAATATTCTTGAGAAAAGTTTTCAGAGAACCAGAGCAAAATTTTTCTTTCTGCTATATGTTGCCATAATATTGTTCCTGGGCATTTTGCTTCAAACTCATTCGCCAATCATGCAACGTACTTATGTAACCAAATAATTTGATTCTATGTGTGAATCTCATCTTGTATTCCAGGCATTGGAAAGGGTCGATGCTGAACAGATTATGAGTATAAGATTTCTGGATTAGACCATGGATGCAGGGGCAACTCAAAAAGCTGAGAACATCAGAAGTACAAGGTCTTTCATTTTTTCATTCATTACTTATTGAAAAGGAAGGTGTATGTGGAAACAGTTTTTAATCCCTTCTTTTGATAATGTACTAACATGGTTATATGTAGCAGTACTGGAAGGGTGGCGAAGGAGAAGGGGGTTGAAGGTTGGGAATCATGAGGGGATGATAAGTAATACCGTAAGACTTCAAAAGCATGGGATATAATAAGCAAAGTGTAAGGCATAAGCCCCCCCACTTTCTATTCTGTTACCATTAATTTGCATTTCTACTGTTTATTATTAATGATCCTTGCACTGAGTTAGTTTGCAAACTGCCCTCTAATGAAAAAAGATTTTTTAATTTTAATTATCCATCCTTTAATGAATTAGAGTCATTCTTTTTTACAAACAAATGGAATCAAAGCCTGTTGGACAATTGAGTTGATGAGATATACTTACTGTATATCAGCATCACAATGAAAGGTAAATTCTCATTGGCCTAGATTCTACATGCAAATTGGGGAGATAGCTGCATGCTTAACTTATCTTGCATGCATGTGTTCCTGTGCATTCTCTATGCCAAGCATTGCCAACCAGTGACATAACCGAGGAATGGTTGAATTCAATGCTTTTGAACCGTGACTCAATACTTAAAATATTTTATGTATTCAAGACCATTATTTTCCCACCTGTATCTATTTTGGCTGCACTAGTGATAACGTCTGCAATTTTTTTCTAGCACTTCTTGTCAATGTGTAAACAACTTGCAATCTTTGAAATTTTAAATATAGATATTCTTTAATATATAGTCACATAAAAGAAAAATATCAAAACATTCAAGGCAGTCATTCGTCACCCCAAACTACAGTTGCAGTATACATATATCAAAACTCTCAATTGGTACAACTCTTTGACTGGCATCACATTCAAACAATGCATCATAGCTAAATTACACAGCATGTGCACTGAGAGTGTCTTGATTACACATTATGGACTTGTATGGCCACTGGGACAAGCCATGAAGCAATAAACAAGGATTGTGTCTGGATAAAGATGAGTTTTAGATAAATGTGGGAGGGGCTAGAAGTAAGTAGATTGGGAGAATTGGAACTGTTTGGGATGATGAAAATATGCCTTTCAGCAAAAACCATTTGGAGCAAGTTTACATACAGTGTCATAACCTTCACACCTTGCAGTCAATGAGTATTAAGCATCTAATCGAAATTGTTTTAACTTCCAATCACTTAATGAACAATGTATGTAGTATGTACAGTTGTAGAAGCCATAAAACAATAAACACAAGCTTTACCTCTGCCATGCAGCATGCATATTCATGTGCCAGAGCCAATTAAACATCAAGAAGTAAGTTCAAATGAAGCACATGAATATATTGGACCATTTCTACAGATCCTAGAATATGTATGTGTAAAAGTTGCATAATGTGATGGAAGTAATGATGCAAAGATATTATTCTTAAAGGCAGTGTGACATGTCTGCAAGGTCTCTGACTGAATTTGGCAGTTAGGGAGTGAGCTTTCCTAAGGAAAAAACCATTGGAATAAGGTCAACATCTTTTATGCTTTTCAAGATACATAATTCTTCAAAGTTTGAATGTTTCTGAGGCAAAAAATTTCTTGTGGAGTTTTGTCCAGTGTAGACATTTCCTTGGTTAACCCTATATTTATTATCTCTTAATTTGATACTGATTATTTTAAAAACACAATTTAAAATTCCAAAATAAACCCCTCATGACATGCCGTTACAATTGTCCTTGAATGAAAGATTGAAAAGAGAAAGGGTAACAGTAGCCATATGTGGCATGTCCCTTCTTAGATATCAAAAAATTTGCATATTGAGCTCATGTTTATGCATGACAAGATGCATATCAGGAATTACTCTGTGCAATGGTCAATTTCTGATGGATTTTGATAGGAGTTGTTACAATTTTCTTGGTTTTTAAAGATATTTCATGCAATACCCAATTTTGTCACACAATCTTTCTTCCGTTCCGTTCTTTAAGAATAGCAAAATTGTTGCAAAGAGAGTGGTACTAATACAAGGAAAATTATGGCCACATTATCTTTAAAATAATAATAGTAAAAGAACATTGTTAGCTGTGACAAAATGCAACTTAAATAGTTATTTAGCAATGGTTAGCTGCAAGAAACTCAAATTGTAGCCTTGTGATATCATCTCAGACTTACTTCCAGTCTGTTTGTGTCAAATAGCCACCTGCCATGCTAGTACAAGAAAAAAGAGGTAGCTTCTGAAAAATAGAAAGAGACAAAATTTGAAGGTTTGAGATAACTACATATTTTGTTGTTTTATTGTCTTTATCCTCTTTGAAGGCAAGATATTTGGTCTATTTATTATAAGATTAATGAGATGAATGAATTGATTTATTATAGGATTAATTAAGACTATAGGCTGTGAATATTATAGTTAATGATTCTGATATACTCAAAAGTACTATAATGCTCAGTTCATTGTACGGCAGGCCCTGATTTTAGAGGCATGGGAGTGTGATGGCCCACCAATTGGGATCTACCTAATGTTCCAGGGGTTTAATGTTCCCTGTTTTCATTGTTTTGGTGATTTGGCAATGATTACAAGGTTCGATGTTCCCAGAAATGAGGATCCCAAGATTAGGGAACATCGAACCTCGGAACAGCCACCTTGGGAACATTGACATAGCCCTCCCACCTTTCACCTCAAATGACCATGAGGAGTGTGATTTTTTGCACACCAAGGTTAAGTATTGGAACTCAGTTTAAATCTACTGAAGTTAAATCAAACAGCATCCCTACCACACTCCCTTAATTTCCTGAGGAGTGTGATTTGCAGTACACATGGTAAATCTAAAACTCAGTGCCTGGTATGATGTATAGTGTTGTGGTCAGGCTACTGTATGTAAGAAGGCCTTGAGGCTTCAAGGCTGCTCAAGGCTGAAGAGTTTGACGAAGAGGCCAGCCTCGACTAAAAAACTGATACTATATATATATATAACAATTGTGTTCCGCTGGATAGCATCAACTTTGATCGCTGGTTGGGCTTGCGTCAAACGAGAACTAGTGCTGTTCCAAAAAATAGGCGCCTGCTCAGGAGGTGAATTGCGAGTTGCTTCATCTGTTATTTGAACAAGGGCTAAACCAACTTGGCTTCATGGCTCAGTGGTTAGAGCGTCCGCACTAGAAAGCAGGAGGTCCCAAGTTCGAATCCTGGTGGAGTCAACATCGTTTTTTCACCTCAGCCAGATTTTCCAGCTTTACCAGGGGAGTATATTTCCCCTTTGCATTTTAAGATTTGCATACACATTATTTCAATGGCCCCTCATACATTGGTGTTAATGGAGTTTGTATACATTGAAGTAATTACATGTACTAGGTATGGTATGTGGGGATTTACCATACCGTTAGGTATTCCCATAAAAAATGTGTGTCAAAAAGTTAAGGGGAAATGTTTTTTTCATCCTATTGGTAAATTTGCCCTATGGGTTGTTTTTTCAGACGATTTTTAACCCTAATCTGCAATTAGAAGTATATATTATATATGTATATGTATATATATGAATGAGGAATAATGTGATCGAGGTATCACAAATTTTGTGTTAAGTGTATTATAGGGTAAACAACAAAAATAAGTTTGTCCATCTTGCCTCTTATTTCAATGTGTGGAAGCCCATTATTTGGTACAAAAGAAATGAAAATGATGCCAGTCCTTATTTTTTGATAGGCCTTTCTATGTTGCTTCTCAAGTGCCATACTGCATGTTATGATGGCCAAATAAATTAAACTAGCATGTCAACATCCATAGGTAAGGAAGTTGATATGATGAGATTATTTATTTTACCATGTCAGCTTTCTAAGCAAAGGATGTGAATCACAACTTTGTAAGATAAAATATCTCTCTATCCTGACATGCACTGTGGCACATTAGGAGCTCCATACCTTTCAGAAATACATATGAAATTACAGCCAAAAATTTTTGTTATTTTAATGCTGTTTGGAAGTGTTCATTGATTACAAATATTCTGAATAGCAAATATATTTAAAATTTTCTTAAAGGCTACCATGGTAAAGATAAAAAGCTGGTGTGTTCCTATGAACATGTTTCGTCTGCAGGGTATGAAACCTTTAGTAAGTGTTGCTTTTGGTATTTTTGTCTTTTTTCCCCTGTTTTCTGTTGAAAATTCCAATTGATATAGGATTACTGTCCTTATTTTAAATTGGAAATATACCTCTAGCTTTGTTCCTTACTTGAGAAGAGTTTCTAATTGGTAAATTAGTTACCATTTTATTCATTACTTCAATTCAATTTTTTATGCTTTGGTAGGCATTACTAACCATGTGTGTGGTGATCGAATTCGGTGCTAATTGCTTGCCTTAAAAGAGGAAAAAGCTCAGAAATAAATATATGGCTGTAGAGGAATGTTGTTAGTAAAAGTCAAATGCTGCCATCTGCAATTCTGCAAGGAAAAAAAAAAATTAAAGAAAAAACAGATTCTTCCCAAAGGCAATATTGAGTTACAGGAGAGAAAGGAGTAAAAAATTTTCAAGGAGAAACTGCTGCTAGTGCAGTGTATAGTTTGTTGGAGTTTTAGGAATCAGTTTCTAACCAGTTGGTTAAAGTCAATCCTGCCACAACCTTTTTTCCAGTTATGGCTCACTGATTTTTTTCCCTTTTCCATTGCTTATGCCAAGAACCAAGTACAACGACAGTTGGTTCATTCTTAAAATCTTTGATATAACCCTGCCAGGAGTCTAACTCCAGACCTTCAAAGTTCGAGTCAGATTCTTTTAACCACTTGACCAGGCAGTCGGTAGTTCAGTGTGTGAATCCTGTACTGGAGTATGACTCTAAATTGAAATATGTCTGCCTTGTTCATAAGGTGAAGTGCAATTGAGGTTTTCTAAATTGGCTGATGCAAAATGAAGGCGCAATACCCAGTAGTGTGACAGTGCAATTGGAAATATATTGTGACAGTGCAATTGGATCTGTATTGTGACAGTAATTTTCAAATGAACAAACAGTGACATATCATTACTGGCTTATGGATTTTTTTCTGCTTTCTCATGAGAGCTCTGCCTAATTGAGAAGTTTAGAGGACAATAGCAAAATGGAGTCACTGGTTTTGCTCTTCCAGCTGGTGGTGAGAGGTCTTTAATACTCTATAATAAAAGCAAAGACATCTTTTAACTCTCATAAGCAGTAAATGTGATTAGTGAAAGCTCCAGAACTGAATGTCTAAAGATTGGTAATGTTTGTTAGAGTTGAATCTGGTTCTGGCCTACAAATATGCTTTCTGAATAGATATTTAAAAGTCAAAACAATCTCAAAAATAACTGTCTGCTGTGAATGTGGTCTTGCTGATAGGACAAAGATATATGTACTGCTGTTTTGAATTCAACTCCGGCTACTTGCGGACTTAGGTGGTGAACATAAATATTACTGTAAGCTTGGTTAGAACTGGAGAAGGTTTATACTAACAAGAAAGGAGAGAGAAAAACTCCAAGAAAATAGTGCTTGGAATAAATGGTGTGTAATACTGGATGTAAAAGTTTATTGTGCTTTGATGAGTATAATCAAGGTAAATATGAATAAAAGCCTACAACACATTTATCTTATGAGTGTATGTAATTTGTTCGAAACTGATCTTCTTTCTTCTTTTCAATTATCCTCCTGCTCCCGATTTTGTGGTTTTCATAGTATAATAGGCCGTAAGCCTCACGTCCTGAAATCGAGGGTTATTCCCAGTGACAGTGCTGTGGTTGGATAAGAAAGGGCATCCCCCCCAGATTTTGGCCCCTCCCCTCCCCAGATTTTGGCCACTTTTCCCCCAACTTAGTTCAGGGGTTGGGTTAACTAAAAAAAATTAATATACCTCTCCAGAGAAGTCATTTTCATCCAGTGGTATTCCAAGACCCCCGAACTTCCAATGGCTACACCCCCTGGACCCCCACCCCCAGGAACGGCACTTTGAGCTTAGTTTCTTGCTCTGTCGGAACGAAAAAAAAACTATCCTTTGCCCTTAGTTTTCCCCCTCTCCTCCTCCCCAATTTTGATATTCTCATGCCACCACTGGTGATTACCATTTATGATACTACGATGGAATGGCTGTAAATTTTCTCCAATGCTAGATGTGTCTAAAGCCACACCAAAAGTAACATTTTATGGCACATTTCAGTAACAACTTACAAGGATAAAGGAGAGGAAAGAGGGAAATCATATTCGTCCGTTCAAAACTAGGCTGTCAAAATACACTTATTTGTGGCTCATGTAAAATTTTGGTTGTTTTCTGACGAGACGAATGCTTCCAAGTTCTCATGAAGGTTGCAAACCTTTACCTAAGATTTGGCAAATTGACCCAGAATTTCTATCATTATTGCATGGAAGTACCTCCAAGGTACTATGTTTATTCTTTGCAAATGAATGTCCTATTTGACCTCATGAAACTTTTATACTGTTGGAATCTTGAAATACTGTATCTCACCATATAGATCCAACAGAAAAAGTTGCCAGTCTAGTGCATCTGTGACTGCCTCCCCCTTAGGCTGCCATCACCAGTTGGTTCTTCAAACAGTAACAACTTTTATTTAAGCTAAATCGGGTGTCACAATCAAAAGAGATTTTGGCTAAAAGTACTCTCAAATTGCTGGAAATCAGCGGCCGTGCGCAATAGGGGTGCCAGGGCCATCCCCCCACCTCTGTATGTAGTCGGGGGAAACAACCTAGTCGGGGAAATTTACATGGGACCAATTTCCTTTGAATTGATCTCGACCTCCATATCAGTTGGGGGATGGATATACTGCCCCCTTGTGGCGTAGCTACTGGGGGCAGGGGGGCAAGTTGCCCTCCTGGAAAAATTTTTGGGGAAATTTGATGAAAGTGGGGAAATTTGATGAATCTTCTTATTATTACAAAAATTTCATGAGGCTAGAATTCAATAGATTGATTTAGCCATCAGGCGACATAAGAAGTCTGTATATTTCACCCAAGAAAATGGCCTTTTCCCGGGGAATTTTGGCTAAACGACCCTATTGAATCCTAGCGGCATGTCACAAAAATTTCTCAAAATTTTTGTGAGAATAAGAAATTGTGAGACATTTCTCATACATAATTCGTATTTTCATTCAACGAATTAACGCAGATTTCGTCAGTGTCGCATGAACCGGCCCAATTCGCGTTCCACAGAAATATCGTCGCGTAGCAGATTGAATGTTCTCTTGTGCTTGTATACGCACGGGGGTTATGATCAGTGCATTTCAGTGTACAGGAAGCTGTTATTCAGGTGATACTTTGGGAATTCAGTAAAATGATGTGAAAACTGACAAGTCACTACCGTAGACCCCCGAGGTTGTTATGTTCTTCTACAAGCTAGCAGTAGCTGTACGATTTTACTGTGTGTACATAACGATGGATCGGGCTGAAACAATCCATGGCCAACAATAAACTTAAAGTTAATCTAGAAATTAGAATTAGCCTAATCCAGTTGGAGACTTACAAGCTAGTTCGGGAAAATAGCTTTCTGCTCACTTTGAGTGTAACAATAAATGGACAATGAGTACCTTGTAGCCTTCTACACATAACAGACTGCTTTTCTCACAGGATATCCTGTGTGATCGAGCCACTATTAGGCCTCCTTAGTGGCGTGCGAAGGTGAGACCATTGGGCCATGCCCCCCTCGCAGATGACATTTTTTCTTTGTTCTTAAAAACACGTAGTCTAACTTTATTAACACAGATTTTACTTCAAAAGATAGCATATGTGGCACCAGACTGCTTATAAGGACACCCAATTTTTCAAAATTTTTCAAAGGGGGAAGGATTGTCCCTGCAAGGTCTTTCAGTGATGCCAATTTTTTTTATTCCTACAAATAGGCAAATTCTGTCAAATTCCAATTTTTACTTAAAAAGGTAGACTCTGTTTCCCACTGGTGGCATCGATAAAAATGACTACATGTTTAGATTCTCTTTACAAGCATAAATACGCTATTTTGACCATCTTAGGGGTCTGATTTTTCGAAATTTTCTTTTCGCTCCGCGCCAAGTAATGGTGGCGCTTCGCTCGGTCTTTTGGGCAAAATTACATATTTGGAGTAAAATTAGCTCTTAACACTCTGATCACTTTGCAGTTTGCGAACATATTTTGAAGTGAGCATTTTATTGCAAACGACAAGAGAAGAAAGCGACTGGCTAGATTCTTCGTATTAGCCTGGAAAATGCTATTTCCGGCCATCCAAGGGGTCTGATTTTTCAAAATTTTCTCTTCTCTCCGCGCCAACCAATGGTGGCGCTCCGCTTAGATAATCTTTATGACAAAATAACATTTTGTGGCCAAGAAAAACCACAAATACCGATCAATGCTCTTTTATTTTGACTCCTAAAAGTGTGCAAATTTAATGACAATTTTATTCTTCGTAAGGCAGCATAAATGGCATAAAGAAATGTATGTCAAGACACAAAAGTTTCAGTTTTGTCCTCATGAATCACCACGATTCAACTTTTAACACTGTTCCTGTCAAATTCGAAAATCTTGCACCATTTTGCATGTAGGCTCCTTGAAAACGTCAACAAATTTCCGGACACCCCTCCCCTTAGACCATACTGCATGCCCCTCCCCCTTCAAAGAAATCCTGCGTACGACACTGCGTTAGTACATACAAATAAAAAAAATACTGTTTACCAAAATAATATACCTTGTTATTTCCGATTGCTCTATGTTATACTTTAAGATTAAAATGCAGGTAATATTACAAAATGACATGGTAATGTTGTTATACTTGTGAGTTTGCATATTTTATATGAAATACATACACATGACCGGGAAAAGTTTTAGGGAAATTTCATACCTTTGCCCCCCTGGAAAAAATCCTAGCTACGCCACTGCCCCCCCCCCCCCCACCTCAAAAAACCTGCTCACGCCTCTGCTGGAAATGGCACTGTTGAGTCTCTCTATGTCCTCATGAATTATATATTAATATTCCTTTCCTTTTTCAGAAAATATCTATGCATGGGAATTCACACTTCCACTTGATGATGTGTTATCATATATGGCAAATATACGATTTTGTCAATTCCAGACCTTGGAAAAGTTTACCAACTGATTAACGAGTGAGAACTAATGAATTTACATTGCATTTTCGCGTGCCGAAATTTTTTCTTTTTTTTGAAAAAGAGATATGGAAAAATGAGAACCTGGTTTTCTGACCCGGGAAGTGGGGACGGAAGCATGCTTCCGCCCCTCATTTTTCACTGGGGTTGGTCTTCCCCAGCCCCCCTTCTTACGCCTATGCGTACGGATTAGGGGAGGAATAAACCTACCCTATAAATTTTCGCAAGATCAAAATTTTAAGTCAAGAGGTCGGTCAGTCACATAAAAGTGTCATCAATTGGCAGTGGACCTTGCAATTGCATGAATTCAGCCAAGAATCGCAATAGATAGGTTAGGTTAGATGGAGTTGAAAACATGAGCATGCTTTCAATTCGTAAGTAGTTTTTCCCCGATCATTTAGCAAGTTGAAATTTCTTCTGAAAATTTTATTGCAAATGAATGCTCAGAATTACGGCTCCTTCGTTTCTATTCAAAGCATGGAAAATTCAATTTCTATTTGTCCGAGCTAGTCCCCGTTATTATTTCAAACTTTTTTGTACGTGCCAGACAATAATGGTGGCGTTTCGCTTAGATACTCTTTCGGTCGAACAGATTACGGTAAAGAACATTGCGGGCTTGTACACCATATTCCGTCAATGTAAGGAGTTATCGTCCATTGATAATGTGAGTATCTACTGGTATTAGTACATTTCATCTGGTTATTTTCTGATTTCTTACCAAGTTGCTGATTTTTTATTTTGGTAGATTTCATGCAACCTAAATTTAAAAACGGTCTGGTTGGATTCTACGTACAAGCTCGGGAAATGCCATTCCGGCTATTTGAGGGCTCGCTATTAGTTTCCAAAATTTCACGTCACGCTTCGATTCAATCTGTGATGGCTCTCCGGCTGTCTTTCTGCCAAGATTTGATATTTCCGGCAAAACATCCTCTGGCACCACGTACCATACTCAGATGTTCCCGTACGCATATGGTTCGATTCATGTATGATGTAAACAAAATAAGCTAACACATTTTCTAATAATTCCATGGTTCACTTTCTTTTTTATAGGCTACACATTCGCGGGCCTGTAGACAAGGGTGACCAGAGGCGAATCCATCAGCACCCCGGAAAATTGTTTTGCCTCTACTACAGACTTTGACGTTTGCCGTTGGCTTAACACATTTGCTCACATTTGGTCCGCATGAAAAATAAAATTTTCGCCCGCCTTGGAAAGGTTTTGGCCCCTTCAGTGCCTGTACGGCCATTGATATGCATATACATAGGCCTAAATATGTTATAGATCGACGTTAAAGTAGGCCTACTTAGCTTAAACCAAAGATTTTTTTTTTTTTGAGTGAAATCCTAACTTGAAAAATTTACTTGAATAACATTCAAATTTTTCTGTTCACCCTTCTCCAGCCGAGGGTGCACCAACTGTCAGTTTCATTAGGGCTTCACTGAGGTTCCGCCTTGAACCCGGTGATCGTTGGGAGCTAGTTTCAGCCATCCCTCTGGGCAGAAACTTGTTAAACCTTAAAACAGCTAATAGGCCATTTCCTCGTCGGTTTGTTTCATTTGACTTTCTTTTCTGTCCATGTGGGCTATATAGGGGTTGTAGAATATGCTCACCGTCTTTCCTGCCTGTCGTAAGAGGCAACTAAAGAGAAACCAAATGTGAACTTGAACAACACTTGAAAATAAATTTGAACTTTGAACTTTTTATCGAGTTGACTGACACTATATAACACATTCGTGTTGGTGTGTCGTTAAATCTCATCTAACTAACTTGTCTTTCTTTTCATTATTTTAGTTGGTCGCACTACAACTTACAAGCTTAGTATTACTGGCCGACAAACAATTTCTTTTGTTAAGCCTCGTATGGCTCACAACTCATTTCCTGTGCGTAACGAAACGAACACCGCTTCGAACTTAAGGAGTAAATATCCTGAGCCTAAGCACGACAGAAGCCACGGCTTTTTACACTTTCCATTTAATTTTCCGCACCTGGTAGAAGACTTTGACACTTCTCCTCACCAACTTTTTTCTATTAAAACGTGTTAAAATTTTCTATCTATGGGCCTCCGCGTAAGAAAATTCGGGGGGGGGGGGGACTATAATTTTTTCAGGGGGAAAAGCTCCCCTCCACCATATATCGGTATATATATTCGCTTTGTGAAGAAAAGATTAAACCTACTAGAGCTAAATAGCAAGCAATCTTACAGAGGGATAAACTTTTGGGAACTAATCACCGTTAGGTGTACATTTTTGCATCTGGAAATCAAATAATACACCAGTGGCGTAGCTAGGATATTTTCCGGGGGGCAAAGCTCGAAAATTTCCCCCAAATTTTTCAGTTTCAGTTTCAGTATATTTTCAGATCAAGGTGCATGTATTTCATACAAAATACGTAAATTTATGACAATGGCAAGATTACCATGACGTCATGCAATGGTACGAACCTAAGTTAATACGTTGCCTACAAGATCCTGAAGCTGCCTACTTTATACATAGGATTAAGACAATGTCATCGTGGTCCGTTGTCACCTCATCCCCAGTGATTAATTAGATTAATTTTCCGAACAGATTAAATAGATTAATTTTCCGAACCAGTCCTTTAAAAATAAGGTAAACATCATACGTTTTTCCAGGTTTAGAGGGTTTTTATGTCTAGACAACGGTAAGCTATTGTTTTTAGTTCCACCCATGGTTAAACACAGAGTAAGATCAGTATATAACCCTGCCCGGTACTAGCTTGTAGGATAAGAGGCCATCAAATGCTTAAACTTCAACCCAGGGCGCTGTCAACCAATAGGTTTGAAACTGGACTGTTAAACCTCGCCTAACATAACCCAGGCCTGTGCGTCGGTTAACTTTAGTGACGGGTGAGAGTGATACGCGGAGCGCGACCATCGGTTCGCGCGGAGCGCTCCGCAAGGGGAAATTTCGCTAAAAACAACACTAGATTGCAGGAAATGACACTCCCTGTTCGTCATTCCTGCATGCTTAGAATGTCATATTTTTCTTGTCCTGAAAACTTTTAAGCAGACAATTTGTTCACAATATATAAAAAGGAGAAATTGGAAACTCTAAGGCCTTCTGGTATGTATTGCTGACAGCCTTAAATCAAATATAAATATAATGGTGGCGGAACGAAAACAAACGGAAATTGTGATAATTAAATGAGGGAATATTTCGTTCACGAGGCTATGATTATGTTACTATTTATTAGCAACGTATTATCCAATAGTGCATCAAGTTGATGAACATAACATTAGCTCAACAATACGTAGGGAACTAGCTCGATGATGGTATCCTATGCTCCGGTCTTATAGCCTGCATGTGCCATGTGTACCAGAGAACATTCACGCTGCTGCAGAGAGGGCATTTCTGCGGAACGCGAGTCAAGCGCGCTTCATGCTGCAGTGAGAACAGATGAGATTTGCCATTGGGAAATACGTTGCATGGAAATTCGAGTTATGCATGAGAAATGTTTCACGATTACTTACAGTGAGAAAACTTTAAAGAAATAGCAAAGCGAAGTATTGTTTCGTCAACTTGAAATTTCCCCCAAATCCACAAATTTCCCCCAAATATTTTCCAGGAGGGCAACTTGCCCCTGGGCCCCCATTGGCTACGCCACTGTAATACACGAAGAAGCATTAATAGACGTAATTTACATCATGTGACCACTCTGAAATAGCTATTAATTAAGTACATTTAAAGAAATTGGCAAGACAAGAGGCCTGCTCGGCTCTCTAGATACTGAATTCATAATAAATGAAAGTAGCCCAAACTTAAGCTTATTTAATGCAATTTCTGGCTTTTGAGACCACGGAAGTATAAATAAGCATTTTCATGGGATTATCGTGCAGTGTCAGAAAAAACATTTATAATGAGAATGGTCACTTGAAGAAAGCAAAATGGAAACTGCTTATTTAAGTCTTAAACCATTACCGTCCACTACGATAACAGTTTCACTTTATTTTAACCTGAATGTTCTCTTCAAATGATTTTGAAAAATGTTGTGGAAGCTAAATTGGTATCTTTATAAACTCTTTTTTTTGTCATGTTGACAATTATCTCCGACAACAAGAGGGCTATTTGCGCTACAATTATTGTTGTCCCCTTTGCAACATCTTTTATTGGCTGGGACTGAGGGTTAATTTAATGTCAGTCTGTGTACTTTGTAAGCTAATAATCACGCTTGTGTGGAAGCAATGAATTAGCACAGCTACAACATTCATTATAGTGAGTAGGCCTATAAAGCATAAAGATACGTTTCGGCAAAACCTATCCCTACATAACAGAAGATGACCCTTTCCATTACAGTAAAGTGCAGATAGTACAATTACTGGTGGCTGTTTGAGCATTTTGTTATCTGGGCGTTAAAACAGCGCCATTAAATTATTTCTTTTGCCAAAAATGGTGCTAGAGTAAAGTATGTTAAAAATCTAAAAGGGCGCCGACAGACGATTTTGGTCCGTCAGGGGGCCATGGGGCGGGGGGGGGGGGCTCCCCCTGACCATATGGCAGCTCCGCCACTGTATCCATGCTCTATACCTTTAACAAATAGCAGTAAGTGCAATTTGTGGCCGTCTTTAAACAAAAATTTACATCAGAAAACTAGTACAAAAATGATTTAAGGAATTAACTTGATTGAAAGAGCCCTGCGGATAAATTTCCAGAAAACGCGATGAAATATGGTTCGACCTTTTCCCACTGAGATGACAAGCCTGGGTAATCAATCGCTACTTCCAAATTGATATGCAACACAGTGCCAACATGACGCCATTGCGTCCACTCAGTATCGTTAAATATTATCAAGGCGTTACCGCATTGTACAGTGTCATCATCGAGCCACTACAGAGCAGGGAATTGCCATTTCCCTGCGCGGAGTAAATTGGCTTTACTGTATTGTTGTACTGAGTTGTTTTTATTTCAGTGTTAAAAGCAGAAGCTATTTTAACAATAGTCTGGCTGGGAATTTTTAACAGCATGAGCATATTACGAATTATAATTAACGAAGCACGTAAGTTACATACAATACACAGCGTCAACAGTTATTCAGTCTTCTGAGAGAAAGTTGTCATGCACTGATCCGCAGTGCAGTTGAACAGCCTGAGATGCTGTCAAAGAACAGTGAAAGAGAAGGAGAGTCATTAAAAATCAGTTTACTAGTAGGCAGGAGTGAATATTGAACACGACACTGCGTATCGTAGCCTTTGACTAAGTAGGCTACCCAGCACTTGCTTTATTGTTGACAAATATCCTTCAAAATAAAGCTAAAGACTGATTACTCGTATTCTGTTAGTAGCATAGGAGGTTCGGATTTATATTAGTGGGCATTCTTCTATCATTTCTTTTTGCATAAGGCCAGGGAGCTGGGAGACAACTGGTCCAGCCTTGTAGATGTACTACTGTATTTAGCTATCAAGACTGGTTGAGGGATAAAATCAAGGAGACTATGTCACATTGGTCTTACCCCGCTCGGAAGAGTAGCCATTGCAAAAATTTTACTTGTTCCAAACTTTAAGGCAGTGATTCAATTCGTCACCCCAAACTACAGTTTCAGTATACATATATCAAAACTCTCAATTGGTACAGCTCTTTGATTGGCATCACATTCAAACAATGCATCATAGCTAAATTACACAGCACGGGCACTGAGAGTGTCTGATTACACATTGTGGACTTGTATGGCCACTGGGACAAGCCATGAAGCAATAAACTAGGATTGTGTCTGGGTAAAGATGAGTTTTAGATAAATGTGGGAGGGGCTAGAAGTAAGTAGGTTGAGAGAATTGGAACTGTATGGGATGATGAAAATATGCCTTTAATTACCTCTTCCTAAACCTCCAAAACCCAACTGATCATGTTCTTAAAACAACTGAGTCAATGTTTTTCCTTTTTTGGTCGGAATGGCCAGGATCGTACTAACAGGCTTCAGTTTTGTCAGTCTTATAACGCAGGCGGAGTCAAAATGATTAATCTGATGGAATTTATTCACTCCTTAAAGTAAACATGGCTTCGAAAATTTTATACAGCAGGTGAAGTTTCTTTGATATCTACAATGTTTGGGCCAACTACTAAATAAAGAATCATATTGAGTTTGCTTTTGAAGGAGGGACAATATATCTTTCAAATAAGTTGAATCTCGTTTCTAATCCTTTCTACAAGTATGTAATGGTCTTATTCGTTTAAAACAGATACTTCAAAGTGATTGCAAATACAACAAAAGTTCAGATTTATTTCTTTGGCATAGTGATATTCTTAAAGTTGATAATAAACATTTCATCTTGCGTGATTGGTATGCCAATTGGTGTAAGTAAAATTGACAATGAAGGTCACTTTCTAAACCTGAATTCCTTTCAAGAAATGTATAATGTAAACGTGACCAACTTTTTAAGATTCTTTGGAATCTGCCAGACAATTAAAGACTATTACGGTAAGTTCATTAGACCACATCGGCTTCTAATTTATGAAATTTTACTTAAAAATCAGAAACGTTCGCATGATTTTTACTCAATTCTTAATACAAAAGTGATTATCCCAAATTCTCAATCGAAATGGTGTGCCGATTTAAAAGTTTCTTCAATGAACTGGCAGAACATTTATAATTTACCCTTTCATGGAGAATTGATAGTCACTATAAATGGTTCCAATCCCGTATCAACACGCGATTGCTGGCAAAAAACTCTTTCCTGTATTAGATTTTTAACTCTGATTTGTGTCCTCTTTGTTTAACTGAGAAAGAGACCATTTTGCATCTTTTTTGTAATCGTGTCAAAGTGTTGCCTCTTTGGGATGCTTTCACCATATTCATCAATTTGGGTTTGGAGGGAAGTTTCGTCTCAACGAGCAAATTAAACTCTTTGGAATAACCGACTAACAACATTGGATTAAATAACAGTATTAACAAACTTTTATTTTGGTTTAGATATTTCATATACAGGGGTAAACAAAATACAGCAGTCCCCTGTTTCAATTCCTATCGTTTTGAAATTAAACGAATAATTTTAGCAGCGATCCACGACAAGCTTGAGCTCTTTCAAAATACATGGGAGCATGTCCTTCGTGAACTGCATTTAGAGTTTGAGAAGGTGTTCACTTTTTTACAAATTTGTTTTGAGAGCATCTTATCTATGTTTCTGACTTCACTGTTTTTTCTCTTTCTTTTCGTGCATGTTATTCTTATTTTGTAATGTGTCTTGCTTATAAAATGCCCAAGTATTCTGCGTTACTTAAAGTATGTAGGTTTCTAATCGGGGGAATACCCCCTGCTCTCTAGACACTATTATGTTAAAACCCGGCTAATAAATAAATAAATAAAAAAGCTAGGGTTGAGAGGAGTGGCCGAAACGAACAGCGACCCCTCCCCCCTTCCCACTATGAGCTACTCCGAAAGTTCAAATTAAACCTGGCATAGGCCTACTGTACTAGCTGCAAAGACATGTCCAACACGCAACTACAATTCTGCTAAGTTATTTGCAAGCAAATGCAGTAAGAGTTCTAGTTCTCTTCTCGTCCCAGTTTTCTAATCTTTCCTTTGTTTTCGCTTGGCGCCCTCTATTGATGTAATAAACAGCACAGTGGAAATGTGACCCAATGTATGGCTGAATAGAAATTTGCTAGCTTCAGGCTGCTGCCTTACATGACGTCATATCAAAACACTAGGTCTAGTTCCCGAATGCGACTGCGAGCTGTTTGCTCTCTCACAACTTCACAAGAAATAAGGCTTTCCGTTCGTTAGGTAGCCTAGGTCCTTGACGGTTAGCTGCACAGTCGGGCGCTGAAGATGGGCTCAAAGACATCAATACCTCTCGAAGATGAGGAAATTGATGAGCTGCAAAAGAAAACTGGATGTGAGTAAACTTCACGCACTTCCTAGCCTATAGGCTATACATGGACGCAGCATATCCTAGACCTAACGTTACTGCACGGTAGATTGTCGCTACCGTAGTGTGAGAAAAAGCGCACCAAAAATGGCTGTCTGCTAGTGCTATGTTTTTGTGTGATTGTGAAGTATGGACTCTCTCAAGTATATCACCATATTTTGCAAGAAAGTTGAAATATTTTTGAAATATGGCAAGGTTAGGTCAAAACCCCCTTCACTTATTGCAGGAATATGATATTTCCCCCATTCAAGTTTAACTTTTGCTTTAAATATTAGAGAGTTGTTGTCGAATCAGACAATTTATAGGTTCACGGTGGCAATCTTGGTGTACCTTTTTTGTCCCAGATGGTGGCGACCAGCCACAGATAGGGCGTAAACATGCTATGTCCATGTATATAAGTCCGTGGTAAACTTTTGTGCCAGCCTAACGTTACAACGTTAGGCTAAGCAGAAAATAACGTTTGGTGTAACTTTACATATAACATAACATAATGTAACATAACATACAGGTTAACCTTGAATTCACCTTGAAGAGCTACCCTCATCTGGAAATTATTGCGGTTTAGAGGCTGGCTTACAGATAGGAGGCCAAAGGCCCTTGATGATCACATTCCACTGCAATTTGTCTGTAAAAGTATTGATGTTGCGTGCCTTAAAGGGCCAAACCTCTCACCCCAAAATACAATTTTGGTACAGGGGTACCGAAATATCAATTGGCTCAGCTCTTTGATTGACAACTAATTTAAACAATGCAGAGTACCAAAGTTTACACAGCATGAACGGTACTGAGAGTGTTTTGATTACTGTATATAAATTGAGATTTTCTTTACTCGTCTTGAAGCAATAAACTGAGATTGTACCTGGATCATGGATGAGCATGAATTTCAGACAATTGTGGAAGGGACTTAAATAAGAAGGTCAGGAGAAATTGTACTATATGGGGTGAGAGAACTGGACCTTTAAGCACTTCTTCCGGTAATTTGCTCCACTGCTTCCAAATCCTATTAAAATAAGTGTTGTGTCTAGTTTTCAAGCTGGCATACTATGGTCTACTGTAATTTTCAGTGAGTTTCCCTTTGTCTTCTCATTTGCAATAACTTCAGTTATCCCCTCCAAAACTATTGAAATGTTTTGAATTATGATATTGTAAAAAGTGACCAGATCCTGTTTAGCATGTCTCTGTCCTAATGACATTAGGTTGAGCTCCCGTAATCTTTCCTTGTATGGTTTGTCTTTCATTCCAGGAATCAGCCTGGTCATTCTCCTTTGCACACTTTTCATTTAATTATTGTCTTTTTGTAGATACGGTCTCCAGACCTCTATGGCATAGTCTAAGTGTGGTCTGACTAATGACTTGTACAATTTTATGAGCACTTCCCTGTCAAAATTAACAAAATTCCTGCTATTGATTCCAATTAGTACTCTGTTTGCTTTTTTCACCAATTCTGCACATTGCTTCCTGAATTTCATAGTTGTGCTTATTCCCCCAGATCTTCTCTTCCTTCTTACTTTGTATTTTATTGCCATCCATCACATAGGTGAATCTTGGGTTGTTGTATCCAAAATGTAATACTGAACATTTGCCCACATGAAATTTATCCTGCTACTTTTTTGTCCATATCATAAGCTTATAAATATCCTTTTGCAATATGTCTATATCCACTTCAGTCTTGATTGGTCTATTTATTTTTGTATCGTCCTCAAACATACTCACTGTTGAACCCAATTCTCTGTCATTCATGTTCATTGTAAAACACAGGGGGCCTAAAACTCACCCTTGCACTACTGAACTTGTAACCTCCTTACAATCAGATTTCTCTCCATTCAATAAGACTCTCTGTTTGCTGTTTGATTACCATTCCCTAAACCCATTCCAGCATTTTGCCATTTATCCCTTGTGCTTTAATTTTGCAGATTAACCTCATGTGAGGTACAGTATCAAAGATTTATAGGTCCAGATATACTACGTCTTCTGGTATTCCCTTATCAACATAATCTGTAATCTCATTCCAAAATAATGATTTACTAACACAAGATCTGGCTTTCCGAAATCCATGCTGAGTCTCACTAATTAGTTGTTCTCCTCTAAATGCTTAACAGTTACTTCTCTGAACACATTCTCCATAAGCTTCCCTGGCACAGATGTTAAATTTACTGGGGCCCTTTCCACAAAGAGTTACGCACGATCTTAAGTATGATTTACTGTTGGCTTAAGTATGGTGAATCAAACTTAAGATTGTATGTAACTCTTTGTGGAACAGTCCCCAGGTCTATAATTTGAAATGTCTGAACTTGGACCCTATTTGTGTAAGCTTGTTATATTAGCATGTTTCCATTCTTGAGGAATATTTGTTTCACTCAGTGACTTCTGGAATATCATTGTCATTGGTTTTACTACAACCTCTGCTAATTCTTTAATATAATCAGGTCTCACTCCATCCAGTCCTGCTGCTTTTCCTAATTTTAATTTATTTATTTATTTTGGACATAACCATCTCCTCTGTTATTTTAAGGAACCTTAATTTCCCTTCTTCACTTCTATTATGAATTTCAGTGGCTTCCAGTATATCCACATCTTCAATTGTAAACACTTCCTTTAATAAAAAAGTTATTTAATGCTTCTGCTGTACCACTAGGTTGAAGGGCACAGGAGGGCCAATGCCCCCTAGGATGCCCTTAACCCTTTACCGTTGTTTGGGTCCTTTTGGACCCATGCAAAGAGCTCGGCTGTCACACATCTTTACTGTTTCATGCGGAGCTCGAAACTGCGAGTAGCTACCCGAAAATTCGGCCACAACAGCGAGAGAGACAATGGTTTAAGGTCACAGGGTCAATGGCCTACGGAAGCCGATGCGGGGCGGGCTACGTCCGCTTTTCCGCCCACTCCCGAGGCACGCAAATATGACCCGATCGGAGCACAATGGTAAAGGGTTACAGTAAGTCCAAACCCTAATCAAAAGTCAAACACCAAACCTAGGCAACAGCCCCAAACAATCAGATTCTACCACAGTCATGGAAGAACTTGTCAATGTTAACCTTAAAGGGACAATCCTCTTACCCCAAACAACACTTCTAGTATAGGGAAGCAGAAACTCACAATTGGTTCAGCTTTTTGATTGACTGCTAATTCAAACAATGCAGACTCAAAACTTATATTACACAGCACAAACTGGTCTGATAGTGTTTTGATTATACACATTGAGCTTTCTATATTCACCCTGAAGCAATAAAATGAGATTGTGTCTGGATGAGGGCAGGCTTGGGGTAATCGTAATCAGTAATCGTAATCGATTGCAATCGATTACACATTTTGAAGTAGTTGTTATCGCAATCGATTACTTTTGTAAAAATCGCAAAGTAATTGCAATAGTAATCGATTACAATGGCAAAGTAATCCCAATCGTGGTTTCATTTCTGATTATATTGAAGTTGAATTGAACAACGAAGTAAGGTTACTAAACAATTTTTTTCAGTGCTTGCTTCTTCTGTTAGAACGACAAAATTGAATTGTCCCTCTTTCTTGTATGTTCCAGCTTAAAATGAGTGAGAAGTGCATGGGTTCAATAATCTGTACTTTGGGAGGAATTGGTTCTGTCCGGGCTTTTCTAGAGCAATGTCCATGGCCTTTTTTCCAGTTGTGGGCACCAGATTGTTTTTCCTTCTACATTGTTTATGTGGAAAGAAAATGTAATCACGATTGCAATCATGATTACATTGCAATGTAATCGCAATCGTTATCAATTACTTTCAACTTTAGCTGTAATTGTAATCATAATCGCAATCATAAAATATGAAGTAATCACAATCGTAATCGATTACATTGAGATGTAATCGCCCCAAGCCTGGATGAGGGTGAATTTCAGACAATTGTGGGAGGGGCTTAATTAAGAAGGTTAGGAGAATTGGTACTGTTTGGTATGAGAAAATTGGGCCTTTAAAACAGTTCACTGACTGGAAGTTAACTACCCAATCTAGCAGACAATTCCACTTGTTGACAACTCTATGGGAGAAACTAAACCTCCTAATGTCAAGCCTTGCAAAAGGCTTTCCAGCTTCTTAAAATGCCCACAAACCCAAGAACTACTTTGAACCCTTAAATAACGACCCAATCTAGCAGACAATTCCACTTGTTGACAACTCTACGGGAGAAACTAAACCTCCTAATGTCAAGCCTTGCAAAAGGCTTTCCAGCTTTTTAGAATGCCCACAAACCCAAGAACTACTTTGAACCCTTAAATAACTACGAGACAAAAGGGGATTTCTTTCAGAAAGAAACTTGTAAACCTGGAGCATGTCATACATTGGTAATGTATGATGTACAGGTATGTATACAGCATGCACATGTTAGAACTACAATTGCCGCCAAAAGTAAATGAAATATACCCCTTTCCCCCATTTCAATGTTGTTTTACTCAGGATTGGTCAGTTTTTCCCAACCAACATTGAAGTAGGGGAAAGGGGAGGAGCGGCTACCATGTGAGATAGATAAAAGGCAATGAAACATCTGCTACGGAGAGATTTTGTTCCATTTGTTTTGGCGGCGATTGTAGAAATATATATGGGTATCGTTACATTTCTATTAGGGCTGGGACGGTTATCCCGGTTAACCAGTTAGTTGACCGTTTCTCTAAACGTTTAACCCTTTTTGTATCCTCATTATTCAAATTGTTCAGTGCCGCCATTTCTGCTGTGTTCACTTAAGGCATTTGTACCACAAACCACAAAGTTCTGGGCTTAAAATAGCACAACAATTGCTAATCTTGCCACCCAAAATGATAAAAAGATATGATGATGTGACTGTGGAAAGATTTTGATCCTACCCTGCATTCGTATTTAGCTTTGTCTTGCTTATCGATCAGCTCGCACAATGAGCTGTGATTCTTCTTGCTGAAAATCCCTTTGGGTTAATAGGCCTGTCGTACTTAACTTCCGAGGAGCCTTTCAACATTCAACTTGCCTCCAAAAGCCACAAGACAGACAGGGAGCTGTAACAAAAGTATGTGCTGTTGTGAAAATGTTTCCAAGCGCTGTACTTCTATGGCAATAAAACCTCCGCAAGACCATGATTAGGGCACAAAAGTATATTTGAATAAATCTCCCCACTGTACAGTAGCTAATCGAAATATTTTACAGTATCATGCTGCACCTCCAAAAATTTCATTATTTTTCATTGTTAGTAGCAGTATTTGGAAAAAAATTTAACCTGTAAAAATATGATCGTAAGCGCCAGATAATTTCTGCCATTTTGTTGTTTACACAATATCATATAAAATGGATCATTCCATGTTAGGGATGCACCGGAACCAAAATTTTGGATCCGGCCGGAACCGGATTTTGCCGGAACCAACTTGAAATCCGGCCGGATTTTTTCCGGCAGGAACCGGATTTTTGCAATGCAGATGAATAAAGTGAAATTCAGGAAAGCAGAGAAACTCTGGGATAGGAGTTTTCTGCTTTGTGACATAATGTTTGTGAAGGACTAATGGGAAATGTCTATAAATTTGTCTTCAAGTGTTGTACAAGTGTATTTAACTAAGTTTATAACCAAAAATTGCAATATAATAGAAAAAAGGCATGAAAAACTGTTCCTGCAGAAGCACAGCAAAACTGTTGCAAAGCGGGGCAAGTAAGAGCTCTTTGTATTTTCCCTCCTGAAGTGAGTATTTGTAGAGAACACTCCTGAGGGAATCTTGAAAGTTGTTTTGCATATCAGTTTGTTCTTTTTGAACTACAGTACATCACCACTTGTTCAAAAAAAATTGTACAAATTATGTAGACCAGTAATACTTGGCAAAGAGAGTCCTTGGATAGTGATTATTGAATGGACTGCTCATATGTACTGTAAAAAGACTCTAGGGTTAAGGTTTTTAACTATGTACAGCACCATTGTTTTATACACCTTTTCTAGTATTTAAACATGCCATGATATAAAAAAACTGAAGCACATTTATCATCAATAACTTTTTTGGCAGAGATACTGTACTGTATATCACACATTCTGACATTACTGTACGTATTATATGTTTGATAACATATTTAGTGGTCGACCTATTATGCTATAATTGGTAATACCCAATTACTGATTAATTAATTAAACAATTGGCCCGATATCGATTATGAGAAAGAGGGAAATCACATGTTTGTCTCAGTAGCACATGCCCCTTGCTTCGTGCACATCGTGTATACCGTAACCAGTTTAGGATAGAAAATATTGGGAATAGTTCCGTTCGTTTCACAAATGGGAGATAATTTTTGTAGGGGTAATATTTTCAATTCAAAAGTGAAGATACAAATCAACTGTTAACACAACAGAATTGTTTGCAGTCGATGTCATATGCCCTTTGATAATTTAGTTCTGAGGCCAACATCATGCTCTGTCTAGTTGTCATCCCCCAATCATGTCAGAACATTTCCATTCTTTTACTGTACTGGATTGTAGAGCTGCTTTAATGTACTGTAGCTATTCTCGAGCTCCCGTCTTAACCGACCCCATGTAGAGCAATCATATAATCTTAGCAGTTCTGGACAGCAAAACAATTGCACCCGATTAATGTATCTTATGGTTCCTTTCAGATATAAATATCCCTGTATATTTTTAGCAGTTCTCTTCCAAAACTTACGTCTTGTTTAAAAAGAATCTGCAACTGAAATGCACGTAAGTCAGATCCCCACATAATCCACATAGGCAGATATTTGTAGTGCCATTTCTATGGGAATTTAGCATGAGACTCTCCCGGCTTCGCTAGCTGGCTATATAAGCCAGTCTGTTCTATGCGTATTGTGCAGAACAGTTTGTACAGCAACTTACGCTGTGCTTTCTGAGAGACAGCAAGGAATACACCTTGAATGCAATTCTAAATCTATTTTCAGGTAAAACAAATGGGTTATAGCAGAAAATATCAAACAATCATTCCCATGGCAGGGGTTAAATTTATACGTTTGTGATTATCAATGCATCTCGTTTTGGCGGGAAGTTAATGGATTGAGTACTTACAGGGATTTTAACGAAACTAAGAGCCCTTTTTCAAGTATATTTAGCCCCTTTTTTCCAGTTTGCAAATAATCGGTGGCAATGATCGGTTGAATGGCAGAATTTTACCAATGCCGATTATTTACCGATGACGGAATAATGTTGATTACTTAACAGATGATCAGTCGAACACTCATCATATTGTGTATACTTGTGTGTGATTAATTATTAGGGACAGAAAACATTAATATTGACCCCATAAGCAACTTTAATTTGCAATGAGTAATGTCTTCTGAAATTCAAGATAAAACACATTTTCTGCTTGTACTACACAACTTTAATGGGCAAGTACAGTAAGTGTTAAAAAGTAAAATAAAGTGAAGTGTTAAGGTGTGTATTTGTAGACAACCCAGTGCAATTAAACTAAAACATTGCCTCAAATGATGTGACTCAGGTACAACTGTAATATGGATTATCCATTTTGTACAGTACTACTGTGCACTGCAGTAGACTTATTTAAATTGCATGAAAGTTCATTTCATCCATTCAGTTTATTTCACACAGTTGGAGGAATTTGAAGTCATATTTGTTACATGTACATGTAAATCAGTTACTTTTATAACTTTGTTGCCTGTTTGGTTCAGTCACTTTTAAGGGTTAAATAAAGGTGTTCAAGTGTTATACTGTAACATGCACTGATAAGCTATCATTTATGACCTTTAAATTAATGCTGAGGCAGTTACTGTTGTTTTCATGTTTGTTTTAACTCATGTACATAATGCTACCCAAGTTTACAGAAAAATCCGGTTCCGGCCGGATTTAAAAAAAATCCGGCCGGAACCGGATATTTTTTCACTATCCGGCCGGATAATCTGGCCGGACCGGATATCCGGTGCATCCCTATTCCATGTTGATTTTTACGAATCAGCACCCAGTTCGTTGAACAGACTGGGTTGTAGTTACGAGAATGTACTGTACTGTAGAAGTCCTCCCTACGATCCACATAAAATCAAAGCCACAGTATGTTGTTAGTCAATGTGGTCACATTGTGTCAGATTCCTTTTGTTTTTCATCGTTATTGAACATCCTTTACAGTATGTCCTTGAAATTTGGAATGTTTGAATATCTTTTCCTACTGTAAAGTATATAACACTGCCTCCCACAATGACATTAGGTCCCTCAAAGAAAAGTGCTGAAATTATTCAAAGTAACTTTGTCCTGATGTGATGTTCTGTAAATTGAACTTGTGGGTCCAAAAGAAAGAGATTCTTTTTCCTGAAAAGTGTGTTGAATATGACTGTAACAAACCGATCGGGGCTATCATACAGTTTTCCTCTGCCCCGACGTTCGTTTTATGACCGAGAAAAGACGCACATGAAAAAACTGAGACATGACTACAGGCGATGTCGTTGTTAATGGTTCCTCTCTTTTATTTCTAATCGATGTAAGTCTCAGCCAGAGTTGAAACACTGTGCAACCAACAAGCACCAATTCAATGAATCAAACTAAATTAATTTTCAAATTCACCCCTTTTTATACCCCTTCCAAATATTTGAATTAAAAAACACGCATCCCCTGGCCTGACACACATTTAAAATAATTGACGCGTGCTGATCATTGTTACGTAATTCCCCCATTGTTAAACACAACAAGTTCCCATGAACTCTGTTACAATGACATTTGACCAACATTTATGACAGGACTACTGTTTGTCCAGTGGCTGTTCCTGACAAATTGAATACAACTTAAACAGCTCTTAAAAAAGTTGAGTATTCTTGAAAAGTGCTTGAGGAGCTATTATTACAAAATATAGGATGTAGGTTTACATGGAAAACAGATTGTAGTACTGTATGAACCATGCAGTCATACATTCTCAATGCCAGTATTTTGCATGTTGTGTCACTTTTGGGGACAGCAATCTTAAACTGTGATGCTGGTATAATGTGTTCCAGTACTGAATGTCATATTGTAGGCATCAGTTTTGTACATTGTACAGGAAAAAGGAAGTTTGTAGTGTCTGACCTACATTCACAGTATAATGTAAAATAATACATTAAAGGGCAAGAGCAGACTTTACCTTAACCTGACATTGTTTTGAAGGAACAGCTACTGTAAATCTATCACAATTTTCTTCTTATTTCTCTTCAAAGTATGATCTTTTAGGGGCAAGAGCAGTTGTCCCAACTTGGAGCAGTGAAGTAGACTGTCCCGTTTCATGATAGGCTGCTGAGAATCATGTGACAACATTTTCTTTCTTCAAATGTGAAATTTACTCAAAAGTTACTGCTTGGTTCACCTTGAATATATGTAATATGGAAGTCCTAAAATACATGATTAAAGATACTTTGAAGGGAAATAAGAAAAAAACTGTGAGGTTTAGCTGTTGCTTCAGAAAGGGTTTTTTTTTTTTGTTCTTGTCCTTCAATCAGCCAAATATTTTAGAACTTCAATATTGCATATTTATTGTATACCAAGCATTTACTCCCAAATAAATTTCACAATTGAGGAGAAAAAATTTTGTTATGAGATTTTTAAGTGCCAAATCATAGAACAGGACATACTAATGTAACTACAGTTAAGTGTGGCAGGGTGACTGCATTTTCCCTTTAAAGGATATAAACTACTTAAAGGGCCGAACCTCTCACCCCAAACTACAATTTTGGTTAGGGGGTACCAAAATTCTCAGTTGGCTCAGCTCTTTGATTGACAGCTAATTCAAACAATGCAAAGTGCCAAAGCTTATATTTAGGGCTGTGCATTTTCGGTTAATTCACTATCCGTTTAACCGATTTTATTAACCGACGGTTAACCGTTTAACCGAAAATGACGTAATGTTCACACAACAACAAAAAGTCAACATTTCCAAAGAGCGCCGTCACTTTTGTACGGGAAAGTGCAAGTCTAAAATGGCGCCGTAAGTCATGTTCGCACATGTAAGTGTGTTGCAAAAATGTTATTTTGCGCTGAGTTTATATCATCTTTTCACAGTAAAAACCCATCCCGCATTTACTGAAGCTTCCTTCAGACCACGTGCACTTTTTAACATTCCACCAACTTGTATTCCCGCCTGACCCTATGTTATTTTGTCAGTTATTTCATGAAACACTCCCACACCGCTGTTTTGATGCAGCTTGCTTGCGATGCAGTGTTCAATACATGTACAGCGCTCACGTGTGTGTCGTAGTAGCGATCTGTACAATTGCACTGTAAACGGCCCACCAGCCGCGAACAGCACAACCAAGCCCTATTTTCCTGCATAAATTAAGGAATTCCCAGCATTCCTAGCGTAAAGTTATTTTCAGTAGGACTTACGGAATGTTATCATATGACGTCGTTACGAACGTAAACAATTACGCACGTGGTCCCATGCATGCAGTAGACTTGCGTGCGTATCCGTTTTGACCATTAAACAAGGGACCATGTTTTTTTGCTCGGTGACATCATATGCACACGATCTATTGCAAAATTTGAATTGCCTCTGCATTGTGATTGGTTCAAATGCGTTGATTCTAAGCCAGCCAATCACAACTCGCGCCATCGCCTATGGGATTTAGTGTGTGAAAATACCAGACCTCCGAACGAATTTCCCCATTGAGTTTGCGTTATGACGATCGCACTTCGGAGGCTTACATAGCCCGCCTGTGCAGCCGGCCAAGCCCCGTGCTAAATTCACCAAGAAACGGCAGCACAAATCTCTGCGTACTTGGATTTTTTCGGGGGTCTGACTTAAGTGCATTTCATTTGCTGATTATTTTGAAACAAGACGGTAAGGTTTGGACAAGAAGTGGCAAAATTACGGGGATATTTATATCAGAAAGAAACCATAAGATAACGTTAATGGAGTCCATTTTTTTGCTGTCCAAGACCGCTAAAAGTTAGATCGTTATTTTTACATGCATCGTAGGGTTGACTTCTGGGAGCATATCCCCATTAATTCCTCCATTGACTTACACACTAAATTCAAAAAGTAAACGGGCCTCTAAAAGCTTGTCGAAGTTTTCGCCAGGGTCAAGCTACCCCTCATATGAAAGCTGACAAGTTGGCCATTCATGGCACTTTCAATTTACCATATCATGACCGTGAAGATTTTTTGCTATTTCACCTCAAAGTTCAAACCACCTTTTCCAAGCCTTGTTTTTCACTAAAATCTCGGTATGCCTCCGCCAGCTTCTAAGGCCCATAATTTCCACAAAATTGCTTCAATTAAGCCCATTTTTTCACCAATGGTACTTCATTTGATATACTTTCAGAAGAAACTTACAGAAAACCCCAGCTCATTCCATAACATATCAAAAAAGTGCTCCTTTTAGGGACTCTATCTGAGGGCGAACAAATGGACGCAGTAATACACCTGCTAATTGGGATATGCTCCCTTAAGAGAGAGGTGAATTTTTTCAATTTTTTAAAAATTTTCACAAAATGAAATTTAAAGCCTATAAAGGACTTGTGCAACTCAAAGTAGGATTTGACTCACATTTTGAAGGATTTATGGCATCTTTGTGACATATTTCTCTGCTTTTCCCCATTTTATGCCTGTGCATGGACTTTGTACACTGAAAAGGGGTTTAGTGCAGGACTGAGTCACAACACTCTGCAAGGTTAATCTATTTGCAGATTTCTTCTTTCTATCACCATGACACCTTCTTGAATTGCAGAATGGGTAATCCTTGGCCCTACTGGCATGTCTTTTGGCTGACAGGATCTATTTTAAGTCTCAAAAATGTGCATGAGAAAACTTCAAAAGATCGAACCAGACCTCAAACCAACTTCAAAAGGGTCCACTTTGTCTCCAGATTTCTCTTCACACAAATGGTACTTATACATCCTCTGTGCAGTTTCAAAGTGAATCTTTGGGACACTACATAGAATTATTAAGAGAGATTAGCAAACCTGAAAGGGATCCATGTAATGTCTGTTTGCAGTAAGGCTAGGCTTGCATCCAACTTTCATAAGTACCAGCTAAGCACACAGATTACTCAGATTTCCCTCCTTGCTACGTCCTGTGAGAACTCTGTAGCAGTCAGCACATAAGGTTGTTCCTGAAATTACAAGTAAAAAAGAGTAATACAATTGTTATGCAGAAAAAAGAGCTACTGCTAATTGATGCTCTTTCACTGCATAGCCTTCCAGACAAGCCTCCTTCTCGTATGGAATGTGACCGACAGTATGTACAACAATCCCCTAAAAATGCAAGAGGTAAAACACTGTTTGTCGCAGTCCAACTGAGTACAGATGTCATTGTTGAAAATGCAACTGGAAGAAAAATTTCAGGAAATAAATACTTAGCATGGCATAGCCTAAACTGACATGAACCAATATGGCAAAAAAGTTGAGTATCCTGGGCATGACAGCTTCTCAGCTGACTCACGAGAAACTGGTAACATTGCAGATAAAAACCTGTCAGAGTATGCTGACAGGTTTTTATACAGTAGCCTAAAGGTTAGGTAATTGGTAACAAATGCTGCTGAGGAGGCTTGTAAGGGGTTTAACTTGTTATGAATTAAGCATCTAAAACCTCATCAGGAAACCTTTTAAAGTCTAGTAGGCCAAGATCATTTAAATAGGTCATTTCGCAAAACCCTTACAAACACAGATAGTATGTATTGGCAACGTAAACTAGGAGAGTATGTGACTAGGCCTAACTTTGTTGTCATGTGAGGCTCTTAGGAGTCTAAATCAGCTCTAACAGCTAAATAAATCACCTAGCCATATGCTTAAACTCTATTTTATACTTGACATGCACTCACCGAATCACTAGACTTTCAAACATCAAAGTAATGAGGGGATCTCACACGGATTGCATTATGCTTCACAACAATGTAAAAAGATTGATGTGTATGTGTCGGAGCCAATTTACAATCTCCCGGGCCGGGACTACTTCACAGAGCTGTACGGTAGCCCTAATATAACACCCTTGTACTGTGTTCATCCAGAGGGTTTGACTTTGGAATAATACAATGCACGGTTTTGTGTTAAAATGCCTATATTGCTCCGTTTTTTTACCGTTTTGGCCAAAAAATTGCCAATTTGGCCCTAAAAATCACTCAAGCGAGAAATTACATGACGTCTGCCCATAATTGGCTTTTACATAGCCTATGAAGTACAGAAAGCCAAGTTTGGTCAACTTCCTACCGATTTGAAAATTTCAGCATTCCTGCCCTTAAGGGAGCATATCCCCATTAATTCCTCCATTGACTTACACACTAAATTCAAAAAGTAAACGGGCCTCTAAAAGCTTGTCGAAGTTTTCGCCAGGGTCAAGCTACCCCTCATATGAAAGCTGACAAGTTGGCCATTCATGGCACTTTCAATTTACCATATCATGACCGTGAAGATTTTTTGCTATTTCACCTCAAAGTTCAAACCACCTTTTCCAAGCCTTGTTTTTCACTAAAATCTCGGTATGCCTCCGCCAGCTTCTAAGGCCCATAATTTCCACAAAATTGCTTCAATTAAGCCCATTTTTTTCACCAATGGTACTTCATTTGATATACTTTCAGAAGAAACTTACAGAAAACCCCAGCTCATTCCATAACATATCAAAAAAGTGCTCCTTTTAGGGACTCTATCTGAGGGCGAACAAATGGACGCAGTAATACACCTGCTAATTGGGATATGCTCCCTTAAAGAGTACAGTACGTTATCGCAACTCCAACCCAGTCGGTTCAAAGAACTGCGTATGCTTATTCATAAAAGTCAACATGGAATGTTCCATTTTATATGATATTGGGCAAACAACAAAATGGCGGGAATTATCTGGTGCTAACGATCGTATTTTTACAGGTTAAATTTTTCCCAAATACTGCTACTAACAATGAAAAATAATGAAATTTACGGAGGTGTAGCATGATAAAATATTTCGATTAGCTACAGTGGGAAGACTTATTCAAATATACTTTTGTGCCCTAATCATGGTCTCGCGGAGGTTTTATTGCCATAGAAATACAGGGTTTGTTAACCTTTGTTACAGCTCCCTGCTTGTCTTGTGGCTTTCTTTTCGCTTGGTAACCTCTGAAACATGCCGCTAATTTCTAAAGTTGTGCTTGGGTGTTGCTATTGAAGGGATTAGGAGACGAGCACACGAAGTTCTGCCAACGAAAGTAACAATGGGTGCGCCACTTGTCACTCATCATAATGTACTTAATTCGGGGAGCTGCCGCGGAATTAATCCGTTCAATCGAACGGCCGATTTTAAAACTCTTTTTACAGTTATTGTTCGAGGGATAATTTGTGAGAAACTGACAATGTTTGTTGCGCGATGTTTGTGTAATAGTTTACCAACAAAGCCACCCCGCGGCGACTGAGTTATTGGCAATACAAAAACGGTTAATCTATGAAGAGGAATGACGCACGAGTAACCGACGAGTCGGTCGGTTAACCGGTTAACCGATTAACCGTCACAGCCCTACTTATATTACACAGCATGAACGGTACTGAGAGTGTTTTTATAGTATAAATTGAATATTTCTATGCTCACCCTGAAGCAATAAACTGAGATTGTGTCTGGATGAGGATGCATTTCAGACAATTGTGGGAGGGGCTTCAGTAAGAAGGTTAGGAGAACTGGTACTGTTTGGGGTGAGAGAAATGGGCCTTTAAGCTTGGGCAACAGGCATGTGCAGTTGTTTGGATTCTGTGAACTGTTCTGTGTGTGTATAAATATTAAATGTACAAGTCAGTGCAAGGTTAGCAAATGAACTTGTCCATGATGCGGCAATTACATTCAAACTACATTATCATTGTCAGCAGAATGATCATTCTTTCATTTTGTGCCGGTTTGTCGATTTTACTGTGGTACAGTCAATGCTCTCATTTGTCACACTGGGTATTGAGGGTAATTGAATTTTTCTGTAGTAAGGTAATTTGTTATCAGTTTGAAGTTTGAAGTTCTTTATCTCTACTGTAACATATTCTGATACTTAACATAATAACATCACATAAATTATAAGATAAAGTGGAGGAGATCTAGCAGAAGTAAAGCTTATCGAGGCTGGGGCACCTTATGTATCCAGTCTACAATGGAGCCATGCATGACAGACCAATATATAAATGATCTGAAGGCTATGAGGTTGGTCACTTTAGTCCTCTAGTGGACATACAGTAATAGCTTCTCCTGGAAGAAGTGAAAGTTTTGTTTTTGCCCAAACAGCCCTTTGCCAGGGGTTCCTGTGGGCTTTAGAAAAAGTAGGCTAGGCCACCTTATACAAGTACAGTAAGAACAAACAACAACGAACCCTTTAACTACAATTACTACACACTTGCCATAGAAAGAGAAGTCCAACCGAAACATTAGGAAACAAAGAGTCGACAAAAGAAAAGAGGGAGATGGAAGGAGAAAGGGAGGAAAGAGATAAAGCTTTTTTCCAGTGTCTCTGCTGTATATTCTGAATATGTTTGCAAAGGACAGTGTCAGGATGAGGGATTGTTCTAACCTATATTTTTTTTCAAACACTAACCTCAATGTAGACATTTTTGAATTGAGATATGTTGGAACAAAGAGTATCGGACTTTAGTGAGCCATCCCAGCTTGGTCATGTGTCATGAGACTGTTGTGTCAGTGTAGCAAAGATTTCTCATTTGTTGACATTTGTGTTGGGAGGGTATGGACATCTTGAAAGCACCATTTTATGGGTTCTTGATGTAGAACCATGCATATTTTCTTTACCTCAAATTGGCAGTGAGGAGGACTGGAATTTGACTTCTAGCCTGATCATACCTAAAACTATAGGCATAAGAGATGGGGGTGCAGGGTGTGGGGGGAGGGTGGGGACTTGACCTGGCAATTCAATCAAAAACAGTTGGTCCATTTGCTCAAAACACAGGTAAAACACAATAAATGGTGCCATTATTTGGGCAAAAATTGCTCTTGTCCCCCACAAAAAAATTCCCTGGTACACCTCTGCCTGAGACTTCACAAATTGTAGTGCCATTGTGCTTGGTATTCAGCATAAACAGTGGAGTAGGGAAAACAAGCCAGTGAGCTACGGCTGATGGAAAGGCCATACATGGCCTGGCTCAAACCAGTTGTTTAGAAACAGCCTTAAAACCTAACTGAACTTCAGTTCTTTCAATTGGTGGGAGAGAGGTCTTTTGGGTGGGGAGAGACATGGGCATGTGCTTTAGGCTTTCACCATCCTTGCTTTGTCATGTGCTGATATTGAAACACATTACAAAACTGTGAATTTGGTATTCATTTCTTTTCTTTCTTCTTAGTTTCAAGATCAAAAATCAATCATATGTACTCCCGCTTCTCCCATCTGTGTGGTGATGGAAAGGATGAAGTGTTACGGTAAGTTGTTTAAAACTCTTATTCTCAATGCCTTGATCAACTTTAGTAGGATCGGTGATGCATTGTCAAAATGACATTAATGAAGACACACCTCTCATGTTGTAATGATTAAATTCTTGTTGCTAGATCTGTCATGCAAACATATGAACTTGATTTTTGTTGTTGCATTTCCAATAAATTTCTGGTAATGTCAATTTAAAGAAAAATCATACTTTTTAAATACATTTCTAAGTTGTGAAAAAATTTGCTGAAATTGGGGGAAATGATTGGGGTTTGAACAATGCTTATACAGTACATGTACAGTGTACAGTGTACGCATAAAATTCATAGAGATACAGAGGTAGCACTGAACATTATTTCAAGTTCACTGTCAGTCATTTACAGTAGCTAAAATATTGATTAGAACATGGAACTCTTTAGTCATGTCAGTTGAACAATATGTTCTTGAAAACAAGTCTAGTATTAAAGTATCAAACTTTGATTTGCAGGTTTGTTTGTTCCTATTGTCAGGCGCTGTCACCTTCCCTCTCCCGAGAGGATCTGACCCTGTAAAACGGAGTAATCAGAGAACAATTGCCTTTGTTAAAAAATGCTGTGATGTTAGGTTTTTGTGGGCATTTTTTCAGATCTAATCAAAAATTTTAGTTAATGACTGGAAATGATAGTTTAAATAAATTAATTCCTTTTATCCATATAACTTTCTGGCATCATATACTAAGCATTGTTAAAACCTAAATTTTTTATTCAGCTTGGACTCATTTGAAGATAATTTCTAAACTTATCCAAAAAGTATGTTCTGATAGAATTCTCTGAAGAAATTAAGAGAAATTACATTGATTGTGACCAGAAATAAAGTGTAAAATTTCATATACTTTTAAGGCAGCTGGCAATGAAAAGTCATTGAAGACAGGGTTAGGACATATCTTCTCATTGGCATTTTGAAAATACATTGGCATTGAGATAAGAATTTTGAGAAGGAGAGGAGTATTACAGTCTGTTTCAAACATTGCTCCAAAAAGGCTAGGCATATAGACAGTTTTGTCTGCTTCCTATCAACTGATGATTAGAACTTGGGCACTGCTAGATTAAATTAGGTCAGAATTTGATTCATAAAATCCTATTAAATTAACTAGAGCTTGATACCTGGTGGTTTACAAACCTTATATCAAAGCACTTTTAACAAAGGCAGCTCTGTTTCAGGATTGCTGAGGTTTGAAAGAGGTCACATACTTGAGGTCAACAGGGCTTAGCAAGAGGTACTGTACAAAGAAACCTGTCAATCAAACTTGTAAATGGGGATAATTATTTTTTAAGTACCTATTGTTTGAAAGGTATGTCTGATGCTATCTCCTTTCTTAAGTACCTACCACTTTGTTGCTGTAATCAACATTTCTGTTTGGAAAAATGGAAATTGTGTGTTTTGTATGTTTTATCTAGATGACAGTTTCTTTGAATGGGGGAGTTGTAGCAATTCCCTGATAAAACAAAATATTGTACATGCTGTACAGCTCTTGTTACATTGACGTGCATGACACAATACAGGTACTTGGTTGATAAGTTAAATAGAGTACAATGTCTTCATTTATTACTGTACATTCTGATAAATTAGAATCTTTTATTTGCCTACTGTAGATACAGTAAACAGTTTTATTTTTGTTACTTGTAGTGTGCTTCTTTCATTTATCAATGAGATGGACTGTATGCATGTGTAGGCTACTTGATTTTCATGTCTGCTCTCACTTCAGGAGTTACTGCAGCTGTCTGGTACTGTAGGTTATCAGTAGCTGAGTGCTACCAGGTCGATAGCCAGAATTCACCATTTTTTGTTGGGTGGGGGTGGGAACATTAATGTAGGAGTTTCACTTTGGCCCAGGGTAGTGGTCTAAGGGGCTTGTTTTCAACATTTTTCCTCCTTCAGCACAAGACCCAGTGTTTCACTAGGGCTTAAAATAATGTAAGGTAATTTTACCCCTTCCAGGACCACAGGTTTTTGGGTGGATTTCAGACAGATGCTTTCTTTGCGGAACTTGTGAAAATGAGAATCGCCCAGTTGCACACCCTAGCATAACGACTGTTAAGACCTTTTTGTGGGAAGATTTGAGGGGGGGGGGTGGTCAGTTTGTGTTCCCCTTCCCCAAGTTATTGCACAAATTACTTTTGGGAATTACAATAAGTGAATAAATTTCAACAACTCTATTCTCAGGAATGGGCTGTGTGATTAAAATGAGAGAGATACTCATTTTCCTATATATCCTCATAGTTCCAGATTTTATGTACTGTACTGTACTGTACTGTACTGTACTGTACTGTACTGTACTGTACTGTACTGTACTGTACTGTACTGTACTGTACTGTACTGTACTGTACTGTACTGTACTGTACTGTACTGTACTGTACTGTACTGTACTGTACTGTACTGTACTGTACTGTACTGTACTGTACTGTACTGTACTGTACACTTGGCTTCGAGGGCAAGAGCACTTGCCCCAAACTTATTTTGTAGCAACAGCTACTGTAAATTTTAGAACTTTCTTCTTATTTCTCATAAAGTAGGTCTATCTTTCATAATATTTTAGGGCTTAACTATTGCATATTCAAGGTAGACCAAGCAGTGAGCTCTAATAAATTTCACATTTGATGAGAAAAAATGTTACATGATCCTTACGAGCCAATCATGAAAAAGGACAGCCTACTTCCCTAATTCGTGGTGAAATGGCTGTACTTTCCCTTTGAAGTCTGTTCTGGAATTTGCTCTACAAACACGTACACTTGTTCTGATACAGTAAGTGGTGAATTACCTTAACAGGATCACTCTTCTTAGCAAGTATTCTTACTATGTGACAGAAAGTCATAGAAGGAATTTGAATGTTTAAGAACTTGCAAGCTTACATACAGTACTGTATCCTCTCTCTTTAGGATAATTAAGCAAGCTTGAAGGAAAGTATTCATTATAAATGCATCAACATGTGGTATACAAAGAAAACAGCTGTAAAATAAACACCAACAACAATTTCATCTCCTCAAACTATTATCTATTAAAAAGAGTTATGGAAATTGCCTCATTTGAAATGCTGCGTGAACAAATTTTCATTGAACAACAAATTACTGAATTTTTATCTGTGAGGAACATATTTTTTGAATGGTAATACCATACCACCTTATTTTAAAGAATCCTTCATTCTACTACATCCATAGACATTGATTTTAAAACCAAGACACTCTGCAAAAATCCAACATTCCCTTTAAAAGTACTAACTGAAAGGGGGGCACTTAAAGGGCCAAACCTCTCACCCCAAACTACAGTTTTGGTAGGGGGGTACCAAAATTCTCAATTGGCTGAGCTCTTTGATTGACAGCTAATTCAAACAATGCAGAGTACCGAAGCTTATGTTACACAGCATGAACGGTATTGAGAGTGTTTTGATGATATAAATTGAGTTTTTCTGTACTCCCATTGAAGTAATTAACTGAGATTATATCTTGGTGAGGATGAATTTTACACAAATCTGGGGGGGGGGGGGGGGGACTACAGTAAGAAGATTAGGAGAATTGATACTGTTTGGGGTGAGAGAACTGGGCCTTTAAAATGATGATACAACACCATGCGTGCTGTTTGCTGAAAGCTGGCAACAGTACAGATAGTGTGCAAAATATTTATTCATAGTCAAAGCTCCACCAGGAGTTTAATCCTTTCCTTACTAAGGTATGTATCAAGGTAATTTTGATAGATGGGGTGGAAACTTTAATAAATTACAGTCAAGGTGAAGCCAATGTAGGCCTTGAATTTTTGGGAACACAAGTTACAGTACCTCAAATCACTTTGATGAGAACAATGCATTGCACACTTAGATAAAGAATGGGGAATTATTTCTATAGACCTATTGAGGTTTTAATAAAACAGCACACCTATAGTACGTGTACTACACTGCTAAATTTCCTAAGCAGTAATGGTCTCATAGAGAAAAGTTCTCTTTCCTTCCTTTGTAGGCGAAGTGACTTGCTGCGATTATCAGAACTGAAGAGCAACCCCTTGGGATCCAGGATTGTTGATGCATTTTTCAAAGATGCATGTTCTGATGATGAAACCATGGACTTCACCCAGTTTGTCAAAGCTGCTGCAATTTTCAAACCACAATCTAAATGCACCACAGAAAATTCTTTGAACTCAACAGAGAACAAGTTAAAGTGTAAGTTTTTCCTTTCCCCTGTCATATTCCCCCTCCCCCCTCCCAGTTGTACTGTCAGGATCATTTGACTTGTCCACCTGTCTGATTTCTTAAACAGATTTGGTTTTGATGAGGTTTTTATGGCTCAGGTTTGAACCAGTTGGTTTCAGTGGGGCTGGCCATGGTCTTTTTCACTTGTGGCATATTTTCCCTACTCCACTTCAAATGCTCAGCACCGAGTCCAATGGCAGTAGGGTCCCTCATTATAGTCTCTGCCATGACTGGGCCATGATCCAAACTCAACACCTTTCTTCACCTTGAAGTCAGGTACAAAATACAAAAATGGTTGAAAGTGAAGATTTTACCAAGGAAATAAATGACAACAAAAATGAAATGAAAAAAATTAAATAAAAAAAAACAAAAAACACAACCACCCAATTTGGAGTTATTCCAGGTTGACAGGCAGGGAGAATGCAGTCACCTGATTTGGGATATGTTTTAGAAGTCTCCAATATTACATGAATGACTCTTGAGATTCATGTGACGATATCTTTTCTCTTCGAATTAAGAAATTTGCAAGTACAGGTGTTATTCATTGGTTTACCATGTAAATGCAACATTTAACTCCTGCAAAATCATGTAAGATATTTACATTGAATTTTTCTTGAAGTGCCACTTTGTCCTTGCATGATCTTTGCCATATTGTTGAGGCTGGCTACTTGATGATCGAATGCCAAAGGCTTTTAATGATCTTATACTGACCCAATCCCTCTTTTAAAAGTATTCACAGTTGTTTTCTTATTTTCAGCATCAGGTAGTCCATTCCAAAATTTCTAAATTCCATTACAGTGTGAGTTTCTTCTAGATTCTAATCTGGCATATTTGCGGTCTTATTTCAAAAGAATTTCCTCTTGGTCTTTTCTTTCCAACAATTTACAATTATTCCATCTAGTTTGAAGTCTGTCTTCTTATGGATCAATTATAAAAAGTAAGCAGGTATTGTCTGATGTGTTTCTGTTCTACATTAAGTTCAGCTTTTTCAATCTTTCCTTGTAAGTCTTTTGTCCTACATTCCTGGTGTTAATCTTGTCATTCTCCTAGAACACTTTCTAATAGACAAGGTTTGAATACTGTACTTGTACTGCATAGTCCAAAAGTGGTCTAACAAAGGATTTATACATCTTCAGAAGAACATTTTTTTCAAAATTTATAAAATTTCTCCTGATAATTCCAATCACTCTGTTTGCCTTTTTGGACTGACTCTGCACATTGTTTACTAAATTTCATTGTTTTATTCACATACAAACCTGCATTTTTCTTTTCATTTTCACTTTGGAGGAGATTGTAGAATTGGAAACAAATTAGTAAGATTTAGCTGAGCATTGCTTCAGAATAAGTTTGGGACAACTACTTGTGCACTTTCAAGTCACATTCTAGCAGTATTTGCCACCTGGCAGCAATCTCATGTGAGAAAGAATGATATTTCAACCTGTGTCCATTTAACCCTGTACAGTAGCTATATTCAGGGATGTGCCTACAGTATTTTATTCTGAGTGCTGGGTATTCTGAATCTGAGCACATCATTGCAGAGTCGTCTAGGCCTAGGCTAAGGGTGCACCCTCTCCCTTTGGAAATTTTTGATATTCACTGTTATTAGCTCAACACCATTGTGGATGTTACAGAATGATTTTGAATAATTGTAGGAATTTTTATAATGGTTTAGGAAACTGAAAACAGTGCTCGGTATTTTTCATCATTTTGGGTTGAGTGCCAGGTGAAAAGGGTGAGTCAATAAAATCCGGGAGTTAATGCTGGGTGTCAACTTCAGTGTCACCCAGAGTAGGCATATTTCTGTATATTTAAAGTAAATCCTTAGTCTACAATTTATACAGCACTCTAAACTTAAAGATGTTACTTTTGTAAAAGAAGAGTACTGTACCTCAAATTTCCATCATGGTCACAGATATGGAAAAAAGAACTGAATAGTGATCCTATAGAATGAGTTCCTTAGTGCAAAGAGATTGGTTTGAAATAATTTGAAAAAAAAGAAAGAAAATGATTGTCTCTCGTTAAAATTTGAATAAAGCTGTTTTTTCCTCTTCATTGGATAGTGCTGTATTTTTTCTTTTCAAAGTTTGCTTAAATCTACTGTACTTACACATTAAAACATTACTACTGTTTGCACCTTTTCACATTTGAAGTTTTAAAGTAACAGCGTTATAAAGTTGATTTCACAAATTAAAATTTCCAATAAACTGCAATTCTAGAATGATATCAAAACTACCTTTTTCAAGGCTGCTGTGTTTTATGATCATGCTGAATGCATTGAAGTGTGCATTTTCACAAGTCACTTGTGTTTGCTTGTTGTGTGTCTTTGTTCAAACAAAATTCAAAATATACATTAATAGTAATCATGTTTTCTAAAGGGAAACAATTCTCTTGATGTGTACATTATGAGACGAGAAACAAAAAAAAAAAAAAAAATTGATGCAATTAAATTAAAGGGACAAAAGGTAAAGCACGTCAACCAGAACTCAAAGATTAAACTGATGTTGTGTAAAGTTTTTATAAAAATAACGTTTAGACTTTAGACTGAGGGTTTCTCTGCTTGGTTTACCCCTTTTTTTTTGTTAAATGTGTCAACACATACCAGTCTCCCTCATAGATCAACTAAAGCAAGTTGTTTGTTGGCCATTATCATGGGACCATTTATCTTCTCAATTGTTTTGCCTACCTTAGCCTTGGATAGTTCCATCCAATTCAAAATTTGCTTTTACAGTAATCTGCCTATTTGGGGGTTTTAATAGATTTTTCTTACAGTTATCCAAGGTACAAAAGAATTAGAACAATTAAGATTGATGGCTTGCTTTCATGGGGCACTGTTTGACAAGAAATTTCCTAACTGGCTAACACTAACCCTAATCCCTAACCTGATCCCTAACCTGAACATAGAATACAATCGATACAATACAATGATAACAGCCAATCAAGAAACACCTTGTTAAACAGTGCTCATCTACCCGCTCTCAGTGGTGGCTGATGTTAGTCTGACCAACACATCACTGCTTGGATTCTTCTATAGGTAATCACTGCTTGTTGATTTCTCAAGTTTCCTTGGTTTATGCACAAAAAACTATGACACCTGGAAAATTTCTCCCCCAGTCTTGTTTCTGTGCGGGGGAATTTATTGCTGTGATAAAATCCTCTTATCATTACAGGACTTACTGTAAGTCAGTAAAAGTTAGATGGGACACAAAACACGTGTTGCCAGGGAATAATTTATCCAGTATTGCATCGCAATTTGCTACACAAACAGGCCAAGTTGCTACACAAATGAAAAATTGTGTAGCATTTTTTTGTGTGCATAACCCTTGCATTTTCACGAACAACGTATGAAAGACCTCAAAAATATTCACAACTGCTATGTGAAATTTTAAGGCTAAATTATTCCCTGGTTGCACAGTGTGAGCTGGATGAGGATGAAGTGTTCAAATACAGTTTGAAATATCATTAATCTTGAATTTGATTCCAAATATGGTTCAATTCCCTGTTAGTTGCTTCTCTTGACTGGTTCACATGGAATACCCTACAGGTATTCTACAACCCCGACCGCATGTTTGGTCTAACAGTAAGAGCATCCGCCACTCACGCGGAAGTCCCGGGTTCGCTTCCCAGGTCGAGTCATACCAAAGACTCTAAAAATGGAACCTACTGCCATTGTGCGTGATGCTCCGCATAAGCAGTGGAGTAGGGAAAACAAGCCAGTGAGCCACAACTGGAAAAAAAGCTGTGGTGGGCTCGACTTGAACCAACAGGTTGGAAACTGGGCCGTAAAACTCTATCTATCTATCTGACTGACTGACTGACTGACTGACTGACGGACCCGACCCGACCCGACCCGACCCGACCCGACCAACCCGACCGACCCGACCGACTGGGGTTGGGACTTGAAAGGGGTTGTGCTTGAGTCATGCTGAAGCATAGACCATGACAGTTGAAAGCAAACTACTGACAATTATTGTACATTTAGTAAAATTTTCATCACAAACCAAACATTATTTTCCTTTCAACTGTGGTGTCCATATTTTTCATGAAGCACTAATGAAATATGAGTTTATATGCATGGAAAAATAACCTCTGAACCTATTTGCATTTGTTAATGAGTATTTTCATCACACAATATTAAGATGAAACTTTTGGTCTCTTTGGCTTCTGCAGTCGTATTCCAGATCTATGACTTAGATGGCAATGCTGCAATATCACATGAGGAGATGCTGGCACTCTTAAAAATGATGGTTGGACCAGAAGTCAACAATGAAACATTAAGTCAGATTGCTGAGAGAGCTGTCAGAGAAGGGGATACAGATGAGGATGGTTACATTTCTTTTTCTGATTTTAAGAAAGTAAGTTGTTTTTATTTTCAAATTCCTCCTATCATGCATCTCCACTTAAACCAGTGAGCCACAATTGGCAAAAATTCCTTGGCTGGCCTGACGCTAACCAATTTGTTGGAAACTGAGCCATAAAAAAAAAAAAAAAAAATGATCCTCATGTAACTAACTGATTCACCTTTTTGAGGCCATTGTTGATTTGTTATCTAAATCTTCATTCTAGTAGGGTGCAGTAAATGGAAGGAAAGGTATTTTCCAGTTAAGTCTCATCAACATTTTTTGATCAATTGTATATGGGAAGCTTAAATTGGTTTACCTTTCATTAAATTGTTAAAATTTATTTCAAATCTACTCTTCTTGTTTTTGCAGCCCCGTGGTAGATGAGGGTTGTAAAAAATATCTATGGATATTTTGTGCCCATTGTAAGAGGCGACTGATGGGAAGGACTTTTACTCTGCTTTAAAATGTTCCTCAAGTCAAAAAATTAAAAAATATCTGTTAAAGAGCATAAAAAATGAAATCTAATAGTCCAATGCCCATCTTCATAAGAAATTCCTGAGCTGAGATATAAAATGTTGAAATTTTTTTACTGAAAATGGTATTTTGTGCAATAATTTGCGAGGTCATTGTTCTACTACTACAAACCAAACCAAAATGGAACTAAGAAAATATTTGAAACCATGTATAAACTTTTACCATTTTACCTAGCTGACACTATTTAACACATATTCGGTGTGTCGTTAAATTTCATCTAATTACATTCAGAATAAAACTTATAACTGCATGCAGTGTAAAATTGCGCACAACTTTTTAAGGATCACATGCTGGGTTGCAGAAAAGTCAAGAACCATTTAAAAAAAAAATCAAATTCTTGATATTGAAGCTTGGAACATCTTTTGAAACTTGTTCCAGTTTAAATAGCAACTATTGCAATGTTTTGACCTCATTACTAACCATAAAAACAGAACTATTCTCAGTATATTTGGATCAGTTGGGACTATATGTGTGATCTTTCATTAGCAAGCAAGGAGTGAAAGTAAAACAAGGGGTATAATCGAAGAACAGAATGGCCCTTTCTCACATCAAGTGTCATCTGTTGCCATGATAACAAACAATCAAATTTTTCATGCTCTGTTACAGGCATTGAGCAGGACAGAGGCTCAGAATAAAGTCAGCATAAGGTTCCTGGATTAATGAACCCTTTGACAGATCATCCATGTCAAACCATGCACTTGCAGAGACATATGCACAGAGAAAGTAAGAAAAGGGACTTGATTTGCCCATCACTTTTGAGCTGTGATGGAGTTAAATATGCACAAAGTGATAAAAAAGGGAGACACTCAAGCCGTGTACAGTATACTCGAAATTACAGCATGTTCAAGTGGAATGGTGAATGGAAAACTTTTCTTTTGTCGCAGACAACAAGAGGTTTATTGTGAGGACAATGTGCCATTGTTGTGCTTCTTGGAGGCTGGAAACATCTGTCAAAATTATCCGTACCATTTGAGAAATGGTACTGAACATTTAGGACATGATGGGGTTTTGTGTTGTGAAGAGGAGAACATGGGACTGCTGGTGTCGTTCTTCATGACTATGAGTAAAATTTTGAAACTTGTTTCATGCATATAAATTCAAAGTGTAACATAAACATAAGCATCAGTGCTTAACTTTTAAAGGCTGTTTATCTGCTTTTCCCAGATCTTCAGTTTTAAATTTTCCAGGTGTACTACTGCACAAATCACACTTCTCATGAATTAGGAAGTGTTGTAGGTGTGCTGTTTTATTAAACTTTGATACATGTATTTACCACACTTTCCATTCTCACTAGGAGTGCAAAAAATGCACTTCTTGCAGTGATTTCAAATGGGCGATTTACACAAGCACACCTCAAAATTTATACATCATTTGCAAAGTTGTTGAATAACTAATATGTATAAATATTAATAGAGTAATTATTTTGTAACAGATCACTCTACCAGACCAGAACTTACATATTTGCTCTTTACAGTCGTGGGATGACAATTTTAACTAAATGTATTATCAAAAGCAATTGGACCAAAAATTCTTTAGTCCATATTTACAGAAGAAATGTTTTTTTTCTAAATCATGGAAGATGCTCAGTAATAACATAATAGGTAAAAGGGCAAAGGAGGACTGAGACCCCATAAGAACTGGACTGAAAACCTTTGTATAGTTGTTTCTAAACATTTGTCAATTAACTCATATTTGTTTTTTTTTGTTCATCTCAGAGGCCACATTTACAAAGCTGATGCTTAATTTTAAAATGTTTTATGTTATTCACTTGTATTCTCAAAGCAGTACATTTAGCCAATAATTTTTGTGGTAGTAGCAAGTGTTGCCACATCTTGAACCAACTGTATAGATTGTTAGCTGTTTAGTGTTGAAATGGCCTGCTCATTAGCTTTTGTGGTTATGTACGGATTAATCCTGAGGCACTGCCTACTTCGGTTAAAATTAAGCATGACCATTTATTTCTGTTTCTTTTATCAACATTTGTGAATGCATTCAATAACTTACAACATAATGCCCTTCACCTTTTAGGAGAATTCTAAAAAGCTGATTACAAAAGCCTCTCTCGAAGTTGATATTAATTTTTTTTTTGTTTTCTTTGTGAATGTGACCCCAGGACAAAATGTCAGTCTTTGTTAATCCTCTGGTGCCCACTGTTGCACTCCTGCTGCAGGCAGAGAGTAGGAGACCTACACATTGACACAGTGTCACATGGAGCTTAAAATGTATGTAGCTACCTGAAAATTTGGCCACAACAATGAGAGAGAAGCCATTGTTCACTGTCACTTTGTTACGAGCCTACGAATGCTAATTCGAGATGTATTATTTCCGCTGTCCCGCTGAACTTTAGTATCCACAAAGATCTCCAGATTGGAGGTGGGCACTAGGAGGTTGATATAAATTCCTCTTGAAACTCTTAAATTCAATGTTGAATGTTTGGTACTTATTAAGCTTGGTTAATTTTCCAATGTGACCCAACAGTCAGTTGAAGGGTTGGCTAAAAAGAACCTTTTGCTGTTTAAAAAGCTGATGTAGCAAAATGCTGTATTTGCCAAAATGACTAACATTCAGTCCCTGTTTATTGCACATTGCAACTAGGTAGAAAACCAGTATTGTGATGGTTAATCCTTGAACTGTGTGATTACTTTTGAATTGGAAGCATGTGAAGATCTTTACACTCATTTGAAATATGTTTTGTAACCTCCTGTTTAAGTTGAAAAACTGCACAAATAAGGGCTGGCTTAGACACTGTATGTAGTACATTTAGAGTTCTTTGAGCTGCCAGATTTTAAAACAATTTTTTTATGACTTTTTAATGGTATTTTGCATGTATTTTGATATTCATAGATAGTATGCAGCTTGTTTGTGGATGTATTCTTTTTCAAGCCAAACTTTATCCTGAAATTGCTTTAACTACGAGTGCAGATTTGCAGTCATATTCATTTCCAATAATTGTACGACCTCATCAAATGGTGTGTATGTGTGTGTCAGGTCATTTAAGGGAAAAGAGCAGTCGCCCCAAACTTAATTTGAAGCAACAGCTAAATCTCACCGATTTCATTCTTAATTCTCTTCCAAGTATTTGTCAAAATATTTTAGTACTTCAATATTGCATATTCGATGTAGGTCAAGCAGTTACCCCATTTAAATTTCACATTTGAGGATAAAAAGTATTGTCACATAAATATCAAGAACCAATCTGAAACAGGACTACAGTGCAGTATTCTAATTTGAGTTGGGGTGACTGCATTACCCCTATAATTGTGATTTGGTGTTCAAGTATTGTGTCATAAACAACAAAGGTGTGAGGGTTTTATGTGTCCTAATATCACCATGGCTGTACTGCACAAAGATTGCTATATACTCCACATAGTACAGCCATCTAGAAATTTGGGGGGCGAGGGGAGCGGGTTTAGTGTGGAAGAGCTTGCTTGCATCATTTTGGATAGCTCTCAATTTTGACAGTATTGAGAAATTGGGCCAGACTTTCATGGTCCACAAACCATGACAAAGATCTATGATTGGTACTAGGCACTATCAAAGTCTACTACTTTGTAATAACTCATATTGTAGGGAATGTGTTTTCCAGTACAATTTATTTCATGGGACAGTATGAATGTTCAATTGTAATGTTGCATGTGCCAAAGTATTTCTGAGAATTGCACCCAGTTGGCAGCTTTTCATGTGAAAATATTAGAGAATTCAATGTTTGAATGTTGTTTACACTAATGTTACAAAATGATTATTATTTATTTTTGTCTAGACCAAGGAACTTACTTTTAAGGTATAGCGTGGTCCTTATTTCAATTCATCATATCTCACTGTTTGCTACAGTAATACAACTCACTCAAATAGATATGTTTTCAGTTTTTAATCAATTAACAAAAGCTCCAACTTGATGCAGGAAGTGTCCCCTTCCAATACATCCAACATGTTTGCTGCCCTCAAAAGTTATCAAAGAAGCTGTATAGTTATGCATCATTTGCCTAGGAAGTTAAAATTTCACAGGGGAGTGTGTTATATTGAATTATTGTTTCACTTAACAGCAGAACTGTCAATGCCATGCTGCTTACTCAATTTTTCAGGTACATCTCCAATTTTTTAGTTGGAATTATCCTTGGTGTGAACTGAAGGTTAACAGTATCTGGATTGGAAGTTGTCGGGGGGTGAGCTCACCCATTGGGCTAATGTCTAGAGCTTTTTTTCCTGATGTAGGACATCACATTGAGAGTTTTGAGTGTCCAGGAATCCTCTGCTAACTGAAGAAATATATCATGGCATAGAATAGATTTACCAATGCGTAAGTTGTTTTCAGCAGGACAACTTTGCAACACCAAAGTCATTTTTTCTGTTCATGAAAGAAACACTGTGCACTTAAGCTATGTATCAGTAAACATAATGCACACCATTCTTGTCATTGTGGAAGAAAAGATCCTTGTGCACTCCCATTTAAATTTTTAAAAATTTTTGTGGTAAATAACTTTTACTCAGTACTATGTTGTAAGATGTAATTAAGAGATTTTGTATTATAAGAGAAATAAAAATGTTTTGTTTTGTAATCAATACTTTGTGTCACAGTATATAACTTTTTCAACTCTTTTCAAGCCAGTAATTGTGTTTTTGTTTTATTTAAAGGGCCTAAAGCATTAACCCAGTTGTGTATAACAATGTAATTATAGCTCTAAACACAATTGATAACTGCAGTGTGATTGACATTAATTCAAACAGTAGCTCCACCCTGGTTGGCCAGATATGACTTGTGCAGTATTTTTGTTTCCAACTTGCCACATCTTGAACCAATCATATAGACTGTTAGTTGTTTAGTGTTGAAGCAGCATGCTCATTGGCTTTTGTGGTTATGTACAGATCAATCCCGAGGCACTGCATACTTAAAATTAACGAAGACCATTTGTTAAAAGCAACTTGGATCTTGCTTTGGATACTGTTATTTTCTTTCTGTAATTTACTTTTATTCTGCTTGGCTTTGGGCAATGAATTACAGCACTACAATTAAAATTGGATACAAAGAAATACAGGGGTCGTAATTTCCACTGTTCCCTTTTCTGAGAACAGTGATTTTCATGCCAGAACAGCAACTTTTCAAATGAGGCTATTCCATGGAACAGCATTTTTCCACAAGAAGAACATAATCCATTGCATACCTACACATATTCTAGTCACTGATAAATTAGTCACAACGTGGATCAACTAAAATTCCTGTAGATTTTGGCTGTAGTATGAATACATTATACAGTCTCATTCAACCAGGCATGATCAATTGACATTGGTTAAACTTGAACATGTCAGTTTTACTGTGTACAACTGACAGAGAAAAATTGAAGTATGTCACCATTGCCTTGGCCTGCAAGAGAAAGTTGTTTTACTGATACATCACCTCTTTAAGTTGTGTGGTACGTTCTTAACAACTGTTTACTGTTCTTTGATATTCCATCCACCTATTGAAGGCTAGCACTTGTGCAACAGGGGTTTCCTAATAATATTCCCTCCATGCTTGAGACTAAGCACTAAAACTGAAAATGACTAAAAGCAAGTCATAACTGCCAACATCTCGCAAACAACATGGACTCTTTGTATGTGTTATGGTCACGCTTAAAGATGCGAGCAAGATTCTCCATTGACCCACTGTGTGAAACGATTGTTGAATCAACATTAAGGCAAATGACAAAACTGGAATAATTTTCATGTAATTTATGGCAAGAAAGATTAAAATACTATGTATGAATTTGTACTTGCACAAAACTTGTGTACACTGAGGTACTGTACATCAGTATGCATGCATACTGTACTTGGCATGTATCTACCGATAAAGTACAAAAAGTCAGAACAGTTGTATCTCATGGAACATCAGTTCTGGATAAGGCACTCTTTCGAGGAACAGTGGCCAAAAGTCTAAATTTTGACCACTGATATAAGTGACAAACCTTGAATTGACACACCCTGTGCCCTAACATCTTGGCTGTCTTACTTCTCTCGCCCAGCTTGCACATGAACAGGATGGTGCGCTGTGATCCAAAAAGTTTTGTCCAACATTGCAAGCTAAAAACACTTCACACTACGTTTTTTTATGTCTTTAATTGCTCTTTATTATTCTTGACATTTAAAAAAATTATACACATGATTGTGTGTAACTTTGTCATAGTGATATTAAAATAAACTTGAAATGCATTTTATGATAGAAAGACAATGCATAGAAGGCTAATCTAAAAATAAATATAAAAAGAATGATAACATTATACAGATTCTCCTTCAGAAAGGAGATAATATTTCTCCTCAATTCAGCTGCCATAGGTGAAAGGTACCCTTGCAAAATTCTTTTATGTAAAAAAGTGCTCCATGGGTATTGGGTACTCAGTTGCCATCTATGCTACCACAAAAAGATGTTGAATACTTAATAAAGCTAAAGATTCTCCTTCAGAAAGGAGATAATATTCCTCCTCATTTCCCCTGCCATAGGTAAACTTTCCTCAGGAAACGTTAGCATACCATGAAAGCCTGTCTCATAATGTTTATGTACAACTCTGACGCCAGCATTTTCTAAATGCTCACAGTACCAAAAGGAGTCATCTCTTAGGCAGTCTAAGCCACATGAAATTACGTAAGCCATAGGAACCCCGGACACATCCCCAGTGATGGGTGAGAGACGGTAATCCTGCAACAGATTCTCAAACTGGGTTGACAAATCCACATCATATGTTCCTGAAATGTTACCTTTATAGGCCTGGCTATTCGTACACTTTGAGGGCAGCAAACCATGGTCCACACGTTTCATAACATTTGAGTTTCTTGTTCTGTCAGACACAACCTTGTTCTGACTCAGAGCCTTGACAAAAGCCCAATCTTCCTTCCCGATGAGGTAATAGGAAGCGAAAGAACTCATGGCAATATTTCCAGATGTGATGTTGTTTCCATGAAGTTTTGTAACTTCTTGATAGGAAGGTGAATTCATATCTAACCACTGTAAATTAGCATAGATTAGGATCTGTAATTTCATATTCGATACAGAGCGATCCTTCTCAAGATCTTGAACAACAGAGGCTGCTATCTGTCCACCAGCACTATCCCCCGCAATGGCCACACGGGTAGGATCTACCAGAAATTGGTCACAGTTCTTAAGAAACCACTTGGAGGCATCAAGGCAGTGCTGGTATGGAGTTGGAAAGGTATGCTCAGGAGCTAATGGATAGCTGTGGAACAGAAATTATAATACAAAGATACTTGTTTTCAGCTCAATTTTTTTTACATGAGAACATCTATTCTAAGATTGTTTTTAAAGGGCTACTGGTGAAAATGGAAACTTTTAAAGATTTTCTTTCCATTCTTACCACCTGTAGACAAATCTGATCAGCACTTGTGTTTAATGACTGTAGGCAGCCATTAGTTAGGTCCATCAGCCTTAAATTGTTGTCATTTATTTTCTACATGAATTTCAAACCCTCATATTCAGTGAAACTGAAGGAATCAATGTACAATTAAGTGTGCATCCATTGATGATACAGGTAAGCAAGAAAATTGAAAGATTAAAAGGTGATAGACCTCAGTTACGGCCGACTGAAATCAGACCATCGCTTGCTGTCCGGATTCATCTACAGCTACATGTGTGAGGGAGTCTTTTCAGAAACAACTGCTTACGTTAAATTTGCCAGAAAATAAAGGGCATTTCAAGTCTCACAGGCAGCACCTCTAATCGTTAAACTTAAAGTAGTAGCTGCCCCAGACTTAATTCAAAGTAACACCTGAAATTACAGAATATTGGCCTTTAAGGAGATCTGTCATGGCAACTGCAGTTTTTAGGGAAAGTCTGCAGTTCCCAGTTATAGTACCTGACCAGAAGTTCATTACTCGAATTAGCTCCTTCAATGAGAAGCAGATTTGATTACCATTCTGGTACAATAGAAGCCCAACAACTTTAGGGTTCAAATAACAGCTTACAACAAATCCTGAAATAAGTACTGGCAAAAAAGGGGATCACATAACTTGGAAGTGCATTGAAGGGCTTTATTCTGATATAAACTACAATCAAATGTCAACCTTTATGGCTATTTTCAAATGCTAAAATGGGCATATAATTGGTAATGAGAACAGTTTTTGACAAGATTGTGCATATAGTATTTCTCAAGCATGCTATCTCAAAAATCTCCTCCTTTTTCTTTTCCCAAGCATTTCTCGAAATTCTTGTGATACTTTGGGACATTAATGTTGCATATTGAGCATAGCCACATCAGTAGCTTCTCATAAATTCCACAGATGAGTATAAAGTAAAATAATGTCACAGGATTCTCCATTTAAAAAATAGGAGAGTCTACTACTTCTCTGATTCAAAATAAAAGGGGGTGACTGCACTTTCCCTCTAAGCAGCTGATGATGGCAGGTCACTGATAGAAGTAGTACACTGCCCCACCAAACTTTTTTTCAAATCTAGAACAGGGCTTGTTCAACATATCTATTTATGGGGAAATGATACACGAAGCACTTCTGAAGTCAAAGTTTGTACCATGAAATACCCAAGGAGAATAAAACAAAAATCTCAAAAGCTATTGTTCAAACTTTCTCATGCTTCTGAGTGAGGAATCTGTAATCTAATAACATACCTGAAATTTATGGCACATTTCCTTCAAATTCTTTAAATTACAATTTGAATTAAAATTAAAAACCTGGCCTAAATTCCAGTGGCAGGGTGGGAGTCAATTGCATCCACTATTTCCCTTGCCACAAATTACACATCTCTTATACCCAGAGTAATGTATATAGTCCCCATCTTATGGTCTCCTGTGTCATTAGTGTCCCTTCTAATTGGTCCTTTTGTTTTTCAGGTCATCTCCTGACTCCTTAAACCAACCCCTATCTCCAAACCCTAAAATTTTAACCCATAAACCCAACCCTAATGGCAACAAAAATAAGTCTCATTGGATTAGGTATAAGATGGACAGGGGACTAGTGAGCCAAATTGACCCATAGACAAATCCGAATAGTCAAGTGACAGTCTGGTTAAGTCCAACATAACTGGAGTACATCACCTTAATTCTTTCAAATACTTGATTGCCTGTATCATGGATGGTTGTACATTAAAATACCTCTCAAATTCCTCAATTTCATTCAAATGAATGGGGGTATTGAATGACATGTAGAAAAATAAAATTATGACCAATTAAAGCTGAGGAACACACCAAATGGCCATCTGCACTAGCTGTTTGGAGTTGTCTATATGGTGGATGGGGGGGGGGAGGGGGATGGGGGAGGGGGTGGTGGATGGGGGGGCAGGTTCCATGACACATGGAACTAAGGAGTGTACCCTTACAATCTTCATATTATTTCTCTTCATGTGACTGCCACTTTCAAAGCTACTAAAGACACAGGGCTGGAAAAAAAGGTTCATTTCCCATGAAGGAAGTAAAAATATTTTTCCCTGGAGGGAGTAAAATTTCCCACACTTCTTCATGTATTTTCATGTAGAAAGAAAAGGGAAATTTCCTGCCACTTGCCAAAATTTCTATCCAGAAATTTCCTGGAGAGGAGCCCCCCACAGCTTCCCAACTTTTTCCAGCTATGCTACATATACATCACAATACACATGATCTCTTCCTACTATAACTGCATGGATACCTCTTCAAGTGTACCTCAAGTTGAAAAATTCAAAAATATATATTAAAGAGCATGAAAAATGAATTCCAACAGTCTAACTCTCATCTTCAAAGGACATTCTTGAGCTGAGATATAAAATGTTGGAAGTTTATTCACTTAAAACAAATTGATCCATTGTGCAATAATTTGTGATTTCGTGCAGTCCAACTCCCACTACCTGCTTCATTCCCCTTTAAATTTAAATATATTCTTTGCACCTTGAACACCTCCTGTTTGCATGCATAGCATGTTGCAAACAGAGTGCTTGATCAATTACATCACCCCATTAGAGTGCTTTGCACCTTGGTACAAGGTGTAGTAACTTTCAGAAAAAACAAAGAAAAAAAATTGTAATTTGAGTAGTACCACAATGACATCTCAGATCATTGTGGAATGGACCAATTTGCTGTAGGTGAATAAACTTCAATACTCTATATCTCAGCTCAGGAATGTCCTATGAAGATTGGAGTCAGACTGTTCGAATTCATTTTTCATGGGCTTTGATACATATTTTTGATTTTTGTTTTGACTTTAGGTACACTTTAAGTCAAACCCTGACAGAATACTTACTATAAGGCTGCCACGTGACATCCAAGTTCATCACAGACAGTTCGCAAAAAGTTATCATAAGCCCCTAGAAAAAAAAAATAAGAAATACTGCACAGAGTTGATTATAACCCAGGGATGTGCTACACTAGTAGTTCATCATACTGTACATCTCACACCACCAAATTTACCTGTAACTATGATATTTGTATGTTCATACAGCATACACCACAACTGTAAGTCTGTCATTGAAAAAAAAAAATTTTCAAAAGGTCACATGTCAATTGTGAATCATGTATATTCTGTATACTTTCACAATGTGAATCAAAATCTGAGATGGGCCCCACGAGCCTGGGCCGGTTGCAATGAGTAGCTTAAAACAGAGAATGATGTATACAATACTACATCAAATGGGATGGAGGATGGATGGAGCTGGGTACATCAAATACCTAGTACTTGTTAAAGGGCCAAACCTTTCACCCCAAACTACAATTTTGGTACGGGGATACCAAAATTCTCAATTGGCTCAGCTCTCGGATTGACAGCTAATTCAAGCAATGCAGAGTACCAAAGCTTATACTGCACAGCTTGAACGGTACTGAGATTTGTTTTGATCATATAAATTGAGTTTTTCTATACTCGCCTTGAAGCTATAAACTGAGACTGTATCTGGATGAGGATGAATTTCAGACAATTGTGGGAGGGGCTTCAGCAAGAAGGTTAGCAGAATTGGCACTGTTTGGAGTGAGAGAACTGGGCCTTTAAAGTAATGTACTTTTCTAATTTATTCAAGAGTACTTTTATTCTGTCATATATGTACAGCAATATTTCCAAGAAAAATGGGCCATGCACAACATCCATCACAATGTGAAGAAGACAGGCTATGGTAGCTTACTTGGATCACCTAGTACATATCCTCCACCATGTATAAAAATCAAGGCAGGACAAGTCTTCCCTGGTGTTTGCTTAAGGTTTCGATACTGCTGTACTTTGGTTTGACCATAAAAGACTGCTGAGACTTGAATGTGAGAACTGACGTCCTCCTTGGTCTTGGGAAGGAAATATTTGCCAGCATTTCTGCAATTTACCACATATGGTTTCCCGTTAATGTAACTGTAAAGTCGACACTGGAAGATCAATAAGGGAGAAAAAATGTATTGCAAAACATGGGATGCCCAGTGAAAATCATTATATTTTCATTGCATTATTACTATTTCACATACTGCACCAAAAAAAAAAAAAAAATCACACATAGATCGGGACAAGTCCTTTGAAGTTTACAAACCTTGATTAATCTTGTCCAAAACCCACCATCCAAACAATAGTCCCTTGCACTGTAATTCTCTGCTTTCTCTTTGATCAGAGAGCAGAAAGATTGTTGTTCAGTTTTTGTAGCAGAAAAGTGATTCCCTTATCTCTGTACATTCTTGTGTTGCTTTCAGCTGCATGGCAGTTTAAACAACAACTAAGAGTCCCCATCCAAATGCCCGATCTGCTGGATATGTGTGTGTGGCTAACAGAGTTGTATGACAACTGGCTTCTTTATGATTATTATGAAACTTTTAAGATGTGGAAGGAACCATGTTCATGGCAGGGCACCTGCTTTGCAATTTTCAAGAAAAGAATTAAAACCCGTTTTGCACTCCTATGACTTATTGTAACTTGTATGTTGTTTTGTAAAGCGATTTGAATGATGCTTTAGAGCAACTGCATTTAGCACTAAATAAGGTCATTATTGTTGTTTTTGTTGTTATTATTATTAAAACTTTAAGCCCTGTGTACACTGCACACATTTCATGACACATGTGTTGCAACATGTAGCCAAAACACCTTTTGTCTGAAAATGTTGTCAGTGTGTACAGAGCAGACACACACGACAACATGTGTCGCAACTTGTGTCAAATAATTCAGATTTTATTTTTCCTGCAACTTGTGTCCACCCTTGGTCCAATCAAAAATCATATTTGAATCAGCTAATCCACCACTTGATCTTGCTTCCTTAAAGTGTGACTTGCATTATTTGATCACGTAGTACATAAAAAGTGTTGGATTTTTGCTCAGCAAAAAGGGGAATTTTCCATACTTTCCATTGAAATTTATTGTGCTGATGAAAGTTAACATACAACAAATTTACAATGCCTCAAAGCCAACAATTTTCTCGAAGATGACACAACCAAGGTCTATTGAAATAAACCCATGGCAGGTTTCAAGTGGGTGATTGTCATGGGTTGCTATTCTATGGGAGAGGAAATTTAAGTTGAAGTAATTGTATAGGAGGAAAAAATTGACTGCAACAATTGCCAGGGTGGGAAATTGCCATGTTAACAGACTGAAAATATTGCTTTTTGGGTTATATCAGTCTTCCTCTTTTGGTGTATTAGTGTGATAGACACCAGATAACTTCAAAATTCATCTTTTGCTCCCAGCTATGAAGTGCCACCCAACTAAACCAGAATGCAAAAATGCATTGAGGTTTCGATGATACATACATGCTCTTTTCAATAAAATGCTACATTTGTTGTAACAACTGGTGACCCAAAGTGACCTTTGACTCAACATGTAAGTAACTGGTTTTTCTTTTAACCAAAACACTTCCATATTCAAAAAGCCAAATTTCATACTGTGCCTTAAGATATTCTGCAAACAAGGTTTACAGAGTTTGATGCCAGGTGATACCAGATGGCCACTGACCTCCACCAAAAACAACAGGTACAGTACTTTCAACTCACCATAACTCATACACACACTAATTGTGAAATACATCCACGTTTCATACCTTGAGCTGTCCTATACAGGTTTTCGGAGTTTGACCCCCTTTGACCCCAAATGACCTTTGACCTCTACCAAAGTCAAAAGGGTTTTTCCTTACATCAAAATGCATCAACATATCGAGTTTGAAATCAATTCAAGCTTCCTACCTTGAGATATTGTGTTAAAAAGTTTTCAGGATTTGTCCCCTTCTGACCTTTGACCTCCATCAAAATAAATAGGGTTCTTCTTTACATCATAAGGCATCAACGTATCCAGTTTGAAATTAATCCAATTTTCCTACCATGAGATGTCGTGTAAACAATGATTTTGGGGTTTGACCCCTGTGACCCCAAATGACCTTTGACCTCCACCAAAATCGATATGGTTCTTTGTTACATCATAACGCATCAACGTATCAAGTTTGAAATTAATCCAAGTTTCCTATCTTGAGATATCCTGTAAACAAGGATTTCGGGGTTTGACCCCCTGTGACCCCAGATGACCTTTGACCTCCACCAAAATCATCAGGGTTCTTCCTCAGTATGGGGTATCTGTGTACCAAGTTTGAGAATTGTCAGATCTTCCCTTCTCAAGATATCGTGTAAACAAGCAAAGTGTCACAAACACACACACATACACACACACACACACGCACATACACACATCCATACACACGCACATACAAACATACATACACACACACGCCATCATGAATGCATAGGTTTCTCTTTTTATCGAAACCAAAAATCAGTTGAGATAATTTCTTTTCTGGAAGGCTACATACCTATCTAAAAGTCAGGGGTGGTGCCAGCTCCATGTGGACCATTTCCCAATTCAATGCCGTTCCCTCCCAGATACCCCACTCAAACCAAATATACCATACCTGGACTTAAATATCTACCCAGAGGAATGCTAAGACAATGCTTTGCCCCAGGACCTCACCTGAGAACCTCAAAGGGTTCCATGGACTCGATCTGCAAGAGCCCACACTTTGTGCTCTGTTTTGAGATGCACTTGATTTTGAAGTTAAAAAGAACAGCATTTTCCCTACCATTTTCCTTCGCCCTGAATTTGCCATCACCAATGGATTAAGTGTCATGCCCCATCGGAGGAGCCCCTCCCCCATCCTGTGTGGGTTATTTGTCAATGTTGGTGGGAAAGTAATCTTGCCAAAATAATCTTAACCACAGGTGCTCCCAAAACACAGCTCTTCTTTCTGAATCTCCCATGCACATTTCAAAATTCAGCTTTCCCCTTGCTTTTTTAAAACTCTTAACAAGTGTGTTGCAATTTGTGTCTGTGACTTATGTCTAGTATACTCAAGAGCAAAATGTTTGAGTCCTGATGTGTCAGCAACATGTTGCAGCACATGTGTCCTGAAATGTGTCCATTGTACACAGGCCTTTACACTTGATATACTGAAAAGGAAGCACAATGTGAAATTTTGTATTACTCTACCGTGCATGTTTGGTCATTGAAATATTTTTTAAGAGCAAACTGAAATCTACACATTTTCTTCCCAAAAGTGAACTTGAGGTAAGCATGTGTACATGATGTAACTGAGTTTAATATGCAGTCATATTTCTGATCCAGACACAAGATGACACACACGTCATGTAGGAGGAAAATACATATTTGATTCCCTGCAGGAGGTAAGGATAATTCAAAAGAATCGAACAGTGTTCAAATTTCATGGCTGCATACCTTTAATTGCAAACTTTCTAAACAAGCTGTATAAATGAAGGATACAGCACTTGAAGGGGGGGGGGGGGCGCCTAAGGGAGACTTGATCCCTGTACTTTATTCTACGTGGCATTTTGGGCCGCCTTGAACTGGGGACTGTGAATTCTATTTTCTTGAACATACTGGGCCCTTTTCATGATTAGTTTTACAGTACAGCTCAATTTCTAACCAATTGGTTACAAGATATTTTTGAAAATCCTCTCAGAAAACATACACAACTATGGTTTTGGTCCAGTTGTGGCTCACTGGCTTGTTATCCCCACTCGACTGCTTATACTGACTACCGAGCACAATGGCAGTGGGCTCCATTTTTAAAGTCTTCAGTACGACCCAACAGAATTCAAACTCCAGACATCCCAGCTGCAAGCCAGATGCATTAACCACTTGACCATGCAGTCTTTCCCTAACTTCAAAATTGGTTCAGTTACCACAATAATTATTTGTTAATATTTGTGCATCATTTTTTCAATGTTTAAAGCAATGAGACTCGCCAAAGAAATTACTCACCGATCGAAAGTATACGTTTATAAAGTAAAACATAAAACAATAAACAGATTGCTCCTTAGAGGTTAATCCATCTGGCATGGGCACTTGAAGCAGGTAAAAGAGGAAGACAAGGACAACTGCAGCAATGATGATAATCCAAAGTAGCCAAGACATGACTGAGTCACTTTGAAAGTACTGTCACCATTAGTTCAGCATGAATAAATCTACGAGATGAAAACCTGTTGAAACACAAATTATATAAGACTAGTAACCACAATCCAATGTTTCCTTGTGGCTTTGGATGTATGCAAATTTTCAGAGTTTCACCATTAGTGACTAGACACAGCATTGTGCCAAATATTAAAATACTGCTATCCTTGACATAATCAGTATATTTACTAATACTGTTAATTAATAAATTAATTAATGCATTCTTTTATTGGTTTGTTTGTTCATTCATTCATCCATCCATCCATCCCTCACCAATCATTCATTCATCCATTCATTCATCCATCCACTCATTCATTCACTCATTCATCCATCATTAATTCATCCATCCATCCATCCCTCACCAATCATTCATTAATCCACCATCCATTCATTCATTCATTGATCCATTCATTCATCCATCCATTCACTCATTCATTCATCCATCCATTGACTCATTCATTCAGCCATTCATCCATCATTCACTTATTTTCACCTACTGTAGTTACTCAATGCCAGGTGCAGACCTACTCAGTTGTGCAATGTACAGTACAGTACCTTCACCATCTAAAAGCAGGATGGTCCACTTACAATGAATTAACTACCTACCTATTGTATGAGAGAGGTAGCACTTCAGTTTTTTTGATGGAGTTGTACCACCCATTTCTAACCAATTAGTAAAAGGCCCAGTTTTCTCACCCCAAACAGTACCAATTCTTCTGACCTTCTTACTGAAGCCCCTCCCACGATTGACTGAAATTCATCCCCATCCAGACACAATCTCAGTTTATTGCTTCAGGGTGAATATAGAAAAACTCAATTTATATAATCAAAACACTCTCAGAACTGTTCATGCTGTGTAATATAAGCTTTGGCACTCTGCATTGTTTGAATTAGCTGTCAATCAAAGAGCTGAGCCAATTGAGAATTTAGGTACCTGGGTACCCAAATTGTAGTTTGGGGTGAGAGGTTTGGCCCTTTAAGGTTGGATTGGCCACAGCCTTTTTTCCAGTTGTGACAATTCAGATTCCCTAATCCCTATGCCTGCAGCCTTACACAAAAAAGTACAAATAATAAAGTTTCATTTATTAGTTTTTCCACAATATTTGATAGTTATTGGTGTAATATACAAAAATAAAAGAAGAATGTCACATGAAATCAAGATATTGTGAAGGGAAGCACTCTAAAGGTTTGTCGAGTAAAGTGCTCCCAAGAAATGGGAAAGAAACAAAAATGAACTAGGATAGTACAAACTAAAAAACTGCTCATGAGGGCAGGGGATAACAAAACAAAGAGAAAACACATAGTCCAGAATACCTACCTGTCCGATATCACAACCTAGATTCCTTCCTAGTTACTTTACCACCCATCCTACCTCATAATCTACCTAAATCACCAACCCACACACCAAATTATATGAACACAGTCACATGTACCATTCTTGAGATATAGTGTTTGCAAGGTTTTGACCTTTTGAACTCGTGACCCCAAATGACCTTTGACCTTCACAAAAAATTGGGCTCATCTACTATGGCCAACCCACACACTGGGGCGTTGGGCAGTATACCGGTACTGATGTCAATACCAGTACTAGAGGTAAAGGTAATGAAGATGCCGAAGATATTTGGTGTGTTTCTAATACCGGTTCTTGAGAAAATACTGGTACTTGAAAAAAAGTACTGGTTCTCATTTCATTCACTGACAAAAATATCTGTAAGGATATGTGGATGATTAAAATGTAGTGTGAGTGAAGTAATTTTGGATGTGCAAGAGAATACCATAATACTGGGCTCTGATTAGTTGATATTTTTTAATCATTGTTTTAAAACGAGCAGCTTCAAGCTCTTAGTATGCTTGCTTTATGAGTAGGAAAGCATCCCAAAATTCAATATCAAAGTGATAAAGGCCTTGGGAAGAATAATTTTCTTATTTGACTGTTTTTTGTTCCATTTCTTTTACTTCTCATTTTGATTTAAAACAAAACAAGACGATTAAACCTTCTGACAATTCAAATGTTTTTGAAATTGGGAAAGTGATCACGATACCTATCCAATACAGATGTATATGTTACCATGCATGTCTTATGAAGTATACCTCATTAATGCTGATGTCTTTTAGTCACCATAACACCAGATACAGGTACAGTACCTGATGGGTATGGTGATTGGGAACCTGGGTCCTAATTTTTGGTACCTGAGCAAACACTGGTCACAACTTCACGTTGAGATATCATATTAACAAGCTAAGCATCATAAAAACACACATGCACACACATAAAACACACACACTTTCACATGCCATCCCCCATAGTCTAACATAAGGCATCATCATTAGCTTTAATTACATCACTGTGAGGAATTGAGGAGTAAATTTTTGCATACCTAACGTTACTATGAAGAATCTTATACACTAGGGCCTAGGCCCAGCTGGCCCTTAGGCCTACAAATTTACAGGTTTAGGCCTAGGTATATACCGCATTCCTTAATTTGACGGATGAGCAGCGTTATTGGTAGCACGCCTAAACAACCTCAAACTCAAACCTCATGCAAGTCCTTTGAAGTTTTCCAACCACGGCTAATCTAGCCCCCAAACCACAATCTCGATATCATTATTCTTCAACTTACGTTAGGCCTAACACTCGGCCTAGCCCACAGGCGTCCGAAGCGTTCTATTCATATAATACTATAGCCTAGTAATATATGCACATATATGGGAGCCTATAGAAGAACAGAACGCTTCGAACGCCTGTGGCCTAGCCTAGGCTAGGCATAGCTAGCCTACTGTATGTCAACATAAAGTAGTCCAAAGCAGAAAACTCACGCTAAGTGGAAGGTGTATCTAACTTATCCTAGCTATATTAAAAAGGCGTGGTAGCTACACCATGGCCTTGAGCCCTTTCAGCAACACTCAGATTGGCAGACTATTCTTAGAGCACTCGTTGGTCAAACGTTAGCACCTGTACCTGCGCTATACTGTAAACCATGCATACTATTTGACTCTAAACGTACTGGGGCTCCACTCTCTTTCGGCAGAAGTGAAAAGCAGCCCACGCTTTCTCTTATTTCCATTAATTTCTCTATTGAGATGTCTCAAAAGTCCATTTATTAGCATGTTCTGCGCATCCCATCACAGATAAGGACTCATAAAAAATTTCATGAAAAGGACTCTAAAGCAGCCAACTGTACGTTTTTGCTTTGTACAAATATCCTCAGGGGTCACCCTTATTCAGCTGTAGTGAAAAGGGACCACACTTGTCTAATTTTATTTTCAATTTCACTATTGAGATGAAGTAAAAATTCATTTTTTCGGTGCGTTCCGCGCCCCTATTTACATGTAACGGCTCTGTGAAAGTCACCTGAAAAAGACTAGAAAACCAGAGTATGTCTGTGGTTCAGTGACAATGTCTTCAGGGGGCCACCGTTATTCAGCTAAGGTTAGAAGTGGCCCATCCGTTCTTTAATTTTCTTTCAGTTTCATTACTGAGATGTCTTAAACGTTGAATTTTTCGGCGCGCTTCGCCCGCCAATCATAAACAAAGGCTGAATTCACACCACATGAAAAGCCCGCTAGCTTTCTGAAAAGAAGATCTGGGGCACCAAGGAGGGAGCCTGCTGCCGCAGAGTAGTACTACCGAAAAGAAAACGAGAAGGCTGAGGTCTTGGTTTCGTACGGGAACCGTACAAAGACTTGTTCCGTGAAAATTGTACAAACACAAAACACGAATTCTTTAATTTCATAGAAGAGGCAAATACACAAACATTGAAATGATACAATTAAACACCTATATTCACATAGGCCTACTCATACAAAAATAAGGAAATCTCTGTACACAAAGATGCAAACTACATAAATACAAATAGAATATCAAAATACAGAACACAAGTAAAGTTAAAATACTGTACTCTAACCTTAATGACCTACTCAGTAACGCAATACACCTTCTTCACACTGTACTATATACTCAAACGGCAATGATTATAAGGGCTTGGCTCGGACGATAGCCAGGTGAGATGCCCATTGTCCAGAGATTAATCAACGCATGATAGGAATGCAAAAGCGACCGTAGCCTTTACTAAAGGAACCTTCATTATGCCCCTGAATAACCTCAATTTTTGGTAATCAATTCCCCTCCCCGCAACCTCTGCATTATCGATTCCGGCCGACTTTAATCATATGGAGTAAGGATATAATGGAAGAAAGTCAAATTGTGATATCTGTGCTCTGTTAAGTGCCCATCTTATGTAATAATGTATCATTTTAATGCCTACAATTTCGTAAATACCCGAGAGCTTCCGGGGGCTTCGCCCCCTGGACCCCAACCTGGGCTTTGTCCCTGGACCCCACCAGGGGCCCTAAGGCGGGCCCCTGGACTCCACGCCGGTGCAAGGAGCGCTTAGCCAGCGGCGCAACCAGACCTGACTGTCCGGGACGGCAATAGCATAGAAGTTTCCCGATTTTGTACTAGTTGATCTGTGTTAGTTTGTGGGTGTCTTAGGGCCTTAAGGGATCGTTGGGAGGGGGGGGGGCAACAGCTTTGGACAATGCAACTCACCCTACCCCATTGACCAAAAGGTACACTTTTTATGCTAAATTTTTTCGCTTTTCTACGAGCAAGAACATTTTTTTTCAAATAAGTTTGATTTTTTTCTGAAGTGTGAACACTACTGTATAAGATGCGTACCGAAGATTTGGGTCCTTTTACACATATGTAAATATGGAGCTTGTATTGCATAAAAAAGATTGGATCCAGGGATTCCTGTAAGAAAATTTGCAATTTGGGGGGACTATCGAAGAATCTGCGTTTCCTATTAGCATGAATCTGAGATAGCATGTCGCCTGAAGATCGTGTTATCTCCTGTGAGCAGGTTAAGGCTTCTCGACGACATTAAGAAAACTTTCGAAACTTTGTTGTCCTTTTTTTAACAAAAATGAAAGCCTATATTGTTGAAAATTTTAGGGAAACGGAACTGTTGCGGCTAGGATCAACTATCCACTGACTGCTATAAGAGCGATCACTAACAGCCTTAAGGGTTGCAATTTAAGGCGCGCGAAGCGCGCGGAAAATTTTGCCTTTTTTAAAAGTAATTATCTTGAATATGGAACTTTTATTAGAAAGAATTCGGAATTTTATGAAGGAAAAACTTGGGAAAACCGCACTGTATTTGACGGGTGTCTCAAATGGTAAATTTTCGAATTTTTCACCTTTTCTAGCAAGGGCACAATCGCCCTGCCTCCTGTAGCTACGCCACTGCTCTGCAACATGCTACAAAGACTAAACATCTGACCGGGTTGAAAGGTATCTGATGACAGGTGTGTATGAGAACATTTGAGTACGGTAGGCCAATGGTTCCCCTGCCTAGAATATGAAGTCTTGCTAGAGAGACTAGGCGATCTTCAGTTGGCGCGGAGCGAACAGAAAATTTTGAAAAATCGCGACCCCTCAGACAGCGGGAAATGGCATGTCTCGGGCTTGTAAGTAGTAACTAAGTTTTTCGATTTTTCTTGCAAAGTGAACACCACTCCACTTCACTTAGTATTAGTGATTTATTGCGGCGCTCGAAGCGCGCCGAAATTTCTGCCCTTTCGAAACAAAAATCTGTTGATATGGAGCTTATATTGCAGAAAGCTCTGGATTCCGGGTTCCTGTGCGGAAGTTTAATTGGGGGGATTACTTAAGGATCTGCACTTCCTTCAAATATTGGTAGCAAATCTGAAAATGATTGCTTTTCTTAAGTCCTCCCGACTGTCTTTCCTCCGGTAAAGTGGACCTCAGATATTATTTTGTTAACTGTAGGCGACTAAATGAATGTTCATATATTTTTCTAAATGAATGTTCATATATTGACCAAAACAGTTTTCCATGAATGCAGATTAACCTTGCTTTTGATGTTATAGTTGACCCACTTTCTTTCTTTTTTCATTGCTCTCTTTTTTCCTTTCCCTTTTCTTTCCTTTCCCCTTCTTTTCCGTTTTCCTTTTTTCTTCCACCTTTCTTTCCTTTCCTTCCTTTTTCTCTTTTCCTTTTCTCTTCTTCCCCCTTTTCCTCTTTTTCCTTTCTTTCCTCCATTCCTTCCCGTTTTTTCTTCCCTTCCCATTTTTTTCGTCTGGGGAGGGGGGAGGGGGACAGTTTGCCCCCCTTCCCCCTCGCTGGTTACGCTACTGCGCTTAGCGCTCCCGCGGCGCCTTCGGAGCCGTTTGGTAGTCACCCCGAATTTGCCCCCCACTTTCAAAGATCAAATCCCGCCCCTGCTTGATATCAAGGTAAAATTTGTTAAATTGTCAAGATGTCATGTTTTATCAAACTCGGTAACTCAAAAAGTTTCTGATTTTTGTGGAGATACCAAACTTATAACATCACGAAAAAATGGTTAAATTGTCAAGATGTCGTGTTTTATCAAACTCGGTTACTCAACAAATTTCTGATTTTTGTCGATTTAACAAAACTCGATAGCTCGGTAAAATCTGTTCAACTGTCAAGATGTCGTCTTTTTCTAAAACTCAGTAACTCGACAAAATTCTGATTTTTGTCGAGACATCGACTTAAGCATTCTCGAAAGCACGGTAAATTCGTTATTGTAGAGATACGGTGCTTTATCAAACTCTGAAACTTGCCAAAATAATTATTTTTGCCGAGCATGCACCGACTCAAGCGAATTTATGGAAACATTTAAGAGCTGTCAAATAATTACAACTTCATCTTAACATCTTACAACAAAATGACGAAGTGTTCAAGCAGTGGCGTATGAAGCAATATGAAAGTGAGGGCCGGGGGGGGGGGGGGGGTGTCGGGTGGAGCAAGTTTTGGGCTATGCACCTCACCCTACCCGATTGACCAAAAGGTTTTTTTTTTTCGTTTTCTCTACTAGGAAGAACAATTTTGTTTTATATAAAAAGTTGCATGCCACAAATCATTTTCTTCAAATGAAGCTCGGTAGGTTTTTCCAGTCATGCCACAGTGGAAAAATTCCAGTATATCTATGTCCTCTGCAAACTGTGGAAGGCAAACTGTAATTGGCAAATGATTCCGTGCATGAAGTCTTGCCCAAAAGACTATTTAAGCAGAGCGCCATCGTCAGAGAAAACCTTCAAAAATCGGAACCCTCAGACGGCCGAAAATGGCATTTCTCCTGCTTGTTATAGCACTAGCTATAAGCAGCACTGAGGTAAAAAGACGTCGTCAAGGGAAAGGAACAAGCACCCAATTTTTTTCGAAAACTTTGCTTTTTGCAACACCGAATTACATATTGGCTCTTGTTTTGAAAAGAACTTGGAATTTCATGAGACGGAGGGGGTGGGAGTATCACACAAGTGAAAAAGGGGTTTTCTGAACCGGGAAGGGAGGTTGAGGGGCGGAAGTTCCCTGAATTTTTCTTTGGATGGGGCCGCTGGGGGGGGGGGACTATCGCCCCTCGCAGCCACCGCGCTACCTACGCCTATGGAAATGTTCCCTTCTTATCTTAACATTTTGCAGAAAAATGATAACATGCAAAATTACAACTTTTTCAACAATTAGACATTTTGCACAAATTTGATGAATTACTCCCTTTCTGCAAGTGATCAATTTAACATTTTGCAGAAAAATGATGGATTACTAAATTATCGGATCTCAGCAATTACCAATTTGCAGAAAAATTAGATCGGATGTAACACACATACGATATGTCATTAACTCAACATCTTGCAGAAAATTTATATAGTATCAATTATCAATTCCAAATTTTGCAGAAAATTAATGACTTACTCATTTATCATGTTTCGACAATTCAACAATGTGCAGAAAAATGGCGAATTACTCACTTCCAAGTGATTATCAGTTAATCCTTTTGCAGAAACATAAAACTGATGAATTATCGAATCTTAACAATTTAGCAGTTTTCAAAAAATGACAAATTACGAACCTGCTTAAGATTTCTATTTCCACACTTTTTTCAGGTAGAATAAAGTGCGTTGTAATTAAAAGTAATCAATTACACGCTTTCGTACCGAAACATTTTTGTGTATCTGTGTGTTAGGGACATCTCGACCTCTTGAGGCAGGATCGAGTAAAATTTGCCAAGAGCCCCTCAAATTCGAATTTGGGGTTGGGACAATCCCTCCCTTTCATTTTACACTCTCAAGGATTTCGCTTTGAATTTTTTTCCAGGGACACTTTGTCCCTTCCCCTCTTGCTTTGCTATTGCTTTGATAAGCGTTAAAGGTGTACACTGTTAAAAAATTTCTCTGTAAATTTACATAATTTTTATGGCAAATTTTTTTCCAACCAAATAATGTTTTTTTACAGCCAGACTGTAATCATGAAAAAACATTAAGGGTTTGTTTTTTCTTTACAGTTTTTGCATGTAAATTAGTTTACAAAAGTCTACTGTAAAATCGAATTACAGAATTGTTCTGTTTTGTTTACCTTAATTTTATGTGAATTTACAGCCATGTTTTCATTCCCGACGTTTTAATATTTATTATAATATCGCTTTTTACCTTTAATATGTTATTACGTAACATACACTTCACCATTACGTAGATCAGGTACTTGCTTATCAACGTAATGTGTCGTTACGTAGTTGTTTTCAATCAAAACTCATTGAAGATGCTTTGTTGTCATATTGTTGTCAAGTAGACTGGTCTCTCTAGGAACTTTGTAATTGGAAAGTCACATTTTTGTACAATATAATAATTGTTTTTAAAATAAATATGACAAAGAATGGAAATACATTGGTTGCAAACATTTCCAGACAAGATAAACAATAAGTTTATCACTTCCTGATTAAAAAACGCCAAAGAAGATATTATTCAAAGCAACAGCAATCCTTTTGTTAGGAAAATGCCTACAAAATAAGCTCCACCCATTTATGCAAAATGAGATTTACGTCATAAAGTGGTAAATTTACAGACTCTTTCAAGTAAATTTGTGAAACGTTTTTAATTTGCTCCGATAAAGTGCATGAGCCCCTGTGGCGATGAGTTGACATCAGTATACCAATTGTCAGTGCTCTGAAATTAGGGCCTTACAATTTCTTTTTACTTAAAAATGTGTGACAAAACACCAGTTGTATGATATTTATAACTAAGAACGTAATAACTAAGTATGCTTTTATAAAAAAATGTAAGTAAATTTTCAAATAGGGCCATAAATTTGCCAAATTTTTTTTTTTTTTTAAACTGAAACTTCGCAGAACGATGCATGTTATATATTGAAAATTTTCTGGCTATTTCTTATTTGTTTGTTTGGGCTTATTTTTGTTTCTTTTTCAGCTTAAAAACAAAATGAATGTTTGTTAAATGACAGTATATTTATGTGAAATCAGAAAAATACAAAATACTGTTAAAATTTCTGTGAATTTACAGAAAAAGTTTTACAAAGCAGTAAAATTTGGTTAAAAAAGCAGACAGAAATGGTTTTTCAAAAAACAGAAAATACATGTTAAACAACCTTTTTTAATTGTAGCAATACAAAGTGTCTGTAAAGATACAGAAAATCTCTATTAAAAGTAAAATACAAAAAGTTTAAGTTAAAAAAAGTCTGTAAATTTACAGAAATTTTTAACAGTGTAGTAGCACATTAGACTCTACAATTACATCACTTTCTTTCCATTTTCTGCTACCCTCTCAAAAGTACTCCTATAATTACTTGTTTTCCTTATTGTTGGAACGTTAATGTCAGCAAGGTCCAACGCCCCCAAAATTGAACACAGCAGCTACAAATTTTACAGTTTGTTATAGTTTTCACTTAAAGGCTGAACTAATCCAGGCTTGGTTCAAAACAAAAGCAATAACTGGCATTTAATTATCCTTTTTGAAGCAGGGTATCTGAACCTACTTGAGCCCCATTAATTCTTTAAGGCCCAACCATCGGGTAAAATTTTGTTTACAAAGTTCAGTCAGCGATGCCATCTCATTTAATTCAAAACTGGTTTCAAGGAGGAAACTAAAAGGCAAATATCTTTAAACACTTAAAAGCGTACAGGTATGAAGCTGTTTTCGATTGAAGGGTGGAGAGACCGGAGCTGAAAGTTTTTCTTCTGACAACCGTTTTCGGGACGGGTCTAGAGAAAGAGGGGTGGAGAGAGGGGGTATCCCCTTTCTCTTTGGAAAAAATCAATAATATTTGAGTGTCCCCAAATGCAATATATTGTGAAATATTAGGCAATATTTATAGGGTAATTACAACTGTCTATTTTTACATTTTTGCAAAAAGGAAATATTAAGGGGTTTTCAATTTTGAAAAGTGCGAAAGCATACTTCAGCCAAAACATTTCGACTAGGGGGTTTTTAACAATATTTTAAAGACATAAATTTAACAGTAAATAATGTCATATGAAGTCCGGTTGAATGTCATATGACCTCTCGAAGAGCGTCACGCTATGCAAAAGTTTCCATGCAAACGCAACATCTTCTCCTTTTGACAGCTGGAGAACTCATAATAAAATAGTCATGACTAGTGCGCGCAAATCATGCTAACAAAAATAAAACAGCGGCTTGTAAAGCAATTTTATATATCAGTATACGGTGAAAGCATCTTGAATCGGTCAGTACGGTACCTTGAGTCGGTCACTGCCTATAAGAAGTACCAATGAGGTTTTTTGGCCATTAAATGAACAAATTCTAATCGGTTAACTCTAAAAAAATGAGAGCAGCTCCAAACTTGTGGAAAACAACATTTTAGCCCCATTTTAAGAGGAAATTTGCCTAGCCTAGCTTTCATCCTATGTTTATCTAGTGAGGCTTCAGACATGACTCAAAATAGTCGCAAACTTTGCTATTTTGAATGTTCCTTTGGTTCACTGATAGAAATATTCTTCTACAGTTTGATAACTCTTTTATATTTTGACAATATCATTTATTCAAAATATTTCTCATGTGGGCGTAGGAAACGTTTGCGTGACCGACTCAGGGTACACTTGCCAAACCAATGTCGCCCAAACTGGTGTTAGGCATTGTCTTCATTTCTCAAATGTTTGAACGAGAAATACATTTTTTGTTTCATATTTTGTTGACGGCCTGAGAAAAGTGACCCCTCACGTTAAGTTTGTTGATTCTCATTCCTTTTATTAAACGAAGATGCTCCCTAAAAGCATGTATAATTTTATGGCAACATCTTGTACCCTCCGTGCCAACGAGTGGTAGCGCTCCTCTTAGATAATCCTGCTGGCACCCGACCCTTCCGTATTTATTCTTCCCTCCACAACGGACCCACCCTCCTTCTGGCAAGTCCTGGATGAGCCACTGGTAGGGGTCGGATAACACTGTTTACATATTTCCTCATCTTGTTCGTTTAGTGCCCTCACTAGTTGTACCATAAACTTACCACATTGACATAAACATAACTATCATAAAACAAGAGAACTTAAAAGGACTTAAGCCTTTTGGCAGAGAATTATATTTCATTCCAGGTCCTCAGCTTTTCTTTCTAAACCGTTTCTTTCCCAGAATGTCGCGATGTTACTACTTTTACAATACAATTTCTAAATATTTTTTGGATAAAAAATTCCGTTTGTATGCAAAACAAGGTTACCATCTCCACCCAATGACTAATCACCACTTTAGACTTTGCCTGCAACATGTTAAATTGATCACTTGCAATAAGTGAATAATTCATTATTGTGCAAAAATGTTGAATTGTTGAAATAGATGTTAGTTTTTATTTTATTATTTTTCTTCAAAATGTTAAGAAAATGCATGAACATTTTATCATTTTGTTGTAAAATGTTGTGATTAAGGTAAGAGCTAGGCACAGGCTAGGCACCTCAAACAGTATTAAACTCTATTTATATAATTAAAACACTCTCAGTACCCTTCATGCTGTTTAATTTAAGCTTTGGTACTCTGCATTGTTTGAATTAGCTGTCAATCAACGAGCTGAGCCAATTGAGAATTTCGGTACCCCCGTATCAAAATTGTAGTTTGGGTGAGAGGTTTGGCCCTTTAAAAGTTTGTAATTTGTCAAGACGGCACTTCAACGTTTCCGTAGTTAGTTTACCGTCTTATCGATCTTCCCATCTTGAGTCGATACTTTATGTATCCGATCCAATGGCTTTATGTACCAGTCTGAAGCAGGCACAGGATTCAGCCCCACATTCAGCCTCACATTCAGCCCACATTCTGAAGCTAGCACAGGATTGGGCACCACATTCACTTAGCACAACATACACATATGTGTTTAAACTTTACGTAATGCCGAATGTGATGCTAGGCGAATCTGGTGCCGAATCCTGTGCTAGCTTCAGAATGTGAGGCTGAATCCTGTGCCTGCTTCAGACTGGTCAACTAACCGTCCAACTTAACTACATATCTGACAGATCCAACATCCCACATCGTCAATAGAGGGCGGATGGTCTGGCAAGCTATTGACAGTATCGAAGTGATGTTATTGTTCTCGAAAAACGAAGGTCACGTGGTATTCAGAGTGCACAGCTTTCGTTCAGTATACACACGTCTACGCAGTCCTGTCCTGTACACTTTCAATGAAAGAAACTGATGTAAATAATGTTCTTGCAATATTTAATGATAGAATTTTAGTTTTGCCTTTCCCTTAAAACGTACAAAATCCATGCTAAGCGATGATTTTGCAATAAACTAATGTGAAAATAGAAGACATCTCCATATAAGCTACGAAGTATATATAACTATACCCACGTATGCACGTATATAGTGTATCTTGAGTCGGTCAGTGCATTGAGTCGGTCATTGCATAAAAATGTATGGCACGTGCACAGAGTACAACGCTTATTAATTGACCGACTCATGGTATCACAATGCTATACGCTCGCATAGCCTGGGTAAGTGTACCAGGCGAACGGTGGCCAGTTAGCTTCAAGTTCAACGGCGTCGATACTGCAAGTTAGCCGAGAACTACAACCACAGTGAAAAATATATATCTACCGTGACCCTCAACAACAAACCGTCTTCGAATATTTAAGTCCATTAGAGGCATTTTTTCTGTATAAAATAACTGACAGACGATTGGCGAACATTCAGAATTGGGTCGTTCAACAGCGTAGGCTTGCATGCTGCACAGTGATCACCGACCGACCATGGTAAGTCAGTCCAACCGGAGCTTTACGCCTTGATCCACGTTGCTCTATCGCGCCTAAATTGTGAACTTTTACACAAGTTTCTCGCACGTACGACGCAGCTTCGATCTCGTCATTTTTCACAATTCCGTCACTCGACCATTTCAGTGGACATCTTTTGGGCCTATTAGCAACGGGAATATACCTCTAATCATAATTTCTCTTGATCTTCGTCAGGCCTCAACAATTTATGAAGTCTGTTAAGCTTTTTCGAGTGATGAACTTCAAACACGAGCAGTATGCCTACATGTTTGTTTAGCCAGCTTTAGATGTCATGCATGCACAGTACACAGAGCGAATGAAAGTTCACAACAACACGGGCTACATTTAGGCTATAGACCTAGAAATGTAAAAATAAACATGATTTCACAATCAAATTCAGAGTGAAGAAGATTACATAAAAAATTGCCCTTCCTTCAAGGATCGTCGAAGGGACGATCGAGGCAGGGCTTTGTAGGCTCAGTATTATACGTTTATGTACACAGGCTACTCTAGAACTACGGGGTGTTTTTGTCAGTTCTCACCAGATTCAAGCAGAATTATAAGTGATACGAGGCGGCATGTAGACTTAAAACTCTTGTGAAACTTAAAATTATTGATTTGGTCTCTTACAAGCTCATATTTTAGTTGCATTTTTGGAAAAAGTCCCCTTTCAACACGTCAAGCCCTGAGGTTATCGTGCAGTCGTAGTCACTTCGCAGCACAAGCTGTGCACCCTGAATACCACGTGACCACGGAAAACGTACTGCCTCAACATAGAACCGTTAGCTTTTGTTACAGTACAATAGCTTGCCAGACCATCCGCCTATATTGACCATGATCCACATCAGCATTCAGCCTCATGCCTAGCGTGCCGCAGCTGCATAGGCAATTACTTCCATGATCAAGTACTGTATTGTATAATAGTTGATGAGGTAGGTGGTATGATTTGCCATTGAATCTACGACAGTTACATCGTTCGACAACCATATTTTCCAAGGAACTGCTTTAAATATCTGTTTCTCCGGTAATTTTCTAATCACCTTTTGTTTACCTGCATGTGCCGAACTTGTATTTAGTGAAAGTCATGCTCGTACTGTACCACGTAAAGTATGCTGCTAGTGCTATTGATGAGCACGTTCTCGGTAGGCCTAGCCCTTGAACACGACCCAGCATTACGTTCCTATGCTATACACTTCATTTCTGGGCCCTTGCCCGGTATACACAAAAACACAGCTCACTTGCCTACTCACGCGTGAGTAGGCATCTCTCACGACCCCAAAAAGATACCTTTTCTCACCAAACTTTCCACAGATGATCTTTGTCATCACATTCACCTTCCACACAAGTCTGTTAACGAAGTAAGACCTTTAAGAGGGAAATTTTGGCTGGATAATTCTGCGAGTAACGTTAAGCCTGTGCAGATTATTTTTTCAGTTGAAGAAGTCAGTGTTTGTCATGTGATGTCATTTAAAACGGAGAAACCTACGCATTGACTGTACAATTTCGTAATGTATAGAGAGCTTACTATATGAAGTACAAGTATTGACTAGCCGCGCTTACTAATTGGTCTTCGACAGCTTGTCTAGCGAAAGTCCTTCCCATCATGCAACACAGTAGCACTGTAGCAGACGATCAAGATGTCGATGTTACTGCGAAGGATGGCACCACATTTTTCCTGCCTTTAACTATGAATTTACAGGTATTAAACATTCCAGAAGGTATAAGTGGTATTTAAGAATGCTCAAAATCATTATATTAACTCAAATCTGTTCTATGAACCATTCCATCGTAATTAGAGCTCGGTTTGTTGTTTTGGCTTAAAACATTGTTACCTTTGTACATGTAGGCCAGTGACCGTAGTAAGGAGTGACTACAAGGAGCGGATTATACGGTCACGTTCAGTGACTAGGTAGGCCTAACTTTACCACTGCAGGGTAGCAGGTTGTACAGTAGCACAGTGTAGTGATGCATATTGAGTTTTCTGAAGAGATGGGGCAATAGGAATAGCCCAGAAGTAGTGGCAGTGCACAACTAAATTTGCAGTGACTCTGCATCATGCAGCAAAAATTGCCAACAACTAAACAGTCTAAAACCCAAACTTTAGGCCAGTGCTTCTCAACCTTTATGTTCCACTTCCCCACTTTGGAAAATTTTTTCCACCATTCACCCCTAAGGTTAGTGCTATAAAACATCAAATGACAAAAAACTAGAAAATGTGCTAGTTAGGTTTTGTTTTAAACTTATATTTAAAAGGACACAGGCCACATATTTACACATAAGGGCAATAGAGATTTCAAGAGCCAATTCAATTCATGCAAATTTTCACCTATTCTTAAAATTCCCCCTTTGTGTATAATTCACCCCCATTTCCCCAGTTTCCCAAATTTCACCCCTGAGCATTTTGAATTCACCCCTAGGGGTGCACTTGAACCCTGGTTGAGAAGCATGTTTTAGGCAGGAAGTCCGGTTTTACTTTATATCAGCATCCACAGTTCATAAACACCCCAAGGGCTCATTGGATGTAATAACTTTTTTTACTGTTTTTAGGGTAGGAATGGCTATACACTCTATGGTTAGTTTGATCGTCAAGGAGAAACCTGACTTCCCACTCAAAAGTCAGGTTTCAGACTTAGTGGTAATTGATTTGACTAAAGTCTTTTATATGTAATGTAGGTCAAATCATATCTGAGCATTAATTGAAATGTATAAGTATTGGCCTATTATGATATACCTCCCAAGTGACCCTCATTTAAACACCCAAACCCACTGCCCTGCCCAGCACTTGGAAAAACCCGCATATGAAATCTCCAAAGTATTCTTAGTTATAGCACCATACAAATTAACAAATAATTCAGCTTATCAGTAAATACTAATTCAGTAAATTATAGGTCTATCTCACAGCATATCAACTGCTGGGGCTGCCATAATGCATAGTCCGAGGTATTTACAGACCTATGTTTGCTGTTGCAACATGGCTATTGAGGTGAGGTGAGGTGAGGTAAGGTAAACTTTATTAAACCCCACAAGGGTGACTGAATGCTCACATAAAACAGAACAAACAATAAAAGACAGTGAAATTACAAAAATATATACATACAAACAACACTTAAACAGTAAAAGAGAAGAATTAAGAGAAAGCATAAGACATAAAATATGGGGAGTAAAAGTATAAGACAATAGGAACCAAGAAGGTAAGACTTAGAGTTTGAAACTGCCTAGATGAATAATATCATATTACTACAGTACATGCTACAACCATGGATGTACTTCCATCCTACAACCACGTGCTGTATTCATAAAAAGTCTGTATTATAAGGGGTTCCCTTTACCTTTTTTTTTTTTGCCTGCTTGCTTGCTCCTTGTTGAAATTTGATACAGTAAATATTTATAGAGTTAAAGAAGACTATCTTTTTTTTTGTGAGTCTGCACTTTCAGTTTCATAAAGTGATTATCCAATACTGTAGGATTTATATCATTCTTTACATACTGTACTTGTATTAGATTTAACATCGTGTATAAAATATACAGTGCTTAAACGACATTCTTTCTACAAAAGGTTTTAGGATTGAATCATGCCATATGCTACAACTACTGTATGTGTGCAGAATTGCAACTGCTTGTGTGGAGCACTGTATCTATGTTTACTTATTAAATTTAGATGTAGACACTCCACACATATGTTCCCCCCATATAAAGTCTTATCACTGTTTGCTTCAAGGGTTGCGTAAATTTCTACGGGTATGTCATTATGAGGTACTGTACTAGTCTATTACAGTAAATTGCTTTTGTGTAGAAGCTAATTGGCTTTTGTTTAGTTAAATTGAGATCAATGGGGAACTCCATACGGTATTTTCATAATGAAAATCTTGCTGAGTAGCACACAGTTATTCAAATTAACTGACGTAGTGTTTTGTTAATGTGCGGGATTGGTGGATTCCCACAAACAAACTTGACTCCCGCTAAAAAATAATTTGTGGTGGGGAATTCCCGCCACGTGTTTAATAGAATTAAGGAAGTGAAAAACTGTCAAGCAGCACTTGAAATATTTCAATTAGTACCAAATATATTGCAAACATTTTCAGGAAAACAGTTCAAACAGATCAAAATTTGATTTAGAAATTACATCGTGCTGATACTCAATACTCTGAGCTGAAACTCTTTCTTTGGTAGTTAGTACTTCACATGGCATGTAAGTAATTCACATACCTCCCAAGTGACCTGCATTTGAACACTCAAACCCGCTGACCCGCCCAGCCCTATGAAAACACTGCATTTCAAACCTCGGTATGGTATGGTTAGAGAATCCCACAAATTAAAAAAAAAATTCAGCTTATGGGTAACTACAAATTTAGTTAATTGTATCTCACAGTACATTCAACTGCTCACGCTGCTATGAAATGCATAGCCCTTGGTACGTACAAACCTACATGTATGTTTGCCGTAAAGCATTGCTTCAGGCTAATCTTCGCAGCAGGTATGGAATATATTGCTGTCACTGCATAAAAAGTGTATAAACAGTGTCATGCAATGCCACGTTCAATAGCAAAAATGAATGCCCACTTTGTGCGTTAGAGGCAGGGCTTTTCTCAGAGTTTCCCATTAGATGAACCTTCTGGACCGTCTTTAGTAATTGAACGTTTCTGAGTTTCTACAGAATAATATCTTGGCAAGTCTTTTGTGCTTTTGGATGCAATCTTGAGCCTTTTATACTCTGTCTTTGGAAGTAAAACTTGTCATTAAGTTTGCATACCAGGAGTCAAAATAAAAGGGCATCCATTGGTATAGGCTAAGGGATTATTTTAGTTTGCATTTTTTCTTGGCCACAAAATGTTATCCTGCCATAAATATTATCTAAGCCAAGCACCACCATTGGTTGGCACGGAGCGTAGAGAAAATTTAAAAAAATCAGACCCCTCAGATGGCTGGAAATAGCATTTTCCAGACTTGTATGAAGAATCTAAGGAGTTGTTACCTTGTTTTGTTTTTTGCAATAAGCTCACTTCAAAATATGTTCGCAAACTACTAAGTGATCAGAGAGTTAGTAAGAGCTACTTTGACCCCCAAAATGTAATTTTGCCCAATGGACTGCAGTATCTAAACGGAATGTCACCATTGGTTGGTGTGGACCGAAAAGAAAATTTTGAAAAGTCAGGCCCCTCAGATGGCCAGAAATAGCATTTTCCAGACTTTTATGGAAAATCTGAGTAGTTGCTATATTCCCTTGTCTGTGAAATGCAAAGTGATCAAAAGTTCTCAAAAAATTCTTTGAAAAAATGTAAATTTTGCCCGAAAGACTATGTACGGGGAGCGCCACCATTGGTTGGTGTGGAGGGTAGAGAAAATTTTGAAAATGATGGGGACACCTCAGATGGCCAAAAATTGCCTTTTCATGAGAAATTAGGAACATGCTACGGGATAAGAAAATTACAATGTAAAATGTGCTACCACTTTTATGTCAAATAATAAGGCTAATCGCCATGCACTTAAATACCTCCCCTTGACATTCTACTTTAGGGAGTTTACTTTGGGAATTCAAGCAGACAGGTGTTGACAGCTCAGCTCAGCCTCATTATGTGGACATTCCAACACAATAAATTCAATGTCTCTTCAGATTCTTGACACTTATGATTTTGATGAAGTCCATCCAGTGACATATAGTCAGTGTCTTCCCCAAATACAAAAATAGAGGTTGCCAGTCAGCTTCCTACTTCTTGCAAACTTTTCTCATTGGTCATTTGTTGGGTGTCCGGTCAACTCGGCCCCTGAGACAACTCAGCCCGTAGACAACTGGGCCACAGAGACAACTCGGCCCCTGGACAACTTGGCCACTGAGACATCTCAGCCACTATTGACATGCTATATTAAGTGAACACCAATTAGGAGATTGCACTTTTTAGGAAATTTGCACAGCCTTACCTTCAGCTTTGAGACATTGCTTAGAGTAAACCTAATTTCCTAAATATAAGTGAAAAATTTTGAAAATGAACATTGCTTATTCTGCTTCTTTATTTTTTTTCAATTTGAAAACATCATTTTTTTTCAATGTCATTCGAAACCTCTCTTTAAATTTGGCCGGAATGCGTAGTGCTATATACAGTCCTAGTTGCTTCTCAGCATTTTGGCTAAGATTGTAGTATCTGTTCTTTTCCTCCAGTCTAGAACAGAGCCATTTATGAGTCCGATAATTGTAATTGGTCTAAGGGCCCTGATGTCGGTTACGGACTGTCTGGATCATCCTTCAATGGGCGTAATAGCTTCTTTCAGGAAGCTTGGTCAGAAAAGCCAATCTCTTTAAATTCAAACCCGGGCTTCCATCATAAAAAAAGCCTTATATGTTTCGCATGAAATCTGTAAGTTGATTTCGGACCTTTCCTCAAAATGTGCATGGTTCATTGACTATGAAAATGTCAGATTGCCATCGAGTCTTCTTTTTGAATCTCCTTTACTTAAAGTACCACCCCCTAGCCTTCACGATGTGATCGACCCAAAACAACGCAACAATTATATTAAATGGTCTTTATTCTTTTCGGGGAACTTATGCAACAGAATTGAAAATATGCCAATGCTTCTCTATTTTGACTCTTGGTAAATTAAAGATCCGCTGAATTGATGAAATTGTCTGTGTCTGCTCAAACTCCCACCTGTTAATGATTTTACCCCTAACATTTCTTGTGTGATAAATGGCAAACTCTTCCCTGTCCCTGTCTCGTTCTATGCCAGCCTGGGAAGGAGTTGAAGTTCAAAAGGGATGGGCCCCTCCCTTTTGAAAATTCTTAAAAAGGTAGGTGTCCTTATAGAGGTAATCAGTTCCACCAGGCAGATACAGAGGCTTTTTTAAAGGTAAAGAGCAGTCCCCCCAAACTTATTTTGATGAAAAAGCTAAATAACACAATTTTCATCTTATTTCTTTTCAAAGTATCTTTCATTACATTTTATGACTTTACTATTGCATATTCAAGGTAAACCAAACAGTTATTTGAAGTAAATTTCACATTTGAAGAGAAAAAAGATTGCCACATGACTCCCAACAGCCAATCATAAAACTGGACAGTCTACTACACTTCTTCAATTTGGGATGAATGCCCCTGCCGTTAAAGTAAAATTTTCTTTTTAGGAATTAAAAAAAAATTGGCATCACTGAGGGACCTTGCAGAGAGTGTCCTTCCCCTTTGAAAATTATTGAGAAATTGGGTGTCCTTGCATGCAGTCAGGTGCCACATATGCTATCTTTTGAAGTAAAATCTGTGTCACTAAAGTATGGCTACAAATTTTTAGGAATTGGCATCTGTGGGAGCATGGCCCATGCCCCCCCCTTCATATGCCACTGGTGGAAGTTAATTGTTATTTGGGTTCACAAGGGGTAAAGGTCAGGCAATACGTTTTAATTTAAAATTTGTTCAGGGTATTATGAAATCCTCCTGGTCTGTGAAGTTTTACTAAGTGAATAAATTGTTATGAAGAGTAAATTTTCCCAGGCTTGGAATAATTACTTTATATCTACAGTACTGTATTGCACAGTCTACTACATAGTCTCTTTAGCTGTAAATAACAACCTTTTGCCATGGTCATTGTACACTACATCATTGTTATATACTTAATGCTCCATCAGACAGGCCTTGGAAGAATTTTTTAAATTTCTGCTAGTATTGTGTCTTTACCCTTCACTAAGCTTGTTGATGTTTCCTTTGTTTACAGGTGTATTGTTCAACATCCGTCCAGCCAAAAGGCAATTCATTCATCTGCTTTGCTTGGTTGCAGAGGTTTTCTGTACTGAGTAATTTGTAAAGGTACACAGAAAAGGAAAAATATTCAAGATGGCAGTTTTCAATCCCATTTCATTAGACATTGATTTGGAAAAACAGTCTGTGGCTATAGAGGTGAGTTTATTTGGATATTTGAAGTTAATCAGTTCTCAACTTAAACTACAATTATTGGCTCTAATTGGGTTAAGTACCCAATTTTGTGACCAGTTATAGGGTTAGAGTTACATATGCATAGCAGGGTTAAGGATAGGGATGCTTGTGCATATACCTATGCATGCCACTTCCAGTTACAGAAACCCAGTTAGCACCGAATTTTTTTAGTCTGGACAGACAAATTCTCAATTTGCACAGCTCTTTGACTGACAATGAATTGTGAAAATTCAGAGTATTGTAGCTCATATACACCACAGTATGGGATGTACTAAGATTGTTCAGGCTACACACTGGGTCTTGTATACTCATCCTGAAGCAAAAAACTGAGATTATGTCTGGATGAGAATTGCTTTTGGACACGGCTCAAGTACTGTACAGTAGGTTAGGAGAATCGGAACCTCATAGGGTTAGAAGATTTGGCCTTCATGACTGCTTTTACATCATCTAGACCCACTCATCATCTACATGTTTTATCAGGAATTTGCCAAACACTCACAGGCATTCTGAAATTTCACAAATGTACAAAGCTACCGCAAAAATTGAAGAAAAAGAAAATTTTTGCCATTTATTTTGAATGCTTGTCTTGGTTGGTCTATGCCTAATTTCTCAAAATTACAAACTTAACCGCCAAATCCTCTCACTCCAGACACAACCCCAGTATATATCTTCAGGGTGAGTGTACTTTTAACCCAATCAGAAAAACCCTTAGTACAGTAAATACTGTGTAATATGGGCTACAGTCCAGTGTTTCTTTTGAATTAATAGTTGAATAGTGCCAATTGAGAATTTCTGTGGACTACTACAAAAACTAGTTTGGGAAAGAATTGACTGCCTTAAAGCTTTCGCTTAGGTTTAGGTCAATGGATAAATGCTATACCACAGAGCCCATTGTGAAGGTGAAGGACCAATATTTGTAAGAAATAAAAGTCCCAAGTACCTCCTAGCTTGAGCTTGGTGACCTTAATTACCCACAGCAGAAAAAGTGAGGACTTAGCCCCCACCTCCCCCACCCCCAGCCAACAGTCTCTTCGAATTCTGTCAGTGCACTTTTCCAGATAATTCACTAGAGACATCCCATACCACAAAAACAACTGTGAATTACTGTAGCCGTCCTGCTACCAGATGATTATTTTTTAAACTGTGCACATACTGTACAGTAGATGCCTTTGTGATGAGAGTTATTTTTAGTGGTTAATGGCACTTGCACATATTTTTGAAATTACAAACTGCAGTATTCTAATAATAGCTTCACTTCATAAATTCTTGTTCTGAAATGTTTAATGTCCCCTAGACATAAATGCATTAGACCTACACTGTATGTAATGATTGCCTTATGTCTGCAGAGCAATTTTAAAAGAATCAATTTTAATTCAAATTTAAGGTAGCTCAGCATATTGTTTTGTATCTACATGTAGATTCATTATATGCCGACTCAGTAGATGCTTCATTTGCTTTGTCCTTGCTAGAAGAGTTGAAGCCGAGGTCATAAAATCTATACTTACAGTATTCTGGTATAATGCTATTTTAAGGGATTTTTGTATAGTCAAGGGTAGCAGTATTATAGATGTAGTGATATGTGAACCGCAATCTTTAAGTGTGACGCATCAACTTTGAAAGTGTACAGTAAGTATTTGCACAATAGTGTGTGGGTATTGCGGGTGTTTCATCAATGAACATAGCCACTGATGGGCTGAAATTATAAATGTTGATGAAATATCATAATACATTCTAATTGAGGGTTGACTCTATTTGCACGTATGAGGAATGAAAAATATTTGCTATGTTACTAGGTAAAACTCTAAACGTGGAAAATTTCTCTTGAAAAACTTATTGTTGACCGGTCTGGAAATTAGCAGAACTCTGTTCACTTGCCCAGGACAACCAATATCTATTCCCAGTTGTCCATTATACAGAGGTGCCAACTCTCCCTGATTCTCAGGGAGACTCCCTGAAAATTCAAGGATTTTTGTCCATTCCAACTAGCAAATATGACAACCTCCCTGATTCAAGCAAGCTTTTCCCCCATTGAGTTGCATGTAATTTTAAAAAATCTCCCTGATTCCTGTGTGAAACCTCCCTGATTTCTGGATGTAACTGTTGGCATCTCCGATTATAGGAGCACTTTGCTTGTTCCTCTGACCAGCAGACATCATATTAGCCTGCTTCATATTAGAACTATTAGAACTGATTGCTTGGAGGCAGACTTTCCAGCAGCAGAGTTTTATATAGTTAGGTTGTTAGATGGAGTTTTACATCCCAGTTTCCATCCGATTGGTTCAAGCCGAGCAGGCCACGGCCTTTTTTCCAGTTGTAGCTCACTGGTTTGTTTTCCCTACTGCTGAGCCCCACACACAATGACAGTAGATTCCATTTAAGTCGAGGACTTACAGGCGGTAAACTCACAACCTCCTGGGTTCTACATGTATATAAATGCACATGTTGTACTAGTTATACTTATAACCATATGATAAAATTGTTGGCAAACACCATTTTATGGTTAAACAACTTTAATGAATTTGGAGGGACAACAATCACACAATTTAGGCAAGTTTTTAAAATCACTTGAGGAAATATTCCACCCTTGTGGAGAAACCTATTAGGACAAAGTTGACATACAGTACTGTATGTTGTAGAAGCAACAAAAATACACCCTCAAAATGTTTTGAGGGTAGATATTTTCCCTCTTTGAAGTTGCATGTCTGAGAGCACTCATTTGCAATACTGTTGCTCAGGACTTGCCAGACAAAACATTTCTTTACATGGTAACAGACTGCATGGTTAAGAGTTTTAAAGAGGTCTGAAGTTAGAATCAAGACAGGGTTTAAAAATTGGAACCTTCATGTACTGTCCTTGTACTTGGTGCTCAGTGTAAGAAAACATCCAGTAAGTCACTTAATTTGTCAGAAACTGCAAGCTGTCAGATTTCACGGGAACGATTGTTCCCCATCGGGTGGTGGTCTCGTGATGTTTTAATCACGGAACCCAAACCCTGGTTACCACCAATCAGTTAACACCCATGTATTTTGTAACAGAACCCAAAAGTGGGTTCCCATGGGTTATCATGGTGAAAAATGACAGAACCCAAAAAAAGGTTCCCGTGGATTTTGAAATCCAACGGCTTGAACTGGGCCATAAAACTCCATCATAAAGCGTTTTCTTAGCAGGCTTGGGGCGATTACATCTCAATGTAATTGATTACGATTGCGATTACTTCATATTTTATGATTGCGATTATGATTATGATTGCAGCTAAAATTGAAAGTAATTGATTACGATTGCGATTACATTGCAATGTAATCATGATTGCAATCGTGATTACATTTTTTCTTTCCACATAAACAGTGTAGTAGGCAAAACAATCCAGTGCCCACAACTGGAAAAAAGGGCCATAGACATTGCTCTAGATAAGCCCGGACAGAACCAAGTCCTCGCAAAGTAGAGATTATTGAACTCATGCACTTCTCACTCATTTAAAGCTGGAACATCCAAGAAAGAGGGACAATTAAATTTTGTCATTCCAACAGAAGAATCAAGCACTGGAAAGATTGTTTAGTAACTTAACTTCTTTGTTCAATTCAGCTTCAATGTAATCAGAAATGAAACCATGATTGCGATTACTTTGCCATTATAATCGATTTCGATTGCAATTACTTTGCGATTTTTACAAAAGTATTCGATTGCGATTACAACTACTTCAAAATGTGTAATCAATTGCAAACCATTACGATTACCCCAAGCCTGTTTCCAAGTGCTTTTTTCTACAAAGTTGGCCTAATGTTCTGTCTGGGAAGAGCAGTGAACACTATGGAGGGCTAATGGGGGCAGGAATATTACGAGTTAGAGTAACTGAATTTATTTGTGAAAATTTTAATGTCCAGGATGAAGTGCTGCATGTTTGTAATTAGATATTTTAACTGAACATGGGAGCACTGTTGTACTGAAATGCTTTTAGCAGTTGCCATCAGTGTGACTAAAATAATCTGTTGTTGGAGCCACAGTATGTACAAGTGCAGTATACCATACCCAGAAGGCACAAGAAGTTTTGCTGTGAAATTATGTTCAAGGTGTAGACATCAGTGTGTGAGTACAAATGTGTGGGCATCACGTGAGATCCGCTATTAATTTAAGGTGATCATCAGGGATCAAGTTATTATTTTGCAGAATCAATTATGTGTGCTTCATGCACCTGTAGGTCTTTGTCAGCAGATTACCAAGGTACATTCCACCTCAGTTTCCTGTGGAGGAAATACTGAATCAGTTCCCATAACTACACTTATATACTACTGTACTAAAAACTACAGGAAAGTTATGATTCATTGGTCTTTACTTGTTCATCACTGTCCTTCAGTACTCTTTTACAAAGTGTCCTTGTGAAGTGCAGTATTGTCTTTATTTCATGTCTTTGTGAATGCAAAGTAGGACAGGTGTATGATATTTAAAGCAGGTTATGCTGTTAGATGAAAAAAAAATAACCTTCATCGTTAATCTTCAATCTTGCTCTTCCATTTGATAACAACCCGGTAGAAATCATTCACGACAGGATTTTTTCTGGTGAAATTTCATAAATTAGAGCTTTAATTACGATATAAAGAACTTCATCAACTTTTTCGGCTAAACTCTTATGCAGAGACAAACGAGCGCTTATCTCAATTTGACCAATCACAATGCAAGGAATGAATGACGTCAAATTATATGCTTATCCATTTCGTTTACCCTTTGACACAACGATGTATGTATTGCCAATGTATCACACATGTTGTGTACATGCAGTACAGGACTTCTATCACAACCGTTCTCAATACGAATAGACTCACAGTTAGTTTCATGTAGCCCGAAGTTTCTTTTTGAATGCCTTTTAGCCCTAGCATCAAACCAAAGAGAAAGTGAACATTATCTTGAAACTTGGGACGGATTAATATCGCACAATCAGCTACAAAATTAAAAACTTGACGATGGAGCCGAAACGAGTGAATAGGAATTTGTCACTGAATCTGGGTTTGCAAATGAAACGCCGTATGAATAACGTAGGTATCCATTGAACGAAATTTTACCGCCTGTTTTGTTTACGCTTTGCTTAACCCCTTCTCAAAATGACCTTCTGAATGTGCATCACGTCATTGGGCGGAGCTAGAGCGAGATAATAAAGTAGAACAGCGGTTCAAAACCATTGAAATCTTTTTGAAAATTTTTCGAATTTTTGCTCATTTTCGGAAAATGGACTAAGGTACGTTAGTTTTTAAAGCTTTTTACATTTGTATGGGGTACAGCCCATGCATTTGATGAACAATGGAAAGGTAAAAATAACAGCACAACCTGCTTTAAGTCCCTGTAAAGTACTGTCTAAGAAATCAACAAGTTAATGTATTAACTTATATAATAGCTTGGCACCTAATATATTATATGTTAATTAATATAAGTTATATGTTTGTATACTTGAATGGTGATGTGAAAACAAATAAATGAAAAGAAAAAACTTATCATTAGGAAGATGGCTGCTTTAGAACTCTGTTGACCACATAGAGGTACCCAGCAAATCAAGCATTTGGACAGGAACCCTCAATTGGTATTAATTATCAAAGGAAGCTGAAGGTCACTCAAGCATGAACAAATTAGGTTACTAAAATCACTTGTTCTGAACTGATTGGGAAAATGAAAGGATTACAGGGAACTATTGTTTGGATTATGGTTTTGGAGCTTTAGATTAATCACATGTAGAGTGTTAAGCTTCAAAAGACTTGGCCATATAATGCCTTTGGGCTTGCTGGTGTAAGTTGAACTTTGCACACATTTGCATTGGCACAGTTTAAGCATTTTACACAGTTGTCCCATTGCTGAACTGCACTTACCGAAGAAGGCTTTGCTACTCAGACTTACTGTACTTCCAGTAACCTAAGCGTAGTTACTTTGTCAAGGTTAAAGGCTTTTTGGCAAAAATATACAGGTACGTTTAGTACTGTAAACTTGTGCAAACAGTTTGATCATTATGGTCTTTTGATTTAAAGTGTATGAAGCTGCCTGCAAATCAAGGGTCCCATTCACTTTGTCCTGTAAAAATATGGAGTTAAAAAGTTACAGTGCAGTTGGTTGTCAAGTACAGTACTGTAGTTGTCTCCAGTGCACTGTATGCTTCATAGCCCATGGGTGCCAAGCTAGGTTTAGAGCAGTGGCCCAACTTACAGTATTTTGAAGCAACAGCTTAATCTCACAATTTTCTTCTTATTCCCCTTCGAAGTATCTTTCACCATATTTACAGTAAGGATTCAGTATTGAATATTCAAGGTAGATAGAGTGGTTACTTCTAGTAAATTTCACATTTAATTGGAAAAACATTGTCACATGACTCTTAACAGCCAATCAGGAAATGGTTCACCACTTTAAATTAGGGTGACTGTATTTCCCCTTTAAAGGGCAGGAGCAGTCATCCCAAATTGAAGTAGTGTAGTAGACAGTCTAGTTCCATGATTGGCTGTTGAGAGTCATGTGACAACATTTTTTCTCTTCAAATGTGAAATTTACTGGAAATAACTGCTTGGTTTACCTTGAATATGCAATAGTTAAATCATAAAATGTAATGAAAGATACCTTGAAGAGAAATAAGCTGAAAATTGCACTATTTAGCTTTTTCTTCAAAATAAGTTTTGGGGGACTGCTCTTTACCTTTAAATTTTGAGATTTCTGCGTGATAGACAGATTCAATGTATTCTTCATCATAAAAGTAAGACTGTGCATATATGGTTGTAAGTACTTTTTGTAGGCCAGCATGATGAATTGTGCAGTGCAGTAGACACAACTGTTACTAGTATAGTATACTGTACTACTGTAAGTACTGTTTATTAAAAGGCCTGTTTAAATGTGGAAAACAGGACATATACAGGTACTGTAGCCTTCTTCTGATTTAGAGATTATGGTTGAGGGATTAGCATTAAATTTTGTTGTTATCGTCAGACTTGCCAAATAATTAGAGGTTGGGAGAGAGTTACTGACATACAGTAGGAGCGAATTTACGCATGTTTACAGTGTACTTATAATATTGATAACAAATTTCAAACGTGAAAAAGGAGATTATAAAATCCTTGAGCACGTCATTTTCAAAGAATGGAACTTTTTTAATCTTAAAGTGGCAATCAGAGTTTGTTTTCACAATTTTCTTACAAATATAAAGGGAAATATTGCATTTAAAATGCTCCAACATAGCATTAAAAGTTAATACTATAGCTCTAGTCATTTTCAAATCATTCAGTCTCAACAATCTTGAAAAGAAGGCTACCATACTGCCTTACAGTATTTGTAATCACAGTATCTTTATCACTCTTTGCCAATAAATAGTAGTTTACTATGCAATATTTTCCTTTAATTCTGCAGTACATTAACTTAAAATAACCAAAAATGATCTGTGATCCTGGTGTAAAGTGATTGGTTGTAGTGGAAACTGCCTTGTTTTGCATCTCTGTGTATTTTTTTACCCAACAAAGTTTCAGAAATTTTCATTGGATAGTAATTATACTGTAACACAAATTTACTGTTTCTTCTAACCTGGAAGACCTCTTCAATGTTCTTTGAGCTGTATTCAGGTGTAAGATGAGTTCAGAGAGGAGGTGCCGGAACAAAAGTTTATTATTCTCTTTCAAACTCTGATTACCCCTTTAAGAGGTTAACGGCCAGGTAGGAATTACCTTTAATGGCATATTTTCATCATCCCAAACAGTTCCAATTCTCCCAACCTACTAACTTCTGGCCCCTCCCACATTTATCAAAAAACTCATCTTTATTCAGACACAATCCTTGTTTATTGCTTCATGGCTTGTCCCAGTGGCCATACAAGTCCACAATGTGTAATCAAGACACTCTCAGTGCCCATGCTGTGTAATTTAGCTATAGTGCATCGTTTGAATGTGATGCCAATCAAAGAGCATACCAATTGAGACTTTTGATATATGTATACTGAAACTGCAGTTTAGGGTGATGAATGACTGCCTTTAAGCCATTTTTTTGACTGATTAGCCAATATTTGACTTCAAAATGTTGTCACCTACACTTAATGTGTGGACTACAGTACTGTACAGTATTTTGCCCGATTGTGATGCCATTTTAGGAGCCATATGTACATGGGAGCTAATCTCCTTGAGCTTCCTTTTATCCTACCAGGTTTTCCAGTATACAGTACAGTATTAACTGTACATGCACCTTTATCTTGAAGCACTGTAATTTTTTTCCACAAGGTTGGCAGATATTTTTAACTACAGTAATATCTAATCAAGAATTTACTTAGTATGTTTGTTGACATGTAATGGTTATGTACTGTACAACTTCATTAATACAGAAATCACTTACAATAGGGAGTATGTGTGCAATTTACAAATGGCACATTCCACCTTGACGGAGTCTTAATTGAAAGAAAAATTATGACTTCACAAAGTAATATTATTTCTTTTAAAAGCACATAAATTCTCAGATTACTACCTGAAACACTTCTGGATGACATATTTCATCATGAAACATTGTTTGATAGAGAAAGAATATTTATCATTATGAATTATTAATTTTTGGTTTCGATGAAAAGAGAACCCTATGCATTCATGATGGCGTGTGTGTGTATGTATGTGTGTATGTGCATGTGTATGTGTGTATGTGCGTGTGTTTGTGACACTTTGCTTGTTTACACGATATCTTGAGAAGGGAAGATCTGACAGTTCTCAAACTTGGTACACAGATACCCCATACTGAGAGGAAGAACCCTATTTATTTTGGTTGAGGTCAAAGGTCATCTGCGGTCACATGGGGTCAAACCCTGAAATCCTTGTTTACATGATATCTCATGGTAGGAAACTTGGGTTCATTTTAATCTTGATAGGCTGATGCGTTATGATGTAAGAAAGAACCCGATATATTTACGTGGAGGTCAAAGGTCATTTGGGGTCACATGGGGTCACACCCCGAAATCCTGGTTTACACTATATCTCAAGGTAGGAAACTTTGATTAATTTCAAACTTGATATGTTGATTCGTTATGATGTAAGGAAGAACTCTATTGATTTTGGTGGAGGTCAAAGGTCATTTGGGGTCACACCCTGAAATCCTTGTTTACACAATATATCATGGTAGAAAACTTGGATTAATTTCAAACTTGATATGTTGATGCGTTATGATGTAAGGAAGAACCCTATTGATTTTGGTGGAGGTCAAAGGTCATTTGGGGTCACATGGGGTCAAACTCAGAAAAACTTGTTTAGGATAGCTCAAGGTATGAAAGGTGGATGGCTTTCAAAATTAGTATGTAAATGAATTATGGGGAGAAGATGGTCTGTATAAGGTTTTTTTTTTGTGGAGGTGAAAGGACATCTGGGGTCACGATCGGTGAAACTTTGAAAAACTTGTCAAAATGGGATATCTCAAGGTAGGAAACTTGGATGGATTTCCTAATTAGTATGTGGATGTGTTATGGTGAGTTGAAAGTACTGTACCTGTTGTTTTTGGTGGAGGTCAATGGTCATCTTGTATCACCTGGCATCAAACTCTGAAAACCTTGTTTGCAGAATATGTTAAGGCACAGTGTGAAATTTGGCTTTTTGAATAGAGAAATGTTTTGGTTAAAAGAAAAACCAGTCCCTTACAGGTGGAGACAAAGGTTATTTTGGGTCACCAGTTGTTACAAGAAATATAGCATTTTATTGAAAAGTGCATGTATGTATCATCGAAACCTCAATGCATTTTTGCATTCTGGTATAATTGGCTGTGACGGACTCTTAAAAAAAAAAATTGCACAAAATTCGCATTTTACATTTTGTTCAATTCCTGTGACGTTTTTCAGCTAAGTTACTTGGTTCTATGGTTATATTAAGCTCATAACTGTTTGAAAGGAAGAACCTAAAATGGTTTTTAATTTAGGCTAAGTTCATGAAAAATATTTAATATGATATAAAGAAAGTCAGAGTGACGGACTCTTAGTGACGGACTCTTAGCTTGAAACCTAACAAAAATGCATTGCATTCAAGGCGATTTTTCCTTAAGATTTCTGGTGATGCTACTGTATTATGTTACTGAAAATAAGAGAGTAGTTGCTTTAATAAGTATAATCTAATAAACAATTTTGAAATATAGAATATTCTTTTAGTTTTAGCAATTAATGGTTGTAGAGTATTAAAAGTATCAACGCAGAGTCCCTTGAAGAGCCAAATGTATACCAAATGAGGGTGGTATCTTGGCTGATATCTACAATGAATTGATCTTTCATGATGAAAATATGAACTCCAGGGTATGTTTTAACTACCTGATTCTACCACAGATAGGCCAAGCGCCTTTTAACAATCAAAGCTGATATGCCTGCAGTAGTATTATAGTGATCTCTGATTTGTAGCAGAACCGGTATATTAGGAGACTACACACACAAAAATAAAATCGTGACGGACTCTTACATCTTCAAGGTGTTTTTAAATGCACTTATGCTGAATGAAAATGACCAAAAGCATGATATCATATGCTAAACTAATAGAATCAATATTTAAATGGTAAAATTTTTTCGACTTTTTGAGAAAACCTAAAAAAACCATGTTTTTGTGTGATGGACTCTTAATTAGATGCCTTAATTCTAAATACATAACCACAAAACCTAATTTGCATAGATAAAATAAACTGTTTCATACAAATATGAATTTTTCCACTTATGCCTATTTAAATGCCATAACATTTTTTCTGAACATATTTTTTGTGTTTTTGAAAAAAATTACATAAAAAATCCACTTTTTTCATATTAAAGATTTAAAAAACAAGTCAGACCAATGTTCACTGAACCATAACTTAATGTAAATGAGTATAAACATGATTTTTTATGTTGTTTCTAAAAATTCAATGGCTTAGCTTTAATTTGATATATAACTTAACTCATCTCTATAATGTTGAAAAAATGCAAAAAATTTCATTTGTCATGGAATAGGCCAAATGTGCTCTTGTGAATAATCCTTACTAAATGCGATCGCACAGCACAGCACAGTACCCAGTAATATTGACATTCCTAGCACAACAGGAATCCTAATAAAAATTAAAGTGCTTGAAATGAATATAAGCTTACATAGATTTTGTGCACTAATAGTTGTGCATGTACAGTATTGGCTGTAGAGGGAAATATTGTGTTTAAGTGCTCCAACAGAGAGTACAAAGAAAATGGCTCAGACACTATCCAACAATACAGTCTTTAAAATCATAAACACCAGCAGTAGCTACAGTACATCTCTTCAAAATACTAAGTGCAAGCTTGGAGCCATGGACATTGCATCATTTGAAATGTTGATAGTTTATTGGGCGAACAAATTATTTTTGAGCAACAAACAACTGAACAGGGCTGGTAAAAAAGTTGCATTTCCAAGGAAGGGAGTAAAATTATTTCCCTGGAAGGGAGTTACATTTCCCACAATTTCTCTTATGTTTTCATGTACAGAAATGGGAAATTTCTCTCCAATTGCCTAAATTTCCCTCCAAATTGCCAAATTTCCCAGTAAAGAGCCTCCCATCTTCCCAACTTTTTCCATCCATGCAACTGAATTTCTCTCTGAGGGAAACTAATTTCTTGGAAAGAAAGCGCTCTACCATACTGCCTTATTTTTTGTCATGTAAAGATGGTAAGTCCTATAGAGCATAGTTTTGAATAAACTATACACTGCTGTATTTTTTTTAAGGGATAATAATTCATATCAGTTTCCCTATTCATTCTGTTTAATGGGAACAGTTCATTTGATGAATAAAACTCTTGTGTCCACTGACATTACAGTACATCTGTTAAATGGGGTGAATTTTCTTCAAAGTGACATTATTAAGCAGAAATCTGGTGCCCTGTGAACTGTGTAACCCCTAATATTTGATAATGATAATTTATGAGCTTGTTGAAGCCAAAAGAGAATCATTATCAGCCCACAAATAGTGCTTTCTGTTTGGTGTCCACTCCATTGTAAACATCTGTTAAATACTGATCGCAGGTGACCATTTTGTCACTCTTCAGTAGCATGAAAGAATGATAAAGATATGGTAAGGATCCAGTAGGTAGGGATGATAAACGATGGGTTTTCCAAAATCTTCGAAATCTCATGACACAGGTAGCAATCAATGTTTGGTGTCCACTTGTTAGATGGTGTTACATCCGTTAAACATCACTCAGTGAACCATTGGAAACTTCTAGTAAAACTTCCTAGATCCTGATTCTGTTGGTATGTTTCATCCAGTAGACATGTTGCTAACTCTTTGCAATTATAAATAGAACTAAAATTTCCAACTTTAAGAGATGAGTTAATGTAGGTAAAAGTGTCTGAGCTTTAGTGTCTTTTGTTACATATGTAAAAAAAAAGCAGTTTGATTCTGAGAAAAAAAAGCAGGAATACTGATTTTGCTTAAGAAGAATTCCTTTGCTATTATAAAAACAAAATGTAAAAAGCCCCCAAATTCCCTTCTTGTGCTAGAGAACAGCATTTTATCTTTATTTGCAACTATTTTTTTAACGTAAGTAACGGTGTCCAAAGAAACTGTCCATATTATCCTTTGTAAAAGTGATTTAAAATGAAAATAGTTTTCTCATCAGCAGATATATTCTGAAAAGTTAAAATTCACATCCTTCACCCAATTATGGCCAAGAAAGAACCATGAATCCATACATAAGTTTGGACACCAAGTTACAGTACTTACAGTACAATAACTGTCACATACTGTACAGTTCTTTATTTTAGCCGCACACGTCAACTTCCTGATACGTTTTTTATCTTTCAACTACTGTACCTTAGTTTAAATTTGGACTTCATTTATGATGTAGAATAATATTCAAAAGTGTGATTTAGGGATTTTCAATTTTTCCCCTGCATGTACACTCTTGTAACCCAGTATCATATCTTAGCACTATAATTACCCTGTGTCAATAAATAATAGTTTTAAAAGGATGGAATTTTCTTGCAAAAGAAATGCAGTGTTTCCCTTTTAAGCGGAACTAAGAGATCTCAGAGATCTCCCAACAGCAAAGACAAGCTTTGTCCATGTTCTTTATATAAAAATATAACGAGTAAGCTTTATTAACAGGGTATAAAACAAAAACAATTAAAAATAGTTACAGTTAGGTGCTCAAATGACTGTAGATATGCAATTCGTTTTCTGTGTAGGCAGTCATTGGCACTTTATGAATATTCATGTATCAGCTGCTTTGCAGATCGCATCGACCACACCGTCAAGATGCAGCCAGTGTAAACTGGTACTGTACCTATTCAATTGCGTACCATATTGTCATTACACTAATCAACGACGAATTTTAGGCTAGGATGTGCTCACTGTACGAAAAATGTATAGGGCCAATACTGTTGTTCATACCTGTAGTCTAAACCTACAGTATGCTGCCTCACTGTGTCAGGCAGCATTCTCCAGTTCCAGTTAGGATTTGAGGTTAGGTTTTTCTCCTTTTTCATGTTATTGTGCAACAATTTTGATGGCGTTGGAAACAATTTTTACTTCAATTATAGGCCTGTGCCATACGTTGCACTAACCTGAGTGTAGTCCTAGGTTGTTTGTGTGTAGGCCATCTGTTGAAGGTACAAACGAATGTCATGCAGTGTTTATGTATGTGTACTGATTTTACTTTGTTGGGCATGTACTGTACTCTTTGCTACTATGTATGACACCTATAGATGTATTCATGAATAATCATAAACAAATTTCATTGATTTATGCTTCTGACTGATGGGCTGGACTTGAACCAATAGGTTGGAAACTGGGCGGTAAAACACTTCTGACTAATGGGCTCATTACAGTGGAAAGAACCTGAATTTCATTTGGCAAACCAAATTCAACAGCTGCACTTTGGACAACAATTACTCTCAAAAGAAGCTATATTAAGACTGTCCTTCTTAGTGTATGTTAGAGTCTCTTAAACAGTTTCCAGCTTCAGTTGTCTGGATCTTGTGCTATTATGAATTTTGGAGGTTTACAGTATTAGTATAAATTTCTTTATAACAATCTAGTAGTTCAGCTGTAAGAGATCCATTTTATCATCTTTAGTAGCCTTACACTGTAGGAAAATGAATACACTCAAGCATTTTAGTATACAATATCTTTCGATGCATATTTTCCTTGTTAAAGCAAGATGTACATGTTCCATATTCCCATTACAGTTTACAGTTAGTGTACATTACAGTTGAGTACAGTAGGTCCAATTTATTTTTTTTTAAATTTCTCAGTTTTTTTTTTAAACTAACAGAGCTATTCTGCTTTATTATGACTGTGGTTTCTCTGAACCTTTGGTATTACAGTATGGTAAGAGCATCTGCCTCTTACTCAGAAGGCCTGGGTTCTATTCCCAGGTCAAGTCATACCAAGGACTCTAAAAATGGACTCTACTGCTGTTGTGCATGATGCTTCGCATAAGCAATGGAGTGGTGAAAACAAGCCAGTGAGTGAGCCATAACTGGAAGAAGGCTATGGTGGCCTCGACTTGAACCAAGAGGTCGGAAACTGGGCTGTAAAACTTTAAACTAACTACTGTAACAACAGTATGGCACTAAGGGTCATGAGTTTTGCAAGCAGTCTCATTATACATAGATCTGTACTTTTTAAAAGGAAGTCAAAGGTCAAAAGACAATTATCTGGTTATTGTACTATAAACTATTACAAAAGATGAACATTTCAAGGGCACGGACAGTGCTGGTTTATTGATATTGACAGTAACCGTACTTCATATCCGTTCACCAGGGACCATTGTATAGAATTATTGTAGAGACAAGGCAGCAACAGTTTGGTTATACTACATGCACATTATACATGTTTACAGTATGTGAAAGTCATTTCCAACCAGTGTGGTGAAATATTTTTGTTTTCACCTTCAATAAAATACAGAAAGAATAGCCGTGTTCCCATTTGATCCAGGGAGGTGGATCTTGATCTACCGAGGTGGATCAACATCAGTTACCTTGATCGAGATCCGCGTTCCCATTTGAGTGAGCGCGGTAGATCAAACGTGTTTTATGAACACATTGCGCAAGCGCGAAAAGGTCACCAATGTTTACAAGTCGGCCTGCCATGCATTTCGTATCGATGTATCACAAAAACATACATGAGTGTAACCGGAGATCCAGGGTCACTTGATCTACCGATGTGTTCCCATTACAAACTTTGATCCAGCATGGTGGATCTGATCTACCCCGAACGGTCGATCAAAATCGGTGGATCTTGATCCTGAGTGAGTGTTGTTGATCTGCGTTGCCATTAGTGTTTGATCCACCTCGGTAGATCAAGATCCACCTCCCTGGATCAAATGGGAACACGGCTAATAAGTCTGCTTTTACCCCTTTCAAGAGTGAACCCTCATGCTGTTTGAATGTTTAAACTACAGTTATGTAGGTGTCCATGTTTATAATTAAAATAAAGTTTAATGACCTTCTGAGGTGTAACTAGATTTTTAATTACAGTATTCTCCCATGAAAAGAGATGCATATAAAAAATGTGTATACTTGATATCTACCAAAATTGCTGTTACAGTAGGCATGAGAGACAAACTACTGTATATTTTAATACTGTAATTAGTGGGATGAAATCTGAAATAAATTATGTTAGCTTTTTTACGAGCGAATGCGAAGTATAGCAGTCGTTTTATGGACTTGCTACAGTGTTTTCAATCTGTACCTTGTTGGTTTTGTTACTTTATAAGTGTTTGTAAATTAAAAGGCGTTAACCATGAAAACAGATAATTTATTTAAGGATGTCTCTGGTTTCATTACACATTGAGGCATATTACTTGAGGGATATTTCAATCACAGAGTTCTTGAAACGACTGGATGGGGTTCTCAGAAGCCTTTTCTATAGTTTTTGTCAACTGCCGTTCTTTATGACATGGTCGTTACCCTTTTTTCTTACAGTTTGAAACATCCAAGCAACTTGTTGACTGAAAAGTTTAGGCGTTGTTTGAAGAAAAACATTGAACGGGTGATTTCTTTTCATAATAAAGCAACTACGTGTAACAAGACCAACAAACTTAAGTTATATTTTATTTTGTTCAGAACTGAAGACCATCACATACGGTTAGGAATAGAGAATGGATAAGAAAACATAAGTCTCCCCGATTCTAAATTGCCCAATAGTAACTGCGTAGTTTTCTTCTGACCTAGACGTTTCAACTGAATCATGAATGGGCCTTACGAATAGGCGCTTACTTTGCCGGTAACCACATGATCAGCCGAACGACATATGATACAGTTGATGATATCAATTACTACAGTGGCTTGAAAAAGCCAGTTAGAGACTTGGATGTGTTTCAGTTAAAAGTCAAATGTCCCCTGCTCAGGACTATATACCTGTAGGCTGTATGCTTAACCGCATCTAAATACTGTAACTTAGATAAAATCAACCCAATTTTTGGTTCTGCATTATGTAAATACTCTCACATTAGATTTTTTTCATTGGTGGCTGTACTTGACAGCATAGTATAATTAGATTTAGCAATCTTGTAAGACAAATTTAAAATGGTTCCTTTGAGCAACGGTACTGTAAGGGAAAAAGACCACAATCTGCGCACTTATCCAACCAAAGAAAGAGGAGGCCGGTGAGAAATTCTATACTGTTTTTTGTTGTTGACAATTAAAGTAGGAATGGGAAAAGAGATCTCCGATGAAGAGTAGCAAAATAAAAGACTGCGTAGTTTTCTCTCTCTACCCTTAAACCTCATTAGCCAAGACTATAGCTAAGTTACATCTCTTCTGATCTGGAGGCATACGCTTGCTTTGTTGATGATCATGCGATGCATTCACAGGTGATCCGGTTGAACTGCCGGACCATAATAAGCACTGCCATCGAACAATACTGAGAACACTAAGAAAGATAAAAAATACTGAAATTGTCATTCGTGAGGAAATTTTGATTTTTGAACTTCCAATAATATGCGTGAAATTCTGACAGTTTTCGGAGTGCGGACGGAAATTATTAACAAAATAATTCTTCTGCAATCTAAACACGTCTATTTTCTAGATCTAGTAGATAATATCATCCAGTACTCATTTTATTAAGTCAATTTTAACATCATTATAAGCGTATAACTCACATATACAGTACTTTTCTCAAACTCGAGCTTGTATCATAAACATTTCTTTTTTCCTCACCTCTCATCACTAATGTTTCACTTGTATAAATTTTCGACACTGATATATTCTTCTGAAATACGCAAACCTCCTCATTATAAAAAATTCATGTGTTTGGTCTCACGGTAGAGCATGCCCCTAAGACGAGGAAGGCCTGGATTCGATTCCCAGGTCGAGTCATACCAAAGGATCTAAAACTGGAACCTGGGAGTTGCTAAGTTTAGCAACTTTTTGTTAATATCACTAGAACCTCCGTTCGCGAGTATGAATGCCTTGCATTCTGGTTACAAGATTGATAAAGGTCTGGTTGTCATGGCAATGATGAAGTTGGTTATTTGATGTAAAAAGCATTAAAATTAAAGAAAATAGTGACAATTGCCTTCAAAATTTATAAAAATTGACCATTTTACAAGTGATTTCTAATTGGTACAAGTTTACAGTTATCATGCATACTGTACATGAATAAGTTGTGTAAATCTTAAGATGTGGAAAGAGTGAGAGGCAATATATTAAGGTCATACGTACAAACATTTTTAGCTCACACATGTCAACTTTTTAACAAGAGTCTTCTCCTTCCCCATTTTTGGAGATTTGGATCTGAAATGGTGTATGATTGCTTTGGAAGGGAGCATTGATACCCACCTACTTTTACATTCTAACATAGGAAATTTAAGTTGTGTTTTACAGCTGTTTTTTTAGGGGGGAGTTCATTTTGCCTGCTGAGCAGTTAGTTGTTCATTTATTTCACTTAAAGCAGTGTGCTTGGTTGTGTGTTCAGTTCTTATCTAACACATATATGCAGGCTAATTGAACCTGGTTCTTTATGTTACAGCTGGCTGAACAAAGCATTTACAGTACTGTTACTGTAAGTGTATGCTTGTGTAGGTGGTTTCATAATCAGCTGCAGTCAGCTAGTGTGGAGAGAATTATAAGTTGTAACCAGGGAGTTACCGTACAACAGACCCTGTTGTAACTTATCTTAGGGAGGTGTTACCTTTCACTCTGTTCTGTTCAGTTTATCATGAATTGGCCAAGCCAAGCAATGCTAACATAACTGTTTGAGTTCAATAAGCACAGTACAGTATAGAACTTCTTGAGTCTCTGTGTTTTATTTTAATCAGTACAGAGCCATGCAGTGTTTTCTTGTGGATTTATAAGTGCAACTGAATGTACTTTGCAATACCTGAGCAGTTTACAGGTACACCATACATAAGTAATTAATTTTATCTTACTGCGTAATGCCTTTACAAATACCGTACAGTCCAGGCTTTCATGATTTAAGAAAATGCACAGTGATATTTAAATCTACCATAATACTTTATCAGAGGTAGATTTACATGTACCTGCAAAATCACAAGTGTTTTGTCTTCACTATTCTTTACTTCCTTGCATTTAATTGTGTAATGTAAGGAGGTTTTGGAAACAGAGAACGGATAAAATTGTGTTCAACTTTGATTTTCTCTTTTTAACAGACAAAACAGGTTGTGTGAGTTTCACAACAGCATTGCTGTTCTAGTTAATTTTTAAGCGAAACAAGAAGATATTATGTGAGTTGTACTAAGTGAAAGTCACAAATTGTTGCTCAATGGACTCAACTTGTTTTTAATGAATAAATTTCAAAATTTTACATCTCCTCTCAAGAGTGTCCTATAAAAATGGAAGCTGGATTGTTAGAATTCATTTTTCATGCTGTTGAATATATATACATTTTTTTTTACTTGAGGTACACTTAAATGCTGTATTGTGGAATAGTATCCATTGGTATTGACTCCTGAGCAGATATTGCCCTGGTACTGTAACAATGATCTTGGTACAGTGCAGTAGCCATGGGTACTGTATTGACTTCTTAGCAGATATTTATCCTGAACTTGCTTGATTCAGAGTATTAACAATTCAACCCTTGTGTGCAATGCCCATTTTATAAAGGGTAACACTCACCATTGGTTTAAATCTTCTGAAAAAAAATGTCACAGTGATTGTAGGATATTTTGATACTGTACAGTAATGTCCCCCCACTAATGTAGAAATGGAGACATTTCCCTGGACTTAAAAGATTGAAAAAGTGTCTGGTCACAAATTTTTGAAAACAGAATTTAACCTGCAAGTACTCACTCTTAAAACAGTTATTTGTTGTGTAGGATGTGGGGATTGTCTTAGTTTGACCATTTGTCATTGGTATGTGAAGAAAGCTTTACAGGTTTGGAAAATTTTTTTGAATTTCATGAACCAACTCAATGAGCCACTTTAAATCCCATTTTAATAACTAACTTACTAAATGAATATGACTGTTAACCACATGCTCTTACAAAAGAGGAAAGTGCTGTATGTACAGTGTGTGTGTTTTTAGATTGATTTGGTCTTATCAGTGAATATTATTTCAAAACTTTTTGTCATCAAAAACAAGTTTGTGTAGTTTTGTGTCTGTATTTTGTACTTATGGAAACTTGCTCTTGTGTGATTATTTTTTTAAGTGTGTGTACTTGTATGTGTTTGTTAATGATTACTGTAAATAGTTTGCTATACTCAACCAAACTTTTGCAAATATTTTTTGGACTTTTGCAATTTTTCTTTCAGGGTGAAGAGAATGTCAGAGTATCAACTTTTGTGGATTATAAAAATGGCAAATATTTTGTGGAGGATTACTTTGATGGAGTTGCCACCATGTATGAAGCAATGGAAAGTGGTGAAAAGCAATCAGGTAAACTTCTGGGATCCTGGTAAAATCACTTGGGAATATAAAATTGTAAAATAACAATGACAAAAGGAGCATAAGTTAAGTCTGTCTCATAATCCCTTGTAATGAATAATTTGAAAGAAAGGTCGATTTTTCTTTTTTTTCCTGATACTGTAACTCTAATAAATATTGGAGCCTTCCCAATTCTCAATTCCAACAATTCTAGACTTGTTAAAAATAACAGCCAAATTCAGGCACTGTCAGTGGTGTAGCCACAGGGTGGTTTTGGGGGTTGAAACCTCCCCATGACCCAACCTTGATAAGGAAAAAACACCTGAACTACTGTAGCAATCTCTTCTCTCACCCCTTAGACTTTTCCCTCATTTCATTTCATGCCCCAAACCCCACCTCCCGATGACACAATCCTGGCTGCACTCCTGGGTACTGTAACTTACTTTAACAGACACAAACATTAAGTTAAGTTATCGTGGTGATATTTAGGGATTGCTTTTTAGATTTTCCAGGTGTGCTACAAATCACACTCCTCAGAACACTGAGGAGTGTGGTAGGTGTGCTGTTTTATTAAATGCTGTTAACTCTCACCTCAAACTACAACTTTGGTTGTAGTCTGCGGAAAATGGTCACAGCTCTTTGATTGACAGTTAGTTAAAAAAATGCAGAGTACTCTTCAGTAGTTCATATTATACAGCATGTATTGGTCTGGGAGTTTCTTTTTATCACACATCATTGGGGTCTTGAATGCTCACACTAAAGCAATAAACTGAGATTGTTTCTGGATGAGGATGAATTTTAGACAGTAATGGGAGGGGCTCAAGTTAGGAGGTTAGGTGAATTGGCATTGTTTTAGGTGAGAGGATAAGGCCTTTAAACTTTGAAAAATGTTTACGTGATTTGAGTGATTGCCGTCCATTTGGACTTTAAAGCACCTCAAAATTCAAGACCTAGAGATTTCATGCTTCATTTTAGTGACATTTTACATTTTTCTTGACAGGAAATGGTCCCTGCTATGGACACATTCCAGAAGGGGAAAAAACTTTCACGTGGATGTCGTATACAGAGGTATGAAATAAATCTTTTGGCCAGCTTTCACTAATTTTTGGTTCTTTGCCTTAGCAGGAGGAACCAATGAATGAATGTCAAAGGTCATCTGGTGTTACCAGGGGTCAAAGTCTGGAAGTTTTGTTAATGCAATATCTCAAGGTAGGATAGATTTCGTATGTGGTATGTTGATGTGTTATGATCATAAGATAATCCCTGTTGATTTTGACAGAGGCCAAAAAGGTCATCTGAGGCCACCATGGGTCAAAGTGTGAAAACTCATAACACAATATCGCAAGATAGGAATCTTGAACAGGTTTCATATTTGGTATGTGGATGTGGGTCACCAGAGTTTTAAGCAATCTTCACATTTGTAATATTTCTTTTGTATACTTTTATTCCTTCCACAAGAACCACAGTGCCAATTGTGCTCTCGTTTGCCAGAGCTTGCAAAGCTATACAACAGAGGAGATTGCTTGCCCTACCAATTCTTCTTAAAAGGGAAAATGCAAACATATCAGTTTGCACTTAGTCTATATCCTTTTTCATGAATGACTCTTGAGAATCAATTAAAAATTACTTCCCTCCCTGATTTCTGAAATATAGGAGGCCCACATACTCCATGGTTTGTCATGAATGCATTTAAAAGCGGTCGCCCCAAACTAATACTAGAAGCAACAGCTAAATCTTACAAATTTACCTTCAAAGCATCCTTTATAATATTTTACAACTTCAGTATGGCACATTCAAGGTTAACCAAGCTCTATCTCTTAGTAAATTTCACATTTAAGGCGAAAAAATATTGTCACATGACTCTAAACAGTCAGTCAGGAAACAGGACAGTTTACTACACTACTTGAAGTTAGGGGGACTGCTCTTTAACCCCTGAACTATGAAGAAGGACCCTTCAGAGGGAAATGAAAAGAAATTAGTATGATTAAGCATTATTGTTTCATTATGTACATTCAGTGATTGGGTTAATAGCATGTTCATGCTATTTAACTTTAATGAAAAAAATTCTAAGTGCTGTTTTCAATATGAAAACTTTTTACGGTTGAGATGGACCAATCTTGCCACTGCGAGAGTGAAATATGTGATAATGTTTCTTCTACTGCAACCTCTGTTGTGTTGCTATAGGTAACAATACTGCTATTGTTGTTGTATCAGCTGTTACCATACTCTTACTTTCTGTTACAATATAGCCGGAGAAGTCAGTCACCTCTTAGGAGAGCTTGATTTCTTTCTAGTCATTCAACACTGTACTATTTGAAACCTTTTATTAGGTACATCTGTGTTCTCCTTTTAAGTGTGTATAGAATTTCAAGTCACTGCATCGTAAATGCCTGTCTGTTGGATACTTCACATCCAAGCATTTATTACGTTATAAAAAACATAAAAGAGTACTACCTTTAATAACACAAATGAAAAACAAAGTATGGTTTGGGAATGTCAAGAACCTTAAACAAAGGCTTCTTTGACATCACTACACTACACTTTATTTTCTTTATTGGACATTTTGATGGCCAAGTTGCATTTTAAAATGTACCTTCATCATGGATACTGCTGCTAACATGCACAACACTCATAGACATTTTATCATGATCTAGAATGAGGACGAGGTGGTACTCAAAATGATGTTGGGTTCACTTGTCAAAACTACTCTTAGTTAGGTGCATGCTACTGCATGCAAAAGGTTTTTGCTAATAAGGTGTTGCTAGGGGTAGATGTATGTGCTATAATCTCTGGTAAATACACCCTCTAAAGAGAATGGGGTAATCTATGACATGAAGCTACTGTAGGCAAAACTCTTATTGTGGTTCCACATACCCCATACTCAAGGTAACACCATGTTAGCTTGCGTTGGTGTAACATGAGAATACGGATTAACTCAGGGTTGTTGTTAAAATTTTGATTCGCCTTAAATGGCAGGGTTCTCCAGATTTTAACACTGTTTTAATCAAGCAAGGTCACCGGCATTTATGACGCTGGTGACGGGTATTTTCTGACATTTTACAGTAATTGATTTGTGAAATGTTTGACCTGGTTACTATGGTAGCAGTACCCAATCAACTTGGGTTAGTTGAGAACACCAACTGGAGAAAACATGGATTTAACCTGCTGGTTTGCTTCATTGTAAACACATTGTAACACAGAGTGTCACAGGGTACAGTATATGAGACCAAGCCTTCTTAAAACGGGAAAAATGTTTAGTGATACTTTGTTTCCCATACTGATACTGTACAACTGCCGTTAAGTTCAGATATTACAGTACATGCATAGTTGCCCAGATCTTTCTTTTGCAATTTTGTGTAAACATTATAAAGATTGAATTGGTTGAAAAGGTTTGGTATAAATGCCTCTTTTGTTTCAAGTTGTTTACTTTATGATATCGATCAAGAAGACAAATGTGCAATGCAAATATATACAAAAAATGTTTGGGTTATATTAAGTGTCAAGTAACAGTAGATGGAACTAACCTCATACTTTTTGATTGGGATGATAAGAGCTACCAATACAGTCACGAATAATGTTGTGCGTGTGTGTATGTGTGTTTGTGTTATCTCAAGATAAGAATGTCTGACAGTTTTTAGACATGGTACATAGATGACCCATATTAAGGAGAAAAACCCTGTTGTTTAGATGGAGGTCAAAGGTCAAGTGGGACCACCCGAGGTGAAACCCTGAAAACAGACGGTTCTAGGCTAACGTTAGAAGTACGATCATTTCAAGTTCAACTTGCATGCCATCATTACACTGTTAAAGTATTCATGTTAGTTGGGCTATTATGGCATACATCACAGTGGCACTCTCAGTAATGTTAGTAATTGATCCGAACACTTATATTTGGGGACTGAACCTTTTCCATGAATCTGTAGTCCTACTTCATATTAACATTTTGTTGTGTGGTATTGTTATGGGTTTTGTTTACTCAAGCTTAAAATGCAAGAAGAGCCTCTACTTAGGCTAGCCCGTACTATCCCTGTAACTTAGCTGTGTACTACAGCATCACTAGCATGGGCAGGCGTACCATGAAGCAAGCACTAGCATGGCATGGTATTTATACATACAGTAGGCTACATATACTGTAGACGAATCTGACCAATGCTTGTATTTAGTGAATGTCAGCATCCATTGGTAGGGTCCAGCAGTCTTAAATCATCTTCATTAATTGTCTAAATGTAATTTCAAACCCTCATTTACAGTAAAATTGAGGGAATCAAGAGGCATTACAGTGTGCAATCATCCATGGTACTGGTAAGCAAAGAAATTGATAAGATTAAAAGTTGATAGACCCAAGTTATGGTCAACTAAAATCAGACCATCACTTGCTGTCTGGATTGGTCTATCATGCAGCCTCGGCATAGTCGAGTCTGTATATCTATACGGAGTTAGTGGATGAATGCTGTATAAGAGCTGTCATGCTAATGGTGCTGTAATGTTGTATTAGGGTCTTATGCATTCCTCTGCTGGTGATTTGTCCATTCTTTATCCGTGGACGATAAAGAAGGGTCATTTGGGATAAGCATGGTTACCTGACCACAGTTGACCAATAGGAGTTCAGGATTATTACTAAGTATGAATGAATTAGCATGGACTAATTTGAAGTAAACCATGTACAGTATTATCAGAACCTCAATGCATTTTTGCATTCTGGTTGTATCAAGCAAAAAAGAGAACTAGAATAGAAATGACAAGGACTATAACAACATGCATTATCCAGAGGTTCACAACAAAATTTGTGGGTACCTACAGTAGCTGACCTAGCAAGTTATTTCCTTAAGGTGATCATTAAAATAATTTGTTTCTCCATCTCAGTGAGATGTTTGTGTACAGCAGGGATGTGCGATCTACAGTCCACTTGGCACATGTGGCCAGTCAGTGAGTTTTTTTTGTGGCTTGTGGCCTACCACTAGAAATGGCCAGAAACCACCAGTGGCAGACATTTCATTGAATGCTGTTACATACTTTAGGCTTAACTTCACCTATGACTCATCAACAATGCCTTTTAGAGATTATGTTTTTGTCATTAAAGACTTATACTACTTGAAAGTCATCAGAATTTAGCATTTGAATGGACAGCAGGTTATTGGTCAAGTGCAGCCTATCCTCTATCTTGACCACTGTACCATGAGGAGAATTTGAAAGCTGCAGTCATGATCAAGGTACTGCATATTTAGTGTGAAACACTTGGTTTCTGTATCCTGTCCTTAATGGTTTCTGTAACATGCTACAGGAATTTTAACATGCACAGACATCTTTTCATGATGGAAAATTAGCCTTGGAGGAGATCCATCATGACTACCACATTTTTTAGGAAAAAACTGTGTTTGCCAATTATACTACCCAACCCATGGCTCATTACTTCCCTTAGGTGCTTCAATGAGCAGCAGTGTAAATTACTGTACCATTCTGGTACAATGTAACCTCGACAACCGTGGGGTTCTAATAACAACTTAAACAAATTTTGAAGTAAGTGCTGGCAAAAAGGGGATCAAAATACTTACAGTGCATGGAAGTGGTACTGTGTTTCTCCTTACAGTTTATTTCTAAGATAACTGCTATCAAATGTTAACCTTCATGGCTATTTTCAAATGCTTAAATGGGCATATAACTGACACTGAGCACAGTTCTTGATGAGGCTGCACATAGAGCATTTTTTTCAAATGTAATCATGTATGCAAGGATTAGGTTAGACAGGATTTACGGCCCAGTTTCCAACCAACTGGTTAAAGCCAAGCTGACTACAGCCTTTTTTCCAGTTGCTTATAAGCAGCTGGAAAAAAGTGCTGAGCACCAAGGATAATGGCAGTAGCTTCTGTTTTTAAAGTCTTCGGTATGATCTACAGTAGCCAGGACATTTTACTCAAGGAGGATTGGGTGACATGCAGAAACCTAGATCATTGCTTATTAATGGTCAAATCCTGGTTGTAATGTGTAATCAGAACACCCTTTCACTTTTCAGAAGGATTTTACTTTTAGTTTTAATGGCAAACAGTATCCACTATATACTGTATATGTCATGGAAAGTTTGTTTGTAATGTCCTTACCCATCTACGGTACTCCTCTGGGAAATGTGTTAAATATTTATATACAGGATAGACCATAATCCTGCAATCAAATTCTGCCTAAAATTTAGACTACAAGCTTTTAAATGGGTGAGTTAGTTGCATGGGGCTGTACAGCTCAGTTTTTAACCAATTTAAGTTGCAAGCCTTGAGTTTTAGATTTTCCAGGTGTGCTACAAATCACACTCTTCAGGAAATTATGAAGGGGGTGTTCCAGTAAACTTTAACATTTATCTGAGTTCCTATTCTTTATCTAAGGGTTCGAAACACTGCATTCGTCACAGGGATTTGAGGTGAATAATGGTGTGAGATCACATTTGCATGCCTCAAAGTTCAAGTTCTGAATTTGGGTGGGCCGCAGCCTTCTCTCCAGTTAGAATATGTACTGTACTTGGACCTGAAGAGGACATTAATTCCAAATTAGTGCCCCTGGTTTCTTCAGTTTTTGTTCCTTGTGCATATTGTAGAGACTGCGACTGCTGTACATGTACACTTTAGTATGACGAAATGTATCTAACATGTTATACCCATTTAATTACTTACAGTAGCATAATTTCCTTGAAACTTGTTTACAGTAGCAGTACTGCATATGTTTATGCAGTCCACACACTCAAGTGTGACATACTGTACAGTTACTGTATATCATGGAAGTAGTGAGTACTTCCTTCCCTGGTTATGTAAAATTTTTATTTTAACATTTTGAGGGTTAGAAAGCCATTTGGCTCATTTAGGACCTATGCCAGGGTGAGCGTGGGTTAACGTTGGTGATCTTCGCCTTCTCTTTTCGAATAGTGCTGAGAGGTTTGTAAGGCAGGTGTGTACTATCCTGCTCCTGGGACCACCATTTAATATCCCCCTCTGACAGATGTGAGCATATCCTTAGTCTTTAGCTGCATTCCTAAAGTCTGGGTATGGTGGAGGTTTCTTGCTGTGCACCACTGCTCAACATCTGAACTGAGCAAGCAAACAACTTCCTGAATGGGACAAATCAAATCAATGTGGAAAGTATATTTAACCAGAAAGCCAGACAGCTTAGTGATTCCTTGCCACTGAAATTTAAGCCAATCTTTTTTTTTTCAAATAGACAGTGCTCTGTAATGTACCCACAAAGTATACAAGCAAGGCATCAAACTTCCTACAAGAACTGGGGTTCTGCTCATGATATCACATCCACATGTGAGAAATTTTGCAGTATCCAAGACTCCAACCATGGGAAATCTGTGTAAATATGATATTGAGACTTTGACCCCTTGTGAACCAAAGTGACATTTGACTTCCACCAAAAACTATAGGGATTATTTATTCACCATGCATCATCGTCTACATTTCAAGTATGAGGACCCTACAAGTTACCTTTCTTGTAATACTATGCAAGCAAGTTTGTCAGACTTTGACACTGCTGACCCCAAATGACCTTCCACCTTCACGAAAATCATCTGGGATCACCATCTCAATACGGCCAACCCACACACTAAAGATGGGCTTAGTCACATGCATTTTTCTTGGATACTGTGATTACTACTGTAGGTTTTGATGTCTTGACCTCTCATGACCCCAAAGGACCTTTGACCACCAAAATCGATACAGAACATTTAATTAATACAACCAACCCACATACCAAAAAATTAGCAAAGTCGCTTGCACATTTCTTGAAATATCCTTTTAAACAAGGTTTTGATCTTTTGACCTCTCATTAACCCAAATGACCTTTGACCTCCACCAAAAACAGTAGGGATCATTTACTCAATAGGGCCAACCCACACTCCAAATATGAGATAAGTCACACTTACCTTTCTTGAGATACCGTGCTTACAAGGAATTTCTAAGGAATTTACCATTTGACCTCTCCTAACCCCAAATGACCTTTGACCTCCACCAAAAACAATAGGGATCATCTACTCAATATGGCCAACCCACACACCAAACATGAGATTGGTCATACTTACCTTTCTTGAGATACCGTGTTAACAAGCAATTTCTAAGGAATTTACCATTTGAACTCATGTGACCCCAAATGACTTTTGACCTCCACAAAAATGGATAGGGATCATCAGCTTAATATTTCCAACCCACACACCAAACATGAGATTAGTCACAATTACCTTCCTGAGATACCCTGCTTACAAGCAATTTCTAAGGAATTTACCATTTGACCTCTCCTGACCCCAAATGACCTTTGACCTCCACAAAAATCTATAGGGATCATCTACTTAATATGACCAATCCACAAGCCAAATATTAGAACAGTCACATGTACTGTTCCTGAGATATCATGTTTACAAGGATTTGACCTTTTGACCTCTCCTGACCCCAAATGAACTTTGACCTCCACCAAAAACAGTTGGGATCATCTACTCAATATGGCCAACCCACACACCTAACATGAGATTAGTCCCACGTACGTTCCTTGAGATACCGTGCTTACAAGCAATTTCTAAGGAATTTACCATTTGACCTCTCGTGACCCCAAATGACCTTTGACCTCCACAAAAATCGATAGGGATCATCTACTCAATATGACCAACTTACAAACCAAAATGAGAAGAGTCACATGTACTGTTCCTGAGATATCGTGTGTACAAGGTTTTGACCTTTTGACCTCTCATGACCCCAAATGACCCTTCACCTCCACCAAAAACAATAGGGATCATCTACTCAATATGACCAACCTATGCACCAAATATGAGATCAGTCACACTTACCCTTCTTGAGATATCGTGTTTACAAGCCAAAGTGTCACATACACACACATGCACATGCATACACACACACACACACGACATCACCATCGCATAGATTCCTTCTGCTGACACAAGGAATCAAAAACCACTGTTCACTTCATGAAATGACCCACTGAAGTTCTCAGAGCTACCTGCTGGACTTTCACCATAGAAATGAAAGTAGAAGAGCAGCTATGTTGTATTTACCGTGCAGTTACACGTATATAGAGCAGGCCAAGTATGCAGTGTGTATTTATAAATTTTTTTTATGCCCAAAGGTTTGGTGCAGCAAGATACACACATAGCACACATAGTATAATAACTCATTAGTTGTTTCCTGCACTGTGATTTTACATTCTCCTATCAAGCTTAAAAACTTAAAACATACAGGCCTGACCTATGCCTGTTCTGTATAATGTGGTGTATCCTAGGCCTAGCCTAGTCAGTGCCAGTCAAACTTCAGTGCATACTTGATCCGTAACAATGGAACAATGGAATTGGCTTTGTTTTATCTTTTTTATACAGTAAGTATGAAACCTAAAATTTTGAATTTGAATGGGTGTAAAATTTCCTAAATTGCTGGAGCTTTCAGGGGCTTTTCCCCTTGGACCCCCGGCTGGAATGGCCCAGCACTTTGTGTGTACATGTGTGTGGACTGGCGCATAGCTGTGAGATGTTTTTTCACTCATCACTCCCTGAAAATGAATCATGTAAACTTCCTCTGAAGTTCCATTTGTACAAAGTCCACATTTTTGAGAGACAATATACCCATCATACGGGCTAGGAATTGCTTTTTAGCTCACAGGGGCTTTTTTGGACTGATTGGCATTGCTTTCAAAATGCTCTGCCATACACTAAAGATATGGGGTACTTAATTGCCATCATGACTCCATTTTGAGGGATATGTTTTCATGTTTCGGGAACTAATGGCCCTGAGCCCTCATTCTGTCCCTACCAGCCCTGCTTACCACAACAGTAAACTACATTATATCATAATAGGAGCCATAGAGGGTAGTAGATTTGTTTGTTAGTTAGATAAGATTTAGCGACACACCAACACGAATGTGTTATATAGTGTCATACCATTCAAATACTGTTCAAGTTCTTCCGTTTAGTCGCTTCTTACAACAGGCGAGGAATACCGCATGTGGGCATATTCTATAACCCCCGACCCACAGAAGGATGAAGGGCAGTAGAGTATTTTACAACCCTATGAAGTTTCACTGTGAATGTAAGAGGGAAACCTTGACTACTGTAAAATTTTTCATTATTTTAATTGAATTTGGCATTCTGCAATTACATACTGTCTTCTTTGCCAATATAAAATACCACTTGAGACCCCTAAAAACAGGAAAGATTAAAGTTGGTAACATTTTAGTGCCATTGACCACTCTACAGCACAAATTTGTTCTTAAATAAGTTCAAATTGCCTTTATAGAGTAAAATAGAGGCTTAAGAGAATACAATGCAGGATAGATACAGTAGCTGCTCAGTACTAGAGCAGATGTGTAGCTGCCTACCATGCCTTGTTTCCCGATACGGAATTCTCTAATAAAAACCACCAAGCTGTGGTCTTTTGATGTAAACAATACTGAGTCAAACACCACAGTTATACAAAATGGCGTTTTGATCCCGTCCGCCTGGCCATACCAGCTAATCTGGCAGATTTTGTTTTCACCAAGACAAAGGGCTGTTCTTTGGCAAACTGGTGCAACAAAACTGCATACTCATTGCCAAGTGAACTGTGGGCTAATTAAATGGGATCATCTAAAAACTGATAGCATGTGCTTGATTTGAAAGTCTTGTGAAACAAGTGGAAAGTGCAAAATTGCAATGCCCTTCGCAGAGAATGCATGATGCCATTTTATGGTATCTGGGTCAATTATTTATGTACTCATTGGTATTATCCTTTTGCCAACAGTTACTATAATTGGTTGTTGGTTTACTGTATCAAATCTAAAATTATTACACCTCTATTAGATTTTAGGACCATGGGCTCAATAAGTTGTCATCAACTTAGAAGTAAAAATATACCTCCTAGGTATGGTTATTACGACAAACAAAAATTTTTGCTGTGTTCCCACTCGATTCCTGAAACTGATCTTCCAGAGCTCAATCCATTGGAAAATTAATTTTGTGACCAACTTGAAGAGTGTTCCCACTTGATTGCCTTTGCGAGAGCTGATGACCTCCTCTGGTTCAAGGGACAGGATGTTGCATCATTGAAATTATGTATGCAGGTTATATGTTTATGCAAGTTCATGTTGCTCAGAGAACTGTTCTGCAGATGTCAATCATTGACCTCGGGTCACCTTGATCCCCTGTTGTGTTCCCACTTGTTTTCTTGATTGCCTATACACAGTCTAATCCTCCCTGAAGGGGGATCAAGCTCTGGGGATCTGATCCTGGGAACGAGCATTATTAATTCCCACTTGCCTATTGATCCTCTGTGTGGGGTCAGATCCAGATCTCATTGCCTGCTCTTACACAAGTGGGAACACATTCATAGTATGGAATAATGATATGATTAATACAGAAGTGGAAAAGACCCTAAAATGCTTTCATTTTGTTCACACTGCATGGAAAGCAATTAACACATGCTTGATTGACCTGTTAGCTAACCGCAAATGTTACATAACTTTTTGTGTATTTTAATATTCCTGTTACTGTCAATTAATTAATCAGACGTGAAATGTGACTATATCAAGTGTGGGCATAGTGAGCTTCATTTCCTCCCTGAGGTGATAAGAGGTAATCAGGCAGGGCAGGAGAATGTAACAAAAAGTACTGTAAGAAGGAAAGTTTCATCATGTGTATTTAATGAAAAAGCTTGAATTCCAATCACTGTACCGCAAGTTGTACACATCTGCATTACAGTATATGACAATTAACTAGCATAAATATACATTAAACAGTTACAGTATAGCTATTTCTAGTTTAAAATAGTGGATTTGAAAGCTAGCATAATTTTTGATCATTTGTTTGGTTTTAATGGGATGAAGTTGCCTATACTGTCATTGGTGTTTGCTTTTTTGAGTATGAAAGCTTACTCTACCAAAATATGGAAGCTACCATCAGAAACATGCCTATGTATTCAGTATACGTACTGTGGCTCGAAACCTCTCAACATGTTTCTGGGTGCTGTAGATGTGCCATGCACTTTTCAGCTCAGCAGGTTCAGTTGTCTCACTTACATCACAGCCTTCCCTGCTTTTTGTTTTTTCAATCTTATCTTAGAAAAGGTACATTATCTGCAAATTTTTATTAAGCCCTTTGAATGGGGTTATATTACAAGTGGTTTCAAGGTTTTTCAATCATAAAACTTTTCAAGTTCAATGAAACTGCATTGATGATCAATGCTTTTAGTTTTTCCCTTTTATTACAGTACAAACTGTGACCGTGGGAAGAGTGTGTTGCAGTTTGTAACAGACTTGTGTAAATGATCATATTGGCAAAAATGCTTTGTGGTAATTTTTTACACTTTACATACCAGAAGATAGGGCTCAGGGGTCCAAGCTGAGGCAATATTGTGTTTTTGTGAAAAAGATGGAAAAAATGGAAATTTATTCCATGGAATGATTCTGTGCCTACTGTAAGTTTTCATTAAGTTCAGACCACCATTTGTGGAGTTGAAATTCAACATCACACACTTAGCTAACATACTTCCTTTCCTTATTGAATGTGTCTATCAAATATTTTATTATTTTCTTGTAACCTAGCCAAAGTTGCAACTTAGGTGTTGCAAGATAAGCAGGAAGAAAAAAAGACAGTAATTATCCTCTGAGTGAGGGTGTCTTCCATCTCCACTGAGCTAGTACTGTAATTGATCAGTCTAGTTGCTTGTAGACAGGATGACAGTTGTAAATAAGAAGTGTATTAAGTATTTGGGCCTGTAGATCCCCAAACCAATGGGAGTTTGGGGAATTATTTTCATTCTAATGATGTTTACCTACTTCATTGCTTGTCCAGAACTTGGAAGCATAGTGAAACTTCCAAAAAAATGTTTACATTTGTTCTGGAGTTGTTTTTATCATTTTATTCTCCTTTTCCACAGGCTAAAGAAAGGGCTTTAAATATTGGATGTGCCCTGATTGAGAAAGGATTCAAGCCTGGACAGGAGACATATGTTGGCATCTATTCTCAAAACAGAACAGAGGTATTTACAGTACAGTACTGTACTTCATTCCTCATTAATGTGTTACTGTAGTCCACCTGTTTACATCATTGTTATAAAGTTCAAATATGTTGGAAGGAGATATAGGGGATTGCATGTGTAGTCTTTATCCCATTGGTGCTGTCTGTCTAATCCCGTCTTAGTTGAACCCATCTCATTGGTCCTTTGTCTACAGTAACTCTAGCCTAAAGCTGGTCACTCTTCAACACATTTGGATTTGATTCTAATCTGTTCTTTGTGAGTTTCTAACAAAATCTTCTTCATCCTGGTCAGAGAGAGCACAAATATATATGCCAGCCAGGATAATATATATGCCAGCCAGGAGTATTTATATGCCAGCCAGGAGTATTATGGCCACTGTTGCTTTGGCAGTTGTAAGGATACACTATGCTATGGTTTTTAAAGTCATACATGGTCTAAACCTTAAACAGGAGTCCATTGCTTTTTTCCAGACTGCTGTCTATGGTAAATACTGTACATTAAGACAAGTTGATATAAGTTCAAAGTTAGCCTGTGGGTTAGGTTTTAACCTATTTGACCTCAACTGTCAGTGCAGAGTTTTATGTTGGAATGCAGAGATGGGATAAAAAGATGTCAAAACAAACAGAATTTAGGCTTGCAGCTGTTGTACTTAGGCCCTTTAAGTTACACGATGAATTCATTAACACCATCTTATCATCTTCTCTTTTAGCAAAATACAACCATACAGCACTGTTCTGGTGTAGCTAGTAGGGAGGCTATGTTGTGCTATTAGTGACCGTACTGTTTTTGGTTAATAAACATTTTTCTATTTTTGTTCTGACAGTGGGCTATCACTGACCTGGCCTGCAGCTCTTTTTCAATGATTGGTGTGTCCCTCTATGATTCCCTTGGAATTGGCTCATCCAAGTTCATCATAAACACAGGTAAGTAATTCCCATGGGACATCACCATACAACCCATCAAAGTTGGTATGCTTAATGTACAAAGCTTTAAGTAATAAAAAGAGCAGTCTGTGCTCTCATTTTGAATTTTTCTGGAGAAGTACCCAATGCCTGGGGAATATTGAAACAGGTTTGGAATATAATTATTATGTATGGTTGCTTTTGAGGCAGTTGTCCAGTTTTGAAAGGCAAGTTAAAATCTTGTTAGTGAAGATTAAAGCAACTATGTTTCGTCTTTAACATCTTATGTTTCATTGTTCTTTCCTTCAGCGGAACTGGGTGTTGTTGTCTGTGACACAATACAGAAAGCAGACAGTCTACTGAAGCTTAAAGAGGACAATGAGGCCCCCAGTTTAAAGTTACTGGTGGTAATGGAGCCCCTGTTAGAGGACCAGGTGAATGAAGCTAAAGAGAAGGGAGTGGAACTGGTGACATTCCAGGAGATGGTGGAATTGGGTAAAAAACATGAAAAACCCCGAGTGGTGAGTGTACAACTATGCTTTTAGGAAGAAGCAGATAGATTGCCAGAATGGGAAGACTTGGCAACATCACTACTGGTCCAAAAATGTGGAAAAACAAGGGCTAGTCTATTTTTTTCCTCATTTCTCTTTCTCTATCTTTATTGCCTGCAATTATCATCTTGCAAAAGCTAATATCACCATGGTAACCCCTTCCAGTAGACCTTGTGCATGTGATATCACAATGGTATAAAGTACACCCTCCTTTTGGGGCAAAACAAACCAATACCGACAAATGCAGACAGCTGGTTTGTCAACCAGTTCAAGATGCAGTCTGCTACACATGTACAGTGAATTCTTACACGTAGAGCCTTGTGTTCCTTTCTTGTGGCCGAAGGATGACGTCAATGTGTCGTCAATGCGCAAGGCCTATAGAGGGCGTCCATAACCCTAGTTAAGTTGTTTGGTTTTTGCCTCATTGTGAGAACACATTGCAAGTTTTTCCTGATGAACACATGCCTCATTTTCATGGCTATTTTCCATCCCTTGTTTGTGGATTCTTACTTATCTTCAACAATTGTACCCTGAATTACCTTTTAGGCGCCCACCTCAATGGAAAACCAGAAGGACATAGATTGAGACTAAAAAATCACTCAATCAATCAGTTAATTAATTAATTAATCTATGAAAAGCCTTGAGTATCCTCTTCTTCATTTCATGCCATAAGTGTTAAAGACAGAAACTTAATGTACACTCAACTCCCACTATTAGAGCATTAGACTTCAATATTATTTAATGATGTAACTTGTGATCTAATGGTGTGAGTGGTACGTACTAACTTTTTTCGTCAACGTACATCAAGTAATTGCATGATGCAGATTTTGCTATACATATTACTGGAGCACTTCTTGTTGTCTGGAGCAGAATAGGGTACAGTGGCAGTGTACTGGACCAATGAGTGTCTTGTATTACTTTATATTGTAAAATTTTCATTTGAAAGGTACTCATGTAATGGAAAAAATATAACTTTTTTTTAAGTGTCTATTTTTAGTATCTTAGTGTATAGAAAATTTTTAAAGCTGCATGAATAATCATTGAGTTGACTTTTCTGTTTATATTGACAAACATGATTCACTATTTTTGTATTTTTCTATATAGCTGCCAAGCAAAGATGACATCTATTGTGTTTGTTTTACAAGTGGGACTACTGGTGAGTGTTGTTGTTTGTCTAAATTCATATACTGTACTTTAATTTGTTCCTGGTGAAGAAAATTGTTTAGCCTTATCAGACTAAAGTGTCATTGCTGTAAGTTTTGCTTTCTCTCTTAAAAAAATTGTTTCAATTGTCTTGTGAATGATGTAAAACACAAAACGCAATGTAGTATGCAAAGGTAATACTTACAGTTTACATCTGACCACACGAATGATGAATTTACAAGTTAAAGTGGGAAGACTTTTCCTATGGAAACTACAGATTTCCTGTATTACTTTTTCTATTGTATTTTTGAATGTATTCGTGACTAACACAGCAGCTAGTTTCATCAATTGAAGTGTGATACGGAAACCTCTAATAGTCATTCATTGATCTGCCTTTCTCTCTGCATGTGTGGGAACAGTTAGGCCATGAAGTTCCACTTGTGACCTCTGAAATCTGCCATAAAAAAAAGAAATGTAGAACATGCTACTTACATTTTAAAATATGCCGAAGACGTAATTATTTGTTTTCAAAAGCAAAGGTGAGATGGGTCCAGATTCATTCCCCCTCAACTTGTTAAGGAGTATTCTCACTACACTACAGTACACTCAATCTGTCCAATTTATTTTTAATTTTAACCTAAAGGTTTTTTCAGACTTTGTTCTAAGGATGTTCCTGGTGATTCCAGGAATGATTCTACCTTGCCTCATGGTTTACTATTTTGTTATCATTTATGTAACTTTTTGTAACTCCACACAGCAATATATATCTGAAAATCAGTTTTTGTGTAGTTTTCTGATGAACACTGCCTGTAGATGTGACAACATGAAGTAATTAGTTTTCATTTCATTTTCTTAGCCTGATTCAATCATTTATCACAGGCTGGCAAAAATATGGCTCTTTCCAACCAGATTTCGAGATAGTTTGCAACTACAACTCACAAAAATCAGACTGTATTCCAATTTGAAATCTTTGCAATTAATGTAACCTGTCCCTTAGTGTTTAAAGGCCCAGTTCTCTCACCCCAAACTCTACCAATTCTCCTAACCTTATACTAAAGCCCCTCCCACAGTTGTCTGAAATTCATCCTCATCCAGACACAATCTCAGTTTAGTGCTTCAGGGTGAGTATAGAAAAACTCAATTTATATAATCAAAACACTCTCAGTACCGTTCATGCTGTGTAATATAGGCTTTGGCACTCTGCATTGTTTGAATGAGCTGTCAATCAAAGAGCTGAGCCAATTGAGAATTTCGGTACCCGGGTTCCAAAATTGTAGTTTGGGGTGAGAGGTTTGGCCCTTTAAGTGAGAAATTGTGTTGTGTTCATTGACACAAGGTCTGTTGTTTATGGTAATGCCCTATTGGATTGGTTTTCTCCCTGTTCTCCTCTCTCTTCTCCGTAATGTGTTAGAGGACTTTTTTCACCTATGTTGACAAATGGGTCATGAATAATTCATCTTTTTCCTTTTTTGGTCCTACAGGTGATCCTAAAGGTGTTCAACTTTCACATGGAAACATGATAGCCAATATAACTGCAACATATCTCAATGTTAAGGTATGATTATTGCAAAACGTTAAAGGCAGCTATTTATTACCCCAGACAGTTCCCATTCTCCTGACCTAATTACCTATTAGGCCCTCCCACAACTGTCTTAAGGGTCTGTTTCCACTTGAGAATGACCAGGCGATCAGATCCAGTTCAGACCCAGTGAAGGAGATCAACTCCCAAGCTGGAATTTCTCTTGTTCCCCAGATCAGATCCTGAGAGCTTGATCGACCCTTCTGGGAGGAACAGACCAAGCAAAGGCGATCAAGAAAACAAGTGGGAACACAAAGTTTAAACGAGGGATCAAGGTGACATGAGATCAATGGCGTACTTCTGCAGAGAAGCTCCTCACACCACACATACTTGTGTAAACAAACCTGACCTGCACACGTAATTTCAATGAAACAACTTCCTGGTACTTGATTTGGAGGAGTGGATTAGATCTCTCCCAGGGGATTAAATGGGAACACTCTTGTGGTTGGACACCAAATTTTCCAGTTGATTGAGCTTGGGGGGATCAGCATGGGGGGATCAAGTGAGAACATAATAATAATAATGCCCCATGACTTATCCTCATCTAGGCACAATTCCAATTAGTTGCTGTTGGGCATTACCCTGGTATATACACAAGGCTGAAACCTGTAGTCAGAACTCTCTCAGTGCATGCTGTGCAATATAAGCTACCCAGCATTTCTTTTAATTTGATGTCAAGCAAAGAGCTGTTCCAATTGAGGATTCCTTCAGACTACTCTCAAATTGTAATTTGGTGCGACATATGACTGCATTTAATGTAGTAGTGTCCATGAAAGATGTCCACCTGTGGAAAAAGTGACCTTAGTATCTTTTTTCAATTAAACAGAATGTATAAAAAGTCTTATTTCAATGTTCTTTATCACTTTGACTGATGAAGTTGAAGTTTAAATTCTCATGAATGCCTTAGATTGCCAGGGGGGGTCACCAGAGGGCTTAAGGTGAATTTCCCAAGAATTCGCCAGATCATCAGTTGTCATTAGAGGATAGAAGGCAAAATTTCAGAAGAATTTCCAAGGTTAGCAAGGAAGCGCATTACCTACAATAGTGCATTGTGTGTTCTTAGCCATAGAAATCTTAAAAATAGATGTTTTCACAAGTCCTCAAAAATCTTAGAATGATTTTATTTCATACAAAGATGAATAGACAAAGGCATGTATTGCTTCAAGTACATACTTTCATAGATGGATGTATTCTCTGCATTGTTATTTGTGCACAAGTGTTTTTGGTTTCGATGATAAGAGAAACCAATGCAATCATGATGGCGTGTGTGTGTATGTATGTGTGTATGTGCGTGTGTGTGTGTATGTGTGTGTGTATGTGTGTGTGTGTATGTGTGGATGTGTGTGTGTGTGTGTGTTTGTGACACTTCGCTCGTTAACACGATATCTCAAGATAGGAATGTCCGACAGTTTTCAAACTTGGTACATAGATGCGCCATATTGAGAGGAAGAACCCTATTGTTTTTTGCGGAGGTCAAAGGTCATCTGGGGTCACTGGGGGTCAAAGTCTGAAAATCTCGTTAACACGATATCTCAAGATAGGAAGCTTGGTTGGATTTCATATTTGGTATGTTGATGCATTTCAGTCAGGAGATGGTCCCTATTGTTTTTTGAGGAGGTCAAAGGTCATCTGGGGTCACTGGGGGTCAAAGTCTGAAAATCTCGTTAACACGATATCTCAAGATAGGAAGCTTGGTTGGATTTCATATTTGGTATGTTGATGCATTTCAGTCAGGAGATGGTCCCTATTGTTTTTTGAGGAGGTCAAAGGTCATCTGGGGTCACTGGGGGTCAAAGTCTGAAAATCTCGTTAACACGATATCTCAAGATAGGAAGCTTGGTGGGATTTCATATTTGGTATGTTGATGCATTTCAGTCAGGAGATAGTCCCTATTGTTTTTTGCGGAGGTCAAAGGTCATCTGGGGTCACTGTGGGTCAAAGTCTGAAAATCTCGTTAACACGATATCTCAAGATAGGAAGCTTGGTTGGATTTCATATTTGGTATGTTGATGCATTTTAGTCAGGAGATGATCCCTATTGTTTTTTGCAGAGGTCAAAGGTCATCTGGGGTCACTGGGGGTCAAAGTCTGAAAATCTTGTTAACACGATATCTCAAGATAGGAAGCTTGGTTGGATTTCATATGTGGTATGTTGATGCGTTATAGTCAGGAGATGGTCCCTATTGTTTTTTGAGGAGGTCAAAGGTCATCTGGGGTCACTGGGGGTCAAAGTCTGAAAATCTCGTTAACACGATATCTCAAGATAGGAAGCTTGGTTGGATTTCATATTTGGTATGTTGATGCATTTCAGTCAGGAGATGGTCCCTATTGTTTTTTGAGGAGGTCAAAGGTCATCTGGGGTCACTGGGGGTCAAAGTCTGAAAATCTCGTTAACACGATATCTCAAGATAGGAAGCTTGGTGGGATTTCATATTTGGTATGTTGATGCATTTCAGTCAGGAGATAGTCCCTATTGTTTTTTGCGGAGGTCAAAGGTCATCTGGGGTCACTGTGGGTCAAAGTCTGAAAATCTCGTTAACACGATATCTCAAGATAGGAAGCTTGGTTGGATTTCATATTTGGTATGTTGATGCATTTTAGTCAGGAGATGATCCCTATTGTTTTTTGCGGAGGTCAAAGGTCATCTGGGGTCACTGGGGGTCAAAGTCTGAAAATCTCGTTAACACGATATCTCAAGATAGGAAGCTTGGTTGGATTTCATATTTGGTATGTTGATGCATTTCAGTCAGGAGATGGTCCCTATTGTTTTTTGAGGAGGTCAAAGGTCATCTGGGGTCACTGGGGGTCAAAGTCTGAAAATCTCGTTAACACGATATCTCAAGATAGGAATGTCCGACAGTTTTCAAACTTGGTACATAGATGCGCCATATTGAGAGGAAGAACCCTATTGTTTTTGGCAGAGGTCAAAGGTCATCTGGGGTCACAGGGGGTCAAAGTCTGAAAATCTCGTTAACACGATATCTCAAGATAGGAAGCTTGGTTGGATTTCATATTTGGTATGTTGATGCGTTATAGTCAGGAGATGGTCCCTATTGTTTTTTGCGGAGGTCAAAGGTCATCTGGGGTCACTGGGGGTCAAAGTCTGAAAATCTCGTTAACACGATATCTCAAGATAGGAAGCTTGGTTGGATTTCATATTTGGTATGTTGATGCATTTCAGTCAGGAAATGGTCCCTATTGTTTTTTGAGGAGGTCAAAGGTCATCTGGGGTCACTGGGGGTCAAAGTCTGAAAATCTCGTTAACACGATATCTCAAGATAGGAAGCTTGGTTGGATTTCATATTTGGTATGTTGATGCATTTCAGTCAGGAGATGGTCCCTATTGTTTTTTGAGGAGGTCAAAGGTCATCTGGGGTCACTGTGGGTCAAAGTCTGAAAATCTCGTTAACACGATATCTCAAGATAGGAAGCTTGGTGGGATTTCATATTTGGTATGTTGATGCATTTCAGTCAGGAGATAGTCCCTATTGTTTTTTGCGGAGGTCAAAGGTCATCTGGGGTCACTGTGGGTCAAAGTCTGAAAATCTCGTTAACACGATATCTCAAGATAGGAAGCTTGGTTGGATTTCATATTTGGTATGTTGATGCATTTTAGTCAGGAGATGATCCCTATTGTTTTTTGCGGAGGTCAAAGGTCATCTGGGGTCACTGGGGGTCAAAGTCTGAAAATCTTGTTAACACGATATCTCAAGATAGGAAGCTTGGTTGGATTGCATATGTGGTATGTTGATGCGTTATAGTCAGGAGATAGTCCCTATTGTTTTTTGCGGAGGTCAAAGGTCATCTGGGGTCACTGGGGGTCAAAGTCTGAAAATCTCGTTAACACGATATCTCAAGATAGGAAGCTTGGTGGGATTTCATATTTGGTATGTTGATGCATTTCAGTCAGGAGATGGTCCCTATTGTTTTTTGCGGAGGTCAAAGGTCATCTGGGGTCACCGGGGGTCAAAGTCTGAAAATCTCGTTAACACGATATCTCAAGATAGGAAGCTTGGTTGGATTTCATATTTGGTATGTTGATGCATTTCAGTCAGGAGATGGTCCCTATTGTTTTTTGCAGAGGTCAAAGGTCATCTGGGGTCACTGGGGGTCAAAGTCTTAAAATCTCGTTAACACGATATCTCAAGATAGGAAGCTTGGTTGATGCGTTTTAGTCAGGAGATGGTCCCTATTGTTTTTTGCGGAGGTCAAAGGTCATCTGGGGTCACTGGGGGTCAAAGTCTGAAAATCTTGTTACCACAATATCTCAAGATAGGAAGCTTGGTTGGATTTCATATTTGGTATGTTGATGCGTTATAGTCAGGAGATGGTCCCTATTGTTTTTTGCGGAGGTCAAAGGTCATCTGGGGTCACTGGGGGTCAAAGTCTGAAAATCTTGTTAACACAATATCTCAAGATAGGAAGCTTAGGTAGATTTCATATATGGTATGTTGATGGGTTTTAGTCAGGAGATGGTCCCTATTGTTTTTTGCGGAGGTCAAAGATCATCTGGGGTCACCGGGGGTCAAAGTCTGAAAATCTTGTTAACACAATATCTCAAGATAGGAAGCTTAGGTAGATTTCATATATGGTATGTTGATTGGTTTTAGTCAGGAGATGGTCCCTATTGTTTTTTGCGGAGGTCAAAGATCATCTGGGGTCACCGGGGGTCAAAGTCTGAAATTCTTGTTAACACGATATCTCAAGATAGGAAACTTGGATAGATTTCACATTTGGTATGTAGATGTGTTTTAGTCAGGAGATGTGCCCTTTTTCTTTTTTGGTGGAGGTCAAAGGTCATTTCAGGTCACCAGGGGTCAAAGTCTTCAAATCTTGTTAAAGTTATATCTCAAGATGTTGGTTTATCTATCTATGTATGGCTTTTGTGGAGGTCAAAAGGGCATCTGGAATAACAACATTATTTTTTGAACTTGCTAGTATAACATTTGAGTGAGAAGATAGTGGTGCATGATGTCAAATTTGAAAAACAGTACATTTATGTATCATCGAAACCTCAATGCATTTTTGCATTCTGGTTTAAATAGGGTTTTTACTAGGTACTTTGTCACTTTATTAAGGGCTTTAGAAACTTAAAATTAAAGGATGCATCAAACTGTTTGATTATATTCAGTTGGAAAGTAAACGAATCCTCAGCGTATTATTTGGCATCAAAAAAAGTGAAGGGTTATTTTTTAACTGTAATATTTAGTTTCACATGAAGTCTTGTACTTTTTGTATAGGAATGATTCTTCATCAAAATTTCAGAAATATAAAAGGAAGATTTTTTAAAACTTTTTTGTAAGTTGTGACATTTGATTTGAAAGGAGTTCTTTTACTTCAATAGATTTTCTTTTATTCATTTTCTCACAGGTTGGGATGTCATTAAGTCCAACAGATCGATATTTGTCATACCTCCCTCTGGCTCATATGTTTGAAAGATGTTGCCAGGTAAGACACCATCCCTCTATAGACCTAATGTGTATGACATCACAGAACAGACTGGAAGAGGTCGTGCTCTCCTATGGAAGCTTGGTTTTGACTTGTTGAAGTTTTATGTTGCCAACTATTAAACTATTGGTTTCATCTTGCGGTGTCTGCAGCCTTTTCCCCAGTTTTTGGCACTGGATTGTTATCCCAACACCATTGCATGTGTGGGACATTGCACACAGTGGCAGTAGGTTCCATTCTTGAAAGTTTTTGTTTTGACTCAATCTGGTAATCAACTTAACATCCTGGATGAGATTAAGATGTTCTAGCATTAGACCAGACACTTAGTCTTTCATGACAGCAAGCAAGTAATATTGCAACATGTACCAACATTTGCAATGTTGTGAAGCTTTGTTGTTAATTCGTAATGATATCTCTCTCTTTGTTGAGATCTGAAAGTTGTAAAATTAATCCAGACACTCTGGATGGGAGCATGAGCTCTAGCAGGAGATCAAACATTCAATATTCAGTTATGTAGTGTGTTTGGTGGATTTCTATGACCCAGTTTCCAATTAATTGGTTTAAGTCAAGCCTGCCAAGGCCTTTTTCCCAGTTGTGGCCCACTGGCTTTTCTCTATTCCATTGCTTATGCTGATCACGAAGCACAATGTGCAGTAGGTGCTATTTTTCAAGTCTTTGGTATGGCTCCTCCAGGAGTTGAATTCCAGACCCCTCAACTGCAAGTAGGGTGCTCTAACCACAAAACCATCCAGTAAGTCTAGGTTACAGCTTCAGATCACAATTCCAATTCTTATGCCTCCCAAAAGAATCACAAAGTCCAGTTGTGGCTCACTGACATGTTTTCCCTACTCCATTGCCTATACTGAGCACCAAGCACAGTGGCAGTAGGTTCCATAGGTTCAGTCTTTAGTGGAGCCAAACAAGTGTAATTTGTGGCCAATGAATGCAGATGGCCAACCTGGCGATACCAGACTGATGTCTACCATTGATTTGCATGCATATTCAACATCATGTGTACAGTCTATTTATTGGTTTGCCTTCCATTTGGTCTATTGTCTTATTCTTTTGAGATGTCTCATCTCTTCAAAGAACTTTGAGTTGAACTTTAATCAGAATATGTTGTAATAATCCAAACCTAAACCTATACTCAAATTTGTCAAAAAAACTCATACTTATAAATGTGATTAATTGAAACTTCGTGGTGTCTTTAAGTTTCCATGGGCTTTCATAATAACTTCCCTCCCTGAGTTAGATGGAGTTTTACAGCCCAGTTTCTAACCAACTGGTTTAAGTCAGGCCAGCCATGGCCTTTTTTCCTGTTGTGGCTCACTGGCTTGTTTTCCCTCCTCTATTGCTTAAAAAATGTAAGATTGCAAATAGGGCCATGAGCAATCAATGACTAATGGACAATTTATCAAATAATCAATTAGTGAAAGACCACTTTCTATTTATTGTATGACACAAATTATATGCGATGGATTGCTCCACTGCCTTAAATTTTCCTTCAAGTGGTGTAGGTATCTCCTTGTGAAAATCATTTTCAGATTGAAAAATAATGATTAAAAATACAGAAATCCACTCTTCATTTCCTGGTACGCAGCAGACTATCTCTTACATATTTACCTTCAAACCTTGTGCATACAGTGTGATTCATTTGTCACTCATTTGCATATAAGTTGAAACATGTGTGCAGTGTATGACATACAGTAGTCAAGAATCACATGTTAGGATGTGTATTGCAACTGTGCACTATCTTTATCTAATATTCTAAATGAACATAGGTTCATACTGGCGTACATAAAATCACTGGTCTACAACTTGTTTTGCTTCTGCTCTGTGCCATACAGTTTGTGTTCACTACGGCACACAGCCTTATGTGGATACGTGAGGGTTGAGCTCATTTACAGGAAACAAGTAGAGTAGGCTTGGAGATAGTACACTTGTAACTTCCCAGAAACCAAGAAACATCCTGTGTATATTATGGATATTTTTCAGAAAAGTTATGAGAAAAATTAAGTGAGATTTAAACACATCATTGTGATATTTTTGTGTAATGCCATGGTAATGATATATAGGGAATTGTCTGGGCCTAGAGAGAGAGATTTATGTAGACAATCGTTGCAATTAACAGACAGACAGAGCAAAGCCCATTACATTATAGTTTGTATAGGCTTACAGTGCGTGGTCAAGGAGCGAAAGAGCTCCGACTTGCTTACTTCCCGTTTTACCATAAAATGATAGTTGCTAGTTTGATATTGGTAATATTCTGAACATATGTTTCAAAACAAGACTGTTCCATACTATGTCTATGTAACTATAATTGTATTTTAATGTGTACTACATACGTTTGGAATTTGAATTAACCAATTAAATCTGTGGGCATAGTATTTGCATTAGCCTGGCTGCTAATTGTTGCACGAAACGATTGCCCAGTTAAGGGCCATTCCTGTATGGGACACTCTTTTTCAAAAAAAAATAAAAATGTGCAATTCATGGATTAACTCATGGAAAATTGACAGCCCTGGTTACAAATAATTAAATAAAAAGACCAAATGTGAAAGCCTCCCACCCCTTCCAGATCAAATTGTTGCCTCTCAAACAATTTGTAATGCCATTTCTGAAGACAGCAGTAGAGTGGTTTGATATTGAAGGAAGTCAGATTCGATTATGTTCATAACAAGAATGTTTCAATTGTTTATATAAGCAACTTCCTTGTCATATTTGCAGGCCATTATTATCGTGTGTGGTGCAAGAATTGGGTTCTTCCGTGGAGATATACGGAAGGTTGCAGATGATTTGGACATATTAAAACCAACTTTGTTCATTACTGTGCCCAGACTTCTTAACAGAATTTATGACAAGGTGAGACTGTTTATTCTAATAACTGGCTCTATTTAAATTTGGTATTTTCATTTTTTGACCTTTTCACTTATTCAGTGCAAATGTTACAAAAATGATCATTTTACCGTATTTAGGTTTGGGGTAAATCCAGGTCCACTCACTCCAACTTACTACACCTAACACAGAATTGAACGGTTTCATTTATACTAAGTGAGAAAATTCAAAGCTAGCAAGATGAGGGGACAGAATATCACCTAGATGCAATGTAGCTGGAAAGATTTACCTTAGAGGGCCAAACCTCTCACACCAAAATACAATTTTGGTAGGGGGGAACTGAAATACTCAATTGGCTCAGCTCTTTTATAGACAGCTAATTCAAACAATGCAGAGTGCCAAAGCTTATATTACACAGCATGAACGGTACTGAGAGTGTATTGATTATATAAATTGCGTTGTTCTATACTCGTCTTGAAGCAATAACCTGAGATTTTTATTGGTTTTCTTTCAATTTAAATTCTGGGAGTTTTAGTGAGAAGGCATGTAACCTTAATATTTTATTAACATTGAAGGTCTCATTTATGACTACTTGGCCAATTTTAATGGCAAGTGCAATTCATTTTTTATGAATGATTCCAAGAAGTACTTAACCAAGACTTTTATGTACATATCAGAGTAACAAATAATTTGAAGGAAAACTGAAATTTTAATTTAGAGAAACAGAAACCTATCAAATAAGAGTAGTAACAAAAGGATGTAGGATTTGTGTTAGTAGTGGTGCTTAAACGTACTGTGTGCAGACTGAAACAGAACCCCCCACCTTCCATGACTAGCTTTTCACCATTATAAATTGAGCATTGTAGCTCCTCTTTGTCCCCACATCACTGTTACTTCATCTCATGTCCCTCTTTTGCAAATACCCTGAGCCCAGAAATTTGCATCTTCCTCAAATATATCATGCACATTGAACTGTAAAAGTGTATACTGGCAGCACCTGTTGCTATGTAAAGGCTTAGTGTAAACTGAGACATCTGTGTGTGGCTAGTTACATAATAGGCAAAGTGAAAGGCAGCCCAGAATTGCAAACAGCGGGATTTTGGAAGCAACCCTACTCTAATGGGTAATATCTAGGCATGCCCCATATCTGCACACGAGTTAACTCTCACACTTTCCTGGAAATGCTCTTCTGCAAACTAATCTAGAAGTTAAATACTACTTATCTCAACATGGTACTTTGTGCTTGAATTACAGATTATGGGAGAAGTGGAAAAAACCAAAGGTCTCAAGAAAACCATCTTTAACTATGCATATCGTAAGAAGAGTAATGAAGTAGCTAAAGGTGTTGTGAGGAAAAACACTCTTTGGGATAAATTAGTCTTTCAAAAGATGCAGGTGGGTCTGTTAAAGTGTTTTAGGTTACTGTTTAGTTGATAACGTTGAATATGTATAATTTCAGTAGAAATAAGCTGTTTAATATTGGTAACACATGCCCTCAAAAAGATAGATATATGAGATTTACTAACACCCCAACACAAGTGTGCTGTACCGTATCAATTAGATTGAAAGGTAAAATTTAAATACTGTCCAAATATGGCTCAAGTTAAGTTTGAAATACAGTGGCAATATAGTGCAAGCCCTCCCATTTAGTTGTCTTGTATGACTGGCTTACAACCCCCACTCACGGGGGGGGGGGGGGATGGGGGCATTGTTAGGAGAGATTGGTAAAGAAGGATGGGGGAAGTAAATATTTATTCTTCTTTTCCATTTAAATACTCACTACTTTATCTGCATTGGTTGAGATTCAATATAATTATGGAAGAAATCAATTTTTTTTATAACAGATTCTGAGTTCAGAAATTTGTTTTATATGATTTTATGTCAAACCATGGCATTACAAATTGAAGGAATTTATGTATGCTTATTATTTGTCCTAGTTCATTATTCTGTTGTTCTTTATTCTTATTCTTTGTTTTGTGTGTATTTTTGCAATTACTGGTGTCGTTGTCTGAAAAAGAAAATACTCTTGGTAGCATTAAGGCTGGATGTTGTTATTTTGCATAGCAAACTTGGAGGTTCAGTTAGAGACTTGATTTCCCAGTCAAATGATGTTTGATGTTTTTTTTGCCCAAATCTAGGCTAGACTAGGAGGAGAGGTAAAATTGATGCTTGTTTCAAGTGCCCCCATGTCAAAGGATGTGCTTGCTTTTATCAGAGTCTGCTTTGGTTGTTGGGTAAGTCCTTATATCTTGACAATATTTTATAATCTGTAGAAAGTCACACTGCAGCAATTTCATATAGCATTATGGTCTAGTTTTTGTGAGTTTTAGTAAAACCTTTTCCGTCTTTGGTCAGAAAGAATAAAAAAATTTGCCAACCTGAATATAGAATCTGTTTTAGGGGTAAGTAAGTCAAGTTTACACTAATTATTTCATGGCATAACATCAACAACAGTGTTTACAGTATGTGGATATAAATATTGAATTGGTTTTGAACAAATATTCATCTGTTGAGCCACAGGAATCATTTAATAAAAGCAGAACAGTTTATCATGAGTTAGTTAGTTACCCAGAAGTTGAGCTGGCCAGAGCCTTTTTGCCAGTTGTGGCTCACTGGCTTGTTTTTCCTACTCCATTTCTTATGCCAAGCATCAGGCCCAAAGACAGTAGGCTTTACAGTTTATCATGAGACAAGTAAAGACCAGTTAGCAGTCTCAAACCAAATATGAGCACAGAAAACTTGATGTTACTTAATGCTGACACCTACAGTTATACACTTAACAATTAATCCAACTCTCAGATTTTTTTATAATCAGCATGAAATATGATAAAACACTGTAAGTTTCAGAGTGGCTATAAACTGCAAATTATGGAGCAAAATCCCAACCTTCCATCCATAGATTGGAAAGTGAAGTATTTAGTGGTGGGTGATTTGAGTGGTCCATACGATGGAAGGGAACTTATTTGAATATTATCTCTACATGTACTTAAGATGTTGTTTAAAGAAGACACTTTTGTATCCCGCATTTTTCAGGTCATTGAAGGATATGGACAGACAGAGAGTACTGCTGCTATTACATGTACCATTGCTGGTGACAATACAGTGGGACATGTAGGTCCACCCACCCCAAGCTTCATGGTGAAGCTAGTTGATGTACCAGAAAAAGATTACCAGGCAGCGGATGGAAAGGGGGAGGTTTGTCTTTCTCAATTTATACTAAGTTAAAGTTAGGCAATCATGTGGAGGATGTTTTGTCAAAATTAAAGGCAGTCAATTCTCACCCCAAACTTCAATATTTGTAGTCTACAGAAATTATCAATTGGCACATCCCTTTGATTGACAGCAATTTAAGAAATGCAGAGCACTGTAGCTCATATTACACTTCATGTACTGTGCTGAGAGTGTTCTAATTATACATTGGATCTTGTATACTCACCCTGAAGCAATAAACCCTAGTTTGTGTCTGGTTGAGGATGTATTTTAGACATTTGCAAGAGGAGCTTAAGTAAGTCGAAAAGGAAAATTAAAACTTCTGGGGTGAGAGGATTTGACCCATAAGGGGTGAGGCATGTTGCGCATTCTATCACTAATTTAGTCAACATGTTGATATCTCCTTTTAGGTTTGTTGCAAGGGTCCATGTGTCTTCCAGGGATATCTGAAGCGACCTGATTTAACAGAGGAGGCTATCGACAAGGATGGATGGCTACATACTGGAGATATCGGACAATGGCTTCCTGTGAGTATCACACCTTGACTTAAAATGATAAAACTGGTCTAGAACATTTAATCTCTCTGATACAGAATATGCATAGTGACTTAAAGTGTATCTCAAGTCTTAAGTTTCAAAAAATTATTATAATACAAAGCATGATAAATATGATAAATAAATTCAAACAGTTCAACTTGCAGCATCATAGGACATTTCTGAGCTGAGATGTAAAATTTTGAAGTTTATTCACACAAATTAAAATGGTACATTGTACATTAATATGTGATGTCATTGTTGTATTATTCACATTGCAGTCTTTGTATTTCTTTGTTTTTCTGAAAGCTACCACACTTGGCCACACCTTGTTCCAAGGTGTGATAGCACTTTTAGTCTTTTGGGGTGATGTAATTGATTAAGCCCTCTCTGTGAAATATGCTGTGGAAGCAAAAAGGAAGTGTTCAATATCTTAAAAACATTTTTAATTTCAAAAGAAAACAAAGCAGATAAGGTGAGTTGTACCACAAGAAAGTCACAAATTATTGTGCAATATACTTTCTTGTTCTAAGTGAATAAATTTCAACATTTAATATCTCAACATTGGAAAGAGCTATGACAATGGAAGTTGGATGAATAAGATTCATATTGTAACCTCTAAAATATGTGTATTTTTAAAATTCTAGACTTACAGCTCAGTTTAAATTTGAGACACTTTTTTACTTCCCTCTGTAGGAAGGAACTCTGAAAATCATTGACCGCAAAAAGAATATTTTCAAACTTGCCCAAGGAGAATATCTGGCACCAGAGAAGATAGAACTGGCCTATTTAACCAGCCCTCTCATTGCACAAATGTTTGTATATGGAAACAGTCTAAAGGTATACTTTCCTATGCACTGCCTGCCAGCATATCATTTTATTTTCTTCTAGATATAAGTGCGCCGGCAGTTGTAAGTTTTTGCTTGGATAATATTTACGGTACTGTTGCTGCTTGTATGGAAAAATCTGTTTTCACTTTCATAAGATGGCTTCAGAATTATTACCTCAGTCAGTATTGAATTAATTTAATGCTCTTATTATTTATCGTTAACTCAACCAGTACACACCAAAGAGTTTTATTTAAATTTTAATCATATGCGGCAGAGGGTAAAGGAAGGGTTGGGAATGGACGGAGCAAGTGAGAAAGGTATTTTGTAATCGAATGTAATCTTTGGTGTAAATAAGGTTTTTTTTACTAGGGAGTGACCTTGATTGTTAAGCCCATAAATGTTTTCAGTTCACTTCCATCCACAATTACTTTTTTTCCTACATTGCTTTTTCTGCTGTACAGGCTCATTGTGTGGCTATTGTTGTACCAGATGAACAGGAACTGAAAAAGTTGGCTGCTTCTCATGGCCTGGAGGAAGATTTTGAAAAACTTTGTCAGTCAAAGGTGAGTGGTATTTAAGTTCCCCACAGTTTGAACTTATGAGTAAATTCCTAATGAAACAACTGACTGAGGAAATGCATGTGAGAGAAGTTATGGCTGAGCTACTGCATCCTTGATGCTTTTGTATAGATGTAATATACTTACTTCATTGTAAGCCATGGAATTTTTCAGTGGGATTCTTTTCAAATGCTGAGAAAGCCTCTTGGCTACTTATCAGATTTAGTACCCATCAAATGATGCACATGGCAGGTACTTTGGAAGAAGTCCAATTCCATAGAGAGTGAGTATTGTGTATGAGCATTTACCCATGAAACTGCTCAGGAAATGTCCAGTGAGTAGTACAGTAGAGTGAAATTACTTAAGCGTTTTCATTCCATGTGAGAGAGCCCAATGTGTGCCCAAATTTGAAGTAATTTATAAAGAATGCTGCTGTGAACTTGTCCTACTTTAAGTGGATGCCAAAACCTAGGCAAAAAGTATTACATACGTAATGAAACAGTAGTTTGGTCCTACTTTCATTACTTGTTTGGTTTGATTATCTGTGACATCTCCATGCCAAATGACAACTGGAAAATTTGGAATAGTATCTTTGATCCTTTTGTTTGTAAAATTTTAGAAGTTTTCTAAAAGGAGTATGTTTTTATTTATTTATTGTTTGATATTTTATCTGCAGGGGAGGTGAAGGTTTTAAGGGATTGTAAAAAAAAAGCATCTTAAAAATAGGGTACTTTTGGAGGAAGTATACGTTGGGCTTTTGGCATTTTCAGTCCAAGTGTCAGAGTCCAATGTGTGCCAAATTTGGAAGTAATTTATAAAGAATCTTGCTGTGAACTTGTCTTACATTGAGTGGATGCCAAAATGTAGTCAAAGAAGGTTTATGTTGGATCGGATTTTACACCTTGACCTATAACCTCCTGTTTTTACAATTGTGGGGTACTGAATTGTTTCCCTACTCCATTTCTTATGTGGAGTGTCATTTTACCTATGTACTTTGTTAGTTAGAGTTTTGCGGCCCAGTTTCCAACCTATTGGTTCAAGTCCAGCCTGCCATGGCCTTTTTTTCCAGTTGTGGCCCACTGGCTTGTTTTCCCCACTCCACTGCTTATGCCAAGTACCATGCACAAAGGCAGTATGTTCCATTTTGAAAGTCTTTGATATGACTCGACCGGGGAATAGAAACCGAGCTTTCCTGGAGCTTTCTGCGTGAGAGGCAGATGCTCTGACCGTTAGACCAAACATGGGGTCTATTTACCTATATATTGATGTATTTAAGAAGGGAGTGCAGCTGCACTCTTCCATAAAGTTGAGATAAAGTCACTATGACTGTCGGGATTTCTCAATTTTAACTGTGTACTTCAAACATTTCAGAGCTAAGACAAGTTCCTCTTTTGTAAAGTATATGCTAGTAATTTTGGTTATAAGTGATTGCATGCCATTGGATTTCAAAAATCACAGGGACCCATTTGTGGGTTTCGTCATTTTTCACCATGGTAACCCATGGGAACCCACTTTTGTGTTCTGTTACAAAATGCAAGGGTGATAACTGATTGGTGGTAACCAGTTTTGGGGTTCCGTGATTTAATCATCACGGTACCACCATGCAGAGAGCGCGGCTGTCACCCATCTTTACTGTTTCACGCGGAGCTCAAAACTGCGAGTAGCTACCCGAAAATTCGGCCACAACAATGAGAGAGACAATAGTATAAGGTCACAGGGTCAATAGCCTACGGAAGCTGATGTAGCGTGCTACGTCCACTTTTCCGCCCACTCCCGCAGCGCGCAAATATGCCCTGATCGGAGCACAACGATAAAGAGTTAAAAGGGATCAGTAAGTTGATATAACATAATGAGAGTGTTGGAGGGTCACTGCCAACATGACAATGCTTATAGTTAGCCTAATGAGTCAAGTTTCATATCCAGTAGTTAGTAGTAGGGAAAAAAAACGATATTTTTGAATTGTGTGGTGTCCTGCATTGTAACCATTTTGTGACTCAATGGGTCACTTTGAACATGGAACCTACTGCCATTGTGATTGGTGCTCAGCATAAGCAATATAGTAGGGAAAACAAGCCAGAGAGCCACAACTGGAATAAAGGTTGGGTCAGCTGGACTCACACATTGGTTAGAAACTGGGCTGTAAAACTCCATCTGACTAAACTATTACATTGATGATTGTTCTGTTTTATTCCGTGCGGAAGCAATACGTACTTCCTGAATTTGGTGCATTCATTGAAATTGAAGGTAAAAAGAAAGTGCATTATTAACTAACGCTTTTATTTTGTTTCCTGCAGGATGTGAAAGAGAAAGTTATGGAGGAACTTAAAAAAGTAGCCAATGAATGTAAACTCAATGGTTATGAAAAGGTAGGAAATGGATAATTGCAACTTTTTTGTGCTCATTTTTCCCATAATGTTGTTTTCTTCAGATATAGTTCAGGAAATTGGACTCTCTTTTTGTAAATATTAATTCATGCATTGGGCTGGTTGGTTAGTTAGATGAGATTAAAAGACACACTAACACAAATTTGTTATTTAGTTTCAACCAGTGTTTACACTAGGGCTAAAAGTATGTGCGGGACTTTTACCTCTTCCCCAGGTTTTTTGGACAGACTTTAGGTGGTATGTAGGAAAAAGTGTGATAATTTCCCGCGAGCAAATATTTTCTTAGTGGAACTTGCAAACTAAAAGCTGGAATCTGGCAATCACACACCGCAGCATAAACAGTAGTGTCAACTAGATAAAAAGATAAAATTTATTTTACGGTTTTCAAGAATGGTTCAAAATTAAAGTTTAGTTCAAAATGCAGTTCAAATATGATACAACCTAGTCCTTCTGTTTAATCTCCTCATACAACAGGGGGGAAATATCATGTGGGTATTCTGCAACCCCCAGTCCACATGGGGATTCATGAAATGGGAGCTGACTTTTTTGATGAAAAGGTTGAAATAGAGAAGGGGAGAAATTTCACATCTAATGCCTATCACAAATAGAGGCAAAATTCCCTAAAAAAGACAGAACTTTTTGCACATTTCCCATGCATGCATGCACCTTCACATATCCAACACCATTAGGCTATGTGTGAGATATATCATCTCCTGTGGTTCTCACAAACGTGGTGTCATGACATAGCCCCTCTTCAATGCCCCTCTGTGGTAGTGCCTTCCTGTACCAGAATTTGTAGCTAAGGGCTTGGTGAAACCTGTCCCACATTACAAGAGTTCAAGGCAAGACTCTAATGCAGTGTTCTTGATCATGTGGCTGGTAAAGAAACTGCCATTGTCATAAGCTGCCTATTTATTGATCAGATTTTATGAAATAATATGGAGTAAATATAATTATACTTTCATTGTCAGGTACTGTGGAAAAAGTGGATTTTTTAGCCAAATCTTTTATTAAAACAGGGATCCCACTGATACAGACTAGGATATTGCAAAATTGCATAATCTTACGGAAGCATTATTGTTAGGACTAAACCTAACAGATAACTTGCTACCTGACACTTTCAGTGTGTTTAGCAGGGACCAAAAACAAGGTGACTGTTCTGGACCTGATATTGGTAGATCTGGACAAATACCATTAACAGGAATATGGAGGCACCCCAAATTGCTTAAGAAAATCACCAAATATTTTCAATCTCCTTATTTTTGCCATTAACTAGTATCTCTTAAGATGTTTTTGAAAAAAAATGTTTTACAAACAAAGCTTTAAGCAATTTGTAATTTCTAACTGAAGTTACGAAAAGATACCAAATATATTATCACACAGTTGAAGGGAGTCACTCTGAAAATGATGAGGTAAATTAATTCGGATATGGGGTTAGGGGAGGACTGCATTTTTTCATAAATGATTACAGTCTCTGCTGTATTGTGCCTTTTTTGGAATATCAGAATATAATCACTTTATCTTCTGTTACTTTATATAATCTTTATTTTTTTGAAAAACCTAAATGTTAAGATTTATTGCCCTATAGACGAATCCGGACAGCGAGTGATGATCTGATTTCAGTCGGCCATAGCTGGGGTCCATCACCTCTTAATCTGTCATTTACCTTGCTAACTGTATCATGAATGGTTTTACACTGAATTGTATCTTGATTCCCTTAATTTCACTGAATATAAGGGTTTGAAATTCATGTAGACAGTAAATGAAGACGATTTAAGGCTGATGGACCCCAGTAATGGCTGCCTACAGTCACTAAAAACAAGCGCTGATCGGATTCGTCTATAGGTATGGATTAAATATTTATTTGTTTCATAGGCAAAAAATGTTCTGCTTCACCCTGAGCCATTCAGCATCGAAAATGGACTGCTTACCCCAACCTTTAAAAACAAGAGGGCATCCTTTGAGAAGAAATTTGCAGAGGAATTAGAAGCATTATATGCAGAAAGTTAGCAGCATTCGCTGAAACTGAAGTTTTAACATGAGCGCTGTTTGTTTGCACGAAGATGGTGGTTTGTCTTTCCTCCTAATTGATGGAAGTGTTTGTGTATATCCATCCAAGGTCATCAAAGGTTGGCAAGGGTTCGAGGCAGAAGGGTGCATGCCTTGGAACTTAAGGTCATATGGTAGTGGAACTGTTTATTTGTTGGTGAAGGCAAACTAATGATGGAGAAGTGATACATGAATGTAAAAAATGTTGCTTAAAGGTTGGTTCTGTGTACAAATGTTTGTAGATGTATGGAAAATGGTTTTGAGGTGGACTGAATCCATCACCATGTGATCCTTGCAAATGTGGATGAAAGTGGATGGCTTTAGAGGAGTCGCTAGTAATGATCCCATGAATTAGGGATTGTTCTAAAGGTGACACTGCTTAGCCTCCATCATTATGATGACTTACTGTTTAATATCTAGCTCGTCATAAGTGATTCACCAAAAAAAAGGGTGATCCACTAAAACTGACACTGACTTCAAGTGTCAAAGATGCACCATAACTATAGAACCAACACAGGTGGACTTCTTTGATCGCACTCAGTGGGCAAAATACGTCATGGACCAATTAAAACAGACCAATTTTTAGACCAACTGTGTTAAAAAGGTGGAAAAAAGATCTGTGCAATATCCATCTCATGATAAGGTGCTTATAAACACATTTCCATTGAAGGGCTGTATATGGTGTTGTAGTTAAATGCAACATGCTGACTTAACCCAGCTTTAACCAGAACCATTCTTTGATGACAAATTTTTAGAGAGGTACATGAAAAAAGGAAAAAATATTCTGATCTCAAATCAAAACACAGCTTAATGGTTGGTTTCTCAATGTCGTTATGATTTGCTGTGATGGTTAATATTTAAGGCATAAGTCGTGAACAACCAGTGTTAACTTTGTAGTAGATGGCAAAAATTGGTAGATTTATGTACAATATTTCATTGTTTATGGGTGGGGATGGGGGTCAGGAAAGGAAGGTGATGGATGTCTAAAAAATATTCATCTATGTTGCCTCTCTCTTACCTTGTATTTATCTATTTAAAGTATCCACACTTACCTGCAACTAATCCTGGGGAACCATGTCATAGCATACTGCAGATAGGGCATCCCTCAACCTCCATTCGAGGTATGCAGGCATCCTGGAAATCTTGCTTTTAATGGTAAGTAGGGTGTTTTTTATACCCACACAACTGAATCAATATATAAACAGTAGTTGACACTGCTTTCATAAGAGTTTTGATCAGATTTTCTAAGACATTTCCACGCCAAATGACGGCTGGAGAATAAAGAATAGTATTTTTGAACCCTTTTTTTTGAAAAATGTTGACAGTTTCCCAAAACAAGCATGTTGGTATTTATTTATTGTTTAATAATTTATCAGCAGTGAAAGTTAGGTTGAGGGTTTGTGAAAAAAAAAAGCATCTTAATAATACAGCGTCCTTTTGGAGGAAGAGTCTGTTAGGTTTAACTTTGGCATTTTCAGACCATGTGTCAGAGTCCGATATGTGCCAAAATTTGAAATGACTTATAAATAAAGAATTTTGCCGTGAACTTGTCTTATTTAAAGCAGATGCCAAAATGTAGCCGAAGAAGGTTTATATGTAGAAGTGATTCTAAACCGTCCTAATAGATGTCAAATTCATAGGCGATGTAAATTGGACAATAGAAAATAGAGCTACCTCATATGAGATTACTAGAAGGCCATGTTTGAGTTGATATCTGCATCATAATAAAGGTGGTGGAGGATACAAAAACATGACAATTCTTATAATTTACATAAATAAGTCAATTTCACATACATTAGTTTCCTAAAAAGTGGAAATTTTGAATGGTTTGGACCCAAGCTTGTTATGATTGTGTATAATTTGAAAAAGTCTATTTACCAAATCTTTGAAAACCCAGTTGAATTGATAAAGTTTTGTCTAAATTTTTGTGTAAACAGTATGTGACGGAAACTACAGTTTTGGAAAAAGATGGAAATTTTATGAACCAACTTCTTGTACTGCTTTAGAAGGACAAAGCAAAGGACTGCAGTGTAATGAAGGAAAAGTAAAACATTCTTTTGAGTACCAACAGAAAAAACTGCAATCACAAATGGCTAGTACCAATTAAATAAACAGGCTTATAAGATTCCATTGAGTAAATGCTGAAGGGAATTAGCACATTCTTTTACAACTGGTGACACTGAACAGGATGATGTATCACATTCAAGGTAGAACCTACCATGACTATACATATTATGGTCATTGCCCTATTCACTAAAACATATGAAGTTTGGATGGTCTGTGCCAGACTGGGATTCCTCACAGCTTCAAAATTTATCTATGACTACTATTCTTGCCAGGAAAGATCTTTGTCATTACATGTAGTTTTTTTGAATGGTCTTTCTGCAAATAAAGGTTGAAAGAAGGTGAAATTTGGAGTTAAGAGTTGACTGTGGTACTAGGTCATTTACAAGTTAAGAGGGTCTGTACAGACACATGAGAGGGGAATTGTGTGGAGAAGAAAATTGTACATTTGAAAAGATTTTGTCACTTCACTGAGGTAGATAATGACTTGTAAAATATGAAAACAAGAAAATTGACAAACTGAGGAAATTCTGAAATTTTACTCAGGAAAGTAGATTTCAAAATGTGGAAGTGTTTCAACAAGTTGCCAAATGAAGCCATGGTATGGAGTTTTGTTGAAATCAGGAAGATCAAAGTCATTCTTTTAGGAATCAGTAAAAATGACAGAAAAAATTCTTTGTTAGTACCAAAACCCAGAAAATTCCATTGCTTTAAGTTTGAAAGGATTTGTAATTAAAAAAATACAACTTTGAATGAGTTCAGGTGACCATGATGCAACATCCCATGAAATACCTCCCAAAGCAATGTGCAGTGGGGAATACTGAACAATATTTCAAAGGATTCATTTATATGAACAGCCTGTTTGTTGATTGCTTGATCCATGTTTTGTTTCACCATAAGAGATCGAGTGTGAAAGCAAATCCCTTGATCTCAAGGGTAAGATCATCTTCCCCTCCAGATCCTGTCATGTGCCAAGTGGTCTCAAAAGCACACTAAGACATGCAAACAAATGGAAAACCATAATGGGACTCAGTAAAAATGAAAGGAATTTTTGGGAGTACGAATTCATTGACATCAAAATTTGCAGACAAAATTTCTACTATAGCAGGTAAAAACTGCAACTCAATAGTGTACAGCACTCAGAGGATGCTGAGTTTTAAAGTAATGCAATTTTGTTGGAAATTAGTGCATTGTAGGAAATATGTGATGTCATCAGGGTGCATCATTTGAAATTGCATTCAATTTATATGTGATTGTTATGCGGCTGCAAGGAATGGCAACATTGTTTTCTATGCCCAAAATATGTTGTAGGTTAATGCTAGATCTACAGGACATGACATTCCAACAGTTTGGAATTCGTGGACAAGCAGAAGAACAATAGGAATCTGAGACATCATTGGACACATATTGCAACTTTCTGTGGCTTTGTTGAGGTGGAGGTTATTTTTCAACAAAAATAACCAATTTTTAAATTAAGAAACATTTTGTGGCAACAGGATTTAGAGGACATGATCTGAAATATTTTTCTCATTCTTACAATAAATAAGTAAAGCCACTAGAATATGCCTTTAAAGGTTATGCTTCAATACCAAAGGGGGGGGGGCAATGTGGAGAAGAAGAGCTCAAATCAATCATAATATTTCATCAATATAATTTTGTGATACAGTTATATAATTATTAGTGTGTTAAAATTTAAAAGTTCAGTCCAGTTTTTGTCTAAAATACTATAAAAACTTTCTTTTGGAAAAGTGCGAAATTTTTTTTCCTGACCGTTTATCTTGCATTTTCTCCAAGATATAAATCATATTGAAATCCTAAATTATTGCATGAAAGGTACTTACACTCAAAATAATCTATTGTGTGACCAGAAGGTAATAACTATTAAAACTAAACTAATCACTTGCCTATTTAAGAAACTTTCCAAGAAGTTTTTTCTATTTTGACTCTGTGGATCTCCATTTACCTTGTTAAAAATATGATTTGTCGTGCAAAAATGGAAACTTGAAACATATATTTGATTTATGTTAAAAGTTTTTTCAGAAGTTATTTATATGTTAATGTAAACTGTGGTGATATTGATTTCATTTGTATAGTGATTGTTCTGTGTAAGGTTGGGAGGATCTCACACTTTACCTCTCAGTGAATACTATTTTATGAAATGAAGACCAAACTTTGAAGCAGGTGCTTTCTGGTTTAGTCTTTCGATTTCTGTTGTTGATTTACGGTAGCTACAATAGACGAGGAAGCTCTTGGAAACCAGACAGAAAGCAATAATTGGTTCTTTCTTTGATTTGCTCAACCTAATACAGAGGGTGCTGTATATACACCCTCTCCAATGTATAAGTGATATAAATGTCATTCTTCTGCTTGTTCCTATTCTTTATTCAGATGAATATACGGGATGGAATTGCGAGGAGCTTGGCATGCACCCTGTGAAAAAAATTTGGCTATGAGAAATAAGCATGTATATCATGTTTATAACAACTCGATGCTACCATGTGGTTTGCATTCAAATGCATTTTTGTGGGCATATGCACACTTCACTATACATGACATGCATAACTGCTCTAGGCTCCAGGCTCCAGGCTCCAGGCTCCTCTGTAATAGTTCATTCACATTAGAAGTCCATCTTCGATTTAAAGTTTAGTTATTTTATTTATTTTATCCTTGCCTTTTTGTGTTACTGTCCTTCATGGCATTGGGTTAGAATATCTGCACATGCAATGATAAGCTGGACAATTTTCATATTATGTAATACCATTTTACTTCCAGGAAGTGATGTGCTGGACCCCCTTCTGTCAACAAGCTACCTGGTGAAGGTCTTAAATTTTCAGCCTTCCCTGGTTTTTGTTAAGTTAATTAACATATTTTTAGACCTTACTGTGGTGATATCCTGCAGACAAGCAATGAAGCACATCGCTGCACTTGAAGTAGACTTGACACAATTATCTGCCTGCTTCATATTAACTAGCTTTGTCCATTTGTTGGTTAGTTAGTTAGTTAGATAAATTTTTACAGCCCAGGTGTAACTTGCAATGAATGATACATGTTTTTTCTCCAGAGGGAACACTTCTTGCTCTGTGATATCATATGCCAAAGGTTTACACTGCAACCATCTTTTTGATTGTTTCCATGGTTACACATCATATTTGTATGAAAAATACTTTTTCACTTACTTAAAATATTGTCTTAAAACTGAGATTTTCAGCTGTTGTTAATGTTATTATGGTTACTGTAATGATGTGTTATTTTATCTGTTATTCTCCTGTAAAAGTTCTTTTGTCTTTTAATTCAACATTATTCAACATTCAACATTAAATGAATCCGTGGTACATAATCTTCAAGTTTTGGTGACATGAAATTGACATAGCTGAATATTTGATTGAAAAATCTTTAAAACCTATTTCATCCCATTATCGTTGCTTTCAAAACTCATTATGAATTGCCCTGTCTATGTGCACAACTGAGTTGTTAGAACAAACGGGGCTTTGGAATATAGTCAATTTGCTGGGAAGTTATAGGGGTTTCAATTTCAAATCACAGGACTGTATACCAACACCAGCAGAGTTAACTATAAGTCCATCTCATAACAAAATGCAAGAAATTTGCAAAATGAATATGTTTCCAAGTTTCCCCTTTAGGTGATAGTCTGCACAACCTACACCCCCTTATGTGATAGGAAATTGTTTTAAGAAATCTGAAATTTGTTGTGACAGCACAATATTCACTGTGAAATAACAAAATAAAATGTGGAAGAGGTGCAATATTTTTTGTTGGGGGAGAGGACTTCATCCAGCTTTGTAGCAACAGGTCAGTATTGTAGTCTCGTCCATAGACCTATTTCCAAATAGCAGTTACAAAGGATTGTGGGATAGAGTTTTGGTGTTTGTCATTTTTGTTAAAGGCATTTTACTATGGTGAAAATTGACGTACACCCAAAACTCTATCCCACAATTCATTGTAATTGCTATTTGGAAATAGGTGCATGCTCAATGTTATTTGGTTGTGTATTGATTTTTGTTTTTGGAATTTCCTTTTTTTTTTAAACAAAACTTAATTATTCGTCAGTTTTAAGTTCTTTTGTATGAGTTACAATGGTCACCATTGTGTTAGTCAAAAAGTCTTTTGCATTTTAAGCAGTGGTACAAAAGGTTTTGATAATTTGTATTTATTTCAAAGTTTACTCCATTTTGGGGTCAAGTGGGTATAAACTGCATGCTTCAGTAATTTGTGTAGTTGTTTTTGGTAAGTAAAGAAGACATTTCCTTTGATATTATTGGACAGAACAAAGTGAAAACAAAATAGAAGGGTTTTTTGTATGATCAACATATTAATTTTACAAACATTATCTTGTAACAAAATTTTATGGTCAGTTCATATAATTTGCATGCAAAGTCTGACATGGATAATGTTAGCGGAAACATCATTTAGAAACTGAGCTGTATAAGTCCATCTTACTAAAAAATGTGACTGCATCATTTAGAGGGATAACATTGTCAAAGCATGAATTATGAGGTGCAGTCAAAAAACTTCATTAATAATTTTTAGGCTGTACCCCATACATCCTTTGGAGGGAGAACATTGCTGCAGCATGAATTTTGAAGAATGATTTATCAAAACAGAGTCCATTTTTTTTTTTTTTTTTTTGCATGGTAGATCTTGTATGTTTCTACCTTCATTGAAGGTCAGTTGAGAGCCAACTTTGTGTTACAATACCATTGTAAATTAAACAAAAGGAATTAAAAGAATGAATGTTGTTATAGTGATGAAGGGGCTCCTAGAGTGGTGCAGTGGTGCAGTGGTTTGTAATTAGATGCAGCAGTATGTTTCATCTAGTATAAATAGGTCTAGATCCCTTGGGTAGGTGACCTCAACTGGGATTGCAAAGCATATATCATTGGTTGTGAACTATGATAGTTCCAAAATGTTACCTACGCATGTATTGAACACTGTATATGAGGCAAATGCAATGACTGAATAGGAAGAGTAAGCCTGGAGATGAATTTCTTTTTTTTTTTGGGGAGGGGGGGGCTGATCGAGGTCACAATGTAATGCTGTTACCTGAAATGGGATCTTCCTGAGAAAACGTTGGGAATCACTGATTAAGATCCTGTTCAAGGATTTTTCTCTTGCAACTGGTTTGAGTTGTCCTGACAATTGTCTTTTACTTGCTGTATCAAAGCACCTCTAGTTTGATAGTGAAACTACATTTGTATGGGTGTCTTTTGCCATGTGTGTTTTAAAAACGAAAGCTGTGACCCCAAAACCCCACAGCATCTGACCCATCGTTTTGTTTCAGAGAATATGTTTGGATGACTAACTATCATCTATGATATTTTCACTCATTTAAAGAAAGAAATACTCTTTAAATATGACAGAACAAGTGTGACAGTAAAATCAACACTTTACATCTTATTGGCACTGTTAAATAAAAATGGAAATTGGCTTACGATAGTGCTAATCCCTAACCTAAACCCAAACTCTAACAAAGAACACAGTCGATATAATACAACAGCAAAAGCCAATCAGGAAAATCTGTTAAACAGTGCACATTGGCTTCTTTGCATGCGGTAAACTTTAATTCTTACCTGAAGCATCAATCGATTTTTTTTTAAGCAATTTTCTGTCTGTCGAGTCAATTTCCCCCAAATTAGATGCAAACTTGCCAAAATTGGGAATAACAAAATTTCAATACTTCATTATAGTTCAACTGCAAGGGCTTATAATGAAAAATAATACTCTTAGATGATTAATATTGCCCTTAATCCATCTTCATAGGTAACTTTAATTAATATTACCAAAACAAAGTAAAAGTGTTTATTATGGTTGGAACTTGTTTGTAAAATATTCGCATAAATTGCAAATTTATTTCCTTTTATTTTTGAATTAAAATACATGGTTTGGGTTTTCCTAAAATAAATGGTTTTTTGTTTTGTTTGGAATAGACAATGTGTTGCAGTGTAGTGTTGTTTTGTTAGTCTTGTTTTTCTTTTCAGGAAGTTTTCAACTCCCAAAAATTGTTCATTCATAAGCAGTCTGACTTGATCTTAAAGCTGTGCAAAATGTTGCTCCTAAAGTGCATCCGAAGACACCTAAATTTGTGATGTTTTAGATGTTTACTTTTGGCGTTTTCTTCTCCTCTCAGGGTTTGTGGTTGCTTCTTTTGTCGTTTTGACCCGATGGTCGCATATAAAGGGTCGAGGTTTGTTTTCCAACTGAAATGGATATATTTTAAAAGTATTCTATCACAAATTGTTCAGTACAAGTTTTTCAAATCTTTCTACCATGGCGCTCTGCGTGCTTCAGGCCTTTTATCTATGCTGTCCTTATTCACATTATCCCCCTTTGACAAATCTAGAAAAGTAAAAGTTAAAAACATTTTACGAATCTCCAGGTAGGAGACAGACTTCACGGTCAGATATGGTTAGAGCATCCAACTTGCAGCCGGGAGGTCTGGAGTTTGACTCCTGGCTGGGTCATACCAAAGTCTTTAAAAATGGAACCTTCTGCCATTGTACTTAGTGCTCAGCGTAAGCAATGGAATAGGGACAACAAGCCAGTGAGCTACGACTTTAATAAAGGCCGTGGCCATCCCGACTGAAACCAGCGGATAGAAACAGCCGTTAAAGTCCATCAAACCTAACCTAGACGTGCCTTCAAAATGGCAGATAGGTTTCGTTTGAAAACATATAACCGTCTGTATGTATAGCTTGAATGCAAGTTTGGTCCTAAAAATTATATCAATGAAGTGGCGGCGCTACGGAGGGGTGAGGGGATATGCTTTCAGATTTTCCTCTAGGTTCCGCCACGTTAGGTAAGTTATGACTTAGGTCAACCGAAAACCCGGAGGACCGCTTTTCGCGTTCAGTGTCTCTCCAGTGTCTGTCTGCGCGCGAAAATTTGTGCCTCGACGTTTTCCTATGCCCCAAGTTTGTTCCCAATGTTGACATACTGGCGCCGCCACTGTATCATTGTAACATATCCGTACGTTTGACTTGTATTCGCCACGATCACGGTTTGGGGTTGAGACCCCTCCCATGACCCACAGTTGAAAAACAATTGAACATGTCATCTAAGTGACCGCTATAAACTTTATTACGTTAGAGGCGCAATGATCGGAACATTCCTCATCTAGAGACCTACAGAAGCATATTTCGTTTGTGGACACTCATCTTTTGATACTCCTCCCGCGTGACGCTCCATGACAAAATTATGGATATGAGACGCTCCATGACAAATTATGGGTATGAGACTGGGTCACGGTTTGCCCTCCATCTCTCGATCATTAAGAATAAAATCAAGGGTTTTGCCTAAAATTGCCTATTTCATGACATCCACGCCATCTAAAGTAAATCATCATTTCTCTAATCCCTCCCCTTAACCCCCTGTTTAGGTGGAGTGTCCTACCACTCAATGGTAGGCTGCTAAAACTACATTTTGAGCCCTCTTTGGTGGCATGGATTTTGAACAAGTGAAGGAAATCGGGACGAAAGCAAAGGTGTGAAGTAGAACCATGAGTGATAATGTCACTGTAAACCTTTTTTTTTGTGTGCTTTGTGCTAACTGGTTTCAACGGTATTGATGAAGGGGATCCCCACCTCCATTCTCCCGTCTGCCCCGTCCATGTGTTTCGTCTAGTGAGTGGTATGTCGCCCGCCTTTCACCCGAGCTCTGATTTCGATTCCAAAACCAAACCATTCCAAAGACTTAAAAAAAGAAGTCCAGAGCCCAAATTTATGTTTGATATGTTGAAAAAGAACATTCTGGTGAAAGTGTCATTCATTTCCCATGTTCGGTCGGTGAAGTTGACACATTTTGTATAAAAAGTGAACTTATGGCAAACAGGTGTGATGTAATGGATTCACGTTGTTGGTCAATGTTTTGTTTTTCTTCTTTATTGTTCATTTCATCAGTTTGACCTTGAATAGATTAGGGATGCTGCCTTCCTCCTTAGACATGAAGTTTTGAAATTCCATTGTTCAGGATGCACCAATGGTCTCAATATATCCGAGTTCAGTTGCATAAAATTGGACTGGTAAATTATAACGATAAACAAATCATTGGCGAACAATTTGAATTCATGACATCATGCCTGCTTGCTTCAAGTTCATTCTTTGCAGAAAATTCACCACTTGCTAACATCTCGAGAACTGAACTTGGGAAATGAATGAAAACTACACCAGAATGTTGAGAATATGTTCCTCTTTAACGTATCAAAAATAAATTTGATAATGGACTATAAATGAGAATTAACTGTCCTTGTGCGTGATGCTGTGCAAAAGCATCGGAGTTGGAAAAACAATCCAGTAACCTACAACTTGGAAGGGGCCAGTGACCGCGGCGGGCTAGATTGAACCAGACGGCTATACCAATAGTAGTAAAACTCTAACAAGCCAAACCACGGACTTCATATATAAATGGACAGAGCATGTAACGCGTACGTCCTATTTGTAGGTTGTCGCCACCGACAGGGGTAAAAAAGGCGCACCAAGATGGCCGCCTTGAAGCTATAATTTGTATGATTTGACGAAAACTCTGTAATATTTTGAACGAAAGTTAAACTTAAAAAGGAAACAGTATCATATTCCTGCAATACATGTAATGATTTTGACCTTACCATTGACATCACCTTGCATTATTTCGAAAATTTTTCAACTTTCTTGCAAAATCTGTTGATTTACTTGAGCAAGACCAACTCTTAACACAAAACCCATAGCAGACAGTCATTTTGCTACGCCTTTTCTCCCGCGTAAAGTAGCTACAATGTGCCGCGCCGTATGCTTTGTCCATAGGAAATCCGTCAGCCAAACCAAATCAGACTTCCGTTTGCCTTTTCCCCCTACCCCCCTCATTCTCTATCATTGACAGCGCCAATATTGATTAGTGTACTCACTGGGGTAAGGGAATCAATATCAAATTTCTATAAAAAAAAATCAATAAACATTTCCACCCTTTGCCGACTCACTATATTTTCATTTTTGTAGTTAATAATCGATTCAACGTATATCAGTATATGGGAAGTATATTTTGATTATCTCGTGGGTTGCAGGTTCTGCTTTTGAGGCGCTACACAATAATCATTTAAAACTAATCTTATCAATCTTATTAGCAAGACGGAACTTTGCTCATGTAAACAACGTACCCACCTTTCAGTTTTCAGTTTATTTATGCCTTTGTTTGTTTCACGTTGTGAATGTGTTTTTTTAAATTTCAAACTGTAATATATTACCAATTACAATTCTCTTCATGCAAATTAATCTTAGCAAAATGACAAAGCAAAAAGTATGGTCTTTGAATTTAGCATTGGATTTATGTCTGTATGTGTTCAAATGATAAAACACTTGCAGAGAAACATATTATAGCCCAAGCACAGAGAAATATTCTGGTAAAATTAGCCATTTAGCCACCAAGTTCGGTTGTCCAGATATTTGACATTATCACATTTCCTACAAGAAGACCAGTCCACATAAAGCAAACAGATGTGATGCCATAGATGCACATTGATGGTCAATTGATGTTCATTTCTTCACGATTTTTCTTTTTTTCCTCTCTACCTGTCTGTCGACGTGGGGTTGCTTTTATGCCACTAAGCAGTTTAAAGTTTGCAAAATTTTCAGTACGCTCAGGATGCTTGAAGTATTATATGAATGTATCAAAGTTTTGTTTAAAATCGGCTGTAAATTTTACAGGAAAGCAAATCATGTTAATCAATGTAACATCATACTTACCTGCTTCAAGTTCAGTACCTTCGGGTACAACATGTTTCAACTTCGATTTTCAGTATCTCAATAGTCTGCTGTTAGCAGGCTGTTATTAAGTTTATTGAGCTATACGCTGACCACTAACAGTAGAGGGACGAACTATCACATTAACAAAAGAGGCTGATTATGGTTTCTGAGAGATCGTCCTCTACAGAGTCTGTCCCACAGGCTAATTTCTCGATGACAGAACATAGGAAATGAGAGAAAATTTCACAACATGCATTGTATAGTCTGTTTCTCTTTAACACATCGAACATACATTTGAGTCTGGACTATTCTTTCAGAAAAGGCAAAACGTTTTTGTTTCGTTTGGCTTAAGGCTTTAAATTTCTTTATGGCGACCAAAAAGGTTAATCGTAGTTTGACTACTATATTTTCTCGCATTTTAAGCGAAGCAATGTCATAAGAGACAAAAAACATTCAGAAAATACTCGAAAGTAGCTTTTACAATACTACTAAAGTGCAAAGAAAGGACTATATTTGTGTAGTGCAAGTGTTGGAACAGTATTTAATATAGAAATGTTCCATGTTAAAAGTATCATTGTAGGAGCTAACCCTTAAAAGTTTCCTCCATCTATAAGTTGCTAGTACCGGTGACTGTGTCGGTGTCAATTAACCGAAACTGCCGACTTTACCTACCGTAGTACATGCCTCGTCCTATATTTGAAAAAAATGTTGCGTTATTTTAGTATTTTTCGCCGTATGTCTTAATTTTAACTTGGCACGTAACGTAGTGGTTAATCCCAATGATCAATGGTTTCCGGGTATAGCGAAGCTAATGAATATTCAAATTTCTCAAACATATTTTTAGAGAAGTGAACTGGCCAGATCAATCTTGAACATCAAAATGCATGAAGCTATAATTTGTATGATCTGAGGACGACTTTGTAATATTTTGAGCAAAAGTTAAACTTGGTTAAACTTGAGTGGGTAATAACATCATATTCCTGCAATACATGTATAGTGATTTTTACCTTACCTTGCATTATTTCGAAAATATTTCAATTGCCTTGCAAAATGAGTTGACTTACTTGAGCAAGACCAACCTTTAACACAAAACCATAGCAGACAGCCATCTTGGTAACCGTGCAGTATGCTCTGTCCATGTATAGGAAGTATGTGAGCCAAACTTAACCAGACTTACGTTTGCCTTTCTGTCCCCCACCCTCCCTCTACCATTGAAAGCGCTGCTATTCATTAGTGTACTCACTAGAGTAAGGGAATCAATGTCAAATTCCTAAAAACTGTAACAATTAACCTTTCCACCCTTTGCAGTCTCACTATATTTTCATTTTTGTAGTTTAAAATCGATTCTAGGTATAGGAAATATATTTTGATTATCTCGCTACTTGCAGATTGTGTTTTAGCGGCGCGACAGAAGATTCATTTATAACTAATCAAGCTAATCAAGACGGAACTTTGCTCATGTTTACAATCTAACCAACTTTCTGTTTTTGAGTTTATTTACTCTTTATACCTTTGTTTGTTTCACGATGCGAATGTGTTTTTTAATTGCAGACTGTAATAAATTACTTATTACAATTCTCTTCATACAAATTAATCTTAGTTGCAGAATGACAAAGCAAAAAGTATGGTCTTTGGTCTGTTGTAACTCACTGGTTTGACATGTATCTATACAAATGTCGTAAAACATGCAGAGAAAACCTTACTATAAGCACAGAGAAATATTCTGGTGAAATTTTAATTTAACTAACATGTTCGGTTGTCCAGATTTTTGACATATCACATTTCCTACCAAAAGTCAACTTAAAGGAAAGTTAGCAAACACATGTGATGCCATGGATGCACATTGACGATCAATTGTTGTTCATTTCTTCCTGAGTTTTCATTATATTTTTTTTTCTCGACCGGCGTTGGGTTGCTATCGTGCCCCTAAGTAATAAAAAATTTTCAAAATTTTACGCTCAGGATGCTTGAAGTATTACATGAATATATCACAGTTTTGTTCAAAATCGGCAGTAAATTTTACAGGAAATCAAATCATGGTAATCAATGTTACATCACACCTACCTGCTTCAAGTTTACCTTCGGGTACAACATGTTTCAACTTCCATTAACATTATCTCAATAGCCTGCTGTTAGCAGGCTACTTTGAAGTTTTATCAAATACAAGTACAATTTAATTGTGATATAGGCTGACCACTGACAACATACGGACGAACTGTCGGCCTTAATCAAAGAGGCCGATTCTTGTTTCTGAGAGAGTGTCATCTACAGAGTCAGCCCCGCACTCTAATATCTCGACGACAGAACATGGGAAATGAGAGAAAATTAATAAGAGAAATGTAATAAATTGTTTAGTATGTTTCTCTTTAACACATCGAACATAAATTTGAGTCTGGACTATTCTTTTAGAAAAAACAAAACGTATATGTTTCGTTTGCTTTAAAATTCTTTCTGGCGATGAAAAACGCCAAACATATTTTGACGACTAAATTTTTGGATTTTAAAGCGAAGAAATGTCATAAGAGAAAAAAACATTCGGAAAAAAAACTCGAAAGTAGTTTTTACGTTGCAACCAAAGTGCAAAGAAAGGACTATATTGGTGAAGTGCAACTGCAGTGGCGTCACCAAGGGGGGGGGGGGGGGGCAGAGGGGCACGTGCCCCCTACTGAAAAATCGTGTGCCCGCCACCCCCTCTCCAACTGAGAGATGAGATTTTCAAAAAATGGTATGGCTTCTGTATTTGGAGTGTGACTATAAAATTTTTTAAGTTTGATTCTTCTTTTGACAAGAAAAGGCAGCAATTTCCCTACTTTTCAACTGAAAATATCGCAAAAATATCTGGAAAATGCCATTTCCGGCTGTCTCAGGGGTTGCGTTTTTTTCAAAATTTTCTGCACACTTGCGACTACGCCGGAGCTGTAGTATTGAAGGTGGCGCACAGCTCAGGTAACCGTTCAAGCAGGATAAGGCCTATATTTTCCTAAAGAGGATCACATCTAACTGCACATCAACTGCTTTCTCTTTTTCTTTCTAGTTCAGCTCCCCTTGCTTGGTAGTAGTTTCACTAGTTTTGTAACCAGTAAAATCTTACTTGAAGTTGCCCTGAAAGTAATTTTTAGACCAGTGTAAAGACAATAGATCTAGAATTACCATAAAATTACGACCTTAATATCTCACAAACCCCTTAAAACCCAAGAGCTTCCGGGGGCTTCTCCCCCTGGACCCCCAATGAGACTCATATTGAACTACCAATCACCTTTTCTCTATAGTTCATCTCCCTCTTTTTCAAAATGTCAGTCGGAGCCGCTCTTGGTAGTTGAATCACTGGTTTTTTTACCAAAAATCTTACTGGGTGTTACCCTGGAGGTAATTTTTAGGCCAGTGTTAAGTTACTAGAAGCATCCTTTATTAGCGACGTAAGTACCTCACAAACACGCTAAACCACAGGAGCTCCGGGGGCTTCGCCCCTGGACTTTTCCCCTGGACCCCACCAGGGGCCCTAAGGCTGGACCCCACCCGTTGAGCCTCGCGCTTCGCTCTCTGTGGCGCCTACGGCGCCATGAGTGGAGTCTACCAGTGCCCCCTGCATAATTGTTGTGCTCCCCTAGAATGAAAAGTCTGGTGACGCCACTGTGCAATTGTTGGAACAATGTTTAATACCATATTATAGGTCGCTCGTACCCGTGACTGTGTCAGTGTCAATTAACCGAAACTGTCGATTTTACCGGTATATGTGCCTCGTCCTATATTTTAACAAAATAAAAATGTGGCGTGATTTTAGTCTTTTTGCCCGTACATTCCAATGTTCTAAGTTGGCATGTAACATGGGCGCCGTTTCCCACAGGGACGCGGGTACGCGTCCCCACCAAAACTTTCAGAGGTGGGGACATGGTATACCATGTCCCCACCATCTTTTGAGTGAATTTTGGAAGTCCGACTATCCATGATCTCAAGTACCCATTAGGCGTTATCAAAATAAGCAACAAAACTAATGAATGAGCGAATGCAAACGATGAAAACAAGTCTGATACGTTAATTGGCAGCCTCACTTGTTGCTTGTTTCATTGATGTATGCTACCCGGTGGTGCTAACTTCAACCATGTCACCAGCAGCCAAAAACAACACCAGCCTTTGTTGAAATTGCGGTGCTGACTTCAGCCCATTGACACAGTATAGGAGAGATCGAACTCGAACGTCGCTGTCCTTTTTCAAAAGAGGATTTGTTATAAACTTTTCTTTTGAGGTAAAGACTTCCATTCCATATATTTTGATATCTTAGGATTCAAATGAAATGTGATATGCATTTTAAGGCCCAAACTTGCAGGTGCTACCGATTACTGATAGTCTTGGGTTGAATGGGTTCCCCGTATGTAGTCCATGAGCTAGCAAACATTTATTGCACGTCTCAAATACAAAAAGTTTAACTATATAAATGGATAGGGGTGGTTTGAGAACGCTGGAATTAACAGTTAAAAAAATTGGAAAAAAAGTTTCCAAAATGTTGCGTATAGTCGCGTGGTTCCTCAGACGAGGACATTAAATGGAAGTCCTGATGGTACGATAGCCACCCCTACCTGGTCTCTAAACTTTTAGATAAGAGTAGCGTGTAAACACGATATTTATTCACTATCGTACCGGTTTTCCTAAGTACACACTTGCCACTTCCTCCCCTTCCAATGGCTGATTTTGAACTCCAACGACTGATGCTGCTCATCATACCTCTAATTGACCCTATTCGCCTTTCTCCAGCACAATATGCTATTTTATCTGCTTTGTTTATTTGTTGTTATCTGTTTGTCTGGGAGCTAATGCAGAACCCAGCGTTCGAACGAGGGGGGCATGCAGGACTCTCTGTTCAGTCTTGTTTGTGTATTCCATTGTTGTTGTTGTTGTTGTTGCGTCAACTTGCGTGTAGCTCCCAGCACATATTAAAGGGACCCCACGCCCAACTGCGGTGCCCAAAGGGCGGTGAAGGAAGGTGAAGATGGACTAATTTCTTGTTTTATATCGGCTCATTATGATGTTTGTATTTGAAACATTTATCATCAATAACTCTTATTCTTGTATTTTTTTAATTACTATTTTTCATGAAACATTAAAAACCGTGAAATATTAAAATGAATGACCCATTTTTGATCATAATTGTGTCAAGGGAAATGCAACTTCCGGCAATCTCAAAAAGTTTCGGGTACGCTCCGCGCGAACCCATGGTCGCGCTCCGCTTAGATAGTCACGTCCCCGCCAATTTTCAAAATGAAACGGCGCCCTTGGCATGTAATGTAGTGGTTAATCCCAATGGCCCATGGTTTCGGGTGTAGCGAGGCTAATAAATATTGAAATTTCTCAAACATATGTTCAGAGAAGTGAACTAGACAGAACAATCTTGAGAGGTAATCGATTTCTTGTAATATCCTTCAGCTTTGTGAGTCCATATGGTTCACATTGCAGTGGGCCATACAATTTGAAAGTGAATTCCAGTTCATATGCCTAAAACACAAAACCACGCATGCCTGTGGGTGTTTTTAAAGCTGGTCATGCTTTTACCAATTGGGTAGTATACTCAGATGTGTTGCCAGGGTATTTTGATAGGGGCAAAGCATGAGCTGAGTGCTCCTTTTCTTCTTTTCCCCCTTTTTCCTTCCCTTTTTCCTTCCCTTTTTCCCCCTTTTTTTTTTTGCAAATAAACGGGGGCGGTCGCCCTTCGCCCCCTGATGTAGACCGTGATTATACTCTTTATACAAATGCTACATCTTTCATAATGATATTATACTTTTTTCCGTACCTAGGGGGTTAAACAATTCTGCTCGCTAAGTCCATTCCCATTTCTCCTTTGTTAGTTAGTTGGTTAGTTAGTTAGTTAGTTAGTTAGTTACTCACTTACTTACTTACTTAGTTAGTTAGTTAGTTAGTTAGTTAGTTAGTTAGTTAGCAAGTTAGCTAGTTAGTTAGTTAGTTAGTTAGTTAGTTAGTTAGTTAGTTAGTTAGTTAGTTAGTTAGTTAGTTAGTTAGTTAGTTAGTTAGTTAGTTAGTTAGTTAGTTAGTTAGTTAGTTAGTTAGTTAGTTAGTTAGTTAGTTAGTTAGTTAGTTAGTTAGTTAGTTAGTTAGTTAGTTAGTTAGTTAGTTAGTTAGTTAGTTAGTTAGTTAGTTAGTTAGTTAGTTAGTTAGTTGGTTAGTTAGTTAGTTAGTTGGTTAGTTAGTTAGTTGGTTAGTTAGTTAGTTAGTAAGTTAGTTAGTTAGTTAGTTAGTTAGTTAGTTAGTTAGTTAGTTAGTTAGTTAGTTAGTTAGTTAGTTGGTTGAAGTTAGTTAGTTAGTTAGTTAGTTAGTTAGTTAGTTAGTTAGTTAGTTAGTTAGTTAGTTAGTTAGTTAGTTAGTTAGTTAGTTAGTTAGTTAGTTAGTTAGTTAGTTAGTTAGTTAGTTAGTTAGTTAGTTAGTTAGTTAGTTAGTTAGTTAGTTAGTTAGTTAGTTAGTTAGTTAGTTAGTTAGTTAGTTAGTTAGTTAGTTAGTTAGTTAGTTAGTTAGTTAGTTAGTTAGTTAGTTAGTTAGTTAGTTAGTTAGTTAGTTAGTTAGATGGAGTTTTCGGCCCAGTTTCCAACCAATTGTTTCAAGTCAAGCTGCAAACGGCCTTCTTTCCAGTTGTGGCTCAGTGGTTTGTTTCCCTACTCCGTATATAGTTTGTATGCTGAACACCAAATACAATGTCAGTAGGTTCCATTTTTTAAGTCTTCGGTATCACCCGGCAGGGGCTCGAACTCCCGACCTCACAACTGCGAGCCGGATGCTCTAACCAGTCATTGCTCCTTTGAACAGACGTACTTGAAAATCGCATTGATAGTCCCCTTGGCGATCATAATACATCTATTGCTGTGACTATAAAATACGAAGTTACATTCAGCGGATGATATGACAGTTTTGTTTGATTTCAGTGTTTGGTGGTTCAGTCAAACGGCTAAGGGCCTATTTATTTCGGAATGTTTAGAAGCTTCATCTAGTTTAAAAGTTAATCCCGACGAAACGAAAACTTTTCCAGTTGGTCTCCAGTACCGGGTAATTATACCCTGGAATCCTTAACCTCAAACACTAAAGGCCAAGCCTTCGTTAGCATCCTTCAGAAAAAAAATCTTCAAAGGTACTTCACAAGTATAAACTTGTATTAATTCCCATGATTTCCTACCACCATTATCATTTATCCGCACTTCTAGTTTTTCCAGGGATGGGATTGGGTTAGGTGTTAGGGTACCTGTAAATGAGGTAACAGGGTTGGCTCTGTTCTGTGGTCGGGAGGGGGTTGACTAGGCCTGGAGTAATTAGTTTATAGTAGTAATTAGATTATTAATGTGTAGCGTTTACTTTCTTTCTATGCAACTCTTTGTTTGCTCCTTTTTGTTTTGTTTCTCTTAGGGAGTGATACTTCACAATAAGTCCTAAAGGGTTTCTAAATGCACTCCCTATCATACCTTTGTTATTTATCTGCTAAGGTTATTTGTAAATTTCTGTGTTGTGATAAACCAAATGAATGAATGAATGAACAAATGAATCTCTTCATTCATACCTATATTTGACTTGCTGAGATGATCGTGTTTTGACAATACATAAGGTGAACAGAAATGTTCTTGAAAACTTAAGCTTACACTTATGAGAAACAGCAATTTAAGAAACGAAACTTTCCTACAAAAGTAATTTCTTTCTACGCATATAATTGAATTCTATATTAAAAGCAGAACATAAAATAAACACCAAACAGCGAACATGTAGACTTTCCGAGTATACTTTTAAATTCCAAAAAATCAATCCTTTATCAATATTACAGTTGAACAAGATGTAGGACAGAAATTTTAATTTGCTAAATAATTAACTTTCCTTTTTATTCTTTAAACAACCCAAAGAATACGCCGATACCGACCCAACTAGGATTTGTCAGACAGGAGAATTACACTCCAAGACGGGAAGGGACAAATATGATCTGTCTGTTCAGGCTTCTTTTTACAAACAAAATGGAACATTTTAGGCCGCGCTTTGAAAGAAAAAAAGTGGTTTTACTTTGATAACAAACAGTTTCTTTACAGTTGGATATTTGGAAAGGTTAGAATTAAGTAGAGCAATGTAGACTTAAGTAAGAGTAAAGTTGGAAATGTTTAAAGATTCTGGAAGAATCTGCCTTCTTGAATGCACAGGCGTACGAGACAGGGATGCTGGGGGTGGGGGTGAGGGTGGGTGGGGTGGGCAGGGATGCAGGGGGCGGGGGTGAGAACTCGCCCTCGCCATTCGGCTCAAAACAGTCGGTCCATTCGGGCAAAACACCATAACTGGTGCCATTATTCAGACAAGAATTGCCCAGTGCCCCCTACAAAAAATACCCCCGTACGCCTATGCTCTTGAGAGCAGAATCAAGCGGTTCGTCGGTTGGAACGATACGCTATCGTCAAGATTGCATATTTTGTCGTATCTGATTGGGCGCCTGGGACCTATTACCCCCCCCCCCCCTTCTCTGGTACTCCTCTTGGGAAGCTGGGGAAAAAATTGTGTAAGCAATAACTAAAGTAAATACTGATGATGAAACCTATAAAGTACCTTATTGATTAAAAAGATATAAGCATCAAAACACTGAACCAGTGTAAAGGCAAAGCACGATGCAAATAACAAATAAGAATAAAAGGCTTAAATAGGCGGAAGTAGTCATTTATACTTGAATGAGAATAATAGATTGTCCTTTTCCATGATTGGCTATTCATTGTGGAAGTTACTTGGAGTAATTGCTTAATTTATCTCTGAATATGCAATATGGAAGTCTTAAAATATTATGAAAGATACTTTGAGAGAAAAGAAAGAAGAAAATAGAGGCTTTTCATATCACGTCATAATACTCCGTAGAGACAGTGGCGTAGCCACGGGGGTGGCTTGTGGGGGGAGGGGGGTTGAAACCCCGGCCCCTAATGACCCAACCTTGAAACAAAAGTAATGGCAAAATGGCATAATTTGCCGATTTTTCTCCCTCCCCTTAGACTTTTCCCTCATGTCGTGCTCTACCCCCCCCCCCCCCCCCATGACACAATCCTGGCTACGCTACTGCGTAGAGATGTTGGAGTTATGTAGCCACAGTCAACACGCTTGCTCGTTGAATGTGTACACACCGTGCATAATTACACAGTGCAGTGCATTCGGCACAAGACAAGGTTACTTGGCACGATTGTCAGATTTTCCTCGGCCGGCGTGGCGGATCCGGACGTAATTGCAAAGCCTTTATTGTGAAATTTAACAATTGCTTCAAAATAAGTTTTGGGCGACTGCCCTTGTCCTTATAAAGGATTTTAATATGACAAAATAGAAGCACGTGGAACTGACGATGTAAACTCATCGGACAGTTTTGGAAACAAACAAATGAAGGCCTAAAATATAACAGGTTTAAATTAAAAAGCAAAACATACACAAAACCCAGTTAAAACCTTAAAACAGACTTAGAAACAAGTAAGCGTGATAAAGCCCCTGAAAATTACACCAAGTTAACTTACAGCTACTTCAAAAAAGCAATTCGAAAATTTTCTTAAATTCAAGCAATTTACTGGCGCGTCTTTGGAAGCGGTCTGTTCAAAATCATTGGCGGCCATGATCGGCGGCCGTGGGTTGGGGGAAACCGTTGTTAGCCACTATGGTGGCATATTCTTTGGCGGAATCTTTTTGAGTCCTGGGACGTTTTGGATCTGTAAAATCGACATAGTGCAATCCAAATCGTTCTGAGTATCCAGACGCCCATTCGAAGTTGTCCATCATCGACCAGGCAGTGTAACCCTTTACGGCTACTTTATCGATTTTAACAGCTGCAAGAAAGTAGAAAAATACACTTAAAGCGTCGGTCACAGAAATATCGGATCAGGATCTGAATTTTTTTGAGCTTTAGTTAAAACCTTCTTTGGTAGGAAGGAACCCAAAATTTGCCAACTTGTGTAAATATATCATCCCCCTTGATAGGTTACGAAAATCGAAATTATGCTAAGGATTTCGTGACGTCACATTGACAGGCAGCTTTTATCAGACTATGCGTATCCTATAGACGAATCTGATCAGCCCTTGGTTTCAGTGACTGTGGTCAGCCATTAATGGGATCCATCAGCCGTAAATTGTCTTTATTTATTGTCTACACGAATTTCAAACCCTAATATTCAGTTTAATCGAGGGAATCAAGATACAATTTAATGTACAACCATCCATGGTGCAGACAAGAAAGGAAATCGAAAGATTAAAAGGTAATGGACCCCAGTTATGGCCGACTAAAATCAGCCCATCACTTGCTGTCCGAATTCGTCTATAAAAGCTGCTATCAATGTGCCCTCAAGACACAATTTCATTTTTTTTCGTCTTGTGATGCAAATTATATACTTACACAGACTGGCAAGTTAAAGGGGTTTTTCCGATTAAATATGGAGTCGATTTCAACTAAAACTCACAACATCGGATCCTAATCTGATCCGATATTGCTGTAGTCTCCCAGGTAGTGTGACCATGGCATAAAGGCTCAGTTCTCTCACCCCAAACTGTACCAATTCTCCTAACCTTCTACAGAAGCCCCTCCCACAATTCGTCCGGCCTTTCTGGCGTACTGACGAATCGCAAATTGGCATAATTGGCAATTTTGCGTAGTGACGAATGCATTTTTTGCCTTTATGTCTTCAACTCAGCCTTAAAAATTGCAACGACTTTGTAAAATATATCATTGTCTACAATTCCAAACATAAAAACGATGGATACGGCGAACATTCTCCAAATTAGACAACATTCGTCACTATGTGAAATACAAGATCCACAGATTCATGAAATTCTTGATTTTGCGATTCGTCAGTCGCCAGAAAGGAGACGAATTGTCAGATTGTACGAAATTCATCCTCATCCAGCTACAATCTCATTTTATTTATTGCTTCAAGGTGAGTATAGAAAACTCAATTTATACAATCAAAACACGTTAAGTACCGTTCATGCTGTGTAATATAAGCTTTGGTACTCTGCAATGTTTGAATTAGCTGTCAATCAAAGAGCTGAACCAATTGAGAATTTCGGTACCCCGTACCAAAATTGTACTTTGTGGTGAGAGGTTTGGCCGTTTAAGTCTGAAACGAGTTTATTTGCAACCTGCGAAATGGGTCTATGAGATGTGATTGGTAGATTGTATGGTTTAAAGCCTGAGGAGTATACACTTCCAGTATCTAATAGACCTTTCCCAATACTTAGCAATTACAAATGATTGTTGGATGGTATTTTGGCACTAGTTGTTTTCGTCAAAAGTATTTTCTGTGTCCAAAACGATGAGTACAAAAACTGTATCCCATAAACCTTTGTAACAAGGTACGCAGGTTTGAAATCCCCGGAAAAAATTTCGGGTGGGTTGAAATGAATATTCCGGTAGGTAAAGATTATTCATCATAGCAACCGCAAAACTTTGAAGGAGACGAACATTAAGTTGAAGAAAGAAAAAGTATATTTATAATTTTCAAAGCTGCTAAACATTGCGTTTGTTGGGTTAGCAACCCTGTACAACTAGGAGAAAATTTTTTCTCTCATACAGGAGAATTTCGTAAGGTAAAAGAATCTCCCAAACTGATCACGTAACTTAAAAAACTCCTCCTATATCCCGGGTCACGCAGCCACGACTTCCCACAAAACAACGGCGAACGCCTTACACTGGGGTTTTGTCGTAAGTCGTCGGCCCGATTGAGCATCTTTAATCATAATCGGATGCAGTAGTCCGCCGGTGCGTTTTTAACCTGGGTCACACCGCCAAGACTACATGAAGAAGTTTGAACGATTCATGCAAATTGTCTACGATTAACAAGATGCAAGATGTGAAATGTAGAGTTATAAACAGGACGCTAGAAAAACAGTAATATGTTTATCGTAGCTAGCGGCCTTTAAAAGAAAGAAGAAAGATAAAAAGAGTAAGAAAACAGAACACTAAACATGTATTAAAGCCGGAAGGAACTGGCAAAAGGAGGGGTCCAATTTGGCATAAAGCTTAAGCAGAGTAATTGTCTATCAAATGAGATTAAACTTTGTCTTTAAAAGTTGCATAAGGTCTAGAAAGTTTAAGATCATTTGGAATATCACTCCAGATATTGCAACAATAATTATTCAACAGTAGTTTCCCATGTTTAGAATTGAACCTTGTAACTGAAAAGAGTGCATTATTTCTTGTGGGGTTCGGAACATATGAGGACCTTCTGGGGTTAACAATGTTACAGAATACTTCAGGCAGTTTACTATTTACTTATTTGAATACAAATGTACACATTCTAAGAGTGTGAATGTCTCAAACCTTGAGACCGCTTTCACACTTGATCTCAAGCAGGGGATCAGATCCGGATCTGATCCACCCCTCGAGATCAACTTTGTAGTGTGAAAGCTCTCGCACTCAGGATCAGATCCGGAGGCTTTGATCCACCCACCGGGGCAGATCAGATCTCGCGCGGGGGATCAAAAACCGTGTGTGAAAGCTCGGAGGATCAAGGTGACCCGAGATCAACATGACCTATGACGTATACGTGTATACGTACAGTGTATGTACTCGACGTTGTTTACACTTTCAGACAACTACGAGGATAAGGCGGGTTCATTGCGTCACTTCCTGTTTGTTGATCGCTTGATCGGGGCTTGATTCACCGCGGGGGATCAAGTGTGAAAGCAAAACCTTTGATCTCGAGGGGAGGATCTGATCCCCCCTCGAGATCAGCTCTCAAGTGTGAAAGCGGTCTGAGAATCCCAAGATTAATGTGTAGCTTCTCTGTAGGGTAGCGCCTTTGTTAAAAAGTAATCGTTTTTTTTTAAATTCCATTCTGTAAGACTTGAAGGGGTCTGAAAACGGAGGCACCAGCTACTCCAAAGATTTATATTCCGTAAGATAATTTTAAGTAAACGAAAGAATAATAGAGTTGGACAGCAACTTAGGGGGAAAACGAGGTCCTAAGGCGATAGAAAATGCCGTTCTATCTAACGAGGCTACTCGTTACAGGTCATCAATATCAATTTTTGAACAAGAGCTTATCGTCAATCAGTGAACCTAAGTATTTAGCACAGGCAAGCACAGGCAGTCCTGCAAATTTTAGTGTCGTTCAATGTGAAATGATCGGGACAGTAATGGACACCTCTTTCAATGGAATGAAAGATTGAAAAGTTAGTTTTGCCTAGGTGGAGAGTAAGTTTGTTGGAGTCAAACCAAGAATTGAGCTGACTTAAAGGGCCAAACCCTTTTAAGCTGTTTGGGAAAACTTTTTACTTCTATTTTAAATGAACGCATTAAGAAATATCTAGATAACACTGGGTCTTTGGGGGGACGAGCAAGCGGGTTTTAGAGCTAATTATTCTACACTTGATCATATTTTTGTGTTAATGTAAAAGGTAAAAGTTGTTCGTTGTCTAGTATGTTGTTCTCTGTGTTTATCATCTTTGATTTGTATCCTCTGTTACTCACCTGTAGGTTCAGCGAGCTTTGCACATAGTTATGTCTTTAGTTATGAGCGTAGGTTAGTTCCTTTGTAATTTGCATTAGAATAGTTTAGGTGTGTCGCGTATGTTTGTATGTGCGTGTTAAGTTAAAAGTAGGAAAGGGAAGAGTTCAGTTAAGCTCACGATGGAATAAGAAGAAGTACTGTAATAAATGGGTGAATGTCGAGTCCGTCTCTGTGTACCTACTTTGAACCCGCCTCGAAGTTTCCACGTTACATTATTTTCAGTTATAGATATTTATTTGAGTAAAAGAAAACGTGTATTCTGTGCCTTCATCGAAAATAAAAAGGCGTTTGATTTGGTCAATAGGACTTTTCTTTGGTCTAAGTTAATTGCAAGTAATATTAATGGGAGAGTTCTTAATGTAATTCAGTCCTTGTACAGAAATGCTAAGTCATGTGTAGAAAATACGCGGCAAACATCTGACCTTTTCGACTGTAATTTAGGAGTTAGACAGGGAGAAAATTTGTCCCCAGTGCTATTCGCTATCTTTTTAAATAATTTTGAAAGGTTTATTAGCCGTTATTATAAGGGTTTAAATATTTTAAGTGAGTCTTTTAAGGAACATTTAAGTGATGATGACGTAGAAGTTTTTCTGAAGATATTTACTTTACTGTACGCTGACGATACTGTAGTTCTAGCTGAGAGTGAAAAAGATCTACAGTTAGCTTTAAATGGTGTAAAAATGTGTTGTGATAAATGGAATTTGACCGTTAATATAAATGAGACAAAAGTAGTTGTATTTTCTAGAGGTAAAATTAGAAAGAAACCTGTTTTTTATTTTGGGGATAAAGTGCTTGAAGTCGCCGAAGGCTATTCTTACTTAGGTGTTCAATTTAACTTTAATAACAAGTTTAATAAGGGCAAAGCGTTGCAAGTAAACCAGGCTCAAAGGGATCAATTAGTTTTACTTGTTTTACTCTATGGGTGTGAAATATGGGGGTTTGAAGATTTAAAAACAATGGAGTAATTTCAACTGAAGTTTTTAAAAAATATTCTCAGAGTGAACAAGTATACTCCCAATTGTATGGTTTATGGGGAACTAGGAAGACATAAGTTAATTAATACGGTTGATGTTAGAATGGTGGCATTTTGAGGTAGACTGGTTAATGGCTCTGCACATAAACTTTCATCTATGATGTATAGGCTTTTAAGAACTTTACATGATAGAAAATTTTATTCATCTCCTTGGATTCTTCAAGTTCACTCAGTTTTCAATAATACGGGCTTATCATATATATGGGATGCCTCAACTATGAATCATCAAAGTTTTTAAACAAGTAGTACATTATTCCCAGTTTCATATATTAAAAGCTTAATGACGCAGAGGGTTGGCGACATTTATGAGCAAGAATGGTTGTCCGAAGTAAATTCAAATAGTCAATGTTTAATTCATAGAATTTTTAAGAAAAAACTAGAACTCGAGAAATACTTGAAAGTACTTAACATGCGGGAACGGATTAATTTATGTAAAATTCGTTGTGGTAATATCAAAATTCCTACAGTAACTGGGAGGTTTGAAAATATAGTCTTACATGATAGAATTGGTACCTTGTGTGTTAGGGTGGTTATCGGGGATTAGTTTCATTATTTATTTGAGTGTGATGCATTCACAGATGTCAGAAACTTGTACATAAAACGTTATTTTAGGAGGAATCCAAATACATTAAAAATGGAGCAGTTATTTCAAAGTAAAGGTAAGAAGAAACTAGTAAAGTTTATTTTCGGGAAAGTTAAGAATAGCGTCTAAGTCTTAAGTTGGGGCAGGAATTTATTAGACATTTTTTTTCTCTTCATTCATTTTTTACTTTATTTTATTTATTTATTCTTATTTTCTCTCTTTTTGTTTGTTTGTTTTGTTGTTCTTGTAAAATGTGATTAATCCTATACTAAACTATACTATACTATACTACACTACACTACACTACACTATACTATACTATACTATACTATACTATACTATACTATACTATACTATACTATACTATACTATACTATACTATACTATACTATACTATACTATACTATACTATACTATACTATACTATACTATACTATACTATACTATACTATACTATACTATACTATACTATACTATACTATACTATACTATACTATACTATACTATACTATACTATACTATACTATACTATACTATACTATACTATACTATATTATACTATATTATACTATACTATATTATACTATACTATACTATACTATACTATACTATACTATACTATACTATACTATACTATACTATACTATACTATACTATACTAAACTATACTATACTATACTACACTACACTACACTACACTATACTATACTATATAACACCATCTTAATTTGTCTTCATCTGATTGGAAGATTGATGGTCACATGCCAGTCATTGGCTCCCCACCATCCGCACGATTCGATCCTGTCAAAGTGTAATAGTAGTAGTATTAGTAGTCCTCATCGTGCAATAGTAGTCCCCATCGTGCAATATTAGTCCTGAGAGTGCTTATAGGAGGCTATACGGTACGTAGACCTACAGGTACGTTCGAAGTTCGTACGTTCACATTGAACTACGTCGCTGCGAATTGATATGTTGTGAACCATGCATTGCATATGCTTTACATAAAAGTACGTTGCAGACGGCAGACGTACATAACGTAAACAAATCCAGTTACCGCCCCAAAAGTTTTCACTTTGGATTACAACTGCTTCTAACAGAGAGTGCTTGAATGTACGAGTAAGTAGTAGCCCTCTTATCAGATTTAGACCAAAATCTATTTCGGACGTTAGGTGTTTAGCCTAGGCCTAAAAGAAAATGAAATATAGGCCAGACCTATATTATATTTAGAAAGTTAGGTGTTATATAAAACAAATAATGAATGTTTTAATTCGTGCAATAGCGTTGAATTATTTCTTTCGTTGAAAGATGGCCACCTCTATTCAACTCGGCTTCTCCTCGTTGAATAGAAGGTGTCGATCTTTCAACTCAAGAAATAATTCACCGCTATCGCACTCATAAACATTCATTATTTGTATACTATACTGTGCTGTACTGTAATGTACTAAACTAAGTGATGGTTTTATTTCAGTCGGCCATAACTGGGGTCCATTACCTTTTAATCTTTCGATTTGCTGGCTTATCTGTATCATGGATGGTTTTACACTAGATTGTATCTATTCCTTCAATTTCACTGAATATGAGGGTTTGAAACTCATGTAGACGATATAGAACTACGATTCCAAGGCTGATGGACCCCACCAATGGCTGCCCACAGTCACTAAAAACAAGTGCTAATCGGATTCATCTATAGGCTGCGTTCACATAGAAGTATACGGTATACGGTATTCGGTATACGCTATTCGCTATGCGCTATACGGACAAGTGTGGGAGAAGGATGGTGTATGCTGCACGAAAATCGAACAAGCACGATTCCAACTATACTATACTATACGCGGCTATACGGCATTTCGAATACTGCCCTCTTACGTGACCCGGTGTGAGGAAATCCTATTGTTCGATTCAAACTATTCGCGTGCCCTCGAAAACGTGCACCGTGCACCCAAATAGTATACCCCTATGTGAACGCAGCCTAAGGTAGAACCCAAAAGATTAAAAATATGTCATAACAGTGGAACAATAACATGACAAATTGATTTAAGAATTTTTGAATTAATTTCGTCTAAGGAGGGAGATTGCCATCTTTTTAAGGAAAAAAATTCCTTAGAGATTTCATCTTCAGTGACAGGTGATAAAAAAATGGTATTTGTTATTACTGGGACACGAAAACTGCATGGGGTCACCATCACAAGAAATGTCTTCAACAAATTTGCTGCCAATTTTTGAGATAGTCGCTGAAAGCATTTGCAATACAAGGATTATCCTTAACGACAATTTTATCCTTAAGGACAGGGACAAATATGATTTGTAAAATGCTGCAAAAAAGATAAAACCAACCTTTCAAAACCTCATTGATGTAACCTTTATAGTACTGGATTCGGCTGATGTCATTCAGTTCTGACACATCGCGGGTTGACACGCCGTTTTCTGTAATGTAAATACCGCTAAGTTTGCCAGTGGTATTGTATTCATTCGCAATCCAGTTCACCAACCGACGAATGCCCCACGGGACTGGCCTAAGCCAGTCAGAACCAGATGTCGGCCAATTTTTCGGTTGCCACGTAATTACGTCTCGATCTTTATAGTAGCTGGCAGCTTCCGAATTATTTGCCGGTGTCGAGCTATTTACTTTTTCCGTGTCGTTGCAATACAACGTCGTGTAATGGTTGAGTCCAAAGAAATCAGAACTACCAAGTAACTTTGTCTTTTGGTAATCCTCAAAATATGGCAGACGAGAGTCACTTTCATTGCCCACTCTCTCCCGCATAACATCGGGGTAATCACCCGTTTTATAAATCGGGCTGGCGAACCAACCGAGAAAAAACTGGAACGCCCTGTCAGCTGCTTTAACTGTGTCATCATCATTCCTGTCGTACGGTTCGAAGAAATCGGAATTTAATGTAATGCCAATTTCGCCTTTCTGCAAGAAAAAAGAGGACAAAGTGTGAGACAGAGAGAGATGGATTTGATTGGAAAATGCAATCTCCCACTTCATCTCTACATGAAGAGTGCTTCCACTTACGTCACAAGCCTGTCTCTTTTGACGATGCAGTGCGCTATTTCATGTAGTTCAGTTCAGTTCAGTTTATTTTCCACATCAGTTGCAAAAGGATCATACAATACTAGGATTGAACAAGGAGGTGGGGGAGGACTGAAAAAGCGAGTACCGGCAGTCCCCCTAACCGACAGATTAACATAAGTACAAGCTATACAACAACAAAATATAAACACAGAAGCAAAGAAAACAAACAAAATGAGCAAACAACCTAGGAGTTATTATAGTTATTAAGCAGATAATCCTTCTTTTAAAAGTGAGAACATTTTTTGCGGACTTAATGTTATTGTTAAGACTATTCTAGAGTTTAACACCACTATTGAGAAAGAATCTGTATGAAATATCATTGAAAGAGAGATTTTGACAAAAATTACCAGAAGACCTATAATAGGAATGGAAATCGTTATTGTAATTTAGATTCTCAAAAATAGCTAACGCGGGTAAGAGGACCTTTACACACCTGTACATGAAAACTGCAACGTGAATTTTGTATATCAAAAATATTAAGTATTCTATGAATAAAAAAGAGTAATTTTGAAGGAGCAAGATAATCAGAATGTAATAGAATCCGCACAGCGGCCTTTTTTGCAAAATATGAAGACCATTTAAATAGGATGAGAAAGTCTTTCTCCAAATAATATTACAATAGGTTAGTCAAGAATGAATTAATGAATCATATAAAGTTTTAATGATGTAAAGTTTTAATGATATAGTCGATCACCCACGCGTCACTGTTGCATTGAAACACTGATTTTTGCGGCCGACAGTGGGTATAGCTTACGCTTGTGGCATAACGTGAAAGCACTGTATAGGCCTATTGTGGCTAAATGAAAACTTCCAACCACGGACTTCCAATACATGGACAGTGCATACCGTTCTCGGTTGACTGTCGCTACGGTCAGACCGTACGTGTGAGTATAGGCATATTAAGATGACTGTCTGCTATGGTTTCATGTGTGAAAGATCGGACTTGCTCAAGTAGTCAAAACAACAGATTTTGCAAATAACTTGAAATATTTTCACATAAATACAAGATAAAGTCAAAATCACTACACGCATTGCTGGAATGTAATTTTATTCCCCTTCCCAGTTTAACTTTTGTTTCATATATTACACAGTTGTCGTCAAATAATGCAAATTACAGCTTCACGGCGGCCATCTTGGTGCGCCTTTTTTGGCCCAGTCGGTGGTGACAATCTACGCATAGGACGTATGCGTTACATGCTCTGTCCGTGTATAGGCCTATAGGAAGTCCGTTCTACTGCTTCCAACACACTGTTTTCTGCTTATGACGTCATGCGCAAGTGCTCATACAAAAGGTACCCATATGGAATAACAATAAGACTTACGCAGGAAGAGTCAACCACACATTGTTCCGAAAATTTCAGTTACGATCTTTCATCGACGTACTGTTACTCAAATAATAGTACAAACCAATCGTAATAAATTGCGTTCGATTTAGCGGCTCAAGCCGGCTCAACTGGCTCAGCCAGCGACGGATCTTTCGGAAAAGTGATCTTAACGTCATCAAAACGTCACAACTTGAACCGGCCAAAACGACCAGTCCTCCGAGGTGGTCTAGTTGAGCCGGAGACGTATTTTACGTCTCATTTCGTACAGTCAAGAAACTGGGTGAGCCAGTTGTGCTGGCTCGAGCCGCTAAATCGAACGCACCTTTTATCTTTCCCAACTTAATTTTAGAGTGCTTCTGCCTACGTCACAAGTCCCGCCCCTTTTAACGGGCAAAATCTATGTAGTAGGCCTACGCATTTAGTGTACGTAGCTGAGAAACAGCTGATGTGCGAATGTTGCATTAAACACTGTAGATTTTCGCCCGACAGTGGGCGTGCTTACCAACTGTGACGTAACGTGAAAGCACTCTACTTAGTCCCATTGGCAAAGACCATTGAGTCTTTCACCTCAGTGACATATGACCTCTGATGTTAGTCAATAACATAGGCGTAGGAAGCGGGGGGATGAAGGAAGCGGGGGGCTGGGGTGACATCCCCCAGTGAAAATGAGGGGCGAAAGCATGCTTCTGCCCCACACTTCCCGGGTCAAAAAACCCTTTTTTTTCATTTTTCCAATTCAAAAAAAGCAAAATTTCCGGTGCACAAATGTAAAATGAATTAGTTTTCGCTCATAAATCAGTTTGGTAAACTTATCCGAGCTCTGGAAATGGCAAAATCGGATATTTACCATATGTGACACCACATCATCAAGGGACACCGGTAGCTATAATGCTATTTTTGTAAACTGTCTTTTATGGAATTCCAAATATTCTTCCAGGAGAGCTCTTGATTTTGAAATATGTAGTCCAAAAAGGACAACAAAGTTTGAGAAACTTTTGAAATGTCATCGTAGAGGGTCAGTTCGTAGGCCTTAGATAACATTATGTAGTAACAACGATTCAGTCGTCGTGCAATCTAGCTTCTTCGGGAATCAGTTTATATGGTTTCGCCGAACGGCTTTTTGTCAGAGAGTAGGGAGGACTTTACAAAAAGCAATCATTCTCAGATTTGCCAACAACATGTGGAGGAAGTGCAGATTCTTCAGTAATCTCCCAGCTCATTAAATTTCCTTACAGGAAACCCGGAATCCAAAGCTTTTTGTAATACAATCTCCATATCTACATATGCTTGTTTAAAAGGGGCGAAAAATTTCGACCCCTCGCGCGCCGCAATACGTTCCTAATACAGTGGTGGTCACACTTGACAGAAAAATCGGAAAATTTCGCTCCTACTTACAAGTCCGACACATGCCATTTCCAGCTGTCTGGGGGGATGCGATTTTTGAAAATTTTCTTTACGCTCCGCGCCAACTGAAGATGGTCTTTCGAGCAAAACTTCATATTCCTAAAGGGGGCAGGGTGAGATTTCCCCCTAGCTCAAAAAGTGAAAAATTCGGAAATTTGCCATTTGAGACATTTGAGAAATACAGTACGGTTTTCCCAACTTTTCCTTCAATAAAATTCTGAATTCTTCTTAATAAAAGCTCCATATTTGTTAATGTTAGTTTTTAAAAAGGCGAAATTTTCCGCGCCCTAAATTGCAACCCTTAATGCAGGAAGTAATCGCTCATAAAAAGTCAGTGGTAAACTTTTTCGAGCTGCATACATTGCCGTTCCCCTAAAATTTTCTTCAATAAAGGCTTTTGATTTTAGATGTTTTGTCTAAAAAAGGCAACAAAGTTTCGGGTGCTTTTTGAATGTCGCCGAGAAGCCTCAATCCGCACTCGTTAGATAACACATTATGTAACAACAATGATCTTCAATCCACATACTATCTCAGATAAATGCTAATAGGAAACGCAGTCTTCGATAGCCCCCTCCCTCCCCTCCCCCCAGAAATATTCAAATTCCCCTACAGGAAACCCGGAATCTAAACTATTTAATGCAATACAAGCTCCATATTTACAAATGAGTAAAAAGACTCAAATTTTAGGCGCGCTCCGCGAGCCTCAGATTACGTTCCTTACACAATAAATAGTGTTCAAACTTAAGAAAAAATTAGATTTCTTTTATTTAAAAAAAACTGTTCTTGCTCTTAGGAAAAGCAAAACTTAGCATCACAAATGTACCTTTTGGTCAATGGGGAAGGGTGACGTGCATGGTCTAAAATTAAGTTCCGCCCCCACTCTCATATTCCTTCCTACGCCACTGGCCATTAACGTATGTATGACGTTGTACCTATCTAGCTTACACCTTTTAAATTGAACACAACTTTTCATAACTTTGCTGTTAATTTTTGACATTCTTCCCAGCAAACACAAAGCAATGTGTTTGAAATTTTCACATGATCCTCGGTAAATCGTGTGGCTACATGAAGCAGAAGACAATTGGAAACAATTTAAGATCATTTGCTTCCATACATAACAGGTAGTTAGTTAGTTAGTTAGTTAGTTAGTTAGTTAGTTAGTTAGTTAGTTAGTTAGTTAGTTAGTTAGTTAGTTAGTTAGTTAGTTAGTTAGTTAGTTAGTTAGTTAGTTAGTTAGTTAGTTAGTTAGTTAGTTAGTTAGTTAGTTAGTTAGTTAGTTAGTTAGTTAGTTAGTTAGTTAGTTAGTTAGTTAGTTAGTTAGTTAGTTAGTTAGTTAGTTAGTTAGTTAGTTAGTTAGTTAGTTAGTTAGTTAGTTAGTTAGTTAGTTAGTTAGTTAGTTAGTTAGTTAGTTAGTTAGTTAGTTAGTTAGTTAGTTAGTCAGTCAGTTAGATAGTTAGTTAGGTGAAGTTTTACGGCCCAGTTTCCAGCCTGTTGGTTCAAGTCAAGCCGGCCACAGCCTTTTTTACAGTTGTAGCTCACTGGCTTGTTTTCCCCTATTCCATTGCTCATGCGGAGCATCGCGCACAACGGCAGTAGGTTCCATTTTTAGAGTAGTATGACTCTACCTAGGAATAGGACCCGGGCCTTCCGCGTGGGAGGCGGATGCTCTTACCGTTAGACCAAACACGCTATTGAAGTAGTGTAGTACAGTGTCCTGATTGGCTCCTGACGGATATGTAACAGTATTTTATCTCCTAAGATGTGAAATTTCTGCAGTTGGTCGTTTAGCTTGAAATGTAATATTGAAGTTCCTTAATATTACGAAAAATACTTAAAAGAGATTCAGAGATTCAAGAGAAATAAAGAGAAAATTGTGAGATTTAGCTGTTGCATCAAAATAAGTTTGGGATGACTGTTCTTGCCCTTTAGTCTTTAACATAATTACTCACGCATGTCAACGTAGCCTGCTGTAACAGGCTATTGGACGGTGCGTTTCATTAGATTCTACTTGATCATTCAAAAGTCAAAAATCCTACTTTCGCTACTATATATAATACTATGAATCTTGCAACGGCTTCACTGCTGAGCAGACGACGTTTCCAACTAAGTTACATGGCATAACTACGGCATACAATAGCCTGCCAACTTTCTATCGAATCTCATTTACGACCACCAAAAATGACGCCACGACAATAATCAAAATATTGTGCGTTATGGGTAATATACTTGCATCGAACGTACGGCGTCGGTACACGTTTCCCACGTTCAAAAGCTACTTAGGTTATTCGCGGTTCATTGTATCAGTTGTATGTACGAAAATATAACTATTTATAAGTGTTTCGTGTACCACGTGACCTTCTTATGTTTACTAATTCGTCCCTCAAAATCCGGGATTCCTGTCATTGGAAACTGGACGAAGGTTTGCAGACTCTGTTATACTGTGTAGAGACCTGGGTGTATTATGATTTCTGAGTGAGCGCCATCTTCTCAGACGGAGGCTACTTCAGAGTATGCTCCGCATGCTAATGTCAACGTTACATTATCGGAAATCCTGTATACCTGTTCCAGAATATAATTGTCATGTAGCCTACAATTGAAACTTCACGTCAAGTGACGAGGATTTTAATTACAAGACTACAATGTGTTATCAAAACACTCTAAGCACAGTGTTATGGTATGTGAGCTTCGGTACAGTACACTGCCTGTTTTGAACTTGTCGTCAAAGAATTGTGCTAATGGTGGTGAATTTATGCGTCCCCCAAATTACACTGGTTGAATGAAACAACTGACACTACTACACATGATTTAGCCAAACGGGATGTGAAGGCTCAACTTGACATGCATATTTACCAAAAGCTTTGACTAGAAACACCCAAATACGTTATGCCTAATTAAAAGTTAGCTCCCAAAACAAAAAGTCTTGCATAGGTCAGACTAGTAAGTCAGATGATGTTTTTTACCCCTCACTTTCTAACCAATTGATTTAAAGTCGAGCCGGTCGGAGCCCTTTTTCCAGCTGTGGCTCACTGGCTTGTTTTCCCTACTCCATTGCTAAATCTGAGCACCGAGAACAATGGCAGTAGGTCCCATTTTTGTCTTCTGTATAACCCGGTTAGGAGTCGAACTCCAGACCTCCCGGTTGCAAGTCGGATGCTCTAGTCACTTAACCATGCAGTCGGTCCCTACGCCACTGTAGATAGTATATGACCTATCATAGACATGAGGCAATATGTGATCCCCCTAATCATTAGATAGCGGTGGCTCTCTTTAGCAATGGCGGCACCAGAATGGCAACATTGGGGGAGGGGCAAACTAAGAACAAAGAATATTATTTAATGGGGGGGGGGGGTAAATTCCCCCTCTTGCCCCACCTTAGCACCGCCACTGCTCTTTAGGACCTACCTGTGTTGAACGGAAGTCGTCATCATAGGAGTGGTACGCCTCAGCATGCGCCAATAACAGATTGTGGGCGGATAAATAAACGTTCCCGTTTTCCATTCCTTTGACACCGGGGGCGAAAACGCCGTCTCCATGACCGAGGACTGCTATTATCCAGGGTTCGTTAAATGTTAACCAAAATTTGACACGGTCTCCGAACTTTTCGAAGCAGAATCGTGCGTAATTATTGAAGTACGTTGGGAAATCGTTACTCAGAAACCCGCCCTTGTCTTGCAAGGCTTGTGGTAGGTCCCAGTGGTACAGTGTAACCTGTGGGGTAATGCCGTTAACGATAAGGTCATCTATAAGATCGTTATAGTATTTCAATCCATCTTCGCTTTGGTTCTCGGTTGTTCCATCCGGGAGGAGACGGGGCCAGGAAAGAGAGAACCGGTAGTACTTGAGGCCCAAATCAGAAATAAGTTGAACATCAACCTTATATCTAAATGTTTATAAAATCAGAAAAAAATTATGTTTTTAGCATTGTTTTATTAACTTACATGAAATTTAGCCTCCAGTCCCATAAGTTACACCCTTAAGCACTGATAGACTTCTATAAGAAAAAAAAATAGGCCTACTCACTTTTTCTTATTTCTGATAACTTTACCCATTATTTCCATTTTCTCGTTCAAAAAGGGTTAGGGTGCGTGCTAATAAACTAAACAGTTTCCAACATACTACATCATCAACTTGACAAACGATGCGAATCCACGACATCACACCAGTTTGCTTCATTCATTGTAGAAAATTTGAAACATTCAATTGCTAATATCTCGAGAACCAAATATGGGAAATGAATAAAAATTTCATCAGAATGCTAAGAATATGTTCCTCTTTACCACATCAAAAATAAATTTGTCCCTGGACTATTCTTTTAAGCAATTTTAATTGCTAAATTTTTGGTGTTTAATAGCTAAAGATGTTTTTAAGTTTGGGCGTGTGAACAAAGTAGGAGCAAAATAAGTATCTAAGTGTTAAACACGTTTTTAGAGTACATACACTGTGTGGTACTGGACATTTTCAGCTCTTAATTTAAAGAAGGGTTTAAGTTCAAATCAAGTTTTGTGTTAGAGGGAACTTATTCTAATCGCATTGAAATCTGATGTGTGGTTCTGAAGATATGAGCTAGTAAAGTTGCCACATTTCAACAGAGAGTGTACTTGAAGCAAACACACATGACATCATATCCTCACATTAATGGACAGTCTTTTGTTTTTCCATATTCTCAGACTGTGATTTCATAAGTGGCGCGGAAACTTTGCAAACTTTGTTTTCCCCACAGGGAGGTCCTGTTCCTATTAAATTCAAAGTCAACAAAACAGTCTGAAAAACAACACGAGGAAGTAATATTACCTCTGCTGCCCTCAAATCCCTTTGGAACACAAATCTAGTAGCTTCATTAACTGATATCTGCAGAAATACATTTCCGAATTGAATGAGAGTTGTACACGGGCTTCCTATATACATGGACAGAGCATGTAACGAGTATGTCCTACTCGTTGATTGTCGCCACCGACTAAGGCAAAAAAGGCCCACCAAGATGGCCGCCGAAAAGCTATAATTTGTATGATTTGACGACGACTCTGTAATACTTTAAACAAAAGTTTAACTTAAATGAGAAACAGTATCATATTCCTGCAATAAGTCTATTGAATTTTACCTTACCTTGTATTATTTTGAAAATATTTCAAGTTTCTTGCAAAATCTGGTGAAATGTTCTACTTGAGCAAGTCCAAACTTTCACACACACAAAACCATGGCAGAAAGCCATCTTGCTACGCCTATACTTACATGTACGGTGGCGACAATCTACGGAGAGTATTGTCTGTCCATATATGGGAAGTCCGTGGAGTTGTACCACACTGTGTAGATTTGGTTCCATTTTCACATATGAAAATGAAATTTTTGCCTACCCCCCCCCCCCCCCCAAAAAAAAAAGACAAATCTTTTAATTTACAGGCTGTAAAATTTCTAGAAAACTGGAGACCTTTTTAGAAGCTTAACGTGTAACTTACTTGTTGTAACTGTCGCATGCCACGTCACCGGTGTCGTTCCCAGCTACCTTACCCCCAGCGTGAGTAAACGTGTCCCATATACTCTCTCCTTTGTCGAACACATTCCACGCGCCTTCAATCTGGTAAGCCGACGTCGCAGTACTCCAGATGAAGTCTTCGGGAAACGTATCATAATAAAACGCGTCCCTCACTGGATCGTTGAAGACTTCCGGGTACACAAAGTAAGGTTCCTGTGCCGCTGTAATTCCCGTACATGATACCAAGAGTAAAATAAGTAGGTTCCACTTGGTGGACTCCATTGCCATAATTTATTCACGGCACTCCCTGAGAACCGGCGGGGAAAAGAAGAGATTGGCGAAGTAAATAAAATACCTGCTAATCAGGCTCATAGCCGATAGGGGAAGGGGGTTGGGACGGCTAGCTATGAAGACAAATTTTTAAGTCCTATGTATGGACCTTTTGACACCAAGCTACTTTAGGCTCAGTATGTCGTACCCCACGAAATACCACGCGTTAGGTCTAATCTTCTTCCCCCAAACAGTTACGATTCCCCCAACATATTTATTTAAGACCCTTCTAAGTGTATAAAGCCCACCTTCATAAATACACAATGTCAGTTTTTTAATTGCTTCAGGGTGAGTACAAATGACTTCTTGTGTAATCACTGTCAATCAAATGCCTCAGTGTGTAATTACTGTCGGCCAAAGAGCTGTGCCAATTGAAAATTTCTGTAGACTACTACAAAATTGTAGTTTGGGGTGATAATTAACCGTCTTTAATCATCCAACTGGTTGCTGGCTGAGCAGATCAACACTCAGACTCAAGACTGTAAAAAATGGGGCGATGCGCACTGTTTGACAAGGAATTTCCTAACTGGCGAATGAGAAAAAATGACCATAGATTTACAGAGCATCAAAAACATAAAGAAATAAACAAGGATAACAGAAAAGTTCTAGAAAATTATTATCAGAACTTTTTTTTATCTTGTTTCTCTCTTTTTTTTCCCTTAAATTTACAGCGATTTTGAGCCATTTTTACAGTTTAGGATTCATCCTCATATTATAGATGGACTACAATAGAAAAATTCCAAGGAATTTTCAAGTAAACTATAATTTTGGATCACGTGTACGGGATGACGTGTTTTGTATGCCTGCTATGTAAGATGAGAGCATGATCATATACAGAACTCGCTTACAGACCTTGTGCATTGGTGACATACTGACGTCATCCTTCGAGCAGAACAATGGAACACCTGGCCACACGCGAAAAAAAATCGCCCTTCACCTGTAGCAGAGTATGCGCGTATTCGACGGTTGACAAATCAGCTGTCTGAACTTGTCTGTGTTGGTTTGTTTTGCCCCCAAGGGAGTTAGTTAGATGAGATTTAGCGACACACCGACACTAATGTGTCATATAACGTGAGTCGAGCCCCCAAAGAAGGGTGCTTACTTTCCGCTCTGTGACATCATATGTACAAGGTCTATAGAAGGTCACACGCCCCCATGAACCAAACTTATACATGTACCAGCTGCTTCAGTTTATAGAAAATGTTTAATGGTGAATTTATGGGCGTCAGTTCCGTGGAAATACGTGTCCCGAACATTTTGAAAATGAGCCCATTGATTTTGTATTTTTACACAGAAGACTTTTAAAGAAATTGGTCAGCAAAGTGTTCAGCCCCTTTTTCACATTAAATATTGACGCTCATGGGGTCAACCTATGGCCCTATATGCATTTCCCTGAACAGAAAACGATATTTGCAGGTGATGTAGACATTAACAGGAACACCGAGGACACTGCCCCCCCCCCCCAACTTTTCTAGTGAGCCCAATAAAAAATGAACCTCGTCTACAAATACCACTGATTAAGCTTTACTACAACCTAACAATTGCAGTTTTCCCTTTTTGTTTCATAATAACTAGGGCTAGCTGTCTACCTGATTTCTTTATAACAAAGTCGGTCTTTTATCTCAGTGGACCGCACTTTCCCTTAGAAAGACGGTACTTTAAAAATTATGGAGATGAAACAAGCATGGACTGTTTTTCTGAGGAAGAGCGGATGTATTTATCCGAAGCCAAACCTCTTCAAATGTCCGATTTTCAGAAAGACGAAACTGCTGTACTCTTTAGTCCGATATGTAACATTTGGCGGACAATGCATCAGCCCGCCGTACCTATGCGACCCTGGATACAAGCCGTGCCTCAAGATTTCCAGCGACTGGGTTGTCGATCCAATGGCGTCTACACCGGGACTCTGGATTTACAATTCCTTGAGCTTCGTTTGCCCCCCCCCCCCAAAAAAAATGTTTTTTTGTGTGTGTGTTTTCCCAGATCGACCGCCCTTAATTTGCAGCTCCGTTCGATTACAAATCTTTTTTTTTCTGTCAGAAGATCAAAACTTTTTCATCTTTTCTAAATGCTTTAGCATAAAACATTCAACGATCTGAATGCACTTGTTTCTAATAGCTATATTAGCGTATCAATACATCAAATGACTTAGCGATGCAGCTTCTGTAGGCTACGCCACTTTCAGCGAGGAAGATCGAGTCGACACTCTCACTGAAACCAAAGCGTTTCCATCGTTCCTTACTCTGAATCCTACATCGAACAGGTCTCGATATCGTGTAGTTTTTGCCTCAAGTCACATTACCGTCGGGCCCGGTCGATAAGTAGAAATCGACCGATGTCTGATATCGGCCGTGCGCTGATTGAATTTTCATCGATTCTCACAGACGTCTTCGATGTGGTCACAATGCTCCGGTCTACTACGCCGCCAATTCACCAACCGATGGTTTCCGGATCAATTTTGTTCGACTCCGGCCAGTGCCCTTCAGGACGTCTTCAGATCACCTCCCGGACACAGGCTTGGCATCGGCAGATATCCGACGGGACATCGGCACATCCGCAGGCATCCGGTGATTTTAACCCATCATCTGTCGCTCTCCGACAGTGTCCGGCCCGTGAGCCGACAGGGTGACGACCGGGAATCTGACAGTCGTCCTTCATATTGCGCGATGTACGGTCAGCTCTCCACCGATATAACTCCGACAGACCTCCACGCGGCCATCCCGCGGTCCGCGGCAGATGCTTCGCCGATGCGTCCATCAGCGCCAATTTTTTACCGACGTCGTAAACTCATTTGAAAATTTTATCTCCGCGCTTAAACTCCAGCGACCGTCGGTCGATGTCTCAAATTCGGCTGGCGAAGCAAATTCGTAGGTAGCCTGCGTAGCGCCTCTGTGGCTGCAGCTCACTTTAGGCTGCCGCCCCCCTGATTTTCGTAGCGATGAGCTGAACGAAAAAACTTCGTCCGCTCCGCGGGCTAATTCGTCGGCCGATTATGTACAGGGGACCTGTTGATGTCACCGATGTTCTGCCGATTTGGGTCCAACCGGCGTCTCAGAGGGCGCCGTCTCGCAAATCAGCGGTAATGTGACTGAACTGTAAACACAGATTAGTCAAGCGGTTACTGAATTGACTCACGTTTGTGTAACTTTGTGATATCTGACTCATTTTGTACTTATGGACTACAGAATATCAGTCAAAACTTAGTCAAGGAGGCTTTATATTTGCTATGAACTAATTCAACTGAGTCAAATGTTAGTCAATATTCTTGACTAACGTGATTGGTCGATTCAGGCACTGTTTGACTAATTTGTGTTTGCAACGCAGCATTATTTATAACATACTGTATTGTGCAGTTTATTTACTGCACAGCTATAGCCCACGGCCACATGTACTTTTTGTATTTTTAAATGTTCATCGACCTTCACGACTCATGTAGAGGTTTAAAACGTCCCGGTCGGTGCAGCTCATATTGAGTTTTTTTAAGGTTCGTTTTGCTCGAAAGCCGAAACCTGCTGCGTTTTTCGGGACAAACGGATTTCTTTATATCTTATTACCAATTAGAACCAATTGGATACCTATTTGTGAAAGGAAGTTTTCTATTTACACTAAGACAAAAAAAGAAAGAAGAAGAAGAAGAAGAAAAAAAAAAGAAACAAAAATACTTGAGTAGGTCCAGCAAACAGCAGCAGATATCTGCTTTGGTGTGAACGCACCTGTATGTAGCTAAATGATGTTTCATTGATGTAACATATGGTCCTCTTAGTTAGTTAAAATAACATTACTTAACTTATTATGAAAAACAAAGATATGGGCGACTATTTCGTTAGAGAGGGGGCATCCTTCAAGTGTTTCAGAGATTGTCAACTGAGTTTTATTTTCCACAAAGTAATTTTCTTGAAAATGAGGTGATCTCCCCGCCATGTTTTATAAAGGCAAATCACCGCCCTTGGACAAATAATTGTACACTTATATTATAACAACAATATTTCAATAAAACTCAAATGATACCTACCTGGATGTTTTCAATTTCAAAATGAAATTTTCTTCTCCGTCGAATAGATGATAGATGCAGATGATGATGGTTTTGTGATTTCTCGTCACCTCCTCGTTGTTGATGTTAATGTTTCTACAGATTCAGGGAAGTATGATTTAATTCCCTACAGTCGATATATTTATATGATGATAATGATGATAATTCATCACACATTACCCATGATGGCAATATAAAAGTGAGTCATTATTTGTTCTGACATTGTCCTCGTCTAGACAGACAGATAAGTTCGTTTGTAGAAACAGATAAGAACAGCCTATAGTTGGGTTCATCCTCATCAAATTGTCTGCGACTGCACCTGGTCCCACGGGGCATTACGATTCGGGTGAGAATGTGAGGGTTTAAAAGGAGGACCAAAATTCGGTTGAATATAAACAGAATTTGCAGTACATTGACCCCAATTTGCCTATCCGGCAGGAGGTCGGGTTGACCAGGTGAGAGGGAAAATTGTGCGTTGGTGTGCGTTTGTGTGTACTTGCGTGTGTGTTTGTTTGTGAGAGAGTAAACAAACACACAGGTACATAGTTGGGTTGTCACGTTACAGGACGAATGAATAAACACAAATTGAAAACACAAATACATAAGTTTGCTACCGTTTTTCTTCCTTAAGTCGTAACCTCCGACCAAGGTTACAAGCAACGCTGAGGGGCGTGACTCCAGCCGGCTGCTTATACCACCCAACTTCCCCCTCAGGGAATTTTCCAGTTTTATTGGGTACCGCAAAATAAGTTGTAATCTACCCTGGTGCCAAATCAGCTTGCATTAAACTGCTTCCAAGGAAGGAGAATTGTTCAATAAAACGACATTTTTTTTCTTTTTTTTTTTTGCTTTGAGGAATTAATCTACAGTTTATTTCTGTAGATCAAATGAAGAGCTAAAATACGCGTATTTACAGAAGGTGAAAATTATAGAACGACCAAATATATTATTAAATTATTATATATTAATAATATATTATTTTATATGAATTTTAAACAGTGTGAACACAATACGATTTAGCAGTTAGTTAGTTAGATGTAGTTTTACGGCCCAGTTTCCAACCAATTGGTTCGAGTCGAGCCGGCCACACCCCTTTTCCAGTTATGGCTCACTGGCTTGTTTTACCTTCTCAATTGTTAATTCTGAGCACCAATCACAATGGCAGAAGGTTCAAGTTTTAAAGTATTCGGTATGACCCGGCCAGGATTCGAACTCCCGACCTCGCGACTGCAAATCGGGTGCTCTAACCACATGATCATGCAGTTGGTCACAATACGATTTAGCAAGCTGAAAATTATCGTTGTTACTTTGGAAGTATAACGAGAAGTATGTTTAACAGACACTGAGCACAATAAATAGGACAATTTTGTTGCATAATATATTAAAAGAAAGGCTCAAGGTCATATCAAAATTTGATGTTTTAGAAGGTTACCTATTTTAAGCATTCTCACATCCAGGCGCGTAGAAAGGATTGTGTCATGGAGGGGGTTGGGGCACGAAATGAGGGAAAAGTCTAAGGACAGAGAGGAAAAACAGCTGTGTTAGATTTGTTTTGCATTGCAAGGTTGGATCATGGGGGTTCTACCCCCCCCCCCCCCCCCCGTGGCTACACCACTGCTCACATCAATGAGCAGTCTTTTGTTTTTCTTTAATAAACTTTACAGCCAAATTTCTCCTCAACGATGCCACATCATCAGAATGTGATTTCATAAGTATTGCATGAGATCTTTACAAACTTGCATTCACAGGGAGGTCCTATCCCTATATCTTAAAGGACCAATGCTCTCAGCCCAAACCACAACTCTTGTGGGGGTTCACCGAAATTTTCAATTGGTCCAGCTCTTTGACTGACAGCTAACTCAAACAATGAGAGTACCAGAGTACCAAAGCTTATATGACACAGCATGAACTGTACTTAGAGTGTTTTGATTATACATATGAGCTTTTTATACTCATCCTGAAGCAATAAACTGAGATGGTGTCTGGGCCAGGATGAATTTCAGACAATGGTGGGAGGAGCTAAAGTAAAAAGGTGAGGAGAATTGGCAGACTGGTATTGTTGGGGTGAAAAAATTGGACTTTAAGGTCAACACAATTAGATTGAAATCAAAACTGAATTGTGAAACGTTTCCCGAAGGGATAATTAAATAACGGCCGCTTGACCCACTAGATCATGGTCAAGTGTTTAGAGCATCCGACTTCTATCTTTCCTGCGTAGCAGGCTGTACGGCATATTCTTTGTTAAGTGATAGTTTTGGAAGCTGAAAAAACAGAGTCCGCTCCACGGGGACCCACTACATCATGGTCAAGTGTTTAGAGCATCCGAATTCTATCTTACCTGCGTAGCAGGCTGTACGGCATATTCCTTGTTAAGTGATAGTTTTGGAAGCTGGAAAAACAGAGTCAGCTCCACGGGTTACTTTTATCCGGAAGGTTATGCGACCATAGTTTTGGAATTCGACTGCCAGGCCAGGTCATACCGAAGACTTTAAATGGAACCTACTGCCAGTTGTACTTGGTGATCAGCATAAGTAATGGAGTAGGGCATAGTCTATAGAGGGCGGATGGTCTGGCAAGCTATTGACAGTATCGAAGTGATGTTATTGTTCTCGAAAAACGAAGGTCACGTGGTATTCAGAGTGCACAGCTTTCGTTCAGTATACACACGTCTACGCAGTCCTGTACACTTTCAATGAAAGAAACTGATGTAAATAGTGTTCTTGCAATATTTAATGATAGAATTTTAGTTTTGCCTTTCCCTTAAAACGTACAAAATCCATGCTAAGCGATGATTTTGCAATAAACTAATGTGAAAATAGAAGACATCTCCATATAAGCTACGAAGTAACTATAACTATACCCACGTATGCACGTATGTAGTGTATCTTGAGTCGGTCAGTGCATTGAGTCGGTCATTGCATAAAAATGTATGGCACGTGCACAGAGTACGACGTTTATTGATTGACCGACTCATGGTATCACAATGCTATACGCTCGCATAGCCTGGGTAAGTGTACCAGGTGAACGGTGGCCAGTTAGCTTCAAGTTCAACGGCGCCGATACTGCAAGTTAGCCGAGAACTACAACCACAGTGAAAAATATATATCTACCGTGACCCTCAACAACAAACCGTCTTCGAATATTTAAGTCCATTAGAAGCATTTTTTCTGTATAAAATAACTGACAGACGATTGGCGAACATTCAGAATTGGGTCGTTCAACAGCGTAGGCTTGCATGCTGCACAGTGATCACCGACCGACCATGGTAAGTCAGTCCAACCGGAGCTTTACGCCTTGATCCACGTTGCTCTATCGCGCCTAAACTGTGAACTTTTACACAAGTTTCTCGCACGACGCAGCTTCGATTGCGTCATTTTTCACAATTCCGTCACTCGACCATTTCAGTGGACATCTTTTGGGCCTATTAGCAACGGGAATATACCTCTAATCATAATTTCTCTTGATCTTCGTCAGGCCTCAACAATTTATGAAGTCTGTTAAGCTTTTTCGAGTGATGAACTTCAAACACGAGCAGTATGCCTACATGTTTGTTTAGCCAGCTTTAGATGTCATGCATGCACAGTACACAGAGCGAATGGAAGTTCACAACAACACGGGCTACATTTAGGCTATAGACCTAGAAATGTAAAAATAAACATGATTTCACAACCAAATTCAGAGTGAAGAAGACTACATAAAAAATTGCCCTTCCTTCATGGATCGTCGAAGGGACGATCGAGGCAGGGCTTTGTAGGCTCAGTATTATACGTTTATGTACACAGGCTACTCTAGAACTACGGGGTGTTTTTGCCAGTTCTCACCAGATTCAAGCAGAATTATAAGTGATACGAGGCGGCATGTAGACTTAAAACTCTTGTGAAACTTAAAATTATTGATTTGGTCTCTTACAAGCTCATATTTTAGTTGCATTTTTGGAAAAAGTCCCCTTTCAACACGTCAAGCCCTGAGGTTATCGTGCAGTCGTAGTCACTTCGCAGCACAAGCTGTGCACCCTGAATACCACGTGACCACGGAAAACGTACTGCCTCAACATAGAACCGTTAGCTTTTGTTACAGTACAATAGCTTGCCAGACCATCCGCCTATATTGACTATGAGTAGGGAAAACAAGCAAGTGAGCCACAACTGAAAAAGGGTCGTGGCTGACCCGACTAAAACCAATTAGTTAAATATTGAGCCGCTAAACCTAATCTAACTTAAGCCCCTAAACGGCTAATATGTATGCCTTTCTTCTGTAATTAAGCCCTTTCTCGGCTTCCGTAAGTTCTTAATCTCCCTTGAAACTTGTTGGATACCTATTTCGTCATTCAATGCTCAAGAAATGTTAGATACATTTCAGAGGAGGTGAAACTATTTCTCTCGTCAGATGTTACCGTTCCTCAGAGTTTCAAATAAACAGTTAACATCTAGTCACGTAAAATACATTGTAAAACAAATAGCAAAAAATACTTTCAACTTCTTTTAACTCCAAACAATACTAGATTTTAAATTTTGATAGAGTAGAAGGCACAGTTGTCTACGTTAAAAATGATTTCGGCTGGCGTGAGTCGTCAAAACAATTTCAATGAAACACTGTGTTGGCTTCAAACAGCTCCTTCAGTAAATTAGGTACCCCAATGCCAACGTTAATGAAGTCAACGAACCATAGTATACGCGAAAACTAAAATGTAAGATCCTACACTACCTTTGCAAAGGTTACGTCTGCAGGACTCAATAGGTATTCCATCATTTCGGGAAACCAAAAAGGCCGGGAAACAGAGCATTCCTTGTTGCAGTTTACATGCATAATGAGTTCCACTATTCTAGTAAACTATTCGTAGTTAATACTTAAATCCGAGGCTTTGATCTCTAAGCTTTGCAAAAGGGCAATAAGCGAGTTCGTATGATTCGTTTTGGGTGGTTGTCCACATGCTAACATCGTCCAAATCTTCTAAATAAACATGACCAATCCCGCACTCACAATACGTGTTCCAAAATTTGAGTTTACATAAAAATTTGGTGACATCAATCTCTCTTAATCCAACCATAACATAAGGAGCATAAGTGTGGTTCTGTGTAGTGGACTGTGCCTAAATTGCCCTTTTGGTGTAAAAATGTGCATTTTAATGTAGCTGCTCTAAAGTGGGGCTGAGTCCCTATTTTCGTCAGGGCTCTTCAGATTTATTCTTAGTGTGACAACTATGCACCTACTGCACGAAAACAAGGGAGCGTCGTATACTATGTGCTGAGCTCGATTTGTGTATTCCACGCTGTGCCCCACAATTCCATGCGCCAACGAATTACCGAACTAGCGGCTTATTACTTACGTGAAAGTGTTAGTACCTTTCTTCTATTTTTGATTTTTTCCTTTGAGGGAACAACTTTACTTTCATGTTTTTTTTTGTTTTTTGTTTTGAAGCATATAACATTACTTCTCCTTCAAATATAAACACATCGAAACAAAAATAGGAAAATAAGTAGATATATTCAATTCAATTCAATTAAACAAGATTCAATTAAATTATAGTAATCCTGGACAAGATAAACATCACTGAACTGAAAATTATACAATACGCTTTTCAAGGAGTGTTTAGGGAGCAAACGTTTTTCTAAACGTTTTTGCACCCACTATATAAATAAGTTTAGATGATAAAGACACGTGTCTTATTCCTATAGCATTTTGCTTTTAAAAATGCTTAATTGCAAAAAATGATCGTTTAATGACCAAATTTAGACGTATTGTTAAAGAGAGCGAAATAAGTGCTTACCTGCTAAACGTGTTTTAGAGCGTATTTAAACTAGATAAATTAGAGAAATCACAATCATGACTGTCGAAAATGCATGAACATATATGCATACAGAACAAAAATTGAAACGTAAATATAATATTTACAAAATGTGCGATTGATTTAACTTGCATCGTACGTTGACCATCTACTTTGGACTACATATACCCATGTCACATTTTTCTATTGGATATCCCTTTATTGACTTTTAACAATATTTGTTAAATAGTTACATGATTTTTTACTGCTCAGTTTCTTTCCAATCGATTTAAGTCGAGCAGGCCACACCATTTTTCCAGTTGTAGCTCACTGACTTGTTTTCCGTCTATTGCTTATGCTGAGCACCGAGGACAATGAAAATAAATTCTGAAATTCCATTTTTAAAAATCTTCGTTACGACCCGGCCCAAGAGTCGAACTCCGTACCTTCCGTCTGGAAGTCGGGATGCTCTAACCACTTGGGCAAGAAGTCTATTTTACTGAAAACGTAAATACGTAAAATTGTCCTTAGGATATTCTGTGACGTCATCCAGCATTGTTTCATAGATATCCTAGGCTTTAGCTGGAAGGAACGTCCCACAATAACAAATTGGACGACGCACAAGGGTCACGTGCCTCGGGAATGTAATTGTGTGGTTGCAGTTTAAGTCTTGTGCACCCTTCTTGCTGCGTGCGTAACCGAACGCAATCGTACGGAGCGCTGTTTTTAAGCGGGTGGTGAAATTTCCAGGCCAGGGAAGAAGAAGAGACCACCAGATAATCTTCGGCCTACAATCCTCCTGAGGGTACTCCGCAAAAAAAACTAGCTATCTGCATGATAAAACGAATCTACTTCAACATTTTGCAGAAAAATATTAAATTACACATATTAGAGATCTCACTAATTCTACATTTTGCGGAAAATTGATGAATTACACAGTTAATGGATCTTAACAATTCTAAATTTTGCAGAAAATTGATGAATTACAGACTTAACGGATTTCGACAATTCACCGTTATGCAGATAAATGTTTAATTACACATTTATCGGATCTTAACAATTAACCAATTTGCAGAAAATCATGAATTCCACACTTACCAGATGTTAGCAAATCAACATTTTGCAGAATACTAATGAATTACTCAGTTATTGGATCTAAGCAATTCAACATTTTGCAGAAAAATATTAAATTACACATTTAAAATATCTCACCAATTCTACATTTTGCAGAAAGTTGATGAATTATCGGATCTTAACAATTTAACAATTCACAGAAAAATGACGAATTACGAACCTGCTTAAGATTCTATTTCCACATTTTAAAGAGGTAGAACAAAGTTTGCTGTCATTGAAACTTATCAATTACACGTTTTCATACCGAAACATTTTTGTGTATCTGTGTGTTAGAGGCAATCCGACCTCTAAAGCCTCTAAAGGCTGTACTAATCCGGGCTTGGTTTTAGACAAAAACAACAACTGGCATTTAATTATCCTTTTTGAAGCAGGATTCCGGAACCTACCTGTACCACATTAATTCTTTAAAGCCGAACCATCGAGCAAAATTTCGTTTACAAAGTGCAGTCAACGATTATCATCTCATTTAATTCGGACTATTTTCAAGGAATAACTAAAAGATAACAACCTTTAAACACGTAAAGCGTACAGGTATGAAGCTGTTTTCGACTGAAGGGTGGAGAGGGAAGCTGAAAGGTTTCTTCCGACATTTATTGCCACAGGTCTAAAGATAGAGGGGCGTCGATTTGATCCTCAAAGGTGGGGGAGGGGGGCATCTGGCCTACATTTTTTCACCTTACCTAGTAAGGTATCAACATGTTCGTAGCTAGACATTTTTATGAAAAGGGGGATGGGCAAATATCCAGATTTTACGATTTTTTAAGTGCGAACACCACTGTACTAGGGACGTACTTTGTGACGCGCGAAGCGCGTTGAAATCTTTGCTCTTTTTCCAATATATAAAAATATGGAGCTTGCGTTGCAGAAAAGTTCGTCGGAGAGCCTCATTTCGTAGGCTTTGGATAACATTATGTAGCAACAACTATCTTTGGTCGCCCCTCAATCTCAGATTTGCCAACAGAAAATGCAAATTCTTCAGTAATCCCCCGAATTAATTTTTCATGTCAAGGGCTTGTATTTGGGAAAATTTGGAATTGTATGAAAGAAAATTTGTGAAATTTATGAAAAGCACTGTAGTTACCTTTGTTAGTTGATGATGTGGTGTCACATATAGCAAATTTCCGATTTTTTTACTTCAAGAGCTCGGAAAATTTGACCAAACTGAAGGTATGAGTGAGTCCTTCTGCTTAGGAATTGCGATTTGCGGCATGCGAAGTGCCTGGAAAATTTTGCCTTTTTGAAACAAATAATAACGAATAAGGAGCTTTTATTGGAGAGATTTTGGAGTTTTGTAATTTCATGAGTTGTCAAACCACACAGTAGACTGGTTTCACAAATAGCAAGTTTCCGAATTCTTCATTTTTCAGAACCACCTGCCTCCTATAGCTACGCCACTGGGTGTCTAAGAGAAGTGGGGGGGGGGGGGGAGCAAATGCAAAATGGTTGTAAATGTTTCAATATTTTCAGTTACTGGGAAACTCCAAGCAGGCAGCAGGACTTTCTAAGCGGAGCGCCACCATTAGTTGCCGCGGAGGGTACAAGAAAATTGTTGACTTCACAAACCCTTCAGATGGTCGGAAACGGCACCTCTCGAGTGAGAATAATATGAAAAATAGTGCAAATATGAAATGTCTACATACATCTAAATAGAAATGTCACATTTTGAGACTAGCACTTACAATTTTCACTTAGAGTAAAAGTGATTATTCACTGTAAAATCCGGGACGTCATATGACATTATTTACTGTAAAATTTATATTTTTAAATTATTGTTAAAATCCCCTACTCGATTTGTTGTGGCGGAAGTATGCTTTCGCTCTATTTAAGATTGAATACCCCTTAATATTTCCTTTTTGAAAAAATGTAATAATAAATTATTGTAATTTCCCTATAAATATTACCTAATAATATATTTCACTACATTAAATTTGGGGACAATCAAATATTATTAATTTTTTTTAAAAAAGAAAGGGGATACTCCCTCTCGCTACCATGGGCTTCGATTTGTGGGGAACAGGGGGACATGCCCCCCCCCCCAACTTTTTTGAGTGGAGGGGACACTAACGTTAAAGTCCCCCTCCCCCGCTTCTTTTGTGACCTGAAACTTAAAAGTTAGGTAAAATCCAAAAATATATACATGTAGGTTATGAAAGGTGTGCTCTGCCGATTACGATCGATTTTCTGTATCAATAATTCCACATGTTTACTTTACAAATACCCAAAATTTTCGGGCGCTTGCAGTCTCATTGATGTTCCTTTTCACTTGCATATCAAACATACATTATTCATCGATCTCTATGATTATGTCGATTGATTGTGTGCATAGGGCTGCAGGTGTGAATAACCAGCCTGGCAGGCTGAAATTGGCAAACGCATTTTAGGAAAACTGAAAATGCCTCGGTGTACAGTCTGCATGCAACTTTTTCAAAAAATAAATGATCTCTAATGCAAATTTCGACAGGCGCACATCACACATTCGTATAAGGATTCGACCATTTCGTATTTAGATCATTATGAGAGAAGAAAAATCACACTGATGTTTGCTATATTAGGGAAGTCAATCCGGAATTAGAGGTACACCTCCATCCTCTGTCTGTAGATAGTGCATGATGAGGTGTCGTTCGAAAGGACATATTTTATTTTTTTTGTATCAGCAATCTTACACCGGTAGGCCTATGCAACGGTGTCTCAGTAGCACCAGTGGGTACCAACCCCTCCCCCATCGATCTGTAATTTTCCCACAGTAGACTGAAGTGTGCTTTTCATCAGTTCATGGATTTATCTTACCTTCTTTTAAAAAATTTTCTTTACTATTAAACGTTTGCAAAAATCCTTCGCAAACTATCACAATTTTCGTTGTGATTCTATTCACTTATAGTACACCCGGTAAATTCACATCGACTGTATAGTCCGTTGAAGTAATTACCCACACCATCAAGATCATGTTTTTAAGACTTTGGAGTTTCCTAGTAACTCAAAATATTGAAATATTTAGCACCATTTTGCATTTGGGCCCCTTCTCTCAGGCGCCCAGTGACGTAGCCAGCGGCTGCGCCAAAATGTCAAATTGAGGGGTGGGAACTGAGGACAAACGAAAATGCTGGGGAGCAAAGCCCGCCTTAGGACCCCTGGTGGGTCCAGTGGCAAAGTCCCGGTGGGGCCCAGGGGGAAAGCCCCAGGAAACTCTGGGGTTGTAGCATATTTCTGGGTGAAAAATTAAGTCCCAGGAGAGGTATATTATTTGATTTTTCGGTTGATCTAACTCCAAGGTTAACAACTTTTTTTTTCTTTGAGAGTATCGTTATATTTGCGCGGTGCCATCGAGTACCACTATACTAGTCAGTGTCTAAACCAGACTTTTTCATTTGGGTGGGGTGCTGTGGATGAGCAAAGAGTTGAGGTAGTGTTAAGCTGTAATGACACCATCTAAGCAGAACGCAATCATCAGTTGGCGTGTAGCCTACATAAATAATTGATGGATGTATAAGGGGGAATAAGAAACAATAGAAAAATAAAAAAGCACGCTATGTACCAAACCGCGAACTGCCAAGACAGGGCAACTTTATATCATAAGTGATATGCGTACCACATGTAGACTGGAAACACCTTACCCTAACCCGGAAGTATGTAGGCCTACTTCAAGGACATGTAATTAGAAAATTTTCGTCAGTATCAATTGCACGTTCACCCAGGAGCCAGTGCACTCCCACCCCTACCCCCAACTCACATACACATAGGCCACATACACTTCCATTCCATCAATTTTATTCGGGGGAGCAACTGGGGGCAAGGAAAGAATTTGAGGGGGTAATGGCCCCTCATCCCCCCCCCCCCCGTAGCGCCGCCAGTGGGCGTAGCTACAGGGGGGAAGGCGGCTCTGAAAAATGAAGAATTCGAAAATTTGCCATTTGTGAAACCAGTCTACTGTGTGGATTGACAACTCATGAAATTACGAAACTCCGAATTATCTCCAATAAAAGCTCCTTGTTCGTTATTATTTGTTTCAAAAAGGCAAAATTTTCCAGGCGCTTCGCGTGCCGCAAATTGCAATTCTCAAGCAGAAGGGCTCACTCATACCTTCAGTTTGGTAAACTTTTCCAAGCTCTTGAAGTGACAAAATCGGAAATTTGCTATATGTGACACCAGATCAGTGGCGTAGCTACGGAGGGGGGCTGGGGGCCTCTAGCCCCCCTTCCACTGAATCGCCTAACCCCCCCCCCCCCCAGCAGCCCCCACTGGAGCCTGGGCAAAAAAAAAATATTTTCACGCTGGCCGATGATAATATTCAATCCGAGCTACCTGGCTACTATGACATAGGTACACTTGCGATAGATCCACTCTGAATGTCGGAATAAATTCAGGTAGACTGTGACAACTCGTCGGGTTTCTGGATGGATAATTTCCTAGCAGATTTGGAGTGGCTGAAATTGGCTACGGTACCTTGGTGTGGATTAAAGTGTACTCCTAGCATCTAGCCTGTTTCTATCTCCTGTAGGGATTTTTTTCAATTCCTGGGGATGCACAAATTTGTTCCAAAATCATACTTAGTGCGGTGGGTAGGATATTTGAGTCAAATTAGGTTGGAAAGAATTTGCACCTTGCACGGCCATTGCTGCCAGTCATGGGCCAGTGCAACAACCAAACCCAAGTTGGGTCAATGCAGTCTCAAGGGTCGCAACCTTACCTCATAGGACATCACTTAGCCCTTGGGAGGAGTGAACAAACCCAGTGGCACACGAGACGGGGGCATGGGGAAGACTGCCCCAAATTTCCGCAAAACCTAAATTCGGGCAGGAATTTGGGAAAACTTCGGGCAGCAATTTGGAAAAAATCGGAGAGCGCTTTAATTTTGGAAAAAAAGGGATGCTTTTTCAGAAAATTCCTAAATGTGTCCGAAATCTTAAATTGCCCGAAAAAAGGAAAGAAACGTCATATAGTTGCAATAAAATTTTCATGAAACCCCAAGTCGAGATTCCAAAAAATCGCTACACCTTCGGGCAGTGCAAAAAGCTTCTATTAGTGACTTTTACTTCACTTATAATCGCAACACAATGCCCGAAATTGTCGAATACCCAAATTCTTTCAAGCAAATTCCCGAAAATGAAAAGTACCATAGTAAGGGTAACATAGTTACGAAAACTCAAACAGATCAAAAAATCATGGCGCATTTGGGAAGCCTGTGGCTTAAAAGAAACGATCGTTCTTGAGCCTGTTTTTAAATGTTGTGCAACACAATACGGTACTCGAAATGGCCCATTGTTTTAATAGCTTCAAATCTTTCCCGCAAAACAAAAAAGCTATTTTTAAAGTGACATTTTCATGGAAATTAACAAAGATCTGCGACACATTTGGGTAGAATGTGAAAAAAAAGTTTTCATCACCCCCACTTCATACTGAAGTCTTGCAAAAATTGCTCGAAAGGGTCAAATATTTGGGCGCAGGTTAAAAAAGATGCTGGGACGTTTTCAAATGCCAAATTAATTCAACGCGCGGACAGAAGGGTGTTTAGGTGCAGTGCCCAAAAGATTGCCATCTATCCTGCTCTAAAGTCGAATACGGGCAATGGTTATGAAAATCGGGCAATTTGTTTTTCGATACTTTAATGATGCAATGTGATAATGTCTTCCCATATGTCTGCATGAAAATTCTTTAAACACACCTTGTAATGTTACATTTTTCAAAAGTAAAATCCTATAAAGTCGGAAGTTCAGGCAGTCACACAATTTTATCAATATATATTAAATTAGCTCAGAGACGTAATAGAGTAAAATTCATTAGCATGTTTTCAATTCCATTTTTTGGTTTCCCCAGAAAATATGCGGGACCATTTCATCGATTGGTAGTGATACATTTTATCTGGTAATTTTCTGATCAAATAGCGACTGCTTAGATCTCCCCCTATAAGCCTGGGAAATGTCATTTTCGACTGTCTCAGGGGTACGATTTTTCAAAATTTTCTGTTCGTTCCGCGCCAACTACACTCTAAAAAATGTTGTGTAGAACTTACACAACATTGTGTGAATAGTCCACCAATCAACAAATGTGTAGAAAGTACACATCGTGTAGAATTTACACAACGCTGTGTAAATTCTACGCATGTTGTGTAATTTTTTTACACAACGATGTGTACTTTCTACACATTTGTTGATTGGTGGACTATTCACACAATGTTGTGTAAATTCTACACATTTTTAGAGTGTAATGGTGGCGCTCCGGGTAGATAGTCTTCCCAGCAGAATTTTAGTCTCAAGTGGACATTTTTTCAAACGTAACCTCGAAGTAGCGACTGCTTAGACCCAATGTAAGTATAGGAAATGCCATTTTTGACTGTCTGAGGGGTCAGATTTTTCAAAATTTCCTGTACGTTTCGCCCCAACTTATGGTGATGCTCCACTTAGACCGCTTCATTACAAGATTTAAGTTTCAAGTGAACATTTTTTGCAAAAGAAAACGTAAAATAGCAACTGCTTAGACCCCCATATAAGCCTGGGAAATGCCATTTCCACCTGTCTGAGGGGTCGGATATTTCAAAATTTTCTGTGCGCTTCGCGCCAATCAATGGTGGCGCTCCACTTAATCTTTCCAGCTGAATTTTAGTTTGGAGTGAACGTTTATCTGCAATTGAAACATACAATATCGACTGCTTGTATCCCCTCTTCAAGTCTTGGAAACGTCATTTTCGACTGTCTGAGAGGTATGAATTTTCAAATTTTCTGGACGCTCCGCGCCAACTGATGGTGGCGCTACGCTTAGATAGTAAACTCCAGACTTCCCTCTATAAAAGTATCCCGCCTCCCCATAGCCTCCCCACGAAAAATTCATAGCTACGCTACTGCACCAGATCATCAACTGACAAACGGTAACTACAGTGCTTTTCATAAGTTTCATAAATTTTCTTTCATTAAAATTCCAAATTTTCCCCAATTCAAGCCCTTGACATGAAAAATTAATTTGGGGGATTACTGAAGAATTTGCATTTCCTATTGGCAAATCTGAGATTGAGCGGCGACCAAAGATCATTGTTGCTACATAATGTTATCCAAAGGCTCCGACGAACTTTTCTGCAACGCAAGTTTTTATTTTCATATATTGGAAAAAGGGCAAAAACGTCCTAGTACAGTGGTGTTCACACTTAAAAAATCGTAAAATATGGATGCTTGCCCATCCTCCTTCCCGCAAAAATGTCTAGCACGAACATGTTGATACCGTACCAGGAAAAGAGAAAAATGTAGGCCAGATGTCCCCCCCCCCCCACCTTGGGAATCAAATAAACGCCCCTGCTCTCTACCCCTCTTTCTTTAGACCCGTGGCAATAACGGTTGTCCGAAGAAAATCTTTCAGCTTCCACCCTTCAGTCGAAAACAGCTTCATACCTGTACGCTTTTCGTGTTTAAAGGTTGTTATCTTTTAGTTCTTCCTTGAAACTAGTCCGAATTAAAGGTAAAGAGCAGTACCCACAAACTTATTTTGAAGAAAAAGCTAAATAGCACAATTTTCGTCTTATTTCTGTTCAAAGTATCTTTCATTACATTTTATGATTTAACTATTGCATATTCAAGGTAAACCAAGCAGTTATTTCTAGTAAATTTCACATTTGAAGAGAAAAAACATTGTCATGTGACTCTCAACAGCCAATCATGAAACTGGACAGTCTCCTACACTACTTCATTTTGGATGACTGCTCCTGCCCTTTAAATGAGATGATAATCGTTGACTGCACTTTGTAAACGAAATTTTGCTCGATGGTTCGGCCTTAAAGAATTAATGGGGTACAAGTAGGTTCAGGAATCCTGCTTCAAAAAGGATAATTAAATGCCAGTTGTTGTTTTTGTCTTAAACCAAGTCCGGATTAGTACAGCCTTTAAGTGAAAACTATAATAAACTTTAGATTTGTAGCTATTGTGTTCAATTTTTAGGGTGTTTAGACCTTCCTGACATTAACGTCCCAATAACAACGAAAGCAGGTAATTATAGGGGTCCTTTTGAGAACATAGCAGAGAATGGAAAGAAAGTGATTTAATTGTAGAGTCTGATATGCTACTACACCTTTTACACATATCAAACCAGTAGCATTACAAGAGGGGATTGCCACAACCCCAAATGGGTTCTTTGCAAGTTTAACGCCGCACCCCCCCCCCCCGCCTCAAGAGGTCGGATTGCCCCTAACACACAGATACACAAAAATGTTTCGGTATGAAAACGTGTAATTGATAAGTTTCAATGACAGCAAACTTTGTTCTACCTCTTTAAAATGTGGAAATAGAATCTTAAGCAGGTTCGTAATTCGTCATTTTTCTGTGAATTGTTAAATTGTTAAGATCCGATAATTCATCAACTTTCTGCAAAATGTAGAATTGGTGAGATATTTTAAATGTGTAATTTAATATTTTTCTGCAAAATGTTGAATTGCTTAGATCCAATAACTGAGTAATTCATCAGTATTCTGCAAAATGTTGATTTGCTAACATCTGGTAAGTGTGGAATTCATGATTTTTCTGCAAATTGGTTAATTGTTGAGATCCTATAAATGTGTAATTAAACATTTATCTGCATAATGGTGAATTGTCGAAATCCGTTAAGTCTGTAATTCATCAATTTTCTGCAAAATTTAGAATTGTTAAGATCCATTAACTGTGTAATTCATCAATTTTCCGCAAAATGTAGAATTAGTGAGATCTTTAATATGTGTAATTTAATATTTTTGTGCAAAATGTTGAATGGCTTAGATCCAATAACTGAGTAATTCATCATTTTTCTGCAAAATGTTGATTTGCTAACATCTGGTAAGTGTGAAATTCGTGATTTTTCTGCAAATTGGTTAATTGTTGAGATCCGATAAATGTGCAATTAAACACTTATCTGCAAAATGGCGAATTGTCGAAATCGGTTAAGTCTGTGATTCATCATTTTTCTGCAAAATGTTGAATTGATTACTTGTGATAAGTAGGTAATTCATCAATTTCTACAAAATGTTGAAATGATGAAAAATGGTAAGCTGGTAGTTCATCATTTATCTGCAAATTGTTAAGATAATAAGTGGACATTTCATCATTTTGTTGCAAAATACTAAGATAATATAGGGACTATGTTTGCAATTTGACGGCACCTAAACGTTTCCATATTTTACGGAAGCTTAAAAGTGCCACAAGATCACAATATCTTTTGGCTAGTAAGCTAACATTTTTCAGAAAAATGGCAAGATGACAACATAATATCTCCTCAAAAAACAGAAAAATGATGAAATGAGAACTTATCACATTTCGTCATTTCAACAATTTTCTGCAAAATGTTTAATTTCTTACATCTTTTCAAGTGTGCAAAGCAACAATTTTCTGAAAAATGATGAAATGACAACTTATGATTTGTCGTCATTTCAACAATTTTCTGTATAATGTTAAATTTCTCACATCTTTCCAAGTGTTCAAAGCAACAATTTTCTAAAAAATGACCAAATGACAACTTATCACATTTCGTTATTGCAACAATTTTCTGCAAAATGTTAAATTTCTCACTTCTTCCCAAGTGTGCAAATTAACTATTTTCTGAAAAATGACGAAATGAAAACTTACCATATCTCGTCATTTCAAGAAAATTTCTGCAAAAATGTTTGATTTCTCACATCTTTTCAAGTGCGCAAAGCAACAATTTCCTGAAAAATGATGAATTGACAACTTAAGTATCAGATCGTGTGATTTCAACAGTTTTATGCAAAATGATAAAATGGTGACTTATCTTTTCATCAGTTTTCTACGGTGGTTTTGAGGGGACATTGCATTTTCTCTCTTCAAATAAGGGATATTATACATCATTACCCCAAAACTGAGTTGCTTTATTGTCATGTTTTAGGTTTCGGATTATTCGAGAACAATTGGAAATGATCAATTGTCGTCATGTTGTTTTCATAGTTTGTTGAGCAACGGGTGGAGTGAGGGAGGCGGGAGGGGGCTAAAACGAATTTACAACACGTATCCCAAATATTGTAAATGCTTGGTCACTAAAACATTTGGCAGATAAAGAGCATATGGCTTTGGACAACAAAACAACCCGTAGAGTGGGTGAAACCCTTAGAGAGGCAGTTTTTGACACTATCTAAGCTGAGTACGAAGTTATGTACCCATAGATAGTTGACACCCGGGCGGACCCTCCCTATGTAGACCATCCAGGATATTGTTGTCACTTTGAATCATCATGAAAAACCAAGCATATCCAAAGTATTATTTCTCCTTTTTTCCAGTGCATACAATACTATTTTGTCTAAATTCAACAAATCTGAAATTAGCGTTGGAGTCCCCAGGCATACGCAGTATTACAGGGGCAAGGGTATACTTCCCACCACACTTTTGCAGAATTTAAGAATAAAAATACTAAAAAACTTAAGTCGAAAACAGTACTGTTGGCAGCTTAAGGTTTTGTGCAACTTTCAATAAACTGACAGGCAGTAGCGTATCTGCCGGGGGCAGGGGGGAAAGTGTCTCCTTGACGGTTTCGACCGGGAAGATCAGTTCAAACCTCCGGATTGAAAAAGAGGCAAATTGAGGAAAGAAGAAAGAGAGAAACGGAGAGAAAGGGAAAAGAATATGAGTGAAAGGGAAGGAGATTATTTAGCTTCAGATCAGAGAGACTGATAAGATCTGCCACTTTACAAGTAAAATACATTTCATTCCGATGAATGTCCATTTGATTAACTCAGCGAAAAGTTCTTAACACACCTTTTAAGCAATTCCCATCGTTTCATCTGTAACATAACATACTGATGATACCATAGGTACAGCACTGATACCGTACCCCAGAGAATCAGTAGTCGCCCACTTTTCCAAACGACATGTACTAAGCCATAGGTTCTCAACCTTTTTCCATCCCCGGAACCCTTAGGCTGTTCCATATTTTTTGAGGGACCCCCGTCGGCGAAAAGAAAATCCCTTGATTGAGTTACGACTTACGCATTATCAGTGGCGTAGCTAGGGTTGGTGGCCCGGGAACAAGAAACGAAATTGGCGCCCCTGCCCAAATCTTCCGCTGGAAATCTTATGTTTACACAACTCAAAAGGGTAAAATGGCTTTTTTAATGTCACGTTCATGGCAGGGATGGCGCCAGGATCTGCTCCAAGCTCACCGGTATAGGGGGTGAGCATGTCGAAGCCACGACAATGGCGATTAGGTCCTGGTGGGACGTGACTTGTAGAATTTAAGGCGCGCGTACGCGCGACAAATGTTTGGCTTTTTTAACACTGGAATAAATAAACATAAGGAGCTTGTTTTGAAGAAAATTGGAAATTTTTAGAAGAAATTTGGCTTTCAAGTTTGTAAGGACCGTTAAAAATATTGAAGAGCCTGCCCTATTATAAGCAAAATCGAATAAAATCGAATAATACGCGTTTCTAAAATTCGTTTGGGCTTTTAAAGCATTTTTAATGTAGACTTACCTACAAAGACTCTCAGAAAATGTGGAAATTTGACAAAAAACTTTTACCTTTTTGAACAAAGATTTGAAAATTAAGAGCTTAAATTGAAGAAATTTTGGAGGCGACTTGTTCTTTGTTGAGGTTACTGAATATCATCATGGAGATTACATGCCCTCGGATGATATTAGGAAATTTCCCGAAAACGTTTAGTTTCCGCCTTTTAACTATTTAACATATATTTGAAAATCTGGAGGATATTGAAGGAATTTAAGGCATAAAATGTGAATAATATTTTTTTTATTGTAGAAGGGAGCTTAAAAATTGAAGCCTACCTTGAAAATCAATCTATCCAAGTTCATATGGGCAAAATCAAGGCTGAGGTTGGTTGAGATTTTATATTTTGTCGTCCGATGAAAACTGAAAATCGTTGTACTGTCTTTTCAGAATGTTTGAAACCCTGCGGCTTATATTGAAAAATTTTTAGATTTTAATAAGGAAAATTGAGAATTTTGAGTTTCTTCGAAGAATATCTTCTTGTAAGCAAAATCAAAAAGATCGTACGGGTGAGGAGGCTTAAGTTTATCGAAGTACTTTTTTAATCGTTTGGATGAAGGTTCCCCGACGAAGTTGGATCTTTTCTCCGAGGGGGTCATGCCCCGCCCAGCTGGCGCTCCTCTTGGCTCTGGCAAGTGGTAGGTCCAACATTTTTCTAATTAACTTCGAATTGGCATCCCCTAGAGTGGGGCTCGGTGCAACTTGCGCTCCTCTCTTGTCTTCCCGTTAGCTACGCTACTAGGCATTATGGGACACAGATTATCTAATAAAATTATAAGAAATACAAATTGATATTGAATTAAAATAGAAATTGTTGCAATTTCACATTATCACTGCATGCCTCTTGGTGAAAATTCAATTTTCTCATCAAGTTAAGTGCCAGACATACAGATATAAAATTTGGTGTCATTAAGTTATTATATTCGAACAAATGGATTTTTATGTGTCCTTGTCTGACATAGAATTAAAAAAAAAACACCGAAAGAAACAAAAAATAATGATGAGAAATGGAGAAACAAATTTTTACTTTGCTTTTGTATGTTGTCGGTGTTGAAACTGAAAAGAAAACGAACCGTATCTACAGGTCTAAATGAAAGTCCTGTTAAACTTATTTCTTTGACAAGATCTCTCTGTCCAATTCCCATAACTTGTTCATTATCGCAGTGTAGTTAGAACAGTGTTATACTCTAAGTCGGATCAACCTGTCAACGTTAAAACAGAAACAACTCAATAAATTTGTTTTAAAGCTACGAGGTTCAAAACTCGAATAAGATTGGTCCCTAGTAGAATAACTTGTTTTCATCTGCTCTGTTGTTACAGATTGCTAGCTTTGTATCTTAGTGGACGTCACCTGCTGCTAACTAGGTAACTTTTTGTACCTCGAGCCTTACAAGTTTGGGAATGCTGGTTGCTGTATGATTTATAATTCTAAATTACGCCTACGATTTGTATTTTCAAAGCTCTTTAGGTTTTGCGGACCCCTAAATTTTCTAAGTACCCTATTTTTTCCGCCGACCCCCACGGACCCCTTTGTTCTTCTCGGACCCCAGGTTGAGAATCACTGTACTAACCTACATGAGAGCAGCCAGCCTATATTTTATTCCCAGGGTGGATACGGGCAATCTCGTTTTCCAGGAATTCACTATATCGTTTGAAAATGGGGGGGGGGGGGGAGGCGCGCAATTAGGTTTAGAGACTTTAGGGTTCCAATACTAAAAGACACTCAGAAGTTAGAGCGTGGTTTTAAAAACTAAGGTTTGACGATTTCCACACTGTTTTAAAAAACTTTTCAACATTGATACCCAGCTCCACATATTTTGGACAGACATCAGCGTTTCGTGATATAATTTCTCCATACACAACTGTTGTTGATGTCGAAAAGGCTGCAACTGAATTCGAACAATTTTGCATCTTGTACAATGAACTTACATCAGGGGGTGTGGTAATAAAGACCCTACAAGATACATTGAATTGGTGTGACTTACACAATGCATACCTTAACTTGATAGTACTTTATCGGATCTTTAGAATCATAGCCGTGTCATCAGCCTGTTTGGAGCGGTCGTTTAGCAAATTCATGATTATTAAAAACTACCCCAGGTCACCAATGAGGGAGGAAAGGCTAGCCAGTTTAACATTACTTTCCATTGAAAGAGAAATGACAGAAAGGATGGACTTCGACAATGTAATTGACGGGGTTAGCCGCATGGCAAACAGATATATACTTTTGTAAGGAATTCTTTTACTATCATATAATTTCAACTTTCATACTGCCCTTAACCTTTCAACTCATGGTGAAATTGAATTTTGCCCAGCCACTCTACAGTGTACCTGACGAAGAGAGACACCATGGAAACACGCAGTTATTCGGAATTTCCTGGGAAATTTTTGAGTGGTTCTTACAGTAAATTTTTACTTTTTTTCATGGAGTGTGCCATAAAGCAGTAGGCCTATAGGCTAATGCAAGCAGAGGTGGATGAGGTGGCAGCAAAGCATGGAGTGCGAACAGTTAAATAAGAAACCACTTCATGTTTACATCTAAAGGATATTCTCAACATCTTTCTCTTTCATGTTTTGGCTACATCAACTCCTCACCTTCATTTAGACTGACCAAGGAAGTAGCGTAGGCACATTGGAAGGTTTGCAGTTAATATAAGAGTTTTTGAAGTGAAGTGTTGTAATCGTTTAAATTTACAAGGCTAACAAAGTGTAAATTTTGTGTTGTACGGGTATGTCAGTCTAAAAAGTTATATGTTGATGCATTACGTACGCAGCCTAGCTTCACGTAGCTTCCTTAAACCTGAATAACCCTCGGCCTCTCAACAAGATGTCGAGTCTTTGCAAACCGGGTTGGTAAAGTTTTCACCGGGAAATATACTCTTTTGCCCGACCCCCGACATGTGACCCCAGATACGCAGCTGCTGACAGGCTGGTCAATCGGCTGTATATCCTTTTGTCTAAATCTATCTGTAAAAGGTGTGTTCGTTCATTAGTCTTTATGATACCCAAATTTCACTAGGGTGTTCTGGGATACGTTCCCCAGTCTTTTTCCCCTTTGTATTGAGTACGCGAAAGGAACCGCCAGATTGCAACGCCGTCCCTTTGACGGGAGTCCAGGGCTTATCCGAGTAACTAGGGTTGCAGGTCAGGGGCAGGGAGTCATATCGGAATACTTTCCGAGAACCAGGGGATTTTATTTCACTGTCGCTATTGTGAACCAACGGCGAATCCAGAGGGGCGGGGGAGAAGACCGCCCCAGCCCCTCTGGATTCATAGGATTTACTAATAGTCTCCCCCGTTAGGTCGACCAAGAGAAAATATAAAAAATGTTTAATGACAAAAATTTAAAACAATGAAGTCATATCTAAACCACACATTTTGTGGGACATTTCCGGTATATAGGGTATAGTGAGGCATGTAAAGATCTCAGTTCAATAGAAACTGAAGCATCTCTGGCGTACCTACTGCAAGAACTGGACTCTCATTTAAATGTCTAAACTCTGTTTAAAAAGTACCTAACATACCTTCAATAAAACTGGCAAGCGCCTAGCTTGCTGACTTGAGACGAAATGGGGTCTTTAATTATTTTGAAATTGACGATTTGTCGTATTCATAAAACTAGCCTGAATACCATCACTTTGTGGCAAGCTAGACTGAGGAGACTTGTATATCTTCTCGACTATTGAGTACTTCTATAAAACTCTTCCTAGCATTATCTAAGAAAAAGTAGGATTTAATATTAAAACGCGTGGAGTGTACGGAAATTTTGATACTTTAGGTAGCATTTACGATAATTTTGGATAGTGCGGGACGAATTTGTGATAGAAACTGTTATTAACAGTTTCCTCTTTTTTCCCCCTTTCTCCTTCCCTCTTTCTCCCCTCTTCGCTCTTCTCATTGTATTATTATTTATCAATGGGGGAATGGCCCGCTCCCCTTGACGCGCCACTGATTCTCACCGAGGTCACATCAGGGAACCTAAGTGGTGATACGTACGTCCATCAAGAATTACTTCATGTATGAAAAATCCTTTAAACTTGAATGCACTGTTTTCTGCACGCATCAGGTGCGGTTTGCACTCAGAGTGAGGCCTCAACCGGCCCTTGTGCCATTGTTTACAGACGTTACTTTCTTATTTAGTGCTGGTAATCTTTGTATGAATTTAAGGAGCATAGAGCCCTCAAAATCGTATAAACAGATAAAGGGGCTTCCATTAAAACTTTCCCAATCAGACATCCTGTATGTCGCCCTAGACACACTCATGGTACTCTTTTTTAAGGCTGTGGTGTAGCCTTGTGGATTTCGTGTGCCAGACCCTCCAATGAGAGGATCGAAAATAAAAAGAAATGAAAGAAAGAAAGATAGGCAAGAAAAAAGTGGACGGAATTTCGGAGGGAAGAGGGAGGGGGGTATAGGGTTAAGGGACAGTTGCCCTTGACATTTCGAAACCGTTGATGAAAGTTTCACTGCCCAAGTTATGATTTTGATGTCCTTAGAACCTGTGAAATCACATTTAAGGGTTGTGCCCAAAATTTTTCTCTTCATGGAACAGTAGATGCTTTTCACCTGGCTTACTTCTCCTGACAAATGAACGAATCCTCTTCCCTCTGCATGATACACAGGTTGAATAAACCTAAAGCACATACGCAGGCTGAAGATATTAAATATTGTTTCTTATACCGCGCCACAGCATGCTTTTATAAAATAGCCTATAATTACCTTTAATTATATGCTTGATTCAGTTTGCATATAAAGTAATTTTTAATTTGAATCAAATGTACCCTTTCGTTTCTAAATCTAAATTTGATCTTAAAGCATATCATTTTAATGAAGAGAATGTTTAGATGCAACGTTTTGATGTACAAGGTAAAGGATATGCCATTTCCCCACCTGGGAGGTATCCAAAATTTTCTTCCAAGGCCTTCGCTACGGCTACACACCAAGCGATGGTGGATTTCCCAGTGGAGTACCAAAAGGGGGAGAGGAATGCACCGCATACCAGCATTTTACAGGGGTGTCATGTCACTACGCTACAGTAAATAAGTAGAATTTCCAAACATATATTCAGTTCAAAGCTTTGCCAAAGAAGCATCGGTTCCCCCCCCCTTTTTTTTCTTCTCCATTCTTTATTTCAGTTCATCTTTGCGTGTTCAATTTACACAGTGAAGTTACGTGAAAACAACATTTCAGCTTGAAAACACTTCCTTGCAACAAGAGAACTAAGATCTTATTTCCTTTGGTGAAAATGCAATAGAAGTAAGGATGGATTGGCAAATAATTGAAATTGTTAAAAAACGCTATCAATAGAGCATACATAAACAATAAATACCTTTCATTTCTCACTAAATTAGAGAAAAAAAATATTGAAAATAGAGAATCATATTTAGCAATGGAAAGGGGTCTTGTGTTTGAAAAAAACTCATTCAGTTTCAACGAACGTACTTCATTATCCACTTTCTTTAAAATAAAATGCTCTTCTTCCACACAAGACTGAAAATAACTGTAAAAAGAAAGTGCATTTGGAACCCTGTTGTTTATTTTACAATTAAAGATAAAGTATTTTGTATGAAGGATGAAGAAATTTATTAAATGCTTAATGTCGTCAGTTGGTCCTAAAACATAACAGTTACAAAAATTTTTCAAAGAGTAAAGGGCTCATCCCTCCCCATAGACAACATGGACCCCTTTAATTACACCAGATTAAAAATAGAAAACATCTTTGAATAATGTGAAAGATATAATGGATTCAACGCTTGGCTTAGCTTACCAAAAGTAACACCATCTTGCATCTAACCCACTTTACATAGACAAACATTTCTTAAAGAGTAGGGACATCAACCCCTCCTCTTGTCTAATGTCGAGTCAATAATTAGGAAAAACCACTAAAAATGGCAATTTCCAAACATATTATCAGTTCAAAGCTTTGCCAATAATAGCACCATTTTGCACATCATCTACCTTACGTAAATGTTACCCCTCCCTTTTCCCCCTTCCCTTGCCACCCTCGCCCAGGATGGTATCCCGCCATGCATGAGTATAAAACGAAAGGTCCGATACTGTGTAAACTATCTATAAGCCCGGCTCTAGTGCTTTGTTTAGATATTGTCATAAACTACCCCTCTAGAAATGTCCTAGGCTACGGCACTGAGTTGTTTCCAGAGTCTCAGGTTCTTTATCTGCCAAATGTTGGGGTGACCATGCATCTACAATATTCGGGATAAGTGTTATAAATTTGTTTTAGACCCACCCCTGCCCCACCTCATTCACTCCACCCCCTGCTCAACAAACCATGAAAACACCATGACGACAACTTATCTGCTAATAATTCTGTCATGTTCTAGTAGAATCCGAAACTTAAAACATGACAATTTAGCAAGTTCGTTGAGTAACATCAACTAAAATATTCCATGTTTGAAGAGAAGAATGCGATGTCCTCTCAGAACCACCGTAGAAAATTGATTGAAAGGAAAAATATTGCTAAGTTTTCATTCAATCATTTTGCAGAAAATTGTTGAAATGACGAGATATGAAAAGTTGTCATTTCATCATTTTTCAGAAAATTGTTGCTTTGCACACTTGGAAGGATGTGAGAAATTTAACATTTTGCAGAAAATTGTTGAAATGACGAAATATGAAAAGTTGTCATTTTATCATTTTTCAGAAAATTGTTGCTTTGCACACTTGGAAAGATGTGAGAAATTCAACATTTTGCAGAAAATTGTTGAAAAAATGAGATATGATAAGTTGTCATTTCATCATTTTTCAGAAAATTGTTGCTTTGCACACTTGGAAGGATGTGAGAAATTTAACATTTTGCAGAAAATTGTTGAAATGACGAGATATGAAAAGTTGTCATTTTATCATTTTTCAGAAAATTGTTGCTTTGCACACTTGGAAGGATGTGCGAAATTCAACATTTTGCAGAAAATTGTTAAAAAAATGAGATATGATAAGCTGTCATTTCATCATTTTTCAGAAAATTGTTGCTTTGCACACTTGGAAAGATGTGAGAAATTTAACATTTTGCAGAAAATTGTTGAAATGACGAAATGTAATAAGTTGTCATATCATCATTTTTCTGCTTTTTGACGAGATATTATGTTGTCATCTTGACATTTTTCTGAAAAATGTTAGCTTACTAGCCAAAAAGATATCGTGATCTTGTGGCACTTTTAAGCTTCCGTAGTCAATGAAGTAAATTTCGTCGTGCTATCTACATTTTCGTGCTTGAAGAGGGAGAAGACGCATGTCCCTTCAGTGCCACGGTAGATAACAACTTGGTGCGGTAGTAGCCCGCGGTGCAGACGAATTTTTTCGTCCAGCTCATCGCCAAGAAAAAATCAACTGAGGGGTAGCAGCCTAAAGGGGGGCTGCAGCTACAGAGGCGAAACGCATGCTAGTGCGGTAGAGTCAATAAAGACCTCAAAGACATTAGACCGGATCTTCATCTTGGATCGGACGCTTTGGCATTACTTACGCGTGACAGAAAAATGTGGAGAGCTATCATGAGTGGCAATGCGCAGTGCTGACAGACGGCGGAATAGCGTATCAGACGACGACGACATTGAAATGTTGCTGCAAATAAACGCGGGTCAAGCAGAATATTGCGAAGTTTCGAATGAAGAATGCAGCCTACTACACGCACTCTGATGGCACACAGGTTTCATACTACGAAGGTGTCGCGGAATTAGGTAGCTAGGCCTACACGAAACTAATGGAAGTAGTGTCTGGGTTTCGTTTATGGATTACAGTTCGGGTTTGGGTTAGATTAGGGTTAAGGATTAAGTTTCGCGATTAGGGATTAGGGTTAAGTTGGTGTTCCTAACATTCTGCGGTACCTTCATTCTCTTCACGCCCAGTGCGGGTTTTAAAATGTAGACAGTGTTCAGCAGTCATTTAAAACAGTAGCCGCGGTCATTTCAACCCACATTTCTAAGAACAGAAATAACAATTTGGTCGAAAGGTCATTGCAATTTACTTAGGCCTACAACATACAACTATAATTTTCAATGGATTAAAAGTATTATGCATCCCATTTATTCACATTCCCGCGGCATGTGACCCTTCAGTTGCGTCCGCTTTTACTCGCGCGTTTCCGTTGGCGTGCTCCTTCCAGCTAAAGCTTAGAATTTCGATGCATTGTTTTATAGCATTTTCACGAGACGACAGATCACCTTTAATCATGCCAAACATATTTATGAACAAAGGTGGGGGAGGGGAGGTAAGAATGGTAATTGAAGCAATCGTTACTGAGATTTAAACCTGGGAGGCTGAAGTGATATATATATTCAGTGGGGAAGTGAGCGTGGGGTGCGTACTATAGTGTGCAGACATAATTTATAGGCTGTCAGTGTAGTTTTTTTTTCTCTTTTCTGGGCACACCTATGTCTTAATCACTAATGGTGTCAATAAAAGTTAACCCATTTTTAGAGGCGACTGTAGAGAAATGGTGGTGGGACGGAGTGATGTAAATCGTCTGAGGGCGGTGAGGTCGGTCAGCTAAGTGTTTTTCTAAAGTGGATGTAGCTTCCTTGGAAAGCAGTTTCATAGTTTGGCTTCGCCGAACTGCTCTATACCAGAGAGTGGGGTCAACCTCAAAAAAAGATGGGACGGAGTGCCCATGGAGAAGTGGTTAGAAACTGAGCCGTAAAACCTCACCTAAATGACTAACTCATAGGGAAGAGTAAGTCAATTAGATGTAACATTCCCCATTGAGAAAAGTACTGTCCCCATTGAGAAAAATACAGAGACTCAAGTCAAAGTCCGGACCCAAGTCTTTGAAAGTTGAAAACTGTCGGACTCGTAACTCGAATCCCCTGACTCGACTACAGCACTGTGTCTTTCTCATCTAAAAAGGTATCCTGGTATCGGAATACATGCCTGGGCCGACCGCACTCTAATTGACCTGTTTGGCTGAAATCATAAATGCTTCCAAAATAATTAAAAACTTGGATAAATAAACTTTCAGCAATAATCTCAAAGGTATATTCTCAGCATAAGAGGACGTATACATGTGTAGATTATTCAAACATTTGCACATTCTAGTTGTTTCGGGCGTCTAGTCTAGTGGTGGAGCGTCCGTCCCGCGGAAGGTCCAGGTTTAACATGATGTTCGATTCCCATATCGAATCATGCTTAAGACTTAAAAATGCTATTTTCTGTCATTGTGCATGATGCTCCCCGTTAGTCCGCGGAGAGGACGAAGTGCCGAAATTTATTTCCTAATCAGCAGCCTAACGGGCGGCAGCCACGGATGTGCTACACAGGCTAGCTCCGCATTTATAAGCAGTCGAGAAAGAAAAAAAAAACAGTCCATTGATAGAAATAGATTTATCCTCTTAAAAACACGGGTGAGTTGGATGTTCTACCTGCAAGTGATGATTTGCCAACTGTCGGTGGGAGCTACATGTTGAAGTATGGCCCCACCTTATCACACTGATGTCCTTACCCCAAAAAGTCAGGATTATACATTTTATCGTATCTTAACTATGAACGTCATGCATATAATGTCGCAGAGCAGAGAGTACGCCATCTGACCAACACCCACAAATGCAATCAACTGATTTGTCAACCAGTATCGTCTTCTTCACGTGCAGGCCGAGATCGTAGGCGTGCTGCCACGTGTTCAATTGTTTTACGCCAAAAGATGACATCAGTGTGACGTCACCAAGCCGGGCGGCACTGGGCGGTGCTATCCGGCTCTCAAAATCTCCACCCGGTACTCTCCATCAATATTGGCATCACCGCCCGGCACAAATTTCTTACCCTACCTGAATAAAATTCTAAGATTTCTTTAAATTTGAGTGAAATTCCTCGTTGTTTGTAAGAACTCTCCAAATTGCAAAAATTCTTCAAAGGGAGAGTGGGACACCTTAGAGTGCTCCCTCAGGATGGTGATCACAAATAATTCGGCTCTCAAAATGGTCTGGTGACATCCCTGGTCGTCAATGCATAAGGTCTGTTCTGGTTGTATATGTCTCGATAAAATTTTTGCTACGGATAAATTACTGGTTCCTGTGCCCCCACATTCCACACCCACATGACGTTTATTGACCGGAAAAACTAGTCTACGTAATATTACAGGCACCGGCGAAACTTTAAGAATGAAAAACATTGTATGTAAGCATCATCAGTCGGGCTTTTTAGTGATATTCAATAGTACAATTGGTGCAAAACATAGAACAGGATAATGAGGGTAGAGGGCAGTCTTGCAAAACCAGCTGCAGAGCCGCATTTTAGGAGATCGCATGAGGACTTCGCTGCAATTGTTGCAGGAGGCAAAATGGTTTTGTTCGATGTTCATAGGGGAAGAAAACGGGGGACAGGGTGACGACCCCCACTTTCACAAGAGGGAAGCGAAGATATGGTTCCATCCACCACTTTTTCACACTACTGAAAAACTGGACGTGATTCCCACACCTGATTATTTAAAGGGCATTTTGACATGCATAGAAAGAGTAGGTATGCAGTAAATTGTATTAAACCACTTTATGTTTTTAAGAAATGTTTGCACACAAAATTCAGCCCAATTCAATTTCATGAATTTCATATGATTCTGACGATCCTATAGTTTTCTCATGACCAAGCCAAACAGCCGCAATGTGTTCCTTCGACCTTTACAATTCTTAGTGTCCAAACGGCTCATACACATCCCTTCAGCCTTGTCAGCTGAACGGCCTTTATAACCGTAGATGTGTTTCTGCAATTCCTAAATTGTCTAAATGTTATTATGATATGCATACGTACAAGGCAAGGAAAGACTGCCCCAAATTTCGCATGACCTGAACTTCAGGCCGGCAAGGGTCTGGAAAATTTCGGGTAGCCATTTGTGTCTTAAAAAAATCTGACATGATTTTAATTACACAGAAAGCTCCCAAGCGTTCCTGTATTCTGTCAAAATTCTTACGCATTTTCATTTCAAAAAATGAATTATGGCATACCATTTTTTTAAATCGCTCTTCATGTTAGAAAAAACGAAAAATTTAGCACCAAAAATGTACTTTTTGGTCAAGAGGTAGGATGAGGTGAATGGTCCAAAAAATTCCCCCACACGTTCATATACAGTAGCTTCCTACGCCTATTATGTTGAAGCCCTAATGAAAAGCCGTGTAAAGCCTAGTCCACGCTGGACACATTTCAGGGCTCGTTAGTCGACAAAAGTTGTCAAAACACCTCTTGTCCGAAAATGTTTTCAGTGTGTAGGCTACAGAGCAAAAAGAAGCCCCAACTTGTTTCTCAACATTTGTTACAACACGTGTCCAACAATTCAGATTTTTAATTTACAGGCAACTTGTGTCCAATCTCTGACCAATTAAAAATCTTATTTCAATCACCTGATCCACCCTAACCACCTGATCTTATTTCCTTTAAGTGTGACTTTCCTTATTTGATTATTATAATACAAAAAATAAGTTGGACTATATGGCTCAAGCACTGGGTACGGTATTTTTCACTCATTCCATAGCAGAAAGTTAACAGACAACAAATTCACAATGTCTCAACCAACACTTATCTCAAGAAAACACAACTTAGGCTTATGAAAATCAACCCCGGGCAGATTTAATTAGTTGGTTGTCGCGGGATGCTTTTTCACGGGAGGAGAAAACTGACTGCAAGTAATTACCTAGGTGAAACCGACTGGGCCAATTGCACAGGTGTGTGTGTGTGTGTGGGGGGGGGTTGACTCATAACGGATTAGGAATATTTCATTTGGGGGATATCAGTCTTCTACTACTGGTATAATAGCGTGGTGGACCAATATAGATAAATTCAAAATGAGTCTTTTGCCCCATCTATAAAAAGGGTCACCCAACTAAAATCTCATTTTAGATAAAGCCTTTTCCTGCAAAGCCATCTATCTAAAATCAGAGGTGGCGCCAGCGAGAGGTCAGCATAGTAGCGTCACCAATTCCCCAGTCAAAGTCATTTCCCCAAGATAACCCCACACGAACTAAATATACCGATCCTGAGACTTAGTTATTCACCCAAAGATATTCTATACTAGTCTGGCCGCGAATCCCACCATTAGTAGGCGCTGAGCGAAGAGAATTTTTTAAAAAATTGCGACCCTTAGATGGCCGACGGAAAATTGCGTTTCAATGCTTGTAAAGAGAATCAAAACAGTCTTTATGTTTAGCTTTTATTTGTAATAATAAAAAATCAGCAACGTGCTAAGTGGTCAGAAAATTACCACATAAAATGTACCATCGTACTATTACTGTTAGATTAAATGATCTTCAATCTTTTCGGGGAAAAACTGTACAACGGAATAGAAAATATGCGAAAGTGTCTCTATTGTCAATCTTGCCTAAATTCAAGATCCGCTGAATTAATGAAGTTGTCTATGTGACTGCCCGACCTCCCGACTATAAGAGATTTTACTCCAAACATCTTTTGTATGATAAATGGCGAACTATTGCGCAGTGCAAAAGAATCATCCGCTCCCCTGCCCCTATCACGTACCGGTACGTCTTTGCCGATCGAGGAAGAGTCTAAGGGATGGGCCCCTCCCTTTTTTTCTCTTGAAAAGGTAGGTGACTTTACATGCGGCGGTGCCACACATGCTACCTTTTGAAGTAAAATTTGGAATTTGATAAAATTTGCCTATTTTTTAAGAATTAAAAATAAAATTGGCATCACTGAGGGGGTGGAAGGGACAATCCTTCCCCCTTTAAAATTAGGTATCCTTAAATGCAATCTGGTGCCACATATGCTACCTTTTGAAGTAAAATCTGTGCTACTACAGTACGTATTTTTAGGATTAAAAAATGGCATCCGTGAGGAGGGATGGCCGAATGCCCCCCTGAGTACGCAACTGTGCTTGATGTATCGTCCGTGAAGCTTGACGTATTGTAAGAGGACGGAACATGCTAAAAAGTTGATGTTTTTATCCATGGAACACTTACCTAAAAACTCGATATCCTGCAAGGTCAGTTCTTTGACCAACTTATACATACTTCATTAAAGAAGCTGATCCTTGAAAACTACGGAACTAGTGCTTGAAACGCCTCTTCAGGAAAATGTAAGAGTGTTTTATTAGTTTGATGCTGGTTGGATTTAGTAAACTATTTGTTTTACTACAATGGAAACCAAGTCATCAACCTGTATGCATTCATTCTACAGTGTTTGCTATAGGTTACTAGTGATCTACACGAATCATGTAACCAAGTGATCCTTAGATTTGTCGGTCATTTGTGGGGTCCATCTCCTCATTTATTTCGTCAAATTGTACCATGGATAACTGTTTTCAATTCAAAATCTGAAATTAATTTTCTTATTATGGGCTATTGGGCTGTTAGCAGCCATCTGGAATATTTGAGCCAAAGTTATTGTTAAATTGTGGCTGATGTAAACCAAGCAACAACTCCTCACCATTACCGTACTCGACTGTCGGACTCGTCTATACTCTGAAAACGGCGGGTAATATATGTTTAAGTACCGGGCTACTAATTATTTCCAGGCATATTTTGGAAAAAGTAACCAAGAATTCATGGCTAAAGTTGAATAGTAAAATGTCAATTATGACCAGGAGTCGTGTCAACAGTCGTTCTTTGACCAGGGGTATGTTGTTTTGACGAAGATTCCCCCTTTTTTTTTGAATTACGCGATAGTTGTATATCATATCCACGATTCTAGTTTGTTCAAACCAGGTTGTCTTTAGAGCCTTGAGTAAAGTCCCAGCTCGATGGGGGTTCAGTTATGTTGAAAGCCAGAAAGATCGTCAAGTTCTGATTCTAACATAATGTATGCCATTTTACAATCCTTGCTTTATTCGTTTTAGTAATTGCTAAGATAGTAATGGTAGATTGTGGAAATAAATCCAAACCACCAAACAATTTATCTATCAATCTGTCTGTCCGTCCGTCCTTCCGTTCATTCATCTATCTATCGAAGGGAATGGCAAGATTAAAGACCCAATTCTCTCACCCAAACAGTACCAATTCTCCTAACCTTCTTACTTAAGCCCCTCTCACAATTGTCTGAAATTCATCCTCATCCAGACACAATCTCCGTTTATTGCTTCAGGGTGGGTATAAAAAGCTCAATGTATATAGTCAAACACTCTTCAGTCAATTCATGCTGTATAATATTAGCTTTGGTACTCTGCATTGTTTGAATTAGCTGTCAATCAAAGAGCTGCCCAATTGAGAATTTCGGTAAACCCCTACAAGAATTGTAGTTTGGGGTGAGAGGATTGGTCCTTTAAGCTGCACCAGGAGACGGGGAGTCCAGATCTCGAGTTCTATATATGGGGAAAAACTTATAGAATCCACCGAGATTCGAACTCGGTGGGACTTCCTGCCTTCTAGTGCGCCCACTTTAACCAGTAAGACAAGGAGCCTTTGTTCAAATACCGGATAAAGCAACCTGTCGTTCACCTCCTGAACAGGCACCAAATTTTGTTAGTCCGGCAGAAAAAGTGGATTTTTTCGACTAACATTAAAGTTTTGTATAAAGTGTTGTCTTGATTGATGTCTATAGTTTGAAAGGTCCTCTTACAGAATCTGACGGGTGACATGACGTCCCCCTTGAGCGTTTTGAGAAATCCAAGATGGCCGCTATTACACCTTTTATCCTTAACTAATGTCCCATTTTAACCATGACTGGTAATTTGGGTGTCTAATGGTATGTTTGCGGGTTCAAGCAATCCATTCAAGCCAAGTGCTGACGCTTTGGGAAATAACGTGACAATAAATCTAAGGTGGCGGTCATTTTAGACGCAATTAGGCCTAACGTAGCCTTACAATTCCCCCAAAACTAAATTTATAATGGTACTGTGATACTAATAGTTTGTTCTGGGGACCAAACAATCCATCCAAGATTATTATGAACGTTTTGGAGAGTCACGTGATGTTAAATCCAAGATGGCGGTTATCTTGGCTGCAAGTATTTTCTCTCGAATTATCAGTCATATCCAGGCTATAATACTACTGCGAATGTCTGTTGGTATGGTTTGTTGCATTAATCAATTCTTTTAACTACTTGTAGACACTTTGGGAATCATGAGACATTAAATCCAAGATGGCGAACATTTTGCACGCAGTGACAAACATTGTACTGCCTTGCATAGCTTCATTTATATTTAGGCTATAATACTACTGCCAGCGTTAAATGTTATGGTTTTGGTGTCAGGCAATCCATTCAAACTAATTGAAGATGTGTTTGGGAATCACGTGATGTTAAATCCAAAATGGTTACCCAAATGGTCACCAGATGACCGTGACCTTTACCGGACGGCACCATTCATAGCATACAATCAATATCAACAGTAAGGGGATTGAATTTTGGGCGGAAAAATTACAATAATATACCCTTCTACCCTATCTGGCAGTCATGCTCTCCTACACCTTCGTCCTCTCCAAAAATATACCCACCCCCCCCCGCCTCCCTCCCATCCCCTACCCATGTAGACGCCCACTGCTACTGTTTCATGCCTTATAGCAGGAATGTACACTAGAAAGTAGCTACTTACTGTTAAGTTCCTAGCTTGGCTACGTTAACAATCCTTCAGTTAATTGTAATATCATGTGCTGGAAGTGTTTGCTAGCTAGTATCTGCAGACAACCTGGATTCTGCAATTGACCTCCAGGAGAATCTTTCATCTACCATACCACAACCATTATTTGGTGAGTATAACCATTTGGTTCAGTCAGATAAAGAAAAAAAAAGGGAATTTGTGTTATTCAGATAAATGAACATAATATATCCGACGCTGTCTTCTTACCATCTTAAATTACCATCACGAACTTGCTTGGACTAATGTTTTCGCGGAAGGGGTATATTGGTTTCCGCACAGTTCCAGGGAAGACAGCTCATTATTTAGTCAACGTTTGATCAAAGTGGTAGCCTACAACATAATTGCAGGGCATGAAGATTGAAAAGGGATGTGAACTGAAGTATTTATCACCTTATTAGCAGTCTATAGTGGCATGGTAAATGTTTCAATGTGATCCATTTTCTTCATGGTGACCAATTCGCAAGAATGTCAGTGGGGCATGCAGAGGGGTGCGCGTGAGTAAACATGTTTTGGGGTTGAAATCACCATACTTCGAACCTTTCGAGCCTGCTTATTCTGTTCCTAAATATTTGTCGCTTTCCAATTGCTTCTTTGTGTAAGTGAGACGGTAATGTTGAATCAATAGATCGAGGTAAGTTGACAACTTTTTCCATCCTCCTTATTCTCATTGTGACCATTATGTATTCAGATTTGCATGGTAGGCTAGATAAGTTTTATTTGCATCTATTCATACATTTATCATGTCTATATCTACCACATCCCACCATATTTCTGCCAATGAAAGCTATCCACAGTTTTCAAATTCTATTGACTCGATATTTTTCTCAATACACAAAGGAAAGATTCAGATACGGAACAATATTTAGGAGGAGAATGAATCACTTAGCATATTTAGCAGGCTACTGATTACAGTGACTTCAACACACAAATGCGTTTACAATACTAGTTACACTCTCACACCCCTCCCTCTTCCTGCCAATTGGTCACAGTGACAAAATACTTGATCACACAAATCGATCATGTCACTATACGCTGATAAAGTGATAAGTAGGCCTACTTCGCAGCCCTTTTCAGTCTTCATGCACTTAAATTATGTGCAGGTAGACTACCTTTTTGGTTTCTCGAAAGGGAATACCTATTGAGTCATGCAGACGTAACCCCTTTGCAAAACTAGTGTAGGATCGTGCATTTTAATGTTGGCATAAGCTATGGTTTATAAGCTTAACTAAGGAGATTATGTGTTTGTTTTGCATTGTTTTCAGCTGCACAGTACAAAGCCGACGCTTGTCTTCATTTTGGACGTTAGAGATTGTTGTTGCTAGGGCAGATCATTGTTAAGAGGGACAACTGTGTGAACGGTATTGTTGGACACTAAATTAACCAAAATTATATTGCAATGTTTGGTTGTTTGTTCCTTTTTAAAAAAAGGGTGAGACTTTCATTGGGTTTTTCTATAATTTTTGGTTGCATAAACGTTAAATTTCGCCGCGAAAATACGTCCACCTGGGCCGTTAGAAATATATGCACCTTCTGTGAAATGTAGCAATCTATATATAGCTTTGTGTCACCTAGTGGTTGTACATTACTTGGTAGCAGGGCATATTCAAATATTGTCATGTTTTTTACATAGTGACTGACTTATACAACAGTACTTTGTCAAAAATTTTGTTTAAAATTATAATGTAACTACTCTTTCGCCATGGTAAACTTGTACGATACTTTCGCTAAGAACTGTAAGGTAATTTTAGCCAAGATACAGTTTTTACTCCCTATTATTTTAGTGGAAGAAATTGTACCTTCTAAAAGGTCACACTTCGGTCGGCCTTTCGACCGCAATAACGTAACAGAAATACAATGCATGTGTTCGGGTCAGTGAGTGGCTGTGACTAGGGATGCATCGGATATCCGGTCCGGCCGGATTGTCCGGCCGGATAGTGAAAAATATCCGGTTCAGGTTCCGGCCCGATTTTTTTTATATCCGGCCGGAACCGGATTTGTCTGTAAACTTGGGTAGCATTATGTACATGAGTTAAAACAAACATGAAAACTGTGCGGTAACTGTCTCAGAATTAATTTAAAGCTCATAGATTATAGCTTATCAGTGCATGTTACAGTACTGTATACAACATTTGAACACCTTTATTTAGCCCTTAAAAATGACTGAACCAAACAGGCAACAAAGTTATAAAGGTAACTGATTTCCATGTACATGTAACAAATATGACTTCAAATTCCCCCAACTGTGTGAAATAAACTGAATGGATGAAAAGACCTTTCATGCAATTTAAATAAGTCCACTGCATCGCACAGTAGTACTGTACAAAATGGATAATCCATATTACAGTTGTACCTGAGTCACATCATTCAAGGCAGTGTTTCAGTTTACCGGTAATTGCATTGGGTTGTCTATAAAATACACACTTGAACACTTCACTTTACTTTTCTTTACTTTTTAACATTGCTTGCCCATTAAAGTTGTGTAGTACAAGCAGGAAATGTGTTTCATCTTGAATTTCAGAAGACATTACTCATTACAAATTAAAGTTGCCTATGGGGTCAATATTAATGTTTTCTGTCCCTAATAATTCATCACACACACTTAAGTATACACAATATGATTAGTGTTCAACTGATCATCTGTTAAGTAATCGACATCTAGCCAATTATTCTGTCATCAGTAAATAATCGGCATTAGTAAATTTCTGCCATTCGACCGATCATTGCCACCGATTATTCGCAAACTGGAAAAAAGGGGCTAAATATACTTGAAAAAGGGCTCTTAGTTTCGTTAAAATCCCCGTAAATACTCAATCCATTAACTTCCCGCCAAAATGAGATGCATTGATAATCACAAACGTATAAATTTAATCCCTGCCATGGGAATGATTGTTTGATATTTTCCGCTATAACCCGTTTGTTTTACCTGAAATTAGATTAAGAATTGCATTCAAGGTGTATTCCTTGCTGTCTCTCAGAAAGCGCTGCATAAGTTGCTGTACAAACTGTTCTGCACAATACGCATAGAACAGACTGGCTTATATAGCCAGCTAGCGAAGCCGGGCGAGTTCCATGCTAAATTCACATAGAAACGGCACCACAAATATCTGCCAATGTGGATTTTGTGGGGATCTGACTTTCTTGCATTCCAGTTGCAGATTCTTTTTTAACAAGACATAAGTTTCGGAAGAGAACTTCTAAAAATATACAGGGATATTTATATCTGAAAGGAACCATAAGATACATTAATCAGGTGCAATTTTTTTGCTGCCCAGAACTGCTAAGATTATTATGATTGCTCTACATGGGGTTGTTTAAGACGGGAGCTCGAGAGTAGCTACAGTGCATTAAAGCAACTACAATCCAGTACAGTAAAAGAATGGAAATGCCCCGACATGATTGGAGGATGAAAACTAGACAGAGCACGATGTTGGCCTTGGAACTAAATTATCAAAGGGCATGTGGCATCGACTGCAAACAATTCTATTGTATTAACAGTTGATTTGTATCTTCATTTTGAATTGAAAATATTACCCCTACAAAAATGATATCCCGTTCGTGAAACGAACGGAACAATTCCCAATATTTTCTATCCTAAACTGGTTGTGGTATACGCGATGAGCACAAAGCAAGGGGCGCGTACTACAGAGACAAACATGTGATTTCCCTCTTTCTAATAATCGGTAATCGGCATCGGGCCGATTGTTTAATTAATTAATCGGTAATTGAGTATTACCGATTATAGCATAATCGGTAGACCACTAAATATGTTATCAAACATGTAATACGTAATGTCAGAATGTGTGATACACAGTATCTCTGCCAAAAAAATTATTAATGATAAATGTGCTTCAGTTTTTTTATACCATGGCATGCTTAAATACTAGAAATGGTGTATAAAACTATGGTGCTGTGCATAGTTAAAAACCTTAACCCTAGAGTCTTTTTACAGTACATATGAGCTTTCCATTCAGTAATCACTATCCAAGGACTCTCTTTGCCAAGTATTACTGGTCTACATAATTTGTACATTTTTTTTGAACAAGTGGTGATGTACTCTGGTTCAAAAAGAACAAACTGATATGCAAAACAACTTTCAAGATTCCCTCAGGAGTTTTCTCTACAAATACTCTTTTAAGGAGGGAAAATACACAGAGCTCTTACTTGCCCTGCTTTGCAACAGTTTTGCTGTACTTCTGCAGGAACAGTTGTTCATGCCTTTTTCCTATTATATTGCATTTTTTGGTTATAAAATTTAGTTAAAATACACTTGTACAACACTTGAAGACAAATTTATAGACATTTCCCATTAGTCCTTCACAAACATTACATCACAAAGCAGTAAACTCCTACCCCAGAGTTTCTCTGCTTTTCTGGATTTCACATTATTCATCTGCATTGCAAAAATCCGGTTCCGGTCGAAAAAAATCCGGCCGGATTTCAAGTTGGTTCCGGCAAAATCCGGTTCCGGCCGGATCCAAAATTTTGGTTCCGGTGCATCCCTAGCTGTGACATTATTTGATACTGGGCAAAGTCAATATTTTCGTGTTTCGTAAATAGTGGATGACATTTATACATCAATACTTCGACAAAAATTTTGTTTAATATCATTTTTTAAAGACTTGTCTTCCATTTGTAAACTTCAACGATACTTTTGCTACAAATTCTTAGGTATTTTTAGCCAGGATAAAGTTTTTACTCCTAATAATTTAAGTAGTAGACAATGTACCTCTTAAAAGGTCACCGACGCATCCGGTCGGCCTTTCGACCGCAGTTATATGAAAAAAAAACAACTTCCCTAATCGTTCCACTTACATACGGAGCATCACCTGTGCTACGACAAAAGCAAATGGGATCAACGATTTCAATTGTCCCAACTTGAGTCTCCTCACTTTCGGGAAACTTTTCTTAATTAGGTTTTGATTAATCAAACACATAGATATGCGATGAGCTTAGCTCTTCTCTAACGTGAAGAAACCGATATACCAGTTCCTCGAAATCAGTAGTCTGACCATTTGCGATGAATATTTACAATCATTTCCACTCAGTGCACGCCGGTTACAATTTTTACAACATTTTCATTCAGATCTTCTAATTGATAACTGCAGTTCATTTCTTTCATCTGACCGAAGCAAATGGTTACTTCATGCTTTACCAAGTCATGGTTTTGACATGGTGGATTTAAGCCCCTCCTGAAAGTCAATTGCAGGATCCAGATCGTCTGAATAGCTTCTACCAACTCTAGCACATACTACAGCCTATGGGATTGTCAATGTAGCTAAGATGGAAACTGTCGGTTGCTATTTTTTCCAAGGGCCTAGAAGAGAGGCAGTATGGACTTCTTTGTAAGGAAGGGAGGTGGCTGAATGTATGATAGAGAAGGAGGAAGGAGAAGGAGAAGGACGACATGAAACCAGGTAGGGGAAGGAAAGGCATTGCTTTTAACCGTATCTTCCTCAAACTTCACTCCACTTGCCCCTGTTATTTCATTTCATCGTGCCGTCTTGCAAAATACTATGTTTATACAGTAGTCATTTGGAGCGGCCATCTTGGATTTAACATCACATGATTCCCTAACACATCCGAAATTAGCTTCAGTGGATTGCTCGACACACACACAAAAAAAATAACATTAGACAATCATAGTACTATTAAAGCCTGAGTACCCAAGTTATTTGTGAGATTATACTCAATATGGAAATGCGGCCAAAATGGTCGCCATCTTGGATTTAACATCACTTGATTCCACTGAACGTCCGCAAACAGCTCTGATTGCTGGACAACAAAAAGAGATGATTAGACACTTGCAATACTATTACAGGATTAATATAAATATGTATGTAAAAATAGTAATGGGAGAAATGATGTATGCAAATGCGCCCAAAATAGACGCCATCTTGGATTTCTTGCAATGTGATTCCCCAAAGGGGTAATTGGTTAAAATGGATTGCTTGACCCCTAAAACATACACTTAGTTACCAAAATTACCATTCATGCCTGAATAGAAGCTTAGTTATGGAGGAAAACATGAGATTACGGCCATTTTGGCCGTCAACTTAGATTTCTCAGAACGCTCAAGGGTTACGAGTTGTCACCTGGCGGATTCTGTAAGAGGACCTTCCAAATTATAGAAATCAACCAAGAAAAACTATGTACAAAATTTCCAGGTTCATCAAAGACCCTGCCGGACTACATGTATGAACGCACAAGTGACATACGGGGTGTCGATTCGGGGGGGGGGGAGGGTTAAGTCTGCCTGAATTATTTGGGTCAAAACGGCAAATGTCCAATGAAAATATTGGTGGGGCAAACAAATCGTCTTGACAAAATAATTCAGGCAGACTTAACCCCCCCCCCCAAAAAAAACAACAAAAACAAAAACAAAAAAAAAAAACAGGCAGAATAAACATAATGTAACATTGTGGTATACAGATGACTCTACAGCTTTGAGAAACGACTATTTGAGCCTATTAAATAATGATACTGCATTTATAATGCGCCATCTATCTATGTTTTGTGCTTATTCGTGTCAATGCGTGTGGTTGTGTGCGTATACGTGTGCTCGCGCTTATAGGAATTCCGTCTTATAGAAAGATTCTGACAGGGTTCCAGCTGTTGCAAAATTTTTGCCATCCCCCATCCAAAAACAAGATCGGCGCCCCTGGTTACATATGAAAGTTTTGTAGTGGCGTTCGGGGTGAGGTAGTGCGACCTCTTCTTATCTTTCTGAGTGGGGTTGATACCTATCTGTCGTGGACATAATGGTGTTGTTTCTTCACTTTCTTCAGAGATGTTAGGAAAAGCACATGGACCCAAATGAAAAAAATTGAAATGGTGCTAGTCTCGGACGAAGCTGCACAGAAAATATTTCCAGAAATTCTCTTGATTAAGCAAATATATTTTATTATAAATCGCGGTACCCCTCCCTCTTTGGCTAAGCACTGTACCTCAAGAGAATTATTTACTCTCCTCAACTCAGTAGAATACCACAGGTATACAGGTCTCTTACTAGATCTGCGCCAATGCGCCAGTTACTCCAGCAACAACCCGAGGTTTTACGCCAAACCCTTCGGGAATCTGCTGCGGTTTGCGCTTCTGGATACAGTTTTTCGTAGTACAGAAAAGGGCGATTTTTCGGAATTTCTCTGTAAATTAAATTTCCCCTATTGATTCTAGAATAAAAATAAATCGCGTCCAATACGCAAACCGGAGCAGATTTCGGCTATGGCATGAACGTTCCTTACAAAGATACTACAAGCATAGATACCAAACTTAAAATGGCTCGGTGACTCCTCACGGAGGCCGAAACGGAGGAGCGGAATTGCTGATCACTATTCAGTCGTTTTGAAAGCTAACAGGTTAATTGATATCTTCCGGTAGTATAAACACGTGTGATTTTAAAACATTGCAATTCTTGCAAACACAGTTCTTCAATAAATTTCACTTCACATGAAACAGTTTTAGGTTTCTTCGAGGCTTTCTACTTGAACATTTGAACATGAACGCACAACGACTGGTTTGAAGTTCGTTGACTAACTGATTGGTCAGTTTCTATGGTATCTTCACAAGCGCACCTCTGTGCACGCGTTTACATTCTTACGCGCTTACAACACAAAGTCAACGACTGCGTTCTTTTCCAAGCACGAGGAAGTACGCGTCAATTACTCTGGACTTTACACGGAGAAATGCATTGGGCGCGTACAGAACTCGCTTTGAAACTGCAGGCACGCTGGCATCTCGTCACAATGGAATTTTCTGTTACGCATGCATAACTGTGAGCGCAGATAACCGAATGGAACTGTGCGCATGTCAAATCAACACTTCCGCCCCTCCGTTTGAGTCTCGGCCGTGAGGAGTCAGCGCGTCTAACAGTGTAAGGATAGGAGTTTGGGATCTACGTTTATGACATCTTTGGTTCCTTACAAAGATATTATAAACGTAGATACCAAACTCCTATCCCTACACTGTTAGACGCGCTGACTCCTCATGGAGGCTCGATCGGAGGGGCGGAAGTGGTCATTTGACATGCGCACAGTTCTATTCGGCTATCTGCGTGAACAACTATGGATACATGACAGAAAATTCCATTGTGACGAGGTCAGCATGCGCGCATTTTAAAAACGAGTTATAAACGGGCAAACTACTTTTCTCTATGTATAGTTCGGAGTAAAAGAAACGCGCACGTCTGCGTGCTAAGAAAATGAACGAAGTGGTTGGTTTTTCATTGTAAGCGCGTTAGAATGTAAACGCGTGTATGTGCGCTTGTAAAGATTCCATAGAAACTGCCCAATCAGTAAGCCAATGAACTTCAAACCAGTCGTTGTGCGTTAATGTTCCAATGTTCTTAGGTAGAAAGCCGACGAAGAAGCCTTAGACTGTTTCATGTAAGTGTAATTTATTGAAGAACTGTGTTTGCAGGAGTTGCAATGTTTTAAAATCACACGTATTTATACTAGCGGAAGATATCAATGAACTGTTTGCTTTCAAAACGACTGGTCAGTGATCAGCACTTCCGCCCCTCCGATTCGGCCTCCGTGAGGAGTCACAGCGCCATTTTAAGTTTGGTATCTATGTTTGTAATATCTTTGGTTCCTTATCAGTTACACGCCGTCGTTCTCTCCGTTTATCACTGCTTGCGAATGCTTGCCTCCAACACTTGGTAAAAAGTGGTGGTGATTTTAGCGCCGAGAATATCCTAATGTAAGTGTACATTAAGGCAACTGACAATCCTTTGGGTCAGTAGCAATACATACTCCATCATCTTGTGATGTGTTTTCGGCAAGGCTCTTTGCTGGTTCGGGGAAACCGTTGTTAGCGACTATGGTGGCGAATTCATGAGCTGATTGTTTCGGTGTCCTAGGTTTGTCGGGATGATCGAAATCAACGTGATGTAAACCAAAACGTTCTGTGTATCCAGCCGCCCACTCGAAGTTGTCCATTAATGACCAGGCCGTGTAGCATCTCACATCTACTTTGTCGATTTTAATCGCTTCAAGATATAAGCAGAGAAGAAAGTGTACGTTTGCCACACTGCCCATTAACTCGATAAAAGATTTGATCCTCCCAAAACCGAACAAAATCAAAGGCGGTATAAGCATGTTCGGCAATTCGTTTTAGGGCTATGCACATGCGCACATCCTCTTGGGATAAGCAAACCACCCCGCACCTACAGAACGTCTTCCAAACTTCGAGTTTGTTTGATAGTTTCTTTAAATTTTTGTTTTTAATTCATACATAATGTAAGGAGGGACCTTCAGTGAAGTTTTGCACAGTATACCGTCTGAATTGCATTTTGGTGTAAAAATGTGTATTTTAAACTGTCACAAAGTGGAACTTAGATCCCATTTCCGTTCGGTTGGGCTAGGCAGTGAGATTTGTGCTGTATACACACCTACTGCAGCAAGAAACATGGGCACGCAGTTTACTATGTGCTGAGCTCAGTTTGCACACTCCGCGGTGTTCCCCATAATTCCTCGCGGCATTGAATTGCCGAATTCGGTTACTAAAAGGGAAAAAACGGCACTCCCTGAATTAGAAAATAAAACTTTGCACGAAATGCATGACACTGCCATATGAATCGACTAAGAAGGACCATGACTAGACTAATTCTGGCATGTCGAGGTAACAAACTTTTATAGGCCCATCGAGGAGGCCTTTTAGGTTTATGGTGGGGGAAGTCTGTTGTTACGTATTTGGCTGTAACTAACCTTTCAATACTTCATTAATATAACTCTGAAAGTACTGGACCCGGATTCTGTCTTGCAATTCTCCATCGTGAGTTGACACCCCGTTTTCCGTAATGTAAATGCCGCCAGTAGAACTACCATACTCGTCTGAAATCCAGCGAAGTAATTGACGGAAGCCCCAAGGAACCGGTCGAAGCCAACTAGAACCAGTTGTTGGCCAGTCTGATGGTTGCCATGTATACACATCCCAATCCAAGGCGTAAGTTGGTAGATTCGAAGTATCATTTGCAGCCGTCTGATTACAAAGAAAAGTAGTGTAATGGTTGAGTCCAAAGAAATCGGAACTTCCCAGTAGCATCGTCTTCTGCTCCTCCGTAAAATATGGCAGAAGAGATTTTTCCAGCCCGCGTGCTTCGCTATTCGCGGCATCTTTCTTCCTCATTACCTCAGGGTAATCACCCGTCTTAAATATCGGACTTGCGAACAAACCGAGAGTAAGCTGCATCGCCGAATAAGCCGCCGCTACGTCATTTGGGTTACTGCGGTCGGATGGTTCGTAGAGATTGGCGTTAATGGAAATGCCGACTTTACCTTGCTGGAAAAAAGAGGTTGCAATAAGAACAATGTTATAAACAAGGATTCAATCCACGTAGATGAACAGAATAGACGATCTGCTCAGCAGACAACAGTTTCAAATTAATTTTATGTTGTCTAAACTTTCTATAAGCTTTCACCTCAGACGCCAACAATAAAAGTATAAAACATCCACACATTCCAGTTGGCCTCTGACCTTTGACTTATGACGTTTCCCTGACTCCATAGGTGTGAGGAGAGTCATATTTTGTATGTAAAGTATTCTGATGCATCGTATATAAATATCGGGGGAAGGAGGGGGTCTAAAGTTTGGGGGCTTAGGAAAATACCTTTTACTTTTTATGCTTCGCATGAGCAAGCAGGTGATGATCTAGGGTTTAGAGAATGTTTGAGGTTTACCAATAAAGGTGAATCCTTTATCATCATAAGGGCACCAGGGAGGAATGGCGGATTTGACTCCCAGTCAAAGCCTTTGTCCTCCAGATTCCCCCAATCCTGAATCAAATATAACTTTCATGAGAAGATTGATTTTCCACCCAGAGATATGCTAAAACCTCAGAGCTGCCGTGAATTTCGCCCGTTGGACTCCCCACAAAGGCTTTGAATACATGCAAATCACAAGAAACTCCAACAGGATACCTTAGCAGTCCCTGGACCCTAGTTCTAAAGCAAAATGAACCTACTCGTAGACTCAATTTGTCACCCAGAGATATACTTGAACCTCGGATTTTCCGGGGGCTTTGCATCCTGGATCCCCACCAAGACTTTATCGCCATGGAACCCAACATGCTACCTTAGTGGGCCTTGACTGGACCCCTTCTGCTAAAGCAAATTATACCTATCCCTAGAATTAATTTTTACCCAGAGATATGATATAACCTTGGAATGTTGGAGCCACTTGGGTCTTTGCACCCTGGACACCACCGGGATTTGCTGAACATGTTTTGTCCTCCTAACATTTTCTTTTGTCTTCAACCCCCTCCCACTTTTGAAATCCTGAGTGGTGCCGCCACTGACAACAATATAGAGAGGAACGCTTTATAGTAATGACTACTCCAATAGGAACACGATGTGAACTTTATTCCCGACATTGGCGGTGCTGGGTTTAGAATAATTACCAGTTCGATTCTTCTTCATTGACCTTAGGGATCCAACTTCATGCAAAAATTTCGGCGTCATTATTTGGGTCTACTATTGAGCCAGTTTCGGGAAAAATGTGCTTCAGGAAAAGCGTTAGACTGGAGTGAATGTTAGTCTTTCGTGCAAATTTGTCAGGAACAATTCGGCATCAACATTTTGCGGATCACCGATAAATCTTAAGAAAAAGGAACATAACAACACTGGAAATTGCATCCTAAAACATCAAATGCGACCTTCTCATTGTGGTCCAAGCTATAAGGAGAAAAGATGGGAATTGTGATTCAAGTTTACAACGATGAACATTAAACAAATTATTCTTTACAACGAAAAGCTTACGGTATAGGATATTAATGAGAGTGGATCATGGGGATGGTGTATGCTTGATTATGCGTTCCCTATTGTTGGAAAGAGATGTCATCCACAAAAGACCCGTTCACGGTTACGTCACTGTTGACACAGAACATGCGCAGATAGACGAATTAGCATCTACATTTTATTGTGACAAAAAATGTAAGCGCACCTCATCAACAATTTCAAGTTTGGGTTGTTGGTAATAGGGGTAACATGGAAGAAAATCAAAGGAGCCAAACAAGTCGGATGAATAATTCTTGATATATTGGAGCATAACTTGTGTTTGTGGATAAACACTTGATTTGGTGCTTCCTCCACAGATTCTGGCCACTGGTACCGCGGACCAGACGAAGATTTCAACATTGGCTCATCTCATCGCTGGGATAAAACAGAGCCGGCGGGGGGGGGGGGGGGGGCTAGGTAGGCTAGGTAGGTTTTACAGAACTGTAACTGTGTAATAAGTCTGATTAGGACTTACCTGACTTGAGTGAAACTCTGATTCGTAAGATCTGTACGCCGTTGCGTGTGCCAAAAGCATATTATGAACTGTCAAAAACACTCTGCCGTCAGCTAGTCCTTGAATTCCGGGTGCAAAGATTCCAAGTCCATGCCCGAGGACTGCAATCACCCAGGGCTCGTTAAACGTTATCCAAAATTTGACACGATCTCCGAAATGTCTGAAGCAAAATTTTGCGTAATTGTTAAAATACTCAGGAAAATCGTCACTAAGAAAACCACCCACGTCTTGCAAGGCTTGTGGTAGATCCCAATGGTACAGTGTAACCTGAGGGGTTATGCCGTTATCGATTAGGTGGTTAATGAGGTTGTTGTAATAGGCGAGCCCAGCTGGATTTGCGCTTTTGACGGTCCCATCCGGGAGTAGTCGGGGCCAGGAAATAGAGAACCGGTAGTTTCTGAGGCCCATAGCAACAATAAGATCAACATCATCTTTGTATCTAGATATTACAAAAAATACAGAAATAAAATTTGCTGATTTCCACGTTCCTCTGAATTTTGGTTGCAATATAGTAACGATGAGGTGCCTCTTCACAGACGCTTTAAAAACAGTATTACAAAGAATTGTTGGAGAGAATTGGTGTACGTCGTCTAGCTATGGCCACAACAAAGGTCATCAAACAACGCACACCAACACTTAAGTCCCACAATATCCTTTTTGGAAATGGGCTCTGTTTCATCTGCAAAAGCTTGGTATTAATCATAGAGCATTTGAATGAGAGTAAACATACTTGCCATTGGGCATTGGGCTTTAAGTATAACGACAACTGCAGCCATATAATCTACGAGGAAGGGGCTGGGTGCAAAACCGTACCCCTTCATAATACATTAGACAAACGCTTGCGATTTAGCAAAATATATGATGTATTATTATTCAAGTTGCAAATATTAAACGCAAAATTTACAGTTATCATGTTTACATTAGGCATAGACTTACGGGAGCATTTCAGTTTGGGGGACAGAAGATTTTTTTGCCTGAAAAATGTATTTTGCCCGAAAGGCTATCTAAGCGCAGCGCTATCATTGATTGGCGTGAAGCGTAAAGAATAGTTTTAAAATATCGGACCCCTCAGACCACTGGAAGTGGCATTTCCCGGGCTTACAAGGTGAATATAAGCACTCGCTATTGGGAGATTTTGTTTGCAGAAAAGCATTCACCTTAAACTAAATTTCATCCAGACAGATTATCTAAGCGGAGCGCCACCCCTGGTTGGCACGAACCGTATAGAGAATTTTGAAAAATTGGACCCCTCAGATAGTCGAAAATGGCACTTTGTAGGCTTTTATGGGGGATCTAAACAGTCGCTTATTTAGTTTTCGTCACACAAAAAGGTTCACTTGAAACTAAACTTTTGCTATGAAGACTATCTAAGCGTAGCGCCACCATTATTTGGCGCGGAGTGTATAGAAAATTTTGAAAAACCGGACCCCTCAGACGACCAGAAATGGCATTTCCCAGGCTTACAAGAAGGATCTAAGCAGTTGCTATTTCGATCAGAAAATTACCAGACAAAATACTATCATTGTATGAAATGGTTTTGTATCTTTTCGATGGAAAAACTATAAAACGGAATTGAAAACATGCTAATGCATTTTACTCTATTGCGATTCTTGCCTAAATTCAATTTATATTGAATTGATGATATTGTCTTTCTTACCTGCTTACTGCAAGAACTCCCGACTGTTAATTATTTTACTTCTATTAGTAACACATTTAAAAAAAAACAAATGCCACGTTACGAGGTGGGTTTAAATGAATTTTCAGGCTTGTGAGAAGACATTCTCACACTGCATTATTAAAATATTGAAAAACAAATTATATACCCGATTTTCACAACCATTGCCCGAATTTGGCTCTAGGGGCAGGATGGATGCATGGCAAACTATTGGGCACAGCACCTGAACACCCTCCCTTCTGTCCGTTGAATTAATTTGGCAATTGAAAACGTCCCAGCATTTTTCAACCTTCGCCCGACGGAAAAGTTACCATTTCGGGCAAAGGTTTTGAAGGACTACATTATGAAGTGGGCCGGGGAAACCTTTTTTCACAAACTAAAATGTTGCAAACCTCTGTTATCAATTTTATGTTCCATGAAAATTTTACTTTGAACATAGCGTTTTCTGTCAGTTTTGGGCAAAGATTTGAAAATATAAAAATAATCGGACATTTCGGGCATTACGTTGCACAAGATTTAAAACAGGCCGAAGAATGGTTGTTTCTTTTAAGCGATAGGCTTCCCAAATGTGTCACGATTTTTCTTTATCTGTTTGATTTTTCGTAATTTGTTACCCTGACTATGATACTTTTCTATTTTTCCGGCAAATGCTTGAAAAAAATTGGATATTCGACCACTTTGGGCATTGTGTTGTAAAAACTTTGAAGTAAAACTCACGAATAAGTGCAACTTTGTGCGCTGCCCGAATGTGTAGCGAAGTTTTGGAATCAAGTTGATTTTTTTCATGAAAATTTTACCGCGACTATGAAGATTCTTTCCTTTTTTGGGCATATCCATTTCAGATTTCGGGTACGCTTATGAATTTTCTGAAATAACATGCCACCTTAATAAAACTCAAGTGGCTTCCAAAAGCCAAAGAGTACCAAAGCTTATATTACACAGCATGAACTGTACTGAGAGTGTTTTGATTATACACATTGAGCTTTTTCATACTCACCCTGAAGCAATAAACTGAGATTGTTTCTGGATGAGGATGAATTTCAGACAATTGTGGGAGGGGCTTAAGTAAGAAGATTAGGAGAATTGTTACTGTTTGGGGTGAGAATTGGGTCTTTAAAGGTTCTTGAAGTTGTTACATGATAGGAATACTTCCCAAAATGAAATTAATCAGTATTCATTTTACTGCAACCTGGCTCAATATTGGAAATATTAGCTTAAGTACATTTCAAGCGTTGATTAACCATTTTTTAAAGAATGCAAGAATTATTTCATAGTTTGGGGCTAACACAGGGGCAGAGATCGACATCTTGGCTAATCCACCGTAACAGCGATAAACAATATTCACCAAGATAGTACTAGGCCTATAGTTGTATCAGTTAACAGGGATGCAGTCATCAGAGGGGAAGCAGACGAAACAGTCCCTTCAGTGTCGATTTTTGATTTTTCCTTTTTGAATTTACATGATGTTCTTAATTATTATAGGAAAAGATCTGCTGATATAATATGATATATGATAATGAATGAAGTTGGCAAAGCATTGCACCAGATCGATTGCATCTTATGTCCTTCAATTGTTCAAAAATTAGGGGAGGGGACTCCCCTCTCCTTAGACCCTCTCACATATTAGTCAGTCACAAATGGTTTCCCCCTTGCAAATCCCTGGCTATGTCGCGCTGCCAATTAAAGGCCCATTTCTCTCATCCCAAACAGTACCAATTCTCCTAACCTTCTTACTTAAGCCCCTCCCACAACTGTCTCAAATTCCTCCTCATCCAGACACAATCCAGGTTTATTGCTTCAGTGTGAGTATAAAAAGCTCAATGTTATAATCAAAACACTCTCAGTACAGTTCATGTTGGGTAATGTAACCTTTGGTAATCTGCATTGTTTGAATAAGCTGTCAATCAAAGAGCTGAGCCAATTGAGAATTTTGGTACTCCCGTACAAGAATTGTAGTTTGGGGTGAGAGGAATGGTCCTTTAACATTTCTTCTGAACCTGGAAAAAGCAAACAGAATACTTACTTATTGTAGCTATCGCACGCAACGTCACCTGTCTCGTTATTGGCTATTTTACCTCCAGCATGAGTAAATGTATCCCATATACTCTCCCCCTTGCCATCAGCATTCCACCCTCCTTCGATCTGGTAAGCCGAAGTAGCAACACTCCATTCAAAATCCTCAGGAAATGTGTCATAGTAAAAAGTGTCCCGTTCTGTGTCGTTGAAAATTTCTGGGTACACGAAAAAATGAGCGTTTGTAATGCTACACGTATTTGATGCAAACAGAAACACGAACAGATTGATCGCTGGACTATCCATGACGCACTCAGTTTGCACTAATAGCCTCTCTCTGTGACTAACTGTTGAGAAATACTCATGAAATGGGTTTAAGAGGGCAGATGGTTGTTAACTTTTTTGGGGCGCCAATAGATCATTAAATGCGGTATGATGGTTCTCATACGTTCGTTTATGTTTTTGCCACAACCCCCACCCCCCTCTTGGTAGCAGCGATGAAAATTTTATGCAGTAGTAATACACATGGACGAGAAAATCTTTGAACATTCCTCACCCCAGACAGTTCCAACTCTCTAAAGCTACTTACTTCTAGTCCCTCCCACAGCCAAAGGCGTACGAGGCGGGGTACAGGGGGCACTCGCCCTCCCAGTTCGGGAAAAAACAGTTGGTCCATTCGGGCAAAACATGATAAATGGTGCCATTATTCGGACAAAATTTGCTCTTGCCCCCTCAAAAAAAATATCACTGTACGCCTTTGCCAACAGCTGTCTAAATTCACTCTTATCCAGATACATTCTTAGGTTAGGTTAGGTTAGGTTAGATGCAGCTTTCCCTCCCAGTTCCCAACCAATTGGTTCAAGTCGAGCCGGGCACGGCCCTTTTTTCCAGTTGTGGATCACTGGCTTGTTTTGCCTACTCCACTGCTTATGCTGAGCACCAAACACAATGGATACAATCTTATGGATGGGCAGCTACTCTGCATTTTTATTTTAATTTTATGTCACTCAAAGATCTGTGTCAATTGAGAATATTGGTAGAATCAGGATAAAATTGTACTTTGGGATGATGAATGGCGGTCTTTAAACGGCTAAGCAGATCACAAAAATAGCAATTTGCAATTTTTATAACTCGCACTTAGGTTGTTATAGCGCCATGGAGGGGCAGGATCGTCTTGCAAACAGTAATAAGCCACTTCGGAAATTCATTTCGGTGGCTATGCACACGCGCATATCCTCCAAATCGTCGGGATGAACAAACCAATCCCGCACCTGCAACACGTATTCCACAATTTGAGTTTACATGAAAATTTGGTGAACGCATTCTTACTTAATCCACCCATAACTTAAGGAGGTAGCTCAAGTTTGTATTTGGCAGTGGGTTGTGTCTAAACGGTCTTTCTTTTTGTGGTGTAAAAATTTGCATTTAAATTTGCCAAAAAGTAGGACTGAGACCCTTATTTTCGTTGAGTTGGCTAGACACTTAGTAGTGTTGTATGCACGTAGCCACCGACTGAAAACAAGGGCGGAACGCTGTGTACGCTATGTGATGCGCTCGGTTTGTGCATCACACGCTGTGCCCCACAATTCCTTGCGACAACGAATTACCGAGCTCGATTGCTAAGGAGGGGCGCAAGAAGTGGTGACAGGTTGAATGTATAAACGGTGTCGGGAGAGAAAAGTAATTCTGGGCGCGGAAGGTGAAAAGAAGGCTAACCTAAGCCAAAGCGCCTGAGATGCGACATCTCGTATAAATTGGGCATGAGAAGGATTTCCTGCTGACGCGTTTTTCAGACAAAGTCACACGACACCCTTGACAAAATTGGGGGCTTCCAATGGTCCCGACTGTGCGACGCCCCTAACCTTTCGACTGCGCGACGCCCCTTTAGAAACTTAATATTCCAAAAATATTTTCTAGACATTTCCTCCCTGATCCAGGTCAACCAAGATGGCGGAAAAAGCAAAATGGCCACCTATGCTGAAATTACCACCGTATACATTATTGTAATAAGAAGGAATACATTATCATTGTTATCATACATTTTTAATAATTATTTTTTGTACTTTTATTGTAAATTTACATAATTATCGCATTGGTTGCCATTTTACTTTTCCACCATCTTGGTGAAGTCAATTCGGAAAAATGTTACCAAAAATTGGTTATTTTGGCAACCATTTTGTGATTTCCGCCATCTTGGTTAGTTTGAGGTCCTGCAAAAAATATATCAGAAATAATGCTTAAAGAATATGCTATAATCTCATATCAAAACATTTAGGATTTTTGATTGGAATATATTTTATCTTTTTAATGGATATTTTATGTATTTTTATTGTGAATTGACATTGAATATCGCATCAGCGGCCATTTTACTTTTCCGCCATCTTGGTTGACCTAAATCCGAAAAAATCTTACCAAAATATAATTTCAGTTTATATGTTATAAAATATGGCCAGGTGTTTTTTTTATGTTTAAATTTTTATTAATGATTATTTTTCATATTCTTTTTATAAATTATAATTGTTATTTTGGCGGCCATTTGTGATTTCCACCATCTTGATTAGGTTGAGGCCCTGCAAAAATATCAGAAATAATGCCTAAAATACACTATAACCCATACCAAAATATTTAGAATTTATGATTATGATTTGACCTCCCCCTGTGGGCTGGGGTTGTAGAATATATGCCCGCGTTATTTCCTGCCTGTCGCAAGAGGCGACTAAAGGGAAACCAAATTTGAACTTGAACTATACTTGAAAATAAATTTAAACTTTGAAATTTTTCTAAAGTCCTCCTGGCAAAGGGCCCTTCCGCGAAACCAAACTGTAAAATGCTTCCCAAAGAAGCTTTACGTCCATTGAAGGACAACACTTGACCAACTTTTTATCGAGTTAACTGACACTATGTAATACATTCGTGTTGATGTGTCGATAAATCTCAACTAACTCACTCACTTTTGACCGTTGAACTACTTCCGTTAGTCACAGAAATAAATGTATAAAAATGATTGAATATTGGGGGCTTAAATATGCAAGGGGATGTCTAAACAACACTTTCCATTTAGTTTACAGTGTTTTTGTACAAATCCAGGGTAGAAATGCCTGTATCAAAATGGGTGTACTACATTTTGGGCATCTTTCGAAATTGGTGACCTTTTGACCTCTGTGACCTCATTAAGCACATAATTTGCATTTTTACTTTTTTGTATAATAGAATTGATCAAGGGAATCATTTTGATGGGTCATTCATCAAACAGTAACATTTTTTTTTAGAGTTATTGCTATTTAGATTTCCCCCACCCCGGAAATGTAGTCACTCAGCTGTCGTGCACTGTCAACATTTAAACCTATATAAACCATAGTTCATTCCTAAGAAATCAATGTTAACATAAAAAATCTGAAAACTTTCACTTCAAACTACATTCCTATCCATGTTTCATCCATTCTAGGGGGGTTGGTGGACGGGCCCATGCAGTCCACAGACAGGGCCGGTAAAGTTCATAGTTTGGACAGATACATGGTGTCATTCTAGCTCAACCCACAAAATGTGCTTAATACTGTCAAACAACAGTCCTATCCATATTACATCAATTCTGGGGTGGGGGGGGGGGGGGTGCTAGGGTCCAGCTTACGGACTGCTTGCTTAGCTATCCTATAGTACCAAAGAAGTTGAACTGTGGATGGTTTTGCTTCAGTCGTTACCCTGCCTCCATCGTCCTGCAATATTGATAGATTAGCTAATATTTCAATTGGAAGAACATAGGCCTACCCTAACGTTACAACTTGAATTTTAGAAAATGACTTCTACTAGTATATGACTTAACTTGAAAGAAATATGATTGACATGTGACTTCACTAATTGAAGATAAATGACTTGTGACTTGACAAAATTGAGTGTCCACACTCAGAGCTATAGCCTATAGTTAGTAGCCTATACCGTACAGTAGCTAGGCACAACCAAATTTAATAAATTAGTAAATCAATGGTACAGGTACGGCATAGCCGGCACGGAAGTAGCCTAATTTAGGGTGTAAGTCAATGGGACATAAAATTAGTGGCCCGCTACCTTAAGGGCCAAGGCTAAGACTAAGTAAGAGTCAGTGGAAAGTGAGTATACTGTATGTGTAGCCTACTGTCCTAGACTTCGTAGCAGACGATGATGTCTCGTTACTCCCCTTTTCAACTTTCAATGAAAACTTGGGACTATGTCGGTAATTCATCTCTGCTGTCTACAACACCTAAGCTGTTTTGTTAACGGTACCCAATTTCCAACGTTTAAGGAGTTAATTTGAAATGCAGTTCAACATACTGCGCTGCAACTCTGAAACTTAAGTTGGGCTACCGGTGTGAAGTTAGTCGCTTATTTCTCAATCCTCCTCATTCGACATTCGCGAATACTTTAAAGCCGGACTCCCCGTTTACATATTCGACATTCGCTATTCAAGAGTAAAAACGTCACTGTGAGGTGTAGGGGGCTCGGTTTGATCACTACAAATTTAAGCAAGTTGAAGTAAAGATGTTGTTCTCAGGCTTCGAGTCCCTTCTATGCAAAGTTTTGACATATATTAAAGACTGAGGGAATAAACAAGGACAATTTGTGATTTGATTTTTTTGGAGGGGGTGGGGATTGGGGGAATACTTGATACTTCAGGGACCTAGAATAATGAAGTAAAATTTTGTGCAATATTTGGGGACAATTCACTTGTCTTCATCGAATCAGACCATTTTAATTGAGGTCGTGTGAGTTCAAGCGGCAGCTCCGACATTAAAATTCCTACAGAGGCGGATTTAGAGGGGGCGCACTCTAAACTTTATCGAGGCTTCGGACCGCCATTTCTATCTTAACAAATCTGGTATGTTTTTAAGTACACAAATGAAACTCCTAAGCGTGACCAAATTCTTCCAAAAATTTGCTCGAAAACCAAAAATCATTGTCACGGTAAAATTTTGATGAAAATTCAGGAGGGTTACAAAAATTTGGTACCGTTTTGGGAAAAACAATTTCCACTCAGCTCCACTTCAAAAGTCTTGGCCAAATCTTGTTTGGAAGAAAGATGCAAAAAAGTTTTGGGAAATTATAAAATGACAAATAACGGGCAGACGGGAGGATGTTTAGGTGTATACAGTGAACAAAATCTTGTAAGGTAAAATGGTAGGGGTACATTTTATCTGGTAATTTTCTGATCATTTTGCAATTTTTTTTTTTTTGATGGAAATGAACATTCTTTAGAAAAAAAGCTCAAAAGAATGAAAGCTTAAGATACAAACTTTTTTAGATTTTTCAAATTTTCTGTACGCTCAGTCAACCAGTGTAAATATATGATTTAAGAGTTCTTTCTCGTGACGTCAAACCGAATGCCACGGCTTTTATCAGACACGCGTAGTCCGACGTCGCGAATAAATTTAATTTACATAGCCCCCTGCGATACAAATCATAGCTTATATTTGATCAGGTTGGCAAATTTTGGCTTCTTTCCGCACCAGAAATGGAGTAAATTTTAATTGAAACTCACAAAAGTCGGACCGGAAAACGATGGGAACAGTAGTTTTAGGTGGCAGTGTTTAAAAAGTAAAGGGGTCGAACTTGTCAACTTGTCTGAGCTCAAACTGACTTCAAGGACTTCAATTTTTCAGAGTTAATCAAAGCCCTGGCGACACGTTACTGCATAGCTGACAGCGCTGTGTCTGCCCCCGCGGGCATTTCAGTAGTGTAGATGCTTTAGGTTAACCTTCCAGTGCATGTCCGCCTCTGGGGATATTTGCGAACATTGAAAGAAGGGTTTAAGGTCACAACAGGATGTAGTATGTTAGATGGGTGCTTATTCTAAACATTTTGGTGAAATTTGCATTGAAATCCGATGTGTAGTTCTCAAGATATGAACACGTAAAGTTTTTACATTTTCAACAAAAGTGAACTTGAAGCAAGCATATATGACATCATATCCCCACATTAGTGCACAGTCTTTTGTTTTTCTTCAAACTTTAGAGTCGATTTTCTCCTCAACAATTCCATATTATTAAAAAGTGATTGCATAATTGACATTTGAACTTAATATATTTTGCATCCTTCACAGCGCGGTTCTATTCCTATTAACTTCAAGGTCAACACAACAGTCTGATAAAACAAAGTGAAACAAAGCATTCTTTGTCAATGTGAGGAAGTGATATAAGCTCTGCTACCCTCAAACTCACTTTTGAACACAAATCTACTGACTTTATTTACTGATATCTCGAGAAATACATGTCTGATTTGAATGGAACTCTCACCACACTGTGTAGATTTGGTTCCTCTTTCACATATGAAAGTTAAATTTTTGCTTAAACTTCCCCTGGTTCGGCGGAACAGAGATAATACGCCTGGAATTATCATTCGCCGGCTCGAAACCACGTGGCGGTGAATAATGGTTTCTCTCGTTGTTGTGACGGAATTTTCGGGTAGCTACTGGCAGTTTCGAGCTCCTCGTGACACTGTGTCCATGTGTAGGTCCCGTGCTCCTCACTTGCAGCAGAAGTGCAACAGTGCGGCAGCAGAGGGCCAAAAATAGGGACATTGATAGAAAAACTGGGAGGTTGGCAACGATACAAATACCGTTATAGGCTAAACATGGCATAGCTCTGTTGCTGAACACAATGCGGCATGCTGATCGTGTGTCATGCATGTACCGTGATCATAGTATCAGGCTCCCTAGCGCATATTAATTGTCATAAAGGCGGTGAAGTACTGGTACCGTGCGTCAGTTGTACTTGTAATGTTGTAAATGATCAAAAAATGTTTTATTTTAAATTGCTCTTACTAACCTATTGTTGGCCATTTTCAGAAATGTCACAGTGAAGAACAAAAAAAAAAAAAAAAAAAAAAAAAAACCCCAACAACAAAAGAAACAAAGAAACAAAAAAAAAAAAAAACCCGGGGAAAACAGGAAAATATAGGGTTAGGGTAAGATTGATGGGGAGAAGCCATTTCTTGCAAGTACAAGTCTCAAGTCAAATTCATGCAAGTCCAAGTCAACTCTGAAGTCATGCACCCATCGACAAGTCACAGAGACGGCGAAACCGGGGATAAGGCCTCAGCCCCCAATAAAAAATTTTGGGGATAAAGGCGTGTTCAGCTCCCCATTTTTGCAAAGTGTAACTTCAAGAAGTGGCGAGAAATTTGAAGTGGGTGCTGATGAGATATTGCAAGCATGAGATCCAAGGCTGGGTACATGCAGCTTAAAACACTCGCGAAGTATCACTTCCAGCCACCTGGGGGTTTTGCAAAGTCAAAATTTTCCTTGTCCGTTCCGCGTCAACTGATGTGGACTCTCCGCTTAGATAGTCTTGCTGCATTCATTTCTCCCAATATTTTTCCGTTCCGGCGCCCCTGTCACAAGTCATGGAGGAGCAAGTCAAGTCTTAAGTCACTTGTGGTTATTGGCAAGTCAAGTCACAAGTCATTTAGTGCAAGTCGGAGACAAGTCGCATATTATAGTCATGGTTGCTTGAAAATATAATTGCTCACATATGCTTGATGCTGGGTCAAAGAAAGGAGGACTTTGGTGATTTTTCTGGATTGCAATTTTCATTAAAAATGGCATCTTGTCATGATTTCTGTAAATAAGCTCTCACTTTGGACTACTTATAAAATTTGGAGAATTATTACCCATTTTCTTACAAGGTACGTTGTTGGGGAACACTCTGAATACTGCAAAGGTACATGTTTCACGTCTTTTCGTAACACAACCTGTCAGGAATTCTATTGGTGGTAAAAGTGACCTTTTCAGAAAGTCATTAATGCGTTTCTTAACCATTAACTCCTAAAAAACCGTTTGCGACACATTTTGGCTAAATCATGCCTACAACGGCACTTTAAAATGGCGTGAAAGTTTAAAGGCCCAGCAAAGAAGAATTCACGAAAATGGAAAGTGGGGGGAGGGGGAGGAGGGGGAAGGGATTCCCTGAAGTTTTTCCCATCTAGGCAGTTTTGTCATTTACGCAATACTTTTCCATACATTTAGCTAAATGCCCCTTAAAAAATACAACTGGAAATATCGTCGCCTTCTTCAATACATTCTCTATTTACGAGGGCCAATGGGTTTCCTTTACATAGGAAATATATTCTTATCTAGGATCATCCCGTGGGGACTCCCGCAAGGCAGTGCATGCTTTGTTTTCTTCTGACACTACAAGTCAAAGTGCATAACTGTACTAAATATAGCACTACCGCGTTGTAGAAGTTCTCTTGCAAAGCGAACAAAAAAGAATTACCATTCCTCTGGACCTTTTCCTCAACTTGGTAGCGATCAACCAAACCAAACTTCACGTCCCCCTTTTTACCCTTACTTCATACACCCTCGAAGTTTCTGGTACACGCTTTCCCGCGGAGTCGAGTCTGTTTTCTCAGCTCCTCACGGCGTTCATGACTCCGTTAGCATAGTCTTCCGGGCAACGACATTTCCGGCTGTGTGAGAGGTTGCGAGGTTTCCAAATTTTTTGTACGCTCCGTGCAAAGTGGTGGTTGCGCTCTACTTCGATACGGTCAAAGATATTACAAGCATAGATACCAAACTTAAAGTGGGCATGACACGGCCACAAAAACATTTGTGTATTGCAGGGTTCGATACAGTATTTTACAAATATCATCTCACATCTCATTAAAAACCTGTACAATTCGGCATAAATGATATTTGAAGGAAAACATTCAAATTCCAATTTGGAAAAATGCCGCAACAGGTCACCTGACTTTCGTGACGCAATTGGCGGCACAAACTCCGCCCCATTTAAGAACGCGCATCTAGGTGTGAAACTAATGCAACGCTCGGTAAAGTTATCTTATCTTAGCAACTTCATGAAAACGATTGCATCACAATACTCGTCCAACATACAAAGCGAAAGGCGCGGACCATGATGGGGATTGGAGCAAATCATCGGCCAATGTGCTCTCGTGCATATGCGCGCGTGTGCAAACGGTTCTGTTTTTGTGCAAGAAAGACGGGGTTCGGGCGCTATACAAAACAGCTATGAACATGTATGAACCATGTGGACAATCCACAACAAGCGCGTACCCACTATGTGCGCGTCTGCACTGTATGAGCTGTTTGGTGAAGGCGCTATTATATTGCGAATACTAAGCAGTCACCGCGCAATGCACAATTCACAATGTAGTCAGTGGCCACGCCCACTGCTATTGTAGCACCGGTGTTTGCAATGATGTACTCTCTAACACGCGTTACCACGCACATGATTCGATGATTGTGAGCTTCCTGGTACAGTGTTGCTAACCGTGCCTCCAATGACGTCACCATTTTGAGACGCGCTCACATACGTTTTTTCGCTTTCTGATTTCAAATGGCCTGAGTCTGGCCTGTAATTGGGAATTCACAAGGTCGTACTTCGGTATTTATGGACAGAATTTAGTAGGGAAAACATTCTCTTTATGTCAAGGTGTACCCAAAGAATATTTACCGAGAAACTTACTTTGGCCGTGTCATGCCCACTTTAAAATGGCGTGGTGACTCCTCATGGAGGCCGAAACGGAGGGGCGGAAGTGCTGATCACTGTTCAGTCGTTTTGAGGGCCAACAGGTAAATTGCTATGTTCCAGTAGTATAAATATGTGTGATTTGAAAACATTGCAAACCTCGCAAACGCCGTTCTTCATTAAATTCCACCTACATGAAACTGTTTTTTGCTTCTTCGAGGCATTCCACGTAAGAACAACTGAACATGAACGCACAACGATCTGGTTTTAAGTTCTTGGATATTGATTGGTCAGTTTCTATTGCATCGTCACAGACGCACATCTATGCACGCGTTTTTATTTTATACGCGCTAACAACGAAAAATCAATTAGTGCGTTCGTTTCCAAGCACACAGAAGTACGCGTCAATTACCCCAAACTATACACGGAGAAAAGTATAATGTGCGTATTGATATCTATTTGAAAATTAATGCACGCTGACATTTCGTCACAATGGAATTTTTTGTTAGGCATGCATAGTTGTGCGCGCAGATCACCCAAAAGAACCGTGCGCACGTCAAATCAACATTTCCGCCCCTCCGTTTGAGCCTCCGTGAAGAGTCAGCGCGTCTAACAGTGTATCGATAGGAGTTTGGTATCTACGTTTATAATATCTTTGGATAGGGTCTTTTGAGCAGAACTAAAAAATAACGACTATTTAGGCCCTCTGCAGTACAAGAATGGGAGCCATTTATGACTGTCTGAGTGGTCCCAATTTTTCAAAATTTTCTCTGCGTTCTACGCTAACTGGTGGTGGAGTTTTTCAAAAACTGTAGTCTTTTGGACAGCCAGTCCTAATCCCCAAACTGAAATGCCTCGGCAATGCCTAGATTATGCACGTGACGTGACGTGACGTGCTTTGAAAAATACTCTAACCATTGAGGAAAAAACGTATTCATCTAATGAGTACACGCATTGTAACAGTAACACCGTAACAGTACTGCATTGAACTATCACAAAGGTTAGGTTACTCAGTGTAATCAGTAGTGGCAGTCCGATACTGCATTGCATTGTGTGTTCACTGTTTGTGTTGAAATTCCCCTAAATTCTCAGTCTTCGTTCAGTGTTGTCCATTTCTGGCTATTATGGATTTTACTCAATCTGGTTACTACTGACCCTTAATTTGGCTTAATTAATTGAAAAACAGGATGGCCAAATATACCAGTTTCATATTAAACTTTCTCAAGATGCCACACATCGAGCGCGCCGCTCTGCAAACATGCTTTCAACACTCATGTTCCTCAAGTACGGAAGCCGAGAACGACGCGGTAGGGAGAAAACGCAAATCGTTTTCTCTGTACCGTTAGTCCTACAAAAGAAGAGGGCGTACTTCAAGAATGTCTTGTTACAGCTTGTAATGTACTGCAAACATCCTAAATATTAATGAACGAGTCTGAATGCTATTAGAAAACAGAGTCGTTTATACAAGAACAGTGCATTCGTACCAGTTTTTGTCTGCAACAACATGATAATAAAGGAGTAAGTGTTTTGATATTGGTAACTAAATGGGAGAACACCAAGTCTCAAAGGCTCAAAAAGAGATAGCAGGTAATGATAACATGCGAAGTATCACCTAAACCACCTTTTTGCTCATTTACTCTTTTTCGAGGGTCATCTGTTAGCAATAACTATCTGGTATACTGGCAAATTTTCGTGTATGGTGTTATTCTAATATCGTTGTATTTGAACTGTGTATTTTTGCAACTTTTCTTAGTTAGGCAACTTTCTGACGAAAGACGGTAAGACCTACAGCAGAACAAAGTTATGTTTTAACTAATGTGTGCATTCATTGTATAATTAATAAAGTAGTTAGGCGGTAGCATCATCTGATACTACGTATGCAGTCCCATATTTCAAGTTTTGAATTTCAATTCGTTCTTAACGGGTGTTCTGTCTTGTAATTAGAAAGGTAGCAACTTAGCGCTGTGGGATAGGATTACAGCAGATATTTAAAGCACTGTCCTGTTAGGTTTCTAAAATCAAAAACAAAAAGGTGTGTATCCAGGAGAGAACTGTGGGGAGGGGTGGTGGTAAATAAGAAGGAGAGCAAAGACTGAAAGAAATGGGAAGAGAAAGGGAAGAGAAAGGGAAGAGAAAGGGAAGAAGAAAATTACGAAGAGGCGATGAAGAAAGCAGAACGAGGAAAACAGGAAGGAAAAGGAAAAATAAAAGGATAAAGTCGCGGCCACACTACAAAGAATTCGGATCTGATTACGATCCGATTTTTTTGTAAATATCTTCTCAATCTCTGATGGGAAAGAACTTAAATTTCAAAAAGTGTGTAATATATGATTTGTATCAGAGGACTGCGAAAATGAAATGCTAACTTATTAACTTGTGACGTCACACCGAGAGAAAGCTTTTATCGTACTTCCGTGGTCGGATAAAAGCTGTCTGTGCACTCTAAAAACATATTGGTTAGGGTTAACCAATATAGTGGTCACAGATTAACCTTCCTTTCTCTGGTTAAAATAACCAGGAAATACGCGTCAAAATTTACAGCATTACATTCTTAAAATCGATGAATTATTTTGAATTGTGGCCTAATATTAAATTTTTTATAGTAAATTTTAACCAGTTTTCCTCGGTTATTTGAACCAGGAATTGGTTGGTTACATGTTTTTGTTTCTTCTTTTCTCAAATCTTTCTCATCTTTTTTCCTTGCTTGTTTTCCATTTTTTCTTCGAGGTGTGGGAAGGGGGGCTGGGACTTTGACGCCACGCACACCCGCTTGTTGATTTATTGAATTACTTGTCAGCCATAATGATTGTAAGGTTGTACCAAACGCGCTATACCTATATACGTCTCTCATTTCAGTTTGGAAAATTCATTCCAGGCAAAGCTTACAACTTTATCCTCTAAACGAATGTGGAATCTTTTTAAAGTGTGCTCCAATTAGGTCAAATGTATGATACTAATTATGGGTCACGTTATTAGCAAATTAGATCGAAGTTATGATTGAGGTACATGATTTTCCTTCTGTGACAGTTTTTAATTTTCTCCTTTCCTTTTTTTCATTCCGACTTCTTTTTCCTTTCCTTTTTCAACCACTCAGGAGAGCTCATGCCCCCAAAATCTCCAAATAAATCTTTAAAATAATCAATTTGGCCTAGTGACGTACAAAAACTGTTAAGCCTTGGTTATATTTAGTCAGTTAAATAGTTAGATGAGATTTAAAGGGATATTCCGGTGAAAATTTTCAAAAGCTTCAAAAAATCAAATTGCTTTTATTAGCTGTATTGGTGAAAATTCCGTGTCAATAGTATGTTGCGTTCAGAAGTTATGACTTTTTAAAGAAAATATTCATACCACAGTAACACATTGCGTTTTGGGGAATCTGTGATGTCATATGGGCAGATTAATTGAGCATCTTTTGTAATTTAATGAAATGTTCATACATGCAAATGAAATGTGCAAACACTTTTCATCTTTTAAATTAGAGCTGCAACCCTGACCTTTGTGCTCACAAAATGTTCAGGTCAACCTCAAAGGAACAATATTCAATGTTCCACTGGTGTGAAGTTTCGAGGTCAAATTAGTAAATCCCATTTTAAAGAACAACAAAAGATTTTAGAAGAAATCTGCCGGTATTACATAACATTTTGCAACCTTGCAGAAACTAGGAGTCTGTTTTGACAAAGATAACTTATCTTGAAACAGAATTATCTTGAGGTATGAACAAGCTATGATGTGGGGTTTGAAGGGAGTGCGATAAAAATTATTCTCATTTATTTGAGACCTTATGAAATTGACGCCAGGATATTGCTTTCACGACACACCAACACGAATGTGTTATATCGTGTCAGTCAACTCGATAAAAAGTTCAAAAGTTTCAATTTATTCTTCAGTATGGTTCAAGTTCAATTTGGTTTCCCTTTAGCCGCCTCTTACGACAGGCGGGAAATATCGTGGTCATATTCTACAACCCCCAGCCCATAGGGACGCCAAGTCTATAGGGTAAGGAGATAGTCTCACCAGGGCTGTTCTTAATTGATTAAGCTTTACCTCCTTTGGCAAGGAATAGACTGTCATTAGCATGATGGCTCTCAAAAAATAAGTACCGTACTCGAGCAGAAAGGCTAGCTTATACGTTTTTTTTCGAATACATTGCTCGTTTTCGTTACCTGGAATAGCCTTTTTTTATAAACCTTCGAGTCCAGTGCTCTTTGCACTAAATACATAAAAACTTGGTTCCCTGTATTTTTCATGATTTTCTTGTTTGTTCTATAAACGGTAGAATAAACGGAAGCAATAACATTATTCTTGTCTGAAAGACTGTTTCCTTGCAGATTTGAGACTCGTCCATTTATTTTGAGGATACTCAATACTTTATATGCTATAACAAAACAATATTGAAGTACGCCCTCTCTAATTTTGTTGGAATTCATGGTGCAGAGAAATCGATTTGCGTTTTCTCCCTACCTCGCCGCTCTCGGCTTCCGTATCAAGTGTAAGGCACTCTGCGAGGCTGCTGAAGTAATAAACTGAGATTGTGTATGGATGAGGATAAATCTTAGGCAGTGGTGGGAGGGGCTTAAGTAAGCAGGCTAGGAGAATTGGAACTGTTTGGGGTGAGAGGATTAGGCCTTACAACTATATGGAGTTCTGCAACTCATTTTTCTGTGGGTTGGACAAACTCACTTTTATGCATCAATCATCATCAAATTCACAACCCTAAACACTTGTAACACTGACTAACTCCAATTTAATGAGAAGAGCCAAATTATAAAAGTACTTGGTTTTGGTTAAGTAATTTATTCTGTTTGGTGTATGATATAATAAAACATGTACAAATCAATGACGGTGCATTCTTCGTGCTATATGGTGTTTTAGAGCATTAGGTAACAGTGATGTAGCTACGGCAAGAAACGAAATTGGCGCCCCTACCCCCATCTTCCGCGGGGGTTATCTTATGAATATTTACACAATTTAAAAAGTTAAAATGGCTGTTTCAATATCATGCTCATAGAAGGGGTGGGGTCAGGATTTGCCCGACAGGGAGGCCAAGCTCCCCGACAGCGGGGAGAGCTATTCGAAGCCCCGACAAACTTCGCGATGAGTTCCCGGTGGGACGTGATTTGTAAAATTTGAGGCGCGATGAATTTTGGAATTTTTAACACTGAAATAATTGCAAACCCGGAGCTTGTTTGGAAGAAATTTGGCTTTAAAATTTGTAAGGAACATTAAAAATATATTGAAGGATCTGCCCTACATATAAGCAAAATCGAGAAAGTTATTTGGGTTACTGAAATTCGTTTGGGCTTAAGCATTTTAATTCAGGCCTACATACTAATGTAGCCTTTTTACCTTTTTGAACAAAGATTTGAAAATTAACAGCTTTTATTGAAGAAATTTTGGAATTCAATGAAAGAAAATTTGGGCTTTTGGTAAGGTGAAATTGAACAATTTGGAACTTTCATTAACTGATTTGCCCTTGAAGAGCAAAAATAAGTAGAATTTAGGGATGATTTAAGTTGGCTTGAATTTTTTTTATTGTACGGATTATCCACCGTCAGTGGAAAATTTACTGAAAATCCTTTGCAATTTTTAACACATACTTGTAATTCTGAAGCTTATACTGAAGAAAAATGGTAATTTTATGACAGATTTTATGGTTTTCATTGAAGAATCTCACCTTCCCATAACAAAAATCAAGTAGGTCTCCGGAGCGACTTGTAGTTGGTTGGGGTTACTTACATCATCATGCAGAGTACGGTCCTCGGACGATTTTGGGAAATTTCCCGAAAACGTTTGCCTTCCGCCAAGTTTAACTATTTACACCATATTTGAAAATCTGGAGCATTTATGCTGAAGGGATTTTATGGCAGGAAGTTTGACGTTATATTGACGATTGCTTTCTTATCTGGTTGCACGGGCAAGATAAATTTCATGAATTTTTGGGCCGCTTAAACTCTTTTCATGATTCCATAAAGTTTACTGCTGACATTTCTCATGATTCTATAAATTTTCTTGATGTAACAATTAAGCTTAAAGCTGATGGTTCATTAGAAACCGATGTTTATCGCAAACCAACTGATACCATGCTTTATCTTCCTTCTGATAGTTGCCATCCGGGTCACGTTAAGCGGAGTATTGCCTATAGCCTGACTAAACGTATTAATTCTATTTGTTCTTCACCCGAACTTGTTGAACGCAGGTGTGCTGAGCTTGCTGTTGCTTTAAATAAACGTGGTCATTCTAAGCGTAAGGTTAAAGCGGCAATTAATCGTGCTCTCAGAGATTGTTCTCAGTCACACGATCAAGAGGAAGCGCCATCACTTCGCGTACCTCTGGTGGTTGAATATCACCCGGGGCTGCCTAATATCCAAGAGATTCTCGTACGACACCAGTCGTTACTGCATCTTTCTCCGGTTATGAAGGAGGCGATGCCCCATAGACCATTACTATCCTTTAGTCAGCCTCCAAATTTGGGTCGTTTACTGGTCAGGGCAAAGGTTAACTCAAAGGATACTAATTTTGGTCCCAGTAATTACTGTGATAGGAATTGCATATTATGCAAGAGCCTTGTGAACACCAATAAGGTTACCAGTAAGTCAAGTGGTAGAGTTTATAAAGTGAAGGCTGCTAATGTCAATTGTACGGCTACTTGGGTGGTTTACTGTATTTTCTGTCCAGAATGTGGGATGCAATATGTGGGGATGACAACAAATCTTAAAGAACGTATGGCTAATCATCGTTGTGCCCTTAGGAACAGGGTTAGGTTAGGGGGTGATGGGGAGGGTAATGATTTCATGAAGGGTTGTTTTAGACTGTACTCTCATCTGTCGGAACACTCACCTAATGAGTTTAAGTTAATAATTTTACAATCCATGGCGCCCCCTACTTTCCCCCCGGATATGTCCGTTAGTTCTAGGAAACTTGTCTTGGATAAGGCACGCAGAAAACTTGGCTCTATTGAGAGATTATGGATGTGGAACAAACTGAGTACAATATGGCCTGATGGTCTTAACTCTAGTGATGGCTTTGACAGCCAGAACAGAAAGCCGAGGAGACGGCCCTCTCGTGCTGTCTAATACGAGTTTCTTTAATTCCCGTTTTCTCGCTGCTGGCCGGTGTTTCAGCTTTCTTTTCTTCTTTGTTTTCGTGCTCGTCCAGTGCAACGCTTCTGTGTATGTATAAGTGGTACCTTATTTAGTTCCGGTCTAGTAATTTCTATTCTTCTTTTATTCCTTGCTTTTTATGTCTATTTGGTTAGAGAGTGTTGGAGTCTTTTTGTCATTTTGGGTTGTTTCCTTGAGAAAGGCACTGTGTTGCTGAAAATTTGAAATAGATTCCTGAAACTGAAACTACAAGTCTTGTTTTTTCATTTATGGTTTTATATTGAGTGTTTCTGGTGATGTTCCTGTTTGGACTTATTGCTATATATATATATATATATATATATATATATATATATATATATATATATATATATAGATATATATATATACATATATACATATATACATATATACATATATACATATATACATATATACATATATACATATATATATATATATATACATATATACATATATACATATATATATATATATATATATATATATATATATATATATATATATATATATATATATATATATATATAGGGTAAGGAATTTTGGAAGCTTTTAAAAGGTGGTGACAATGGTCCCACCCATGTGGTGGCACGATAATCCTTGAAACAATTAAGCGGGTCACCACCAATATCCCATCCTCCTCACGGAGCGATGAGATAATTACCTCCACATTTTCACGCTCCTTAAGGGAAATGAATCTGTGATCCCCATAGGTATATATAAAGGGGGCATCCGCCCGGTACGTTATCCTTAGTCCTTTCCTCACAGATGTTTCATGTACCGTAGTTGACCAAAACCAACGTTTTGTACGTAGGTGTATCATTCATTTGTTAACACGAGTTATGGCATACAATTTTCCATGTTGATTTTTTAAATTGTTCGTCCGGTCAGAAAAAAAATCGAAAAATTCAACATCACAAATGGTATGTTTTGGTCTAGGGTAAGGTTAGGTAACGGTTAGAGAAATTATATGCCCCCCCCCCCCACACACTTTCATATCACTTTCTACGATATGGATAGTTCTCGTGCCTGTACGGAAGAGGATCAATGCAGTCATCGCTAGTTAGGCATAAACATCTTGCTAATTCATAACACGATTCAATCAAATAAAGACATATTTATTGTTTGTACAAAATTGCTTTTGCTTTTTTGGCGGAATGAACGACAATTCACTAGAAAAGACTATTTATGAGGTATTTGTCAGGAGAACTGACCAAAGATGGGGAAATGATGGGGTACTTTCCATTCATAGAGTTGTTCACACGGGGGCGTCCCTAGGTTTCAATCCATGTGGGGGGGGATGCTGGAACTTCTTTCCGACAAAATTGTCACAAATTATTTTCCACAGATGGTAAACCTACCAGGCGCGATGGAACGGACAAATATTTCGGGGGTTAATGGGATTGGGACAATTGCCACCTCAATAAAAATATTGGGGGACAAACATATCAGTTTGCCACCAATAATTCAGGCAAATTAAAAAAAAAACTACATGCAGAATAAACAAAGTATAATATTGTGGTAGGCAGATGACTTTAGGGCTTCCAGAAAACGTCGATTTGAGTGCGTGTACGTGTCATCGTGCGTGTGTATCACGAACTTCCTATATAGCCAGGGGAGCGGACAAAATTTCTCCTCTTAAAAAACAAAGAGGGCGATTTGGATGTTCTACCTGCCAGTTATGATATGCCAACTATCGGTCGGGAGCTCCAGGTTGCAGTACCTATTTGGGGAGTGCGCCCCTATCACGCACCTCATCGCTCCAATGCCTTTACCCAGAAGCGCTGGGATTAGGCATTTTATCGTATCTTTACTATGTATGTCTCTACAAAAAAATATTGCAACGGATTAGCTACTATTTCCTGTGTCCCACACCCCACTCCCATATGAAGGTTATTGACAGGACAATCTAGTCTACGTAACATTAACAGGAACCGGTGAAACGTTAAGAGTAAAAATGGGGAACATTCACTCATTGTAAGCATCATCAGTCCGGCTGGTTGGTGAGATTCACTAGTACAGTTGATGCAACACACAGAGCAGGATAATAATAAGGTCGAGGGCGGTCTTGACAAAAAGCTGTGATCGCATGGGGACTACGTCGCAATTGTTGCAGCAGGCAAAGAGCTTTTGTTCGATGTTCACAGGCGTAGGAAACGGAGGAAGCAGGGCGCGACTGCTCCCACTTTCACGAGAGGAGGCGAAGATATATTTTCGCCACCCAATTTTTTACACTACTTAAAAATAAGTGATACCCACATCTGTTCAAGTAGGGGGTATTTTGCCACCCATAGAACGTTAGGTATTTAAATAGTAGTAAAACACCATTATGATTTTCATTAATGTTTTCCCAAAAATTTAAGTCACATTCAGTGATATTTCATACGATTCTACGATTCCGATTATGTAGTTTCTCATCATCAAGCCAGGCAACTTCATCACTGTTTTCCTTTGACCTTTGCAATTCTTAGTGCCCAGACGTTCATTCAAATGCCTTGCAGCCTAGACAGTTGAACGGACTTTATACCTGTGGATTGGGTTTTGCAATTCTTAAACTGTCTAAATGTTATTTTCATATGCATATACGTACAAGGCAGGGAAAGACTGCCCACAAAATTCCGAATAACCTGAGTTTTAGGCAACCGTCTGGAAAATTTTGGGTAGCCATTTGTGTCTTAAAAAATCTGGCACGATTTTAATTACACATAAAGCTCCCAAGGGTGCCGGAATTCTGCCTAAATTCGTCCAGTTTCATTTGAAAAACATGGGTCATGGCATACATTTTTTTCTTTAAAAAATTGCTCTCCCTTGGAGAAAAAAGCCAAAAATTCATCATAAAAATGTACCTTTTGGTCAATGGGGGTAGGGTGAGGTGCGTAGTCCAAAAATAGCCCCCCCCCCATCAAGTTGCTCCCTACGCCCATAATGTTGAAGCCCTAATGAAAAGCCGTGTAAAGCCTTGTCCACACTGGCCACATTTCAGGGCTCGTTAGTCGACAAAAGTTGTCAAAACACCTCTTGTCCGAAAATGTTGTCAGTGTGTAGGCTACAGAGCAAAAAGAAGCTCCAACTTGTTTCCCAACATTTGTTACAACACGTGTCCAACCATTCACATTTTAATTTACGGGCAACTTGTGTCCAATCTCTGACCAATTAAAAATCGTATTTTAATCAGCTGATCCACCCGAACCACCTGATCTCGTTTCCTTTAAGTGTGACTTTCCTCAGTGATTAGTACATACAACAAACAGTCAACGAACAGTTATCTCCAAGATGACACAACTAAGGCTTATGAAAATCAACCCGGGTAGGTTTTAACTGGGTGATTGTCAGGGGGCGCTATTTTAGGGGAGGAGAGAATTGGCCAGAAGTAATTGCCTAGGTGAAACCGACGGGGTCAATTGTCCAGGGGTGGAGGAAAATTAAACTGATAACGGATTAGAAATATTCCGTTCTGGGTAATATCAGTCTTCTGATTTTGGTGTATGGTGGACCAATATAGATAATTTCAAAATTAGTCTTTTGTGTCATCTATAAAAAGTGCCACCCAACTAAAATCTCATTTCAGATAATCTCTTTTCTGTAAAGCCCCCTACTATGTAAAAATCATGGGTGGTGTCAGAGAGAGGTCAGCCCAGTGGCGGCACCAATTTCACCCAGTAAAAGTCATTTACCCCAGATACCCCACTCGAACCAAGAATACCAGTCCTAAGACTTAATTATTCATTCAGAGATATGCTAAGATAGAACCTTGCCCTGAATCCCACTAGGGACTCTCAAGAGGTCTCCTGGATCCAAAGAGATCTCACGCTTCGCGGTCGGGTTTGAGGTAGGCGAGAAAATGATTTTTCCCAACATTTTTCGCGCCCTCAAGTTGCCCCCCCCCCCACTTTTGAAAAACCGCCACTATAACTGGGTTAGGGGTCGTGTTCCATCGGAGAGGCCTCCCAGGTTATTCCCGTGCTGGAAGTTGTCTACTCGCTAGATCTCCTCGTGCTAAAATAGTCACGGCAAAATGTAAAACATAAAAATAAGGGGGGCTCAAAGGGATTTGACGAATTTTCACCAATGTTAGTTTTTCTTGCATGGCTCCAATTTCGACGGGTCGTCCTATTCCCCCCCCCCCACCTATTTCCTCAACACTCAATTGAAAGAAGTCCCCCAAACCCCCGCCCCCACCAGTACAAAACTTCTCCTTACTCGTGGATGTATCCCATAACGTGCTGTGGAAGCACTGAAAGAAGAAATAAAAAAGGAAGAGAGGGGATGTAGGGTCCCGGCGTTGAGAGCGGTCTGGGCATGTGACTGATGGAACCAGATCGAGGAGAATGGACACCCGTCGGTGGAATTCTGGAAGTGCTAATGCTAAAATGTATTATCGCCCAACTAATTTGCAATAAATGTCAATTCAATGAAAATTCGCAATCTGACCATGACCACTTTGTTGTCATCTCTTTCTATTCTCAGCAACAAATGTATGCTTCACGCGACAATAACAGGGACCGCGTAGACGGGGAGGCTAGGGGGATTTAGCCCTCCCCCCCCCCCCACTTTTCTGCCGTACAGGCATTTTGGGCCGCCTTTCATTGCTATTATATTGTTGAACATATTGGGTCACTTTGGCGGTTACCCCTTCACTTCAAAATTCGCCCCGCGGCCCCTGCAATACATGAAGCATTTTCGAACGATTTCAAAGCAATCGGGTGCGCTTATGGCAATCTAAACGTGCACTTATTCTCTAACTGAGCCCTTCACCGATAAGCATGGATTATCGGACAAAAAATAGCTATCTTAAAGCCTTGTTTATGGAAAAACTCCGTTTCGCCCGATGAAATGAGTTCTTCGTGATAAACTCTGTTTTTGGTCGAAAACATGAGTTCTTTGTTGAAAGATTTAGGTAATTGAATTATTGCACATTGAGATTACCATAAGCCCATACCATTGCAATGATCGAAAATGCTTGAAGTATTGTCCATGAAGCTTGACATATTATAAGAGGGCGAAAGAGTTGATATTTTTATCCATGGAACACTTACCTTCAAACTCGATATTCTGCAAGGTTAGTTTTAATGAACGTACATGTAATACAATTAAAATGAAGAATCACATCACGGTATCACAAACATACTTCATAAAAGAAACTGGTCCTTGAAAACTGCGGAACCAGTGGTTGAAACGCCTCTTCAGAAAAATGTAAGAGTTTGATGCTGGTTGGATTTTGTAAAACTATTTGCTTTACTGCAATGGAGCCTAATTCATCAACTTGTACGCATTTATTCTACAGTGTTTGGTATAGGATTACTAGTAGTGATCTACTCGAATCCCGGTACCAAGTGATCCTTAGCCTTTTCGGCCATTTTGGGGGTCCATCTTCTCATTTATTTCGTCAAATTGTACCACGAATAATTGTATTTAATTCAAAATCTTAACTTAATCTGCTTATTATGGGGTATGGGGCTGTTAGCCATCTGGAACATTTGAGCCAAAATTATTAAGAAAGTATGGCTGATGTACTTCAGCAACTTCTAACCTTTACCTTACTGGACTGTCGGATACTCTAAAAAATAGCGGGTAATATATGTTTTTACATTCCTAACTTCTTGGCTGAGACACGTGATGTTAAGTAGAGCCCTTACTGAACATTATTATGAAAACCATAGTAGGCTACACAACAGTGGCGTAGCTAGGATTTTTTCCACAGAGGTCAAAGGTATGAAATTTCCCCAAAACTTTTCCCAGTCAATGTGTATGTATTTCACATAAAATATGCAAATTTACAAGTATAGCAACATTAAAATGTCATTATGCAATATAACCTGCATTTTAACATAGAGCAATTGGAAATAACAACTCTTAGTATATTATTTTGGTCAACAATATCTGGTTTATTTGTATGTACTAACGCAGGATTTCTCTGAAGGGAGGGGGCATGCAGTATAGTCTAAGGGGAGGGGCGTCCGGAAATGTTTTGACGTTTTCAAGGAGCCTAGATACAAAATGGTGCAAGATTTTCGACTTTGACAGGAACAGTGTTAAAAGCTGAATCGTGGTGGTTCATGAGGATAAAACAAACTTTTGTGTCTTTACATGCATTCTTATGCCATTTATGCAACCTTACGAAGTATAACTTGTCATTAAATTTGCACAATTTTAGGATTCAAAATAAAAGAGCATTGATCGGTGAAGGATTTGTGGTTTTTCTTGGCCACAAAACGTTATTTTGTCATAAAGATTATCTAAGTGGAGCGCCACCATGAGTTGGCGCGGAACGTAGAGAAAATTTGGAAAAATCAGACCCCTTAGATGGCCGGAAATAGCATTTTCCAGACTAAAACGAAGAATCTAACCAGTCGCTATCTTCTTTTGTCGTTTGCAGTAAAATTCTCCCTTCAAAATATGTTCGCAAACTGCAAAGCGATTAGAGAGTTAAGAGCTAATTTGACCCCAAAAATATAATTTCGCCCAAAAGACTGAGCGAAGCGTCGCCATTGGTTGGCGCGGAGCGAAAAGACAATTTCGAAAAATCAGACCCATCAAATGGTCAAAAATAGCGTATTCATGCTTGTAAAGAGAATCTAAACATGTAGTTTTTTTATTGATGCCACCAGTAGGATGCAGAGTCTATCTTTTTAAGTAAAAATTGGAATTTGACAGAATTTGCCTAGGCCTATTTGTGGGAATTGAAAAAATTGGCATCACTGAAGGACCTTGCAGAGACAATCCTTCCCCTTTGGAAAATTTTTGAAAAATTGGGTGTCCTTATATGCAATCTGGTGCCACATATGATATCTTTTGAAATAAAATCTGTGTTACTTAAGTTTGACTAGAAAAAATGACATCTGTGAGGGGGGCATGGCCCAATGGTCCCCCTTCGCACGCCACTAAGGAGGCCTAATAGTGGCTCGATCACAGAGGATATCCTGTTAGAACAGCAGTAGAAGGCTGCAAAGTACTCATGGACCCGTTTATTGTTACACTTCAAGTGAGCAGAAAGCTATTTTCCCGAACTAGCCTGTAAGCCTCCAAGGATTAGGCTAAGTAACAAAATCTATGTATGCCAATGAATCCCGTTCATTCTAATTTCTAGACTAACTCTAAGTTTATCGTTGGCCATGGATTGTTTCAGCCCCATCCATCGTTATGTACACAGAGTAAAATCAGTATAGCTACTACTAGCTTGTAGGACAATAAAATAACCTCGGGGGGGGGGGGGGGTCTACGTTAGTGACTTGTCAGTTTTCACATCCTTTTCCTGAATTCCCAAAGTGTACAACGCAGAGACTGTGTACAAGGTGATAAGTTCGGGTTTACAGCCTTTCAGTGTTAGTTGTACTGTATCAGCTATTGTTAAATTCGTGAATAACAGCTTCCTGTGCACTGAAATGCACTGATCATAACACCCGCGCATAAGAGAACATCCAATCTGTTATGCGGCGAGGACAATTCTGTGGAACACGAGTCCGGCCGGACACTGACAAATTCTGGGTTAATTTGTTGCATGAAAAGATGCATTATGTATGAGAAATGTCTCACAATTCCTTATTCTAACAAAAATTTTGAGAAATTTTTGTAAGAACCGGAAAATTCATGAAATTTCCCCATTTTCATCAAATTTCCCTAAATTATTTTCCGGGGGGGGGGGGGGCAAGTTGCCCCCTGCCCGCCCCAGTAGCTACGCCACTGCTACACAAATGTCATTTCAGACTCTGTATGGTATGATTCAGATTCTGAATAACAAGTTTTCAGCAACACTTCGTTGCTCTATACTCAAGTCTTGTTACACACTACAGTCTGCTACACATAAGTTTATGATAAAACAATGTGATCAAAAATAGTAAATGTATGTTTAAGGACTGTGGCTACTAATTACATCCGGCCGCAGGCATATTATGGAACAAGTATAGCCTATAACCAAGAATTCATGGTTACAGTTGAATAGTAAATGTCGATTATGACCAGGAGTTGTTTTTTGACCAGGAAAATGTTATTTTGAGTTTTTGACGAAGATTCCTTTTTAGTTTTGAACCAGGAGATAGCTTAATCAGTGCACACGGTTCTAGTTTGTTCAAATCAGGTTGTCTTTACAGCCTTTGAGCAAAGTTCCAGCTTGATAGGGGCTTAGTTATGTTGAGAGCCAGAAATGATCTTCAGGTTCATATTCTAGTAATATATGTCATTTTATCATCCTTGCTTTATTCGTACTGGTGACTATTAAGATAGTTATGGTAGATTGCGCAAACACATCCAAACTGCTAAACAAATTATCCGTTTTTCTTTCTGTCTGTCCACCCTTCATCCATCTATCTATCTGTAGAAGGGAACAACAAGATCAATCTTGTGTCCATGCACCAGGAGACGGGATGTCCCGAGTTCTGCCAGTCTGTATGTGGTGAAAAATAAATGGACTCCAACGAGATTCGAAACAGGAACTTTCCGCCTTCCAGTGCGCACGCTCTAAACAGTACGCCAAGGAGCCTTTGTTCAAATAACGGATGCTGAAGTAACCAAAAATTCTACTCCTGAGCAGACACCTAATTTTGTGTGTGCAAGCAAAAAGTGGCAATGACAGGCGTCGATTCGAGGGAAAGGGCACGGGGCAAATGCTCCCAGTGAAAATATGATTGGGGCAAAGATATCGTTTTGCCCCCAATAATTTAGGCAAATTTAACCCAAAACAGGCTGAATAGACAAAACATAACATTGTGGTACACAGATGACTTTCTACTGCTTCGAGAAACGTCTATTTAAGCACACTGCATTTATCTGCGCCACATATCTGTTTTGTGCTTATGTGTTTCAATGTGAATGAACATGCGTGTTTGTTTGTGTGCGTATACGTGGGAGCTTGCGGTAGTGCAGGTGGATTACTTATAGAAATTCCGTCCTATGGCGGGATTCCGTCAGGGGTCCGGCTATTGAAAAATTTTTGCCCCATCCCAAAAACCACTTCGGCGGCCGTGGTGACATATAAAAAAGTTCGAGTGGCGTTCGCGGTAAGGAAGTGCGACGTCTCCCCGTCATCCAGCGTGGGGATGATACCTGTCTGATGTGGACATGAAGGTGTTGTTTGAGTCTCCACTTCCTTTAGAGATGTTAGGGAAAGCACAGCGACCCAGATGAAAAAAATGATACTAGTCTCGGACGAAGCTGCACTGAACATATTTCTTGAAATTCTCTGGATTAAGCAAATATATTTATTATAAACCAATGTATCTCTTTCCCTTTGGCTTAGCACTGTATACCCCAAGAGAATTTATTCACTCAACTCAGTAAAACACAACAGGTATAGTCTCTTACTAGATCTGCGTCAATTACTCCAACAGCAACACGAGCTTGATTAATAGACCAACCTTCGACGGCAAACCGTCTGAAATCTGCTTTGTTTTGCGGTTCTGAAGGCATTTTTAGAAATGTCCTCTATTTGTCCTAAAATAAAAAAAAATTGCGTCCCACACGCAAACCGTAGCAGATTTCGGCTATGGCGTGAACGCTCTTCATCAGTTACATGGCTATCTCTGGGTTTTATTACTGCTTGCAAATGCTTTGACTCCAACAGTTTGTTAAAAGACGATTTTAGAGCTGATAATATCCTAATGAAAGTGTACATTAAGGTGACTGACAATCCTCTGGGTCAGTGGCAATACACACTCCGTCATCTTGCGATGTGCTTTCGGCAATGGTCATTGCTGGTTCAGGGAAACCGTTATTAGCGACTATTTTGGCGTATTCTTGAGCTGATTGTTTCGGTGTCCTAGGTTTTCCTGGATGATCGAAATCAACGTGGTGTAAACCAAAACGTTCTGTGTATCCAGCCGTCCACTCGAAGTTGTCCATTAATGACCAGGCCGTGTAGCATCTCACATCTACTTTGTCGATTTTAACGGCTGAAAGGTGAGCAGAAAAGAAAATTTTCATTTGCCACATTGCCATTCAAACTGAATTCAAACTTTATAAAACATTTGATTCACAGAAAGACCTTTTATTCTGAACATGAAAGGCTGTGTAAGCGAGTTCGGTAGTTCGTTTAATGGGCTATCCACATGCGCACATCCTCTTCATCGTTTGGATAAGCCAACTAGTCCCACACCTACAGAACGTCTTCCAAAATTCGAGTTTATTTGAGAATTTCAGGCTTTTAATCTATTTTTAATACATACATAATATAAGAAGGGACCTTTCCGTGCAGTATTGTACAGAATATAATATCTGAATTGCATTTGGTGTAGTAAATCTCCATTTTAAACTGCCACAAGGTAGAACTAAGACCCTATTTTTCGGTTGGGATAGGCACTGAGATTTGTGTTGTATGTATACTGCAGCAAGAAAACAAGAAGATGCAGTGTTTGTGCTGAGATCAGTATACACATCCCGCGTTGTGCCTCATAATTCCTTGAGGCAACGAATTACCGAATTTGGTTACCATTAACGGCGCTCCAGTGAAGAAATGCCGATGACTTAAAAAAATTAATAAGGTAATGCAGGTCACTGCATGCCAAAAATTGACTAAATAGGACCATGACTAGAATTCTGGCAAGTCGAGGTGACGAACTTTTATAGGCCCATCGAGGAGGCCATTTTACATTTATGGTTGGGGAGGTCTCTTGTTACGTATATGGCTGTAACTAACCTTTCAATACTTCGTTAATATAACTCTGGAAGTACCGGACCCTGATGCTGTCTTGCAATTCTCCATCGTGAGTTGACACCCCGTTTTCCGTAATGTAGATACCGCCAGTAGAACTACCGTACTCGTCTGAAATCCAGCGAAGTAATTGACGGAAGCCCCAAGGTACCGGTCGAAGCCAGCTAGAACCAGTTGTTGGCCAATCTGATGATTGCCATGTATATACACCCCAGTCGGAGGCATAAGTTGGTAGATTCGAAGCATCATCTTCAGCCGTCTCATTGCAAAGTAAAGTCGTGTAATGGTTGAGTCCAAAGAAATCGGAACTTCCCAGTAGCATCGTCTTTTGTTCCTCCGTAAAATATGGCAGACGAGACTTTTCCAGTCCGCGGGTTTTGCTGTTTCTGTCAACTTTCTTCCTCATCACCTCAGGGTAGTCACCTGTCTTAAATATCGGACTGGCGAACCATCCGAGAGAAAACTGCATCGCCGAATGAGCCGCCGCCACGTCATTTGGGTTACTACGGTCGGGCGGTTCGTAGTGATTGGCGTTCATGGTAATGCCGACTTTACCTTGCTGGAAAAATAGGTTATAGTAAGAACAATGTTATAAACAAGGATTAAATCCAAGCAGATGATCAGAATTGACGAACTGCTCAGCAGACAACAGTTTCAAGTTATTTTCATGTTGTCTGACATCTGTAAACTTTCACCTTAGACGCCATCAATAAAACAAACACAAATTCCATGGTCACAAAAAGGTTTGAAGTTGTTCGTTTCATGGGCTAAGAGGACACACTCTGTGAAGACAACTTTGTCCTTAACCCATTTTGACAGAACACACATGTTGCACGGATTTTTGCATGTTGCAAGTTAAGGCTATAGCCTAATAACCAAGTTTATGGCGATGGATTCTAATCTAAGTTGTAGCGATGTAACTTTCCGTCAGGCCCTGACTTACCTGCGTAGCAGGCTGTACGGCGTATTCCTTGTTAAGTCATATCCTTAACGTTGGAAGCTGAGAAGCTGAAAAAACAGAGTCCACTCCGCGGGGTAGCCCTGACCCGACCCCCCCCCCCCCAAATAATAACAAAAACGGTAAAATTGGTATTATTTCTCATCTCCTGCTTTCTCTACTTCTTCCACGGGGTTGGCTATAGAGTGTCTGTTGGGTACAAAGAATTGTTACCCCTATTGGACTCAATCAAACTAGACAATATAGGTCATTTGGAACATGCCCGTTTTAGTCGCATGGCCCGTTTTTGACCACTTTTCACTAATTTTTATACGACGCAGTAGCAAGTAGGTGCTAATCTAGGGTTTAGGGGAAGTATGAGGTTTACCCATAAAGATGAATCTCCACACAACGTGGCGCATTAAGGACCATTGGGGGTACAGGGGAGGAATGGGGATTTGTCTCCCAGTCAGAGCCTTTGTCCCCCAAATGCCCCTAATCCTTATTTAAATATGCATATTCCACCCAGAGATGTGGTAAAACCTCAGAGTTTCTGTGACTTCGCCTGTTGAACTCACGAAGAGGCCTTGAATACATGAAATTCACAATGGAATCCAACGGGATACCTTAGCAGACCCTGGACTTAAATTGCTTAAGCAAAATATACCTATCCGCAGACTCAATTTGTCACCCAGATATATGCCTGAACCTCGGAGTTTCCGAGGGCTTTGCACCCTGGATCACCAGCAAGACGTTTCAAGTCCGCCATGGAACCCAACATAGTACCTTAGTAAGCCTAGGCTGTACCCTTTATACTAAAGCAAAATATACCTAACCTGGGACTTAATTTTTACACTCATATGCTAGAACCTTCGAGCTTTCTGGGGCTTTGCACCTTGGGCACCACTGGGGATTTGCAAATGGACCCCAACCACAAAACTCGCGCTTAGCGTTCGGTTTCGTGTTACATACGTTTATGTTTTGTCCTCCTAACATTGCCCTTTGCCTTCAACTCCTGCCACTTTTGAAATCCTTATGCGGCCTCTGGCAAAAATATAAACAGGAACGTTTCATAGTGATGAGTACTCCAAAAGGAGCAAGGTGTGAATTATATTCCCGACATTGGCAGTGCTGGGTTCAGAATAATTATCAGTCCAATTCTTCTACTTTGAGCATGGGAATCCACCTGTAGGCATTATTTCGGCGCTTTTATTTGGGTCTACTAGTGGGCCAATATTAGGGAGAATTGGCATCCGGGAAAGCTAGAATGAAAATCAGTCTTTCATAAAAATTTGCCAGGAACAATTTGGCATCAGCATTTTGTGGATCACCATTCACCGATAAGGAACACCACAAAACTATTGCTAGAAACTGCACCCCAAAGCACCAAAGGCGACCTCCTCAATATGGTCCAAGCACGGACTTCCTATATACATGGACAGAACATGTAACGCGTACGTCCTTTGCGTAGATTGTCGCCACCGCCTGGGGAAAAAGGCGCTCCTAGATGGCCGCCATGAAGCTATGATTTGTAATATGTGTAATATTTTAAACAAAAGGTAAACTTGAATGGGGAACAACATTATTTTCTTGAAAATGTACTAAATAATTTCCTTTTTTACAAGATCCCACCCCAGGACAGTGATTCGCAACTGGTGAAAAGTCCCCCAAGGTCCCACCTTTGGACATGAATCCACACTCTTGTAGAATATTTCGGAAATGTTCTATCATTCCCCATAAAATGTATTTATTCCGTGCAGTCAGCATCATCAGCTCAAAGGGCAAGAGCAGTCTTCCAAAACTTACTTTGAAGCAACATTTCACAATTTTCTGCTTCCATAATATTTTAGAACTGGACTACATTATTCAAGTTGAACCAAGCAGTTACTCCCGGTAAAAACCACGTTTTAGGAGAAATATTGTCACATGACTCTCAAAAACCAATCATGAAGCAGGATGTTCCACTACACAATTTCAAGTTTAGGTTGTTTGTAATAGGGGTAAAATGGGGGAAAAACAAAGGAGGCAAATATGTCGGCTGAATAATTCTTGATATGTTGGAGAATAACTTGTGTTTGTGGATAAACACTTGATGTGGTGTGGTGTATCCTCCACAGGCCCTGGCCACTGATACCGCGAACCAGACGAAGTTTTCAACATTGGTTAATCTCATCCATAAGAAAAAAAAGAGTCGGTGGGAGCAAAGGGACGCTAGGCAGGCTAGTTCTGTTTTACAGAGTTGAAACTCAGTGTGTAGTAAGTCTGATTAGTACCTACCTGACTTGAGCGAAACTCTGCTTCATAAGATCTGTACGCCGTCGCGTGTGCTAAAAGCATATTGTGAGCTGTCAAATACACTCTTTCGTCAGCTAGTCCTTGAATACCTGGTGCGAAGATGCCAAATCCATGCCCAAGGACTGCAATCACCCAGGGTTCGTTAAACGTTATCCAAAATTTGACACGATCTCCGAAGTGTTCGAAACAAAATTTTGCGTAACTGTTGAAATACTCAGGAAAATCGTCACTTAGAAAACCGCCCTTGTCTTGCAAAGCTTGTGGTAGATCCCAATGGTACAATGTAACCTGTGGGGTTATACCGTTATCGATTAGGTGGTTGATAAGATTGTTGTAATAGGCGAGTCCAGCTGGATTTGCGCTTTTGACGGTTCCATCGGGGAGGAGTCGGGGCCAGGATATAGAGAACCGGTAGTTTTTGAGGCCCATGGCAAGAATAAGGTCAACATCATCTTTGTATCTAAATATTACCAAAATAAAGAAATAAAATTGACGATTTCCACGTTCCTCTGATGTATGGTTGCAATATGGTAACGGTGAGGTGCTTAGCTTTTCACAGACGCTTTCCAGTTACAGAAAATACAAAGAATTGTGGGATAGAATCGGTGTACATCGTATATGTGCACAGCAAAGGTCATCAAACAACGCTTACCAAAACTGCAGTCCCACAAACCCTACTCTCCTTTTTGGAAATGGAATTTGATACAGCGGCAAAAGTTTGGATTTAGTCACACAGTCTCTTAGTGCGAGTAAACATACCTACCTCTGGTGCTGCACTATTTATATATTGAGGCGAATATAACCGTACAACTACAGCTATATAACTTATGGGGAAGGGGTTGGGGTGAAGATCCATGCCCCTTCATAGACCTAGTAAACTGGACAAATGTCTGCAATTTAGTAAAAGACAGATGTGTTATTTTTTCAACTGGTTGCAAATGGTTAAACGCACAACTTACAGTAGTCATGCTGAAGTTTGGTTAGAAATGCCCCTTTTTAAAGTTGCTGGAAGTTGTTACTGCATAGCAATACTTACACAATATGAAACTACTTGTTATTTTATGTGAATGCTTACACAATATGAAATTAATCAGTATTCATTTGACTACAATTTGGCCCAATGTTTACAAATATTAGCTTAAGTACAATTGAAATGTTGATTAACGTTTTTCTAAATAATGTAAGAGTAATTTCATAGTTTGGGGCAAACGCAGGAAGAGATCGATATTTAGCTAATCCACCGCGATTATTAAATATCCATGAAGATAGTACTATGGTTGAATCAATTAAAGGTAGTGTGACTTGTCAGCAAAATGACCTCACTTCACTTGGTAGTTACAGAGTGAACTGTTCTATGGGAAAATCCGCTGAAATTTTTTCAATATCTCTTACAGTTCTCAAGATATACCTCTTCAAAGTTTGAATGTTTCTAAAGCAATTTGTTGCTTGTGCAAAAATAGTGATGTGGAGTGTTGCAAACTGTTGGCATTTCTTTTGTTAACCCTATATTAATTATCTCTTAATTACTCAGCAGACAGTTTATGGTTTGGCAATTAATACTGACAATTTTCAAGGACACAATTAAACCTTTCACAATAAACCCTCAAGACAAACTAACCTTACACTGTCCTTGAAATAGAGATTGTAAAAACAAAAGATAACATTAGCCATATATGGCATGTCCCTCTCACGACATCGCAATATTTGCATATTGAGCTCATATTTATTAATGACGGAGTGCAAATCAGAAATTGTAAAATGGTGATTTTTGACAGGTTTTGATGGAAATTGCGGCTACTTTATTGGTTTTTGATGCTTTTTACATCAAATACCCAGTTTTGTCATTTTCATGTCACACGACCTTTGACAGGTAAATAGTCAGACGGGAAGCAGTCCTTTCAGTGTCGACTTTTTTTCCTTTCTGATTCTTTTAGCATGTTCTCAATTGAAACAGGAAAAATAGGCCATGATATATGATAATGATAAAACTGGCAAAACATTGCTCCAGATTGCATCTTAGAGCCTTCAATTGTTCCAAAAATTAGGGGAGGGGGGAGAAGAACACCCCTCCCTTTAGATCCCTCTCCGATATCAGTCACAAATGCGTTTCCCCCTTGCAATCCCTGGCTTCGACGCTGCCAATTACTAACATTTCTTCGGACCCGGGAAGAATCAAACAGACTACTTACTTATTGTAGCTATCGCACGCAACGTCACCTGTCTCGTTATTGGCTATTTTACCTCCAGCATGAGCAAGTGTATCCCATATACTCTCCCCCTTGCCGTCAGCATTCCACCCCCCTTCGATCTGGTAAGCCGATGTAGCGACACTCCATTGAAAATCCTCAGGAAATGTGTCATAATAAAAAGCGTCCCGTTCGGTGTCGTTGAAAATTTCTGGGTACACGAAAAAATGGGCGTTTACTATGCTACCCGTATTTGATGCAAAAAGAAACACGATCAGGTTGATCGCTGGACTATCCATGACGCAATTGGCACTAATAACCTCTCTGTGTGACTAACTGCTGAGAAATAATTATTCTCATAGCATCAATCAGTTGAAGAGGGCAGTATGGTTGTTCACTCCGTATGGAGTGCCTATAGATCCTTAAATACGATACGATATGATGGGTCTAACTTATTTTCATTTATTTTTTTTAACCACAATTGATGGTAAACAAACAGTGCAGCATCTTTTGGCTAAGATCATGTGTAGTATCTGTTCTTTTCATCCAGTCTATAATAGAGTCATACATAACAGACCAATGATGTAAATGGTCTGAGGGCTGTGAGGGGGGTCATCTGTTGTCCTTCAGTGATCGTAGCTTCTTTGGGAAGCAGTTTATAGTTTGTTTTCTCCGAACGCCTCTTTGCCAGAGGGACTTAAGAAAAAGTAATGGTGTAGCATGTGAATCATCCCAAAATTCTGTGGCGCTCCGCTTAAATAGTCCTGCTGGAACTCAGTCCCAATATTTTTTCCATCCCGCCACAAACTGGACTGCTCCCTTCCAGCAAATCCTAGATCCGCCACTACGGCGATGGTTTTTCTCATAAGAAGGTCAGATTCTTTAATATAAATACATTTTTTTTTCAAATACAATTTCCAGCTTTTCAAACATTTGTTAAATGGTTAAAACTGGAGAAAAATTTCCGGAAAATATTCCAATTTCGCTGTGTACCCTGCACAATAAAAAACAGCCAACGTCAATCATCCCGACATTTTGCCTAGTTTTTCACTTGAAAGGCAGATCTATCGATCACCAAATAAAACTCAATTTTTTCATTTTCATCTAACCAAAAGAATAAGAAAAAATATCTTCCATCAGTTTCCAAAATCTTTCCATTATAAGCTTTAATTTTTCAAAAAAGATAAAAAGCTTCGGACAAATTTCGAGATTCGTTTGAGAGCCTTAGTACATATGCCTACAATAAACTGCGTAACCCCAAACGAATTTCAGTCGCCCGTATAACTTTTATTCATCTTGCTCATATATGAAGGGCAAATTCTTCCGTAGACAACAACCCTATTTTTAATGGTCCTCACAAAAAGCCAAATTTATTCCAAAAATCTCAAATGAACTTCAAAACAAGCTCGGAATTTTTGAAAATCTTTTAAAAAGGAAGGCAAAAAATTGAAGCGCGTAATAAGCGCCTCAAAGTTTGACTGTAACGTCCCACCGGCAACTAATCGTCTCTGTCGGGGAAAATGCTGGCAACTTGCCGGGGAGCATGCTCCCCCTGTTGAGCAAATCCAGCCCAGCTGCTAATGACTGTCTTAAAACGGCTAAACAGATCACAAAAATAGAAATTTGCATTTTTAATAATTTAACTCGGACTTAATGTGCCCATGGAGGGATGGGATTGTCCTGCCAACATCAATTTTAAGGAGGGGCGTGAGAAGTGCGTGGTTACTGAATAAATGTATAAAATGTGTCGGGTGAGGAATAGACTCTGCAGAGTCTGCTCGGATAATATACCAAAACGAATTTCACTCCTTATTGAATGAGACCTAGTCGGCGGACGTGGATAGAGGGCGACATACTAATACAGGGCGGACGGATTTAATGGATTTGACATTAGGGAATGATTTCGCCGAGAAAGACTTTACAAAGTCTAGGTGAAAAGCGGATAACCTAGGGAAAAGTGCCTAAAATGCCACTTCTCGTATCATTGGAAATGTAAAGGATTTCCTAGCGACGCTTTTCTGGCAGACAAAATCACATGACACCCCCACAAAATTGTGGGATTTCTATGGCCCCGACTGTGCGACACATGTGAGGGCCCCCGAAGATTAGGGGGTGGGGTAAAATGTCAGATGGTCTAGCCTTTGAAATATGCGGTGTAATCGTAACTGATATCTCTGATCATTTATCCTATTTTTTGTGTCATACAAAGTAAGATACACACTTTAAGCAGAAAAAACGTGTATAAGAACAATACTTCTAGTAAGAATATTAATTATTTCAAAAGTGAACTTAGTAATGTTGATTGGTCCTTTAATTTGAATGATCAAAATGTTGATTCTGCTTATAGTAATTTTTTTTAAAGGTTTTGTTGATGACTTTCAATAGGTGTTGTCCTTATACCCAAGTCCATCAAAAGATCAAGTATGAAAAATCTCCATGGATTACTTCTGGCATTTTGAAATCAATTACACATAAAAACAAATCCTATTCAAGGTATATTCAAAGCCCCACGTCAATTCGAAAGATAAAGTACACAAAATACAAAAATGTTCTGACAGCTAAAATAAACTTGGCACGGAAATTATACTGAATTATATCTGATTGAAGATCACAAGAGTGACCCTACCCACCTTTGGAAAGTCATTAACTCATGTTATCAACCTTTCTTTCTCAAATGGAGAATTTCCATCGGAGCTAAAAATAGCTAAGATAGTCCCAATTTTTAAGTCGGGTGACCAAAAATTTGTGTCTAATTACAGACCAATCTCCATACTGCCTTCCATTTTAAAATTTTTTGAACGTCTTGCATATGATGGACTTTTTAATTTCATTGTAAAACATAACATTCTTTATGAACACCAGTATTGATTTTGCAACGATCACTCTACATATATGGCAGCTCTAAGTGTCATTGATAAAATCGCAAAAGGTTTGGATAATAGATTTGCTACAGTTGGTATTTTTATTGATCTCTCTGAAGCCTTTGCCACCATTGACCATCAAATTCTTTTGAGTAAATTGTTTTGTTACGGTGTTCGAGGTATTGCCTACTATACTGGTTTAGAAGTTATCTTAACGATCGTTGCAATTATGTAAAATTTAATAATTCCTCGTCAAATCACACTTATTGCAATATTGGTGTACCACAAGGTTCCATACTAGGACCACTGTTATTTATTCTTTATGTAAATGATATTTATAAGTCTTCTGTCAAGTCAAACTTCATTTTATTTGCTGACGACATTACGGTTTTTCTCCAAAATAAGAATCTAAGCAATGCTCTGGGGGAAGCTACCTGTGAATTTTCGCATATTTCCAATTGGCTCAGATCTAACAAATTATCTCTTAATATTATGAAAACGAAACTTATGATTTTGGATAATAGGAACAATGACTCTAGTAAAATTAGTGCGTTGCTAGACGGTCACCTTGTTACTGCTTCACCTCATACAAAATTCTTAGGCATCACTATAGATGAAAATTTTAATTGGAAGGAACATATCTCTGAGATTAGTAAAAGGTTTCTAAATCAAATGGTGTTATCAATAGACTAAAAGATTATCTGCCAAGTAATGCACTTCTCATTCTCAATAATGTTTCTTGTGCTTCCACATTTAAATTATAGTCTTCTTGTTTCGGGTACTACTCATACATATCTACTTAATATTTTATTCAAGCTCCAAAAACGTGTTATCCGCAACATTAGCCATGCAAATTACAGGTCACCCACCATTCCTTTATTCACTCAATCGAAAATACTAACACTTAACGAACTGTAGTATCAGCTGGGAATTTTCCTTTGCAAATTTCATCATTCACTTCTTCCCTCAGTTTTTGACGACTTCTGCACATACAATTCAAACTGTCATACCTACAACACTCGTTCCAAAGAATTTCTACACCATCCATACTCTAGAACAATTCTTAACTCTTTTCAAGTACGGAGCACAGGTGTCTCTTTTTGGAATTCTCTTTGCCATGACATTTAAAGTTTTCCTTCACTAAATGTATTCAAGCGCAGGTTAAAGCATTTTCTTCTGAATAGTAAATAGGCCTGAATAGTAAATAAGGTAACTTCGCAGCTTTTCCTTTCCTTTTTTCCTCCCTTTCCACCTCTTCTCTCATATTTCGTAGTCTTCTTAACACCTCTTAGCTCCTTTTCTTTAATTGTTACGCTTTTGTTTTAAGGAAACAGACCTGAAAAGTTTTAAACTTATATCTAGTTCCTTCACTTCCATGTTGTATTATGCGAATCTTTTGTTATTGTGTACATGTCCTGTTATATATAAATATATATACTAGTGTCAACGTAATGTTTTTATGTATGGATCGGAAAGTAGAAATAAACTTGAACTTGAAGTTATCATATGTTAGATTAAAAAAGAGGACAACTAAAAAGTTAGTCACGGAAAAGTAGTTGTCAACTTAAAGATTGAAATACTTTTCTACGGCTTGTTTCTTTTCTTATCAACATTAAAGGCAGTCATTCGTCACCCTAAACTACAGTTTCAGTATGCATATATCAAAACTCTCAATTGGTACAGCTCTTTGATTGGCATCACATTCAAACAGTGCATCATAGCTAAATTACACAGCATGGGCACTGAGAGTGTCTTGATTACACATTATGGACTTGTACGGCCACTGGGACAAGCCATCAAGCAATAAACTAGGATTTTGTCTGGATAAAGATGAGTTTTAGATAAATGTGGGAGGGGCTAGAAGTAAGTAGGTTTGGAGAATTTGAACTGTTTGGGAGGATGAAAATATGCCTTTAAAATTCCGTCTGGAATGTCCTTTGTACCGTAGCAGAAAGCCAGACAGAGAACGAGCACAATCTAACAACTCTCTGTAGAGTGCTATGGACTTTGTTCTTGACTGTGTAACACGCCCTTCTGCAAAGCTACTAAGGTGGTCTGAATATTTGGTTGCCGTTAATGTGTTCCTTTCCAACTTGTGAACGTGTCCTCGAGACCACGCGCACAGTTCGATGTAGGGCATGTACATGACAGAACTTTACACTTCGTTCTCGGATTTCAAGTGTCGCTGACCATAGCCTTTGTCAAGGCTTTTCGGCCAACAATTATCTTTCTTATTTTATTAACACCTTAACGTTACACCCTATTACGATACCAGGCTCCGTACTTATAACCCTCACATGGGATCTGCGTGGCCTCACAGATCTGTCCGCCCTCAGATTTGCCCGGCCTGCCAGTGTGTTCCCAGAGGGAGGGGGAGGAGGCAGTGGCGGAGCTAGGGATTTTGGTCAGAGGGGAGAAAATGGTCTGCAAGGGCGCTTCGAAGGAGTATATACCCTGAGCCTCAGCACGATCGAAGCCACGGCTTTTCAGACTTTCCATCTGATTTTCCGCACCTGGTAGAAGACTACTTTGAAATTTCTCCTCAGCAAGTTTTCTATTAAAACATGTTTAAATTTTCTTTCCACGAGCCTCCTCAGAAAAAAATGCCGCGGGGAGGGGGGAGATTCCTTTAGGGGGAAAGCTCCGCGCCACCATGAGTTGGCGCGGAGCGCCTAAAAATTTTGGCCCAAAATGCCTCTCAGATTGCTGGAAATGGCATTTCTTAAGCCCATTTACTGCATATAAGCAGGGACAAAAAATAAGTGAACTGTTAAGAAATGTTGATGTTAATTTTTCTTCGTCTTTTTCTTTATGTTTTCTTCGTTTTTTCAGGTGTTTTATTTTCCAGGGGAGGGCAAGTTCGGCCTTGCCCCTACCTGAGGACCCCCATGTTTCTATCCCTCTCTTCACATTCTAGTATGAAGGGTTTTTTTATATTTTGTGTTATTTTCAGGTCTCGATTTAGGATTTTAATGTAATAATGGGCTACTTTGTGAAGATAAAGATTAAACCAGCTAGAGTCAAATAGCAAGCAATCTTACAGGGGGAAAATTTTATGGAAATTAATCACCGTTAGGTTCCTTTTTTGGTATCTGGAAATCAAGATTCAAGTACACAAAGAAACATTAATTGTTGTAATTTACATTATGTGACCACTCTAAAATAACCATTAATTAAATACATTGCAAGAAATAGCCAAGACAAAAGGTCTGCTTGTCTCTCTAGATACCGAATTCATAATAAATAAAAATAGCCTAAACCTAGGATAGCCATTTATCAAGAGAATGGTTACTTAAAGAAAAGCAAAAGCGAAATTGCTCATTAAAACTCTTTAACCATTACCACTATGATAACAGTTTTATTTTATTTTAACCTGAATGTTCTCTTCAAATGATTTTGAAAAATGTTGTGGAAGCTATTTTGGTATCTTTATAAACTCTTTATATTGTCTATGTTGACAATTATCCCGGACAACAAGAGGGTTATTTGGGCTACAATTATTGTTGCGCCCTTTGAAACAGTTTTTTTATTGGCCGGGAGGGTGAATCTAATGTCAGTCGGTGTATTTTGTAAGCTTATAATCACGCTTGATGTGGAAGCAATAATTAACTTGGCACAGCGACAACATTTACTAGTGCGTATAAAGCATGAAGATACGCTTCGGCAAAACCTATAACTTTATTACAGAAGATGATCCTTTTCATCAAAATGAAGTGCAGATAGTACAATTAATTATGGTGGCTATTTGAGCATTTTGTTATCTGGGCTTTAAAACAACGCTATTAAGTTATGTCTTTTGCCAATAATGGTGCCACCGCCCCCCTGACCATATGGCAGCTCCGCCACTGGGGGGAGGATACAAAATTTCGCCGGAAAGGCTGGACAGAGGCTACGCTGACCACAGTTTCACATCGAATAAGTTCACACTGATAATCGTCAAGTCGACAAAATAGTCAACAAATGCTGTAGACGAGTGCACTGTATACAGATCCATTAAATACTGTCTGTGGAGGGTTACCGACTATTAAACCATAAATAATTCAGAATACCGACTTTGAAAGTAATTATTGCAACACTTGTAGACGGAAGTAAAAAAAATGCAGGTTTACGGCTACATGGGGCTTCGAAGCTATCATGTCACTCTAAGCATCTTTTGACGAGTGGCCGAGACATATGGAGCTAAAAGTGGTCGCACTTTCCAATCTAGTGGTTCTGACGTCACCAGTAATGAAGACGGCGTCAGAGGCATTTCTGACGACATTTCGACTCTCTTAGGCACTACAGGTCTTTCAACGGCATAGTTCAAACTTTCAAAAAATTCAAGTGTACTCAAGCTGTGAAAGCCTTCCCTCTAAACTCCACTTAGGTGGTACGACAGGAAGTATTAAAATGCCTGGCAGGACTTGTCAGCGTTTTCTAAGATTTTTGAAAGAATAGTTTATAACCGTATTCACGATTTTGTTAGTAAACACCGTTTAATGAGAAAAACACCCCTTGTATTTCTCTCACAATTTATTTTTACCTGCTCTCAAATAAAACTTGCTATCACTTTAAAACAATCTACCATTTGTTCTGTTTGCTACCTTTGCACAGAAAACAGTGTTTAATCAGCAGTTAAGCAGAAAGCAAGTGATTAATGGGGTGTGATAATAGAATGAGGATTATGTTACCCCCACAGAGCACAGCAGTATTAAAGAGACATACTGTATAATCCATGCATTGCTTCCACTGGCAGAGAGACCAGTTAGATGCAGAGTGACCTGTGTTCAGTGAAATGTACAAATTTCAGTTATTACCCTCTTAAAACTTTGAATGATCCCAAATATGTGTACAACCCGAAGGAATCATTACTGAACGTACGTAAAGGCCAAATTTCTAAGGTGTTTGGGTGTATAAGCATGCAAAACCAGGTGAAATGAAAAATCTATTGAACCTATCTTCACCTAGCTTAAAATATTTTCTAAAAAAACATTTCCAGCGGTTGACCACCAGGGACCTTGATGACCTTTGACCTTAACCAAACACACATCGATTTGAAATCTGTCCTTTCTACCTTAAAATACTGTGTTAAAATGTTTTTCAGTGTTTGACCCCTGGTGACCCCAGATGACCCCTTGACCTTCACCAAACATATCCAATTTCCTCCTTACACCATAACACATCCACACACCAAGTATGACATCTATCCAAGTTTCCTACCTTGAAATATCGTGTTGAGAAGGTTTTTAGTTTTTGACCTCTGGTGACCCCAAATGACCTTTGACCACCACCAAAAACAATAGGGCACACCTTCTCCCTATGAAAAATCTTTGTACCAAATCCAAGTTCCATCCAACCTTCCCTTGTTGAGTTAGAGCGTACCGAAGCAAGTGTCACACACACACATACACACCACACACACACGCCAACCTGGCTACATACAGTAGGTTCCTTTGCTACCGCACGGCACCAATAAAACGATCTCTATGGGTATTTTTTTAGACTTGTCGAAAGCCTTTGATACAATAGACCATCAAATTTTATTTTCTAAACCCTCCCATTATGGTATAAGAGGCATCGCCCTTGACTGGATTAAAAGTTATCTTTCGCATAGAGTCCAATTTACATCTTTCAGGAATACAAACTCAGATCTCCTGAATGTAGTGTGTGATGCCCCTCAAGGATCCATTTTAGGACCACTCCTTTTTGTAATTTATGTCAATGATATTTATCAAGTTTCTGAGAAGTGTTCTACCATATTGTTTGCTGATGACACTAATATTTTCTTCACTGGTCGTAATGCCAATTTACCAAAGGACATCATCTGTCAAGAACTTAAAGAATTTTACACATGGTTCTCAGCCAATAAACTTTCTCACAATATCAGCAAGACCAACTTTATTGTTTTTGATAAAACTAAAGGCATTGTTAACAACTTACCGTTTGACATTTCAATAGATGGGAATTATCTTAAAAGGGTTCATAATACAACTTTTCTTGGGGTAATTATTGACTCTGGGTTAACATGGAATGATCACGTTAAAGCTATATCAACTAAAATCGCCCGAGGTGTTGGAATTCTTTCTAAGATAAAGCATTTTCTACCTAAACAAGTTCTGCGTTCTTTATACTTTACTCTTATTCATCCCCACCTAACCTATTGTGTGACTGTATGGTCAAGTACCTCATCCTCTAATGTTAAGGAACTTTTTACCCTCCAAAAGAAAGCAGTCCGTCACATCTGTTTCGCTTCTTTTCATGATCACACCAGTACGTTCTTTGCTTCTCTCAATATTCTAAAATTCCCTGATCTAATTCATGTTCACATTGCTATGTTTGCGTACTGTTCTGTTAATAGTTACAACCCTCCTGTTTTTAATAATTATTTTACACCCAATAAGGACGTTCAAAACTATAATACTAGGCAAGTCTGTGATATGCATAAATCTCGACCCCGTAACAATATTTTCAAACAGTGCTTACGTTACCGAACTAATACTATTTGGAATTCTCTGTCAAATGCTATAAAACATCATCCTTCACCTTATTCATTTGAACACAATCTTAGTAATCATTGTTTTCAGAGCTATTGTTAAAGATGCTTAGGTATGTTTTAAATAGTTGCACAATGTTGTTTCGCTATTTACTTGTATTCTATTAATGACATTTCTTTTCATTATTTTTTCTTTTTTTTTTTTTCATTTCTTAATTATTGTATTGCTTTTGGGGGAGTGGATCTTCTAGTTAAGCCCTTTAGGCTTTTTAGACTACTTCCTTTCTCTTTTGTCAATCGTAAAGAATCTTAGTTTGATCTATTTTGTAAGTTTTTATGGAAAAGAGAAAAAACAAATAAACGAAACGAAACGAAACTTGAGAGTATTGAGGTTACCGTCCTCTGTGTGAGCGCTGGGCCTGCCATAAATCCCTTTCGATATGATATTTATTCCTTAAAGTACCTTAAGTCAACAGATTCCAAAAAACAGGCCCCCTAAAATAATAAAAAATAAACAGCATGAAAAATGAATTCAAACAGTCCAACTCCCATCTTCATAGGACGTTCTTGAGCCGAGAAATAAAATGTTGAAGTTTATTCATTCAAATTAAAATAGTACATTGTGCAGTAATTTGTGATTCATTGTTGCACTGCTCAAATTACAATCCTTGTAATTTCTTGTTTTTCTGAACGTTACTGCACCTTGTACCAAGGTGTGATAGCATTCTTACCCTTATGGGGTGATGTAGTTAATTTAGTAAGTCCTCTCTGTGCAACATGCGATGCATGCAAACAGAAAGGGTTCAAGGTCATAAAAACATTTCTAATTTTAAAAGGAAACAAGACTGTAAATATATGAGTTGTACGACAAGAGAGTCACAAATTATTGCACAATGGACTAATTTGTTTCAAGTGAATAAATTTCAACATTTTTTATATCTACTCATGAATGTCATATGACGATGGGAGTTGGACTGTTCCAATTCATTTTTCATGCTGTTAAATTGCAATCGTACCAATGAAACTTTTAACTTTAATGGAACGTTTTCTCCGTTCCTTTTCCATCAACAGACCATGGACTACTGACAATTATGCCGTTTAACAGAAAGTGGTTTTATCCAAAGCCCCGAAATATATAGTCCCCTCATCGCGAATTCGGCATGATAAAAGCGGTGTGCGGGGTCCGCATCGTCAGTTTTTAATTATTCTGGACTCCGGCAATGAGTTTGTAAGACTTCGAATCCATCTCTCCGTCTCAAACATGCCCAACGCAGATACGCCGATTCCACATGGATATTGAAGCTAAATTGATCGAATAAGATCACTTAAAGGGCCAAACCTCTCACCCCAAACTACAATTTGGGTACCTGGGTACCAGAATTCTCAATTGGCTACCAGCTCTTTGACTGACAGCTAATTCAAACAATGCAGAGTGCCAAGGCTTATATTACACAGAATGAACGGTACTGAGAATGTTTTAATTATATAAATTGAGTTCTTCTATACTCACCCTAAAGCAATAAACTGAGATTTGTCTGGATGCGGATGAATTTTAGACAATTGTGGGAGGGGCTTCAGTAAGAAGGTTAGGAGAATTGGAACTGTTTGGGGTGAGAGAACTGGACCTTTAAAAGAAAATCTATGGTAGCGAATATGATACTTAATTAGAATTAAAATAAGAATTCGTTTAGGGGGTAGGCCTAGGGTTAAGGTTAGAAAAAGGTTCACGATCTGGTCAGGTCTCAGCAAGCATCAAGGCTCGCAAGAAAGAAATTTTTCTGCTTTACAAAATCAAACATGCCACTTTCAAGTAGCATACTGTATATCAAGCTCTAATTGATTAAGAGCATTTTCCTGTCTTGCCCAGGTTCAGTATGTGGCACCTACCAGGCACAGACCCAGACATTCCAAAAAGCCAAAAAGGAAGGGGGGCTTACTTAAGAGAAGAGGTGTGAGGAAGATGCACTGCTAAATTTCCGTTTGTTTTATTGTTGAAGTGGCGAAAAAGGGAGGGCTGAGGGCGTAAATGCCCCTACGTGGGTCCATGTCTGCCTGCCTAAGGGGTCTGGAATAACTTGAAGAAATGGCTCATTCAGCTCGCTAATTTAACAGCTTACCGGGCCAGTTGCAACAACAAACGCACAAATAGAAAAAAGTTCCTCGGTCTTTTACACTGCAATCTTGCCACCTTGAAAATAAACTTACTAGGTCCACAGTTGAAATTTCAACGCTTATTAAACTGTTGCTACTTCCGCTAGGTATGGGTAAAGGGTGTGAGGAGTGTTCACTAAAACCATGCAGGATAAAAGTTGAACACCTTTAGAAATGTTCAATTTTTGGTCGAAATCGATTTGGATCAAGTGTGTCATCGCTCCTAAGAAAAAATGATGCAAAACAGGTAATTTTCTAGTAAATTCTAAAAATTCTGTGATTTTCATCTTGGTCTAGGCTGTTCAATTTGTTCACAGAAGTTTTGCAAAGCGTTGGGAGCGGAAAAGTGCCCCAATTTTTTAATACTTGACATAAAAACTTTTTCCTACAATCAGGGAATACAAGCATGGTAGCACCACCAAGTATTCAAAAATGATGTTTCACTTAAATTGAAATAAAGATCACAATTTTTCCATTCCACACATTTAAACATAAGACAAAAGTGATGACTGGAGGTATTTGCAAAATATCCCATTAACTTTGATTTTGCACACAGCAATTTCTTTGAAAATAAGGTAATGTCCCCCAAAATTTTGAACATACATCTACCGATTACTTTGGGTGATGGAGAGGGTGGGGTGGGGAAAGCTGGGCCTTTCTAACCAGACAAAACATTTGATTTTTAATTTCTTAACAGATTGCACAAGTTTTCCAGTAAGCTACCTGATAAATGGCCTCCCTTTCTTCAAAGGGGCTACAACCTCCCTGGGATCAGACATTACCTAAACAACATCCAGCTGTTTATAATGGAAATGAAATAACATTTCTTGATTCTTCCAAAGGCAGAATATAAGTCTATGGAATTTGTAGGTTATGCATAACTAACCTTACAGAAAAATAAATCCTGCTCATCTCCTGCTTAATACCAGTCTTATTTGAAGACTGGTTAGATTGCGACCCTACAGAGCCTTATAGAGCCTACCCAGCATTGCGCCCTCTATTATGCTTATCTTTTGAACAATCCAGTGTTCAAAAGACAAGAATAATAGAGGGCGCAATGCTTAGTGGGCTTCAAAGCCAATGTGTGGTGGGCGTAAACTAACCAGAGTCTTGAAACAAGACCAGCTTAATACAAGTATGTTGTTCTCCTTTTTCTTTCTTTCAAACACTGACTGGTAAAAACTGAACAAAGATCAAGTTAGATGAGGTTTCATGGCTCACTTTCTAACCAATTGGTTTATGTCAGGCTGTCACAGCTTTTTTTTTTACCATTGGAGACTGAAAAGCTTGTTTTCCCTATGCTTTTGCTTATTTAGAGCACCATGCGCAACAACAGTAGTTGTCAACAAGAGCCCAATGGGCACTGTAGTTCCTTGCTGGATATTATAAGAACTGTACAGCCAGTCTCTGAAATAGAGCTAAGCAAAAGTTCATACTCAATGTTTGTAACATCTTCACAAGGGGAATTTTAGTACTAATATTACATGAAATCAATGATTAAATTTTTGTGGCCTTACTAACATTCAACTTGCATTTGCTTGGTGATCCTTCAAAAACACTACCTCATTTTCCATGCTTGTAATCAAACTTGACATTATCACCAATAAACAATACATAATGTGGTCAGAGAGAGAAAAACACCCCTTATACTTCTCTCATATGTTATTTTACCTGCTCTCAAATAAAATTTGCTATTACTTTAAAACAGGGTTTATTCAGCACTTAAGCAAGAAGCAAGTGATTAATGGGGTGTGATAATAGAATGAGGATTAGGTTACCCCAAATAGCACAGCAGTATTAAAGAGACATACTGTACTGTACAGTATAATCCATGCATTGCTTCCACTGGCATAGAGACCAGTTTAATGCAGAGTGGTCTGTGCTCAGTGAAATCTACAGATTTCAGTTATTGTCCTCTTAAAACTTTGAATGATTCAAAATATGTGTACAACCCGAAGTAATCATTACTGAAAGAACGTAAGGGCCAAATTTCTATGGTGTTTGAGTTTTTAAGCATGCAAAACCAGGTACGATGAAAAATCTATTGAACCTATCTTTACATAGCTTACAAGATTTTCTAAATAACGTTTCCAGCGGTTGACCTCCAGTGACCTTGATGACCTTTGACCTTAACCAAACACAGATTGATTTGATATATGTCCTTTCTACCTTAGAATACTGTGTTAAAACTTTTTTCAGTGTATGTTCAGTGTATGACCCCTGGTGACCCCAGATGACCCCTTGACCTTCACCAAACATCCAATTTCATCCTTATACCATAACACATCCACACACCAAGTATGACATTTATCCAAGTTTCCTACCTAGAGATATCGTCTCGAGAAGGTTTTTAGTTTTTGACCTCTGGTGACCCCAAATGACCTTTGACCTCCACCAAAAATGATAGGGCACACCTTCTCCCTATGATGAATCTATGTACCAAATCAAAGTTCCATCCAACCTTCCCTTGTTGAGTTAGAGCGTACCGAAGCAAGTGTCACACACACACACACACACACGCCCACCTGACCACATAGGTTCCTTTGCTACCGCAAGGAACGAAAAAGGGGACAAGACCTGTTCATAGACTATCTAAGTATAGTTCTGCCACCAGCTATCATGAAGCAAGCAAGAAAATTTTGGCCAAAAATACCTGGATACAATATTACTGGAAATGGCACTTCATAGGCCAGATTACAGTAGTCACGCTACAGAACTTGAAAAGGTGAAATACTAGTGATATCATAAGAAAAAGACGTTACAAAATACAAAGAATATGCTAACGGAGGGAATGTTTATCACCTTCACCCATTCCTTGGTAGGGCACCTGAGTTAGTTAGTTTAAGTTTAAGGGTTTACATATTCTCCGGTACCACAGTTATCTTTGGAATACAGTACTGCCGTCACCTCTGAACTCCAGTACCATGGTCACCTCTGGACTCAGAACTATGGTTTCCTCTGAACTATACTACCACAGTTATCTTTGGACTACAGTACTGTGGTCACCTCTGGACTCAGTACTATGGTTTCCTCTGAACTCCAGTACCACAGTTATCTTTGAACTACAGTACTGTGGCCACCTCTGGACTACAGAACCATGGTCATCTTTGGACTCCAGTGTTGTGGTCATCTATCAGGTAAGAACAATACCAAACCTTTTTCTCATTTAATCTTCTTCTAAAAAAGTTAAAGAGCACAAAAATGTTTGTAAAGTTGAGATAATGACGATCATTCCTTTGATCTTCACCTAGATTGGGGTTCTTCAAACTTATTTTCCTTGGTGGTGTTAATGTCCTCCTCTGGAATCTTGGTAACAGCCTCACTAAGAGCAGAGCTTGATTTGCAATCTTGGTAACAGCCTCACTAAGTGCAGAGCTTGATTTGCATTATCCTTAGTCCATAAATATAATGTGGTAATACATTTTGCGCCAACTTGCTGCATACTGAAGCACAATTTTTCTTTTTCTTTTTGTTTTCTGTGACACTCTGAATTGCTTTTGCAACCTTAACAAGGGTCAAAGTTTTTGCAGACACTGTAACTAGACAACTTCCTTTGTGAAGGATGAGAGACCATCCTCTGAGTGCTGTGTCAGCGCCCATCGTCCCAAGTTTATTCTCATTCTCAATGCACAGGTTCCTGTATTAACAGTACGTTGTGCATCACATCTCTTCACATTACTTCACCTTCCTTCCCTCAAGTTTTCGAGAAACGTCTTTCAGCTGAGGTGCGGTAGAAGGTAAACACTTTATCACTTGCATCTTGACAGGTTGCAAGGCAACTCAGATACTGAAAATAAAACATCAAAACATGCAAATGTACCCATATGTGATGATAAAAGTATACTATTTTATTTTAGATGAATGGAATCCGACCCATTCAGAGTCTCATAATTTTTGTGGCAATATTAAAGGTGCAGAATGACATCAAGTAGAAAACATGGTGGCCATTTGAAAATATTAGAAAAATTAAAAGGTCATAAAAATACCCAGCTTATTAAAAATAAGGAGAGAGATTTTCTAAGGCAAGTGTCTTTCAGAATGTCTGAATAAAAGTGGTGGAATGTAAAAAAGTAATGATGCTCTTAAAGCAAAACTGGAAGGCTACGAGTCTCCTTATCATCACTTTAAAAATTGGGAAAATTTTCTCAATTGCTCTCTCAGTTTCCAACCCAGTTTCTAAAAACTTTTGAAAACTACAGTATTTTCTATTTAAAATGTCTTTCTACAGTATAATGAAAATTCCATGCCCATTCCTGCTAAATTTTGCTCACAGGCCTTTGCTACTGTCTTTCAATGAACCAAATCAAATGTTGGATTGAAATGCTATTGCAAAATTACTCTACCTTCCCCCTGGCAAGGCTGTGAAAAACTGGATTTAATTTCTCTACATTCATGTCTAGATGCATTGCACCACATGCAACAGCTCTCCATGACCTAAAGTTAACTATACATGATCTTGCATTCCGTTAGATGGAGTTTTATGGTCCAGTTTCCAACCCATTGGTTCAAGTCAAGCTGGTCACTGCTTTTTTTTTTTCCAGTTGACTGCTTTTTTTCCAGTTGTGGCTCACTGGCTTATTTTCCCTACTTCATTGCTTATGCTGACCACCAAGTGCAATGGCAATAAGTTCCACTTCTAAAATCTTCAGCATGACCAGGCCAGGACTCAAACCCCAATGTATTCAGACATATTTCATCTGTTTAAAGGCTACTTACTGTACATTGGTCTTATTAAACATTTTCTGTACAACCACACTGTACCAACCTTTTTTCACACCCAATTATTCTCTGCAGTAAAATTTTAATATTACAATGATATTCTGCACAAATCATACAATTATGTGATTTTCTTCAGGCAAAACACCACTGCTACTGTAAATGACCAATCTCTGTGCAGGCAAAGAGCAAGACCAGTTTGTCTTACCCCTCCCTTCCATTCTCTCATCTCAAGCAAAGTGGCTATTATTGCATGGCACCCCAAGGCTGGAAAATCCTTACAGAGTGCTTTCACAAGACCTCACAATCAGTAAGTCACACTCACTGCCAGGCAAAAATCGAAAGTGGTCAAGTGCAACAGTCTCACACGGGCCATCTGCTACTTCTCATGCAGCCAGCCGCTTCTCAGTAACCATGTGTTTGGTCTAACAATAAGAGCATCCACCTCTCACACAGAAGGCCAGGGTTCCATTCTCAGGTCGAGTCATACCAAAGACTCTAAAAAAGGAACCTACTGACATTGTGCGTGATGCTCCGCATAAGCAATGGAGTAGGGAAAACAAGTCAGTGAGCCACAACTGGAAAAAAGGCCGTGGTCAGCTCAACTTGAACCAACAGGTTAGAAACTGGGCCGTAAAACTCCATCTAACTAACTAACTAACTAACTCAGCCAGCCACATGAGCTAGCCTACTACTGTACAATAGTTTTTGCAAGTCAAAAGAGGCAGGGCCTTTGAAGTCAGTGAAAGCCATCAATACTCTGTCCTCCAGAAAGGGTTTAATTTCGCACAATTCTTCATACATAATAACGAAGAAAAAAAGGAATTTCTTTCTAATTGCCAAAATTTCCCAAGTGTCAAATTTGCCAAAATATCTAAAGTTTCAAGAAGAGCCTCAAATTTTCCAGCTTTTTCCTGCCAAGGCACCAACTACAGTAGTACTACTAACCTGATCTTGTGTGCACATCCCCTGTGTACTTGATAGTATAATATCCTTTTCTTTGTTTTCAAAGGCAAAATGCATCACTGACAAAGCATTCTTTGAAGAAATAAAGAGAAAAAAATCAACACTAACATTTTTCCAAATGCTATCATGTTTAAGAGTGACATTCTTCAAAACGGAGATTTAAAGGTTAAATTTACACAAATTGATGGACACATTTTGCCTATATGAATCACTACTCAACAGATAATTACAATAAACCTTTAAGACATTACTTTTTCTACCTACAAGCAATGACCTTGAAGTCCTGCTCTAAAGAACCTTTGACTTTACGTTCTAGGTTGTAATTACCTGTGTAAGTCCCATGGTCCATCAAAATCCTCAAAGTGATGTAAGAGTCCAAACTTGATACAAAAATGCCAGCAGATGATTAGATCACACACATACTGTAAATAATGGACTTAGATACATGGACAGAGCATGTAACATGTACGTCCTATCAGTAGATGGTCGCCACCGACTGGGACAAAAAAGGCACACCAAGATGGCTGCCGTGAACCTATAAATTGTCTGATTTGAGGACTACTCTGTAATATTTTAAGCAAAAGTTAAACTTGAATGGCAAACAATATCATATTCCTGCAATATGTGAAGTGATTTTGACCTTACCTTGCCATACTTCAAAAATATTTCAACTTTCTTGCAAAATATGGGGATATACTTGAGCAAGTCCAAGCTTTCACACAAAATCACATCAGACAATCATCTTGGTGCACTTTTTCTCACATGCACGGTAGCGACAATGTACAGCACAGTATGCTCTGTCCATGTATAGGAAGTCTGTGCTGTAAATGCATTATATTGTTGATATCCCTAACCTTTTGGACCCCTATCCCTCTAATTTGTTCTATTATCCCCCTCAAAAGTCTCCTTCTACCACCACATTAGATAATTATATAGCACTATGTGTTGATAATTCTTCAAGAGGCTTTGCTAGTACCCCCTGTGACGTTTGCTGATACCCTCATGGGGTCACCCCCAATTACTGTAGGGACCAGTGCATCACATTGATACAATATAAATGATACATCCAACAACTGTAGTTTTGATTAAATTGCAACAATTTTTGCCATTTTCTAACCTGAGTATCCTTCAGGGATGGATCTATGACTGTTTCACCATCCTCCTTGATGGCACAGGAAACAGCAGCCACCATACACTTCATGGAGACTCCAGCGTCCATCAAGGCCATGCAGACAGCATTTATGCAACAGGAGAGGAGCTAAAGGTTTTATGGTAAGGAACTTAATGAGTAACAAGCATAAAAAAACAGTCACTTGCAAGCCAACCCCTCCTGCACAATACCCCCCTCACCAGACAACTTACAACTGACCAAAAAGTAGCAGTTCCCTAGGGTGTGTAAACAAAAGATGCATGCATGAATGATTTGAACAGCCTAGAACCTATCGGACTGTGAAAACTACCTTCCATTGTTGCCTTTTGTTTGCTAAGTAACCCAATTTGGTAAATGGGATCACCTTCTGCTCTTTATGTACAGTATGTTGAAGTTTGAAACCCACTAAAGGCCTGAGCTGGGTACCAGATCCAACAAGCAGGTACTCAAATCTAAAACAAGCAAAAGGAAACCAGTATCTGTCTGTTAAAGGGGAGATCAGAATTTGACTGAGAATATAAACATTTTGTTCCAACACTTCGTGTTTCCCTGCTGAAATGATTGTTTGCCAAATTATAGAAACATTGAAAAGCTCTTTCAGGTTAGAATAAACCTTAATTTTGTATTAAATACAGTGAAAAATTTCTGAACATTTGTCCGGAAAAAGTCCACACAGATGGAAGACTAGACAGCCTACACTACACTGTAACCAACCACTGCGTATGACTGTGATTTGTACATGAGAAATTTCTTACCCTATTTGGTGGGGAATCAAATTTTACCTGACTTCCTGCTTAACTCATTCAAGCAGCCTCCAAGAAACCACAAGCTTGATAAGAGACAGCTAGCAGAAGATGTAAACAAAGGTGGAATAATACTGGCCAGATGTGCCACTGTTTGAGAGTGTGAAAGGCAAGCAGTAGGGCAACTTCTCATCTGGTTTTTGTTGACCTTCGTTTACTGAAGTTAAAAGGTGTGGACAGAGTTTTTATAGGCAGGGAAATTCAACATGTAAAAACAAACTCTGCTTGCCGCTTAAAGAAAATAGAAGAACATGTTTCCCTACTTAAGTTTTTCCAGTTGTGGCCCATTGGCTTATTTTCCCTAGAATCCCTCCTCCCAGTCATTGCGTACGTATGCTAAGCACCAAGCACAATGGCAATAGGTTCTGTGGGTATGGGGAAGGGCAGGACACAGGGTGGGACATCAGTATCAATATTATACAGATAAAGATCTTTGCCAGAAAATTTTTAAATTTAAAGGATACAGAACCAGCATCTTGGACAACCTGAACTACAATTGTAATAGAAGAGCGGGGGTGCATAGTAGTAAGAATTATTGCCTGACAGGTGTTGCTGATCACCTTCTCCATTGATTTTTCCCTTACACCTGCAATTGAAAAAAAGAGAAAATATTGAGTAAGACCTTCTTGTGAAAAGTCATTCAAAAAGATTAGGATACAACAGCATTGTCAAGTAGACTTTTAAACATTCGATAATCCCAATGATAATTCATAAAAATGTTCCTTGTTGAAATATTATAACTGAAATTGTATATTAGGGATACATATCTGAACAGAAATATTGTAGATACAGTATACTGTACATACTGTAAACTACTGCAAATGTCAATTGTATGTGCTTCATGCATGGATGAAATGAAGCTACTTATGTACATACTACACATAACAGATTTCCAATCTCATAACTTCTACAAAAAATTTTCTAAAATTCTGCAATGAATTTATTTATACACTTGATTTCTAACTTAATGAAAGTACAGTATACTGCAGTTACAGTAAACTGTTAGACCTAATGACACATACAGTAAACTTTGTACCACTCTAAAGAAATCATGTTACTGTAACTGTTTGAAACAACAGTACATAGTGCACATTAGGCTGAGTAACCAGCTTTCCTGAGAAGAAAATGATTGCAAAAAGGATAACAGGTTTACAGTAAATTAGTGTTTGCACGGGTTACCCGGGTACCCGGGTACCCGCCCCCCATCGTATTACCCGGTTCCAAATCTACTACCCGAATCTTAAAAAAAAATGCATGCAAAAAGGATCACCCCATTTACACCATTGCCCACGGTAATGGACTAAAATATTTTGCGAATTTGGTAAACATTCTCCGAACTGAGAATGAAGAGAGCCCCTAGAAATTATGTGTAAGTTTGAAAGTTGTCTGTACTTCCTTTTCAAAGTTGAAATTTTTATCAGCGAGCGGCCTGATCGTGCTATCGTCATTTAGTGAGTTACTTCTCACACATCACATGTGTAACACTTGCAGTATAATCTTGCACGCAAGCAAGCTATCATACGGCCGATTCAAAATCACATGGTACTGTTTCACACAGACAGACATATCACCCCCGCCCAGCTTGCAAAGACAGTGCCCGTAACGTTTGGCATGCTAGGTAAACTGAGCCTTGCATGTGTATACGATCTTATAATTAATACGGAATGCCACCTCGAGTATAATCCTCGAATATATCATAATGGTTAAATGTGTCAAGTTTTACACAAATCGGCACTTCGCCGCTATCTGTAGAGTAAAACGACATCAATGTAATTACACCGTAAACATTCAAGAAAAAAGTTTTTGATACAGGCCATTACATATTACGTTATTTTGCCCCAAAATGGCGCTCGCGCAGACTACAAAGTTTATGTGTGAAAGCTATGTTACCATGCCTGGATGTCAACACGAGGCTAGCTTCGTAAGAACGTACATACCCTATTTGCGATGATTCCAACGCACATTGCACAGTGAAGTTCACAAACATGACGTCGTTTGTTTACAATCGGTTATTTTGGATGTGCAAGAGAATACCATAATACAGGGCTCTGATTGGTTGAAATTTTTAAACAGTGTTTTAAAAGGAGAAGCTTCGAGCCCTTAGTATGCTTGCTTTTGAGTAGGAGAGCATCCAAAAATTCAATATCAAATGGATGTAGGCCTTGGGAAGTACTAATTTTCTTATTTGACTGTTTTCTGTTACATTTCTTTTACTTGTCATTTTGATTTAAAATAAAACTCTCTGACAAATCAAATGTTTTTGAACTTTGGAAGGTGATCGCTATACATCTCCAATACAGCTGTAAATATTACTATGCATGTCTTATGGAGAATGCCTTACAAAATGCTCATATGTTTTAGTCACCATAAAACCGGGTAACCTGGGTACCCGACGGGTATGGCGATCGGGTACCCGGGTCCCATTTTTTAGTACCCGTGCAAACACTAGTTTAAAATCTCTTTCCTAGAATATGTCTTAAGTTACACTTCTTCAACAAATCCTCAAATACTGTACTAATTAAGACAAAACGAACCTGGCAAACCAATTTTGGGCTTGAAGATTACTTCAACTGTTGCTCGGTCCAAAATTTCCTTATTCTGTTTAACAACTGTAGGACCATATACACCCACCATAACAGAAGAATCTCCTACAATAAAGGAAGAAACCAAATCAATGTCTCAATTAAAATGTTAAACAGCATAATTGCAATAAAACTTACTAACTACTGTATAGCACACAACCAAATGTTTTCTGAGGCACTCCACAATAAAAATAATCCTGAAGGTACAATGCACTTGTAACTGAAATATATAACAATATTCCTTTACAATTTACGAAAACAGAATACAATGTATTGATCGTATCAATGACACAAGTGTATGTCCTATTCCAAAAAATGACACATTCAACTCTTGTATAACCCTATTTTATTCGTAGCAATTATTTGATAACTAAGGATGTGATAGTGATACTATGCAGTTTTCATAATTACCACAGGTGTAGCATATAACATAGCATAACAGGATAAAGGGCAAAGGAGGACTAAGGCCACATAAAATACAATGCCCTGTAGTTTAAACCCTAAAAACAAGCAACTACTGTAACCCTGCAACTACTGAAGCCAGCCCAGATTAATTTAATTCTACCACAGTTGTAGTTCTAAGAACTTAAAGGGCCAATTTTCTCACCCCAAATTACAATTCTTATAGGGGGTAACAGAAATTCTCAATTGGCTCAGCTGTTTGATTGATACTGTAGCTAATTCAAACAATGTAGAGAACCAAAACTTACAGTATATTTCACAGCATGAACTGTATTGAGAGTGTTTTGATTATACACATTGAGCTTTTCTATACTCACCCTGAAGCAATAAAGTGAGATCGAGCCTGGACGATAATCAATTCCAGGCAATTGTGGGAGGGGCTTAAGTAAAAAGGTCACTGTAGGAGAATTGGTACTGTTTGAGAATCGTGTTTTGTGCATAACTATACCAAGTCTGAACTGATCTTCAAGGATGGAGATTCATTTGGTAACTAGTTTAGCCACTGAATTCGATTCTAGTCACATATACTTGGAAAGAAAAAGACAAATCAATCCTTCACTTTTGAAGGTGGATGCAGAGTGTCTTAAGGTTAACCGCAAAAATATGTCATTTCACTGAGCTTGATTCGGGAATCAAGGTCAAAGTATAAATGTCCACCGTTCAAGAGAAAAGATTACCTAATGTATGCACTCTGTATACATACTGCGCTGTGTAGTAATATTTACTTACAACACTTTGAACCCCAGTGTGATCAACTCAATCATCTTATTGCTCGAGCAATGCAAAACAATAGCATTTTAAAGTAATACTGTACAGTACAGCCCTATTAGGCTATAGTACTAACAATCATAGGCTACCTGTGAGGCCGTGACACATTAAAGACAGTACAGTGACCATCAGGATATGGCTAACTTGTTAAAAGACTATTTTGTGTCCGTTTTTACTAAGCAATCATCTTTGTTGGGGACTTGAAGGCGTTCTGATGTCTCATCTTCAATCAATTATGTCATGGAACACGTTTGTAGTAGGTTAAAGAGTTTGAAGGCAACAGTAGTAAGGCCCCTGGGCCAGATGGGGTCCACCCAGGCATTTTACATGAATGCTCTGAGATTTTGTCAGTTCCTCTTTCCATCATTTTTCAGAAGTGTTTTTTGTTCCTCTTGACTGGCAGGTAGCAAATGTTACTTTTTTAACTAGAAAGCTAACAGGCTTAGTGATTCCTTGCCGTATGATATATCATAGCAAACATGGAAACAAACATGACATGCATGAGATCCCATACAATTATCCTACTTAATTGAGATATAATACTAGTAAGGTTAAAACTTTTTGACCTCATATGACCCAAAATGGCCTTTTGACCCCTTAAAAACAATAGTGATCACCTTACCAACATGAGCAATTCAAAATTAAGCTTAGTACAGGATGAGTATGGAAGTACTACCTCAATGGTATGAGATCCCTCACAGTTATCCCCCTAAAAATATTATGTCTACAAAGTTTGATCTAATTGTCACCTCAAACCTTTGATCTCCACATACAAGAGGAATTTCTCACACAGCTTTAATATGCCAGAAAACTGTCTCATTACTTGATAAAGCGGTATTTTGAAACCATTTTTATCAAAAGTTTGGTCAATGGGGACTCTCCATTCTGAAGTCTCTATGTTCCAATGCCCATATGTTTCGAACAGTCTGCATTGAGGTTAGTGTTTAAACAAGCCCTCATCGACACACTCTCCTACAAGCACTGGATCAAATACTGTGTTCTCACATACCCTGCGCTCGAGGTAACACTGTGTTACCTCATGCTCGAGTAACATGGGTTAACGCGGGGTCGGTGTTTAAATTTCGATCCACCTCAAATCGCAGGGTTAAGCAGTTTTAAACATCGAGTTTGTTTTAATCAAGCAAGGTCACAGGTATTTATGGCACTGATGACAGGTATTTTCTTAAATTTTGCTGTAATCGGCATGTGAAATATTTGGCCTCATTACTATGGTAACACTATCCAATCAACGAAACACTGGGAACGTGAGAACACAGACTGGAAAACACAGGGTTAGCCTGAAGAAAATATGAAGATAACATTAAATTTAGTATCAAAGATTGTTAAAAGTTAAAGACAAACCTTGTGCCACTGTCCTCATAAGGACATGGAAGTGGGAACTAGATAATTAAATACACCACTGGTAATTAGTTTTATAAAAAGAACTAAATAACTGATCATTTGGATCAAATACCCCTGAGCATGCTTGAACTGAGATTGCCTAATTGAATGAATCAAATTGTAACTGACCCACCAGAGTCTGTGAAAATTGCTGGTCACTGTTATCTTTAATACCTAATTCATCACATTTGACTGCCACAGTGTCCTGAGGGGTTTTCTCATTGAATCGTACAGCTCAATGGCTTTAACCATTTCCTACCTGTCTGGAGATACAGTAGTGTCTTACACTTATTTAGCCCTCTCAGTAAGGCTTGTTTTTCAGAAAGTACTGTAGTTCAGGTAATCAAAACTAGCATAATAGTATCTACTGTGTATCAAACAAAGGACACTTGACTTGTACTCTTTTATGTGGTGTTCTTACAAGCAGACAATTTAAGGAAAATTACAAATCTTGTTAATTTCTGGATTATTAGGGTTCCTATTTTTTGTTAATTTTCAAGGATATCATAGGCATTGTGAAGGGCATTACACCAAAAAACAAATACAAAAGGACCATCACTTATAGCCAAGGTTACACCTTTCTGTTGAGATGTCTCTACTGTATGTTCCAATTTATGGATGACTGTTAGGATAAGGGCTTGTTGTAACACTAACCTCAATGCAATCAGCTTTTTGGATCATAGAGACATCATTATATAGAGAGCTATCCTCAATACCCAAAATTTTGATTTAAAGGAGCATGTTTATCCATAATTTAACAAGACTTTTAATTCCCCTTTTGTCTACTTATACTGTAGGTACAGCATAACATACAGTACAAGTTTTCCTTGTTTGATACACAGTATACAACATTATGCTTGCTCTTATTACCTGAACTACTTTTAAACGACAGCAGCAATGCAAAATAAAATCTTAATACTTTTGAAAAGTGTCATAAAGGGTAATCTTGAAGCAATGGTTCTATGCATTAAGCTTAATGGTACACCTTTTTTTTGTGGTGGGGGGGGGGATAGTGACATGGATAAAAATGAAATGTGGGGACAAGAACTCCCACTCGATGATGATATTTGACATAACTATATAATCCTTCACACAGGGATTACTTTTTTGGTGCGGTTATCCAGATATATGCAGAGATGAGGCAAGTAGTATGCTGATACATTTTATGCTATCAAAAATTTAAAACAAATTCTAGAATGAAACTAAGTGACAAATAATCACTGTAGAGCATGTATTGAAACTGCTTAACGCAGAAACACCAATCTAGACAGACACCAATGTTTAAAGTTGTGTTCAACAAAATTCCTTATACAAACACAGTATTTGTTCAATTCCACCAGCTTCTATGTAAAGGACACTAATTTCTGAAGGGTGTCAATCTACAGTATTTCTTAGATGACTTTCAGTTTAGAAACTTGATCAGTGTACATGAACTTCTCCATCTCCAGACAAGGGCTAGGCAAACAACTTTTATTTGTGGTCAGATGAGACAAGATAATGTGGACAGTTATTTTATGCTGGATTTAGCAGAGGTGTGACTTTCATGGAGGTCTGACATTTTGACCACAAAAAGAGTACTGAATGCCTGCAGGGAATGGCAGGAAATAGGAGTATATACAAACACTGGGCTGTCATGGTTATGTAATGAGATAAAAATAAGCTTTCTTCAGAGGGTTTATAAGAGTCAATTAACACCACTTATACAGTAAAAGCTTAAGTCAATTGAGCTGTATGTTTTGTATGAGGTAATCCTTCAGGACACTGTGGGGACAACTGGCAGTCAACTGTGAAAAATTGGGCCAGATAACTGTGACCAAATGGCAAAGAATGGGTCAGTCACAATTTGATTCACTCTATTAGGCAATGACAGTTCATGTGCGCTGAAGGGTATTTGAGACCAAATGATCAGTGTAAATTAGGTTCTTTTTTGTAAAACTAATTAACTGTGGTATATCTAATTGATCAATTCCCACTTCCAATTAATGCATACTTGCATGCACATGTCCTCATGAGGACAGTAGGCACAAGGTTTGTCAAATATTAACACTTTTTGCCACTAAATTAAATGTTTTCTTCAGGTTTTCTTTAAGGTTATTGAAAAAGCAATGTAAGTATGTTAAAAATGAGATTCTTGTGCATCACACAGAGTACTCTCTGTTCAAAGTTTATACTTATGAAGCTCCACATCAGTCATCTACTTAGTGTGCATAGAGCATCTTCTAATATTTTCAGACTATGTCCCTGAATGACCCTTATACAGACTGTTTAAACTCACATGTTTCACATCAGTTTCATGAAAATCTATTTACTTGTGGCTGCAAAATCAGCATACCCATGAGCATTGAAGCATGTAGGCCAGCCTGATGAACAGATTTTGCCTTTTAAGATTGTATATTTTGCTCTGCCCACTTTTTCATGTATTAATACTTGGAACTTAATGTAATAACAGGGCACAATTTCATGCCAGAATCAACATACTGTGCAGTAACTACTGTACCATGTGATGTGCCTTTTTGTGCACCTTAGACCTTCTTCCTATGAGTTTGCTTCAGTACTTTACAAATACATTTTCAAAATTACCTCACTAAAGAATTTACATAGTGAAGTTAATAAACTGTTCCAAAAAATTACATACCCTATGCCTATTAATTTACCCATGCCAAATTATTCTTACCCTTTCACCCTAACCTTTCATGGACATCAACTTCAACAGTTATATACTCTTTTGAGATGTAGTGTTTGCAAGGTTCAGATGTTTTGAACTCTGATGACCCCAAATGACCTTTGACATCCAATAAAAACAATAGGGGTCATCTACTCAATATGGACAATCCACTTAGAAAATATGAGATTCCTGGCAGTTACCTTTCTTGACATATGGTGTTTACAAGTTTTTGAGCTTTTCGTCTCTGATGACCCCAAATGACCTTTGACCTCCACCAAAAATAATAGGGATCATCTACTTAATATGGGTAATCCACCTGCTATGTATGAGATCCCTCACATTTACCCTTCTTGAGATAGAGTGTTTACAAGGTTTTGACCTTTCTCCCTCTGATGACCCCAAATGACCTTTGACCTCCAACAAAAACAATAGGGACCATCTACTCAATATGGACAATCAACATGGTAAGTATGAGATTGCTCACATTTTTCCTTCTGGAGATATCGTGTTTACAAGCAATTTCCAAGGTATTTACATTTTGACCTCTGGTGACCCCAAATGACATTTGATCTCTACCAAAAAAAATAGGGACCATCTACTCAATGTGGACAATCTACATGCCAAGTTTGAGATCCCTGGGGGTTACCCTTCTTGAGATATCGTGTTTACAAGCAGGCGTCACACACACACATACACACACACACACACACATACACACACACGACATCACCATCGCATAGATTCCTTGCCTGCCTTCGGCAAGGAATCAAAAAGGGGGATCGAAGTATGCCTTGCAATTACAGGCCTTTCAGTTTAACCGGTGTTGTGTGCAAAGTTATGGAATCTTTAATTAAGGATAGTTAACTAAAGTATCTTTAACATAATTAATTACTTAATCTGTCACAGCATGGCTTCCTTCCAAGTAGATCTTGTGTTACTAACTTACTGAGCTTTCTTTAAGATATCTCTTCATCTCTTGATTCTGGGTATGGCATTGATGTCATTTACCTTGACTTTTCAAAGGCTTTTGATAAAGTTCCATTAGGTAGGCTAATGGTTAACCTGCGTAGGTTAGGGTTTCAGGGGAATTGTGCTAATTGGATAAATTCATAGCTTCATGGTACAGTAGATCTCAGAGAGTTGCTGTCAATGGTAACTTCTCTTCTTGGAAGGAAGTCACCAGTGGAGTACCACAGGGTCCTGTCCTTGGCCCACTTCTTTTCTTAATTTTCATCAATGATATTGACAGCTCTCTTACATCTTGTATAAGTAACTTTGCAGATGATACTAAGCTTTATAGAAGGATAAGCAATTTGGATGATGCCTTACTGCTGCAGAAAGATCTGGACAGGTTATTTTCTTGGTCTCAGATTTGGCAAATGTCTTTTAATGCAGGTAAGTTTAAAGGTAAAAAGCAGTCCCCCAAACTTATTTTCACGAAAAAAAGCTAAATAATAACTCAATTTTCATCTTACTTCTCTTCAGTGTATCTTTAATTACATTTTATGACTTTACTATTGCATATTCAAGGTAAACCAAGCAGTTATTTCTGGTATATTTCACATTTGAAGAGAAAAAACATTGTCACATGACTCCCAACAGCCAATCATGAAACTGGACAGTCTATGTACTACACTTCCATGTCGGAAAAAATACCCTTAGCACAATCTCGTCAGGAACTGTTCTCAATTTCTCAGTACTAATTATATGCCCATTAAAGCATTTGAAAATGACCATGAAAGTTGACATTTGATAGCAGTTTATCTCAGAATAAACTGAAAGGGGAGGTAGTCCTTCAGTGCATTTTAAGTAATTTGATTCCCTTTTTGCCAGCACTAATTTCAGGATTTGTTGTAAGTTGTTGTTTGAACTCCAAAGTTGTTGGGCTTCTATTGTACCAGAATGGTAATCAAATCTGCTGCTCATTGAAGCAGCTAATAGGAGTAATGAACCAGTGGTCGGGTACTATAATTGGGAACCGCAGTTTTTCTCTAAAAACTGTGGTAGCCATGACGGATCTCCTTAAAGGCTAATATCCCCTAATGTCTACAATTTGGGATAACTGCTCTTGCCCTTTAAGGTCCTTCATTTTGGTCCTGAAAGTTTTAGCTATGATTTAACATGAATGGTTGTGTCACTTTTGAGAATGATCTGGGTGTTGTAATTACTGGGAATTGAAAGTCATCAAGGCAGTGTGCAGCCACTGCTGCAAAGGCTAATATAGTGCTTGGATTTATCAAGAGGAATTTCATCAATTTTAGTAAGGATATTGTACTTAGTATGTGTAAGCAGTTGGTAAGACCTAGCCCTTGAACAGGGCTGTGTGTTACGTTACATGGCCTAAGCTCAATAAACTCCACATCACGGCCCTTGCCCCGCTAACACAAAAAATCCCATCATTAGCCGACCCTGGCCAGGGTCATCATCTCTCACGTTCACAAATTCCTATGTTTTTTCACCAAACTTTACACAGATGACCTCTGGCACCGGATCCACCTTTCTGCATAAGCTGTTCACCCAGATTCCATGTTATAATGGTGCATTTTGCCTCGAAAAATTGAACATAACACTAACTCAATGCGCCATGTTTGCAAGCTTTTGAAAGACTAAGTAGTCGTCTTCTGTCCTACTAAACCACGCGCTGACACGCCTGGCTAAGCCTTGTGTACCAGGGCATGCGCTGACACTCTGATGTTAACGATGATATTAATTTCATTAAATGCTATCATTAATCATGTTATCATTACTGATTAGGAAGTAAAATACAACGGACCATTGTGCCAATTATTTTGTTCCCAAAATGTTGCTTTTCATTACATATGTTAGAATGGATCACTGAGTTTTCCACTACTGTAGTTCCGCGAAACGCCACGCGCTGTCGTAGAACTGAGTGCCGCACAAATTGTACAGCAGCGCGTGGAACTTGAGGCAGGGCATGCCAGCGGGTGTCAGCGTGCAGAATAGTAGGACCCGTCGTCTTCGTGATATCCACTTTGGGGTCAAAGGTCATACCAGGGCTTTCCACTTATTCAGAAAGTTTTCACACTTGGAGAAATTCTGACATTTCAACAATTTCAAAAACATTTAGAAGCTTCAAATACAAACAAACAACAATTTTTCATATGAAATTTGCATTCATTAGGTGGAATGATCGTTAATGGTATCGATTTGGTGAAATGGTTACAACGTTCTAGGAATGATTTTTGACTATTTGCAAGTTCATGTAGAAACACTTATTGTACGAGGGTTCATTCAAACGAAGGAGTTTCTAACCAGAATCGAAGTGTCATTTTGCTGCATTTCGACCTCAGACTGTCCATGAAAGCCGATTTATTGGTAACTTTGCGATTGTTTGTTTGTTTTTTTTCATTTGATCCTCCCTTGCGGGAACTCGGCAACGCCCCAATGAAGGGGTATTAGCGCCAAGCTGGCAACGCCAGTCTCGTGAGACAAACTCACAGTTTAACGTCTATGATTAAGGGATAGCAGATTGAAAGTCACTTGCACATCATTTTGTGGTGATATAAGTTCGATGTGTGTAATATTTACCAGTTTAGAACGTATTTTGTTCTGAAAGCCTAATGACGGGATTTTTTGTGTTAGCGGGGCAAGGGCTGAGATGTGGAGTGTAATGAGCTTAGGCCATGTAACGTAACACACAGCCCTGTTCAAGGGCTAGTAAGACCCCATCTTGACTTTGCCGCTCAGGCTTGGAGCCCCTTCTATGAAAAGGTAAATTTTCTTTAAGGGCAAGTTCAGAGGCGAGCCACTGGCCCAATACAGTACCTGAGGCAAGAAATTTTACCTTATCATGCTAGGCTTAAACGTCTTGGACTTACCACAATGGTGCATTGGTACATTTTGTCTTGTAGTTATTTACAGTAAGGGTTCAAAGTAATTCTCAGGTTCGTGGGCATGCATTGTAAAAAGCTGCAAAAGCCTTTTGCAAAGCTTGACTTTAGGAAGTTTAGTTTCTCCCACATAGAGCTGTCAACAAGTGGAATTGTCTGCCAGATTGGTTTGTTACCTCCCCGTCAGTATACACTGCTTTAAGGTTAACACTGACAAGTTTTTTCATGACTGTGGTAGAATCTGATTGTTTGAGGCTGTTGTCCAGGTTTGGTGGTTTGACTTCTGATTAGAGTTTGGACTTCAGGACATCTTATGGGGCCTTGGCCCTCCTTTGCCCTTCAAGTATGAGTACTGTATGACTGATCAATGAATGATTGAAATAAGGGGTAGCCTATTTACTTCAACCTGTTATGTTATGTTAGTACAGACTCCCTAGGCCTAGGCCTATGTGAGTCGTGACCTACAGTAGCCTGTAGGACCCCAAAAGTTTAAAATTATACCTTGAGAAAAGTCAGATGATCCATCTGGGTTTGATAACATGCTTTGCTCACACGAAATTTCACGAATCTGTGCGTGTTCCATGCCGGATTGTCGAGGTCTTTCTCTACAACTTCAGGCCTACTGTACAAATACTACTGTAACATGCTGCATTGCTGTGTACTGTGCAGCTCTTTTCATCTGTTGTTCTGAAAATGAGTTAATGTTACATGCGTTCTGAAATAAACACATAATTTTTAATTACGTTGTACATACGGTCCGCATGTCAGACGGGATGGTACCGTTACTGTTGCATAAAAAAATTATTCACTACTTTTGAGTTGCCAATTGTTGCTTTGAGACACATGTGCAAAACTACGATCCAGACTACGAGTACGTAACATAGGGCGTAAAACGGTGCGTGAGCTTCAGACTTCTGTCTTTTAACAAATTGTAAACCACGAGAGGTTTCGCTATAGGAGACTACGAAGATTGGAGAACACCATTTATTTTTGAGTTTGGTAGGCTTACTAAGTTAATAATGAATTAATATGAGCGGAGAGTCGCACGAGTGTGTTACTTGTGATTACCGTACATGTGCTTTCCTTTACATGAGCATTAGTTGTGCGAAATAGGCTAGGTTGTAATGTGGGTACTGGGTAGGTCTAGCCTATACTAGGCCCCATACTGGAGTAAGTTTACCATACGCCAAAGAATTACGCCAAGGTAGATCTGTATCTTTTCTGATCTTGTACGCCAGACTATCATGAGTGTGTATAGGAAGTCCGTGTTTTAATGCAATCTATTCATTGCCTTATCACTTTCAGTTGCAGCTCAGGGTGCATTCCAACTTCCAAGAAAAGCCAACGCCGAACTGCAGAAGGTAGGCCTATGCCAATTGGTCGTACGGGGCTATTTTTCTTGTGCACATTCAATGCTACATAGCTATCTGCAGGGGTGTGACTTACGCATAGCTCCCAAGTTTCAAGTGGCTAGAAACGGGTCAAACTGACCTTTCGGTTGGTGGATCGCCGGCCTGGGGGAGGGGTGTAAGGGGAGGGAGTGCCCCCCTCCCCTTTTCGAAAATTTTTGAATTTTGGAAGTGTCTACACGCAAAATGGTGGCACCTTTTTTGGCAAATCAGTCAACACAATTTCGCTGGCCTCGCTAGTTTACCGCCAAAAAAGTTCAGTGGGGTACTGAATTTTTTGCAGTAGCTAACCTAGAAAAGCATTGTATGGAGAGATTTGCCAAAGTAATATTATACAGATACTCAAAAATGCACAATGACTAAAACCTCTCCAAATCACAATATTCAATCATTATTTTGCCGTAAATTTTGGGGAGGTACTGGTACAGTTTGCAAACATCAACTCGATATGTCACGGACTATCTTTCCATGCTGCAAGTGATATCTTCGTACATCTCGCATGGTGTTCTAGCCATGAAAACAAAAACACAAAAACAAGAACGTCAAGAACTGTCAAGACAGTGGCAGAACGTTCGTTTCATGGGAAACCCAAAAACAAGCCCTGCCTCTAACCTGCAAAGTGGGCATTGATTTTTGCTATTGAACGCAGCATTGCACAACGTTATTACACTTTTTACGCAGTGACAGGAATATCTTCCATACTTGCTGCGAAGGTTAGCCAATAGCGGTGTTGCCACAGCAGCAAACATAGGTCCGCACAGTATGTACCAAGGCCTGGGCATTGTTTAATAGTTGAATGTGCTGTGAGATACGATTTACTGAATTTGTAGTTATCGGTAAGCTGAATTATTTGTTAATTTGCCTGGTTCTCTAACTACTGTAAGAATACTTTGGACATTTGTTATGCGGGTTTTTCACAGGGCTGGGCGGGTCAGCGGGTTTTGGGAGTTCAAATGCTCGTCACTTAAGAGGTATGACTTACGTACGGTATACATGTATGTGACGCATACATGATCTGTATGTTGGCAGTGCATGTACAAGTATATGGTTCACACACAGTAAGTAGCAATCCGTAGGTGATTGTACATGCTGATGTGTACATGTACGTAATTAATACACCATTTACTGGCAATACAAGTAGTGTATGACGAAGTACGTCGGTTTATCATATGACGGAGATTAACTGGTGCACAGGGAATACAGCTTGCCTGCCGCTATGCCAAGAAGGAGTCGGTGCTCACGTCGACGATCTTCGTGTTGAAGTGCACGATATGCGCATGCAGACTGGGTTACAGCTGAGTTTTCTGCTGCGGCAGTTACAGTTTCACAGCCTCATACAGTCATAGGTGCTTGTAATTGTACGCCACGCCATTTCAAGGTATGCAAGGACCCCATGTAAATCAATAAGGTGTTTGTAATTGTACGCCATGCCAACATGTTGTACTTTCCCCTGGTGCAGTGAGGTACGCCGTACGCCAAATTTACTGGCGTACATTTGCATACGCCAAAGATCTTTCTGTGAAAGGCCTTACTTTCCAGTACGGCCTAGGCCTAGGCTAGGCCTATTTCCACGTTGACTAGCTGTCACACTTTACATACGAGTCTGTGACAGCGTGCTGCTATCAGTAAACAGTAAGTCTTGAATCAGATTAAGGCAAGTTGCATTTTATTTCTTATTCTCACCACCAAAGAAATGATTGTCCATGGAACAACCATCGTGTCAGTCTTTCAATGGTTGTTGGTATGGAATTTTAGTTGTCCAGGACACTGAAGAAAATTGATCCATGAATTAGAATTGCATACCTCCCAAGTGACCCGCATTTGGACACCCAAACCCGCTGACCCACACAGCCCTCTGAAAAACCTGCATCTCAAATCTCGGAAGTATTCTTAGTTAGAGAATCACAGAAATTAGCAAATCATTCAGCTTACCGATAACTACAAATTCAGTAAATTGTACCTCACATCACATTCAACTGCTCGCGCTGCACAATGCATAGGCCTAGGTACATACGGAACTATGTTTGCTGTCGCAACATCGTTATACTGTAGGCTAACCTTCGCAGCAGGTATGGAATATATTTCATGTCAATGCGTAAAGAGGGTAATAACGTGGTGTAAGGCTGGGTTCAATAGCGAAAATAAATGCCCACTTTGCTGATTATAGGCGGGGCTTGTCTTAGAGTTTCCCGAACGTTCTTAACTGTCTTGCGGACAGTTCTTGACTTTCTTGGCTAGGCCTATATGTTTTCATGGCTAGAATGCCATACGAGATGTACGAAGATACTGGAAATCACCTGCAACTTGGTACAACCGCCGGTGACACACTGAATTGACGTTTGCAAACAGTGTGCCGGTACCACACCAAAATTTACCTCAAAAATAACGATTAAATATTGTGATTAGGAAAGGTTTTAGTCACTGGACATTTGTGAGTATCTGCATAATATTATTTTGGCAAATTTCTCAATACAATATTTTTCAAGGTTACCGCAAAAAAATCTGTACTGTAGCATTACTGAACTTTTTGGGGGTAACCTAGCGAAACTGTGTTGACTGATTTGCCAAAAAAGTGTGACCATTTTACGTGTAGACACTTCTAAATTCAAAAATTTTCAAAAAGGGGAGGGGGACACCCCCTACCCTTATACCCCTCCCCCAGGCCGGCGATCCACCAATGGACAGATCAGTAGGAACCGCATCTAACCTCTCGCAATTTGCGAGCTATGGAATTGTAGTCCATTTGCTTCATTTATTTATCAGCTGCAGTACATTATGTTATCATCTAGCCTATGCTTTAATTATATCTGCCTACTGTATGTATTTTCATGTGCTGTAGGCTACCTTTAAAATTTTCATTTGAAACCTTGATCTTGATGACAGTTGACAAATCACTTGGAGGGGCTGTTGATGTGTGTTCCTTCTTTGACTGGATTTCTGTAATCTACTAAAGACTGCTTGAGCAGTTTGCAACAGAGGGCTGCTACAATCTCCTCTTTAAATTGTGAAATTTCGGCTATTGATAAAACTACAGTAATGCCCTGATTGAATAGTCAGTTCCAGTCCTTTTTCCCATAGAAGACTGTAACAGGATGCCTGAGGTAGTCATGTCCTTGTATTGAAGCTAAGTATGCCAAAATCTGAAGTTTCTGCCCAAGGTGAACTCTTCAATTCCAGGAGGGTTTAAATCCACACAAAGAGCTTGGATCTAAAAGAGTGTGCCAAGATTGTTGCTCTGTTGCTAAGAAAATCTTTCAAAGGACATTGACACAGGGGATTTATTGGAAGATTGGAAGCAGGCCAACATCTCCCCAATTTTAAAAAATGTTAACTGCTCTGACCTAGCAAACTACAGACCTATTTTGCTTACATTGATTCCGTGCACACTTCTTGAACATATTGTTATGACTCACCTGGAAAAGTATAACTTCCTCAACGATGAGCAGCACATCTTCTACAAGGGTCACTCCCCTGAAACCCAACTCGCTTTAACTATAAATAACCTTGCCAAAATTGTAGATAATCAAGGTAAGGTTGAAGTCATAATTGTGGATTTCAACAAAGCCGTTGACCTATTACCCCACCAAAGACTTTTATTAAAGTTAAGGCATTTTGGAAATCTCTGGCACACTACACAGGTCTTTATTAGGAACTCTCACTCAAAGAATACGACAGGTAGTCCTGCTACTTCTTTGTCTATAGTTGTTGCCTCTAGGTTCCCTCAGGGTACAGTGCGAGGCCCCTTACTATTTTCTTATACCTTAATGACCTGCCCTATGGATGTTCATTCCAATTCATCTCTCAGCTGATGATTGTTTTTTGTATCCCAAAATTATTTCAATGGATAATAGTACTGTATCTCACTACAAAGTAATATCAGTAGTCTTTGTCTTTTTTTTACTCACAAAAAGAAAGTTCTAGTAACCTCATACATAATGAACAGTAGCGTGCTGCTGACACTTTCCAACCATACTTATATGGAGGGGGATATAAACAAATTAAACTGGGCTAACCATATTAACCGCACAATTTCCAAAGCAAACAGACTCCTTGGATTGCTATGACATAACTTGTACAGTTGTTCCCCTGAAGTTAAGTGAGGTGTAAATCTCCTGTTAGACCAAGACTGGGACACTGCTTAAAACAGCTCATGCTGTTATTTTTATGTTTCCAGTGTTCATCAAATGTATGGGCTGTACTCCATACATATGTAAAAAGCTTTAAAAACTGACGTACTTTAGTCTTTTCTCCGAAAATGAGCAAAAAATTCGAAAAGATTTCAACGGTTTCCAAACGCTATTCTGCCTTATTATCTTGCTCTAGCTCCGCCCAATGAATTTGATGCATATTCAGAAGGTCATTTTGAGAAGGAGTCAAGCAAAACGTAAACAAAACAGACAGTGAAATTTTGTTCAATTGATACATACGTTATTCGAACGGCCTTTACGTGTCCAATTTGCAGATGACATCGAACCGGCTGCGCAATTCGTTCGTTTCATTTGTGAACCCAGATTCAGTGACAAATTCCTTTTAACTTGTTTCGGCTGCATCGTTCAGTTTTTAATTTTGTCGCTGATTGTGCTATTTTAATCCGTCCCAAGTTTCAAGATAATGTTCATTTTCTCTTTGATTTGATGCTGTGGCTTGGCATTCAAAAACAATCTTTGGGTTACATACAGGTATGTGTGAAACTAACTGTCATTCTGTATTGGGAACGGTTGTTGAAGGATCTGTAATGCATGTACACAACATGTGTGATACATTGGCAATACATACATCATCGTGTCAAAGGGTAGGCATAATTTTACGTCATTCATTTCTTGCATTGTGATTGGTCAATTTGAGATAAGAGCCTGTTGTCTTTGCATAAAAGTTTGGCCGAAAAAAGTAGATGAAGTTTCTGTCTATTGTAATTAGCGCTCTAATTAGTGAAATTTCACCGGAAAAAATCCTGTCATGAATGATTTCTACCGGGTTGTAACTTGTTATCAAAAGGAAGTGCAAGATTGAAGATTAACGATGAAGGTTATTTTTTTTTTTTCATCAAACAGCATAAGCTGCTTTAAGTATCTGGGATCCTTATCATCAGAAACATATTAACAAGCTTGAATCACTTCAATGCAGAGCTGCCAGAACCATCTGAAAAGACCAAATACATAAAAGTAGTGTATCTTCAATGCTAACTGACTTAAAATGGCCTACCTTGGAGGAACGTAGGATCAGTTCTAGACTGAGCTTACTGCAGAAGTCTCTTTTTCACTTGGGTGCTTTCAGTCTAGATGGATATGTTTGTAAATCTGACAATCAAGGAATCTCTTCTCTCATGACTTCATGGATATCCTTTTATCACCTCACCGCAAAGAAGGACTGCTTTATTTCAAGGGCAGTGGTGAAGTGGAATTGTTTGCTTCCTGCTGTTAGGAGTTAACCCTATTGAATCTTTTAGAAATTAATTACCAAACTGAACTTGACATTCCTATGGAGACCCCAGCATACAGTAGTAATTTGCATTAATTTACCTGTCAGATAGCCATCACACACCTATGACAAAATTTCCAGTTTGCAGATATCTGTTTGAAGTGTTTTACCAGAACTAGAACCAGGGTACAGTACATAACCAACTGCATGGTCAAGAAGTGGGAAGAGCATCCAACTTGCAACTGGGAGGTCTGTAGTTGGACTCTTGGCCATACCGAAGAAAAAAGTGGAACCTTCTGCAAATTGCTTGGTGCCCAGCAAACAGAAAACACTGGAAAAACGAGCCAGTGAGCAGCAATTGGAAAGAAGGCTGTGGCTGACCTGACTTTAATCATCCATCCAAGTAACTAAATGCTTGAAGGATATGGTAGCACACTGCGGTGCATTTGAGCACCTTCTGCAAACTAAAAATTGTGGTTTTGAACAGTATGAGTTTTTTTAAATATGGTATCTCTCTGAACTCTAAAGGGGAAGTTTAAGCAAAAATTTAACTTTCATATATGAAAGGGGGACAAAATCAGCCCAGTGTGTTGAAACTCCCATTCAAATCAGACATACTGTAATTTGAGGTATTGGTAAATGAAGTAGCTAGATTTGTGTTCCAAAGTGAGCTTGAGGGCGTGATATGTCATATCACTTCCTTTCTTTGACAAGGAATGCTTTGTTTCCCCTTGTTTTTTCAGACTGTTGTCTTGACCTTGAGTCTTGCATTGATTATGCAATCACATTCTGATAATATGGAATTGTTGAAGAGAAAAATTGGTAGTAAAGTTTGAAGAAAAACAAAAGACTGTCCATTCATTTGATAATGTGATGTCATTTGTTTGCTTCAAGTTCACGTTTTGTTGAAAATGTGACAACTTTACCTGCTTATAACTTAAGAACCCCACATCAGCTTTGAATGCAAATTTCATGTACATGCTTAGAGTTAGTAACCCTCTAACATATATCAAAACTTGTTGAAACCTTAAACCCTTTCTTTAAAGGGCAAGAGCAACCCCCCAACTTGAAGCACAGTACAGGTGCACACAGTGTAGAAGACTGTTAATGATTGGCTCTTGAGAGTCATGTGACAATATTTTTCTCCTCAAATGTGAAATTTTTTAGGAGAAGTTGCTTGTTTCAATTTAAATATGCAATGTTGAAGTCCTACAATGTTATAAAACATACTTGGAAAAGCAATAAGAGGAAACCTGTGGCATTTAGCTTCGGACTACTGTAGTTGTTGTTTCAAAACAAGTTTAGGGTGAGTGCTTTTGCCCGTTAAGTGATGACAGACAGTACAATATTTCAAGGATATTACTCAATGTAATAACAATCACTTTAGAAGTGGAAACTTAATTCAACTTCTTCAGTTTTATACAATTACTTTGTTCTTGTTACAGAAAGAAGAGTTAATGGAAGGAATTGTGTAAAATGCTCTATGCACACTATCAGATCTTGAGCAGGGGACATTACAGAAGACCTCTGACCTACAGTTACCTTAAAGCTTTTATCCAGAGTTCTGTTTCTAGAAACTCCTTTTCAACAAATGTGGTATTCAATGAGGAGAGTGATAGAGGGTCTATATCAAGACACCCTGCTTATTGTTGTTCAAAGAAAGTATGTACATTTAAAAGACAGTATAGTACTAAAGTGAGACTTACCCCTGAGCAAAAACAAGTTTACAGGAATACCAAACTTGCCTATGTCTGGAAACCAGAACTTGCACAGTTGATTCGAGAAAAAATTTGGCCTGGTGACAGCCTGAAATATGAAGATGCATTGGTTGTGGATAGCAATGCTGGTGAGTGTCTGCTTGTCTTTTGTGTTTTCTACGAGTGCAATATTTTATTCTCAAATACTGGGTGTGTGAAACTGGCAAGGGGTGTTGGGGTGTCAGACCTATACTTTATATCCCTTCATTTAAAAGATGAAGTCAGCATACATGTTTCCACTATAATATTTGGGGAAAGTTCTTCATAGTTTATGTCCCGTGAATAGCACATTTCCTTTATTGTTTTTGACATCATTATACAAGTATGTACAGTACAAACAAATTATGGTATATTAGTTAGTTTCAATAAAATATACTGTAACTTAGATCATAATGATGTAGAGGAAGTAGAACAAAAACCCTCATGGGCTTGGAAAAGTGCTCTACTCCCTCAAGGGACACAGATGAAGTAAAAAGCAAAGACATAACATTAACCCCCTCCCTCCCCCGAACACACCACAATCAAAGCTATATAACACAATGGGAGTTTCTATAGACTGGTATCGCACAATAGTGCATCAATAATAACAACAGTAATGGTACAGTAGCAAGGAAGAATAAGGCAGGACTCATGAAGGTACAGTAGAATATCAATTCCGTAGTTACTCAAGTATAGTTTTATTAAGTAATACCTGAAAGATTTGAGGCAGTGGTCTATCAATAATAGACTTTGTGAGGGTATTCCAAAGATTCATGGCATGATGCTGTAGGCTTAATTGAGAGTGAGATGTGCTATTCACAGAATGTAGAAGAAGAGCTAGATTATGTGATAACTGTAAATACGGGAACTAGTTGTAAAACGTCTGAAAGAGTGTGGGGTAACATATTGTGGGTGGAGTGATATGTTTATCAGGCCGTTCCTAGATTGATGACAGTATATCATTTAGTTAAAATAAGTTTAACAATTTAAAAAGAGCACCTGTGTGATTTCATGGACCAGAGTGACATTTGAAAAAACTTTTTAAAACAGCCAGAACCATTGTAACACAAACTTAAAATTGAAACTTAAATCTCAAATTCTTTAGAAACATCAAGGAAATAGAAGGTAAGTATCATCTCTCCCACACTTCCAATCCAGGTAAGTTTTGGGGAATATATAAATTTTAGCCAGAGATCATACTACTCTATGCATACCATTTTGTAATGAAGCACATGATATGTACATAAATAATGTTTTCACTTTGAAAGTAACTCAACTTAGTTCAATTTATGTAAATGAAAGTATTCAAAAGTTTAGTACCACCCATTTTTTTTATTTTGTTTTTGTTTTTTTTTCATTTGTACTGCACAAGTACAGTGTGACCATAAGCTGCAAGTACTGTTAAACTTGAGAAGTCAAAGTGAGCCAGAGGTAATGGTGTTAAGAGTAAATGTTTTTCAATCATTGCATGAAAATTTCTTTATTTTCATGAGTAACATACACCCACAGAAACTAGAAGGTTGAAAACAATTTCATCTTACATTTAACCCCAAAAGTGGAAAAGAAGCATGTTGTTAGTATTAACAAAATTTTACTTTTTTCCCACTCACAGGACCAGGAGTTATTTCCAAGGAACTACTCAACGCAGGCGTGAAGAGACTAGTATGTCTAGACAGGAATAGAGATTTTCTCCCTCGATTAGAAGAGTTGATGAATTCATCTGGGGGCAGGCTTCTAAGAACTTTCCATGGTGATTTTTACAAGATACAGTATCATGGTGATACCCCCTATGCACCGCCAGTAATCAGATTAAAGGAACTTTTTCAGAATGTGTCTCCAGTGAGATGGGAATCAGGTACATTGTAAATTTTATAAACACTCTCAGAGGAACCTGCCCTTTAAAGGCCCAGTTCTCCCACCCCAAACAGTAAAAATTCTTCTAACCTTCTAACTGAAGCCCCTCCCACAATTGTCTGAAATCCATCCTCATCCAGACACAATCTCAGTTTATTGCTTCAGGGTGAATATAGAAAAACTCAATTTATATAATGAAAACACTCTCAGTACCATTCATGCTGTGTAATATAAGCTTTGGCACTCTGCATTGTTTGAATTAGCTGTCAATCAAAGAGCTGAGCCAATTGAGAATTTCGGTACCCGGGTATCAAAATTGTAGTTTGGGGTGAGAGGTTTGGCCCTTTAATAGCTCCTTTGAAAAATTTGAAGTGCCCAAGCAAAAGAAAGATTAATCCTGACAGCTGTTGTTGACTTTGTATTCAGTGTCATAGAAGAATGCAGTCACAATGCTTCTATTGTGCTGGTCACTGGACGTTTCCTAAGTGCCTTCATGGATCAATTCAAACACAAAAGAATAGTACTGAACTTGACTTAATCCAATGTCCCTCCCATGTGCCTTCTGTTACTGGTACCAAATTTGAAAACTAGCTAAGGGGCTTTTCCCAGCATGCTATGCACTGGCATTATTCAAACAACAAAACAATGTGAAGACGTTGAACAGTGATCTATAACTTAATAAAACATGATCTGTCAGATCATGTCTCATGAAATTCAGCAAAATTTCTTCCTAGTATTAGTCTGCAAAGCATGACATACAGTACAGTAAAAGTTTTTTAAATCATTAGATTTTGGCTTGAAGTTTGTATACATGCAGTTAAAGGAGGTCATGCAGAACAGCTGCTTCTCTTTACTACTTGCAGTGCAGTATCTGTATGTGAATTTTAGATCTCCCCGCCTTGTGATACATGGCAGGTACTGGGTATCCCTTGAAAATTTAATTTGTTATTGTTAACTCTCTGATGCTGACCTGCAAAGAAGCAAAATTTTGGGGACCTTCAAGGACTTGCTGTAAACAAAAGACAAGGACCCCGTTTCATAAAAGGTTACTATCAATCTTAAGTGATACAACAGTCACAATCCTAAGTGTGACTGTTGTATGGTATGTCTAGCTTACTTGAAATGGATTGTAACTAGTAGTGAAGTAGGGCCTAATTCTGATCTCCTTGTTATATCAGAAAATCACAATATTATACAGATGCTTTCATAATAGTTTATGCATCAGTATATACTTGGGAGTATCTTTAAATATGAAGCACACTACTTAGTGTGGATTCTTACCAAATAACAAAAGATATTAGCTCTCAGAGACAGTATCATGTATTAATTTTGTTGAACTGTATTAACTTCAAGATTTTTCATTATCATCTGGGAATTGGTCAACCCATTTTGTAGGAAGATTAGACCCTGTCATCATCAAAAATATATAAGGCACACCGTTCACCATGCACAAGGTAGACTGTGGAGAAAATGCAGATGTAAGTCAATTCTTTGTCTGGGGTCAACTTTTAGTACAGTAAATGCTGTACATACTGTACAGTAGTCTGTTTGTAGTTAAAGTTTCTGTGGCATGAAAATGATAGAATTGAGTATTTGATGTAAAAAGCATCAAAAACGGAGAAAATAGCTGAATTCCAATCAAAATCTGTTAAAAACTGACCATTTTACAGGGCAAATTCTGATTCGCAGTTAATCATTAACAAATACAGTATGATCTCAATATGCAAATCTTGTGATGTCATGAGAGGGACATGCCATACAATCATTTCAACGACAGTTGTAACATTAGTTTGTCCTGAGGGTTTTAATTTTGGAAGTGAAAATTTTGTCCTTGAAAATCATCAGTATCAATAACCAAACCGTAAGCTATCTGCTGAGTAATTAAGAGATATAATTAATGTAGGGTTAAACAGAAGAAATGTCAAGACTGTGCAATGCTCCACATCATTATTAATGCATAACCAACAAGTTCCTGTAGAAACATTCAAACTTTAAAGAGGTATATCTTTAGAGCCCTGAAAGATATTGAAATAATTCCAACAGATTTTTGGTTCTTACAAAAGTTCCTCCAAAACTGCCAAGTGAAGTCAGGTTTTTTGCTTACATGTCACACTACCTTTAACCTTTTTTTTCAAACGACTTCAAAGTCAAGTGGTTACAGCCAGGAGGCCTAGAGTTTGACTCCTTTGAAGTTTTAAAAATGGAATGGAACCTACTGCCATTGCGTGTGGTGCTCAGTGTAAGCAAAATAGTAGGAAAACAAGACAGTGAGCCACAACTGGAAACTTAATTAAACCAAATGGTGAGAAGCCAAGCCATAAAACCTCATTTATTAAATTTGTTTCATCTTGATTTGCAGATGTTCCTATCAAAGTTCTTGGATGCTTTCCTCATCGAACAGAAAAGAGACAGGCGTATTTATTTGCGAGCTTAATGATTGAAAGACTGTCTCTGTTTGCATACGGAAGAGCTCAGCTTAACTTTTTCTTGAGTCAAAAGTGTTATGAGGTTAGAATTACTTAATTTGTGCAATTCATCATTCCGATCATTGATTACAAGTGTCCCTGATGGTACAGTTGGGCGGTATACCGGTATTGATGTGAATACCAGTACTAGAGGTACAGGCCATAAAAATACCGGAAGATATTTGGTGTGTTTCTAATACCAGTTCTTGAAAAATATCAGTACTCGAAAAATTAACCTAGAAAGGTCAAAATAGGAAACAGGAGTATTAATTACATTTGTACATGACTTTAAAGAAATGTGGTAGCCTGAACAAAGTCAAAGCAGAGGTTTCTGCAGGGTAATAATGCAATCATATGCTCAGCTGCATCAAAGTACAGCATAATAGGGGTGAAGTGCACAGTTTAGGTTCCATCCCACCTGACTTTCCTTCCTGAGATTTGAGAACTGGTACTGCCTTAGTACTGGTTCTGTGAGCTTTACAGTACCGGTACCAATTTTTTCATGGTACCCACCAACCCTACCTGATGGTGTTTAAAATAAATGGATCTAGAGGGGTTTTTGGAATGTATAAGGAGGGGGTTCAGAGGGATTCTTATCCTACCTTTACATATACTGGTTCAGTGATATTTTATACCTCTCCTTTAAGCATAATCCCTCTGTACAAGTCCCCCACTCTCAAAATGTATTGAAAGTGGTTCACTTAAGAGAGAAGATTTTCAGCTATGAAAAAATTGATTGAGGATGAAAAGTTGAAACACTTTCCTTAAAATGTCTTTTTTTGACCTATTGTGATTTTTCCTAACAGACAATTACTCAACCACCAGGAAAATATTTCAAGTACAGAGCTTTGTCAGCTCTCTACCAACTTGGGTTTGATATCAAATTGTTGCATAAGGTAGGAATCTTCAGACTAGAGTAACTAGACTATTGTACAGCTTTGCAGTTGTTACAAGAGTATTAGTTAAAGGTAGTGTGACATGTCAGAAAATTGACCTGACTTTACTGGACAGATATGGAGTGAACTGTTCTAAGGAAAACTCCATTGGAATTAAAATTAAACTTCCAAAATGAAACCCTCAGGGGAAACAAATGTTACAATTGTCCTTGAAAGGAAGATTGTAAAAACAAAGGATAACATCAGCCACATATTGTATGTCTCTCCCATGACATCACAAGATTATCATATCGAGCTCATATTTGTTAATGATTAAGAAAAAATCAGAAATTGTTGTGTAAAATGGTCAATTTTCCAATGGGTTTTGATTGAAATTGTGGCTACTTTTATGGTTTTTAATGCTTTTTACATCCAATACCCAATTTTGTCATTTTCATGTCACACTACCTTTAAGTATTCACCATTCCTATATAGGATGTTAGCATACAAATAAATGGAAAAGTGCTGAATTAAAATGGGGTTATTGAATCGATATCAATAACTTAACAGTTTTGAGGGCTTTGAACAGTACTACCTGCCAGATGACAATGCTTATAATTAGCATAAAATTTACGTCTAATTTTACATCCAGTAGTAGCCCCTGACTTGTTACAGTTATGTTCATCATTTGCAAAAGTGCCTGGTCATACTGTAAATGTATGAAAAATGAGTTGAAACATTACTGTAATTACTTACTCATGAAACATACATTTGTATTTATAGTGTATTTTTTGTTCAGATTGGACATTTGTCTAATTGTCCGTTTGAAACTTTTTGTAATTTAGAGCTGGACTATATTGGAAATAGCTTTGTGGGTCAGACTTTTCTTTGTATTTTGGACATGAAAATACAGAAAAGAGGAAAATTTGTCTTCCTTCCTTGGCAATTTAACACTTTTTCCAACTCTGCTGATATGGTATCTCCAATGAGGTTGACTGTTCAGCAAATATCAGAATCAACATAGTATAATTTTTGTAGATATTTAGTGCAAATGGAAATCAAGTTTGGTGTGTTTCAAAGGAAGAAAAAGAGGACAGTATTCACATTTTGCCTTCATCTTCTTCCTCCCAACCCCTTACTGACTGGTTAGAGCATCTGACCTACAGCCAGGAGGCGTAAAACTCAGCTCCTGTCAAGGTCATACCAAAGACTTCAAAAATCATTATGTGAAATAGCCCTTGCTCAAATAGCTTCCACTAAGCAGTCTAAAACCCGACCTTTGGGCAGTTAAGTCGGGTTTTTCTTGATATTAGCACCCACAGTTTATGGCAATCACAAGACCTACTTGGTTTTATCACAGTTTTATTGATGTTAGGGATGGAGATGCTTTAAACTGTAAGTGAGAACATCAAGCAGAAACCAGACGTACCCATCCAAAGGTCGGGTTTTGAACTGCTTAGTGGGAATGGAGTACAGTATGGGCTTTTTCACGTAATGATAGGAGCTACTGCCATTGTGTTTGGTGCTCAGCATAAGCAATGGAGTAGGAGAAACAAAGCAGTGAGCCAAAACTGGAAAAAAAGGGTGTGGCTGGCTTAAGTTGAACCAATTGGTTGGAAACTGGGACTTAAACTCCATCTAACTAACTCATGTGTATCATCAAAGAAAAAACTCCTTGAAATTAATTTCTCTTTGCAGACTTCTCTTTAGAATTTCACTCTTGGTCGAAAATAATGGAAAATGAGAAAAGGGGGTTTACAAGTTGAACCATACAAATATTGCCAACACAATAATGGAAATAGTAGGGTCCCACATTTTGGGTGAACCTTTTTTTTGAAAAAATGAAAGAATGTTCTGTTTTTTTCTGACAGGAGCCGCTCATTTCATTTTCTTCACCATCCTCACTGTCTTTTAACAATCCTGCTGAGGTAAGTTTGAAACAGAGTGTTTGACATTATAGTTCTTGTAGATAGTTTGTTTCCATGGCAACTGTGTCATGATATTTAAAGGGCTGTTTGTCTTCATGCAAAGTGTTTAATCACCTTTGCTTTAAAACTTAAAGGGAAATATTGCAGTCATTTCTATCTGAGGGAAACTTATTCCTTGAAAACAAGGCTACCATACTGCCTTATTTGTATTTATTATTCACCCTTTGCCAATAAATATTGGTTTTAAAAGGATAAAATTTCCTTGTAAAACAAATGCAGTATTTCCCTTAAAGGTCACCAAATCATGAATGGCTGTTATTGTTTAATTTGGAACCCTACTGGAATAATTTCTCTTGGATAATATTGATAGGCCTTCTTCAGTCTAAATGATTTGGACATGTGGTGCAATATGTGTAACCTTGTCCCAATCCCAAGCAGTTGCTTCAGCAATCTTTATACCACATGCTTTATTTTCATCAGCCATTTCAAATTTTAACCGATTTGGATGAGTGACAATGGACAATGTGTGTTTGCAACTTTTGTATGTGCTCACTCTGCCTAGCATTTCAACCTGACTCTGGCTTTGTCCCTGAACTCTAACATGTACCAAAGCTATAATTTCAGGTCATTGAGAAGCCAGACCTAGAGAGGGTAATTGTCATTTGTGTCAACTATGCCGTTCTGTTCAAATTGTTCGATGTATTCACCTATAAATGTGATATCTTCTTTTTTGCCTTGCTTCATTAGCGGACAGATGGCCCCTTTTTGTACCTCACACAACTAACTCCAAAGCGGGATTTATTTTTGCGGCACAACCTTTCTCAACATGAAGCGTTCATCTTTGTGTATTTCATGCGTCAATCATTATCCAAGAGAAGTTCAAAGCTAACAGATGTAGTGGAGTAAGTATATATGAATATTCATGGCTTCCAATATAATGCATAATGCATAAAGTATAGTTTCACTTTATGAGTGCAATCAAAAGATTAATAAGCAAGACTAATAAGCTTTAAAGCATGTGTGTTGATATTATGATATGTGCCTTTCAACTTAGTACCTTAGGCATGTGTCATTATTGACAGAACTTAACAAGAATGCATGCATGCCCTATGGTACAAACTGGGCCAATAGTTTGCTGAGGGCTTTGAATATTCATCACCTAAGGAGGTGGTTCCCTTAGTACAAGGAAGTGGATTGTGTGAAAATTTTAGTACAGCATACAGGTAATATGAATATTACATGAGTGATGATATTCATCACTCAAGTCTTATTACTTTGAAGAGACTCTGATTATTCATTTTGAAAACTGTAATTGTAAATGATGATCTCTAATATGAGATTAAATGTACCTAACTGTTTACCAGAAAACTGTACAGAATTTGTGTATCTTTTTGGTTAGTTTGTTCCTATTAGTATCAGTTGGTAAATCATCATTGATCCAGACAAATTGACATATGAATATGACAAAGAATCAAAATTCAATACACATTGTTGATTTTGTCAAACCTTAAATATCATTCCAATTATTCTGAAATGTAAAACCCTTAGTATTACAGTCAGCATGTATAAAGTGGGTCATGTGAGTTCATAAAACTTAACACAAAATTTAAAATAGCATACAGTCATGTTAGTGTAGTACAAACATAACATGGCAACATTCTATGTGTGCTACATTTCTTTAGCAAACCCTCTCCTTATGTTATGTCTGTGGTCTTCCTTACATTAACTTCAATTCCACTCAACTTCCCCTTTATCATAATGTCCCTTACCTAGATTAAGTGGAATGTGTCTAAATGATCAGCCTTCAATTTTAAAGCACCAATCAGATTTTCTCTTTTCATTTTTTTTTTTGTTTAATTCTGCACCATCTGCACCACAATTGTTGTTTGATTTAAAACCAACTAAGAATGATCTGTGATCAGGGTCTTACATCAAGATTGGTAACGGTGTAGTGGAGGCCACTGGTCTTGTATCTGTGTTAAACTTTTTTACCTGACAAATATACAGAAATTTTCATTCAGGGATTGTACCAAGTAAAAGGTACGGTAGGAACTTGGGGAAACGGAGTCCCTAGTTAAGGGGGGATAATTTAGTCACATTTTCCTTACCCATGCCTGTGCACTTCACGTAGAAGACCATACTGTATACCTGGTGACCGTGCTATCACCGTCCATCACATTCTCGTCAACTGTTATGAATACTCCCATATTCGCCAGAAATACTAAACCATGTCCGACCTAAAAACTTTGTTTGAACAAACCCATTCTTCCCTCATTCTTGGCTTCCTCAAAGAAAGTATACTTAAAAGAAATTTCTGACTTGACTCCTTTTTTGCTAAATTTCTAGTAGAAATTGACCCCCCCCCCTTTTATCTTTTTCCTTTTTACCTTTTTAGGTAGTTTTGCCTCAGCATTGTAATTTTTTCTAACTTGGTGACACTTTATAACATGTTCGTGTTTGTGTGTCATTTAACCCCATCGAACTAACTATCTCACTCCATGCAGTAGTGATTAACACAAAATTAACATTCCTACTAAGATATCTTCACTGTTTCTATATTCTGGTAAACAATTTGTTCAGAAAGGAAAACCATCCGCTGAAACGAAATGTTAATATCCTGTGTCAAACTCTACTGTAATTACCCCTTTAACAATAATGTTGACTGCAATACTCTCAGACTGCTCAGCAGGCCTGTGCCAGACAAGATACTAGATAAAGAGGAACAAAATATTTCAAGGGGCAGAATTTTTCATGGGGACCAAATGTGTAAAAATGTGTCAAGTCAATAGCAATTTAAAACTCTTAAGAGGTGCAAAAGTTTTTCTGGGGAGGGTGTAGAATTGGCCCCCTTGCCCACCCCCCTCTCACCTGTGCTATAGACCTGCTGCACAACTGCACAAGCATATTTAAGTCATGGTTAGTCATTCTTATGTATTCGCAGGCACTTGCAGTTTTGCTGAAGTTGTCAGTTTAAATTTTGTATGTGTATTTAGGTGTTGTACGATATTTATTTTGAGGTACCAGCAGAACAGAAGACTTAACTAAGGGCATCATCTTTCAGAAGTCTTAGTATTGAAAATTTGAATTATTGCACATGCTTTGACAATTATTTCTTTTATTTCAAACAGAAATTGGGCTCCTGGACATAGACACATCATAGCAGAACTAGGATTCTCAGAAAACACTAGAACAGGAGATGTAGATGGTGAAACACTGCTGAAAATATTCTGCCATATATGTAAGCAAGATACCTTTAATGGAAGCTGGATGGGTGAGGATGCTATGGCGTATGCCTTGAAGGCAATTCCAACAGCATGATGGTCAGGGAAATAATTGACGTGGAGGAGGACTAGTGGTGCTACTCTATGGTGCTACATGGGACATGATCTGCACTATGGAGGATGTATGGATGGGGATGCCATTGCATCACCTTGAAGGCAATTCCAACAGCATGATGGTCAGGGAAATAATTGATGTGGAGGAGGATTAGTGGTACTGCTACATGGTGCTACATGGGACATGATCTCCACTATGCAGGATGGATGGATGGGGATGCCATGTCATCACCTTGAAGGCAATTCCAACAGCATGATGGTCAGTGACATAATTGACATGGAGGTGGATTAGTGGTACTGCTCTATGGTGCTTCATTGGGTATGATCTCCACTATGCAGGATGGAGGGATGGGGCATGGGGATGCAGTGGGGTATTCCTTGAAGGCAATTCCAATGGCATGATGGTCAGTGAAAATAATTGACATGGACAAGAAGTGGTGTTTCTGAATAATGCTTCATTGGGCATGATTTCTACTCCACAATGGAGGCTGGGGGAATGAGAATGCCATTGGGAAAATTCATACACATCATAGTGGCTGGTCTTATAAGCCACATGAAGGGTGGGAGAATGGTAGTACTTTGCATGGTTGCCTTGGGCACTTTAAGTCAGATGACTGAGGATGTTATAAAGCATGTCCTCAAGACATTTCCAAAGACCTGTTTGCCAATAATGGAAAGGTAGGGTTAGTTGTGAGTATTGCTTTCCCACATCATCATCTCTGCACAACCCCATGTGATCCCAGATCATCCAAAAATGAAGAAGTCAACATTATCATTGTCATTTTGTCTGAATGACTTACTGAATCTATGAAAAAAACACTATTATTGCTTCTTAAGCTTTGCAAAAGGAAGTAAAGTTTTAGGCAGCTTTTTTCCTTTTTTGTAAACAAAAATGAATTTTCTATGTTAAAATCATGGTTTCACTGATATGGTTAGCAATGTCTTTCCATTGTTTTCAAAGTCAAATTTTTCCCAGATTAAATATTTTGATATTCAGAATTTGCTCAGGAGATTGGTTGTGTATAACTCAGAAGAATTCAGAGGAAATATATTGAAAGAAATCTTGTTTTTTATTTCAGTGATTTTATTTTTTTCCTGTCTTGACCATGTGAAATAAAGTAAAAATGTATACATCAAGATGGACTATTTCAATCCTCCTGAGTCCCAGCCTACTTATCTCTAGCCTCTCCAGAGCTGCCTTTAACTCATCCTTGTCAAGACAACACTCTATTGCTTAAGGCTCATTATGGAGAGCATACATTTCTCAATTGTGTTATCAGAACACTCTCAGTTCATTTTGTGTAGTGTGAGCTTATCTCTGCAATTTTTTTTTCTGCATTTTTTTCACTTCAAGTCAATCAAAGAGCTGCACAGTTGAGAATTTTGGTACACAGGTTAAAATTGAAGTTTGGAGTGATGTGCTACTGTCTTCAAGAGAAGAGGTTTAGAATAAACTTGATATTTGATGTAGGGGGAAAGAAGAGCTAAATTTAAACAGACACAGAAGATAAACCAAATAATTTTTTAAAGTGAACTTGAAGCAAACAGGATTAATGTCATCTCCTCACATAAAGGAGTCTTTGTTTCTTCTTTGTTCTTCAGTCATTGTCTTGAGCTTAAAGTATGCAGGGATTTTCATTTAACATTAGGAAGTATGTAGTTTTGAAAATTTCTGTGCATGTAATGAACTTGATAATGATGATTCATATCACAGAGAAGACAATATGTTGTGAATTTTACATACTTGAGAACACTTGTTGATTGGTGGTTGGTTATAATGATGTCACATGTAGCTTGCTTCAAATTTCTTTGAACTTAAATGTGAAGACTAAGCCTGCTATTATCTTGAAATATCTTGAGGGCCACAGATAGACACTGAATTCGTTAGTGTTACCACTGTGCTTTTATTCAGCAGCACCTCCGCACTACACTCCCCAGTTGTGTCTTAATTAAATTATTAGCTAAACTCTTTGCTTGAAGGTTCTGCTTTGCCTCTCAGCTTTCAAGTAGTACTTCCAAATTTTCCAGATTAGGTTTAATATTTTTATCCTTTTCTCCAATCTGAACAAATGATTGTATAACAATATCTGACACATCCTCCTCTCCAGACCATTTTCCCCTGACACCCCCTCCCCTCCCCTATAATTTTAACTTAGAGCAATTCAGAATTGTCAGATGAAGAACACTATGGTGGGATAATTGATCCAATACCACGTTGGAATTGGCCAAGTTGGGAGTTGGGATATTTTTTTAGGGGGAAGGGGATGCACGGCCACACCTTCACAAAATCCAGTTCTTTGATAGGAAACTCAAAAATGGTCCGTAATAGTTATTGGGCCCTTTGCAAACAATTTTTTTAAACTTTCATGTGATTTGTGAATTGATTGTGTAGCCTCTGTGCTATTGAGGGTCCTGTGACTATTTTTTCTTCTCAGTTGTGAAACTTATTACTAGAAGTAACTACTTAGTTTTCCTTGAATATGCAATATGCAAGCCCAAAACCCTTATGGAAGATTCCTTTTTTTTTCCTTGAAGGAAAAACTTTATTAAAACTCAAAGCAGAATATATACAAGGTGATAAAGATATTTACAATTATTTACATATTGGTTCAGCTAATTACAACACAATTACAGTTCACATAATTTTGTATATAAGGACAATAACACAGATTTGCCGTCATTCAGAGAGAATAGACTAACAAGTTAACAATATTGATACAATAAAACCATTATCTAATAAATATAACCCACCTCAATACAAACGATATGAAAGATACTTTGAACAGAAACAAGAAGAAAACTGACATTTACTTTTCTCTTCAAAATGAACTTTGGGAGATTGCATGCCCATTATAACAAGCAAACTCTTAGACCTGCAAGCAATTACCATCAAAGAAATAGTTTAACTTTAATCAATCGTCGTAAGCCGAAGTCCGACAGCCACTTCGAGCAGTCTTCGTTACCTACAAACTGAGGGTATCAAAAACTATGTGGAAAGCGTCCTGTACAGTTAAATACCACCCTCTTTAGTCTATTCTTCACATTTTAGAGTCTTATCGAAACATGGTATCAGCGAATCGAAAACACTGCAAAACATTCTGAAACTTAAACTTTTTACTATTACTGGGAATAAACCTCCATCGGTGTTTCGCAATTTTATGAAGACTCGGGTTTTACCCTTAACAAAGTCAAAACAGCCCAGAGTTCCAACTACCATTTTCCGCTGAGTGACTGAATATGATAATCTGGAAGACCAATGAAAATAAAGCTTTACACAATATAGCAAGGTTCATGCGAAAAGGTGTTTGACTGAATTACAGCTTGGATTTCTTAAGGGTTCATAAATTCTATGTCTATAATCGCCAGTTAGGAACGAACATCATTAGCAACCAAATATTCAAAATAAAAAATAATGAAAAAACTCCGCAAAATTGTCCTGCCAAAACCAAATAATTTGAACTTTGTTTTATTTGATAAATCAAAAGAAAATGTTCTAAACAAGGAATTTCCCCCAGATTTTGTCCTTCCCTCCCACTTACCCCCTCCCAAGTTATGTCAGTTAGGAGTTGGGTTAACGTTAAACATCAATCATGTACCTCTCCAGACTAGAGATAAGTTACAACCTCAGAGCTTCCGGGGGCTTCACCTCCTGCACCGAAAATTTTTGCCCCCAGCATTATCCTTTGCCATTAGATTGCCCCTTCTTCCACTTTTGACATTCTGGCGCTGTCACTGATGCCGGGGCAGTAATATGTCAAATAATTAAGATATACGGCAATGGGCCAAGGAAGCTGATGGTCTCCTGTCACAGTCGAAAGTATATTAACTGACTGATTCAAATACGCTTTGCCAACCATGCCCTGGCTACTCCGCAAAAGGTCAACCGTTGGAAATAATGGGTTAATGAATTTTAGGCCTGCGAGGTTCTCGTGTCTGTTGACATCAGGGAGTTGTCAGGGCAACTGACAACTCCCTGTTGACATCAGTTTTGCCCATAATATGCACATTATTTTAATGCTGCCATCAGCTCGATCCATGGAGTTGTCAACTCCCTGCTAGATCATGCCTTTGTTTCTTTACTTCCATTTAAACGTTTATAATTTCTTTTCTCAGACTCTTTTTTTTAAAGACTCTTCCGGGTCTCATGATTTAGTTGAATGTAGCTAATAGTAATTCATTTTTGATAGTGTGGTCAATAGGCAAATGACCATCAGTGCAAAACTGGTTTTCTATAATTTTTGTAATCTAAATTTTGTAAAATAAAAGTTTCCAACAGGACTTCTATAAACACTTGCCTCAAAATCATAGGAGGAATTGAGAACTTTTCAGCATTTCATTTTTCTCAACCCTTGTATAGCAAACCTTCTTGTGTTACATTTGGATGGACCTACAAATGCCAATTAAAGTTTACGCAAAATTCATACGGAGTCCATATGGGTAGGCCCATATTTATGTATAATATTATGCAATCAACCGATATTTTAGTTTCCCATGCGTTCCATCATATGGGTTCGCCTACGTGGCCCCTCTTACCTTGAGTGCAAAATACAGGGTTCCAACAGTAATTACGAATTGGGAAAAAGCTTGCAATTTTATCATGGTCTTGAAAATACTTGAAATTTGAATTTTTGCCACGGAAAATATTGCCGTATGATCTTGAAGTCTTCAAACTTACAGCCTCCAGTAGTTGCGACCATGTTTTATCATGGGCCCATGCTGGATAAAATAAAGGAAATAAAATGAAGGTTCTTTTGTATGAGATTCTTCAGTTTTCAGTGCTAGTTGATCCAATTTAAGCAAACGTGTGGAAGCCTTGGGTTTGAAAATAACATGGACCCCATACCGGTTTGCAAGCGTAGTAGACTGTGGGGCATATTCCTTGATCAGTCATATCCTTAAAGCTTTAAAGGGGACTGAGAAAACCGAGCCCAATCCGCGGAGTACACACCTTTAGGCGTTTTGAGCTCATAAATATCCCATTATCGTCACTGGGTAATACACCAACGCTCATTTTTGTTTGAAAATTCTCTCCCTTTCCTCTGTCCGGCAGGTTGCGTTTGTTTTATGCAAGTAATTGTTGTATCGCATTACAGTAATTACAATACTTGGGGAGATAACTGTGGTGTACGAGAAACACAGGTTATACTTACATAATATCGACATGCACTGAAACGTTCATTTAAGGCTTCCGTAATATTTTGATTCCCTACAATGACGTCCCTCGATGGTTATTCATCTTTGGGAATTCCCATGACCTATTTAGTACATACGGTGGTGGTTACGCCCACGCAAATCTCCAAAATTATTTCTGAGGTTATTCCGTAGATTGATTGGAAGTGGCTTATTGTTACTTCCGCTGCCTTTGTATGAATGTATACCAGTGTCATACCTTTGAGCTCCGCATGGTAACCCACCAATGCACTTTCGAAGGGCGCTCTTCCTATGACGTCACCAGTTATACCGAGTCCTTCTGCAGGACTTTCATTTTTCGAGTAATGTGCGTTATATACCTATTATCTCAGCTCAGATAGTGCGAACCAAGGGTCTCCTTTTTTAAGGCCGCGTCATTCTTAAAATAACAGTGCGAAAAATTCCGAACAAGGGAACATGAGTTTGTTTGTGAATTACATGGCTGCGATTACGGGCATGCTCGAGTGTTGCGCAACCATGGATTAGGTTATTTTAATTGTCCTACACGGTATGGGCAACAAGCGCATTTCTTAAAACGGGGAAGTGGGAAAAAGAAGAAGACTAAGTATACGTCACAATAGCTGTATTGCAATAATTTTACTGTTCGGTTTGCAGTGTAATTCGGTGCATTATGACCCATGAACACTTGCAATAGCGAATGCAATCTATGTTGATAAAAATTTGCGTTTAAAGTGCAACTTGAGCAGTCTCCATATATACTTATTTTGAAGCAGCCTAACCTCTCAATTATCTTCTTCATTTCTCTTCAAAGTACCTTCAATGATATTTTAGGACTTATATATTGCATACAGATAAGGCAAGTCACGTTTACTCTTAGTAAATTTTACATTTGATGAGAAAAAAATTGTCCCATGGCTCTCAAGAGCCAATATAATAAAACAGTTCAGTCTACTACACTACTCCAAGTTGGGTGACTGCATTTGCTTTTAAAACTCTGCTACACTGAAAATTAACCATTTTAAAATCTTAACATCAATGGCGTCACCAAGGGGGTCAAGGGGTCATCACCCCGTTCGTAGCCTTCGAAGACCCCATTTCTGAACCGGACTATCACTATCCTGAGACTTAGCTTCACTCAGAGATATGCTCAAACTTCAGTTTCCCTGAGCTCCCCCCCCCCCCGGACTGTTCCACACCGGGTTTTTGACCATGGACCGCACCAGGGGCCGAAAGATAGGTTCCTGGACCCATCTAATAAAGCAAAAGCAGGGTACACCTATTTTTCAAGAGTTAATTTTCACACAGAGATATAATAAAACGTCAGAGCTTCAGAGACCCCGGAGAGGGTTTTTTTTTACGTGCTAGGAAACGGAAACGATAAAAACCAACCCGACACAAAAACATGTCAGAACACAGCCAAAAAGGTCTTCACACCATGCAACAGGGGACGAAAGAATCTTTGTTACTAATGATATTCAGAAGCCGCCACCCATATCCAATCTCACACCTAAAAAACTAAACCATCAACCATCACCCCACGGAAGGCTCAACAACCACCCCAAATAACTTCCTATCCATCACCCAACCCACCCAGGAAGACAGCTATGACTGAAGGCAACAGCAAAAGTTCAAAGGCAGCCGGAACACGCCCGAAGGAACAGCACGAAAAAGCAGTGGGAAAAGAAAATATTGGTGCACTTTGCCGAAGGTTGCCCCGGAGGCTGTTGTAGCAAAGGTAACCCCATTTACCCCCATGTTGAATCAACTTGAAAATCCGCAACAGGATGCAGCTTTGAGTCTTACTCGGAGGTCTCTTGGACCCCACCATTTTAAGAGCTTTAGAAGTATATAGAAACAGGCACTGAGAAACACAACAACTCAAACCGGACAGGACCAAACCGTAACCGAGAACCGTACAGCACAACACAGCAAAAGAAAACATAAGAGAATTCGCTACTACCAACAAGCAAAAATCACAACCACGCCCATTCCAGTGATCAGCAACACAGGCCCAAAACAACACACACGAAAGGCAGCAAGACCCCGGATGGCACCCACAGCACAAAGGGATAGGGGATAAGGGGCCCACCTGCCACATTCAAATAATTGTTTACAGTTTTTTCTATGTACAAGCAACGAAACAAAACTTCCCGAAGAGATGGAACGAGCCCGGTAGACCTGTAGACGGTCGGGAACGTCCAGCCTCTTCGCGAACCCAGACAGAACTAAACTGGACAATACGGACCCAACATTCGCCTGCAATATCGTAGGGGAATGTATCTCCTGAAACTCAAAACAGTGAACCTTTCATGTGGTCTGTATTATGAAGTTGAACCGCATTCATCATATTCTGGATAAGTTGAAACAAATTAAAAGGGAGTGTTTTTTCTACACTAACTTTAGTGGATTATTGCACCAAAATATCTTTTTCTAAAGTCCTCCTGACCCTCTGGCAAAGGGCCGTTCGGCGAAACTAAGCAATAAACTGCTTCCCGAAGAAGCTATTACGTCCACCGAAGGACAACACATGACCAACATCACGGCCCTCAGACCATTTACATCATTGGTCTGTCATGTAATACTCCATTCTAGGTTGGCTGAAAAAAAAAACAGATACTACACATGATCTAGGCGAAAAGGCCGAGAAGCGATTGCACCACCGTATTTACACCAACGCTCCATGACCATTGCTCTCTTTCAATTGGCTAGGAATGAAAATTCAGAATAAGGGGAACTAGACGATTGCAATCAATAGGCACAAAAATTGCCGTGGTTTGTAACCAGCCATCTTTTGCTTATTCATGAGGTGGTTTCTAAAGAAAATAATTGAGCTAGGTATTTATGTTGCAACGGTTGTTGCAACTTCAACTATCTTCTGCATTGTTATTAAGACAAAATATTAAGAGGGGTTCCCTAACAACCGTGCCGTGCTTACATGTGTCTCATCTGCCGTGACTCATCTGTTTCACATTGTGTCATTGTCGTGCGGGACGGGAGGACCGGTGGATGGAGGGGAGGGGGGAGGACTGCAGCCCTTATTAGCCAAAACCTTGCTGAATCGGACTGAATTCGGTGTCTCAGTCAGGTAGATATTATGTCATGAAGTGGGATCTGGAGTCTTGCAAACAGTCACCCCCTGAGAGAAAGAGTCCCGCAAAGCCATGCATTATACTATAGTAGCGAAATTCATTCAATCTTAAAATTTATAGATTTGGTAATTAACTGTCTTCTTAAATCTTTCTCACACGTTTTTGTCATAAAAGTAAATAGTTTTCTGCAATGTTCTTGTACATGTGGGATGAGGCGAGGTGGAGTGTAGAAATGGATCGTGTAGGTGTTGGGGTGGTGGGTTCCATTCATGTCAGGCTATAAAGCATGAGTAAGGACCTTCACGGATTCGTGAATAAGGTTGCCTCATTAACAAAGAAGTTTATCAAAGCCAGTGGCGTATCTGGGCCCACTTTTCAAGGAGAGGTAGTCTATACTGATGTTTAGTTTGCAATAAAATTTTTGCTTTAATAAAAATGAGCAAATTACAAAACGATCAAAATAAAAAACAGGTTAATGTACCACTACTTTTGACGGGCTGATCTTGCCGCTCAAACTTCAGGGGGCACTTTGTCCGGGGTCTACCCAATGTTCCCGGGGTCCAGTGTTCCCAAGGTTCGATGTTCCCCGTTTTCGTATGTCTCGATGATTTGGTGATGATTACAAGGTTCGTTATTCCCGGGGTTCGATGTTCCCAGAAGTACGAATGTTCCCAAGATTCGGGAACATTGAATCTCGGGAACAGCGAACCTTGGGAACATTGACATAGCCCCCTTTGCCCCCCTTCCCTCCGTAGATACTGATCAAAATACGGTGACATGCATGCGCTATAATTGGAGGGGGAAGTAGGGTGTCACGATGGGGTTAGTTAGAACCTTGGAAAAGGAGATCTTTGGGAAGGAATGGTCATCTTTATAGCTTTTATACTGACGTGACTAAAAGCACTTTGTTAAAAATGGCAACATACCTAATAAGGCCAACTGGGGCAAGTTTGAAACAACCATGGAGTCCATTTAGTCGCTCCATGGTCCAAGATCATAGTCCCTACTATTTGCAGGATTATTATACTGTAAATTCTGTAACTTCGTCGTAGTAAAAATACACTAAACCTTTGCTAACGTGCCCTACCCCTACGTATGTGGGAGTGTTCGAGGAACATTGGCCGCAACGGATTGTGCATTTTAGCAGTGGCTTGAAATCATGACCCCTCAGACAGTCGAAAATGGCATTTTCCATTCTTAGCAGTGGTGGCACTACAAGGGCAAGAGGGGTGTTCCCCCAAATTTTTCTCTCCCCTATCCCGCCCACCCAAGTCAGGTCATTAAGGAGTTGGGTTAACCGATAAAATAAATAATTACCTCTCCAAGATACTGTACTAAAACCTCAGACCCCCGGGGGTTTTACCCAACGAACGCCTACCCCCAGGAACGGGAAGCTTTTGGCTCGGTCTTGCTGTGTCCGAAAATTTTTGCCTCAACATTATTCTTTGCCCTTAGTTTGCCCCAACCCCTAATTTTGACTTTCTGCCACTGCATTTTAGGAAGCCGTATTTGTAAATCAATTATTTTGTGATACCACGTGATGGTTATCAATCTAAGTATACAATGTTCTCTTCATTCACACAGAGGCTATATAAATTCCCAAGGTCTGTATTGACTGTATAATTGGAGTTATATGCCATTATACCATTTGAAGCTAGGGGAAAGTCCAGCCTGCCTTATACCAGTACTTCCATGGTTATACTACTTGTACCTTTGGCTATAATTGAAGACTTTGATACAAAGGACGATCCAAGTGTTTGTTCACTACACTGAACTGCTTCCGTTCGCGATTTAACTTGACATGCAGCGCATTATATTTTTTAATATTGCTCCCGTGGACAATTTGAAGGTGACGAGAGAATATCAGCAGAAGTGTAAACCTTTATTTGTTTTTTCTGTCGGGTATGTAAACGTATGTGTAATGAATCGAGGGAATTCCTAATAGTTCAGAAATACTTTAACTGATAGCCGTTTGTTGTCTACTTTCAACAAACTGAGGCGAAACATTTCTTGAGTAATGGGTTGGGTAGAGGTGGCTACTAGAGCAATTGACTGTATGGTAGCGGTAGCTCAGGAACTCATGCTATATAAAGGGCTTTCGATGACGTCACAAACCCCGCCTCATGGAGGGGCCAAACCAGTGTAGTGTACCCTAGCTAGTGTAGGCTACCTAGCTGAGATTAGCTATCGATCCACGCGTAATTTTGCACTTTAAAGTGGTGTAACATGTCAGCAAAATGACCTGATTTTATTTGGCAGTTACGGTGTGAAATTTTCTAAGGAAAAATAAGTTGGAATTATTTCAATATCTGTTACGGTTCTCAACGAAGATATACCTCTTCAAAGTTCGAATGTTTCTGAAGCAGCTTGTTGATTATGCAAAAATGATGATATGGAGTGTTGCGCAGTGTTGACATTGCTTTTGCTTATTAATTATCTCTTAATTACTCATATGGTTTGGCAATTGATTCTAATGATTTTCAAGGACACTATTTAAATTTCCAAAATAAAACCCCGGGACAAACTAATGTTACAACTATCAAGACCATAATGTAAATGGTCTGAGGGCCGTGAGGTTGGTCAAATGTTGCCCTTCAGTGTACGCAAAGCTTTTTCGGGAAGCACTTTATAGTTTGGTTTTGCCGAACGGATTTTGCCAGAGAGTTGGGAGGACTTAAGAAAAAGTTACAACTGTCCTTGAAATGAAGATGGTACTAAGATTTTTACCAAAATTTTCTTGCGACCTGCTCGAGCCCATAGGGGCACTGGGAGTATACTTGCCAACTCTACTGACACCGTAAGGGGACAAAATGTAGGACTGTCGTACCAGGAAAACATGGTACCTGATGTACAAAAGAACTACTTTACATTTGTTTAAAACTGTTATGAGAATCTTTGTACTTGTAAACCGATAAATTATTTGTCATCACTATGCCAAATTATACAAAATGCCTTATTAAGTATGCACCAAATTAAATATTTTCACATAAAAAATCACACTGTGAAAGGGGGTTCACCCTTCCCATACCTTCCCCGGACTCGGTCGCTTCGTTCCCAGGCACTTCGACCCACCCCTTAGCACTGCTTCCTGGCCGACTCGCCTGGTCACGGGAAATCACTCGGGAACACCAGACGCCTCTTCACAGATTAACAGGAACTCTTCCCCTTACGATCGTCATGCAGGTTTAATATGCTTCAAAATGTTTCAAATATAGCACTATTTTCCATCTCACCACTCCCAAAGAGGCGACAATTTTCTAAATGGAAGGTGGACACCGCCCCCCCCCTTTCATTTTGCCTTGAAGGAAGGACGTTATTTACATCTTGTGCATATTTACATACAAAAAAAAAATTGAATTTTCAAGTATTTATGGTTTGAATAAATCCCACCTATCTCTCACCCCCCCCCCCTTTCACCTATCCCCATTACAAGTTATGCCTACAGAATATCACAAAGTAAACAGAAGTTCTTGACATCCTCACAACTCTTTTGGAGGAACCATTTTATGTTTAGACTCTTTATTTTATTCCCGGAATTCAGAGTCTGCCTCTGCCCCCGGAATCTACGCCAATGAACCCATCACTACATCATTCCACTCTGTAATTACATGTAGTTGTGCAAGATCCACGGGGCAAGCCGGAGGAGCATAACTCTTGAAAAAATTAAGTCTCACGACAGGTATAAAATAATTATTTTTAGGTTGACCTAACTCCTATCTCACCTAACTGGTGACACGGGAGACAAATCGGGGGCAATGAAAAATCTGAACGGGCTTATTCCCTTCATGCCACGTAGCACAGCCACTGTTTATCAAGTAGGTAAGAAGTTCCGCTTTGCTTGAGTTCATCTTTGTCCCATTCGTTCGCTCCATTCATGCAGTGTTTCAAGGATCTCAGTCAAACTTCATATTAGGGCCTACATCGAAACGTTGCGTTCACAAATCTAGGACATGTACCGCGGTTTGTGAGTCCATGGTTTATTTTTAAACCTTCCGTTTTATGTAGCTTAATTGGATTTGTGTGATGTTCATATTTTGCATACCCACTGATGAATAATTTTCTGATTAGAAACACCGCCTTTTTCGGACAAAATCATATCGGGCAAGAATCGTGTTGCGTTCCAAATTTAGAGACCTAATATTTGTAGCCACAAATATATTTACACGACTTAACATATTTCTGGAAGCCGTGACGTGTCATAAAAATAGAAGAGAAGAATTAGTTACGATTTGGACCATTAGCATAGTGTTAACCCCGCGTAGAGGTTTAGAGCACTAATTGACGCATTAGTTTTGGAAAATTCCCCAAAATTTTGACATCACAACATTCAAAATCTTGAAAAACACGTATTTTAAGTGACAATCGGCATGCATGGTACGAATTTTTTCCACCTAAATACAGCATTTCGGAGCAAAACCTTTTTGAAATGTTTAAAATTTTTGGCAGGCAAATTATAATATGAGCAAACTTCCTTTTCTACAAACTTTTCAATATGCGTTTTTGATTTTTCGATTATGCAGAGCTCTTCACAACAGGTTCGCAGTCAGCAAGGAACTGCAGGACGAGAAAAAATCTAGGGGCGAAATGTTTTACAGGAGACAAAAAATATTGCATTTAAACAGCACCCGGTTGTGCAGTTTGTTTAAACATGGGAATAATGAGGTTGCCCTTTGCTACAACTGTCTCCGGATCATCATTGGGCAAAGTGCAATAGTGTTTGCCCCAACGCTTTTTTCGTGCTGTTGCATTCGGGCGTGTTGTTGGATTTGGGAGAATACAGTTCCCTTTGGCCGTTGTTGTTGCCTGTGTCCGTGTTGTTACACTTGGACATGATTCAGTGCCTTTGTCGGCTGGTTGGGTATCGCGGTTGTTTTGTACTCGTTTGTAGATGTTGGGGTTAAGACGTATTGGTTTGGGAGTGTGGCTGAGTTAAGTTAGATGGAGTTTTGCTGCCCAGTGTCTCCAATTGGTTGACGTCGTGCCAGCCACGAATGCAATGGCAGTTTCTGCATCTCACTAGTAACCGTGCAAAGACTCTTTCATTCTCTAATGCATGGTGTGAATGGTTACCTGACATTGTGATTCGATAGAGTTTGGCTTGTTTTTGTTTTTGATGGAGTCCGTTTCCAAGCAAGTGATCCCCCCCTCGCCACATCAATTCTTCATTTTCTAGGAACGAAATTTTTTCAAAGGACTAGGCAGTTCTTACATGTCCTCCTTTGGCTTCGAGTCACCTTCCCAGAAAGAAGATGGACGAATTAATTGGACCCACCCAGGTCATAGGCATCATGTTACAATTTGGCAGCACAGGCGTAATTCTGTACCTAAAGTACGCATATCGTGACATACAAATTTGCTCAATGCACAAAAGAGGGGGTTCCCTTTCTTCAGGCTCCACCTACCGGTCACCCTGTTTTGTAGTAAGTCTAGCACATATTATTAAAAAAAATCATTCATGCTTAAGAAAAATAAGAAAGATGTATCTTTTTTTTAAATGACACAATTTATTAGAGTTACTTAAGTTAATACAATTAACAATTTAGAAACTACAAATTAAGAAAGATGTATTTATATCTTTCACCACGAAATACATAATAATAAAATGGTACAAAATGGTTCTCTCATAGCGAGTACAATAAATTCCCAACACAAGTTGAAAAGTTTCTGGCAATTATTTACAGGCATCTACAAAAACGATACCTATCATTAATAACATGAATGCAGCAACGACACATGGTATGGTTCTTCTGTTACTTGTCAACGGCGAGCCAACTAAGCAGGCTTTCAGTGACACTTTTTGAAAGACTATCACAAAGAAATGAGTATTCTTATGGTGCATTCTATGGTTGTTGTTGCATTATAGAAATAGCTTAATGAACTGATTTTTGCTAATAGACACCCTCTACACAACACAAAATACACACAAACGTCCTTAAGAAAGGTTAAGTTCACCACACGAGCAGGCCTCGATTTTCAAAAAAAATTTATGGTTGTCCTTTGGGCAACTGTTTCACAAATTTTAGTTGTCCACAAGTAAATCTTGTTGTCCAAACATTTTTCACCCGATTACAGAACAGTAAATGTGTTCATTTACGGCATTATTGGTCTTGGAGATTGAAAAGATGTGATGTTCGACATACCTTTACAAATACCTCTGAAGTCTGAAATTTTGTATGATGTGAAAAGTTGATGGGAAGAGTTAGTCAGCAGTATACTTTTTTAATGTGAGAGGAAAATGGTTATCGGACAACCAACCTTTAACTTTTGGTTGTCCGCATGGAATTTTAGTTGTCCCGGACAATCGGACAACCACGAAAATCAAGCCCTGACACGAGCCTATAGCTACTCTTTCATAAAGTGCTATGCACAATGCACAAACTATGAAATATCTCTTTAATTTTTGTGCCATTCCGTTCTCCGTGGCAAACAGCACGAATAAATAAATGATTAACTTTAATCGTTACTTTAATAGTTAGATACAGACACTAAGATGTTCAATTATAAATATTTATTTATTTCCATGAAACTGTAGCTAACCATTGGTTAACAATCATGAGGTGGCCTCCGCCCTAAAACACCATATTCTCGATCTTTAATCCCCCTCAAATCAAACATGTTGTATTGAAACCAAAGGGAGGGAGGGACCTACTCAATCATTCCTTCCAGTCTTTGAATGTGGTCTGTAGTACTCCCTCCCCCCCCCCCCCCACCTCCCAGGAAAGATGTTGTTTTTATTAAACTACTTAGATGCAAAATGGTGTTCGTTTCTGCCAAGTTCGTCGAAATATTTAGTACATGTGTCTACTTTTTTTCTTGAATTTCAGTATGGCACCCTCTCGTAGCTGGCCAATGTGCAAGACCATTTCACCCCTTTCATAATGCGCCATCGAGAGATATTTGACATAGTACTGAGATCAATGGCGTAGCCACGGGAGTGGTTTTCAGTGTGGGTTGAAACCCCCATGGTCCAACCCTGAAATACAAAAACAAACCTCAGTAAAATAGCGTTTCTTTCTCTCTCCTTAGCCTTTTTCCTCACGTCGTGCTCGCACCCCCCCCCCCCTCCCCCATGACACAATCCTGGCTATGCTACTGATTGAAAGAGACAACAAGATATTCGTGTAAAATGATATGCCATCAATTAAAGCCTTATAGGTATCCGTAGATCTTAAGACCATGTGCCATGAATGTTGAAAGCATGAGTGACGCATTTTTAAATATATATAAGTAAAACACTGAAGTTATCTGGCTAATCTTTTGGAATAAATCGTTCGTGATTGGCTTGCATATATATGTTTGCTAAATTCAAGAAAAATTTAGATTTAAAAATAACTGCAATAATAAAAGTTATACATTGTGCCAAACTAAATAGCAATAGAAAGGATCGTGGCTTCCAGATATGTTTGTTTTAAAAAAAAATATCAAAATGATTGCCATGTAAACTATAAAAATAATGTGAGAAAGAAAATGGCAAGAAAAGATTAATTATCTTGTATAAAAGATGCATAGGCCTTTGTTACCCTTCATTTAATGGAATGGCGTTGGAGCAAGACTTGAAATTATTTGTCCGTAAGTCAGTATACTTCTAAATTTTAACTGTTAATTGCAACGTTTAAGGTGCGCTCAAATCAAAACCGAAATTTGTTGTGTTATGCGTTCACGACGTGATTTTTTTCCTTTGTGTAAATGGAGGAAATTTGTTACATAGGTATTATTCGTACTAAAATAAAAAGTTTGCCTCTGCCTGCATCACACAACAGATTTCGGTGTCGGTGTGAACGCTTCTCAGTCTATAGTTTACTCCACTCAATATACTAAGGATCAAGGAGTTTTCGTTGAATAAATTTAACTCTCTTTTATCACCTGCAAAACTAAATTTCCAGATCTTTGTATTATTGCTACCCTGTTAACAGTTTTACCACTTTCACATTTCTCTCCTTATGTGAAGTGAAAATAACGGTATACCGTATTTTAAATACCGTTAGTAAGGATATATTGAGATACCGTTGAAAACTAAATGTACCCTGTAGTATAAAGTATTTGTATTGCAAAGGAAAGACAGTATTTGAAAGCAAGTAAATAGTTGATGAAAGGTTGATTTACATGATTGCAACTGTAACGAAATTGCACTAATTATTTTTGAGGTTTTATGTGCATTCTAGCGTGTGATAAGACCGGGAATGAAGATTGCATGAAAGGTCGAAGTCAAGCTCTAAGACTTATCAGAAAGTCAATTGGTACGATACAGAAAAAATGCATAGAAAAGGGAGTTGTTATTTGGAAACAAAAACCTCATGCATAAAGAAATCCACCTTGGTGATCATTGTATGGATCTCTTCTCAATTACACTCCTCAGTTATACTGATCGGTTGTCCATGGCAACACTTTTTGTCACCATAGTGATGTACGAGTCGACCATTGCAACAAAATTCTCTGGTGACGTCACGAATCACCTGATTACCACAACATTCTCCCTCAGCGATGTACTTATGGATAAGACCGTCACAACAGGTATGCAGGGAACTGTCAAACTCTTCACGGTTGGAACAACACTGTTCTGCGTCTATCGACGTCACAAAGTTACTTCCGCCGGTAGTACAACATGTCTCAGAGATTTGGTCAAAGGTCACGTTGCCGCAGCACTTCTCGTTTGGGTCCAGACTCTGGTAGATACTTCCCCCGCAACACATCACGTTTTCATTCGAGTCATAGGTAGCAGTACCACAACACTTTACATTATTACTCGTCTTGGTATACCTGAAATAATACATAAAAATGGAATTAATTTGCTTGTTTGTTTGTTTGTTTGGTTTTTTTTTTTTTTTTGTTTTAACTTGGAACAATGAGAATGGTGGTGCACCCAGTTAGAAAGTATATAATTCCTCGTGTTATTTTAGTGCGGGGGTGGTGCAAGGTCGTTTTGATGGGGGTTGGACATGAGATGAGTGCTCCTTTCCTTCTCTTTTCACATTTTGATTCGAATATAGGGAATAGGTCGGCACCCGTGACATCACCCCTGCTTTGGTGTGAGATATTGTGATTTATGGTCTTGAAATGCGCCAATGTACGTTTGTTACAACAGGGAGGTGACTCACACCTCCTTGGTTACAATCGCAGGCATATATAGCACGGACTTATATACATGGACATAGCAGTTGACGTGCACGCCCTATTCGTAGCTGGTCCCCACCGACTCTGACAAAAAAGGCGCACCAAGATGGCCGTCGTGAACCTATAAATCGTCTGATTTGACGACGACTCTGTAATATTTCAAGCAAACGTTAAACTTTGAATGGGAAAAATATCATATTCCTGCAATACGTGAAGTGATTTTGACCTAACCTTGCCATATTTAAAAAAGTATTTCAACTTCCTTGCAAAATATGGCGGTATCCTTGAGCAAGTCCAAACTTTCACACAAAAACATAGCAGACAGCAATCTTGATGCGCTTTTTCTCACACGTACGGTAGCGACAATGCACCGTGCAGTATGTTCCATGTATAGGAAGTCATATATAGTAAGTGGAGAGTATATAGGCTATGCTTGCAAACGTTTCGAAAGGTTTTGAAACTATCCACATGTCCTGTAACTTGGGCCACAAGAACGATCTCCATACATCAACATAATTTGCTTTTTATACTCTAACAGTAATGGTGTGAAAAAAGTATTAATTCACTCCATTCAAGTGTTAATTCACTCCAATAATAGCGACATTCACTCCAAGAGTAAAATTCACTTCATTCTTGATTGAATACCCGCAATGATCAGTCTAAACAGAGTGATCATCGTAAAAACTCGTTAAAGGGTGACTTTTCACTATTTTGGAGTGAATTTTGCTGTTCTTGGAGTGAATTGATACTTTAATGGAGTGAATTGACTCTTTTCACTCTGTTAAAGAGTGATTGGTTTACTCTTTTCCTCTTAGAGTGTAGCTAGAAACTAGTAGAGAAATCTTACTTGAAGTCTCTACAGCATATCTCTGTGTCAAGGTCATATTTTTCTGCTCCACAACATTCGATGTTGTTTCCCGTATAGATGACACCTCGGCAGATGATCTGGTTCTCCGCTAGCTGACCGGTTACTGTGTCGCCCTCGCACCGTACGTTGCCATTGCGGCTGTCGTAGACTTTATCCAGACAACACAGTTTAGACGAATCCGTGCTATCGTAGGTATGAGTTCCACAACACACGTGTCCTGAAATACAAGTAAACAAAGACTATCAAAGCAAATTCTAGAGTGGACTTAAGAGAATATATCGCTTGCAGTGAGAAAAAGTTAAACGAACATTGTCACTTCCATACGAAACAACATGATAAAGTCACTTGAAGGTCTGGCGATATGAAAATGACAAAACTGGGTGTTCGATGTAACAAACATGATTAAAAATCAAGGAAATTGCGGTAATTCCCATCAAAATCCGTCAAAAATTCACCATTTTACCCAGGTTGGGCAATTTCTGAAATGCACTTAAATTACATGAGCTCAGTGTGCTAATCTTACTGATATCTAGAGAGGTACATGCAAGATATGGCCGAGCCACGTGTTTTACCGTGTGCCTTTACCTTCTCTCTTGATAATCAAATTATCAGCTGCATGCCCTAAACAGGCTTACCACAACCACCCTGGACTTGTCCAAGTCTCCATGAGTGTTCTCCGGGGAGCTGACAACTAGCTCTACAAAATCCATTACTTCAGCACAGAAAACATACCATATTTGCCTTTTTAATTCGTCCTTTATCGGTCTTTAAATTGTTTCACTTCTCAACGATTTTGTAGATGTAGTTGTCAGTCCCCCGGGAACACTCACGAGAGACTTGACCAAGTCTACAATCGCCCCCACGACACTCACTTTGTACTGTACTGTTCCTTTCAGTATCGAGAAACTGTTGCTTCAAGCAGGGAGTTGCCAGGGACAACTTCCTGCTCCAAGAAAGCTGAAAAATGAAAGCCACCTCTCACCTTCATGTTTTTCGACTAAGTTACCATCGCAGCAGATATGTGTTTCCGTGTTGTAACCCTGTATCTGGTTTGGTTGGCAACACTTATTGGACACATCGCAGCAAGCATGGTCGGCTGCGATGAGATGTCCACGGCAGCATGAGTTATGTAATTTATTGAAATAGAACAGTCCAGTGTCTTCATTGTAACAAGCATCAGGTTTTTCAAGGATTTCTTCTTTCCTGCGAATACGTCCAGACTCGTCACAGCCGTCATATCGGCTGTCGTAAACGTGACCATTGCAGTTTCTAAGGAGACAATAAGGTTTAATTTGATTTCTATAGTTTAGTGGAATTTGTTCCAAATATTGATTATATAGTTAGAAGTGGAGGCGTGACCAATTCTTCTAAGCTTCTTTGAAAATATTTAAAACAAAAACAGGTGTGTAGAACAAAAAAGTGGTTAATATCATCTCGTCAGTCCACAAGAAAACAGGGTTACGTGGCAATGCCAAAGAGGGGGAGGGGTACATAACGAACACATTGTGGCATAATCAACTAATTTTCTAAGGGAAATCATAAGAGAAATTGTATCATACCTTTCCTCATAGAAATGACATACGTAGTAAAGTAGTAAATGACTCGACTCGACTGTAAAAATGGATATACTTGTTACAACTTTTAATATTGATAGCCTATAGAATTGACGAACCCGAAAGTCAAATCATGACCTGATTTAGTCGGTCATAACTCGGGTCCATCGGCTTAAATCTTTCAGATTCTTCGACTGCCTTTGTCATGGATGATTGTTTGCTAACTTATGTCCCTTTGTTTCCCCAATTTCACTGAAAGTGAGGGCTTAGAATTGCACATAGACCATGAAATTAAGACGACTCAAGGCTGATGGACCCCACAAATGGCCTCCTTGAATAGACGTTATGCACCGACGTCAATGCGTTGCCCGTCTCTCAACTATGCCATCCAGGCTTTCACTGAAAATCAATTATTACTAAGGTGCTGTCGGGAGCGCCTATCGGTAGCACATAAACTGCGCATGATCGGCACCACCCAGTATGCCGGCCAAACATAAGCGCGCTGACGTCACATGCATGAGCCCTATAGCTGCCTAGATTCCTCCGTACAGGAACATCAGCTTGTTTCGTATTTACACATCGCCAGCAAGAAGACTAGCAGCCAAGCTTGTCCTTAAACTAAAAATTTCGGGTTTTTGTTGTTGTTTTTGTTTTTCGTTTTGTTGTTTTGTTTTGTTTGTTTATTTGTTTGTTTTTTTATACTTACCGTTGCAAGTTCACTGATTTTTTTAGCCTAAATTAACTTCTCCATATTTTAAGTTAATATTTCCTTACTAAAAATATCATTCAGAATTAGTCTGACAGTAACTTTGAATAACCGAGTCTAGTAAACCCTTCAGACATTTTTAATGCTTACAATATTTGAGATAATAAAAAAAATAATGACCTGCAGTAACAGACATGCAATTAGTACTTTCTTGATTTATTGATAATTTTTTAATTTTTATTTGTTTTTTTTTTGTGTGTTTCTAGTACTATTGTTCTTTCTCTTTGTTTTACTTTTCGTAAAAAAAAAAAACAAAAACAAATTTGTTTTTCTGGGGGGAGGGGTGGGGGTGGTGGAAGACAAATCAATTATTCTTTGTTCTTATTTCTTCGGGTGAGGTGGAAGACAAAACAAGTCTTCAGTTTATACATAAAGATAACTTAAACATCAGAAACGACTTATCAGAATCTCACGAATTTGAACATGATTAATTTATGACTATAACTTTTCGTGATGCAGAGTCAACAGAACTTACTCTCTTAATGGACAAAATTTAAAAAGTTTTGGGGAATCGTAATTTGTTTTACTTTTAAAAGCTTCACATGTCATCAGTAAATTACCGGTAAGCCTGCCTCAATTTAATATTCAACAGATATTCAAAGTGTACCTCAAGTCTAAAATTCAGAGCTATATGATAAAGAGCAGGAAAAATTAATTCAAATCGCCGAACTTAAACCTCAATAGGACATTCCTGAGCTGAGATATAAAATGTTTAAGGTTATTAACTCAACTTTAATTGCAGTCTTTGTTTTTCTGAAAGTTACTGCACCTTGTATCAATTCGTTATATCAATCGTACTGTTATGGGATGATATAACTTCATTAAGCCCTCTCTGTACAACAGCAAACAGAGAGCATTAAACTGTTAAAAGCCTTGTGGCATGTAACTTACCTAGATTCCTCCATAGGAATTGCAAAAATTTTTCCGTCGTAGCAAGTCTCGAAGGCAGGAACAAACGTTTTGGGCTCAAAGACTGATTCACAGCACTGCTGTTCCTTGCCATAAACAAACTTTGGGAAGAGTTTATCTTGACAACACAGTTTCTGGGATATCCTGTAAGTGAAATTTCCGCAACTAGCCAATCCTTGTGGAAGTGCGATAACTCCAGATGGGGTGCAGATCTGAGATTGCGAAAAATACAAGCATTGTAAAGGAGTGCGTATAAGCTACGGTAGTTCGGTAATTCGTTGGCGCATGGAATTGTGGGGCACAACATGGCAAACACAAACCGAGCTCAGTACAAATATAGTGTACGGCGTCCTCTTGACATTGTGCAGTACGTGCATACAACGCTAAGCATGTTAATCTGACTAGCCAACCCGTACGAAAGCTTAGAGACTCACCACTACTTTATGGCAGATTAGATGGAATATTTTTTACACCAAAAGGGCAATTTAGACACAGTCCACTGCACAGAATCACACTTATGGTTCCTCCTAAGTATAGTTGGATTAAGAAATAATAATGTCATCAAATTTTCATTTTTCATATACAGTAGCATTAACTCAGAAGTTGTGTAGGTGTGCATGTGATTGGTTTGCTTATCCCGTCGATTTGGAGGATGTGCGCATGTGCATAGTCACCAAAACGGACTTCCGAACTCGCTTATTGGATTATAATTCTATGGGAACAAATGCATAATATTATCAAACGTCTGACACATTTACAGCATAACTCGGTGTTTCCCTCGCACAAATGCTGTTTAAAGAGCAAGAGCAGTCGCCCCAAACTTATTTCGAAGCAACAGTTTAATCTCACAGCTTTCTTCTTCTTCCTCTTCAATGTATATTTCATTATATCTTAGAAATTAAATATTACACATCCAAGGTAAGCCAAGCAGTTACTCCATAGTACATTTCAAATTTGAGGCGAAAAATATTGTCACATGACTCTTAAGAGCCAATTATGAAACATGTCAGTTTACTATACCAATTCAAGCTAGGGTGACTACATTTTACCTGTATAACTAAAGTACTTCGTTTCTTCTTGATGCCTAATTATCGGCAAAATGGATTTTTTTTTTTTTATATAGACCAACTAATCATATAAATTTCAGATGAGAAGCTAGGGTTACGGAGGGGGGCAGGGGAGCAGTCCCGCTCCCGAAAATGTATTTCTAGCAACTTAAAAAAATTTAACCACATCTTATTTCAAATAAATAGACCTATGTGATGTGTTAAGCCAATTAATTTTTTCATTAGTACCCTCTTGTAATGTTAACAATTATGTTACTGACCTCCGGCATTCTGGAAACATTTTGGCTTGTATAGCCCACGGTTCCTGTCTCCGCCTGTTTCCAGAAGTTACTCTTAAGCACTTTAATTACATTGCTAACTTCAGTCTACTACCAGGTCCACGGTATTGGGGACACTGTTTCGACTTTCAAGTGCATTTGTTGATAGAAGGCACCTAGCAACGGGAGGCATACAGCCATACTGTAAGGGCATGCTCTTCTTTAAAAAAATCATGAAAAGGTTTTCCACCGAAGGGTGGAAATATTACCCAAGTTAACTAACACAACTAAACCCTTACTACTAATTCTGTCACATACGACAATGATCCTTTGCTCCTTTGCATATTGAAAGGCAAAAAAATATTTTAAGAAGGGGTGGGGAGCTTTCTCCCCTTGGAGAGAGCTCCCCTTTGGATTTGGATTTGATTTGAGCAGCAAATAAAATTGTGAGTTAATTAAGAATGCTGTCATGGCAACAAAACGAAATGGCACAGAGCAATTCCGACAGAACCCGCAAAAATTGCTGGTTTAGTTTTCTTCTCATTCAATATAATTACGTCTCCGGACTATAGCCAGCAATGAACTTGAAAAGAAAGTAATTGTCTCTCAGAGGTAAATATGGTTAAGCACGGTGAATTTGAATCTACTAATAATACCAATATACGAAGTTTACTTCCACATCCGAAGGCTGATCGCGAAGGATATGTTGGGTATTAATGAATTACAGGACAAATCTAGTCACTTTAAAGGGAACATACAGTCACCCAACTCATAATTAGTGTCTATAAGTAGACTACACTGTTTCTGAATGGCTCTTGAGAAACACGTGACAATATTCTTCACCCTTCACCTTCCAAATACCTTTAAAAGTAATTTTTCAAAATAATTTTGGGCAGCTGCATGTTTTCGCCATTCAATTTGAATACATCACCCTTGTATCCTAATCAATAAACGAAGTCTCTAATTTATGATGTAAATAGCATTTGTCGTTATGAAATTTTTAAAGGGGCAATCAGAGTTTGACTGAGAATATCAACCTTTTGTTCTAGCACATTACCTTTTCCTTCTGAACCGATTGTTTCCCGGAATATTGAAGCCTTGACGAGGTTTTAAGGATAGGAGAAACATTAATTTTTTTTAATATTTGTTGGGTGACGAAATCCCACTCTGTTGCAAGATTAGACAGCCTCCACTACACTGCAATCAATTACGGACTGCAATCACGGATCATTATTAGTAAGTTTTAAGTCTATGTGCAATTAAATGTGGTGCAGAATTAAAGTTGCGAAAAATGTTAAAAACAACCTCGATTGCCCCTTTAACTTAAAGGCCATAACGACTCACATTACCTTTCATATGATACATTTGAAAATATGTGGAAAATACTGGACAGCACAAGGAGAGATATCATTTATTTAAAGAAAAAAGATTAAGAGGAGCCCTTATTCTTTAAACATCCTGGTCCCTCCTCTGCATATACTTACAGCATTTTCACTGTTGTAAGTCGTAGAATTCTTAGAACTTCTCAAGGTACACATTTTGTTATTTCCCCTTTCCACTGAACAAGACGGAATATCGTAACAGTTCTCTGCCACACCTTTTTCTGGAAGAAAACGAGATATCGAGACAGAGAGGTAATGATTTGAATATTGGAGTTATGTAGCAGACGGAGAGTAAAGGTAGTCTATTATTGTTGACTTTGAAAACATACCGTGGCGAATTCTGAAGAAAGTTGATATGAGGGGAAGCGCTGCTACCAGGAAGGGGGGGGGGGAACATACTCTCTTTGGATATTTTGCTGCTTCCCAAAATTGGGGAAATTTCGAAAATCGTCGGGAAGACATTGTAAATGATGAAGTATGTGATTACCAAAGGCAAGCAGTAACCTTGACAGTAACCTTCGGTTTTGTTCTCAGGTCATTAGATTCTGCAATACTATCATATTTTTCAATGAAAACGTCAAATTGTCTTCAAGTTGGAAGCAAATATTTTTTTTCACTATCTTAAATTTGTCCCCCTGTCCTTTCGGCCAGTCATTGATTGACAGTACCACTCATTTCTGTTTGGGTTTGCATTTGCACCCGTTAATGGAATATCGATCGGTCATGTGAAGGGTTTTTTTTTCTCTCAAAACTCCCAACTCAGATAAAAATTAAATACCTGGACAACACTGTTGAGTTGACAAGTCGTACACTTGGCTTTCATTACAACACCCCTCCGTTTCAGGATTATAAGACTGTTCCCCGCAGCACAATGCGTTGGGTGAACCTTTCCTTACAATGGCTGTATACGTCTGAGAGGCACAACATAGGAATTCAGATGAACTGTATGCCATGGCTGTAAAAAACAAGTAAAGCGTGCCAGTCATATATAGAATTGGTAAAACGTCATATTTTCCAATGTCACCGTTGTTCGCAGGATCTCTAAATTCCGAAAAGTCTACACTGAGTTCGATGTAAGGATAAGGGTTAGGTTTGACCACGGACTTCCTGTACATGGACAGAGCATACTGCACGGTACATTGTCCCTACCGTAGTGTGAGAAAAAGCGCACCAAAATGGCTGTCTGTTATGGTTTTGTGTGACAGTTTGGACTTGCTCAAGTATGTTCCCATATTTTGCAAAAAAATTGAAATATTTTTGAAATATGGCAAGGTAAGGTCAAAATCACTTCACGCAGTGCAGGAATATGATATTGTTTCCCATTCAAGTTTAACTTTTGTTTGAAATATTACAGAGTCGTCGTCAAATCATACAAATTATAGCTTCACGGCGGCCATCTTGGTGCGCCTTTTTTGCCTCAGACGGTGACGACCATCTACGGATAGGACGTATGCGTTACATGCCCAGTCCATGTATATAGGAAGTCCGTGGGTTTGACCTACTCTTATCCCTCTTGTTATGTATGCTACGACATTTCTTCCAATTTATACCACCCCACCCCTCCCCCCCCCCCAAAAAAAAAAAATGGCATTAAAGGGCAAAAACAGTTACCGTGACCCGAAACTTGTTTTAAAAAGACAGCTAAATCTCTCGAGATTTTTTTTCTTTTGTTGATCCTCTTTCGGTTAGTTGGACAGTTAGATAGAGTTTTACGGCCCAGTTTCCAACCTATTGATTCAAGTCGAGCCGGCCACGGCCATTTTACCAGTTGCGGCTCACTGGCTTGCTTTCCCCACTCCATTGCTTATGCGGAGTATCACGCACAACGGCAGTAGGTTCCATTTTTTAAAGTCTTTGGTATGACTCGACCTGGGAATAGAACCCGGCTTTCCGCGTGAGAGGCAGATGCTCTTACCACTAGACCAAACACGCGGTCTACTCCTCTTTTGGGTGCCATCTGTTTTATTTCAGGACTTATATACTGCATATTCAAGGTAAACCAAGCAAAAATCCTAATACATTTCATAAGAAGAAGGAAAAATATTGTCACGCAATTCTTAGAGTCATTCACGAGTGGGCGTGGATCATGGAGGACAGGCTATTAGCCTCCCTACTTTTTGGAAGGGGGAGGGACAACGCCAAAAAGTCCCCTCCCCCAATTTGCACAATTACTGTACATCGGGCAATACGATCTCGAATTTTGGATTGAAAGATGCTGTTCAAATTTTTTATGTTAGAGGTGCAAATGATACAGCATGATCGCCAGTTGACACAATTAAGATTGTAAACTCTCCCCAAATATAGTGCCATTTTCCATCTAGGCACTCTCTACCTTGCTTTTCAAACCTCCAAAAGCTTTTAAAACCATTCCTAAACTGCTTACAGTTGGTTTGGATTTTCAACAACTGACATGCAAATCATTTTGCTCTCAGATTAGGCATGCCAGGCCAGTTGCTACATTTAAACCCCATGCAATATTTAATTGATCCGGAAATCAGATTTCACCAATATTTCGGCATTTTAACTTGGTTTCATACGAGTCCAGGGACTTCGATTTGCACTTTACAACAAATATAAGAAAAGGTAACCTACGCATTCATTGGAATTGAGTTTTTTATTACATTTGTATTACATTTACATCCCTATGTCCGAAGTATTAAATTGATGTTTGCAGGTTTTATTTTCAGAGGTGGCTTCAGGATTTTTCAGTCGGGGGGGGGGGGGGGATCACATATAGCCCCGATGAAGACAATGAAATGGTAAAGGGTCCAATACCAAAAACCTGCCCTTTCAAAGGGCACAATCAAGCATAATGTTTGGGGGTATTCCCCCACAAAATTCGTAATTCTCGCACTGTCCATAGCCAGCCTTCCTCGACACGCGGAGCATGTACCCAATTTCCAAAACTAAAAATTTTGTCTGAGTTTGATTCAAATTATTATAAAACTGTCTGACTGTAAAGGTTAGCATCTAAATATCTCACGTTATACCTTATGGCATTTCATCTGTTCATATAGTCTTTGGGTACGTCTAGAAAAATATTTTATTCACCCAGTGAAATACTAAATGCCGATGTGAAACTTCAGCTCAGAACTCACCACCTGCACAGCAGTCTGTCGCCTCTTCGCGATAGTAGTGGAGACTTCCACCACATTCGAACTGCTCTGTTGAGAGGTACGCTGTAAGGTTGCTGCCATAGTGATACATGGTAATCCCTGGAATCTCAGGCACGTTCTCCTCAATGATACCTCTCAAACCGTTTAGTGTTGAACAGGAGGATTTTTCCTTGTTGTAGGGTTCATCGTCACAACAACTCCCATGTCCTGTAACAGGAAGAACAAAAAAATTGGAAAATTCTTTCGGTTGGATGACGAGGTCATCTGTACCATACTAACTGCATTCCTTGTGTGCGCATGCGCAGAATTACACTAGGCCGCTGGACGACCTGCATTGGTCATGACCGTGGTAACATAATTCTGTGTGTGTACATGGATGTGTCTGAAACGCTAACAACTGTCTTGGAGGTAGAGGTTCATCAGCTTTATTTCCCCCATTGACCCATTTCCAAGATACACTGCTTTGCAAACATTGCCAAATATGTCTATAGAGGTTTTCACATGACGTCAGCGGGCCATGTAGCAGTCACTGATCATGCGCACCATGTGTGCTATCGAAAGGCGTGCACGGCGCGCTAGAGACGTAAGTAACCAACCTACATAAATGAGAATTATTTTAGAGGATCATAGGCCCATCCTGTGTCTAGAACGCCTGAAAAGACTGGTTTATGTAGTATGTTTGCGATTGCTTATCGCTTTCAAGACGTAAAACTGAGACTTTTCAGAGTGGTCGTTAACAAAACAGACTTGAAAGACTCATACGAGGGTTATCCCCAATCTGAAGTCGCAAAAACTGATATACACATCTTCTGAGAAGGTTACAAATAGCTAGGTCAGATGTCAACTTACACAAGAAGATTGATTGGAGCCCTCATAACGCGATAAAGTGTACCTCGAGTCAGAAATTTTAGTAATGCATACCAGTATTAAACAGCATGGAAAATAAATATTTTTACATTCCAACTGCCATTTTCATAGGACATTCTTGGGCCGCGATATGAAATGTTGAAATTTATTCACTTAAAACAAATTGGTCTGTTGTGCAATGAATTGTGACTTTCTTGTTTTACAACGCACATCACCTGCTTTGTTTTCCTTTAAAATAAAAACGTTTAATGACCATGAACACTTTCTGTTTGATTTGCATAGCATGTTGCATTGAGAGGGCTTAAGTAATTACATCACCCCATACGAGTAAGAGTGCTATCACACCTTGGTACAAGGTGCAGTAACTTTCAGAAAAAAAAAGAAAAATAAAGATTGTAATTCGAGTAGTACAACAATGACATCACAAATTATTGAGCAATGTACCATTTTAATTCGAGTGAATAAACTTCAACATATCTCGACACAAGAATGATTTGAGACGGGAGCTGGACTGTTAGAATTTATTTTTCATGCTGTTAAATATAATTTTGATTTTATTGACATGAGATACACTTTAACAGCTTCATAATTCACACTACATTTTCTTCCTTCCAGTTCCTCATCCCTCCCCGGTTCCATCTGTCCTTTGCGTCATTCATGTTGACTTTGCTCTCAAGAGCTCTTAAAGGCCCAGGTCTCTCACCATAAAAAGTACCAATCCTCCTAACCTTCTTACCAAAGACCTTCCTACAATTGTCTGGAATTCTTCCTCATCCAAATACAGTCTCAGTTTATTGCCTCAAGGTGAATATAGAAAAACTCAATAATCAACAACTCTCAGTACCGTTCATGCTGTGTAATACAAGCTTTGGTTCTCTGCATTGTTTGAATTAGCTGTCAATCAAAGACCTGAGCCAATTAAGAATTTTGGTACCCCCGTACCAAAATTGTAGTTTGGAGTGAGAGGTTTGGCCCTTTAAATAGTACGTAAATTTCCTGCGATTTAAAGTTCACAAATACAGTCTACCAATTTCGAATGATATTTTCAATTAACTCGCCTTTGAATGATATCACTCCAGCTTGGCAGCAGACTTCTTCATCGTCGTTGTAAGGGCTTGATCCACAACAGTTATTTGCTGTCTCACGTGATGACACGTTACCTTGGCAACATATTTCAGTATTTTCGTCGTACGTGTTAGTGCCACAGCATTTGAGACTAGCGGAATGTTTGGTATAAACCACCTTGGATAAGGACAAATGAGATTCTTTGTGCTTTTGCTGTCACAGAGATGATGAACTATTGTTTGAACTTGAAATTAAAAGAAGTAACATTTCTAATAATTGAATTTTCTATACAGTAACTACTGGGATGGTTCCTACAAACTGGTGGCGCCCTCCACCAGAATCTCCCCTTACCGTTGGGGCATCGATACTTTAAGGAAAATATGCTTAACTAGATTACCAGAATTATGATATTTGAATCACACATAAAATGTTGGAACCTTAAAACCTCCCACCCTCCCGAAAAAGAACAGTATGGGTATTTCACTGGGAAGGGTAAAAATCATTGAAGGGATGGACATTCCTTTTACCAATGAGTTACTTTTATATGGGGGGGGGGGGATCAAAATTTTGATGGCGGTCTATATAGTATTTGAAGAAGGTGCAGGTATTAAAGGAGCTGTACTTTTATTGGGATTACAGGAGAAGAGAATTTAACGTTGAAATATGATCTTTGTTGGTCATCATAAATTAACGGAAGAATGCTAGACCTATTCAAGGTTCGACAGGCTACCCATATAGAACATTTTATAAGAAAATTAAGTGAGGGGATTAGGTGCAATTCTTCCCTATTGGCTATAGTGAAAGTAGTGAGGATCCAACATGGAGTCTACGCGAAGCACACCCAACAACATTTTGCTGTAAACACAGTTCGAATTGGTGGAAATGCTTCCTTCTTTTTTGTATTCAGATATGCCCTGTAAAGTAGGAAAGCGCGAATCCATTAAAGAACTTAAAATTGGTTCAGTTTATTGAACTTCTTGTTTTTCCAAAAAAATGACCTAAGGGGTTTGTACGTTTGATGTTTTGCTTTTGTGTAACAGACGCAGCTAAGCAGGTGGGGGGGGGGCAATTTTGATGTGTTACATTTTGTAACAGCAGAGTAAGTCTATCCGAGTATAAAAGGATGGAGAAAGCCTGACCACAATGTACTGTGTTGAGAAATTCATATGTAAGACATAGAATTACCATACTGCAGCATAGTTCATCAGCGGGTCGATATGTATCCGTTCCACAACACTGAACCGTCCCCAATGAGAAGCTTTGACTATCCGGAGGGTGAACAACACTGCTCTCTGTCGTCTGGCAGCAGAGATCTGTGTTTGGGTGGTAAATCTCATTGCCACAACATTTTCCGATGCCCGGTTTTACTTCTCCCTCACAGCAAGTGTTCACCGTTGGATCATAAGGTATGTTTCCGCAACAAGTACTTCCTTAAATTGCAAAGGGAGAGAAAAAGACTATTTTAACATCAGAACGACTTTCAGTTTTCGCAAGAGGATGAGACGGCAGTAGTCCTACTGTCGTACTCCAACTAAAGACAACGTCGTTTGCAATCGCCTTATATTTCTACCACTTGATTTTAATGTAATCGAATCTGATGAATATTTTATACCCCACCCCCTGCGAAGGTTCTATTTATAGATTTTCATTTTACTCAAGCGTTCGTTGAGGCAACTTCAAAGGGGTAGTTCAAGCGAAATTTTTCATATGCATTATTGTAACGAGGAACCAAATCTCCTCAGTGTGGTGAAAATTCGTTTTAAATCGAACATTTATTTCTCAAGATATCAGTTTATCACTATATCAGCGGTCGGTAAGTCAACAGATTTTTGTTCCAAAGTCATCTAAAGGGCAGCAGAGGTTATAAAACTTCCTCACATTGGTAAGGAATTCTTTGTTTGCCTTTGTTTTTCAGACTGTTCTGTTGACCTGGAAGTAAATAGGCATAGCCCCCCCCCCCCCCTGCGGAATGCAAAGTTGGTAAAGTTCTTATTCCTCTTATGCAATCCCATTCTGATAATATGGGATTATTCAGGAGAATGGATATTAAATCTAAGGGGAAAAAAAAGATATTGTCCATTAAGGGGCAATAGCATCCCCCAAATAGTATTGTACACTGTCCCTTTTCATGATTGGCTCTTCAGAGTCATGTGACAGACGTTTCTCCTCAAATGTGAATTTTATTAGGAGTAACTGCTTTGTTCACCTCGAGTATGTCCTAAAATATTGCGAAAACTACTTTGAAAAGAAATAACAACATAAAATGTGATATTTAGTTGTTGCCTCAAACTAAGTTTAGGGCGACTGCTCTTGACCTTTAACGTGAGGATATGATTTCATATGCTTGCTGCAGTTTATTCTTTGATGAAAATATGACAACTTTACCCGCTCATATCTTGAGAACCACAGATCAGATTCCATTGCAGTTTTTTACAGAAATGCATAGAATAAGTACCCCTCTTACATATCATAACTTGATGTGACCTTTTACCAATTCTTTTAAAGACCCAGGCTAAGATATTCGAAGCATTGACCTCAAATATACGAGCAGTGAAGTTAAACTGACCTTTTGTACTCGTCCCGCATAAATAATTGGTGCGCTCGATTAAGCAGCTCGAGCCAGCTCAACTTGCTCAGCTAGCGATCGATCTTTCGGAAAGGTGATCTTAAAGTAATCAAAACGTCACTACTTGAGCCGGCCAAAACGACCAGCCCTTCGAGGTGATCTAGTTGACCCGTGTGACGTATTTTACGTCACATGTCGCCCAGTAAAAAAAAAACTGGTTGATCTAGTTGAGTCGGCTAGAGCCGTTAAATCGAACGTATCTAATATCTCGACTATGGTGAAGTAATAGAGACATGGGGGGAATAAAGCCTCACTGACAAGTCAAAAAGTTACAGATTTTAAGTCATTATATTGACTTTTCAGGCAACATTTTGGGGCGATGCGCACTGTTTAACAAGAAATTTCCTAACTGGCTATGCATAGTCCTAATCCCCAACCTAATCCCTAACCCGAACAAGAAAAACCTTGTTAAACAGTGCGCATCTACCCAACATTTTTCTTTTCGTGTTCCTTTTAAGCCATCGTAGGCGTCTAATTTTAATGAATTAGATATTATATTTGAGTACCTTCTGATTTACTATAAAGTTCGCCATCGTTACAACATATTTCATCCTCTTTGTCATAAATTCGTCCGTTACAACATCCTTGGGTAGCGAGCTCGTATGACCCTTCGTTGCCGCAGCACGCATGCGTCGACCTATTGATTATAGTGTTGAAGTTGCAACAGTCCTGGGTCTCTATAGAGTACATTGCGCCCATGACGCCCTCCTCAGTGATCATCCCATCACCTTTAAGAGGAGAAATGAAAACGTGTTGTCAATAGGTATCGAGCGAGAAGAATAGCTGACAGTAATGTACTTTACTTGAATAAACAGATAAAGAAACAGTACTGTTAAAATTTATTGTAATGCCTTTGAAGTAGCCTATTAAAAACAATTCCATTCAGACAGCATGAATCTAAAACAATAAATCTGAACTCATCTTTGAAAACACACAAAAAAAATACACGACATTGTTTATCTGTTTATAGAAGGATTTTTTTTATTTAATTTCAGCTCAAAGTCGTACCTGTTATTAATTTCCAGAGGCTTTAGAAATTGTTAGAATCATTTAGACAGGAAACGATCTGATCACTCTCAGATCATGATAAAAATGGAAATGTTTTGGTAGCATTGAGAAGCGGGAAGAGCAGTGGACAAGTTCAAGACCGTAAAGGAGGAACTCTGTATTTAATGTCAATAAAAAGTCATATCTTTTGTTACTCGCAAATGGCATTAGAAATTGTTAGATTTAGTTAGATAGGAAAGTGATCTGATCTCTCAGACCAGGATAACAACGGAAATATCTTGGCAGCTTTTCGAAACGCGGAAGAAGTGGGCCCGTTGGAGACGGTGGCATGGATAGATTCTGAGGGCCCTACAAAAATTTCCCGTTCAACAAAATTCAAAACCAGTAGATTCTAGCGTTTTGTTGTAGTAGTTTCACCCAATCTCATCTAGTAGCTTTTTGGCTACGAGCCTAGAGAGAAGATGCTGTTTAATGGTACTAGGGGTTCTAAATTCATAATATCAACTCCCGTGCTTCCTTCTTGGGTCAAATGAAGATACTGTAAAGGCACTTTAAAAAATAAAAGTGTCAAATTTCACAGGTTAGGAGAGTGAAAGCCTAAAGTTGACTCCAAACTGCCAGCAATTCACTCCAAAAGAGCTAATTGTTCACCCTTGATGGAGTGTACATAGGGAGGGACCAAGAGTGGTCCATGCAGACACTCGTGAAAGAGTGAGTTTCAATCTTTTTTGAGTAGTTCCACTAATTTTACTGTGAAGTAACACCCTGGAGCGAATTCGCACTTTCCACTCTATAGAAATTCCCTCTCTAGAAAAAGACAGTTTTATTTTTAAAGGGTAGTGTATATACTTACAGCATGCTGAGAGTGGTTCTCCGAACCTGTCCGTCCGAAGATACACGATACCACCGCAACATTGTTCCTCATCAGTATCGAAAATTACAGACGTACACCCTGTTTGATTACAGAGGGACTTTTTAGCTTCTACTCTGTGATCTTTAAAAAGACAAGAAAATTTCATTTCAGTTTCAAGGACGAAATCAAATTATAGATGAGTGCAGTAGATAGTTCTGAGTAACGTCATAGGTAGGGGGTAACAACCGCCATTTCTGAGGGCAACCATTTACGTACATGCCGGATTAACCTTTGCCTGCTTAGCAGGCTGTACGGCATTGTTCAGTCATATCCCTGGTTTTAGAAGCTTAGTAGCTGAGAAAATTGAGTCCGCTCCGGTAGGTAGGTTTCCCTCAGACATGGCTGAAATACTCCTCGTAAAAAAAAACTCCTCTGACGTCTTGTGAGAACTAATTATAGTTGTTTCGAAATGCAAAGGGTGAGCCCGTCATCCTACAACGACTCGACTTGAACCAATAGGTTTTAAACTGAGCCGTTAAACTCCATCTAACTGATTAATTTCACTCGGCACAGGTGCTCAAAATTTGAACTAAAAAAAGTGTAATTGAAATGCGTAGGCGGTAACTTTGTAAAAAAATGCGCGCAATTAATGTTTTTCGTCTGTGCTGTTCATAAAGCTGCACAGATAGACACGGGAATGGTCGCTCGTATTTGAAGGGCACCCTACGTCTAAAATATTTAAGTGCAATGTTATGGTGCAAAGGTTGAAAATGAAAATTTTGGAGGCTGAGTACCAGCAAGACTTCCTTAGCAGAACGCCACCATCAGTTGCCGCGGAGCCTGGAAGAAAATTTTCAGTGACTTTAAAAACCGCCTCAGGTTGCCAGTAACGGCACTTCCCGAGTGTTTTAATCTTAAAGCCGAGTTTGGCAGATATTGGGGGAGGGGCTAAACATACCTTTAACCTCCATTTTTTCATTGGGGTTGAGCCCCCAAGCTCCCACCCCGCCCCAACGCAACTGAGTTGCATGTTTTACCTCATACTCGTCTGTCTATGGGCAAAATAAATGCTTTCTCCTTGGAAGCATTGAAGTTCACAAACATGAAAATTAAAATTACAGAAAATCTACTTGTAAATTCCATGCGCACTACCGCCGATAATTTATAGTAGGTTAAAAGCTTTGTAATCCGCCGCTCTATAGATGAATCAGAGCATTTGGTGGAGTCGGTCATTGTTGAGGTCCATCGGCCTTCAATCGTTTCATTTTGTCTCCATGAAGTTAAAAACTCTCATATTTAGTGAAATTGAGAGACTCAGGACAAATCATTTTACTGTATACACCAATCTATGATACATGTGAGCAAAGTTATGCTAAGTTATACCCGACTAAATCCGTCAGACCATCCATCATTTGACCTTTCGGATTTGCCTATAAAACGAAAGACATGTTATTGCATTGATCTACCCGAAAAGTAATGCCAACTTAAAGAAACAATTCCCAAATTGTTAGTAAAGCTATCGAGATATAGCATGAAAAACTTAAAATTGTGGTCGTTTTTAATGCATAGGACTGTGGCACAGGATTTGGTATTAATTTTTGTCAGTGGCATTTAAGCCCAGGTCACACTACAGCGATATCGGATCGGATTACCATCCGTTTTTTGTAAGTTTTAGTTAAAATCTCGTCCATCCATTGTTGGAAAGAACCAAAAATTTGCCAGCTTTTATCGGACTACGCGTATCCGATAAAAGCTGTCTGAGGATGTGACGTCACGAAATAACTGGTATAACTTAGAATTTAGTAGTCCTGCGATACAATTCATATGTCTACACAGGTTGGCAAAATTTTTGTTTCTTTCCGACCAAAGATGAAGGAGATATTAATAAAAACTCATTAAAATAGGAGCGAAATCCGATCAGATATCGCTGTAGTGTGACCTGGCCTTTATTGTAACAAAAACAATGAACACCAACATTATGCCCCACGATCCTTTTTAATTGTTATTTGGCTGTTAAATTCATGAAAAGAAAATAATAACCCAACTACCACCACCATGCACTATGGAGTGTTTTCACGTGACGTCATAATTGATTAACCACACCTACTGCCAGGCAAAACACAACAGTCATCAAGTCGGTCGTGAGTTGCTTCTCAGCTAGCTATACTTACTTTACTAGTTTTTGCCGGCAAAAGGAGCGGGGCTTGTGATTTCAGTGAAAGCATTCTATAAGCTTCATAAAAGAATGAGACTATTTGAAACAAAAATTTGAAGCTTTCTCTAAATTCTTCAGAAAAAAAAAATGAAATGGAGAAGAAATAAGAGATGAATTAAGTCAGATTTGAAATATTTTTTAAAGTTAAGTGTAGCGTAGAAAGGATGATGGAAAAAAAATCGCTAAGACATGCAAATTGTTAGAATAGATTTTAATTTGGATATGCTTGTCCCTTTATTTTGTTAAAGAAAGCACCTGATAGAAAAATAAACTAAGCACTCTAAATCTGAAACAAAAAAATAAAGATAAAATATTTTTAATGACATCATACCTTTCGGAACATCGTGGTCTTGTTTACTCCCTAATACGGTACGAAAGTAGAGGCATCAAATATGTAAAACACTAAAAAGTTGAATGAGGGAAGAACGCTGCAGCCACTAAAATAGTGAGGGCGCTTTTAGCGTATGTCAAAACAAACACAGAAGATATATATCTGCATAATTGGTGTATTGTACTATGATTGGACTTAACAGAGTTAAACGTATTTCCGTTTTCGAAGAGTAGTTGTAAATTGTCATCACTGAGATAAGTCCCCATGCTTTAAGTTGAGGTAGGTAGCCAAGGTAGGGGGTGGGGGTGGGGAAATTCTGAAAATGTCCTGCCCCCTTGAACATTTCCAATTGTTAATTTTATAATAAAATATATATGTATAATTATGTATTATATTATAGGTACAAGGAGGTTGCAGCTTAAAGTTATCAAAGACAGGTTCAACTCACTCAATCTACTTAATTTTCACCCCTCCCACAACTGTCTTAAAGCATCCGTATATGCATTCACAATCCCAGTTCAGTGCTTCAGGGCATACACGCTGGTGAGCGTGTAAGGTGCTAATGTGTTATCAAAACACTCTAAGAACATTATGTGTAAAATGAGCTACTATGCATTTTTGAATTTAATGTCAATCAAGACGCTGTGCAAATTGGGAATTTCTGTAAACTACTCTACTAACACATCACACACGCATCACACAACTAATATTAAGTCTAGACTGTAAAGTAAACCAAATAGATTCTGCGACGAATTTATTCGCGGAGGTCGCACAATATTGCCAACGTTCGTACTTTATTCTATTCCACATCTTAATTGTTTTATTTTTTCATTTTTATTTCATTTCTTCTTTATTTTTAATTTCTTTATTTGTTTTCGGTAACGTAATGAGAATCAGAATAAAATGGCAGCGTTTTTGCCACAATATTTGCGTCATATTTATACAGTGGGCTATTCCACCGACAGGGAAATCCCCTGTTTCTAAATTTAGAGATAAGCTGCATGGATCTTAAAATCGTCTGTGCGTTTGAAGGTACAATATATGTGACAGCTTATAAACGGTATGGAGGACATTGCACAATACCAATTGCGCACGTGTGTATGTTACGGTATGGCTTCTGTTGCTATGCCGTTGCTAACAGGTTGCTTCATGATAGAATAAGTGCCATACGAATATTACAAATTACCAAGACCTGTTTCACGAAGAGTTCCGTTGGATCTGAAGTTTAATTTCAAATACACCAATGTGTACACACGTAGACATACAGTATGTTATTTGGACAGTGGGGACATTGGGTCTGAGTTCTAGAGCGTTTATATTACATGCATAGGCTTATGTTAATATTTTAAAGGGTACTATTGAGTTAATATTGATAACTCAATGAGAGCGCTGGAGGATACAGCCACAAGATATAGCTTACTGTGTCTGCATAACTAGTCAAGTTATACAGTCTGGGGGTTTGTAAAAAGTTTTAAATTGGATGTTCTTTTTATTTTATTGCTCGTAACAGGACGTTCTGAACGATAAGAAAAAGGTGAATTTATTTTATTTGAATTGATCAGTCGTTAAAATTACTGGGACAAGAAACATGTATTTCTAACTGTAGGGTATGGAGATTTCTTAATGTTTGACGTTTTGTAATTAGTATGTGACGGATTTAGACAAAATCGGTGAACTTAACGGACCACCTCAATGTACCTATTTCACATACTCCAGACTTAAGGATGTCAGGATTTAGTGGGTCGTTCTTTTCTGAAAAAGTTACATGCTAGGTCCTACAAAGGGTTACACAGTGTATTGTATCTTTTGTTTCATTTCAATTGGAGGACTGTGGATAGCTTAACACACACCAATAAAAGAGGACAATTTTTCTTTTGTTTCACAGAAGAATTAAAAAAAAAAAATTGGTTGCCATATTTGCAAGAAATAATTTTCATACAGATAGAACTTTTTTTCGGGGGGGGGGGGTGGGGGGGGGGGTGGGGGTCGTTCTTTGGCCAAAGCTGGTTGTTTGTTCATAGATACCAATGATGCACGTTCATCTTTTAATGAATAACGTTGTCAGGAGATAATGCAATCGCTGATGTTCAGTAGAGCGACCAAATGATTTGAACATAATTACAGCTATTTTCTTTGTATACCATGTAAGGCATTTAAACAGTTATAACGTAATATTTTCCTTTAACTTCAATTACACATCAGGTCCCTCATCGACAAGAAGAATGCAGATTTCGAACACAGTGCATTGTGGCTGAATTGCAAAGAGTATCTTTATTAAATCCCGTCATATGATATGTGCATTGAGTTAATTTCAGGAAAACCCTCTTATTGACCCACTGCTTGGTCAAGTGGTTGGAGCATCCGACTTGCAATCGGGAGGTCGGGCGTTCGATCCCTGCCCGTGTAATACAGAAAACTTTAAAAATGGAACATTGACCTTCTGTCATTTAGTTTGGTGTTCAATATAAGCAATGGAGTGGAGAAAACAAGCCAAAGAACCACAACGGTGTAAAGGCCGTGTCCAGTCCGACTTAAATCAACTGGTTATAGAGACTGGACCGAAAACCTCATCTTCCTTTTTCCCCCAAGAGAAATGTTTAAAGTTCCCATAATTAAAACATTCACCCATTGCAAAATATCCACAATTACTAGGCCACGTTTTTCTTTATAATCCTAGAAGAAGATAAATAAATAAATGTATTTTGGAAGATGTAGAAAAGGAAAAGGTTATTTTTTATCTTAACTAACGATTGGCAAATATCTCGGTCTAGTCTACCCATACATGGGCACATGAGTAGTTACGTAGCATGTACCGTACATTGAATTCATTGCGGTTACACAGAAATTTATTTTAGCTTAGACATAAATACCTGGTATAAACGTGATTGCCGTGAAAGCAAGAAACACGATCCAGATGAAACTGGCCATTTTCCAACAAAAATCTCGAATAATTTGCAGCAATTAGCAAAACTTTGTTAATATTTGACGAACGAAGTGTACGCACTGTCCTGCAGTAAATATGGTCTTTTCAGAGTCCTCCTAATAAAATTCTTCCTCACATGAAGAGCGAAAATAATATTGTAATTTTTGTCCCAAAATGAATCATATATATATGGACATTCGATACCATTGAAAAGGGAAATTCCCTTACGTCTAACTTCAAAGATAAGCTCAAATCGTCTGCACGTCCATTGAACGTTGAACGCACACAATTTATGCAAGGTGTACTACGGTTAATTAGATATAATAAGGACATTGCGCAATACTTCACTCTGAAGAGGCTGTTGGCATGTACGTAACGTTTGTTTCTATGTCGTTACTAACGAATGCATTCTGTAAAGCGCGATGGTAAATTGGTTTATTACGAACCGTTGGAATTTTATTTCTGATGTTTGAAATATATATTTCCGTAAATATGAACGTTGCAAACACGAAAATATGCGGTTGCCATAAAGTCACCGAATCCTGGAGTAAATTTCAGGTTCAAGGTGCACTTTTAAATGTTTACAAAATGCAAGGGTAATTTTATCTGCTTCCGATATAATGAGAGTGTTTTGATACTACACATAGAGCTTTTCTATACTCACCCTGAAGCAATAACCTGAGATTGTGTATGGATGAGAATGAATTTCAGAAAATTGTGGGAGGGGCTTAAGTTAGAAGGTTAAGAGAATTGTTACTGTTAGTTGTGAGGGAATTGGACCTTTATCAAAATATGAGTAAATCTGTGGTCCATTCTACATTACACGGTATTAATTCAAATGAGTATACTAGTCAAATTGCCTTTATTATTTTCAAGCATAGCAAGTGCTACCTATAGGCAAGTTGTGATCATAAAGCTCTCAAGTGCATTCGTGGAGTGTGTGGTTAAGTTTTTTCGCCTTATGCAGTACAAGTATATAATTGTGTTGAATTTGCGATGTTCATATACTATTTCACACACACAAAAAAACTTTTCTACACTCTAAAATCAAAAGAGTGAACTTAGTCACTCTTTGTTCGAGTGAAAAGTGTAAATTCGCTCCATTAGAGTGATAATTCACTCCAAGAGGAGTGAAGTTCCTTCCAAAAAGAGTGAAGTTCACTCTAAAAAGAGTGAAATTCACTAGAGGAAGAGGGAAAATTCACTCTTCCACGAGTGCCTGCAATGATCGTTCTTTTTTAAGAGCGATCACCGTGGGCACTCCATCAAGAGTGAAACTTCGCTCGTTTTAAGGGAATTTCACTCTTTTTGGAGTGAACTTCATTCTTTTTGGAGGGAACTTCACTCCTCTTGGAGTGAATTATCACTCTTATGGAGTGAATTTACATTTTTCACTCGATCAAAGATTGAATAAGTTCACTCTTTTGATTTTAGAGTGTATTGGGTACACCCTTTACTTTCGTTGTAAATTAGTTCATGCGATTGATATCTGTAAACATAGAACTCGTTTTTTCACCCAAATTTGCACAGTTCATAGGAGTAATACTTGTAGCAACAAACACGTTTAGACGGCCTAACGTGTTTCTGTGGGAGAGTGCCATAGGTAGCAAAAGGAGAAAAATTGATTTTATTAGATTGAAGTGTACTTCAAGTCAAAAAATTGAAAAATACATATTAAACAGCATTAAAACCAACGAATTCTAAAAGATCAACTTCCATGTTCATAGGACATCTTTGGGCCTAGATGTAAAATGTTAAAGTTTATTCCCTCTTTGTTCAATAATTTGTGATGTCATTGTTGTACTCAGTACTAAAATTACAATCTTTTTATTTCTTTGTTCTTCAAATAGTTTCTGCACCTTGTACCAAGCTATAATGGTACTCTTACTCTTATGGGGTAATGCAATTAATTAAGCCTTTTCCGTTCAACATGCTATGCAAGCAAACAAGAAGTGTTGAAGGTCATAAAAACATTTTTAATTTTAAAGGGAAGCAAAGCTGGTAATGTGAGTTGTACAACAAAACAGTCACAAATTATTGCCCAATGAACTGATTTGTTTTAAGTGAATAAATTTTAACATGTTCTATCTCGGCTCAAGAATCTCCTATGGAGATAGGAGCTAGGCTGTTGGAATTCATTTTTTTCATGCTGTTTAATCTATAGTTTTGAATTTTTTGACTTAAGGAACACTGTAACTGTTTCACCAAAAAGCGCATTATTTTTTGAAAAGTTTGAAATCGTCAAAAATCATGTATTTTGAATAAAAAACGGCAGGTTATAAGTTGTTTTCATTTCAGTAGACATGTCATTTCCGATCATAACCGATCCGCAGGTCGGGAGCTAGGGAGTTCAAGTCCTAGCATGGTCATACCGAAGACTTTAAAGAGGTGCCAGAACCTACTGACATTGTGCTTGGTGCCCAGCATAAACATTGGAGCAGGAAAAACAAGCCAGTGAGCCACAACTGAAAAAGGCCGTGGCCTGCTCGACTTAAACGATTGGTTGGAAACATGGCCGTTAAACTCGATCTAACCCTAACCCGATCATAACCGATTAATTAATTATTGGAATAAGTTGTAAATTTTGGTATGGAATGAGCAAAAAATCGTTTTCTATACATGGCTGTGCATTGCGCACTTGGCTGACCAGTGATTGGAATAAAGTTAGTACCCAGTTCCAGTATTTTCATATACGTGACTGGTGACGTTGGTGTACATTTTAACCAACTGTTTTAGAGTGTAGATTGGACCAAACTCGATTAAAATTGTTGAGTTGGCAGGTAACCCGACGTTTAATTGTACATGGGTTTGTAATTCAATACTCGCAGGTGTCTCCCACATAGCATTCAAGATCTGAATCAGACCACGTGTTGGGTCTAACGGTAAGATCATCCGCCTCTCACGCGGAAGGCCCGGGTTTGCTTCCCAGGTCGAGTCGTACCCAGAACTCTAAAATGGAACCTAATGCTGTGCATTGTGCGTGATGCTCCGGCCGCATGAGCAATGAGTAGGGAAAACAAGCCAGTGAGCCACAACTGGAAAAAAGGTCGTGACCAGCTCGACTGGAACCAATAGGTTGGAAACTGGGCCGTAAAACTCCATCTAACTAACAAATCAAGATCTGAATCAATTTAATTTTTTATGTATAGAGGTGACGTTTCCTTTGTCGCATGCAAAATTTGAAAATACATAGCTGCTATTGTCAGAGTTTCGGTATTTTTATTTTAATTAGTCCAAGTCTCGATTTTACTCTCAACATGCATGAGGGCAAATATTTCATCACTTCTTGCTCATGTTTACTGCAAAGATTTATTTTTCTTTTCTTTTCGTTTGAAAATGGAAGTGCGTGCACGAATTTGAGTGGAAATAGCTTTCAATAGGGAAAGCGTCTGCAATTTCGCCCTGGAGAGGAGCAAAAATAGTACTATTGTGTGCGTGGAGACTGGAAAAAGTCAATAGCCGACTCGACTTAAACCAGTTTGTTAGTAACGGGGCCGTAAAACTACATAACACATGATCTTAGTGTAAAGACCGAGAAGCATATCATTCTTCTTCGTACAAAGAATATGAGATGATCTATATACAGCAACTCACTGATGTTGATTATTTAAAGGTAAAGAACAGTCCTACCAAATCGTTAGTCTAGAAGTCTATCCTATTCCATGATTGGCTTTTTAGAATCACGTGACAACATTTTTCTTACTGAATTGTGCCATTTATGGGAACTAAATTTACCTATTAATTCATCCATAAATATGCAATGTTTAAGCCATGAAATATAAAGAAGGGTGAGTAGAAATTGAATTAGGGGATATAAGTGAGAGTTAGCTGTTTCTTTTCAAAATATTTTTTGTGGAGACTGTCATTGCCATTTAATGACAATGGTAGTGTTGTCCCCAATTGTTCACAGAGATTTGGTTATAATACTAAATATATTTGAGGCGATATATCATTTCTTAAGAAGAGAATCTATATTCTGTAAAAAGACTTGTCAAAAGTCGTATGCTGTTTTAAAATGTTAAAATTTCATATCAAACCTATTGATATTTGAATAAAACTAAGACTGTCATCGATTTGCTGTCATTTACATTTCCGTTAGTCAGTTAGTTGACTTGAAACTGTCGCGTTAATATGATTGACGTAGTTTCCGACGACAGGATAATGTGACGTGTTTCTCTCCTAGTTTCATATTTGAAATCGGGCGGCCCACTCTAAAAAACGTCCGGTTCAAATTGAACCGTGAAAGTATCAAATATTTGACTAAATTGGGTCTATTCTGAACCCCAAAATGGTTCATTTTGAACCGAAAGTAGTCAAATATTTTATTTTTTCCGGTTCAATTTGAATCGGACATTTTCAAATCGAATTCAAATTTTCATATTGTTCTTTCTCGACAAAATAGCAGTCAAAATGATCAAAAGTTTATCACACTTAAAACTGGAAAAGAAACAAGTTTAATAAAAAATATTTCGCGGTTTCTTGATATTGCATTTTCTTTCTTTGTACATTTTCCAGTACTAGATCAGATTTAATTTTTGACAGTTTATCTTGCGTTGCTTTTTCGCTCCATGCCATTGGTATAAGGTTTCTCTCAAGGAGGGCATGCAGTTTGTTGTATGATCTCTGGTCTTGGGAGTGGTTCTAGTGGAAGGTGGTCTATCCCTTCTTTTTGATTTTTTTTTTTTTTTTTTTGAAAATTCGCGGTCATCATATGCAACTTTGTGTCATATATTCTGCCTTTGGACAGTCAGACAGTTGGAAGAATAGTTTGCGTTCAATCATTAACTTTAAGGAACTAAAATGGATTAAACAGGGGGAGCATGGCCCAATGATCCCTGGACACGCCAATGTGGAGAGGGCAGACCCTATATATTCTTTAACAATATTCAATAGGTCAGGGTGTAAGGAAGTTTGAGAAGAGGATTTCAGAAACGGAGCCCAATCCTAGAAAAAATTGTAAATTTTAGGAAAAAATTGTTAGCTTTTTGGGGCAACATTCATTGCTTACGGTTGTTTGCCAACAAAGGAAAGTCGGCCTTTCTCCATCAGTTTCCACTTTAAAGATTTCCCTTAGAAGCCTGTGAATTCGTAATATATAGATAGTTCTCTCTTGCGTCAGAGCTGGACATTAATAATCGCCATGTCTGAAGGCAAACCTACGCGCATTTATAAGTTGAAATACGAAACGTGAAAAACTCCTTTGACTTCTTGTGAGAACTATCACTTGGTGCTTCCACGTGACGTCATGATTGGGTAGTGACGTCATCTCTCTGGGGAAAAAACAACAGTCATCGCATTGGTCGTTAGTGGCTTCTCAACTGGGTGTACCTACCACATTACTTTTTGCCCATTAAAGTGGGCAGGACTTGTGACGTCATAGAAAGCACTGTACACCTTTGCATCAGAATGCATCAGAAGTTCAATTTTTCGACTTCCACATATACACGGCAATGGGTTAGCCATGAGTTTGGATTGCTCTTTGGAGCATTAAAAAGAACGTATAATTCATAATATGCCCAGGTAGGTGTTATAGGACCTCCCAGATATGCCCATGTATGTACTTATCCAGAGAGGTAGACTCCTGCATACAGCTAAGGTTTCAGTTTAGACAACCCCACTCAAGAGGAAAACTGTTGATTGCTTCGGAATTTTCATTTAAAATTTACAATGTGTTCCTGGATTGCTTGCCAACTTTAAACATATACTTGCTTCAAGTTAAAGTTTTGTTGCTAACGTTACAACTTAACCTGTTCATATCACGAGGATTAACGTACGTTATTCCGAAGGTTCGTTTTTCCGAAGGGTCGTTATTACGAAGGGAAGATAAGGGTCGTTATTTCGAATGGAGGATAGGAACTATAGAAATTGAACATGATTTCTCCGGACAAGACAAGCTCAGATTTTGCACTGGCGAGGTGTCATCAAGGACTTCCTTGATTCCGTTCCGATTATCTCTCGAAAAATTATGCCAAAAAGAACCCTTAAACCCGATTTTCCGGGTTCACGGGGCATTAAGTAATAATTTGGACAATACAATTTGGAATCCGCATTTTTGGTGTAAGCCTTTCCAAGTTCCAACTTCTGTGAACAGGTTGGAAATCTCAATGGACAGAGTCTCTCTTTCCAAAGGCATATGTCCGATGCCATGACTAGTCGCTTGAATCTAACTTGTGAGGTGTAGGTCTGTGCCCCACCCCTTAAAGGCCCAATTCTCTCAAGCCTAACAGTACCAATTCTCCTAGCCGTTTTACTTTAGCCCTTCCCACAATTGTCTGAAATTCTTCCTCATCCAGATACAATCTCAGTTTATTGCTTCAGGGTGAGTATAGAAAAGCTCAACGTGTACAATCAAAACACTCTCAGTACAGTTCATGCTGTGTAATATAAGCTTTGGTACTCTGCATTGTATGAATTAGCTGTCAATCAAAGAGCTGAGCCAGTTAAGAATTTCGGTAAACCTCTACCAAAATTGTAGATTGGGGTGAGACATTTGGGCCTTCAAACAAGATACTGACTGTAGGTTACTCGATGATAAGCTAGAGCTACATAATTCAGAATATATATTTAAATGTCATCCTCCACTCGGAGTGAAGCCCCTTCATTTTCTATTCGAAGTAACGAACCTTCGGAATAACGAACCTTAATGATCCTCAATTTGGAATAAAGAACCTTCCAAATAGTGATCCTTATGATTAATTCGGGATAACGAACCTTCGGAATAACAATCCCTCGGAATAGTGATAGGCCAACATATGATTAATTCGGAATAAAGGACCTTCGGGACAACGAATCTTCGGAACAATGATCAGACCCCTTCCCCCATATGACAGTGTATCCTCACATCAATGGACAGTCTTTTGTTTTTTCTTTAAAATTTCACAGCCAATTAACAAACTTTTTATCCCCCACAGGGAGGTCCTATTACTATTTATTTCAAGGTCAACAGAACAGTTTGAAAAAACAAATGGAAACAAAGCATTCTCTGTCAAGGTGAGGAAACGATAAAACCGTAACTCTGGAGAAACAAATCTATATAGTAACTTCATTTATTGATATCTCGAGATATAGCCTCATGCCCGATTTGAACTGTTTAATGGGAGTTTCACCACACTGTGCAGATTTGGTTCTTCTTTAACATATGAAAGTTATTTCTTTGCTTTAACTTCCCCTTAAATATTAAACTAAAGACGGCCAGAGCAGAATTCTACTTGGAGACGAACCCTATGACAACTCTGGCTACCGCGCTCCATATGTATAATTATTATGTCATTAATTTACCAAAGTTGAACGTAAACACGCTTTTTATCTCTTTCTTCTTATGTCAGTTCACACAGACTCTCAAAAAAGACAAATTAACAATGAAATTTACTAGTATGTCTACACACGATTGCCTCTTTTTTATTTATTCATCATAGTTTACAATAAATATGCAAAAAGGGACCATAATATTTCCTTAATACTCAACTCTTCTCCATTATTTTAAACAATGCAATCTCCTCATTACTTAAAGACAGACATTCATTAACCCAAAGTTAATTTTTCCTAGGGGATAGGAAAATTCTCATTTGGGGACTGTTGACATCAAATTCAAAAGGAGGGCTCGAAGTGTGTTATGATTAAATCGCGGTCACACTACAACGATTTCGAATCTGATTCCAATCCGTTTTTTGTGGGTTTTTCTTAAAATCTTTTCCACTTCTGGTCGGAAAGAGGCAAAATGTTTGTCAATCAGTGTAAATATATAATTTGCATCTCATGTCTATGAAAATAAAATGCCAACTGACTTTTTCGCGACGCCACACCGACATTCTTTTATCGGATAGAATAGTCCGATTAAATCTGTCTGTCGCACTGACGTCACGAAACAATTAGCATAAATTTAATTTTCATAGTCCTGCGGTACAACTCATTTATTATGTTACCATATATTATATAAAAAGGTTGGCAAGTTTTTGGCTTAACCGACCAGTATTGGAGCAGAAATTGACAAAAATTAGAAAAAAAAACGGATCGGAATCCGATCCGAATTCAATGTAGTGTGACCAACGCTCAAAAGAAATGCGGTCACCTCAACTTGCAGTAGTGCAGTACACTGTCCTGTTTCATAATGCTCTTAAAAGTACGTTATGTGGCAGAATTTTTTCTCCTTAAATGTAGTTAAATTTATTAGGAGAGTTACTGCTTGGCTTACCTTGTACATGCAATAGTATAAGTATAGTAAAAGTATATTAGAAGAAAAATAAGAAGAAAGTTATGAGATTTGGATCTTGCTTCAAAATACGTTTTGGGCGTCTGCTCTTGACCTCCAAAGGGCCTCGTTTTCCAAACTTGGGATCGCGAAACACCTACTGTAGGTCTCGAAATAGTTCCAAAATATTTGATAATTTGTCACTTTGCAATCAGAACGTAGTTTAAATTATTTATCCTGCATTCTTAGAAACGAACTAAACCAGACATGAACTAATTTAGAAGCGGTCCCGTAAGTAGTTACGAGAGTTTGTAATTCTCATATTAGGATATACCCAGTAGGGGTCGTGCTCCGTGGTGCTGTTACTAGAAATGTGGTCGTCTTGGCAAAATGGTTCACATTGGAGTACATGAAACTACGTAGTAGACCACACTCAACGCGGTTGCCCGATTAATGGGAACACAACGCTCATACCACAGTGGACACTGTGCAGTTCGTTCAGCACAAAGCCACGCGTATTTAGCATAATTGTTCTCCAGCATAGCGGATCTGTGACGTTATTGCAAAGCCTCTATTTTGAGCTTTTTCCTTATGAGCATAAAGTAATTGAACGCAGTTAAAACTTTCTGCAGGCGAAAATGATTTAGCAAGGGCCGTGTGCCCCCAAGCACTGTATGTCCTATTTGAGGGTATTGGGTGTAATTTTTCAAGAAAGTGACTTTGCCTTTTTTCTGATTTCTCATTCTTCTCCTACAATTTCATCTTTGTGAACCACCTTCATCCATTCTATACCCAGTTAACAGGACTTTATGAAAACATAACAGTCTTTATCACTGGTCCTTATACATATGACGTCATTGAAGAGAAAAGCACGCCCTCGTTAAGGTAATAGCGTAGTATAACAACTTAAATCAACACAAATACAGACAACTGTTTACTGCAGAGGTAGGATACGTAAGTCCTACATACTGTTCGGTGGTACCATCGTGCTTTATTTTTTGTCCCCGGGAATGATGTCGCTTGACGTCATTGAGTAAGGCCTATGAATTTAAATAAGAAGAAAGTGTCACACACGTTGCCTTTGTGTTACATTTTATTATATTTGGAAGCCTTTCACCTTACTTGTGATGGAATTTATAAAATACCATACACGGAGGAAATAGTTAAACGAAAAGTAGGTTAAGTATAATAAATGAATAAACATAAAATAAAAAACAAAATTATTTTGGTATTTTTTTCTCGCTTATAGCAAGTACAATAAATTCCCAACACCTGTTGGAAAGGTTCTCATAGTTTTGTTGGCATCTGTAAACCGATGCCTTTATTCATTGTCATGGTGAACAAGTCGAAAGTTTTTACTTTGAAAATTCAGCAATATTGTAATGTGGTTCTACAGGCTATTTCAGGTAAGCAGTGAACATATATCACAACTTAAGTGCTTATGTAGAAGGGAACATATTGCAGTATCGCATGATGCCACCTTATGCACGCATTGTAATATGACTATGGTAAGCTAAGTAAATATATGACAATATCACTGATGTTGTACGAGGTGAACACATTACAATATCGCTGATGTTGTACGAAGTGAACACATTGCAGTGTAATTGATATTGTAGGATACAATATTTATCAGTCAACCAATATTTTGAAAGACATTAACAAAAATATTAGAAGGTACATCAATATCATTAGGCAATTAATGTAACTGTCTTAAACACTCTTAAACATATGAAAAGAAAAATGACCCACTTTTTGTTTTTTCACATCTTATCCTTAACAATAGTAAAGGCTTATCTTGTATAACGAAACAAATACCAAAAAGATGAATAAACAGGAAGTTGGTATTTTTTCTCTTCAAGGTTTTTAAGAATGCATGTTTTTCATAGAATTGAATAAATAAATAAATAAATAAATAAATATTTACTTTATATTATTGTTACAGAAAATACAAAAGAATACAATGTATTAGTTGATCGTAGCTTCATAAATAGTTAGAAAGTATTAGGAACAATCTAAAATATAAATATTCAAACATCTGAATGAATAATAGCATAAATATATGTGTAATAACGTGTAAACTACTGCAACTGGACGAATGAAAAATTTTAGAATTTTTTCGATTAAGATCCTTTTTTTGATGGAATAAAAAAACCATATGCTTTCATTGCAACTTTATCTCTACAAGTTTTGCACTAAATTGAAAATAAGAAAAAAAAAAAATTATCATACATTTACGTGGACAAAACTTAAGTTAACTTTGTACATATAACAAAAAAATACGCAATTAAATTGCCCAAAAGTTATTATACTTTAATCAATTGAAACAAAAGGCGACGAATATTTAGACAAAACCTCAATACGGTTCGTTAAAAACCAAACCATTGCCCATAAATTCTGAAAGGTTACTTTTTTGTATTCCTTAAGAATGGACTCTTCATATAGGACTGTTAATCAGGGACCCAGTATTTGCAACTGTTTGGAAGCCATGTGCTCTTTCATTCTGTGTTTTGTTTTTTCCCGAATGCATTTGTGCTTAGATATGTGCAATTGACAAATAATCAATTTAAATTACTGTGGCGTAATGAGAAATCATACATCGAATACTGACTGCACTTAATTTTCACTGCTACACTCCTCATAAAAGCTTATAACTCTTCCGTCGCAACACTTTTTGTCTCCGTAGTGATGGATAAATCGACCGCCGCAACAAAACTCTCTTGAAGGCTCTCGGATCACGTGATTACCGCAACATTCCCCATTGGCAATAGATTTATGTACGAGTCCGTCGCAGCAAGTATGAAGTGTGTTGTCGAACTCTTCACCGTTGGAACAACACTGTCCCGGTGACATCACGTACTTACTTCCTCCTGTAGTACAGCATGTGCTGGAGGCAGTATCATAGGTCACGTTTCCGCAACATTGATCGTTCTCGACGGCATCCAGATAAAGACTCCCCCCGCAGCACAGGGCGTCATCGCTCGTATCATATGCAGCACTCCCGCAACATTCTAAACTCTCACTGGTTTTAGGATGCCTGAAAGTAGGAGAAAGAAGAAGTTAGACAACAGCATACACATTGGTGGATTTTTATGCTGTATAGACTCATTCACGCTTACGTCATTGTTAGGCACGGGTTGGCATAGAACATGCGCAGGAAGAATTGAGTTCACGTTTAGTATTGCGCGTGCAGTGATCTAGAGATTACACGCCTAATGTAGACGAATTAGAATCTAAATTTCATTGTGACGAAATGTACGCGTACCTCATCAACTCTGTTGCCAAGCAGCCGTGACGTCATTTGCTTGTAAACATGAATGAGTTTATTGCCTCAGCCAGTTTTCATTAAATCGATTCTAAAGTCCTTCGAGTTACGCTTTCGAAACTATATTTTATACCTTATCTTTCTATTGTCTAACTGGGGCATCATGATACCAACTGCATAAACGTGACGCGGACGTAAATGACGTGGACGTTGCAGATTAAAAGAATATTCCAGCGGCCATAGAAAGCCAAGTGTATTTTATATGATTGTCCTCCAGCATGGGTCCGTGGCGTGATTGCAAAGCCTCTATGAAGCCCTTCCCATGATGAATTTTTCACCCAAAGTGGTCCAATTTTAAGAGTTCCCGTCTTGGGGTCCCCTTTGGGGTACAGCTATAAGGTTCCCCTTTTGGGGACTTCCTTGTGTGAAGTCGCCACGAATGCTAAAAATATATGAAATGAATGAAATCTTACTTGAAGTCTCTGCAGCATATCTCTGTGTCAAGGTCATATTTTTCTGCTCCACAACATTCGATGTTGTTTCCCGTATAGATGACACCCCGGCAGATGATCTGGTTCTCCGCTAGCTGACCGGTTACTGTGTCGCCCTCACACCATACGTTACCGTTATTGTTGTCATATACTTTATCCAAACAACACAGTTTAGACGAATCTGTGCTGTCGTAGGTTTGAGTTCCGCAACACTCGTGACCTGGAGATAAAAAGAAAAATTCTTGAAAATAATACATTGGTATTAGGCAATTGCAAATGTTACACAATACTCAAAAACAGGGATGAGACTATAGATATACCCCTCGGAGTGGACTGTTTTTCAGCTCGTGCTTCCAAAACTAGGGATAAGACTGAACTAATAATATCCCGTAGAGCCTGCGAAGTAGGTAAGTTAGAGGCTAGAACAGCGTATGTGTTCACGCCCTACATTCTACCAAATCTTATACAAAATGATAAACATGACTACAAAGCAGAAATTACCCAGACAAAACGCACAACTTTTATGGAAACTGTCAACCCACAAGGGGAAAAATTTGGAAAGCAGGGAGGCTTCTTTTCATGAAAGTTGAGTAATGGATGGGAGTTTTGGCTGTCGGGGGAAATTTTCAATCTATGCGCATGGAAACGTTAGGAGGAATTGTAGGGAGTTACTCCCTTCGTAGGAAATAATTTTTTTTTTACAGCCCTGCCGTTAACCTACCCTTTAAACCCCGCAAATGAGATGAAGTTTGTTTCACATCATCTCCGCCAATAGGGCTGCAGCTACAGTTGCTACGCAGGCTATCCCCAATCACCCCACCGACTCTCACTTTGAGGTTACTAGCAATACCAAGCCTCTGTATATTGTGGATATTTTTTTCACCAATGTCGGTGTATAAACGGACTTCAAGAAAGTTGTCACTGTAAAGAATAAAAGCCACCTCTCACCTTCATGTTTTTCGACTAGGTTACCATCGCAGCAGATATGTGTTTCTGTGTTGTGTCCCTCTATCTGGTTTGGTTGGCAACACTTATTGGACACATCGCAGCAAGCATGACCGACTGCGATGAGATGTCCTCGGCAGCAGGAGTGATGCAACTTGTTGAAATAGAAGAGTCCGGTCTCCATATTGTAACAAGCGTCAGGTTTTTTCAGGATTTCTTCTTTTCTTCTTATATTTCCAGCAATATCACACCCGTCATATCGGCTGTCGTATACGTAACCACTGCAAATTCTGTGAAAAATAATTTAAAACTGAGTTTAAATTTCTCTCCAACCTTAGTTTGAACATTCAGTTACAGAGCAAGAGCTGCCATCTCAATCTACATCAATCAAAATTAGTATAGCAGTCCATCCTACTTCATGAAAGGCGCTTGAGAACCATGTAGCAACATTTTTCTCAGTGAATATTCAATATCTGTCTGATGAAATATCTTTACAGATACTTGCAAATTTGTAAAATGGAACCGTTGCTGATCCGTTTTGAATCATGTGACAACTTTGTAATGATCCACAATATTGAGTAATAGCGTGTTCGATTACTCGCCCGAGTTAACTCGTGTCTGGCACGACTACGTTCGATTAGCTAATGACGTCAGTGTTCGCGCTTACTCGCGCCAGGCTCAAGTGAGTGACCCTTCGAGTCGGTTACTTAGGTAAGTATCCCATCGTGCGTTGGGAAAACATGGCAGCTAAACGAACAACATGCATTCGTGAACAATTTCTGAGCATGTAAATACAGTGGGGTAAATATGAAACTTCTGACTTGTGAAAAGTGGTTGATGTCGGAATTAGTGAAGTCACTCAAGTGTTATTTCTCGAGAATTTTCTAAATGAGCATTGTTTCGGGTCTACGTTCATCGTACAAGCGAACCGCATGTAATACGTACGTACCAGAGTTCGCCCTGCGATCCAGCTACGGGCTCTGTCATTGGCTATTGTGAACCAACTTCTCCAATAATTACCGTAAAACGTTCGTTTATTTCACCCAACTGCGCATGACCATCGTAGCCCTAGCTCGAGGCTCGAGTAAGTCAAGGGAAGCAAATCGAACACGCTATAACAAATGAGGTGCAGGTTAATAATACAAAAAGGAACCAATCATATCAAGCAAGTGGCGCACGCACTTGGTCTCTTAGTTTGATGTTAAGGAACTTGTTCTGTTTTGTCTTCGGAACATGACATTACGTGAAACCGCATACGACCTACTCTTCCGCTTTACATGGCTGCGGAAGACCACGACAACTTTCAAATTTTGATATGATAAATAGCAAAATGACAGATAATAAAACTTAGTTTAAAGCATGAGAATTAAGTTCACAGATTAATAAAAGTGGCCCTTGCCTCGAACAAGCTAGCGCCACTCTCATGAGATTAATTAACAAAGAAACTACGTTATTTATGAAGTTTTCGAACATTTTGAGACAAATACCGCAGCAATTATGATCATGTTTACTTACTCGGACACATTTCTTGGGATTGGATGGATCTCCCAGTTATAACAAGTTTCTATTTCTGGAGTGTAGTAATTCTTGAGACCGAATGTGTCGCAACATTCACGTTCCATACCATTTAAAAACCTTGCAGTTATATTATTGTGACAGCATATTTCTTTGGACGTCCTGTAGATGTTATCCCCGCATGCAGCTAGACCAGGTGGCAGTGCTTTCACCCCTGTAGAAGTACACACCTGTAAATGAAAGCAATGAAGCTAAGTTAGAAAAAAATTGGTGACTTCTAGTACGGGTGGCCTTGCCAGGCTCTTGACTTCATTTCTTAGACTATACTGTTTACTCCCTCTCGAGTTTGATCTGGTACACTTGAAGGTATTACGCGTCCCCTGGTTATTCCGAAGTTCGCGTTTAGATGATGCTAACAGTTGTCATGTTGTAGAAAACTGAGACTCAGTGAAGACTTTGTAGTAGATTACCGTGCTAAGGCTCTCACGATCCGTAGGAATGGGACATATGAATCCTTTTTCGAGAAAGTGATAAGATGCACTTGTTTGAAGCATTAACATTACCATTGCTGTATGACTTAGCATCTATGTTGCTTTTTTAAGAGGAAGGGCGCTATAACCCACGAAGTTGGGGGCATACCAGATACTATAAAAATAGTTTTAAGTATTTGGCAGCAACAGAATGGAACGGTCTGGATGCAAATATAAAACAATGCAAATACACTTTTACGTTTTAAGAATTTAATTTCCAATGTTATATAATTTTATGTATATCAGTCTTAGCTTGATTTTTTTGTCCTACTTCATTTTTATATTTTTTATTACTTTCTTTTTAGTTTTTTTTATAGGTTCATTTCTGTGTTTTACATCATTTCACTTTTGTTCTTTTTGTATATATATTCATATCTTTCTTTTCATTTTAAGTTTATCTATTGTAAAGAATGTTTTAGGGCCTCCTGGAAGATAAGCTGTTATTGTGCTAAATGAGTTTTACCCTCGAAAGTTGAAATAAATAAATGAGTTATTCGTTCAGTCCATTGCTACCAAAAACTGATGAACGGCAGCCTAATAGCGCGGCAGGCACATAGACGATACGCGGGCTGATATCAACATGGCTCAGCGATGGCTCCTATGCTATTGTAAATCAGTAAATCACGAATGTTATTTAGGCCTAAGCCACTGCTTACCGCTTTTTCACTGTTATAATGAATGAATCTCGTTCCAAGGTTATTGTAATCGTTGACCATGCAGGTTTTGTCATTTCCTCTTTGTACTGAGCATTCAGGAACGTAATCGCAGTTTTCGTCCACACCCCTAACGATATCGTCTGGCAAAAATATAAAGGAAATGAAAGGTAAATAATTTGAAATCTCGGTATGTCATGAAGGTCACAATCCGTATTAAAAGATGTATACATCAAAAGTCCAACTACGCACGCTTTTCATCCCTCTTTATGCCTTTACAACAGGCACATGACCGTGACACGGAAAAGGTTACAGTGTACGTTCAATAATGTGTTCTGATAAGTACCCGATTCAATATGGCGGTATAGGCATTTAAAGGACAATGGCAGTTATTTTGAAGCAACAGTTAAATCGCACAATTTTTCTCATTTCTCCTCAAAGTATACCTTTAATCATATTTTATGACTTTACTATTGCAATATTCAAGGAAAACCAAGCATAGAAAAAATGTCACATGACTTTCAGCAATCAATCATGGAACAGGACAATAGTCTACTACAAAACTTCAAATTGCGTCGACTGCTCTTGCCCTTTAAGATTGACGAAATTTTACACTTCCTTTAGCAGTTTATAAGAATTACGGACGTTAAGACTAACTACTGTGTAGGTCTATGTTGACTTGGGTTGTACATATTTAATGGTACATCCTCCATCTTAAACTGTCGGACGACAAACGTGTCTTTTAGGGAAAGGGAAATCTGTACAAGTTAGACATATACCTCAAAGGGCCTCAGATTTTCTTGTAGATAAGAAGTGAACCAGTGGGCAACGCTTCATGTCATGTGACTTCTCCCCGAGCTTTACAGAACCTCAAAGTACAACAGTGGCGCCTTTACAAATCCCCAGATATGTTCCAACCTATTCATACGTGTCACTCGTATAGGGTACAAGTGGACATAACGTACAAGCTTTTGTCTGGCTATGGGCCTGTAGTTGTATAAGCGTTGGTCCATTTTTGCAATTGGGGACCTGACAGTAATTTTTAAAAATGAATTATTTACATGAAAGGATATTTTCATTTTATAAAAATATGACATACTTGGACAACATTGCTGAGTTTCCAAGTCAAACGTCTCAACTCCGTTGCAACAGCCCTCTGTATCTGGGTTATAGGAACCTTCTCCACAACAAATAGCATTTGGTGAAGTTTTTTCTACCGTTACTGCGCCCATATTGAATGAGCAACAGAGATATCGGGATGAATCAAAGACGATAGCTGTAAAAGTAAGAAATTTGTAATTTACGATTAATCGGAGAATACCCCGGCCGGTTTTTTAAAAAATATAAAGTGAAAACAGATACATTTGTAGGTCCAAATTTCATTGCAATTTTTTATATGAAAGGGATCTTTCAAGTGAATGACAAACATGCCAGTTCCAACTCCCCAAGCGCATTGACTTCTGGGCCCTGCCGCCCAGGGAGAGCGAGAGAGGGGGAGGGGGGCTTTAGCCCAGGCACTTTTTTGAGCCGTCTTAAAGTAGGAACTGTTTTCCTTAAAAATAAAAATGGGTAGCTTTGATAGTTTGATAATTAGTCCCTCCACTTCAGGATTGGCTCTGTGCCCCCCCCCCCCTACCCGCCAAAACACAGCTGCTTCAAACCTTGGGAAGACAATCCTAGGTCACTGAATAAGGGCATACATAGTAAACATACAACTTGGAGTCCCCAATGTAAAGATCGAACACTTCATTTCGGATAAATACATTTAAAGTCTCTAACGGCTTCCTAAAGAATAGTTCACAACTAACTTACATCCTGCACAGCAACTCGTCGATCCTGGAGCGTATTTGTGAAGTCTCCCTCCGCATTCGAATTGTTCGGAGGACAGGTAAGCAGTGCTGTTATCGTTATCAAAGTGAAAGAATCTTCGAGTTATTTGAGGGATGTCAGCTACTTCCGCAAGGAAGTCGTAGAATCCGTATTGAATCACGCATGTCTTGTATTCCTTATTGTAAGGATCGCCATCGCAACAACTTGCTTGCCCTGCAGTCGAAAAAGCGATAAAAAGAACTTTTACAGGAGGTTCCGTATACCTTTCTCTGTCTGCTCTATTTAAAAGATACGATACGATTAATATTCCATTAATGGAGTATAGACCTACCCAAATCTTTATGCTATGCATAATTTCAACTGTCTATAGAATATTTGAAATACTTTCTTTATGAAGTAACCTTTATGTAAAATTTTACAATCTCTGGATCAGTTTTGGACTGACTGCATTTTTCAGAAATTTCCATCATTGAAGTGATTCTTGATATTTTATGACTCCTCTCGAGGGCCTACACCCCAGATGAACCGCCCTCTGTTACATCACTGGATATCTAGTGCCATAATAAAGAAGACGATGCCTTACTTTCACTAAGTTAAAGAGATAAATTGCTACAGAGTATTTAACCAACCTTCAAATGACAAAACTTCATGATTACAGCAAGCTTGATTGTCCTCGTTAAAGGGTTCTGATCCACAACAAGCGGTAGCCACTATAGGGATCCCATGGTGTGATAATTCGCGTGACGACACGTCACCTTGGCAACAAATTTCGGTGTTCTCGTCATAGGTGGAGCTACCGCAGCATTTCACACTGGGTGAAGTTTTTGAATGGACAACCTGTTGTAGAAGAATAGAAAAAATAAGGGCCTAAAATGCACTGTCACAGGCAAAGTTTTTCTATGGGTTGGCCAAATGCACTATCTAGGCTATCATTCTGGGAAAGGGGTCGTTTAGAAAATTTGAATATACAAACAGCATCAGATGCATTCTACATTTAGCATAATTTGAAGTCTTTGTTTTGTTCTATGGCAATATTTCACTATAGAAATTTCAATATAGAAATAAAAAATAAAAGGGTGGCCAACAACATTGAGCTTAGTTTCAGGCCAAAACTTCACATGAAAATCAACGCTGCCCATTAATTGTCGCTGAGAGCTAAAAGCCAGGCAATACCATTGTTTTATTTGCACAACGCATATCAGTTTGTATATTGTACACTACGGAAGAAACACAAATACCCTTAGTCGAAAGCTTTAGACCGTCTACTCAAGGGCGGCTACTTGTTCAAAACTTACTGGGGGACGCTACCTCATTTAAAAAATTACTGTGTGAAAAATTTAAAATCAGTTCAGGATTTCTCAAATATTGGGGGGGGGGGGAGACATGCGTTGTCCCCAGGATTGCCGTCTATGCAAATGCCTATACTCCAGGGATCGCCCTGACACTATGCACTCACGTATATATGTTAACCTCGCAGCCAATAGGTTGAAGCACACAGCACAAATTAATTAACCTAATCTGGTAATTTGTCTTCATGTACAGTTTCATATTCCAAGGTCCAAATCGCTAATTCTGCAACTTGACCATAAAGAAATGTTTACTTAGACACATGTATGCCGAAAAGCTATGATACAAATATAAGTCAAAGTTCAAATTAAAACGATTTTGTTCCAAATTTAAAGGGATACTCCAAACTACACTTCTAGTATAGGGTAACAGAAACTCTGAATTGGCTCAGCTTTTTGATTGACTGCTAATTCAAACTATGCAGAGTACCAAAACTTAATATAACACAGCACAAATTGTTCTGATAGTGTTTTGATTATACAAATCGAGCTTTCTATATTCACCCTGAAGCAATAAAATGAGATTGTGTCTGGATGAAGGTGAATTTAAGACAATTGTGGGAGGGGCTTAATTCAGAAGGTTAGGAGAATTGGTACTGTTTGGGATGAGAAAATTGGGCCTTTAAGCCTTTCATTCGGTTGTGCTCACTTCATACTTGTCTTACCATATTGCAGCATAACTGATCTTTGTTAGGCAGGTAAACATCAGTGCCGCAACACTTTCCGATCCCTTCTGTTACGGTTCCTCCACAGCATGTACTCAGTACACTGTTATAAGGAATGTTTCCACAACAACTATCACCTGTTAAGCAAAAAAAAAAAAAAGTTATCCTAAAAATAAAAGAAACAAAAGAAAACAAAAAGAAAAATAAAGGAAAAAGAGTTGACGTATTTGCTTTGGGTATTATCATTTTGTCGCCACGGTTAAACAAAGGGTGACCATAAATGTTGACGAGATAAAGAAGGGAAAATATCTACATCAAAATTTGTTACTCAGCGTATTGTAAGCATCTAAATGAATGTTTTCCTCAATGCTTCATATTAATTTTGTAGATGTGTACGTGTTACAGGATCAATTTTAACCATTCATTTTGTAAGGTTTGGATAGGATGTGGGATGATGATGGGCTAGTATAATCTTTGAATAAATTGAACGCTTCTTCTTAGAATGTATCAAGTGAATCGTTTTATTTAATAATACCAAACTTGTTAAAACTTAGAGTGAAAATGTATCAGCGGGCGTTCCGATTACAATGATGGTCGGCGAAGCTGCAGTATTTACCTGCGAGGCGGACCTGTTAGGCCTACGCTCACTGGAGTACATAATTAGCCATGTGAAAAGAGGCAAACATGATCTTCAGTTTAGGTTATAAAAAGTGTCTGTAATTTTACCGTGTTTATATACAATCAATTTGAACAAGCTGGAAACCATGTCAACATACCCTCTGATCTGCTATGAAGTACATTTCCGTTGCAACATATTTGTTCCTCCTTGTCGTAAACTCGTCCGCCACAACATCCGTGGGTAGCGAGTTCGTATGAAACACTGTTACAGCACGCATGCGTGGACCTATCGACAATAGTTCTGAAGTTGCAACAATCATGAGTCTCTGTCGAATACATCACGCCCTCTTTACCTCTCTCGTTAGGAGCCAAAGTACCTTTATGAAAACAACCAGTAGCAATCATTTTTTGACCAAGATTATATAAATGTATAATGGACCAACATAATAAAAAATATCATCCATCGATCGTTTTATAAATATTTCACATTGTAAAAATGTTAAGGTATTGTTAAATACTGTATTCCGTGAAACGAGTTTCAGTATTTTCCTTACGTTTAGGATATGAATGAGTAAAGGGGATGAATAGATATTTTGTAATGCACGAAAATATTTCTTTTAGGACCTTATAGATGGTTGTTAGAGACGCCATTCGTCTGAGGGCAGGTCTGTAGGTATATATAGGGGATCCTCTCAAACATGGCTGAATACGCCACATGGGAAGTCCTATGACATCACGTGAAAACTATCTATAAATTTAGAGACATTTAGACAAATCCTTAGATGGGGCACAACGTTGATGGAGTGGGGATGCTGATGAAGTGGGATGGGGGATGTAATCCCTTTGTAAAGAAGGGGAGGGGACAATATAGCACCCCCTCCCTTAAACGTCTGGCCCTAGAATATTTCCCATACCTAGTAGATCATTACAATGCATTTCCTGTTACTCGGATTTACTATACAACTTGAGAAATATGTGGGGAATTATAAACTAATCCTATTTCAATAAAATTTTGGATAGAGAAGGAGATTTTGTCGAAAAAAAACTCACAGCACTTGGAGCGTTGTTGTCCTGTTTCGCTAAAGTCCCTCAGATACACAGTATCGCCACAACACTCTTCACTATCGGTATCATAAAAAACTGCTTGACAATCCTGGTTACCACACTGCGTACGCGATCCTTCCACTGGGGTTAATTCATCTTTAATACGAAAGAAAGTAAATACAATTATCATCAAGTTCACCAAAAAAACTGATACCAGTAGAAAAAAAGTGCAAAACAATCTTCCGAAGCGGGCAACTCGTCACAGGTTCCAATTAAGGAATTACAAAGTGAACTAAAGCTGTAATCAAGACTTTGTAACATATACAACTTAGGGATGGTGTCTTTTTCAAGCTAGGAAGTAAAATCGAGGGCGCTCTGTAGATTAAACATTTGTATGGAGATTTGCTTCAATAGCACAGCCGGCGGAAAAGGTGACAATTTTGTTGAATTTTGTTAAAAAGGTAAAGAATGTAACGTATTGCATACACTCTACTTGTCGGCCTTTTGGCTAAGATTATGTGTAGTATCTGTTCTTTTCATCCAATTTAGAATGAAACCATGCATGAGAGACCAATGTTATAAACGGTCCGAGGACCGTGAGGTTGGTCAAGTGTCATGCCTTGGTTAAAACATAATACTCATAAAGAAAAGTACTTCCATGCGTGAAGAATAGAAAAGTCTCAATGATTAAAATTCAAACAAAGTGAGGGGAAATACTTAAAATTTCTTCAAGTGGAAAAGAAAGAATTTTTTTAAGCGAAAAACCAGGCATGCAAAGAAGGAAGTAAGAAAAATGGAAAGAGAATGACATGGGTAATTGATAAAATCTAATGACTTGAAAATCCCCTTGTTCGACATTTTTGGATTTACCCTTTTCAACCAGAAGTTTAAGTGAAAAAAGAAAAATTGGGGAATTGTGGTAATGGCGTCATACCTGTTGTTTGGGTATTTCCTTCCACACAGACTGCAGCATAGTGAAGAATTGGAAAAATACTTTGTTCATATAGACGTAAAGACAGAGGCAGAAAATATGTTCAAAGGCAAACATCTTTCAATGGCACAAATCTCGAGTAAATAATCTTAATATGGTCAAATTGACCATTGATTTAGCGAGCTATATATGTACCGAACCAAACTATGGTCAAAATATTGACCTCTTCTTTGGTCAAAATTTAGTAATTTATGGTCAAATCTTACCATTAATTAGTGTTTTTAGTGTGTGTGTTCCTTTTTATGAGTGAACTGTTGCCCTCTGATTTAATTTACGCTGTAGTGACTGCCAGTTTACAGCTATCAAGTTTTAGCTGCATATATATTTTGCAACTGGAGTTAATTGTCTTAATATCTATTTTGATCGACGATGGTGTGAGTGTGGGGATGCAAAGTGAAAGTTCGGGATATGCCTCTGCAATTATCAAAGGAGATATAACTTCGATGCTCACCTATTCTCGCGCTTTGTGTACAAGTTACTTATCAACTAATTAAGAGTGACAAATCTTTAGCGCAGCTTGAACAGTGTAAACTGAAGAAGAGAGCTTTCCATTGGCCAGTTGACGGCAAAACAGTTTTAAAGTGATGGACAAACAGATTGCATTGTTTGGCATAAACACTACATAATCCGTTGTCCCATTTTCCTGGAAATATATTGTGGGTTGTGAATATAAGCCTGACTGGCAAAAGGATAACTAAGGCGATAATATGTATTTTGCAATATGCAAATTGCCATTTCTATGATAAATAATTAGGTTGTATGCATAGTACATACACTTTTCTGACGCCGCAAATGCGCGCAGATCACTTGAACAGACAGAACAAGTTGCCTGCGTAGCATTCACGATAATGACAAATAATAACATTTTTACGAAAGTGAATATAAGTTGTTGAGCTTACCTGTAAAGATGAGAGCTGATGCAAGGATAGCCACACATATCCTCCACATTATGATAGCCATATTTCCCCCAAAGCGACTCTCTTTTGGTCAAAGAAATTTTTACGTTTTCTATATATAATCCTTTTCCTTCAGACTGTTACGGTTTAACGTAAGTTTTCGACAATTTAATTTTGAAAATTCAGTCTTTTTTTTTACAATGTATGCTAAACCGTATTTGAGATATCTATGAAGTTCTCAAGTCAACCTTCTGCTTTGAAATAATTTAACTGCGATAAAATCGGAGTTTTTATGCACTTCATTTTACCTAAGGGGAAGTTCCCTACATTCTAAATATAGTCAACAGTACATAACACTTCCCAAGCAGATCAAAATACAACTTGCGTACGTACGCAATGTGTGCGGTAGCTGTTTGCATGCCGGTGAGGTATTGCGAAATACTTCTAATCAAGGTGTTCCATGTGTGTTACAGTTAGTTAATTGTTGTTGCACTGTAAAATCAAAGCAACTAATCGGTGTCTCTTACAATGACGTCACACCAGTATGAAAATCTCTACGGAAATTGAATGTAAAAATTTAGATGTGGGCACTGTCACAGAAGTTGAGGAAATGTAAAAAAAATCTTATGACTCACCCAACCCTCGGAACGAAAATTAAAATAATGTTTAAAAGTAGTCGCAAACATTTCAGAAGACAAAAAGACATCACTCTATCAGAAACGGCTCCCAGGTATTAAGTAGATACTCTTAAAATGCCTGTGTCAAGCTTGAAGCTTGATGGAATACCGGGAGGGTGGTCTCAAGAAAAGTTTTCGCCCGTAGCAAATAAAAATTGCCATTCCCGTTACCTTAGTCCATTCTTAGTGAATTTTACTTTACCTCTAACCCCAACCCACGCCCCAAGCTTTCTGGACCCTTAGGTCCATTGCCTACCACAAGACAAGACCGGCCGGCCGGTCTGGTTTGAACAAGCGTAACATTTGTAGTTTACTAGTAAGACATTTGTAGTTTATTCAATGCATTAGGCATACGGTAGACCATTGCAGGGTACACTTCACATGTAATCGTGCATGTTATTATTCCCGGGGGTACAAAGGTCACAATCCTGTATTACTTTGGTACTGTTACCCTGTATGGTTGTTACAGTCCCCAAACAATACGCTCTTTGGTTGCCCCTCTAGTCATTTCCTAGCAAACACCCTGGTGATCGTTGCTTGATTAATACTCTCGTATAATTAACATTCCCTGTTCTCTGTTGTTTCATCTTGTGTCTAGGAATTGGGCACTAGGGACACGTTTAACCTACCTACTCTTCTAAAACTGGTAAACTATGCCCCAGGCTAGATGCATATGTGTATCTAGTGGGCTGTCTAATGTTGTTACCCCTGCCCCCCCCCCCACTTTTTGACATGAGTTGCCACGCCCTGTTTCACATACCTTTATTGTTGCTTTCACGTACAGATGTAAGGCTTATTGGATGTGTTAGTGATTTCAGTGTAGTATGTTGTTTTAGTGTACATTTTTCCCATTAAAGTGTCAGACCAATTCCCCGGGTTGAGCTTTAGGTTACATACGGTATCGTTGAACATACCGATACTACGCGTTTCTTCACATACTTATCGAACAAGGTCTGTGGACCGATTGTTATATTACAGTGTGGGTACTCAAGGGTTGCTTTGGTCACTTTGAACGCAATTTCCTTAAGGTTTAATGGATCGCCAGTTTCGGCGTAAACTCAGTTAAGCCTAGCCCAGCTAAGGTTTTTTAAGACACCACGGTGTGCTTTTGTATATGCGTGTGTTCATATCTAGGCATGCAAATTTCGAATTTGGGTAATTTTGGACCGTTATTGACAGACCTTCGAGTATAAAACAACCGAAGATGCAACCCAGGTCCCAGTACGATAGGTCTCCAATCTCTGGGTCCAATGTGTTGTACACATGACCGAGTTCTCTATTAAATTCATAGCAAAACTGCAAGGCCGATGGGTTACGAAATTCAAATACAGTCGTATCCCACACCAGATACAGTCCACGCCCTCGCCTCTGACTGGATTATCGGCTGAATGTGGAGAAAGAAATGGGCTCACACTCGTATACGAACAACGCGGAATTAAAGTTAGGAAATACGTAATTACGCAGGCCTACTGTAAGCTTCCCTCATCAATTGAAATGCCTTAAAGGAAATGACGTCACGGATATACTGTACTTTCATTTGTTAATGAAACCAATGAGATGGGATCTCACATTACTGCTGAAGGCCCAGAATATTTGTTCTGTATTTTTCATTTCATTTTCGATTTGTACTTTTTCAAGTACATAAAAATGTAAAACTGTGTTGTATTGTATTATTAGTGCTTTAAAGGTTTCCCTGATATTGCTACCGCAATTGTGAATAAAGCTCACGTTCAACTCCCCATTTGCCATACCCCTCTCCTTTCTCATATCCCCTCCCCTTCCCCGGAGCTATACGTATACTGCAACTTGTTGCTTGTTTTCCCAATTTTGTCTCTGCATCATTTTTATCCCCGTCAAAAGATTATATCGGACTAGCTATCCTACTTTGCGAGATCGGCTATGCAATATTCAGCATTTCCGGAATCCGGCCGGATCAATTGATTGATAACACGGGTGTTCACACCGTTGTTGCCTTTCCCTGTGGGAAGGTAAAAAGCGTATGTACCGCATTGCATTTTAATTTCGGTTAATGATTTGCTATTCGAAATATTAAGAAGGTGGGAATGAACTTGGTCTGTATCCATTAAATGGGATCTAACATGCTGGAACGTAGACAAAACGTTTGAGAGAATTTTTAGATCTTGCAATGAATGCAATGAATGAGAAACGAAAGAGTAAATTCAACCCGTGTGAGCAATTCAAACTCATGTACAATACGTCGTAATAAAATACCTGACTTCACGTCTTTGCGAAGTATGATTTTGGAAAGTTAATTGACAAGCTGCGAAGTAAAATCGGATTATGCAATCAGCCTTATGTAAACAATCTTAAAATATGCCTGTAAAGTCGATATTCCTGTCGGACCATGGAAATAATACCTCCGAGCAGGGAGTCGTCAGAGGATAGTACTTCTGTGGTAGAAAATATGCGCAGATGAGTAACGTAATTAATAGGTAGGTATGTTGGGGGATCGGCTCACTGTGAATATTTATTTAATTGCGTTCAAGTCGAAGCCTTTTTAGTCATTACAAATTCACTATAGCATTAGCTTGTAATTTCTTTCGATCTTCGCTCCATTTTTTGGTAATCTCTGCCAGCAGAGCATATTGTTCATCTGTCAATCAAAATGGTAATTTCGCGTTTGCTTTGTGGACATTATCTTCTTCCGTAGAATCTCCCGGGGACTTCCCTTGACTATTTTGATCGTTACTTGTATGGTATGCGGTTTTAGCACATGGGACGGTTACAAATGGTATTGTAGTGCCAACAAGCCTGTAGGTGTATTGTATTTTGGATCACAATAGTACTTACTTAGGATGTATTCTTTTGTAGAAGGTTGCAAGCAGAGCCTCAGAATGTACAAAAATTCATGTTAAAGAAGGAAGCAGGTGAACTGAATTATTGTATTACTGAGGCATGAAGTAGCTCGGTTTGCTTCGCACTGACATGTTTTCACTTTGGAATCACTTACCATATCCAGTGCCGTACTCAAATGTGCTGAGTGGTACACCGGTAATATGCCTACGATAAGGGTAGCACACGGAGCGGACGAAGTCTTTTCGTTCAGCTCGTCGCTACGAAAACCTCAAGGGGGCGGTAGTCACAGAGGCGCTACGCAGGCTACGATAAGGGAAAAGGAAACGTGACCATGTCTCAGCTAACGGTCTCTCAGTCTCTCGCCGTCAGACAAGTAGCCACGCGGGAGGGGGAGGGGTAGACCCATGTGCTCCGCCCTATCCCAAACCTCCATAAACAATAAATGGGTTTTGTACAGAAGAGGAAACAGGCCGACATAAATATGCCACCACAACTAAACCGTTGAGACTAACTCTGTCGAAGTTGAAAATTCCGGATAAAGGGGTCTTGGAATAGGGATGCTGCATCCCGGATGCTCCCCCTTCGGCGAAACTCCTGCCATGCTATGTCCCCTTCCCCATCTCAGATTGGTTGCACCCTTGGCTAAGGGCCCGCTCATGTTCATAAATGCCCCAAGCCGGTCTCACGTGTCTCATCCAATCATATGTGAGACGAGATGGAGACCTGAAGTGAAAGTGTAAACGAAAAACATGTTTCGTATTTTGTACTCCGTAGAAAAAGATAATATTGACGATGAAGTAGACCTATAGAGGAAATGCAATGACTGGTGAATTATACAAAGACTAGGCCTATTTTGTATGAAGGTAGAAGCAGAGAGGAAGAGACTCTGCTAGTCACTCTACCTTTATGTAAAACACTCTAATGCAGACTTTCCTGATGAGTGGTCCTGGGTTTGACGTTTAGGTGTATGATGAAATCCCATACAGCCTTGATAAACTTTTTGAGACCCAGGTTCGCGGTCTAGGCACGTGAAGTGATTGCAAACACTCACTTGATATGTGGTAGCGGAATCTTAAATCAAATCCTTAAGCTGAATAGACCACCACAATGTGTTCTTTTCCAACTCAAAGTTTAGTTTTTAAACCACTGAAACAAATAGTCTGGTTGGTTCCCCCCGATACAGCTTAATACCGTACTTGTCAGATGTGTTAACCAGTTTTTACTAGCATTTGTAAGACGGAACCACATTGACAATAACTAATTCCTGGCTATTATATATGAGGTTACAGTCAGCTGACATCAATTTTAATTTTTTTTTTTGCCGGAAAAAGCCAGTTTTACGGAAACCGTTAAAAATGGCAGAAACTGAAAGTTAAGTAGTAATTATCAGTTTTCAGGAAACATGTTAAAGCACCTGTCATACCCTGTTTTTTAGATATTATGGCACAAGACTAAGGCATATTGTGAATGTAGATTTATGGGCTTTTTATAAAAAATAATGCCTAATTGGAACTGCCCACGCAAAAGTAGCTTAGAAAAAGCAATACTTCAGTAACCAAGCAAGTTAACAATACAGGCCCGATCTGTCCCCATCTGAGGGAAAAATAAACCAAAAATGAAATTTTTGAAGAAAGCGATAGTAGTACTATTGCATGCTGGGAAAAGATTTCGAAATTGAACATGGATCCCCACGAAGTAATATCGCACCACCTTATACTTACAAACAGTATCTGTATTCTGTCATGTTGCTAAAGTGACAAAGGGTGTGATGAAATATGACGGATCTATACTAGTAAAGATATCTTTGCTGCTCTTATGTTTCTTTTGTGGGTGGATGTCATTCCGCTTTATACCTTACCCCCACCCCCCAGTTTACGTTTACTTTGTCATCTGTTTTAATCTGCTATCAAATTCAACAGGGACAAAGTAAGCTCTTGATAATCTGGTAAAATGTAGAACAAATTTATTTAAGCCTTGCAGCTACTCTCCAAGTCCAAAAGAGTGAGAATAGGGACGGACCAAAAAACCAATATTGAATTTTCACTCTAATGGAGTGAGAACAACTCTTTTTCGATTCAAACGATTTTCCACAAAATTTGTTTTGACCCCTAATTCCCTCTAAAGGTCTGGGAAAATAGTAGCGTAGCTAGAAATCATAAGGGGGGGGGGGTGGGCTCAAGTTGGGTTCAAAACCAAGGTCCGTCAGTAATATTAAAGGGACAATCCTCTCACCCCAAACTATACACTTCTAGTATAGGGTAACAGAAACTCTCAATTGGCTCAGCGTTTTGATTGACTGCTAATTCAAACAATGCAGAGTACCAAAGCTTATATTTCACAGCATGAACTGTTCTGAGAGTGTTTTCATAATACACCTTGAGCTTTCTATACTCACCCTGAAGCAATAAAATGAGATTGTGTCTGAATGAGGGTGAATTTCATACAATTGTGGGAGGGGCTTAATTAAGAAGGTTGGGAGAATTGTTACTATTTGGGATGAGAAAATTGGGCCTTTAAGGCATTTAACACATAACCTTGGCAATTTTGTTTTGGGGGTGGGGGACTGACAGAATTTTGGAGAGCCTGGACCCCCACGGCCCCGTATACGCCACTGTTCGAAGATATTTTTTTAAAAAGAATTGAAGACTTTATACACGCAGCACGTTAGCATTGTATTTTCTCATTATTCTTCAGAAAATTTATAAGTAAACGTACGTGAACCGAATTTAAAAATGTCCTTTCTATTTTCATTTTATATTTCTATTCTAATGTTTTTCCAGGTTACGGCCCTGTCACATTGGATGCCCAAACAACGTAGCATTGGCACCATTCCTTTCAGATATTCGTCGAAAACATGATTGGTCCTTTTGTCCTTAAACCGATTTATTGTTTACTTCTACCGAGAGTTACGGGATATTTCAAAAATCTTTTCGACCACGAGGAATTCAGCATGCCATTAGGTAGTTTTCGTCTCACATGAGATTATATATTATGATTTCTTCCTTGCATTTTAGTACGTCTCTTCTCGAACAATCTTCCATTTCAGACGTTTTCACCTAAACACCGCTAATACCTCAAAGAACTTAGTTGCATAAGTGTAGGAAGAATTCAACATAAGTCCCTAAAGAAAATTTTTCGTCCCATTTAGGAGATCTAAAATTGAAATCTTCATAATGCGTCTAAGTAAGTTTCCCCACAAAATATTTCACCTCACAGACTTTTCCTCCCATGCATATGCAGAAACCGTTACTACACCGAAGGGCTGCAGACTCTGTTGCAAGGCCCAGCTACCCTTTGTGGCCCCTCACTGTCCTCACACTCATGGATATGTCTGAATCACGGAGTTTGCTGTACAACCTGCTATGTATAAGGAGCAGATTGAAATCCATGCACGTATTCCACACCTTTACGGGTTTCCTAACCCCAAGTGGCCCCTGACCCCAACTGCTTTTTCATGACATGTAAAAATTTGTAAATACATGATTTTGGACAACTTCATATCGGATAAAGGTAAATGCATCACTTAAACTCCGCAAGCTGAGGGAAAATATGAAATGAAGATAGGTCGTAGAGTTAAAATATGAAAAGACTTTATCAGTTTGAGCGATGTTTCAAAAAACATCACTTGTATTGTGAAATGGTGGCAACTTGAGTTTGACACCTCTATGAAGGCAGTGACCTGGTATTTAAATAATATCACTCGTATTGTGTAATGACGGCAACTTGAGTTCTTTGACACCTCTATGAACGCAGTGACCTGGTATTTACTGAACCATGGTTCCCGTTTCGTAATGCACGCTCCATTGTTTAAAATGATGGAAGAAGTGATATAATATCATATCAAATTCGTTCGATGAAGCATAATGTTTGCATTGCCTTTTAAATACTGTGTGGCATAGGTTGGTTCCACAAATATATCCAGAGAATAGCGACGCGGAATCATGAACATTATATGTAAACGGTCCATTTTCAATGAAGGTGATTTCCCAATGATCAGATGATGTACCGTCAAATCGACTTTGTACTGTTATGATTATAATAGCGATTTAACTGTTTAATCAGCTAGGGGATGGGGTGGGCAGGTGCCTCCCTATGAGTATATTTTTGGTAAAGCTTAAGTTTCTTTTATGATATAGCCAATATTTCCCCTAGTTTTATACAGTAATCGACTCGCGAGGTGTCAATCCCAGCTATAGGGCATTCTTGGCAATAATTTTCTGAACTTTTCTCGCCAATATTAGTCTGTTCACAATTTTCGCTCTCTCCTTGACAAATGTCTCTGTTCACATATTTAGCTTCCTCTTTGACAAATATCAGTCTCAGGCTAAGGGCCCGAATTTAATTTGAATAATTGAACTCAATTATCCTCTATTTGGCTTCTAACATTGAACGTGAAACGAGTTTACAAACATAGGGTATACGTCAAATCGTCCCTGGCATTTTACAACAAACGAAGGACCAATTTGCATAAAATGTTAAAGAGTGGATGAGCCATCATTCAAGCTACTTTTTACTTCCAAATTTCAGTCTCTGTAAAGCTGTAAGACAAAAACATCCTTAATTCATGGGCACACTTCAACGTTAGGATCGGATTTCGAGCCAATTTTTGTGAGGTTTCATCAAAAGTTTGCTCCATCTCTGTTCAGTGAGAAGCAAAACCTCGCCAAACATGAAATACATGGTTTGCATCAGACAGTCAGAGGTCTGGGAAATGAATGTTAAATGGTATTTCGTGACCTCGCACCGACAGACAGCTTTTATCGACACGCCTAATCCGATAAAATTAGTGGTAAATTACTAGTATAAATATAATTTTCGTAATCCTTCGAGACAAATCATATATTTAATCAGGTTTACAAATTTTGGGTTCTTTCCGACCAGAGAAGGAGATTCTAAAATAAGCTCACAAACATTGGATCGGAACCTGATCCGAATTCTTTGTAGTGTGACCACAGCTTTATTCTGCCGAACCAATTACGGACATGGTACAGGACTGAACAGCCCTCAACTTTCTCAGTTTTCTTTATATTGATATTGTGAAGTGTACTTATATTACCAACTTTTTGTATGAGACGGCCAAATGCACTACATCCTTCTTTTAACCATGGAAGTATTACCTCGGAGGTAGTACTTCGATGTTTTAAATATCCTGCTTGTGTGTGTTGAACCAGTGTTTGCCTTTTACGTCACCGTAAAACAATACCTCTGGAAGAGGTTATATTACATAATATTCTATACGAAGCATTCTTGTGGAATTTGCCTTGGAATCGGCTGTGTAGTTCTGAAGATATTAAAGTGTACCTCAAGAAAAAATCAAAACTATATAAGGAAGAGCAGGAAAAATGAGTTTTAAGGGTCCAACTCCCATTTGTACAGGACGTTCTTGAGCCGAGATATGAAATGTCGAATTTCATTCAAATTAAAATGGTACATTTCGCAATAATTTGTGATGTCATTGTTTTACTACTCAAATTACAATCTCTCTATTTCTCTGCTTTTCTGAAAGTTACTGCACCTTGTACCAAAGATGTGATAGCACTCTAACTCTTATGAGGTAATGTAATTAATTAAACCCTCTCTACCCAACATGCTATGCAAGCAAACAGGAAGTGTTCAAGGTCATTAAAACATTTTTCATATTAAAGGAAAACAAAGCAGGTAGTGGGAGTTGAACAACAAGAGAGTCACATATTATTGCGTAATGGACTAATTTGTTTTGGGGGAAAATTTTTTAACATTTTATATCTTGGTTTAAGAATGTCCTATGAACACGTGAGTTGAACTGTAAGAATGATTATTTTTTCATGCTGTTCAATATATATATTTTTTTATTTTTTCACTAGAGGTACGCTTTAATTTCCCCAGTGTTTTGTCTCGTCGAAGACTTCTCACGTGACCTCTTCTCACGCGGCGGGCCCTGGTTCGATTCCCTGGTCGAGTCATACTAAAGACCCAGTGCTCCATTACAGCAAATAATACCTCGAGAACTACATGTCCGATTTGAATGTAAATTTGACCAAATTGCGTAGATTGTCCATCGTCCTTCACATACAAAAGAGATGTCTTTCTTAAAGCGTTCCTTTCACTTGGTTTATGGCTTATTTGATTTAACATCGCTGAACTGTGTGTTACGTCTGCATTGAAAATTGGGCCGTCGTTTTGCCCCCAATAACCAGGCAAAATAAAAGAGCAGTAGGCAGAATTAACAAAATACAACATTGTGATATATAGATGATTTTAGGGTTTGTAGAAAACGTCAATTTGAGCCTATTTAAAACAATAATAATGCATTTAATGCGCCATCTTTCGTAGTTTTGCGTATATGCGTATCAATGTGAGATGCGTATGTGTGTATAACAGATGCGGTAACGGACACGATCTGAGTTTTTGGCTCTTGGAAAATTTTTTGCCTCCCATTAACAATACAGATCTCCGCTATGCGTTGGTATGAGGCGATGTACGAAACTTCAGACCATGTCTGTCAAATTACTAGCTGTCGTTTTAAAAAAAATACGCGAGTATATTTTTGGCAGGCAGTCAGCCATGCAAGATCAAAGCTATCATAGTAAGGGTTAATATTGGAATGGTAACTTTCACAATTCAATTTTGGGACCATACTGGACAATTGTCTTGGGGGAGGGGGGAAAATGTAATCTTAATGATTTTTGTTAATGTCACATAAGCTCCCTAGAAAAGTTTTGGCTATAAAGTATGAAGCAATAACATTGTCTTTTTATATTTTAGCGTGTTTTGCTTAAAGGGTCAAACCTCTCACCACAAACTACAATTTTGGCACGGGGGTACCGAAATTCTCAATTGGCTTAGCTCTTTGATTGACAGCTAATTCAAACAATGCAGAGTACCAAAGCTTATGTTACACATCATGAACGGTACTGAGAGTGTTTTGATTATATAAACTGAGTTTTTTCGATACTCACCTTGAAGCAATAAACTGAGATTGTATCTGGATGAGGTGAACTTCAGGCAGTTGTGGGAGGGGCTTAAGTAAGAAGGTTATGAGAATTGGTACTGTTTGGGGTGAGAGAATTGGGTCTTTAAGTGGAAATAGTTCTCACTGCCCCTAGACAACTCCCGTATTTTGTCTGGCTACAGGCGGAAAATTGGGGGGGGGGGGATATTACTGCAGTGCGTAGTGATTCTTTGTCAATTAACTCGTTGGCCCACCTTTAGTATGCAATATTTACAATCATTTGAATACACTGATGAAACATAATTGTAAGGTAAATACTGGAAATGTTTAAAACCTACTGCACAATGGCTGCTACTTTTCAGAGTATTCAACCAGGAAACTTCCAGTTTCCTAATTCTGTAATTCGACCATCACTCAGACGGTTCTGGTTCGATTTGTAGGCCGAATACTAAAACCTTTAAAATGGAAACTACTGACCCACCGCGGCGAAGGATATCAGTCAAGTGACCCACAACTAGAAAAAAATCGTGTCTTTGTAAAACCAGAAGGTATAGAAGGTTTTAATGTAAGACGTAAGCTTCGTCTAACCTTACATGGTCAAACTGAACCTAACCTTACTTAACCTAACCTAACCTAATTTAAAGGATCCTTTGTTCATCCTCTTTTATGGTACCTTTTTCTGTTAAAGGGGCAATCAGAGTTTGTTTAGACAAATTACTCCACAACTTAAATTCAACACTAATCATACATTGAATTAAAACTAAGAAAAAGTGATCTGTCATATCACGGTCTGACGTTGTAATAGGTTTTCGCATGAATGAGGCTGTCTAGCCTCGCATAAGTGTGGAATGTTGTTACCCGAACAAAAAAATATCCCATTCAACGGTAATTAACACAGAATGAAAAAAGTCTCTCACTTGAAAGACCTCGTCAATGTCTGTTGATTCTGGTAAATAATTAGTTAAAACTAAAAAAAGGGTAAAACGAAGTGCAGCAAGAACAAAATGTTAATATTCACTGCCAAACTCTAAATGCCCCTTAAATGAAAGTTCACCAATTATTTCCTTTTCTACTATTATCCCATATTTATGACCCCGTTTACTGCTCTTCTATGACCGGCTCAGTCTTCATTTATCCCTATTGGTAATGTATTAAATGAGCATTGCCTCTTGCTACACAGACAAGTTCAGCGATGGCGAAAAGTGGCATGTTTGACCATCTCTTCTTCGCATTTCCCTAAGACTAACATAATTTTTTTCTCTTGAAACTTACAAACGGGAAAGGAACTTTGCCCAAACTGACCAGAACACAACCAAAATAAAAATAAATGCATTTGTCAAAACTTTTGATCACGACAGCTGGACAAAACTTGCTGGCTTAAAGGTGAAGAACAGTCACCTCATTTGAATTATAGGGCAAGGGGACTATCCTAAGACATGAGTGGCTATTGAAAATAATGTGACCTGGTGACAGTAGGTTTCTCACAGAATTGTGAAACTTTGCGAAGATCAACTTTTTTGGTTTGCCTTGAAAAAAGGAAATGTTATTAAAAAAATGATTTGAAAAAAGCTTGAATCTAGCTGTTCCATTACCATACCTTTTTCAAGTCCATAGTAAGCAAGGAAAACTAACAGCCCACCAGTTATAAAATCTATATGGGTCCAACTTATGGGTAAAACTAAACTTTACCCATTTAATTTTTCACGAAAGATTCATTGGCGTGTCAGTATGGGTAACTTTTTTTCATGCGGGACATTGTGAAAATTGTCCATGTTTTACCTGAACATCACTGGCGGCGACATGGGCCCAGAACGATCACATATGGTCCATATGGACCATATGGGTTGGTCCAAATGGCCTCTTATAAATTGTGGGAGGAAAACTGTTTGAGTCCCGTATGTTCGACCATATGGGAATCTGAATTAGATCTAGATACATGGCAAACGCACAGTGTTTTACTGCCTTACTAAATCATCTCAATTATCTATCTGCATGGTTTGTAGGCCTATGTGTAAAAATAAGAAAAAATTAAACAAAAATAGATGAATGAACAATAAAAATAAAATTTTAAAATTTTTAAGGAAATTCTTACAAATAATTGAAATGTTACAGAAAGGTAACCATTAAAACTTCAATTCAATGCCCCCTACAGCTCCTTTCGAGAATAGTACAAGAAAGAAAAATTAGAAACATTTTTTTTACCTCTGTAACAGCATGGTACTAGTTTACCCTGTTCCCGTGGTAGCCAAACCCTTATCGGAGAGTGGGGGGGGGGGGCGGGGTAGGCAGTCATGTCCTTGTATTGAACAGGTAATATTTTGATCATTTCGTACTTGGATCATGAAGTGTTGAACCATCCAGGTCTGACCCTTGTCTCCCAGTGTCTGAACGTGTATTTTAATACATATGGATAAGAATAATTACTTACCTTTTCGACAAAAATCAGAGTCTCATTTTCTATGCCTCATTAGCACTACGTCATTGTGGACACACCCTTTTATATTTTTTTTTTAAAAATGCTGATTCAATAATTTGCACTTCACAGTTTTCAACCATCGTAATTGCGTCATCCGTCTCTATTTTACGTTGAACAATTAGATTATCGAGCATTCATCTATAGACTTTATGCATGCGACCTCAAAAAAAAAAAAAAAAAACTCGGAACCGAAATGCGCATGGTCACATCAGAGCACAAATGCATATAGTTTGCACACATACATACACTCATCCAGACGCAAAACTTAGCTATCCAGAAGTTGGAACAACTTTCTTGTCCTCCCAACTTGATTGGGGTCAAGTGGGTGCAATGCCATATATTGAGGTATTCCTTTGTCCATGTGAGCACCTCTTTTGCGCATAGAAGTTTTTAACGAAAAGTCGTCAGATGTGCTTTGAAAACATCATTATTTCAAGCGGAGGTCAAATATTGAATGAATTATAGAGAGAGCTAATGACACATTCATGTATTTTTAACGACTTTTTGCTGCAGATATTTTTGCAAAACAGCAAGTTTTGTTCCTAGTGGAACAAGATCATGTGTATTAACTTTCAACGTTCGCAACAATGACAAAACATTTCTTAAACCACATCCTATATGTACCAGACACATGACAGTTGCCCGGCTTCCCAGTTGTGGTAAATTGCAAATTCGTCCTGCATTTCAGTTCACTAACTCTGATATTCGTATTTATACGTAAAGGAATAAACATTTCCTCAAATATATATGATTCTATTTTAGGTTATATTTTCATAGGATAGGAAAACTCTCTGACCCTGGAATTTAAAGAGGGTTTGATTACCCGTCGTAGATTTTTTCGAGACTCACTCGAGGGACTCTTACTTAAGCCTCCATACATACATGGGGCTAGGATAAGGTTTGACATCTCACCCATGATAATATGTCGGTTTCTGGAAAAGTGTTGCTACTGGGTGGGAGGGGGATTTAAGAGCAAATACCCATTGAAATACATCATCTAAATAATGTACTTGAAAAATATTTCCTCATATTACAACATGTCGATATTTGTACAAGGGTTTAGACTGCTTTCAAGTGACGTCACAATTGTTAAGCCACGCCCAATGCTTGGCAAAAATCAACAGTGTTTTAGCGCAACAGTTGCACGTGGATCGTCTGCTGTTTCTCGGCTACCAGACAAGTAAGCGTACACCAGCAGACCAGTTTTTGCCAGTCAAAAGGGAGGGTTTGTGACGTCAATGGAAGCACTATTAATGCAGTGGATCTTTTGAATCTCAACTTTACTCTGGAAAGTTGTCAGCCAGTCACTGCAGTAGTCCGGTAGCCAGACAAGGTAAACAAGGTGGCTAGGCTTCCGGGATAAATGTTCCTGTCAGGGGGAAAACACGTCTATAGCAACTAGGAGTTCTAGGGGGGGGGGGAATATACGGGGGCCATTCTTTCCCATCCCCCCCCCCCCCCGGCTACGACCTGCTTCATACACACTACTGCAACCATCTTCCTCATTCTGTATTTTTTCTCTTTTGAAATCCCATTACTTGAATGTACTTGGATTTATGAATCAATGGCATTAACATTCAGTAATGTAAAATACATCCATCGGCTTTAAAAATCTGTAATTTTCTCCTTTTACACAAGATTTATGGTTTTGATATCGTTGAAAGCTACACTGAACCATGGAGTGACGTCCCCAATAGTAGCTTCATAGCTCTGCACTTCCACATCTAACTGTTGTTCGAATCGACCGCTTTAAGGTTTAATCCTCTCACCCCAAACTATATTGTTTAGTAGTTCACAGACATTCCCAATCGGCACAGCTCGAAGAGGGTTAGGTCTTTAAGGACAAAGGCTGAAATTGTGTGATACAGCAATCACACCAGCATTCAAATGTTCATGTGATCATGTTGGTACTTCACTGGAAAGGAGAAGTCTATATCGCTCCTCCTTACCTCTAATTCACATATGTATTCCCCTCGAACTCAGTCCACGTAGAGACTACTATTTCCAACAGTAGTCGCCTGACATAGACCTACCTCTAAGAAGAATCCGTGATATTCAGGAAGCAGGTATGGTCGCTAAACCGTTCAAACCAGACGAGTGTTTTGAAATCTATAGGACTATCGTTGGCTGAGAGCATGGGTAAAGAAACGCCTGTACGCCAGGTACCAGTTACGATTTATGCGTGAAATAACTTGAGAGATTACGAGCATAAAATAGACAAATTAGAATCTGTTTGGTTTCGTACCTTTTGTCTGTGTCCCAACCAATGTTCCCAAGAACACGGCGGTGCCTCTAACATCGATTAGTTATTAGATAATACGTCTCAACCGTACGACCGTTTTGTTTAACCCTTTACCGTTGTTTGGGTCCTTTTGGACCCATGCGGAGAGCTCGGCTGTCACCCATCTTTACTGTTTCACGCGGAGCTCGAAACTGCGAGTGGCTACCCGGAAATTCGGCCACAACAACGAGAGAGACAATAGTTTAAGGTCACGCGGTAAAGGGTTAACATAAAATATCTGCATCACTCGGCTAAAGGTGTACGTGCACACACGCAGAGACAGTGGCAGCAGCTTTGCAGTAAACACACTCCACAGGCTTATTTTAACCCTTTACCGATGTTTGGGTCCTTGGCATGCGGAGAGCTCGGCTGTCACCCATCTTTACTGTTTCACGCGGAGCTCGAAACTGCGAGTGGCTACCCGGAAATTCGGCCACAACAACGAGAGAGACAATAGTTTAAGGTCACGGGGTCAACGGCCTACGGAAGCCGATGCGGGGCGGGCTACGTCCGCTTTTCCGCCCACTCCCGAGGCGCGCAGATATGCCCCGATCGGAGCACAACGGTAAAGGGTTAATCTAGAAGAACCCGCGACCAGTTTCCAGTGTGGAGGCTCTGGATAGCTAATCCTACTCCATTGCATCATGCACAATAGCAATAGGTTCAACTTTTCAAGTTTTTTTTGGTAAGACGATGGCCTTAAAGGCCCAGTTCTCTCACCCCAAACAGTACCAATTCTCCTAACCTTCTTACTCAAGCCCCCCCCCCCCTCCCCCACAATTGTCTGAAATTCATCCTCATCCAGATACAATCTCAGTTAATTGCTGCAAGGTGAGTATAGATAAAAACAATTTATATAATCAAAACACTCTCAGTACCTTTCATGCTGTGTAGTATAAGCTTTGGTACTCTGCATTGTTTGAATTAGCTGTCAATCAAAGAGCTGGGCCAATTGAGAATTTAGGTACCCCCGTACCAAAATTGCAGTTCGGGGTGAGAGGTTTGGCCCTTTAAGTTGGAATCGAACTACGGACCTTCCTTTGGTGAGATTCGCATGCTTTAATCAACTAGACTGCACCGGTACACCCGCGTGATAGGCTGATGCTTACATGATATATATTTTTAGTCTTCAGAAGCTTACCCTATTGTTTACCAACCGAGACGTGTTTTATTTGCTGACATGAATTGGCTAATAGTAGAATGACTAACAAAATAACTTTTCTTTCTCTTCATTCAAGTGATTTCGTCAGTTTGTGCCAAAATGTTCGATGCACTTTCCATTGTTTATAAATATTGGATAGAAGGAGGGGCTTACTAAAAACAGTGACACCAGCTCTTCGTAAATTAAAAGGCCCGGCCAAGGAATGTCACACTTAGTTTCATCTGTTCTGTGGATCCATACACATACACAAACAACTTCCGTAAAGCATTGCTGTAATCATGGAACCGTTGGGCTTTCTGCTGTAACAATGCTCGTATAAATAGGAAGTGGAAATGATGGTGTACATTGAAGCTTTTAAAAACTAGAGCATGTAATTATGAACCATTAAAATTATGTAAGAAGAACAAAAGGCCTAAAAAGAACCATGGACTGTGAAATGTCAACATTCAAGCGTTTCTTTTCAGAGGAATTTGTAATTGAAAGCGATAAAATCGAAGTACAGTGTAACCGAAAGGAAAATGTCAACTGTCCAAAGTTAGAAGTTCAAAGGTGTATATCTGAAAATGAAAGTTAAAAAAGTTGCCAATTCTGGACTTACCTGCGGAGCAGGCTGTATTAGCATATTTCTTGTTCAGTCATATCCAGTTTAAAAGAGGGGGAGGGGGAACGGTCCCCCACCTCCGAAGTCAGTCGGGGGAAAATCACACAGTCGGGAGATTTACAAGCACGGTCTTTTCGTTCAGGTCATCGCTAAGAAAAACAAAGGGTGGCGCTACGACGGGTTGGAGGAAGATGAAAAGTTTGAAGAGACACACTGAGCATCCAAACCTTAACCTAAAAACAGCCCCCGTGGGCAGAAAAATGGTTGTCAGAGCACGAAAAAAGGGTCCTCGAAAATTCGGATAGCACAATTATGCCGACGGTCGCCAACAATTGAAGTGCAAAAAAGCAAAAACAAAAAAAGAAAAGAAAAGGTAATCAAAATCCGTGCCAGTCGGGGGAATCACGGACTGTGACGACCCACTTTCGAAATCCTGCATACGCCTCTGGTCATATCCTTAACGGAAGCCGAGGAGCTGAGAGAACAAGAGTCTGCTCCGTTGGGTAATTCTGCCCACGTGGTTATTGATTTCATCGAGTAGCTGAGGCATATGGGCAGACAATAAGTACCGGGTGTTGTCTTAGAGGAATTGATTAAAAAATCTGATTATTATTGAATAAACAGACATCATTATCAAGAGGGAACTATTAGATTTATGGACTGACTTGCAAGTCGAACCAAGGGCTTATTCTCTTAGCCATGACGCGCCCGTAACTTTGTGTGATGTCTCCCTTTTCTCAAAACGCGAATGTTTTTTTTTTTTCAAAATTCCTGAAAGATGCTTTTTCATAAACGTACTTCAGAAGATATCACACCTTATAGACACTAAACCTAGTGGGTAAATTTTATTCAGGTTGGTAAAGGATACCCTCTGCTCACTATTTCAGGGTTAAAATGACCAAAGTTGGATTACAAAAGTACCCTGCTTATTTCGATTTTACTAAACGAGGTTATTTGACCAACTGGGGTGAGTTTTTATCCAATAAGGGACATTACCTGCGCAACAGTTATAACAATATATATGAAATATTATGAACGAATTCTCAAGAGTAATGTCTCTTGTGAGATTCTCAGCCCGAACGAGTTATTTTTTGGATGCCAGGAACCTACATGTAATGAGAGTACAATATCACAGACCATCAATTATTACGAAAGTTACGTTAGACAAAAGTAATGACAAGCGAAGCCCGAGCTTACGTAACGCCTTGTTTGAATTCAGATTATAATATTACAGTATCATATTCAAACGGCAATCATAATTTGTTCTTCACAATATTTAAATTTTACACCACATTTGTAATATTGACCTGAAGCTAACAGTAAAATGGTTAGTGATCACGGTTTAACATCATGATTGGTTACAATGTAGTGGAGACTGCCTAGTTTTGCATCTGTGTGGAATTTTGTGGGTAGATGCGCACTGTTTAACAAGGTGTTTCTTGATTGGTTGTTGCTATTGTATTGCATCGATTGTTTTCTTTGTTCGAGTTAGGGATTAGGTTAGGGATTAGGGTTATCGTTAGCCAGTTAGGAAATTTCTTGTTAAGCAGTGCGCATCGCCCCAATTTTGTTACCCGAACAAAATTCAGTTTTTCATTAAACAGTAGTTAACACAAAATTAATGTTTTTTCTAACCTGAAAGACCTCTTCAATGTTTCTGTATTCTGGTGAACAATTGGTGTAGAAGGTAAACGAGTTGCTGGAACATAAAAGTTAGTATTTCTTGTCAAACTCTGAGTACTGACTGCAAGGTCTTAGTTGTTAAAGCATCCGACTTGCATTCGGGGGATCTAAAATTCGACTCCTGGCGGGGGCCAAAACGAAGAGCTTAAAAATAGAACCTAGGTGCTCAGCAGGGTTGCCACCACACCGGTCGGTGCCAGGCTGTGCTGCACAGCTCTGAAAATCTCCACCCGGTACTCGCCGTCAGTTTCAGCATCACCGTCCGGCACAAATTTCTAACCCTAACTAAATAAAATTTTTAGATTTCTTTAGAATTGAGTGATAATTCCTTGATTTGTAAGCAATCTCTCCAATCTGCAATGATTTTTCAAAGGGGAGGGGGATACTCCCTACCCATTAGACTGCTCCCCAGGACGGTGATCACAATTTAACCGGCCCTCAAAATGATCTGGTGACAACCCTGGTGCTCAGCATAAGCAATGGAGTAGAGAAAACAAGCCAGTAAGCCACAAAAAGGTCGTGGTCGACCTATAGCCTGCGTAGCGCCCAGCGTCGTGGTCGACCCGACTTAAACCAATTGGTTAAAAACTGGGCCGTTAAACTCCATGTATCGAGTCTAGATAGTCTTCTAACCTAGCTTACTCTGTCAAACTCTGATTGCCCCTTTAATTTCAGCGATTGCGTTTACATGACCACTAGTTATCGACATTACGCTAGCTTTTGACTTTCTTACTAAAGGAATAGCCCAGAGTCAAATTTATTTTTGGTTAGTTAAAGAGGAACATATTCTAAGCAGTCTGGTGAAAGTTGCATTCATTTCCCACGTTCGGTTCTCGAGATATTAACAATTGAAATTGGCACATTTTCTAGAGAAAGTGAACTTGAAGCAAACAGGTGTGATGTCATGGATTCACATTCTTGGCCAGTGTTTTGTTTTCCCCTATTTTCATACTGTTTGTTTAACCTTGAATTAATTAGGCATGCTATTTGCCACAAAGGCATATAAAGGTTTTAAAATCACATTGCTCAGGATGCACCTATGGTATCAATATATAGGTTTAGTTGCATAAAATTGGTAGTAAATTATGAAGAGAAACAAAACATTGGCTAAAATAGTGAATCCATGACATCATGCCTGCTTGCTCCAATTCCATTCTTTGTTGAAAATTTGCCATATTCAATTGCCAATATCTCGAGAACTGAACATGGGAAATAAGTAAAAAATTCACCAGAATGCTTAGAATATGTCCCTCATTAACATATCAAAAATAAATTTGACTTTCGACTATTCTTCAACTGCCACCAGTGCCGTTTCTCAGGGTCAGTGTGACGACATTATCGACCTGGAAATCTTTCCCTGTTTTGCCCAAGTCACCTTATGCCCCTTTTTCGCCGGGATGAATTTCCAGACTAACATGGTCTAGTGGCAGTTCCCTGCATGGACAGAGTCCACCGGGGCATCCGAAAGTTTTCGCCATCGCGACTGGCTAAACGCAAAACGATGTCTCCGCCTAATGTACAATATGAAGGTAAACGCTATACTTTGAATGTTAGGAACTGCTGTTTTGTTTGGTGGTTGCCACCTGAAAAGGAAGGTATATAAGGATTTGTCAAAGTCCTCGGGAGGGGTTAATGGTGAGTGATTCACCCTTCCCTTTGGAAATTCTAACACGCGTAACTGCTGGTAGGGGTAAACTCCTCTCGCTCGGTCGGGTTCAGACAGACTACTATCACTGATCCCCCCTCCCCAACTTAGTGATTCCCCCCCCCCCCCGCTAAGTGATTTTATCCCGACTACTACCAGAGGTGGGGACACGATCCTGCTCTACCATTTTGCACTCTACTGTTACAAAACATTTGGAACACATTTTTTAGCCCTAACCTCTCCTTTCCTTCATAGACTTACAACCGTCCTCGCCTGACCGGACAGTGGTAAGCTGACCGCGGTTTCCTCAAAAAGTAATCTACTTTATACATTTCAAATTTAACCTGTAGAGAGAGAAAAAAGACAAAAATTGTGTAAACTGCTGAGTTGTTTATCCGCCCAACTGAAGGTGTATTTATTTTGAAGTCACTAACTTCCGCCACATTTGCGGTTACTTAACGTCATTTGATATCGAAATAAATATACCACCCAACTTATAAACCAAATTTATCAGTCAACTTGCTAAACGGGGGATACTTGTAAAAATTAAGACAACAATGTTGTTTTTATTAATATAATGTAATACATGAGATTTGGAGGTTTGCTTTGTTTCCTGAATAGATTTTCTTTGTACCAAGTTACACTATGAACTAACTGTTACTTGTCTATTGACATCATCAGATTGCGACGCGTGCATTACACGGATCTGTCACGGAGTTTTGTTGAAAATTTCAGAAAAAGCAGATGTTTTTCATGTGTTAAGGAGGTGTAAGCCGCATCCACGGGAGCGTTTGGAAAATTCTTGCAATTCCAAAGAAATACATTTTTTTCTTAAAATAAACTGAAGTTTGAAATAGTTGTCCTTAAGGATGAAATGAATTACAAGGAATCAGCTGATGTTATCGTAGTTCATTGACTATAGACGAATCCGGACAGATTGTGATGTCTAATTTTAGTTGGCTATTACTGAGGTCCATCACCTTTAATCTTTAACTTTCCTACCTTACCTGATCTATGGATGGTTGTACACTGAAGTGGATCTTGATTTTCTCAACTTCACTGAATATGAGGATTAAAAATTCACGTAGACAATAAATGAAGACGATTAAAGGCTGATGGACCCTACTAATGGCTGCCTACAGTCACTAAAAACAAACGCTAATCGGATTCTTCTATAGCCATACACTCTTAAAAAGTTGGTTAAAAAAATTCACCAACACTGGTCACGTATGTCAAATACCTGAAATTGGTTAAATTTTACCCAATAATTGTTGATTAATGGGTTATCCAAGAGGTTTTTACCACTTTATTGGATAACCAGCCTGTGGGGTAACCAAATAAACAACACATATTGGGGAAAATTTAACCAATTTCAGGTATTTGACATACGTGACCAGTGTTGGTGAATTTTTTTAACCAACTTTTTAAGAGTGTAGCATAGAATTTATATACCCTAAAGTGTTTTCATGTGACGTTACAATTGACCCTCTCCCTCTCAAACATAAACAGGGTTTAGTGCACAAATCACACTTGGGTCGTCAACTGATTCCCAAGTAGCTACACTAGCTAGCCTCCACACTAGCTTCTGCCCGTCAAAAGGGGCGGAGCTTGTTACGTCAGTGAAAGCTCTCTGTATCCATTGACCTCGGACGACATCATTCTTGAAGGAAACATGAAATCACGCGAGGAGGAATTTCACGCCCGTGAAGTAGACTTATGTGTCCTACTTCTACATCAGGGGTTTCCAACCTTTTCGACACAAGATCTACTTTTGAAGAGCCAACATCCCAAAATCTACCAGTCCAGTGTCAAAATCGCAAACCCACACTCATCTTTTCCAGCCTAAAACTCATCTTTCAACACTAGACCAGACCGTAAATGCAATCAACAAGGAATGGATTTTTGTGTGACCAGTGCTATCCAAGCGGCGTGCCGCCATTAATTGGCGCGAAGCGCACAAAAATGGATGGACAGCTAAAACATCCTCCTAGATCACACGGGAATCGCCTCTCTCAGGCACTGTGCTTACCTGAGTCCACCCTCAATTCTTCCAATGTTTTAGCCGCCAAAGTTGAAGATACATGCGATACAATTTAAACAGTATGCCCGTATTGACATGTTTGCACTGCACCCTATCAGGCTGTAATACTTTTTAGGGTTGCGTATGATCTATTGATAGTGGCCACGGAGGCAGAAAAACCGCTCAATGTTAAAGTTTGCCAATTGCTCATCTCAGCAACGAAGTAGGGGAAACAAGCTAGTGAGCCACAATTTGGAAAGGTTTTGGCCCGTCCACCCTAAACCAAATGGTTAGAATCTGAGCCGTAATACCTTATCTTATTAAATAACCAATATAAGAGTAAACCAAGAGAAATCCTGACAATCGGCCTTATGTCAACATCCCCGAAGATTGCAATTTTAAATAAAGGTGATTTTAAGTGATTTTATTTATTTCGAATGTTGAATTGACTTGAGTAGCCTATTTCATGATTTTAAAACTGGGAAATATTTTGATTTTTGGTGTTACTTCTGTTGGCCATGTAATACAAATCTATTTAAAAATGGAGGTCACATTATCAGCTAAACTAACTGTTTAACCAATGTTCGCATGCTTAATAGATATGGATACAGAAATTACACTTAAAGGGTACCTCAAGTCAAAAAACTCAAAAATATATATTAAACAGCATGAAAATGAATCATAGGACATTCTTGAGCCGAGATATTTAATGTTGAAATTTATTCATTCAAATGAAAATGGTACATGCGCAATAATTTGTGATGTCATTGCTGTACTTTTCAAATTGTAGTCTTTGTACTTCTGTTTTTCTGAAAGTTACTGCACCTTGAACCAAGGTGTCATATTAATCTTATGGGGCCATGTACTTAATTATGCCCTCTGTGTGCAACATGCTGTGCAAGCAAACAAGAAGTTTTGAAGGTCATAAAACTTTCTTAGTTTTAAAAAGAGCAAATCAGATAATGTGAGGTATACAACAAAAAAAAAATCACAAATTACTAAAAGTGCAATGTACATTTTTTGAAGTGAATAAACTTCAACATTTGATATTTCGGCTCAAGAATGTCATATGAAGATGGAAGTTTACTTGGTAGATTTCATTTTTCATGCTATTTAATGTATATTTTTGAATTTTTTGACTTGAGGTACACTTTATACTTTCGAAACCTGCAAGAGCATATCTAACACAGCTGAGGATGTAATTTTTCGCTTGCGTTAAATCGAAACATTTCTCTGGAAAGTGAAGTATCGGTTTGTAAAAACTATCAATTAAATTAACAACCGGGTGATCACTGACGTCACATATTACTAAAACAGCTAATTAACTAAACAGCTGATAACATTAGTAAGAATTATTTCCCTTTTAAGTAGCACAGTTTTCAGTAATACGAGCTGAACTAGAATAATAATGGAAGTTACCAAAAGAACAACGCATGGAAATTGATTGTCGTGATGGTATCATTTCATTACTACAGCGTGTAAATAATAAAGGGAAAGTTTAAGCAAAAATTTAATTTTCGTTCTGACTTTTAAGTTAGGGGGCAAATGCGGTCACGCTAACTGGGCGTAACCTAGTAAAGTAGACTGTTCTGTTTCATGATTGACTCTTAAGAGTCATGTTACTTTATTTTTTTCTCCATGTAAAATTTACTGGAAGATCCTGATTGGTGTGCCTTGAATATACAAAGAGTGAACTGCTAAATATTATTAAAGATAATTTGAAGGGAAATAAGAAGAAAAATTGTGAGATTAAGCTGTTTAAAATAACTGTATAAAATAAGTTTGGATTGAGTGCTATTGTCCTTTAATAGGGAGTAGATCTCCCAGTGGGGATTGCAAAGTTTATTAAATTATCATGCCACTTGTTTTATTAACCGCGGTCTCATTCTGATACCATGGGTTTGTAGAGGACAAATTTGTGGACAATCTCAAGATGCAATGCCTTTGTAAAACTCCGGGCTAGTCATTTTCATTCGAGACTTTACGAAAGTAATTTATAGAAGGACCGTAAAGGTCTTGTCGGAAGTTCTGTGGTAGGTTTATTCGTTAAATTGTGAACATTATGCTGTTGAAGTGCTATGCAACTATCTTAAATGGGTGCTCGCGAATCGTCCTGGAAGAAAAAAAAAATAAAGACAGGGTGCGGTTTTCTCCATCGTTCACTTCAAACTTTATACTCCTCGTAGTACCACATAACTTTATCCACATTTTTGATATATGCTTTAAAGACTGTTTAAAGCCCCAGTTCTCTCATCCCAAACAGTACCAATTCTCCTAACCTTCTTACTTAAGCCCCTTCTACAATTGTCTGAAATTCATCCTCATCCAGATACAATCTCAGTTCATTGTTTCAAGGTGAGTATAGAAAAACTCAATTTATATATTCAAGACACTCTCAGTATCGTTCATGCCGTGTAATGTAAGCTTTGGTACTCTGCATTGTTTGAATAAGCTGTCAATCAAAGAGCCATGCCAATTGAGAATTTTGACACCCCCGTACCAAAATGGTAGTTTGGGGTGAGAGGTTTGGCCATTTAAGAACTCTCGAATAACGCATAGTTAAGTTTAAATATGCACCTCTTTCTTTTTCCATTCACCCGACCCTGATTTGAGTGATCTTCTGGTTTGTTCGCAGTCAGCGCTGTCACGGGATTTTCCCGACACATTCGCATCAGTTTGTGGTTGTAGAGGATAAGTTTAGGAAGAAAAATGATCTCACTCGAATTGGTGTGTAATAATAACATAACATGTACAGTGAATACAGGCAAAAGCGCTGCAAAAAATAACAACAACAACTCATAAGTTATTTAATAATTGATTTTACTTCATATTATTGACTGAGTAATGTTTACACAGGCCACCCCTTGTCCAAGTCCAACGCAGGGATACGTCCCGTGACACATGTGGTAGTGACAGGTGTACTTCGTAACCACGTAACCGTCTTCTCAAACATCGGGTGATTTCATGTCATAGTGAAGAGGGTGGTATTTTTAGGGAAAACTTGAAGGAATATCTTTTTTTCGGATAATTGCGGATTGGGTGGTGAAAAAACCTCTGCCAAGGTTACGTTATTGTCTAAGTGGTGATGTCAGCCTCCTAGGAAAAGGGCCATCCAAATTTCTCATGCACGGAACTTATTATTTAAAAATGTGTTTAAAAATATTCCCTACATCGCCGGAAATGTCACTTCTCAAGCTTTTCTGCAACCACCACAGATGTCACAAGGGCAACTTTGGGAAAGCTTGTGAGGGGACCTTCTCCTACCTGCACGTCCCGTCCAGAATGAGGGCAGTGTATAAGCACCAACTAATTTTACAAATTACTTTCATATAACAGGAAAATATAGTGTCAGGCCCATTCCAACATTGACGAAGCTGCAATATTTGCCGTTTAAACATGATGTTTTGGTCCTGGGGATGACGTTAAACTGCATCCAGGTTGTGGCTTCTGTTCTATTCAGCCAGTCTAGAGCAGGACCACTCAGTGTTTGCCCTTTGGAGGGCGTACTTGTCCATTTGGGACGTTAAGCTCCTTAAGGGAGCCGAACTCCTCCGGGAGTAATCGTGCGGTTTTCGCCCCTTGGCTCTTCGCCAGAGAGTCGTGGGGACTTTTAGAAAAAACGTGAGCACAGCCAATCCTGGGCATGACGTTTAACTGCATCCAGGGTGTGGCTTCTGTTCTATTCAGCCAGTCTAGAGAAGGACCACACATGTTATCCGTTAAGAGGGCTTTCTTGTCCATTTGGGACGTTGAGCTCCTTAAGGGAGCAGAACTCCTTCGGGAGTAAATGCTTGGTTTTCGCCCCTTGGCTCTTCGCCAGAGAGTCGAGGGGACTTTTAGGAAAAAGAAAAACCTGAGCACAGCTATCACGAAAATGTAAAGGAGGCCGTTCTATTCAGTCAGTCTAGAACGAGACTCCGCAAGTCAGGTCGTTTAATTGGTCATGTTGAGTTGAGTTGTCCCTTGGGGACGTAGCTCCTTTCGTGGGCAGAACTCTTTCGCCCCTAGCTCTTTGCCAGAGAGTCGGGGGACTTTTGGCAAAAAAGACGATCTCTTCTCGGCATTTTGGCTAAGATCATGTGTAGTATCTTTTTTTTTTTCATCCAGTCTAGAATGGAACCATGCACGACAGACCAATAATGTAAATGTTCTGAAGGCCTTGAGGTTGGTCAAGTGCTGTCCTTAAGTGGACGTATAGCTTCTTTGGGAAGCGGTTTCAGGTTTTGTTTCGCCAAACGGCCCTTTGCTAGAAGGTAGGGAGGACTTTAGAATAAGTAGACGGTCGCTTCGCGGTCTTTTGGCTAAGATCATGTGTAGTACCTGTTCTTTTCATCCAGTCTATAATGGAGCCATTCATGACGGACCAATAATGTAAATGGTCTGAGGGACTTGAGGTTGGTCACGTATTGTCCTTCAGTGGACGTAATACCTTCTTCGGGAATCAGTGAAAGTTTTGGTTTCGCCGAACGGCCCTTTGCAAGGGGGTCGGGAAAGTTTTAGAAAAAGTACGGGAACTGGAATGTCCTCGCTAGTTTAGGGATGCAATCTTGTGCTCTGGTTGGTTTAAGTGGTCTTATTATGTTTTTACGGGTGTTGATGTTCGGTTTTTCGGTTGCTGGTCATATATTAAGTCTGTGATACTCTCGCCAATCTGGCCGGGTCTGTTTAAGCACGTGAAAAGCACAATGTGAGGTTGGCGCAGAGACGATATCGAAGTTAATGAGGTCGCTTTTCGTCTTTTGGCCAAGATCATGTGTGGTATCTGTTCTTTTCATCTAGTCTAGATGGAGCCATACATAGCAGACCAATGATTTAAATGGTCTGAGGACCGTGAGGTTGATCACGTGTTGTCCTTTAGACGTAATAGCTTCTTCGTCAAGCAGTTATATAGTTTGATTTCGCCGAACGGTCCTTTGCCAGAGGTTCGGAAGAACTTGAGAAATGTGAGGTTGGCGATCGTTTCTCGGCCATTTGGATAAGAGAATGTATAGTATCTGTTCTTTTCATCCAGTCTAGAATGGAGCCATACATAATAGACCAATGATGTAAATGGTCTGAGGGCCGTGAGGTTGGTCACGTACTGTCCTTTAGTGGACCTTGTCCGGTTAGCAGTTATATAGTTTGGTTTGGCCGAACGGTTCTTTGCCAGAGGGTCGGGAGGACTGACTTTAGAAATGTGAGGTTGGCGATCGTTTCTCTGCCATTTGATTAAGAGAATGTGTAGTATCTGTTCTTTTCATCCAGTCTAGAATGGCGCCAAACACGAAAGACCAATGACGTAAATGGTGTGAAGGCCGCCAGGTTGATCATGTGTAGTCCTTCAGTGTACGTAACAACTTCTTCAGGATGCAGTTTATTGCTTGGTTTGGAAATAAGTGGTAGGGTACTCACTACTGGTGGAAAGATTCCACTTTAGCTGTAATAACCAGGCCTTGTAGGGGAGTTGTTTTACTACGCCAGGTGACCACGAATGTATGAATTACAACTTCAAGTCGGGTGGAAACCAACTCCACAATTACGATCAAATGTGGTATTTTTTGAAAGACCAGTTAGGTACTTTATTTACACATCTACTTGAAAGCCATTTTGCGGGTTTTGGCGTAAACCAATTGGATTTTTGATCGAGAACGGTCGAATCGAAGTCGCCTTTTTAAATCAATCAATTGCAATTTCACCCATGAAACCATATAAGCATCCGATAGTGAAACAGCCATGTCTTCTCTAAAAAGCCCACCAGGATCATCTCCCTCAAATCCATGTTTTCAATCAATTAAGGGTGCCACACCAAGTTTGTACAACAACAAGTTTCCTGACAACTAAGGAAAAGGTAAAAAGAGTGGAACAACTCTCCTTTAGTCCTCTCAAAGATTTCGGGCCCTCCGCTTGCTTTAAAAGTTAAAATCTTCCTTTTTTAAGCTAGCCGAACACTACACGACTTTGTACGCCTTAACTCAGCTCTATTGCCGCTATAATTGTGATTGGCTATGTTAACACCAGTTTTAAGTCGCACAGACTTCAGTCGGGAAGAACCAACATGCTGGTTCTTCCCGACTGAAGTCAACTTAAAACTGGCCTTGCAACTGCCAACCGCAGTCGTAAACGCATGCACATTACACGATTGTTGTAGATTCAACGATCAAGTTGAGTTGTGGTGTTCAAAGTCGTGCAAGTGTGCTGCTAGCTTAGCGCTTACTATCTCCAATCATTTTTCAAAGATTTTGAAAAGGGTTTCATGACAGTGCAAAAATTTGGCGCACATAGCGCATAATCGCCAGTTCCCGTACTTCATGTCTTTACTCCTGATTTGCATTTGCTTTCACTTTAAGGTCCTTTCCATTTTTCTGACATGCTTTTGGCATAAATTCATGTATAGTGTCCTTTGGAATTCATAAAGCGTGATTTGAATGTCGGAATTCAGATGAGATTATATGACGATACCGGGGCACCTTAACATGCAATCAATTAGTAGCATGATCTGCCAAAGATATTACAATTAAGTTCGAAGCCACCTTACATCTAGTCCCTATAAGGGAAGTGCCCCCCCCCCCATCTACAAAGATACCACACCCTTCTACTCAGTTGGATACCACCCAACTGCATGGTCAAGTGGTTAGGGCATCAGACGTGCAGTTGTGAGGTCGGTAGTTCCAGCCCTGGCAGGTACATCACGAAGACTTTTAAAACGGATCCTAGTGACGTTGCGTTTGGTGCCCAGCATATACAATGGAGCAAGGAAAACAAGCCAGTGAGCCACAACTGGAAAATGGCCGTGGCCGGCTAAGCTTGATGCAATTGGTTGGAAACTGGGCCGTAAAACTCCATCCAACCTACAACCTACCGACTCCTCGACCCCGACAGGCGAAGTTTGCACACATAATACTTCTGGCATTATTTACTTATTCAAATTTTAGTTAGGTTAATCCTCTGTCTGTCTGTAGTGACCAATCACAAGACTGAGGGCACTGCTGAAACTTTAACTCATGTGTATAGGCAGTCTGCCAGTACGGTACTGTTGTAAGGAAAATCACCATTCTCTTGCAACTTTTCTCTTTTTTTCATTACCATCAGTACCTCTGGAGAAATTTTTCGAGCGTCCGGTCTAGTTGGCAGAGAGTCCGACCCTCACTCAGAAGGTCCGAGGTTTGATTCCCAAAGAAGGTTATTCCAAAGACTTTAAAATGGGACCTACTGCCGTTGTGCGTGGTGTTCCGCAAAAGCAATGGAATAAGGATAACAATTGCAGTGCGCCCTAACTGAAAAAGCCTAACGCGCTGCTATATTAAACCCAGTCGTGATAAGTTGTAACCTTAAATCATATCTAACCTAACCAAATCTGAAGATATTTTGAACGTCACTGTTAAAAAATGAGAAGTAAGCAAGCTGTTGTTTTCTCTGAATTTTAATGAAAAGAGACAAAGATATTGTCACATTAGGTTGACGGGGTACGTCAATTCATACCGTGGGACTGCATTTTCCCCTTTTAAATAGATATCCTTTGAACGGTGATGCTGCCTAATTTCATTTTGTACTTTTTTACTGTAACTTATGCATTGCTATTTTTAGTTGTTAGAGTCACTGAAAAAAACTTGTAAAAGTTTCGTCATCTAATGGCCATTTTTACGTAAAATAGATTAACCGTTTCTCTTTTTTATATTTTTTCATTTTTTTTTTATTTATCGTGGTTCCTTTTTAAGTTTACATTTACACTGCTTGCTGTATCATTTGGTGCTATTTTTGTACTTTTCCATTTTTATCGTAAAACAAGGGCCAAGACTACTTTAAAAATCTCTCAAAATGAAAAATGGCAATCAAAATGTTTGGCAATACCTTCTATAAATTCTGATGTTTGATCATCAGAGTAAAAACGAAACATTGCTTGTATATTCGTCACACCTTGCAACTGAAATATTTCTCGCATTAAGGGGACGTCCCTAAATGATGAGCCCCGAAACCGAAATTAATGTTAGATTGTCAAAACCAGTTCAATTCCGAGGGGAAAACGCTAGCTCTCTTGCAACTGGCAGGAATTAGAACCCTTGGTATTCACTCAAGCGTTGAATTTACTGTGTTTGCTTACCCAGTCGTTTGAAGAATGAATGTGGCTTCTTTTGTAAAAACCTTTCGAAAGTTTTTTTTGCCTTGTTAACGGAAATGTATTTTAAGAAAAGTACAAGCATGGATGCAGTGTGAAGTCAAACGATCCGGAGTATGCCGTCAGAGGCACGCGTTTTATTTGTGGTTATGTTAGTTCACTACTTGAAACTAATTTTTTGCAATTACTTTGAATTTATTTTTAGGTTGGGTACGGAATTGTTATATCACGAGATTCAAGAGTCCCCCCGTATTTCCCCGGAGGTAGTCTACGTACTCAGGTGGTGAACTTTTTGTGTTCATTGTTAACTTAGTAACTGTCTCAAAGTGGGAAGCGCATGCCCTCGTTGGGCATTTCTTAGTCACGAAATATGATAAAACTTTATTTTTTTGCTATGTAGTGCTTTTGTTTTCTTTGTGATATCCATATTACCATAGACAACGATCGTTGGGATATGCAGGCTTTTTGAGGACTTACACAAAATTCTGGCTCTTAGATAAGATAATAAAGAGAAAATTTTCATTTGACTTTGAAATCATTTAAATCATTTTTATTTTGAGCATTTTTTTTATAAAGAAAGGTAAAAAAAAATAACAAAAGAGACTATAAAACTTGACGTGAATGTGATCATATTAGTTATGGCCAATAGAATGACAAAACAAGACATAGTTGGTAACATTAGACTAAAGTCAGTGTGAGCGAGTGAAGGGGGAAATTGAAAGGTTACGTTTGTGTGTAAATCTAACACATTTCTCGGTTGGATCATTGTCACGTGACTACTTTAACCATTGGCAGGAGAACGCTTTAGTTCTTTGAGTAAGGAGCAGTAGCTCATGTTTGCTACAATAATGGGGTCTTTTATTACAAACAGTAGATTTATTCGGTATCAGATAGAACCAATGAATGAGTAAGTGATAATAATTCCGCTCATATACACTCATTTAACATATCGTATTTTCAACTAGCTTTTCTCCCTTCTCCGCTTCCTTACTCCTTTTCCGTTTGTTCCCCACCAACCCAGTGCTTTTGCACCTGTTTCCCATCTCCTATTCTTCTTCCAGTAATCTTAAAGGCTTCAACCTCTCACCCCAAACAGTTATAATTCTCCTTTCTTTCACACAACTTTCAAAGTTCATCCTTATCCAGACAAAACCTCAGTTCATTGCTTCAGTGCGAGTATACAAGACCCCAATGTAATCAAAAACACCTCCAGTGCAGTACAGGCTGTGTAATGTTGTCTAGGTTACTTCGCATTGTTCGAACTAGCTGTCAATCAAAGGGCTGAACCAATTGAGAATTTATGTTAACTCCTACAAAAGTTGTAGTTTGGGGTGAAAGGTCCCGTCCTTTAAAGTAACCTTCAAACTCAGGCACCAGCGTATCCAGACCGGCTAAAGACAGGCTGAGAGTATAACGATTGATGGAATTTAAGGGCCAAACCTCTCACCCTAAACTTCAATTTTCAAACTGGGGTACCAAAATTTTCAATTGGCTCAGCTCTTTGATTGACAGCTAATTCAAACAATGCAGATGACCAAAGCTTACATTACACAGCATGAACGGTACTGAGAGTGTTTTGATTATATAAATTGAGTTTTTCTATACTCACCTTGAAGTAATAAGCTGAGATAGTATCTGGATGAGGATGCATTTCAGACAATTTTGGGAGGAGCTTGAGTAATAAGGTTAGGAGAATTGGTACCGTTCGGGGTGAGAGAACTGGGCCTTTAAACTTGTCTTACATTAAATTTATGCAAATGCAAAAGTTGACGACTTTTTTCTCCAAATAACGTACTTTTCGCTGTTGCCACCATCCACAACCTATCGAAATATGGATTTCACATAGGTATGGAAGCGCTTTACCAGCGGCGGTGATGATAATGAGAATAGCAGCGTGATCTCTAACTGAACTTTGGAATATTTTGCAAAATTGCCTTCGGCATTTGCGACAAAATGAGGTTTTCTTCACTCCTCAATAAGCAAATGAATGTTGTTGTCCCTTTTTAAGCTTTCTGAAGTTAGGGCTAACTGTTTTCCTATTAATTTGAATAGTTTTCAATACAGCAAATGTCCGGGTCCGCGAATTATACAAAGGTTAGTAAGGAAGAGTTTTACTGCTCCCGGATTCAATTCACAACTTTCCTGTGTTCTTCACTTCATTACTTGTCAATGTTGCACTGGCGTAAAATAGAGGTTCTTTAGAGAGTTCTTTATAACATTGCAACTTTTTGGTTGTGTTTGTGTTTGGCCGGAAAATTCATACAAGAATAAAATGTGGTGAGTAAGAGTCTTTGCCCCTGCCTAATTTGTTGGGACATGGCAGCAATGGGCGTTCGGAAAGGGGGCAAGGAGGGCACTTGCCCCCCGCCCCCCCCCCCCTGGAAAACCAAACTTGTGAAAAAAATTAATTAAAAATTGAAACAAAAAAATTAAAAATAAATCATCAAAATATCTTCACTTACAGCGTCAGTTTCTACTTGTGAAATATGGGACATTTGACCAGGAATAGCATAAGAGAAGATCGTATGCTGAATAGTGAAATCGTAATTTGGGGACCGTCATTCGTGATATCTATTGGGAATCTGTAATTGTAAAAACTCTGCCAAAATTGTACTAGTTGTCAGGTATGTAATGTGCATGTGGCATCCGACTATTATGCGTTGGTCTTGGTTTGGTCCCGTGCTGATCTCAAGTGGCGACGCACGGATGTAGCTGGGATATACAAGGTGAATATGGGGGGGGGGGGGTATGATTCGTAATTGGGTAACGGATATAGGTCTATATAGGCTGTTTGACAGTTGTAAGTTTTATCGTGCATAGGCTTGCGAGGCCGTGACCGAGAGGCAGATTTCCCTTCAACAATGTTTTACATTGAAAATTATAAAAATTACAGGTCTACATGAAATTCCTGTTTCAGGGCTGGGTACATGCAGCTTATAACACTCGCCAAGTGTCGTTTCCGGCCATCTGGAGGGTTAGTAAGGCCAAAAATTTTCTTGTACGCTCCTCGCCAACTGATAGTGGCGCTTAGATAGTGTACACAATTCAATCATCCATGAATGAACTTGCCCCCCTTTTGTAAAAATTTCTGCGGACGCCCATGATGGCAGCCTAGTTTTGTACTCCCAGTTCTCATGATGCCTCGATGTGTATTTTTCATGTTTTTTTTGTGGTCAAAATCTCAGGCCTTTGTGTTTTACGTCACTGGGTCGGGATCCAGCTTGGCTTGGCAATACTCCTTTATCCGATATGTGAGTCACATCAAACACGAAGTTACTGTCAACTATCTTGCTTGGTTTGACCATAAAAATTTGCAACGGAAGCAGATGTTTGTACACCACATTCTCTCTAGAGTGCGAAAGGGCAACTGCGCCTTCAACATATTTAAAGTAATTGTTAATGTTCATTTTGACCATATTCCTAGTATTTCCCTATTTAAATGCAGTGAAATAGGCCTGCCAAGTGTCATTTCAAGCGATTTGGGAGTCATTTTTGGCCAACCTTTCTTGCGCTTTGCGCCAACTGATGGTAGTGTTCCTCTCAATTATTGTCTCCCATAATTTTCAGCCTTTGGTCCCAAATCCTAGGTGTGATCGCTCGTCACTGGTGGAAAAACTTCCATATTTTAGCAAGCAAGCAAGCAAGGAAAATTCTAAAAAACCACCCTCACTCTATGGCTAAGAATAAACAATAAAATAAATGTACTGCTGAGTCATGGATAGCGATCTCTTTTGACAATTTGCACAGGTTTTTTTTTTCTTATGATCGCCGTCAGCGTAGATGGTCCCTTTTGTTTAAAGACCCCTCCGGTACATTATTCTTTAAAAAAAATCTGCAGAATTCCCACCATGCACCGCACATTTGTATTGGATGATATCTTCCAAAGGAAAACATCAAGTTAAGCCACCACCAAATGGTGCTTAAAAGTGCAAGAGCAGTCGTCCAGAACTCATTTTGAAGCAATACACGAATCCGGACAGCAAATGATGGTCTGATTTCAGTCTCGGCCATTGCTGGGGTCCGTCGCCTATACCTAAATCTCATAATTTTCTTCTAGCTTCTCTTCAAAGTACTTTTTAAAATATTTTAGGGCCTCAATATTTCATATTCAAGGCAAACCAAGCAGAGACTCCCAGTAAATTTAACATGGGAGAAGAGAAAATATTGTCACATGACCCTTAAGAGCCAATCATGAAACAGGACAGTGTACTACACTTCTTCAAGTCGGGGAGACTGCTCTTGCCCTTTAATTTAATTTGAAGGAGCACTGGTTGAACCATGCGCAGTGGTTACAAAGAAAATACTGCAAATTTCAAGCAACTGAGGACTGATGTAAAGACTGGTGATACCTTCAAAAAAAACATTCCATACTACATGCTGAATGCCAATCCTTCTTTGCGTAGGTTGGACCGGAGTATTTTCCAGCCTTTTCCAGGCAGGGTAACTAAGATTTGCCTTGCTAGGCTATCTCTTGAGATTTACGGTACGGAGTTGTAAGAAGGGGATAGGGGAAAATCAAAGAATTTCATGGCTACTGAAAGGAAGGATCCAATGTCAGCCAAGTTTATTGTTAAAGCTAGAGGGGTATCCTATAAGTATTCTAATTAAATTTTAAAACAAATGTGTTTTTTAAACTATCAGCAGGTAAAATTGTCGCATTTTCAATAAAAGCGAGAGAAAGCTTGTAAGTCATCAAATCTTATACATTAAAACAACACATTGAGCTGGATTGCAATATTCATCATTTTTTCTAAACCTGTCAAGTTTCCTTCACATACTAATGTCAAAGGACGAAATATATCCTACATAGAAATAAATATTTCATAGGTGAGTCAGCAACGGTTCAATTCTGTTTTTAAATATTCGTGATCGGGCATTTTTTTTTATAGTAATGCACAAAACTGTTACGAGCCATAGTACAAACGAATTCAAAATTTTTAACTTTTTGCATAACTGTTGGATATGAAACTTGGTTGCTCATTATGCTAGCAGCTCGAATTGGCATTTGGTAGTGATTCCCAGAACCTCCCTTAAGTTTCCGATACCAAATTAACATATACCCTGCAATGGGCAATCTTTTCTTTTTCTTTAAAATATACAAGAAATTTTCTCCTCAAAAGCCCCCATTTTTTAAAAGTTACATTCCCGTCAGGGAGACCCAATCAGTTTTAAAATTAAGGTCGATAAAAGAGACTGAAAATAAAAATCAGAGAAACAAAACATTCCTTGTCAGTTTCAGTTACAGTTTCAGTTTATTACTCTTTACTCCACGGAAGTGTTTTAGTCATTACAATACAAATTTAATCACAGTATACATAGAATGAAAGTAGAACAAAACTATATAAATGAATAAATGAAAGCAAGAATATCCCCCAAAATGACAACTTGTTTGTAAAGAAGTGATCTAACCTCCTCTGCCTTTAAGTTATTAACTCTAGTGTCACTTCATTTGCTGATATATCTTGAGATATACAGGTCCCATCTGAATGGAAGTTTCATTAACTTCTGTATGTTTTTCTCCTCTTTCAAATATCAAACATACTTTATAAATTAGACCCTTCCTTTAAGAAAAGAGATTGTTCTAATGGTCCCAACAGTTAAAGGTTTATTCTAGTGGATTTGACTTGGGTCTCTTAAGAAAGACAAAATGTTCCAAAGCATGTCCACTAAACCCTGTTGCAATCTCATTTTCCTTACTCAAGATATTTCACTTTATGTGTTCTTTTTTATGTAAAAATGATTTGTTAAAAATACTTTCACTTTTTAAAGAAGCCATGCATGTGTGCAGAAAAAAATTATGTGATGTCTTCAGATTCCTTTTCATTTCTTTGTAATTGAATATCCTGCTTGTCCTTGAAATTTGATACTGTTGGGATAATGTTTAAATATCTTTCCTGTAGATCTAGTTGTACCCTTCACTAAATGTAAAGTATGGCAAATAATGTCGCTCAACATGATGTTAATAAAATGCAATATCAAATAAATGTGCCGCGATGACGTCTCAGATTTCCCATATGCACCAAATCTCAAAAAATTGCATTAATTTGAAAATTAGTATCTTCTGAACGCTATATGCCATTGAGGTGCGGTATCCACCTCCTGAAAGAGAAACGTGTCCGACATGACCTATTTTCATGGGGCGGAAGTTGACTAATTTTAACGTCTAATTTCGGGAGTATAAGTTACGATTTGTCTCTGCCAGTAGTGCCATTCGTATCGAAAATGGTTCTGCGAATGACAGAACTCCGACATAAGGACCTATAATGTGGGGACTGATCCCGTCAACTTGAGAATCTGGTATACACCTAAACAGAAAGTGAAGGAAAGAGGGCGCCACCATTGGGAAAAATGGGATTCGATGAAGTTTGTTATCTTGTGGACTAGGGCTGTAGAATATGTCCCTGTATTTCCCGTTTGTCGCAGGAGGCGACGTAAGGGAAGGACTTGCACCGTCCTTTTTAAGCCAAACTTAAAATGTACCATTTTACTCATAATTGACACTTTGTAGACGAATGCAAAAAGTCAAGTGATGGTCTGTTTTAAAGGGCAAATCCTCTCACCCCAAACTACACTTCTGGTAGGGGGGTACCGAAACTCTCCATTGGTGCAGCTTTTTGATTGACTGTTAAACAATGTCAAACAATGCAGATTACCAAAGCTTATATTTCACAGCATGAACTGCACAGGGAGTGTTTTGAAATATAAATAGAGCTTATAAACTCACCCCGAAGCAATAAACTGATTTTGTGACTGGATAAGGATGAATTTCAGAAAATTGTGGAAGGGGCTCAAGTAAGAAGGTTAGGAGAATTGGTACTGTTTGGGGTGAGAGAACTGGGCCTTTAAGTCGGACATAACTGGGGTCCACCAGCTTAAATCTTTCATATTCTTTGCTAACCGGTATCATGGACTGTTGTACACTAAATACCTTTTGATTCCCTCAATTCCACCGAATATGATGGTTTAGAGTTGCATGGAGGCAATAAAAGTAGGACAATTGATTGACAGTTGATTGACCCCCAAAATGGCCGACTTCACCAGCTGTTGGGATTCGTTTAAAACACAATTCGTGTTTGCGTGTGGTCAAATCCCACCTCACAAATCAGAGAAGCTTTTTAAACATTGAAAATTTAATGGAGTTGAATTAATAGCCAGTGTAACAATGAAATTTAGAAAGCAAAATAAATTGAAAAGAGAAAGTAATGAAAGCAGAATGTAAAAGTAGGCTAAAAGGATAGAAAGTAATTTGATAATGCGGAGGTGAGTTAAAAACATACGTTACATGATTTGCACGTAGGTGTAATTAACTTCTTTCCATCAATCGACATGTGCAAGGGCGTCGAATTCTTCTCAATATTGGGGAAAAACATAACGTCATTTTCAATAAATTACTGCCCGAAAATGTTGGATTTCTCAAATATTGAGGGACATGTCTCACTGCCCTCTACCCCAGACCGCTGTCTATGGACACGTGGGTTACTGAGTTTTGTAAAATTTGATATATTTGGTGTTGTAGAAAATTGCGGATCTTGTGGAGTTTTCCATTTTGTAATAAGATTATTGCACCCCACGTTGCCTAATACAATGGCAGGCAAAATAGTGCAGGGTATTTGACGTGCCGTTTCCGATGATATCCGGTACATTGTTTTCCTTGACGGAAAAGTTGACTCTCTTGGAGTTGAAAAGGAGATATTTAAGTCCAGGAGAGTTAACTATACCTTCGTAAAAGTAATACTCCTATTCAAAGGCGGCACCTTGTTCCAGTGGAGTAGCCACGGGGTGGTTTGGGGGTTAGAACCCCCCTCCCCCTGACCTAACCTTGTAATGCAAAAACACCTAAAATAGCGTTTTTTTCTCTCATGCCGTGCCCCAAACCTCTCCCCCAGACACTAAAACCGTCCCATGACACAATCCTGGCTACGCACCTGCCTTGTTCACAGCATTAGGAGGCGAGAAAATTACCACATTTCCAAAGAATTACCATATGATAAACGAAAGTCCAACGTTTCTAAAATATTAGGGGACATGTTCCCCTCCCGTCCCCATGGGTCAATCCTATGCTTTAATTAAGGTCGATCGAAGTGTCTTCCTTTTTTCTCAGAAACTAAAAGACATAAATAAGTTAGTCAGTTTGATGGAATTTTACGGCCCAGTTTCCGACCAATTTGTTCAAGTCGGGTCGGTCACGGCCCTTTCTCAAGTTGTATTCCTCTGACTTGTTCTCCCTACTCCTGGGTGAGATTCAATTCAATTGGTCAAAGTCGTTTTAACAATTTCGAAATTTCATAGTTACGTGCAGTAAATCAGGCATGTCAAGTGTCATGGGGGTGTTCTAGGGCTGTTGTGTTACCTTCCCCCGGTGTAATTTTTGAAGGCAGAGGTAGTTTGCCCCACCCCAACTTCTGAGGTCTAAATAATCCTTTTCATTTTCCATCTAAATTTTTTTTTCAATAGGCCTACCCATCCCTTTTTATCGCAGGAAAAATCTTTTCATAAGCTACAAATGCATCAAATTTCTTTCAGCATCTTTTAAATTGCAACACTCATTCCACCATACTCCTTTTTCAGGCTGGCGACTACATTTCAGACCCAATGGACAAAGTCCTTGATCCACTGCTGAATAGTGGAGCGAAGTTATATTTGAGGCTCAGCCCCGGTCCCCTCTCCCTAAATTTGCGTTTCCTTATTTGTCTTTTACAAACGACATATTGAAATGGAACAGTAGCCCGGACGGAGGACAAAACCCAGACCATTTCTAGTTATATGCATGAATACACTTAAAAAATCATTTCAGTGACGTCACCATGCAACTAGTGGATGGACCAGGAACAACATTGAAGGTGGATCAGTCGCAGATGGGAGGTAAGACTAATCTTCCAATCACATGCACGCACTCATCCACAAACACACACACATCATACGTGTATAACTTTCCAGCGAGCTAGCTACGTAGGTGACATTCAAATTCTGGATTTTTGTGATCCTTAACAGCAGTTCCTCATCGACAACTCTTTGTTTTCGAAAGTACTTCCACCAGGGAGTTGCAACTCCCTGCTTCCACTGTCCCTTCCGCACTCGATTGCTTTTACCCATAGAAAGACGTACATATTTGGACTACTCGAGATAAATATTTCTTTCCTATTGAGCAGTCCTGAGGTCATATGTGAACGCGTTCCCTTATGACGTAATTGAAAAACCATTGTCCACACAAAATATTTCATGCCGATTGTTGTTTGATCATATAGGCCATTTATCGCTTTGTTTGAGGAACACGGTACATTGCACTGTTTATCATCCTTTTTTGTTTTCCTTTTAAGTACTCTTTTCCTAGAAATATGGTTTAACATATATAAGGTCAAGATTGTTTGAATCGGGAAATGGCGCATTGCATCGGATCGGCAGACTTCACATTAAAACGTTTTAATGTTTAGTTGTCCCCGATGATGGCATGCGTAGTCAGGTAGTGGCTCTCAGTTAAAGACTTTGATTCAATTAGCGAATAATGTGTTGAACGAAAGTTTCCTCCCCTTTTCCAGTGGTTTAGTTACGCTTGGGACACAAAGTTCCCTATGATGCAAACCGGTATCGTTTGCAATTTCATAACTAGGATTTTTACCCGAAAATGCCTCAGAGTCAAACATAAAATTATTCCTCACATAATCATATGCCGAATATTGTTATTTTGCAGTTCTTTTAGTAACCGTTGGACTTAAGCGGTTCTACGCGATATTGCGGAAAAATGATTTTCTGGATATATCGTCATTTGCAGTGAAGTAAATTTCAGTAGCTCAAATGTTGAGCAATGAATTAAGATATCAGACATTTTTCGCCTCTAATGCTATACATTTCTATTGAAAAATTCAATGGAGAACTGCGCTGCTGTTTCAGTAGTTTACAGTAATGCACCAAACGAGTTTTTTTTACAGTTTTTGGTATCGACACGTGAGCGTTTGTAATAACATTTCCCGTTTTCAAGCTGAAACTATTGGGTAGTCCATGTTCCATTTAGGCGTTTAAGGGCTGAACTCCCCTAAGGGCCAGTATCCGTCTTTGTGGTTTATAATTCTGTATGACAGGTTGTTAACTTTGAAAGATTCACGTACACCATTCACCGAAACAAGAATGCTGTTTTATTTTAATGAAACAGGGGCGTCGATCCTCGGGGTCAGGGAGATTGCCACTCCAATGAAAATATTGGAGGCAAACATATTGTTTTGCCCATTCCCAATAATTCACGTAGGCTTTATTAGAAAAATATTGGGATTAATATACAAGATATAAATGATTTTATGGCTTCAGGAAATGTCCGTTTGGGTGTGTGTGTGTGCATATTAATACGTGTGTGTAGGTGTGCTTGTTCGTGTGTGTATACGAGGGCTCTCGCATTCGAATGCGTGGATTTATTATAGACAATTCCGGTCCAGAACACGATGTAGGATTTGACCGGCCTTTGGAACCCGCCCCCTCCAATCCACAAACCAGATCCACCCCCTGGAATGAAATGGAACCACGCGTGTCATGCGTAACAAGAACACAATCCAGAACACGATCCAGAATTTGACCGGCCTTTGGAACCCGCCCCCTCCAATCCACAAACCGGATCCAACCCCTGGAATGAAATGGAACCACGCGTGTCATGCGTAACAAATTAGGTAAAGATTCGGTGATCCGGGTTAAAAAGAGAAACCCGGGTTAGGGTTGGATCGGGTTTTACGGCCCAGTTTCCAACCAATTGGTTCAAGTCGAGTCGGCCACGTCCTTTTTCTAGTTGTAGCTCACTGGCTTATTTTCCCTACTCCATTGCTTATGTTGAGCAACAAACACAACGGCACTAGTAAAATCCTCCCGACCCTCTGGCAAAGGGCCATTCGGCGAAACCAAAACTTTCACTGCTTCCCGAAGAAGCTATTACGTCCACTGAAGGACGAGAAACCTTAAAAACTTCGGGATAGCTGTACTCAGTCTTGGTCTGTAGCTTCCGTTTTTAAACATTACAAGGGAAGTGAAGGTGATTGAGAGTTGGTCTATAACTGTTTAAAGGTGATGTGCAGTCACCCAAACTTGAGGTAGTGAAGTAGACTGCCCTGTTTCATGATTGGCTCTCGACAGTCATGTGACAATATTTTTTTCTTCTCGAATGTGACATTTACAAGTGCTTGGTTTACGCTTGAAAATGCAATATTAATGTCCTTAAATATTTAGAGATTCTTTGAAGAGATATAAGAGGGAAATTGTGAGATTTATATGTTGCTCCAAAATAAGTTTTGGGCGACTGCTCTTGCCGATCCAGCGTTCGAAGCCCCATAAGGGAGTGACCGGTACCTCGCCGTTTTGCTTGTATGGGTTTTTGAAAGTTTTAAGTCTACGTATTACCTTGCACTGATATGGATATCATGTTCACCCTTCAACTCCTGTGGTGGCCCAACCTACACTTGCTTAGCCTTTGATAAGGTCAAATTTACACATCAGGATGGAAATTGAAGAAATAGGGGTGATTAAAAAACGTCCGTTTAAAACACAGGTGCATGTTAAAAAACTTTCCTGAATAAAACATTGTTAAGAATATTTCTCGGATATGGACGTGGCACTTCCATGATTAAAGGAAAAATGGATTCAACCCTCAAAAGATTGTTTTAATACTCTGCCCTACTTTATGATGATTGGCTCTTGAGAATCATGTGACGACATTTTTCTTTAGATTCCTTAGATTACCACGATAATGTTTAGGTATGTCTTAAATTATGCATGCAACATATTTGGAAGAAAAATAATAAGAAACTGAGAGACAGAGCCTTTGATCCAAAATAAATATGGGGCGACTTCTTTTGTCCTTTAAAAGTGCTATCCGTGGTGTTATCTCATAAGTGAAACTATAGGCGCGAAGTACAAGTGATGCGGTTCCTGTAAAGATATAAAAGTAATAGCCAAGAACACTATAGAAGGAAAAAAGAAAAGTTTTCGGAGGCAAACTTTTGTATCAAATATTTATATCCACCATACACAGATATGTCATATCAAATGACCCCAAGGGCTGGAGGTTATAGAACATGCCCATAGCTATGATTCTTGACCTGTCGCAAGGATTTGGACCTATTTGCACCGTATTTGAAAACAAACTTGAATTTTAATCGCTTAAACTTTATCGTTTTATATATTGCTTATACCTTACGATATATTTCTGCTTGTATGTCGTCAAATCCCATGCATATATGTCAATTACTTCTGCATCTTTTTTCGCATATGTTTGGCCGTCGAGCAAATTTGCAGATGCTTGGCCTGAAACATTCGTATTATTCAGTGCTTTTACTGACGTCATTAGCCTCGCCCCGGACAAAAATTAGTGTAGTACGTATAGTTAGGTGAAAAGAAGCTGGTGACCGAAGTGATGACTGTTGTGTTTAGCCCGTCAGTGCGCGGAGCTACCCAATTACGACTTCACGTGAAACATTCTATATGTAGATGGTAATAAAGATCACCACCTGTGTTGTACTATCGCTTCGGTTGATAAAATTAAATCGCCTTATCGCATTGTTTTCTTGAAGTAAAACCAGTTTCAATAGAAGTAAAGTTATCCATCTGTATGACATATTTAATGATCCTATAGTGGAATTGGAGAAACATTTCTTATGATTCGGGTACACATTAGCAAGTTGCCTTCTCTCCATTGCTAAAGCTATCCAGATCTCCGTTAGAGGGCTACTATAGTAATTATATTGCAAAATTATTCAGAAATAGAACAAAAAATTGTCAGTTTCATCCGGCCAATTGTTCCATACCTTCTTGTTCATGATGGCTTGGATACGATAATTGTTCAATCAAATCGATTGCCCAACAAAGAAATATAGGTTTCGGTTAAAAAACTCTTAATAAGTAAATGGTGGTATCGTAGGGTCTTATTTCTTTTTTAGTATGCATCCAAATTATTTTTTGAAAGGAATTTAATATTTTATTCTAATTAATGAGTTTCTGAGAATGAATCTAATTGTTCCCCCACTGAGAACTATTTTTTCTGAATCTTACTTGGGGTTCAATGTTTACAATAGGAGTGCTTCACCTAGTGAATGATTGAGACTTTTCACGTGCTCACTGAGGCACCTGTTATACCTCCAGCTGCCACTGGCACTGCAGCCCCACCCAACTCACCCCCATCATAATTGAGAGGTCAACAATAACAATTAGAGAAATGAAATCGAAGGCATTTTTGGAAAAAAAAAATAATTCAATATGCAGATAAAACTATTTTCAGGAGGGAAAGTTGCATCTCAATAGCATAGAGGATATTAATCTTCAAATAAATGGAATATTTTGCGATTTGGCGCATGATGGGAAGCTTGTGATGTCATCGCCGTACATTTATTTCAAATTGCATTCAATTTATTCTTAATTTTGAAGCCCTTGTAGGAAATATTAACCAACCTTGTTTGCTATACCCCACATATGATGTTGTCTTAAGGCACAAATTTAAGCACAAACAGTGCATTCCATTATAATAAAGAAAAACAAAAGAAATCTGACAAAATATGCCCTTATTACATAACTTTCTGTAGCTTTATTTGGGTTATTCTTTAACAAATATATCTAATCGTTAAAGCTAGGTATCTTTAGCCAGGAAAAAAGTATCGTGACAGGGCCTTGAGGAAATGGTCTGGTATAATGTTACCTCTCTTTCAACTAAAGACCTTAATGAGAAGTCACTGGAATATACCTTGAAATATTTGGCAAACATGTCGTGTAACTTGCTCATTTGGATGGAGCTATGATAAAACAACGGAACCATATACCTTTTCCCTTTCTATAGTCGATAAAACCAAACAATAGCTTTCTCTTTTTTTTTCTTTTTCCCCTCAGCAACGATTAGCATCCACCCATAATACAATGCGTCATAAAATGAAACAGTTTCGACCACTGCTTTTTCTCCTATTTTAAGTTACCAATTACTAACCCGACAATTAACTAATTTTCGGAAGAACACCTCTCACACTCCTTGACCAGAAATGAAAATCGGAAGGCCGCAGTTTGAAAAAATAATCCCTTTACTCATATTCTTGGAAAGCATAGATAAAAGCAAAGCATACTTTTATTTTTAGCAGTTAGTTTTCGTCTGTATACTTTCACTTGCCTTATGTACTTCAAACGGTTTCCGGCTGTAAAAACTATTCATCTATCGTGGCGAAAGCTGAGCCCCTTTTTCGATTGTCTTAATATGAATTAATAGGTTTCATTTGTACCTGGCTCTTTTTATCGTGCCTGTTTTTATAGACGAACCCCAACAGTCAATGGACTAATATTACCGTTCATAACTGGGGTCTAAATTCTTTTTTAACCTGTATCAGGATGGTTGTACACTAAAATATCTCTGGATTAGCTCAGTTTCACTCAATATGACGCTTAAGATTTGCATGTAGACAATAAAGTTAAGACGATTTAGGTTAATTGACCCCACGAGTGGCCGACTTCACTAGTTGATCGAATTTATCCATAGAGTACCATTGTACATGATCCTTTTGAATGTAATCTTACCTTCCACGACTAAACGAGTAAATCAAGAAGCACTAAAGCGCATTGTCGGTGCGAGGGCGGGCTTGCTTATATTATATCGGTTAGTTAGTAAGCTAGATAGAGTTTACGGCCCAGTGTCCAACCTATTGGTTTAAGACGAGTAGGCGGATATCTGTAACTCGTATTCATTGTGGGAAGTTAACGTGAAGTGGAACATACGAAAATGTTTAAATGCAATACATCGTAGGAATGGGTCAAAGGTGAAGTAAAACGAAGTCAGGCGTCGGTTTATGCATCCCTTTTGGAATTTACACATTTGTTACTTCTCTTACCAATGCAGCCAATGTAATGTGTAGCACGGTACGGTAAAGCATGTTTGGAGAGTCGTCCAGAGTAACCATACTCATGCGCAATTAAGTGAGGCAGTTGTCATGGCACAATTGACCTGGTGGACCGACTAAAAGTAACGCATTTCACAACTCGTGCATTAAAAATTGATGATACGGAGATGAATCAGAAGATCCTGGTCATGTCAGTACGTCTCTACCTAGTGCGTCTCTAGTCGTAGCAGCTCATGCGCAGAAGTGCACAAGAACAGGGCGGAACCCCTGGCAGTTGCGCTTCAATGGATGTTTGGCCGTCAAAAGTCCATGCAAGAAAAAAATGCGCATAGCATTCCAGTAATCTGCAATATTGACGTGGTAGTTTACAGTGACGTCCATATGGGAGACAAGAGGGGTCTTTGTCCCCAGCTTTTGTCCTTGCCCCCTTCCCCGCCTGTCCCTCAAGTTAGGTCCTTTAGGAGTTGGATTAACGGAAAAATAAATAACATACCACTCCAGAGACTGAATTTTTCATCCAGACGTATATGCTAAAATCTCAGAGTTTGTGGAGCTTTGGCCCTGCACGCCCAGGAACGGGCGATGTGGGCTGGGTTTCGTGTTGCTGCGTGCGAAAATGTTTCCCCCACCATTATCTTTTGCCCCTATTTTGCCCCCAATTTGTGGCATTCTAGCGCCACCACTGGTAATCTAACTATAGGAGTAACACAGGTTTGAAGTATAATCACATTTTTGGCTCTTTAATAAATCTTGCCCCGAAGAAAAGCATCTTAGGCTATGAAAACTGCAATTGGTCAGCAGATTTCAACTTAGGCTCTGTTAGCTGGACATATTTCAACTATACCCTTATTTATCTGTTCAGTCCATTGTACATTAGTTGTGATTGTTTTCTATTGCAGCTCAGTGTTTTCTTTCAAAATCGAAACGCTTATTATACGATCTTGTTCAAAATAGCACATTGAAAACCTTTTTGAACTTGGATAAAGCCTCTATTTTAAAGATTTCGTTAAACGTGGATCACTATTATATCTTTAATTTAATTGAAGGATCACAGGGGACCATTTTCATTATTTTCATGAGAGTAAACTTCTTTGATGATAAGTACGTGACAAATCATGAATAGAAATGTGAAACAATCAGTATGCACTAATTTACATGACCTTTGTCCTGATAACAGCATTAAAATGGCGTTTCATTCCAATTTTCTATACGACAAAATTCCTTGGCCCTTCGCCCAAGGTCTCCTTTGCCTTCCTTTTGAATACAGATGAAATAAACAATATAACAACGCCCCCTTTCAGTGGCAATAAATGCAAAAGGGTTAATCTTCTCATCCCGAACTACAAATTTTGTGGTCCACAGAAATTCTCAATTGGCTCAGCTCTTTGATTGACAGCTATTTCAAAGAATGCAGAATAGCAAAGCTACATTACACAGCATGCACCGTGCTGAGAGTGTTTTGATCACACATTGGGGTCTTGTATACTCACCATAAAGCACTCAACAAAGATTGTGTCTGGATGAGGATGAATTGTAGACAGTTGGGGGCTTAAAGACCCTGTTCTCTCACCCCAAACAGTACCAATTCTCCTAACCTTCTTAATGAAGCCCCTCCCACAATTGTCTGAAATTCATCCTCATCCAGACACAATCTCAGTTTATTGCTTCAGGTGAGTATAGAAAAACTCAATTTATATGATCAAAACACTCTCAGTACCGTACATGCTGTGTAATATAAGCTTTGGCACTCTGCATTGTTTGGAGTAGCTGTCAGTCAAAGAGCTGAGCCAATTGAGAATTTCAGTACCCGGGTACCAAAACTGTAGTTTGGAGTGAGAGGTTTGGCCCTTTAAGTATAAGTAAAGACTCAAGAGGAGATTGAAAAACTGGAACTGATTGGGGTGAGAGGATCAGGCCTTTAATTGGCTGACTTTCATTCAAATTGGGATGGGACAAACATCTTTTCGACTAACTTTAATATAAATACATGTCAAGTGTGCTCCAGGAAGCTTAATTTCCCTATAAAGGGTAAATATCCTGACAGAATGGAAAAGGGGGAGATGTAACTCAAGTGCCCGTTTTCACATATACCAATACCTAATACTACACGTTCTCTTAAAAGGAGAAATGAATAAGTCTAGTAATCCACAATCTTTCATGAAATGTGCTTGAGAATCATACAAGTGACGTCACAACATCTTTCATACTGAATTGCGAAATTTATGAGGAACTACTCATTGGTTTTAATCCTAAAATGTTACAAAATGTACTTGAAAAATATGATTTTACCATAGTGAATATAAACTGTTGTTCCAAAATAAGTTTGGGTCGACTGATCTTGCTCTGGACATGCCTGGTATAAACAGAAAGTGTTGTAAGCGTTATTTGTTTTCGTCATTCGTCTCAACTTCCAAGTTCTATGACATGCCCTTGCTAACTTTCACTTAGAAGAGAAAATGAACTATTTCATTTCTTTTTATTCATTTTTCACGGAGTGAAAGAAAGTTATTTCGAAATCAATGACATTTTTATTCAAATGGTTGTACGATGGTAACTCATTGTTCTTATTATGTTTAGTTTCAATTCACAACGGACACTTGAACTTTTGTCAAATTCACCTACAAAACCTTAAAGGTCAAGAGCAAATGCCCCAAACATATTTTTAAGCAACAGCTAAATCTCATCATTTTCTTCTTATTCTCTTCAAAGTATCTTATATAATATTTCAGGACTTCAGTATTGTATATTCAAGGTGAACCAAGAAGTAACCACTAATAAATTCCACATTTGAGGAGAAGAAATGCTTTTACCTGACTCCCACTAGCCAATCATGAAACAGAACAGTGTCACGGTACTAAACTGCCTCAAGCTGGGGTGACTGGTCTTGCCCTTCAAACAAAGACCGCAATAAAATGCCCAAAATTCCAAATGCGAATACGTGTGGAAAGCTGTTCTCGGTTTGGGACTGAAAGTTGCTTTAGAATACGGACCTGGCGCAGGATTGTTATTGGATGGTTCAAGCTATTGGGTACATTTTGAGCAAATTACGTCAAATTTTGAAATTTTTGTACAGGGAATTTTATTCAACTGCAGTAATGAGGGGATGTCGTTTTCGAATTTACGGGATGGAAGCATTCTTCTACCCATCCTTTTTCATTATTGACTTTTCCCCAGTCCCCTCTTCCTACCCCTACATGGTGTTTTAGTGTCGAGTGCTTTTAACAAGACGTCACAATTGGTGAGCCACGCCCACTGCCTGGCAAAAATCAACAGTGTTTAAGTGCAACAGTAACACGTGGGTCGTCAGCTGTTTCTCAGCTGGCTACAAAAAGCGTATACTACACTTGATTTTGCTTGTAAAAATGGGCGTGGCTTGTGATGTCAGTGAAAGCACCCTATAGTTCATTTGCGATATTTCAAACAGGGTAAGACTTCCCATGTTCTTGTTTACCAATAATAGACCATATTATGTATTGATTTGATTCCAGCATGTCTACTCCGACCCACCGCACTTGCATTAAACCGCTTGAATGTTAAAAATATCAATCCATAAACCGGAAATATTGTAATAGTGAAGTTCTATTTCAAAATCCACCGGAATTTCAGCAACACTTTTTACATGATACCAAATTAGAAGTACACTGTAAAAAAGGAAGGCAATTTTACAGTGAAAGTACTGGTAACTAGGATCTCCGGGAGCGAGGGTTATTCTCGGCCAGTGTAGATCAGGGCCACACATGTTTGCCCTTGAGAGGGCGTACTTGTCCATTTGGGACGTTTAGCTCCTTGAGGGAGCAGAACTCCTACGGGAGTAAATTTTTGGGTTTTCGCCTCTTGGCTCTTCGCCAGAGAGTCGAGGGGACTTTTGGAAAAAAAGGGGTTATTCTCGGCCTTTTGGCTAAGATCATGTACTTTCTTTATTTTTCTCAACTCTGTAACTTTGTATATGTATATGTAATGTGAAGTATACTCAATAAACTCAAAAGTATTTGTTCTTTTCATCCAGTCTAGATCGGAGCCATACATGACAGACAACTGTAGCAAATGGTCTGAGGGCCGTGAGGTTGGTCATGTATTGTCCTTCAGTCGACGTAATAGTTTCTTCGGGAAGCAGTTTATTGATCGGTTTCGCCGAACGGCCTTTTGACAAAGGGTCGGAAGGACTTTAGAAAAAACCTTACTTTAAAAGTTTTGTATTAGACAGCTAGATCTCATTTATAGTGACTGTACGGGTGCAACCATTTTTTCCTACGGATGCTCCGCTTGAATACCATTTTAGTGTTCAGGAATAAAATGCGCTTCATAGGGACCGTTTACAATGGATTAACGCACAACTGTAAATAACAGGTCGAGCACTGGAATCCCATCTGTCCATTGTCACCGTAAAATAACGAATTCATTCGCAACAGCGTACAGTATCATTGGGGTAGATAGTTTTTAAGTTACGACAGCTTGACAGAAAACTCAATATAAGGAAACTTCATTTTTTTGAAAAAAAAAAAAGAAAAACCTTAAAAAACGGAAAATGAACTGCAATGTAATCTACAATCCTGGAAAAAATTATTGGGACACTTCCTGACTTGCCACACATTTTCAACATGTTTTCCCCTCTACCCATTGTTCAATGTTGAGAAAATTAAGAGTGCATTTTTTTGCTAAAGTGTGCAACATCTGTCCACCCACCAAATCAACACTGAGATGGGGCGCTAGGATGTGTCCCAAATAATTGTGTCTTGGATTGCAAGCATGAGAAGGATCAAGGGCTCTACAAAAGGAAAATGGTTGACCAGGAACTCATGGTTACCCTTGCAAGTCAACAACAGAAATAAAGTAACGTCAGTCTACTGTGAACTAGTGGTACAGAAATATCGAAACTAGCAATGATATTGCACGTAAGTACATGGCACATTCCCTGTGCTTGCGCAATATCGTAAGGTATGCCGACATAGCGTAATTGTGTAGAAAAATGTCTGTATAATTACAAAATAAAATAAAAAACAAAGAGATTACAGAAGAAATGCAAACAGCGTTTGAAACTCGGTTGCCAACATGTATTTTTATATGTCTCTTTGCTGTATGGCCAAGCAGGGAGCTGTACAGCAGCTCCCTGGGTCATGTAGTTAGAGCATCAGACTTGCAGTCGGTAGGTTGGGAGTTCGATTCCTGGCCCGGTCGTACCGAAGACTTTAAAAACCGAACCTACTATCATTATGCTTGGTGCTCAGCATAAGCAATGTAGTAGGGAAAACGAGCCAGTGAGTCACAACTGAAAAAAGGGCCGTAGCCGGCTCGAATTGAACCAATTGCTTGGAAACTGGGCCGTAAAACTCCATTTAGCCTAACCATCCTTGCTTTTGCTCTGTAAATCTACAGCTATTTTGATCAGCGTACATAAAACGAAAAGAGGCAAATCCGTTAATTCTGACTGATTAATCCTCGGACAGTATTCTCAAATATTTGTTGCCATCTAAGTTCAGATCTTGTTTACAGGAGTGGCTTATTCCAAATGATCACCTGAATTTGTGTAAATTTTTTTGGTAAAAATTTTCTTTACAATGCGGTAGGACATAGGCGTAAATTTTTCCCAAGCGGACAGGTGGACTTTCCAGTCTATTACCTGAGACAAACTACAGAGAACCGAAAAAATGTTCAAGTATTTTGCCAGATAATGTGACTTCCCCCGTTTCAGGAGCCCAGCCCCCAAACCATTCTCCAGCCCTACGCCCATTCTCCTTAGTAAACAAGATGGTTCAGTGAAAGCTTAATTCATTTTTCAAACCATATAGTGACAGCCTCAGAGAGTGGCTACGCAGTCGACATTTCTTCTCATTCCTGTATACCTATGAACCAATATGTAGAACAGGCCTATATTCCTCAACCCAATTGCAAAATAAATTTATGACCTTAGTATAGTTGTTTGACGTTTTCTCGTTTACAGTTTCCCGAAATTAAAAGACCAGTTTTTTGAAAGTTATCTTTTGATAAAAACGAAGCTAATTATCTTTAATCATCTAAAGAGAATCTACATTTCTTCTCACAATGCGATTTGCAAAATTGGGGGCGCTTTGCAATATATTAGGCTACTAAGATTGTAGGCATCAGAATCGAAGGGACTGTGTGTATAGTAGCAACTCATGTGCAAAGAATGTTAAAATATTGTGCAATCAGCTTTTACAAAAATGTACTTATCAACATTCTGTATCCTTACAAGACGGAAGTTCAACCAATAGCTTTCATTTCTACACTTCCTCGCGTATACTCTATATTTAAAAAACTTTCACAAGTATCAGTATTAAAATAGGTGGATTCATAAACACATTTTTGACGGTAGGCGTAAAATATCATGCAGAGCTCACCCGGGATCTCGATTTGTCAGGGAACTTTCCTCGTGTACTGTAGGTGCATTTTTGAAAGAAAAAAAAAGAATTTCCATTAAAAAGAAAAAATCCATTTTTTTTTCAGAAATTTCCAAGAAGTTATTTGTACAAATGGAATATTATGATGAAGTTAAGGGTTGAGTTGTGGTCGTGGTGAAGATATTGCACTCTCAACTAAACAATCGAGTGAACTTAACCACTCTCTGAAAAGTCTTAATTCACTCCGAAGAAAAGTAAACTTCATTCCATGAAGAGTAAAATTCCATTCTTTGACGAGTACCTGAAGGTACCACTCTTAAAACCTGCAGGTATCACTCTTTTTTAAGAGTGATCCCCGTATAGGCACTCCATCGAGAGTGAAACTTCTCTTTTGAAGTGGATTTCACTCTTCTAGGAGTGAAGTTCCGCTCTTTTGAAGTGAACTATATAACTGACGTAAAATTTCATCACTTTTTTATTTTTTGATTGGGTCAAACTTTTTTCAAACCTTGTTGAGTGACATGGTGGTCTATTCCTGCTGATATGCCACAATGTGTCACGAGTACGCCGGTTTGATGTGTGAGTTTTCCTTTGGGCTTTCTTCTTACTTGTTGCGAGGCTTTCCAGTAAAATCGGTTACCCTGCCGACGATGTCGGTCGTTCGGAATACTGAAGCGCCCGCAATCGAAACAGTTAAAAAACCGAATTCGCTTTTAACAGTTCATAAAGGAAATCGCCCGCTGGTTTGCCATCATCTGGGACTGGCAAACGTTGAGGGCATGGTCTTGAGATGAAAAGAGCTGTTTCACAGAAATCGCTGTTTTTTTTGTAAGAAAATTCTACTAGCACTGTGCCCTTGCGTTTGGAACAGGAATCAAGTGGTTATATGAAGTTCCATGCATGCGTGGCGCTACGGGAAAATACAATCTGTATATGCCATGAGTATCCACGAATGTTTATTATACAACATTTGACCAATTTATCTTTTTAGAATGAATTGAAAGTTTTTCTCCAGTTGTTTAAAGGATAAATTTTCCGCTTAAATTATTAGGGTAGTGGCCTAGATAAAAATGTATCTTTCTCCTCATTAATCTTCTTAGCCTTCAGTTTATATTTTCTGCAGGCCTGATCCCTTCATTCTACTAATTCTATGTTTCTATTTTTGCCTCGTTGGTTACATGTCACACTTCTGTTTCCCTCTCGTAAGGTGCTTTGTGTTTGTAGGGAGTACGGACTTTCTATACATGGACAGAGCATACTATACGATATATTGTCGCTACAGTAGCTGTGACAAAAAACGCTTCAAGATGGCCATCTGCTACGGTTTTGTGCGAAAGTTGGACTTGGTATATCACCATATTTTGCAAGAAAGTTGAAATATGGTAAGGTAAGGTCAAAATCACTTCACGTATTGCAGGAATATGATATTTTTTCCCATTCAAGTTAAACTTTTATTTAAAATATTACAGAGTCGTCGTCAAATCAGACGATTTATAGCTTCACGGCGGCCATCTTGGTGCGCCCTTTTTTCCCAGTCGGAAGCGACCATCTATACGGATGGGACGTACACGTTACATGCTCTGTCCATGTATATACGTCCGTGGTAGGGAGAAAAAACTCCCTGGTGTTTGTTTTACCAGGGAGTTGTTAAAAACTCTAGTAACTCCCTGGTTTAATGGCACAGCAGCAACAATATTTTGAAGAACTACGGTACTGAAGAATTAACCAGCCTGTGCACCGTCTCTGTGACCGTACACTGCTAACGTCAAATGATATTTTCGGTAACAAAGTTAAAAAGCACCCTCACTTTCGCTTCCATATTGTAATTGTACTTTCGTTACTTCTACATAAAGTGATCTGACAGCAGAATATGACAGAAGTGAAGGAATAAAAACGAAACCAAAACACCCAAACAAGAATGAAGATCTATGCTATTTACCATAACCCGGATATTTTTCTGAAACGTATGGAAAACTGTTTTTAGTAACCTAACCATGGCCCATGATACTACCATGTCGTTTATTTTTTACATTTTTATGATTAAAACGTTTATTTTGTACATTTTTATAATTAAAAAGGATATTTCTGAAAATCATTCCTTCGTTGGGGGGGGGGGGGTTATGAAATCTGAAGTAAAACTGGTGTATTTTGTTCATGGTTCTATAAATAAAAACGTGACGTTGATTCAATTTGAATTTATCTTATCACACCCGGTAGCACTAAATAAAGTTTTTGGGTCGGTTATTTGGTGTTTGGTGTGCTGCTTCCTTTAACTGCACGCGTGATTCAAAATGCCATGGTGACTCTTTCTGTGGTCTTCTAGAAACTTTCGGACATTAAAAGTACGCTTTAATGTCCTAGAAATTATCCTTTCTTTTTAACATATTGTCTTGGTAAAGTCCATCCTAAACTCATTGATCGGTTTAGATTCCTCTGGATATCATCTGGATTGTTGTGATAAATTTAGCTTCGAAGATTTTAAAAGAAGTGAAAAAAACAACAAAAAGAAGTGAAAAAAAAACCCAAACAAAAACGAGCCCTACCAACGTTTAGAAAAAATATACGGCGTTAACCTGCTCACGCACTGGCAGCTTGAAAGTGATTTATTGTGTACCGTTTACACCGTCTCTTCTTTGGAGGGTCACGGTTGCATAAATATAATTGAACTCTAACCGGGTAGAGTTTGAGCAGCACTTGTTGGTGTAGCTTTTTAACTGAGACACCTTGTCTTTTTTTTCTTCAAATTGAAAGTCTCACGGTATAAGTTAACTACCTTCCTGTTGCCTCAATTTGAGTGGACAAGTAGCAAAGCAACTTATAGGGGCGCTATTCACTTATTAATGCTTCACTGTGTTTACCAGAGCCTTATACTCCTAATGTATTTACGACTGATAGCTTAGATATGCAAAGTACGCGGCCAAAGTTCGCCGAGAGCGATAGAAACAAATCGCTTCTCTGCCTTTTGGCTAAGATCATGTGTAGTATCTGTTATTTTCACCCAGTCTAGAATGGAGCCATGCATGACGGACCAGTAATGTAAATGGTCGGGGGGGGGGGGGGTGCGTGAGGTTGGTCACGTATTGTCAGTGGACGTAATAGCGGATTCTTCGGGAAGAAGTTAAGTTTGGTTTCGCCGAACGGCACTTTTCCAGAGGGCCTGGAGGACTTTAGAAAAAAGCAATAGAAAAGAATTAAGCTAAATTTCACATCGGCCTATCTAGATGGAACGCTTTTTTTTTTGTCTTTGGGTAAACTGGTATCAGTTACCATTTATTGTTCATTCTTTCGGTTATGCTTTTGTAAAATTCTTGGCTTGGTACTATTCAATCATTGTATGACAATGTGCTTTACAAAGCGGCACATTGAGTTGATATTAATAACTTCTTAAGGAGTTTGGTGTAAATAATGCCAACTAATAGCATGTAAAGTCCAGTATTCCAAGAGTTACGCAAAACGCTGTAAGGTAAACTTTTGAATTTGTTTGTATCCTAGCTTGTATAACGATTTTTTTTTTCAAAATTTGAAAAAAAAAAAATGTCTCAACATTAATTTTGAATGACCAAACTGAAACTTTAATTACTCAACCATGTAAACGATGATTGTTAGGCTATTAAGGATAAAGTCAATGCCTAAGTATCCATTTGTCATTTATATGCGTGAACAAATTCAACAAAACAGGTTTGGGAAAATTTAATAAAATTCACTAACTCAATGTGCCGCTTTAGTTGTAATTAATTATGTTGCTCGTGGTTGCGAACACATCTTAAATCGAGCGACTTTTATCACTTAAACACGTGTTATATATTAACGGATATGTTTATGGCTTGCACGTATTTTCCCACAAACCATCCTTATAAAGATGACCTGTAACAAAGCAGATCTAGGAATTGTGACAGGGAAAAGAAAAATGATTAGAAAACGCCTTGAAAAGAGATTTCGTTTCAAAAATTCGGAAACAGATGACGTGTGTCGTATGTACTCAGCGCAGCCTTTTTCTATTTTAATTTTTATCTAAATGGACAAGGTACCCTGTACCGGGTCAAATACAGTACACAACAGTGTAGTGTTCAAGATGAAATAAACAGAATTCGTATTAACATTTTCAAATTGTTCACATAAAGTACAAAATAGTCAACAAAGATACATAGAATGCAATGACTAGGCCTACATGACGTACACGTAACACGGTGAATCTTCGGGTGACCCTTTTTCCTGCAAAATTTTTCAGAAATTGTTCAATTTCAGCACCTGGAAATTTCAATGAGGTAGTAATTGTTATTCATAGGTTACCAGGTTACGATTGTAACATCTTTTGGTGTTATTTATTACAAAAATCTTTGTTGAAGACATTGGTTGCAGAAAAACAAATCAGAAAATATTCCCTTATTCATAGCCAAACACCACTAACAATGAAGGATAGACCCCACCCATCTTTTCTATATGGTGTTTTCACCGACGTATAGTTACCTAAGGCGCCGGTGACGATGTGATTATTATTTTATTTATTTATTTATTTATTTATTTATTTATTTATTTATTTATTTATTTATTTATTTATTTATTTATTTATTTATTTGCCCTGCAGTTGGCGTGGCTAACCAACTGTGACATTACGATGTTACCTGCATATCGTAAGAGGCGACGAAAGAGAAGGACTTACAAAGCATTTGAATTGTATTGAACTGCAATTTAACCAAACTTTAATTTGAACCGTATTTGAACCAATACCCAACTGTACCTTTTTTATTTATAATAAACACTGTGTAGACGATAATCAACACAGTTAAGTGATGGTATGATTTAGAGTCCCATAACTGGGGTCCATTAACTTAAATCTTTCAAATTCTTTGCTTAACGTTAACAATGAATGGTTGTTCGCTGAAATACACCTCTTGATTTCCCAAAATTCACTGAATATCACTGAATATGAGAACTTAGAATTGTATGTAGACAATAACATTAAAGCTGATGGACCCCACTGTAACGGCCAACTTCACTGACTAACTGCTAGGATTCGTCTAAACCTTGCCTTCATGCAGTGATCGAACATGATGTGGTCTAGTGGAACATGAGGTGGCTTATAAAAAGTCAATGCAGATTTTACAGATTTTTAGTGTACTGCAAATCTGAAATAAGACCGTGGAGCTAATTTTTAAGTGCGGTGGCGAACCACAAACCGTCCAATATGCTCACTGAAATAAATGCAGTTTAAAGCGACCCAAAATAAAGTTAAAGTAGACCCAAAATGCCCATGGCAGAAGAGGAGAGGACCCGCAGCCCCCTCGTCCCCGCGGTCCCTGCTGAAAAATTCAAAACTGTATGTTGCAAAGCTTGAACAAAATAATTTAAATGTTAAAACTCCCATTCTTACATTGTGTTTTTGAGTTGACATATAAAATGGCGAAAATTATCAATTAATTTCAAATGTTATAGACAAACGTATCAATTTGTGATGTCATTCTTCTACCGTACTCAAAATACAGTCTTTGTATTTATTTATTTGTTCGAATTGCGTCTGTACGTTGCGCTAAAATGTGATAATTTTCATACTGCAATGGGGTAAAAAACAGGAAGCTGTCAAGGTTAAATACACAAATATAATTTCAAAGGGAAACAAAAGCATCTAATATGAGTTGTACAAGAGGGACTTCTCAAATTATTGCAAGATTGGCTATTTTTGATGACGTGAATGAATTTCAACGTTTATTTTCTCAGCAACGAAAAAGCTATGAAAATAGAGATTAATACATTCATTGTCCAATTTTTTAAACACAAAATCTTGTAATTGTAATGTTTTTAGAAAATGTGCACACTAAAAGTCTCTTCTACAACTATCATATATTTACTGTCAAAGTATCAGCTGACTGCATTGTCAAATGGTTAGAGCATCTGATTTGCAGCAGACTTCGACATCTGACCGGGTCATACCAAAGAATTTAAAAAGTCATGGCAGTACGGGACGGGGGTCGGGGGCTGCAGCTCCCCATTGGTCCAAACCTTGCTGAATCGGGCAGACTTTGTGCCTCAGTCGGGCAGAGATTATGCCCTGGTTGGGAATCTGGAGTCGGGCAAAAAGTCACCGCCCACCCCCTGAGAGAAACAGTCCCGTACGGCCATGTAAAAAGGAACCTGCTGCGATTGTGCTTGGTGTTTAGCATAGACAATGGAGTAGGGGAAAAAAGCCAGTTGGCCACAACTGGAGAAAAGGCTGTGGCCTCCACCAGCTGTTTTGGTAGGGTGCTGCACCTGGACAAAACGTTGATCCAACTCGACATATACAGCCAGCAGACAACGGTACGAAAAAGCCTTTCCTTTCTTGTAGGAGTATGCATGACGTTTCATGACGTCATAGCTCATTAATACGTAATTAGATAAAACGTGTCATTTTCGAGGGCTTATATATCAGTTATTAGGCTGTTTTAAAGTAAACCAATGGTTGAATTTTACTAATAAGAAATGCGAAAATCAGATTTTGCCAATTACAGGTAACGTCAAGCATTGCCAAGTGCATTTTGGCCAAATTTTGGAGAAGTTACGTAGCTGCATCTGAACTGTTCAGAAAATTCGATTTTTGTTATTTAATCGCGCTATTTCCAATTTTAAAAATTTGCATATTCACTGAAAAATTTTTTAATCTACAATTATATAAACTGCTTTTTTAACCATTCTTTAACGAAGTCAAGTTCACGGCAAATACAGTGCGATTCGTTGACCAGCGGCTTCGTGAACAACAACCTCCACACTGGTCTCCATTGTACTGCACGTACTGATTGTGAGAAATAATTCGATGCGTACAGTATATAAGGAGTGCACATTGAGTCAACCGGTACCATAAATCGGTCATGTTCGTAATAATCAAATGACGGGATTACACTTGTTTCATGACCGACTCAAGGTGGCCCTTTGATACGTACTATCCATTGTATAAAATATAAGTTTAAAAGAAGATACCGGTATGTGATTTTATTTCAATCAAGCGGTACATCATAAATGTAAACATGCTAGTAAAGTTTCATGCATGGACTGCAGGTTTTGTTCAAAATAATGAACTAACAGCAAATATCATGATTTCTAGTAAGCAACTGGCAGAACTGTGTCATTGACTGATCTTACTCAGTAGAGAGTAATTAGGCCCTGAGAGGTAGAACTCTCAGGCCAGTTAGCATTTTCCCCCCTATATTTATATTGGGAGGGTTTATTGAGTGTGGTGGTAGGGTGCTTCGTGTGGAAAAGGACCATACTAGGCTCTCCTAGATTTCATGTTAAATGCGAGATCACTTCATGCATAAGCATTTGGAAAGGATTTTCCAAATTGACACTGGAATCTATATTTATATTGAAATTAACATCTCAGTAAATAAACCTGGAGGAACATATCAATGCAAGCAAATGATGCACTTCATTTCTTGAATATGTGCGATGAAAAATTAATCTTTGCCTTAGGATTTTTGTCTTAGGATTTGATGGGGAAACTATATTTCACTGACTGAGGCTGGGATATCAGGTTCTACCCCCTATTTCTCAGTATGACATGTAATCCTGCTACTGCATTAATTATTCCACTAGTGAAAAGTACCAGCAGGGTAGTTAACTCCCTGTCAGTACACTGCTTTAAGGTTAACATTTACAAGTTCTTCCATGCCTGGTAGAATCTGATTGTTTGGGGCTGTTTGTTTAGGCTTGGTGTTTTGACTTTTGGTAGGGTTTGGACTTCAGGGCATCTTATGAGACCTTGGCCCCCTTTGCCCTTCAACCTGTTATGTTATGTTAATTGCTGCTAGCTGTTCCCTTCAAAATTCTAGGCCTATACAGGACTGAACTGGGCAGCAACTAGCTAAGGGTGTGCACCACTTTCCAACAAATATATCCATGCACGTACCACCTAATTAATCAGACTGACTGTTGCAATGTGCAATGCTCAGTCCAGAATGACAAGCAAAAATATGCACTTCAAGCTCACACTATTTTAGTTGCAACTCTCACATTTGCCCACAGATAAAGTTCGGATTTCTACAAAATACTATTGTGAGTCATTATACCAGGGAGGTGTTATCTAATAACACCTCCCTGATTATACCATGGTAAGGAATAAACCCAACAATTGCATGGCCTTTAGGTCTTGTAGGCCTACTTATAGATCTTCAAGTTTCATATGCAACTTATTGGTAGAAATCATGACTTAAGAAAATCACCGAAATGTCTGAAAGACTTACCTTAATTTATCGCATAAAGCAAGACTAATAAGAAATATTCTAGCGGCACATGAACTGAAAAATGGTACTAATCCAGTCCTCTGTTTATCCCCAGGCTACTGAAAAGTGTAGATATTTAGCAATGCACTGTACCAAACAAACACACAGTGACACATAGCACTGCATGCACTGGGCCTGGACAATTAATTCCTGTGTAAATAGGCGCCTTGTTAAAGACGCTAGAAAGAACGACTATGCACCTTATAACCATTGGAACAACTGTTCTAAGGATTTCACAAAACTAGTTGTATAGGGAGGGCCTGCAGCTAGCTCAGATGAACATCATGTATTGTTATGGCTCAATCAGTGTTGTATTGGTTGGCATGTATAAAATTGCATACTTACAACGTGCGTTGTTGGCTCACCACTAACGTCCCATACAAATCTGTGCAAATGTACACGCAAAACTATCGAATTTCAAGTGAATTTTCTAGGCACCATTACACCTTTGCATGATCATTTCCAATCGCAAAATTGATAGCAATAGGAAGCCAAGACTCTTTTCTAACTGATTTTACCAAGTTTATCTGTTTTACTCTTTAACGAAGTCAAGTTCACGGCAAATATGCAGCAACTTTTTAAGCCTTGAAAAGGGCTACCTTATTTCGTTATCTGATTTTTCACTTACTACGATCAATCGAAAAACGTTCAAAGTCTTTCTAGGAAAATAAGTATTTCGAAATTCGAATTATCATGTTCTGGTACTTTGTTACGCCTTCTATTGCATTATTCATCAACGTAAACCTAAGGATACATCCAGTATTAGTTCCGCGAAATGTCATCAGTTGCTTCAATTTTGGGGGGCGGGGCTACAAGAAAACTTGGTTTTCAGCTCATTAACTCGCCCGTTGTCCGATGGCTGTATATGATCAACTCAAAATCTTATTACAAAACAAGTAGCAATTAAGTCAAAAGGGTATAAAAAACGACAAAGCCTTTAAAGAATTCTGTTAGAAAATTTATCATAGATCAATTTTAGCACCCATTTTTAAAAAAGCACACCACTTCTCTCTACAGAAGGTGATCGCTTTTAACCTTATTTTAAAATGGGGGGGGAGGCTAATCCGGCATCAAATCGGCCCAATACTTTCGACAATGAAAAAGCAGTGTAAGGCCCCCTGCACTTCCCTGAATCTGCGGTCCATATTAACCTTGGGAGCACTCTGGCATAGGTGGAGAACATGTACGTATAGATTACCTTAATCGATACCATTTTACATAAACAATTAGCTTCATTTTAATTGTGCTATTACGAACACAAAATCTGTGAATCTCACATGAAATCTACTGATAATAGCCTTGTAAAAGACCAACAAATCAATAACATTCATCCACATACAACACGGAGAGGAATAAAAAGTAAAACGGCTTGCCATACGGACGGAAGTTTCCAGTGAAATATGCGAATGCAACTCTGATCAATTCCCTATCATTCTCGTTTATTTCAGTTAGCTATGCTTGAATTATTTTTAAAGTATTTGATCCTTTTCACATACCTTTACCTTTGCTTAGAAAATAGGAAACCGACAAAACTTAGAAATACGTAGACAAAACGTAACAATTAGGGTTGCCAATGCGGGAAAGGAGAATAGCGCCCTCAGTTAAGTTACTTTGTAGAACGAATTTGAAGTGACATACTTATCCAAACAGTAAAAACATTGTGCGATCGTCGTTTCGTAACAGGGTATCTGCTCCAAAACAAACAAGACAAGTAAAGAGATTAATCTGAAAAGTCATTCAGTGACATGGTGTTAAATTACAAGAAAGGTATTTCACTTTGTCGGTATGAATTTATCATACATAAGTTCAAGAACAGTTACATTTACATTGATCAGTTCAGTGGGGGGGGGGGGGGGTTGCCCTCAAAGATGTGTTAATTAGTTAGATATATGGGGTTTTACGGCCCAGTTTCCAACCTATTGGTTCAAATCGAGCCGGCCACGGTTGTGACTCACTGGCTTGTTTTCCCTACTCCATTGCTCATGCGGAGCATCACGCACAACGGCAGTAGGTTCCTTTTTTAGAGTCTTTGGTATGGGAAGCGAACCCGGGCCTTCCGCGTGAGAGGCGGATGCTCTACCGTTAGACCAAACACGCGGTCTAGGATGTTAGTCGTAAAATTATCTTTCAACCTCATCAACACCACACCCTTTAAAAGGGTGCGCCCAGGGAACTGCAACACGTGGGTCATTATAAGGAAACATGGCTACGTCTGTCAAAAATAAACTGTGTAAATTCGACTGTCAATGGATGTTTTTCAAAAAAGTAGGGGGAACACGACCCCTATCCATAAATGATCGCCTATGAACGTTATTCCCCCCTTTATCGGAGTTGAGACCAAAAGGTTTCCTGAGAGAGATTTCCGGAGCAACATGAACAATGTTTCCCCGAGTGATACTTGATTTTCGGGGCCAAAGCAATTAAGCTACCCCCAAGTAACCCACCTTCCAGAAATATCCCGCATGTTTATTACATCCTAAGGTTCATTTTAGAGCACGAAAAATGACCGTAGCTCGCAAGCCATAATCTCAAGAGGTTTTAAACATATAGACTGTTTTCCACGAAGCAACCTGCAAAGACTTGTGGGATACTAGAGTTCTGGTGTGCGTCGTATTTGACGACAGTAAAATGACATTGTCAAACGTGACTGGAAGCGTACCGAAAATACTTCCCACAATTCTTTGTAAATGCAGTATGGAAAACTGTCTATGTTTCAAAACTTGACGACCCCTTGTTATAAACGCTCTCCCAACTAGGTGACCTTCTAATAAACGCTCTCCCAACTATAGGTGACCTTCTCCAGATGTAGGTAGTGCAATAAGTTGCAATAGCGCGCCAAATAGTTTCCTGGAACAGTTTTCCACTTAACGATTTCGGAAGCTGCACCAGTTGAATTTTTGGAATTTTAGGCAAACAAATTCTATTTTGAGCACTCAAAACAAACCGTTAATTTCCTTCTGTGGGAATCTTGAATTCTATTTTGATTCACTAGTATCTGTGCCACTTCGATCAACAAAGTAAAAAAACAACAGTAAAAAAACTTCCTGTTTAACGTCAAGCAAAACATTTCCTTTAAAGCGAGGCAGCTCGTTTGGTCACATGAAACCCAGGTAACCTTTTGACGGAACATCTATCAAGGGAGCTTTTGCGTTATAGCTAGTGTTTTTCAACTAATATTTAGTAAGTTGCACCGTGGAAATACAACCTAAAATATCCTTATTCAAAAGTTGCCCCACTGGTTGAAGTGCGGAAGCTGTATTAGTTAGCTAGAGTTTCCAACCTTTTGGTTCAGTCGACCCGGCCACGGCCTTTTTACAGCTGTGGCTCACTGACTTGTTTTCCCTACTCGATTGATTATGCGGATCATCACGCACAACGTCAGAAGGTTCCATTTTTAGATTTTTTGATATGACTCGAACTGGGAATAGAACCCGGGCCTTCCGCGTGAGAGGCGGATGCTCTTACCGTTAGACCAATCATGCGGAAGCTGTGAAAAATTGTTTGTTCATTTCATTCGGTTCTACATTCCACAAATACATCATTTGTTTTTAATTTTTGCTTACTTGCTTTTTCTGTCGTACTTCAATACAATAAGAGAATATCCATTATCTTTTTTCATTAAAAGGGAATTTTATAAATAAATGATCATTTTCCTGTCCATCTGTTTTTCCCCTCCTGGTTACACGCATTTTGGCTTTTTCCACTGTTAAATGCAATTTATTTTCTGGTGTCTTTTTTCAAATAAAGATTTAAATCTCTCATTTTTTCGGAGATTGTGGACACCAAATAATGAAAAAGAGTTTCAAGATTATAAACGAAAGCTTTTAGCGTTGGCGCTCTTCTAAAACGTAGAATAAGCTTGATCGCATGCTTTGTTACCTCACATGCAAAGTCCGTCCACGATTGCACGGCGAACTCACTAAGTCAGAACTAAGTGAGTGGTTCGTGTGGTGTCCTTTATTACGGAAAACTTTAACAGACGAAATACACAATCCACCTACTTGTACCAAGCACGTTGCGAAGTGAGGAATTCAATCATATAGGCCGAGAAAGTTACCACATACTCCACTTGGGACTAAACGCTTTTCCGGGCTTTTTTCTGACGAAGACCTTCAAAAAAGAACATTTGCGGGTCCTGGGGTGCGATTTAATGGTATATCTGAACAAATTGTACGGAAATATTTTTCTCTGAGAAGAAAATAAAAATATGTTTTAGACGTTGATTTGAGGGAGGGGGAGGAAAGCTACTTTCGCTCAGCATTTTTTTGACTGAACGGCCTTCAAGTATCCAACACCGCGCCACAGGCCCTTGAGAAATTCGCTGGGGGGTATTGGAAGCAGCAGTCTCCATGCAAAACCAAGGGGGGGGGGGGGTTCAGGACGAAGTAATATTATTTCCCTGGAAAATCATGTTAGTATTAACCAATAAGGAAAGGTTCAGAGCCATTTTTAAAATGTTATGTAGCAATTTAGCCCAAATGCGCTATGTAAAGATAAGTGAAATAATGAAGGTGTAAGAATGCAGAGGCGTCGATGGGGGCAGTGGGGCAATTGCCCCACCAATCGAAATATTTGGGGGAAATATATCGCTTTGCCTCCCTCCTATAATATAGACAGATTAACAGGCAGAATAAACAAAATATAAGATCGTGGTAGACAGTGGACATTAGAGATTCCATAAAACGTCAATTTCAGCCTATTTGAGTTAGAGTAATAAAAATTACTGCATTTATAATGCACTCTCTATATTTTGTAACTCCACTGTGAGTGTGTATATCAGCTAAATCTGCTAAATCGGACGGGCGCCATCTACTTGTTATACGAATGGTTTCATGAAAAAAAAAAAATATCATGACGATTATATATATGTTTGTTTGTGAAAATGCAGCAGAAAATACATCACTCAATGGAGCCATATCGCTTCCGATTGATCGTGTGCATCTTCAAAGTGACGTGATGAACTGTTTTGAAGAGCTCAACATACTTTTACGGACAGTTACAGACGCACCTTACAAAACCTATGAACGTACATACAGCGTCTACGTCTGTGCATACTCAGTGTACGTAAGGAGTTTCCCAACCAGTGAAAGGTATATTAACTCTGGTTGTACTAAGTAGTAGTACAAATAAGTTTCAGATGTAACACATCTCTCTGCATGCATGTCTGTAATATCCCCTATGTTTAGAGTCTTTATATGGAAAAAGCAGTCATCCCAATAGAGGCTTTGCAATTACGTCACGGATCCGCCATGCTGGAGGCAATCATGCTTAATACACGTGAATTTGTGCTGAAGCCACTGTACACTGTGGTATGCGCGGTGTATACACATTCATCGAAGAAGCGCCTCGAGTGTGATCTACTACGTAGTTACATGTACTCCAACATCCCCACCGGGAAGTATTGTGACGTCATATGATAAGCCTCTATTATGGTTCTTGAGACTCATGTGACAATATTTTTCTTACTGAGTTATTAAATTTATGTGGATTATTTGATTGACTTATTTTGGATTGAATATGAAATATTTCAGAAATGTATTCAATTGTACTTTGTACCTGAACTAATTAATATGAAGAAGCTGTTGCTGCAAAATGAGTTTTTTTTTTTTTTTCAAAATAAGATAAGGGCGATTGCTCTTGCCCTTTTTCCATGCTGCCTGATTCTTTTCCATGCAGAAGTTGCAAGTCCGTTCACGTGGCTATCATCAATCTCATTTACAATCTTCAAACTATAAATTATGATGTTAGTCAACTCAAAATGATTTTTCGAGTTTGAAGATCTTACTATACTGGCAGTTTCGTTAAGATAGTGTTATAAGGGAAACATTTGTTTTATGCATAATCCTGTCTCTCCTAAAAGGCACAGTAATGGCGTCAAGCTGGAGGCAGGGGCCTGGGCCATGGTCCCTAATAAAGCAAGGTTGTCCTCACTGGAATAACATTTTCTTCCGTAAGCTGGTCAAATGGTACAATCCCTGAGTTTATGTAATCCCTGAGAACAGTCAGTCTTTCCACGATTTGATTTTGATCGGGGGGGAGGGGGTAAAAACATCTTTAAAACTTAAGATTTTTACACTGAATAGGGTTTCAGCAAAGTTTCGATACGTCTGTTTTGTGGAAAAATTTCGTTTTGGTGAGGTTGACGGCTTTCGATTTGCTGCAGCCCTCCGCAGTTCCGCTTGTTGGAAAATCATGGGAGTCAACCCAGGAATGACACAATAAAGGACTTAATAACAGACCTAATCATCTCCCTCATAACAGATCCAATTGATCCTAACCTATATATATGAGCCCCTCCCACAACTGTGTAAACATCATCCTCATCCAGACACAATCTCAGTTAACCCTTTACCGTTGTTTGGGTCCTTTTGGACCCATGCGGAGAGCTCGGCTGTCACACATCTTTACTGTTTCACGCGGAGCTCGAAACTGCGAGTAGCTACCCGAAAATTCGGCCACAACAGCGAGAGAGACAATAGTTTAAGGTCACGGGGTCAATGGCCTACGGAAGACGATGCGGGGCGGGCTACGTCCGCTTTTCCGCCCACTCCCGAGGCGCGCAAATATGCCCCGATCGGAGCACGACGGTAAAGGGTTAATCTAAAATACCTGCACCACTCGGCTAAAGGTTTACGTGCACACACGCAGAGACAGTGGCATCAGCTTTGCAGTAAACACACTCCACAGGCTTACATTAATTGCTTCAGAGTGAGCAGGCACTGGTACAAGACCCCAATGCGTAATCGAAACACTCTCAGTTCATTATATGTTATGTAATATTAGCTTCGGACACTCTTCATTTTTTTAGCTTTCTGTCCATCCAAATAGTTGTGCCAATTGAGTATTCTGTGGACTACTGTAAAAAAGTAGTATGGAGTGAGAGGATTAGGCCTCTTATTTATTAATCCTTCTCTGGATAAAAGACAAAAGGAACAAGATCCTGAACATGCGTCGGGAACCGAGAGAATGTAGCGTGTGCGAGTCCACAGAGATAATTATCGAGGGGCTACAGATAATTATTATCCGGGATGTCGGAGATTGATTGCGACCATGACGTCACATTTCATTTTAGTCTGGGGTTCATTAAGAGAAAAGTGTTATGTCTCTTTTCTTGTCTATGGCTATATTTCCATAATACAACATCTTATATGTCCCACAAATAAAAACAAAAAAATAAACACGATCGGGTAATTGTGTTTATAGCTGCACCCGAAGCCAATCTATCGATCTATGTATTGATAAAATGCTCCTTTAAAGACATAATTGATATAAACATTATTTTAGATAATATATCCTGACTTATTGCACTCTACTACCAGCCTATGATATAAATGATATTTTTATTTCATTTTTACTAGTTTGAAAGGTATGTATATACAATCGCTCTGTCTCCTATCCCGATTTGTCATTCTTTATATTACTTCACACAGACAGGGAAACGAAGGGAACCTCATTTGCACAAACACATGTAATTTACATGCAGGCAGATATATACATCTGTACGCTTCTGTGCGAACATTAGGAAAAAGTGATTATGCCCCCAAAATATCATAAAATAAAAGCTCGACAAAAGATTGTATCATATAGAACAACAACACTTCACTTCATCGTTCACTTAAAAAGTCACTTCATAGTGTTTCTGCTAAATTAGATTATAGCACAAATAAAAAATGGCCGAGATATAAAAATACTGACATTACAAACACCCTGGATTGCATGAAATTGCACTATCTGAAAACATAAACTAGTTACTTTAACTCACAGTCACGAGTGTACCATTGGACTATGTCTGGGTTCACAGTTTATAGAACAATTGATATCTTTGTCATTACAATTGTTTGTCTACTTTGTGGTCGCGACAAGAGGAAAAGATATGAGATAAATTGCTTCCACTCAGCTATTCAGTCATGACATTAACCCCTAAATCCCTAGAGTCCATGGCCGTTCGGGAGGGCCTGGACTTCAGCTTCCCCCAGTTGGCTAAAACCTTGCTGAGTCGGACAGTCTTCGATGCCTCAGTCGGGCAGAGATCATGCCCTGCGTTGGGATCTGGAGTCAGGCAAAAAGACACAGCCCCCTCTTCTCCAGAGAGTCCAGTACGGCCAAGCTAAAACCGTGTCCTGTAAGTACACAATTCGTAAGAACAATTTGCCTTCCGCGTTTTTTCACTTAATTGTTATGTCCTGGTGACTACTCTGCTTATTCTATGCATATATATACACTGTTATAAACATCGGGAAAATATCATATATTTTTAACTTAAATTTTCTGTTTTTCTTGTAAAACAGAAATATTCTATTATTTTACCAAATTTGGGGTTTTTTTCAACGTAAAAACCTGGCATTTTACATGATGGTTCGGTTATTCAAAAAAAAAAGTCATTTTCAACTTTTAAAACAAATTTCACTATTGATTTGTGTTCTTTAACAGATACGTCTGTCAAATTACTACCATTTTTGCGGCTATTTTTGCCGCTATTTTTTCCGCTATTTTTTGTCTATAAATGTTTTTAAAAGGTTTATTGCTTCCTTCTATAATGTCTTTGTATCTTTGTGTTCACTAAGAATTGATTATTAACCTATTTAAAGTATCTCAGAATGTTTACAACTCATATAATTGTATCCTTTGTAGTATTAAATTTGAAAATAATAATTTCTTTATATCTAAATTGTAGGTTGGAATTATGTAGCTTCCAGGGACTTCGACCTTATCAAAATGAGTGAGGTATCAAAATGAGTGAGGTACTGAGTATATTCAGGCTATTTCAACGGAATGAAAGCGTTTTAGTTTCCTCGAACGGCCCTTTGTCAGAGGGTCGGGAGGACTTTGAAAAAGGCAACGGAATGAAAGCGTTGAGATGACTATACCTTGCTTTGCTTGTTGCATATAACTGCAATAACTATGTTTCCTGAATCTTTACATTATATCATAAATTTGACATAATCTTCAAAAATACCGTTACTGAAAACAAAAATTTTGCTGTTGGATATTTACATTGTATTCTTGTAAAATAATTAACTGAGAAAAAAATTGTAAAAGAAAAAAGCGTTTTTCTAAGTTAAATACTGTTTACAGTTCGTCTATAAAAATAGCAGGAAACGATCGGAAATGTTTCAAGTTTCAATAAAATTATTTTTACATTGCAGATATTTCTATAATAATGATAATCTGATATTTGGTTTAGATTTGAGAATTTCATGGGAGACTGATGTCAAATTTATTTGTAGAAATAGTGTGATGAGGTGTATGTAATAAACCATTTTTCAGATAGTTATTACAAAGGATTCTGGGACAGAACATTGGTGTGTAGCGTTTTTTTTTCTCTGAAGTTAAATGTCATTGACAAAAACAGCAAGTACTAAAACTCTATTCCACAATCTTTTTAATGAAACTTAATTCTAGACTGTATTCTAGATTGTGCTGTCTTAGAAAACTTGCCAATTTTGATGTCCGTCCTGAAATATTGTCCATGTATTACTGTTCAATCATATTTGATGTGTTTCGTTACTGTCTTGTCTGCTGGGAGGAAATGTTAGTCATACAGAGAAGAAACGCATTGATGGCATCATCAGAAAAGCAGGTTATGTGATTGGGGAATCTAAGCCTTTCCTGTATTCTATTTTTGACGAGCCCTTAACCTCAAAACTGAAAATTTTCGAGGATGATCAAAGTCATCCAGTGTGTTACTTCACTGGGGATAACCAAATGAAGAGCGAAAGGCTGAGACTTCCCACTCTGAAATCCGATAGATACCGTGATTGATTCATTCTTGCCACGTGCAATTAAATTTTTTAGTGAAAATTTAACCAGATAATTTATATATATATATATATATATATATATATATATATTTAGGTCGAAAAGAGGTAGTAAAAGTTTGCGGAAAACTCCAAGACGTTTCGGGTATAAACCCTTCATCAGGTGGCAAAAACCAAACTTTTTGCCACCTGATGAAGGGTTAATACCCGAAACGTCGTGGAGTTTTCCGCAAACTTTTAAGCACTTTTTACTACCTCTTTTCGACCTACACATTTCAACAGTGCTCTCCAGCATTTCGACCTATATATATATATATATATATATATATATATATATATATATATATATATATATATATATATATATATATATATATATATATATATATATATATATATGTTTATTTATATATATTTATATATAATATATATATATATATTATATTATATTCTGTTGTCTATTTTTGTATGTTTTTACTTTTATATTTTTATTGTGTTTTACTCTCTTGCGAGCACTTAAATTTCCGTGATGGAGCATTAAAGTCTTCTTATCTTATCTTAAATACTATTTGAAAAGAGTTTTAGGATGAATTAGAAAGCAGTTATTGATAGCTGAATAGAATTGAGTGTGTGAAACAACCTGCTATCATGGTATTTATTTAAATTTTTTCAATATGCCTATGAATGCGTTATTGGCAGGGTCTGAACCCCACAGCCACCACTCACCCCTGTACTCCCACTTGAACGGAGTCAGAGAAACTTTCTTAGCCACGCTAAAGAGTCATATTGGTTTTAAGGTCTAATCCACTCACGCCAAACAGTTCAAATTCTCCTTACCTACTTATATCTTAGCCCCTCCCCCGATTGTCTTATATTTATGGTCATGCAGACCCCACAATCTCCGTTTTTCGCTTCAGGGTGAGTATACCAACGTGTTGTGTACTTATTGTGAAATATATTTGGTATTCTTAATTTTTGAGCTTGCTGTCAATCAAGGAGCCGTGACAATTGGACATTTTTGTGGACTATTACATTAAATATAGTTTGGGTGAGGGAACTAGCTAGAAGTTTTCTTAAAATGTGAATCTTTTTGATCTGCTTTGGTGTCGAACGACAACCCTAGTTTGTCATGGTATGCCTGTTAACGTTCAAATACTCATCTTGTATGGGAAAATGTGCATCGATCTTTTCTCAAATCGTTAAGCGGGAGAACATTCTTACGTTTGTCTATCACTGCACATTTTATACATGAGTACAGAAAATATGTTTGAAAAACAGGGGGACGGAGGAATCAAAGTTAACAATGTGAAAAAGTGAACTTCATTGAGAGGCCATATGACCCAAGTCCTTCCATGGATTCCCCATTTTCTTACATTCAATCACACATGACCTTGAAAGACAATCATTTGCCCCCGGAGAATGAGAAATAAAGCAAGGATATTGGTTAGATTTTGAAAACCGTATTGTAGATCGTGACCTGGCCCGTGTAGTTTTTCGTTCACCTCATGACATTTGGGCAATTGGAAGGAATTGTCAGCTGTCGTGTGCAGGCTCTGAAGGGCGGCAGCCAAAGAGGCACTACGCGGCTAGTCTTGGCCCTCCCATGAATGCCATAGGTAGTGTAGGAACTTAGGTTATATTTTATACGTGGTCTGTTATATTTGCAGCATAGTACATGGAATTATATGTAAAATTTCACCATTTGTCATGATGTGTTTGTATATTTCTATACTAACGGTGTTCAAACTTATGCCACTGGTTGACAATGACTGGCACAGGACATGCGCAAGAAGACGTGTGTATTTTAGTTGTTGCCCGTGTTAATGCTTGCGCGATTGCACGCAGCAAGTGGACGAACCGGAATCTACCTTGCATTGTGACTACACTGTAAACTCGCCTAACCAACTCTTCTGACGTCTAGTCGTAAAAGCGTTTGTTTGCAAAAACTGAATGAGGAGTCTATAGTTTATATAACCTTCCATTGAAGCAACCCTCTCTTGCATTGTCCCGGATTACGTCATTACCACAACACGTTCCATTGGTGACGTACTTGTGTACCAGTCCATCACAACATGTATGAAGGCTATCATCATAGTTTTCCCCGTTCGAGCAGCACAACCCATCCTTTGTATCAAAAACGTAAGTTTTACCTCGTGTTGTACAACACGTTTCAGTCCAAGAGTTATACGTTGCTCCTCCGCAACAAGAAAGACCAGCCGCATTTGCATAAAAACTGGATTCGCAGCAAAGAGTGTCCTCGATCGAAGGGTCAAATACGTGGTTTCCACAGCAGGTTTTACCGTCAGATATCTTTAATCTGTGGACCACATGAAAAATACACTTTTGTGATTTCAATTATCTTAAAAACTGATTTATTTTGTTTCATTTGCCTCTTTCATTTCACGGAGAACATAAATCGAAATTATAGGGTATTGGTTAGGTTAAGGTTAGATCGGGTTTTGCGGCCCAGTTTCCAACCAATTGGTTCAAGTAGAGCCGGCCACAACCTTTTCTCCAGTTGTGGCTCACTGCGCTTGTTTTCCCTACATCATTGTTCATGCTGAGCAACAAGCGCAATGAGAGTAGGTTTCGTTTATAAAGTCTTTGGTATTACCCCGCGGCCAAGTCTAATGCTCTAACAACTTGGGGTATCGGACATATCGGTGTAGGAACCGATCGATTTGAAAGTTATGGCCATTTGACAGAATTTTACAAAATTAATGGTGGCGTTCCTTGACGCAACCCGTTTCGTTTAATGATAGGGCATTTTAATGTCCGAGAATTTCAAGGTAGTGTACTAGTGCAACTTTCTCTGAATTTGCAATCATAAACAAACAAGATTTACAGTTTGACCACTGGTGATTATTTTAACAGAGTCAATGACTCCATACTCAAATGCAAGCATTGCACAAAATTAACATGCCAAAAATCAGAAAATCGGAAAGTGACATATATCAACACATTGTAAATTTGTCCCTTTCCACCCAGTCTTCAGTAACGGAAGGGCAAAAGGGAAATTGCATTGGCAAATTGTGAGAAAGGAAATTCATGTCAATTCCTCGAAAAGATTAATATTAATGTGCTATGGCCAAATCTCTTTCCTTCAAAGATTGCTTATCCATCACATGTGTAGTTGCCTAAATTCTGAAGTGCTAATTAGTTGCTATTCCAAATATTTTGAGGACATAACTTGTTCGCAACATTGGCCAATGGTTATAGTAAGGTGTATCAAAGACACAGACCTCTAAGCCAACTAGACACTTTTACGAAACACGAAAGTTCCTTTGTATACTGTCTAAACTCTCCAATCATTTCTGTCGTTGTAGGTAAAAAGCCATTTCGAAAACGGGTATATTGAATCCACGTTAAAACCGGGTAATGGCTAACATAGCCAAAGTATTTTTTGTATGCAATGCACTACAATTGGCTAATAGATAGCATAGATGTAAAATACTGGTTTCTGTTCAAGACAAACATTTTTGTGCTTATTTAAAATTTAATTTGGGTCTCTATCTTATTTCACATAATTGCTACTTTTGTTTCTTTGGTTTGTCGTGATCGATAAATTGCCAACCGCTGAATAAGAAATAAGGAAATGACTGGGTTTATCTGTTTGGTTTGGTCGGTTTTGGAGTTTTACTCCTTAACTTCTAACATACCATTTTCCACGGTGGGAAAATGGAAGGCTTCTCTACTCCTTTGTTTCTGAGGAGCATAACGCCCAATGGCAGATTAGGGCTTGTGCATATGATGTCATGCACAGTGCAGAAAGTACGCCCTGCTCTGGAGGCAAAGCAAATCAACACAAATGCAGACAGTTGATTTGTCAATAAGTCGAATACGCGCAGTAGTCTGCTACACGTACAGGGGGGAATTCCTATGCGTGCGGTCCCGTTTTCCATTGTTTTGTCCCCAAGGATGACGTCAGTCAGTCGTCAATGCATAAGGTCTATAGGCCTATTTAATTTTTAAAGTCTTAAGTATGGCTCGACCTGGGAATCAAAACTGGACCCATCCCCCCGAATGGGAGGCGGATGCTCTCCCAAAATGTGTGAAATGCATGAGAATTGAACATGACAGGGAGGTGTGAAGACCCTGAAGATAGAAATAATGTAGTTTTTAAGGAGGAGTTTTGCTGCCTAGTTTCTAACCAACTAGTTTAAGTGGGGCCAGTCATGAAATTTTTTCCACTTGTTCATAGGCCCCTTTCCTACTTGATTACTCGCTGTGCTGAGCAATAAGTACAGCCTTGGGAGTAGATTCCATTTTGAAAGTCTTCGGTGTGACCCGGGCAGGAGTCAAACTCCAGACATCCTTGCTGCAATGTACAATACAGTTGAGATAAATGGACACAAGTTGATTTCATTTAAACTACTTTGAGAAAATGAATTTCGCTTCGCTCATCTTGCTACTTCATGTCACGGAAATACAATAGAGGGACTGTGGCAGCTTTCCATCTATTGGCTGTTGTTAACGATTGCAACTGAAATATCCTCGTGCGGTGATTAACCGACTTGGACGATACGATTCTTAACAGAATGCACCCCAATAGCACAAAGGAAAGGTGGATGAGAAAAACCATTATGGAATCAATACTTTTAAGGTGCCAAAAAACAACTGTGTAACAAACATAACTACTCTGATAACAGGCAATACAGTAACTGATAGAAATTAACGTATGAAACCCCTACAAAAATTTGATGGCGAAGAAGGGTTGAGCGCTTGGGCAGGCACTTACATGATGTCACCACAGCATATCTCTGTTTCATTGTCGTAACTTCTGTTCCCACAACAGCCGGTTCCATTCTTACACACCTTTCCTCTACAAATGATGGTGTTATTAACAAACCTACCGCTCAACAAGTTGCCATCACATGTAAGCTCTCCATGACCGTTGTTGTAGAGATATTCTTGGCAACACACGAATGACTTGTTTCGAGATTGCAGACAGTTGTCTCCATGACAATCATTTGCTCTTGACTGTGCACTTCGAGTTGCTATGGACTTAGTTCGCAAATTTTCACTCGGTTGTATTCTTCGAAGAACACCTCCGCAGCATACATGGGTTTCTTGGTTGTAGCCCCCTATATCGTCAGGGTTACAACAATCACTTTCCTCAACGCAGCACGTGTAGACTGAATCGATAATGTGGCCGCTACAACATTGTTCACTTGTTTCGTTAAAGTATTGAAAGTAGGTTTCATTATACCAACAAACACTTGGTTTTTCTTTTATTTCTTCATTCGAACGAACCTTTCCAGCAATGTCACACCCATGAGTTATGTTGTTGTAGACTTTTCCCATACAACTTCTGTAACGAAGAAAGATAGACGTATAGTAAGTTATGTAGTCACGTTGAGTGCGTGTATGTGTGGATGTGTGTGTGCGTTGACCGGCAAATGCTGTCAACCGGGGACTACGATTGTATGAATATACACATACCAATCGGGACCCATCGCGAACTGGGGGCAGTCCCCGTTTTAAAGCATAGTTTTAACTGGCCTCTCAGTGCTATGTGGTGTGGCCATGAAGATATCAATTGAATTTAAAGCAAAATAAGATGAGTCCCCACTCAGTTAGTGCTATTTTCTGTCCTCGTATGGTGTTCCAAAATAATTTTTTCTTACCCAGCGTATTTTTCGGGAATATTTATAATTCTACCGTTGAAACAGGTTTGGGTAGCTGGAAGATACGTTTCCTTGTCAACAGGGTTTGAACAGCACTGCTGTAGCTCATCGCCGACAAACTTGGACAGAATAGTTCCACGACAACAAATCCAGAAATCTTTATGGAAGGTCTTATTTCCACATACATCTAGGCCCTCTGGTAGCGCTATGACCCCTTTCGGGGTGCATACCTATGTATGTGAATAAAATTAGATTAATGACAGGTAGAAAAGAAAGAATACTTCAACTACCAATGAAAAGTGAGAATAGCACTCTCCATGAATAAATCTACCTTCTTGAAGGGAAAAAGACGTCATGCAAATTTAGATGGATACGGTAGTCTCTCTTATCTTATGAACGGTCCATGAGAATCATGTGACAATATCTTTCACACTCCGAGCAGTGCAATTTTTAAAAGTAATTCATTTTTCATCTTAAATATGCAATATCTGAAGTATGTAGAAAAGTGCTTGGAAGAGACGTAGGAAAATTAGCCTATTAAAAGTTGTTTCAAAAACAAGTTTGGGGTTGTTATTTTGTACTTTAAGAAACATGGTCTGATCTTCAGATCTTAACTGCCTTCAATTTTCCTGACGATGCTTTCGCACCTGTCCAGGAGCTTTCGAAAAGACAGATTTAACTTGTGTGAGAAGGGGGTTGGGTAGGGATGGTTATGATATGAAGACACATTGTTAAATACTTACGTATTTGTTTCCAAAGAATATCTGTGCCTTCTAGCCTTCAAAAAAATTTTGTTCAAATTTTAGGGTCTAAAAAAGGAAATTGTGTACGTTCCCTTATAGCCCCCTCCCTCTCCGAAAACCTTTTCCGTTGTGCATGCACGTTTTGATTGGAGCTTTAAAAGCTTCCCATTATCTCCGAATTTGAAAGGGAGAGGAGTTACCCTTGCCCAATGCGATGGAACTGGTTTGAGCAGTGAAAAAAACTCACCGAAGTGTTACTATTGAACGGTACACCGTCAGATCCTTTAATGTTACATAGCTTGTCTTTGGGAGGGTTACTCCCGAGAAAGCGTTGAGGAGCAATTGTAATTGTACCGTACCTTGGATGGATACCCTCTGTGAACATAGAGAAACCATTTTACAATTGTCAGCACGAAATCAATAGAAGAATTTGCAGAAATACCTCAGTCTTGTCACAGCAGATGTTATAAAAGTATGACCGTGTGGTTTGCTTACCCAATCAATTAAGACAACATTCAACATGCGCGTATAAATTTTGTCACAATTATAGATACAATTTAAGATTCTTTTTATCATGATTGAAACCATAGAAGCTTACTTTTATTGCAAATGTCATTCTCCAAATCATATATTTGTGACTCGGTGGAGTTACAGCAGCCTTGTCTGTTGGAATTGTAAGGTGCACGTCCACAGCATCTGTCGTGATGATTTGGGGCACTTTTTTGAACAAGTTCGAAAGTAGAATCGGTCACTTCGCAGCAGAGATGAGTTCCAGTGTTATAAGCAGCTGAAACAGGTAAATGTGAATGAGGAGAAAATGCTAATATATTCTTAATGGTAAAACCTTCTCACCCTAGAAAGTTTCAATTTTCCAATCTTCTTACTTATTAAGCCTCTCCCACAACTGACTGTCTAAAGCACATCCTCATCGAGACATAATCTCAGTTTATTGCTTTAGATGAATATAAAAGGCCCAATGTACAATCAAACGCTCTCAGTACATGATGTATGATATGAGCTACAGTACACTGCATTTTTACATGCTGTCAATCGCAGAGCAGTGCTAATTGAAAATGTATTTAGTCACTGACTGCCTTTAAAATCGAGATAAAGTGCAACAAAAGTATCGCACAGTACTCTATTCATTGAGACAAACAGTATTTGCATGGTATAAGAATCCATGTCTATCCAGAGACCGAGCTCTAAAACAATTACTTATCATGTAAATGACTGGAAGTTTTATTAGCTGTCCCATTTAAGAGGTATTCAAAACAAATTTTTAACACTTTTTAGTGCTTCATTGTTTAGAATTTCAGACGTAGCGGTAGAGCCTCCCCTAAATCTAGAAAAGGATGTCAAAAATATATTGGTTTCGATAACCACTTAAAAATTCAAGCCAATGTACTTGCATCACAGCACGCATTCTCCTTTTTAGTACGCGTTATCAGATTTCCTCCGCATTCGAAACGGTTGTTTTTCAGGTACGCCTCGCTACTGCTTCCTAGAAACTGAACGACGCCCTCTACACGAGGTACATTCTCGTTGACAACACTGTTATTGTAGCAAAGTGATTTTTCTTCCTGGTAATCTATGTCGTCACAACATTTAGTTGTTCCTGTTAATTTGAGAAGAATTGTAGAAATCAAATATCAACCAGTGCTCTCTTTATCTCTTGCAAAGTCTTATGTTGCTTATTGTGTTGTAAATTTCCTTCTAACGGTGAAACTACTTACACTTTCTTCCGACATAAGATCGCAATGGAATAAAAGATACTACAACTTCATTTTGGTTCCACGTCGTAGAACACGTGTTACATACTCAAAACGTACTGAATATAATAATCCACACGAGGAGCTGTGAGATAATTTTGTCTCCCTGGAAAGGAAGGGTTAGTTTCTTATTGGTTTAAGGGTCTGGTGACGTGGATATGACAAGGTTTTATGTATCTGATGTAAAAAGCAATAAAAAAATTCCACCAAATCCATCAAAATGGACACTTTACAGTGTAAATACTCAACACCATTTTTGCACGAGCATGTTTTTTTTTCTTCAAAAACGTTCAAACTTTGAACGAAGAGTTATATCTTGAGAAAAACCGTAAAAGATACCGAGATTACTCCAGCGGATTTTTGCTGTAGGAAAGTTACTCCTTGACTGTCAAATGAAGTGTAAGAGCTTTTGCTGACGTGACACACTACCTTTAATTCAGGCCGGCCACGGCTTTTTTTCCAGTTGTGGCTTACTGTAAATATGCAGGACTCTTCCATTAAAAAGTGAAAACAACTGGATAACTTATTTGTACATTCTGTTATTTGGAAACACCTCGGCATGTCCTCCAGGTGTTCTTGCCATTTTAAAAGAATGGGAAGCTCTTTTTGGGATTCCGTTCAAAGTCCATGCACGAATGTGGTAGATTTTTTAAAGCGGTTTATTGAGTTGGTTCATAGCATGAAATTCATTTCCGAACCGGTAAAGTTTCCTAGTTTAGTATGTCAACAAATGGTCAAAATCAAACAATTTCCGTATCCTATATATATGTTCCATAAATGGGAATTTTACGGTTCAATTCGGTTTTCAAATTTTTTGATCGAACACTTTTTCAAATTGTACACATGCATACCAGTTACAAGTCGGGGTATAAAACAATTCAAAATTGTCTTATTTGCGTAACTGCTGGGTATGAAATTTCGTTGGCTTATTTTAATAAGAATTGTCATGTGTAAGTATGCCTTTCAAGCCCAATCGGTATCAACTCAACATGCCCCTTTAATGTTAAGGTCAAGCACAAGGCTCCTTTATAGGAAATTATTTTGGAGGAATGAACAGATGAAACCAGGTAATGCATGGAAGATTTGCCAAAATTCATGAATTTGGTTTAAACTTTGTGGGGTGCTGCTGTCTACCCTTTTTGCTGAGGCGATGTGCACTGTTTAACAAGAAATTTCCTAAGTTGCTAACGAAACCCTAATCCTTAAACTAATCCATAACCCGAACAAAGAATACAATCGATACAATGCAATGGCAACAGCCAATCAAGAAACACCTTGTTCAATAGTGCGCATTTACCCGGTTTTTGCTTGAAATTTCTAGGATATAAAAAGGAGAAATCAGAACTTACCTTCCCTGGAATGTATTTTATCCTTGCAGCATATTTGGTTATCTTTATTGTACAGCCTACTTCCGCAACAGCTGTTCTTTCCATCTTCATGAGGTAGTACGTTTCCTTGGCAACATACTTCTTTCGCCAAATCGAATGTAGTGCTACCGCAACACTCAGTGGTCTTATTAGTTTTGTCCCTCACAATCTAAAGAAAAGTTTTGGAACAACGCACGTATAACAGATACTAAATGTAATTGCCACAATCTGAATTTCATTAACTTTTACATTTGATCAATTTGACATAAACTTGGAAATTAACCATACAATCTTTAACGACCTTATGAATCATAGAACATAAAGTGCGTTCTTAAGTTAGTTACAGTAATTAGTTGGTTAGATGGGGCTTTACGGTCCAGTTGCCAACCTACTGGTTCAAGTCGAGTCCGGCCACGGCCTTTTTTCCTGAAGTGGAAGCAGCGAGTATTATCGAAAGTCTACACCCAAGGCCTGACATCTGTTTCAGATATTGGAGGATATTTTAACAAACGACACCAGTTAACCAGGAACTCTGGTATGGGACGGTCACCGGCAACTTCGACCGATTTCTTTGTTAACTTTTAAACTTTCAAAATGACATCTTCTTACGTCAATGCATATATTTAGGGTCTGTTTCTGCAAAGCTATTCCCAGCCAACATGCCCAGCTGGGCCCCAACTGGGTTTCAGCTGGGCTACTTGGTGGGCCCCAACTGGCACCCACTCGTGTTTGTCAGGTGTTCCCACGTGGGGCCCAATTGGGCAAGCCTTTCCCAGCTGATGCCCAGATGAAGCCCAGATGGGCCCCGCTTCAATATCTGAAGCTTAGCTGGGCTGCAGCTGGGAAAGGCTAGCCCATGTGGACCCCACGTGGGAACACCTGACAAACACGAATGGGTCCCAGCCGGGGCCCAGCAAGTAGCCTAGCTTAAACCCAGTTGGGGCCTGGCTGGGCATGTTGGCTGGGTTCTAATTACGATTTCTTGTTTTTGTGCATTTTTGTGCTTACCGAGTTACAACAGAGCTGTTCCGTAGGTCGATATGTTTCCAATCCACAACATCTTCTTCCATAAGCTTCAATGTGAAGACGTGTTGCCCCGTTGTGATGGCAGCAGATATCGCTAAATGAATTTTCGACGAGAATATCACCACAACATTCCCCTAAGCCGTCCCAAATGAACGCGTTACAGCATGTTTGTATTCTGCTGTCATACATGTCACCACCGCAACACTGGACCCCATCATCTGTGTAAATAATAATTCATGTGGTATATAGGTATTTGTGAATAAAGAATTTTATCTAGTCAATTTAGAAAAATCTAAATTCGAATTTGCCAAAGGAACTTTTAGATTTCCAACGAAAACAGTGAAAACACAGTAAAAGAAATTTTTCATGTAGATTACGCACTAAAATAGAAAAACGCTTCTTTCCAAAACGCTTTTCTTTCCCAAGAAAAAAATATAATGTTTTCATAATATAATTAGAAATCACACGTCCGAACCTCCCATAATTAATTATTTCCCCACAGAGTTTGAAATTCCCTTTTGACTCTATACATTTTTACACAATTGGCGTGATAAAAATTTCACCTACACCTGGAAAAGTTTCAGCTCTTTAATTACCTCGTCTGGATAAGAAAATTGTACGTTATAAAGATGCCGTACCCTTTTACACAATCAAGTAGTTAGAGAAACCGACTAACATTGCGGGAGCCTGGGGTCTGAAGTTCTACTCCTGGCCAGGTCATACGAAAGACTTTGAAAATGGAACCTTCTGCCAGTGTAAATGCTTGGTGTTCAGCATGAGCAATGGAGTAGTGAAAAAAGCTAGTGATCCACGACTGAAGAAAGGTCGTTATCGGTTCAGCTCAAACATAGTATTGGTTAGAAACTGAGCGTTAAACTTCATCTAACTAACTAACTAACTAACTAACTAACTAACTAACTAACTAACTAACTAACTAACTAACTAACTAACTAACTAACTAACTAACTAACTAACTAACCCTTTTAAAACACGTAAACTGACCTACCTAATTCACTTCAAGACAATAAACTGAAAAGTAAGGAAAACAGGGCATAATCACGAATATGATGTATCTTAATCAGTAAATACCCATTTCCTAAATCAACGCCTGCTATCTTTATAGTCCCTGCAGAAGAAATTTCTTTGACTTCCTCGTTATCTAACCACGAGAAGGAAAGTAATCAATAAAATGTGGAAGAATAAACTTATTCGTTTAAGTTGATAGCGAAAGTTCTTAAAGTGAAATATATCCAAGGAAATCACTTACACGGATTTACTGGTTCATTTCCGCAGCATGGGGTGGCCATTCTGCTTTTAATGTTCCCATCGCAGCACGTAAACCTCTGTTTGTTATAAATCTTCCCTTGGCAGCATCCCTTAACATCCGAATACTTCGAAATAACTTCTCTTTCACAACATTCCTGGGTGTCGACGTCGTACATTTTTGATTTTTTTCCGTAGCCTTAGAAGTAAATACAAATACAAAATGCGTCTATAGATTAATTACTGTTTCTTCAACTGCCATTAAATTTTATTGACCGTTCCGCGTGCCATACCAACAGAAGTCTACATTGACACAACCACTAATGATTAATTCTTCCAAAGGCGACAAAATTAAGACAGCTTTAGCTCCTCCTAACTGCTATGTGTTATAACATGGAATTATTCTTTACAGTATAGACGAATTTGGAAAGCAAATGATGGTCTCATTTTAGTCGGCCATAGCTGAGGTCTATCACCTTTTAATCAATTTTTTTGTCTGTCAAAAGGAGTAGGGTTTGTGACGTCAGGAGAAACACTCTGTAAGAATGTTGGCGGTAAACAACATAGTTAGCGAGAGCAGGGAGCTGGCGGGAGTTACGCGCACATCTGAATAATGAAACTTGTCCAACGCCACCAAGTTTCTTTCCAGTCTTGTGGTCTCCTACATCAGAAACTTTTGCGAACTGGAGTTTTGAAATGCACTTCGATGTAGGGAGCGTAAAAAAATCCAATAACCTACTCAGCTATAGAAATAAATCGCAAACATCAATACATTTTTTCGACGCGCTATTTGAGCTAGCCTGATATTGAAATGTCTCACTGGGGAGCTGGCACTAGATAAAAAATCAGCCATTAATTAAAAAAAAAAAATACAAAAAACTCTCGAAAAACAGTTGGGTAAAATGTTTACCAACCGCGTCACGTATGGGGCAATATTGACATAGGGTTAAATGTTTTTCCATAATTGGTCAGCCAAGTGGCGCGTTACCCAAGAAAGTGGTACCTTACCACATAAATAACCCGTAAATTCAACAATTTTGAACAAGTTTTAACGATTTTCAGTGTTGTCGCCAGTGTTGGTGATTACGTCACTCAAGAATCCCGACAGATCGTGATGGTCTGACTTTAGTCGGCCATTACCGTGGTCCTGCACCTTAAGTCTTTAAATTTCCTTCCTTACCTGTTCCATGGATGGTTGTACACTGAAGTGTATCGTGATTTTCTAATCTTCATTGCATATTAAGACTTGAAATTCATGTAGACTATATATGAAGACGATTAAAGGCTGATGGACCCCATCAATAGCTGCCTACATTCACTAAAAACAAGCGCTAATTCGTCTGTACGTTGGAAATATTTGGCGGAATTACCGTTTTTATTTCCTGTATGTGAACAGGGATCTTCAGTATATTATGACCTTATTTAACAAACGATTACCACTAATTCATCCATTAAGTATCACTCAAACACCTCTTCATACGTAACCTTCAAAACCGACTTTATTTTTCATCATGCAAAACTCGCAAGGGGCACTTGTCCCAGACCATTGACCAAAATAAAGCACTGCTGCGGAAAAACCCACACAACAGTACATAATGTTCCTACATCCTACTCTATCGAAAGGGCATATAGGCCTACAAATGATAGATAAACGTTATTAGTCTAACGAACAATACTATATTTAATGAAGAAAAACAATGATCTGCGCGCTCTTTGAGCGCCTGTTTTAATAGCTCGCTTTGAATAGCTCTTCCATTTAAATGGTAACAATCAATGCCCAATGGTCATAAGAGACAGAGAGGGAAAGTTCCGTGTGTTTTGTACGTTTCGTAAAGTGCCAGTGTCGGAGCTGCCATATGGTCAGAGGGGGCGGTATCCCCCCCCCCCCCGACGGACCAAAATCGTCTGTCGGCGACCTTTTTAGGTTTTTAACTTACTCTACTCTTGCACTATTTTGGCAACAGACATAATTTAATAGCGTTGTTTTAAGGCCCATATAACATAACGCTCAAACAGCCACCAGTAACTGTACTATCTGCACTTTATTCTGATGAAAAGGGTCATCGTCTGTAATATAGGTTTTGCCGAAACGGATCTTCATGCTTTATACGCACTAATGAATGTTGTCGCTGTGCTAAGTTCATTGCTTCCACACCAATCGTGATTATAAGCTTACAAAATACACAGACTTACATTAAATTAACCCACCCGGCCAATAAAAGATGTTGCAAAGGGCGCAACGAATAATTGTTTCTCAAATAGCCCTCTTGTTGTCGGGGATAATTGTCAGCATAGACAATAAAAAGAGTTTATAAGGATACCAAAATAGCTTCCACAACATTTTTCAAAATAATTTAAAGAGAACATTCAGGTTAAAATAAAATAAAACTGTTATCATAGTAGTAAAGGTTTAAGTGTTTTAATGAGTAGTTTTCATTTTGCTTTTCTTCAAGTGACCGTTCTCATAATAAATGGCTATTTCTGACACTGAACGATAAACCCATGAAAATGCTCATTTCTCTACTTCCGTGGGTTTCAAATTGCAGAAAATTGCATCAAATAAGCTTAAGTTTAGGCTACTTTTATTTATTATGAATTCGGTATTGGGAGAGCCAAGCAGACATCTTGTCTTGGCTATTTCTTTAAATTTACTTAATTAATGGCTATTTCAGAGTAGTCACATGACTTAAATTACATCAATTAATGTTTCTTCGTGCACTTATCTTGATTTCCAGATGCCAAAAATGTATAACTAACGGTGGTTAATTTCCATAATTTTTCCCTCTGTAAGACTGCTTGCTATTTAGTTCTAGCAGGTTTAATCTTTATCTTCACAAAGTAGCCCATTCTCACATTAAAATTTTAATGACTTAATGAATATGATAACTGCCTTCATACTAGAATGTGGAAGAGAGGAATAGAAACATTTGCTTCCGCATGGAGGGCCAAGGGGGGGGGGGGGAACTTGCCCTCCTCTGGAAAATAAAAACCTGAAAAAACGAAGAAAAATTAACATCAATATTTCTTATAGTTCACTAGGTGTTTTCCTATTTATATGCGGTAAATCGGCTTTAGAAATGTCATTTCCAGCAAACTGAGAGGCATTTTGGGCCAAAAATTTTCTTGCGCCCCGCGCCAACTCATGGTGGCGCGGAGCTTTTCCTCAAAAGAAATTTACCCCCCCCCCACCCCCCGCCCCCGAATTTTCTTTCGCGGAGGCACATGGACAGAAAATTTAAACATGTTTTAATAGAAAAACTTGCTAAGGAGAAATGTCAGAATAGTCTTTTACCAGGTGCGGAAAATCAAATGGAAAATCTGAAAAGCCGTGGCTTCGATTGTGCTGAGGCTCAGAGTATTTACTCTTTCGAAGCGCCCCTGTAGACCATTTTCGCCCCCTCTGACCGAAAACCCCAGCTCCGCCACTGTAAAGTGCCCATGGCATATGAACTTGAGGAAAATGCATCAAAGTTGGCTAGTTAACTGGTCCACCCGTTACCCAGATGTTGGTGTGGTGGTACGAACCCAACGTTGGGTAAACGTTGGGCGTTTGGTTACTCCAAAGTCATAGAGACAAATAAAGAACAAAATAGTATTTCAATCTTTTTTAGTAATAAAACACTTACCAAATAGAATTACACCGGGCAAAGTTAATATCCTTCTATTTTGGTGAGAAAATGCGACTAATTCCTGACTGGTAATAAACTAACGTTAAACACAACACATTTGACACAGTAACTTAGTAAGCCTATAACGTTAGCTGGCCTTAAGTTAGGCTATAACATAACTTGGATCTGCGGTATCTTGGTCAGCTTTGCACGTCAATTTTGGACATTTCTTGGCATTCACTTCACGGAAATGACCGAGAAACATTTAAGCGTTACCCTGAGAGATACACGTTAGTGTGCACCTGTGAAAGTATTAATAGACACCTAAGCCACATGAAATAAACCTTATCGCCGCCATTTCTTCCACCATTGTTGTCGTTTGTCTCGGACCAGCGAATCTTTCCGACAACCAACAGTACTGCGCATGCTCATTTCGCATACGTCATGGATATTTGCTCAACTAATTGGCAATGATTTTACACGTACCCAACCTTCGCTGTGCTTGCCCAACATTTCCCAGGCTGTGAGTGCCCAACCCGTTTTGCCCAGAATTTTTAAGAGTGAACCCATTCACGTGAAACACATTTATATACAGTAGCTTGAAAAGACCACTCTGCCACTAGACGAGCCCCAAAGGATTGAACCTCTTTTATACCCTGGTTGCGTTGGTTGAGGGTTTAGAATTGCATGGAGACAATGAAATTAAGTGGATGAAAGGCTGATGGACCCCACTTATGGCTTTCTTCACTAGCCGCTCGGATTCGTCTATCAGTTAATTAGGGAGATCACTGCTTTCGGGGGGAAATGGTTTTTCACCCGATGGGTGAAAAAGACCATGGGCGGGGCAATTTTCAAATTTCTTCCTAATGAACGTTTAAAACACCTTTAAAAATTTCATCGATCTTAGAAAAGAGAAATTTTGGAATATTTAGGAACTTTTTTGCTAGGAGAACAACAAAGCTGGATCATGTTTGGTAGTTCATCCCCAAATTTTAAGATTTCGAGCAATGTTGCCACGTCCTTTGCCCTAAGATTAAATTACAGACTCGAAAGCCGCAAGATTTGTGCAACTTTTTCTGCAGAAAGTTGGGTAAGTTACTCGAGCTTGCAATTGTGTTCATTAATGCGTTGTTGAAAGATTCTTGTGATTTCGATCTGTGGTGGTGAACAATTACCCGGTCTGAACATATCCACAATTATAAAACAAGGCGACTACTGTGAAGAGGTACATAGTAAGTGCTCATGAATATTCATGCTGCAAATTTTCCCCCTACCAGGTGAATTCTCATTTTCACGGCTATCTCCCCAACTGTCTATAGATTTGGAATGAATAAATCTATGGTACTCACAGCACTTTGTTCTCTCATTGCCATTTTCATCCACGTCTTTGATGTAGACAGTTCCTCCACAGCAGATGTTTTCGCGAAGATCAAATTTGACGACGTTGTTGAAATTAAAAAGCCTGCAATTTCCTTCCAAAGCGGCCACAAACCCTGTTTTCGGAATAACATTAAATATCGTCAAAACCGTACTTACAAAATTGCAACATTCTTTTGTCCACTTGGGCAAAGACGATCAAGGTGTGTTAATTGTTCAAAATATTACCCAAGTCATAATTGGTTATGCCTAGGATTTTGTCCAATCACATCACACATCTCCTCTTATCGTAATCCACCTTCGATTGAAAATATTGGAGGAAAAGATACTTTCCCGATAATAAATCAGAGACCGCGTGTTTGGTATAACAGTAGAGCATCCGCCTCTCACGCGGAAGGTCCGGGTTCGATTCCCAGGTCGAGTTGTACCAAAGACTTTGAAAAAGGAACCTACTGCTGATGTGCGTGATGCTCCACTTCAGCGATGGGGTGGGAAAAACAAGCCAGTGAGCCACAACTGGAAAAAGGCCGTGGCCGGCTCGACTTGAAGCAATATGTTGGTAACTTGGTCGTAGAACTCCATCTAACTAACCCCAATAAATTAGGCAGATTAAAAAACAACATATATATCAATATAAAACATTGCGTTATACAGAACTTTTTTCTAAAAGTCCCCTCGACTCTCTGGCGAAAAGCTAATGGGCGAAAACCAAACATTTACTCCCGGAGGAGTTCTGCTCCCTTAAGGAGCTAAACGTCCCAAATGGACAAGTAAGCCCTCTAAAGGGCTAACATGTGTGGTCCTGCTCTAGACTGGCTGAATAGAACCGAAGCCACATTGTGTTATACAGATGACTTTATCTTTTAGAGGAAACTTTAATTCGACTGTATTTGCGTGTCAATGTGTTTGCTTGTGTGTATACGTATGCCCTCGAGTTCGACTCCTTACAGTTCTGTCCGGGACACGATCCATTGTTCCGGTTGTTCAAAATTGTTGTCCTCCCCTCTATCGCAATCCGCAAACCAGATCGCCGCCTCTTTCGTCCCCTGGTTAGCAATTCAGATAGTTCTATGGTCACTCTAGTACACATCAAGTGCCATTTAAGGATGGTTATGTACTTCATTTTTACCACAACGTTGAAGGCTTTGAGTTCCTCAATTGTACAATGGACAATGTCCCATCTTTTCCACTGTAGGATTTTCCTGGATGGTTATGATCGTGGAGTTGCCGGGATTTGATATTGCAACTCCATCTCCTGACCAAAGTGATCCTAATGCTACGGGCCACTTTCTGTAAATGAGTTCTGGGGCCTCGTATAAAAGTTTCTTCAAAAAGCCTCTAATTAATTCGGTTATTGATATTTAGTCATACTTTGTCATGCCTTCTCTCTAAGACTTTTTATCCAAGAATTTATTACAGAACCTTATATGTACAAAAGGGGTTGGTTGGGTTGGTAGGAAAAATGGCTGATTAACTACAACGCATATTTGAAACGAACAAAGATATCAGTTTCGATAGACTATGTGTAATTACTTATTTTTTTACTAACCATTTTAATTTCTCCAGTAAAACCAGGGTGAACATTTATTTTCTATTATGTTTAACCGCAAAAGTTTAAAGAAAAAACAGTGTTAAATATTTTTCCTGCAATCTCTAGGGTATTTAAAAATTGATCTACAAACAGAAAAATAAAGAAATGATTGACTCGCTTATCTGCGGTTGTAACTTTATATAACAATTAGCAGGCATTACAAAAATATTTTTCCAAAATTCTCTGAAACCGAAATAACATTTTGATTTCTGCCCGCTGAGAGTTCCTCTTTAATTTCTATATCGTTGAAAAGCTTCGCCGTCAGGTTTCTATTAGGCCACTCTAGTTTTAAATGTCATCAAAAATAAGGCCATTCACCAATGCTATAAATACAAAACTCTCATAAAGTCAAAACAGGGAAACAAATTCTCTGCTTGAGTGGTGATGTCTTTGTATTTTAAACACGATAAGTGCGTATTTTTGAAGTTAAATCAATGTTACTATAGTTTTATTACATAGTAACGACTTTTTATGATATTTATGATATTATAAATGATAAGCAAACACTAAATTATTTTGACTGTGGTATATAAATAGTAAGGAGTAGTCATTGCAAAAACTTCTTTAGTTGTTAGTTGTAGTTATGAAATTTAGTCCTTGACAACGAGCACACCTGAAGAAAGTAAAACTTCTTTAATTTATTGGTTAAAGGTCAAGAGCAGCCCCCAAACTTATTTTGAAACAACAGCAAAATATCATTCTCGTCTCATTTCTGTTCAAAGAATTTTTCATAATAATTCATTACTTCAATAAAACATATGAAAGGTAAACCAAACAATAACTTCCAGTAAATTTCACATTTGAGGAGTTAAAATGTTGTCACATGACCCTCAACAGCCAATCATGGAACTGTACAGTCTACTACACTGCTTTAAGTTGGGTTGACTGCTCCTGCCCTTTTACTTGTTTCTAAATATGCAGTTAGGGTCGTCATCATTGTATGAATTAAACAGAATTTTGAAGCATGCAAAGTGTGAAAACATGTGTTAGTTAAGGGTGGGTTTTTGCCTTTGTCATTTTTCTTATTTTGTCATCATTCTCACCTTCCAGCTATATTCGGAGTACCACTCATGCAGTGATTCTAAATCGAATATCAGTGAAGTGTATTAAAGGAATTTTGTTATTCTAGTTTTATCTCTAGTTGAAATGACGTTATAGCACACAAGTAGGATGCAACATCAATGTGTGGTAGGATAAGGTTTAAATTTGAATTTACAACTTAGTTTCTAACCAATCGGTTTAAGTCTGACCGGCCACTGCCCTTTTCTAGTTTTACCTAACTGACTTACTTGTTCCTTCTTTGCTTGTCGGTTCAGTTTTGACGTCGGACCCGACCAGTGGTCAAACTCTACCTCTTATCGACAAGTCCAATCTCTAACCGTTTAACCACGCAGTCGGCAGAAATATATGGGTTGGAAACATTTTCCTTCGCAATTTTTTTGTAAGTTGAAAAACGATAACAAAAACTAAAACTTATTACAACAGAATAAATACACTTACACATTCTTGATATTCGTCGACGCATTCAGGCTTATTAGTTTGCAAAAATTCTTCATATCGTATAACTTCATCAACATTTACCTGACTAGGGTTTCGATCTGGTTTTTGGATGGGGTGCAAACATTTTCCAAGAGCCGGAACCCTGCAGTATTGTCTCGGACCGGATTCTTCTACAAGCAATCTACCCACACGAACGCGGGTGCGCACGTTTACAACGAACAAAAAATAATGTGTACTCACATTTACAGGCACAAAAACAAAGCATAGATAGTTGGTTCATTATAAGTTATCTGTATATCACAACGTTATAAATTTTGATTATTCCGGCGCTTGTTTTTTAATCTGCCTGAATTATTGGAGAGGGGCAAAACGATATGTTTGCCCCACTAATAGTTTTATAGAGGGCAAATTTCAATCCCTCACTCTAGAATCCAAGCCCCTGAATAAAGGAGATCGTAGAAATACATACCTAGAAAAATCTGCAGGAAAGGAAGAGCGAGAAGAATTAAGGTAGCACTTCTGATACTCATGATCGTCTCAAGGGTTTAAAACCAAGATAGATTCTCCATATGGTTCCATTTAGATCGATAGACATCGTAATCGACACATATCACCATCCTCAGTAGCCAGTGTAAGGATATGAATAAATGCTAAAGTAATTAGAGTGATATATACACTTTTATTCAGGATGAGTGTACATTTCTATATGTACTCAAAAAACTCAAAGTAATCACTTTCGTTTCCTCCTTTAAACTTTCAATTTGAAATCACAACACTTCCCTAGAAATAATTGGGAGATATTCCACTAAAACAATTGGTTAACTAGCTAGATTACACGCACCTGCTGTTTGAGGATCAACTTTTAATCCTGTTTGGGTTCAACAAAATCTTATTGGGGCCATTGTTTGACCCAATACTAAGGTTTCACTTTCCCTTTTGACTCAGTTTTGGATCAGATTGTGTGATTACAGTAAAGGAGTAAACATTATCTCTCTTTCTATTTCTCTTATCTCGGAGGTCCTCCTGAAAACTGGGCAGTGGAAGATCGATTCGAATACACAAACAGCCGGGAGGGCTGCAACTGCCAGTGGACGCAGACTCAGAACCGTTCCATTTTAGTTCATATAGTAATGAAAATATATGTGAATTTTCCTTTTTTTCAAAAGCGCTAAAGGATTGTATCACGCAAATTATGAGAATCGTCAGCTATCCTAAAAGTTAAACATTTTGGAGATACCAAGTTTACGGATTTCTCACAACTTGACCCTTGGCGATCTGGAATTAGCCTACGTACGGTAGCGACAATCTACGCATGCAGTATGCTTTACTCGTATATAGGAAGTCCGTGTTCGGATATCACGGAGCAGACTGTTTTATAGCTCATTATAAAGGATTCCTTAACAACAGTTGGACATTGTTAAATATGTCCCACAACGTGCTACGAAGGTATTTGCAACCCCCCCCCCCATTTCTTACTTCTGGTGTCCCTGCCTGAGTAGCAGTCAGTTGCCCGAAGTTATTTTCAGTGTCAATCTTTTTTTATATGGTGGGTAATCGTAGACCAGCGGGTCCCATGAGGCTCGCGAAATACCTCAAGGAACCCACCCCCACCCCAAATGGATCCGTCGATCGCAAATCAGCGTACCCCAAACATAAAGAAATTAGTTGCAAACCGTCAATACCAAACACTGAATACTTCCAAATAACAGGTTCGGTTCCAAAGTGGTGATCACGGACGTATATACATAGACAGAGCATGTAACGTGTACGTCCTATACGTATGTCGTCGCCACCAACTGGGACAAAAAGGCGCACCAAAATGGCCGCCGTAAAGCTACAATTTGTGTTTTTTGACGAGAACTCTTTAACATTTTAAACAAAATTTAAACTTAAATGGGAAACAATATCATACTCCTGCAATACGTGAAGTGATTTTGGCATTACCTTGCCAAATTTCAAAAATATTACAACTTTCTTGTAAAATCTGGGGGTTGACTTGCGCATGTTTAAACTCTTACACAAAAACATAGCAGACAGCAATCTTGATGCGCTTTTTCTCAAACATACGGTAGCGACAATGTACCGTGCAGTTTGCTTTGTTCGTGTATAATAAGTCCGTGGCGGGGATATATGTGACTGGGCTCAGCCCCCCCCCCCTTTTTATCACAGCAACAATGCCATATACGTCAAAATAAACTCAACATTACTATACGAGAATAAAAATAAAGGCTCGTTTCACCCTTCACGCAAAAAGGTCAACATATCGATTTCTTATATTCTCCTTACAAGCCTGGGAGGTTATCTGAAGGGCCGCAGTTTTTCAAAATTTTCTGCACGTTCGGCACAATCAGATGGTGCAGGTTCCTCTTATCCAGAATGTGTATAATTCCGAGCCTGCTGTTAGGGAGACTTTAATAGGATTATACATATTTTGCGCAGATAATCGTACCTAACACAACCATACGGTACATTAGCGTAGCCAGGATTGTGTCATGGGGGGGGGGGGGTTGGGCACGACATGAGGGAAAAGTCAAAGGTTAGAGAGAAGAAACCGGTGTTAAGGTTTTTTTTTTTTTGGCATTGCAAGGTAGGGTCGAAGGGGTTCAACCCCTCAAACCACCCAGTGGCTACGCTACTGATACGGTACCCTCTAACGCATGGTTGTGCCGTCGTCTTTCGAAATGTCTCAATCCGCGCCTTGGTAAGGTCTGTTTTCCCGGTTACACTTATCAACAATACTGTATAGGCTATAAGCGAGTTCCGTAATTCGTTTAGGTGGTTGTGAACATGCGCACGTCCTCCAAATAGTCGGGATAAACAAACCAATCCCATATCTACGTCAACATGTATTCCAAAATTTGAGTTTGTATGAAAATTTCGTAAAATCATCTTTCTCAATCCATCCATTATAAGGAGGGATCTCAAGTGAAGTTTTGTGCAGTGCATTGTGTCAAAACTGACTTTTTTAGTGTAAAATTTGCATTTTAATTTGCTGTAAAGTAGGACTGAGACCCCTATTTTCGTTCGAGTTGACTAGACACTTAGTGTTGTATACACGCACAGAAGAAATAAAGGGACCACCTTCCATTATCTGCTGATCTCGGTTTGTGTATCCCGCTCTGTGTCCCACAATTCCCTGCGGCAACGAATTACCGGATTAGCTTATTGAGATTACGTTTTTTGTGAATAAAAATTTAGATTGCTTGAAAGTCCTCAGGACTAACGATTTGAAATGAGCTGCAGGTCGTTGGTAAAGTGAGACCGGGTCAATTTTTCCTTCCTCATATTTGGCCCGCTGAATGAAAAAAAGTTGTCCACCCCTGTTTTATGATAGGCAAAGAGCAGAAACTTCCTTTTGAAATACTGTCCCAAAGCATGTTCTCGGTTGAGATCTCCCATGCTTCACCTGTATTTGTGCTTATTGTTTTGAGCATTTGTTTTAGAAAACCCCTTTTGTTTGGCTTGACAGTCTAATTAAAGAATATTCAAAGCCGGGCATAGCTATGGATGCACTTGGGCATAGACATCATTGTAGGAAAGCATTCGTTTAAAGTCACGTGTTTCAAAGGCGGTAAATGACAAACGAAGAGGACTGCGTCATGACATTTTTGAGTGTTCAAGTAATCTATAAACTGATTAACTTTGCACTGAGCTACATGCTTTGAAAGTTTTAGCAGCAAGTTGTCCCGAATACAGAAAAGAGGCCAAAAATGTCTGTGAACAGTTTTATTTTGTAAAAGGACTTTATCTACATTTAGACTATTTCTTTTTCATACGACTGCTACTTTCCTGGTTTTTCAGTGCTTTTAATAATTGCAAAGGCTGGAAATGAAACGTGAGTGAGCTAGGAAGAGTCCGCGCTAAGCCGCTCAACATTTATCCACATGTAGCAATTGCCACTAGGCTTGCACATTCTAATGGACTGAACTTGTCTAATCCGGTCAAAGTTTTCCTCTGTCCGTAAATCAACCCGAATGGTGATGTTAAGAAGGTTCATGTTAAGAAATATTGAGTTGAATGAAAGAGGTAATTTTTCAAAGTTTCACTCTGAGTACGATAGCATGGCTAGTCCAACACTCCCTGTAAATTGAACAAATCAAAATTCCCGCCCGAAAATTTAAATAGATTCATAATTGTTACAACATGTGTAAGAACACATTAACAGTGTTGTAACAAGTCACGACTCGAGTCACTTCCTCTCAAAATGTTAGTGACTCGATAGAATTCAGGAGCAATTTCCTCATTGAAATAGTACAGTGACTCGAGTCAATGACTTTCGACAAGTGTTCAGAGGTAACGAGGCTGGCGTGTACTAATCGCTTCCGGCACCGCCATTTAACGTCCCCATCCGAAGGACGCGAGCGTATCCCCACACTGTAAAAAAAATTCTCTGTTGGAAAACAGAAAATGTACTAGCATCAAAATCTGTTGGTGAACAGAAAATCTCTGTTACTTTTAACAGAACTTTTCTGTAACATAACGTGTTCTGCCCATCACTTGCTAGCACAAAGTACTGTCGGCAGACAGAAATTGTGTGTAACCAAACAGAGCTACTCTGTACTGCTTACACCACAATATCTGCTGGGACACAGAAAATGGGCTGTCAATTTGTTACTAGAACAAAGTCTGTTGGTGAACAGAAAATTTCTGTTACTTTTAACAGACGTTTTCTGTAACATAACAATTCTGTCCATATCACTTGCTAACACAAACTACTGTCGGTAGACAGAAACTGTGTGCAGTCAAACAGATTTTCGTTTTACCGTCAAACCACTGCAACTTCTTGCCATCTGCTGTGAAAAACTCATCGAAGTTTCTTCTTAATCTGCCTTTTCTGCGCAACTACAACAGCTACTGCGTGTCACTGCAGTTGTACTACAGAACCAACTATGTTATCAAGCTGAAACGTTCCTCCGAATATATTAATTACTGTCCTATGAAACTTTTCTGGCTGGTGATATGGATAAGAGAGGCTATTTGCACATGTTGCTGTAGTGTTTTTGCATCTTATTAAAGGCATATTGCAACAAACTGAGATAATTTTGCCCATGAGTCAAGTTAATATACGGGTAGTTGTAGGAAAGTTACATATAATGAATAAAATTCCATTAAACGAGAACAAAACACACAAAAGTCTTTCTTTTGGAATCCTTACAACAACACGATTTATTACTGGGAAATTTTTGAAGCAAATAATTGACATTACATTTCCTTTATGATTCCTGCAAATGAAATGAAAATTTTCAAAAGTGCATAGTAGATGATTTGACACCATGCATAACTTTCAAAATCACAACAATCATGTGAACAAAACTTAGGACTGTAGGACTGTAGGAGAGACAACTAAGGTTCTAATTTCTAGTGAACTTACTAAAGAAAGAAATGCTAAGTAGTAGACAATTCACAAACGACTACATGTTAGCATATTAAAATGAAATTTGACTTAATTTTCAAAACAAAATGTTATTCGCACAGATCAATTTTTTGTAGCAATTCATTATAATAACGTTAGTAGCTTACCCGCTTCACCAGATGTAATGTTTGCCGTTATTACCTCTTAACTGTGACATAAGTGGAAAATAACATTACATGACCTCAGAGATACTGAAGATCATTCTGAAGTCTAGTTTATCCTTTGCTTACATGTTGGGGGAAGTTAATGGGCACAATTTAGCCAAAGTTCCTGGCCAGCCATTTTCACAGAGCTTGCTCAGTTACTGAGTTTGGAACGACATAATAGACAAGTTTGCTAAAATCACACTTCTTAAGACAATGCCTAGGGTAACTTCTCATGGAACAGGCCTAATGAGGTTTTGGCGCAACGCATCAATCCAGCACACTTAAAGTTTGTGATTATTCAAAACATGATAAGATTTAAACCTTCTGGGCCTTTTCATAACCTATAATCAAATGACATACTAATAAAATATCATAATTAACATTTGGCTACTGTTATCTGTCATTGTTATAAGATCATTATAAAGACTGAAAAGTAAAGCAGCAATACAGTTTATTTCCAAAATCACAGACTTAAAGATGAGTTGAAAATAGATCAAAAACACATAATGGAATTAGGGATGCACCGGATCCAAAATTTTGGATCCGGCCGGAACCGGATTTTGCCGGAACCAACTTGAAATCCGCCCGGATTTTTTCCGGCCGGAACTGGATTTTTGCAATGCAGATGAATAAAGTGAAATTCAGAAAAGCAGAGAGACTCTGGGGTAGGAGTCTTCTGCTTTGTGACATAATGTTTGTGAAGGACTAATGGGAAATGTCTATGAATTTGTCTTCAAGTGTTGTACAAGTGTATTCAACTAATTTTTTAACCAAAAACTGCAGTATAATAGGAAAAAGGCATGAAAAACTGTTCCTGCAGAAGTACAGCAAAACTGTTGCAAAGGGGGGCAAGTAAGAGCTCTTTGTATTTTCCCTCCTTAAGTGAGTATTTGTAGAGAAAACTCCTGAGGGAATCTTGAAAGTTGTTTTGCATATCAGTTTGTTTCTTTTGAACTACAATACATCACCACTTATTCAAAAACTTGTACAAATTATGTAGACCAGTAATACTTGGCAAAGAGAGTCCTTGGATAGTGATTACTGAATGGACTGCTCATATGTACTGTAAAAAGACTCTATGGTTAAGGTTTTTAACTGTGCACAGCACCATTGTTTTATACACCATTTCTAATATTTAAACATGCCACAATATCTAAAAACTGAAGCACATTTGTCATCAATAATTTTTTTGGCAGAGATACTGTATATCACACATTCTGACATTACATATTATATGTTTGATAACATCATATTTAGTGGTCAACCGATCATGCTATAATCGGTAATACCTGATTACCGATTAATTGATTTAACAAACGGCCCGATACCGATTACCGATTATTAGAAAGAGGGAAATCACATGTTTGTTTCTTTAGTACGCACCCCTTGCTTCGTGCACATCGTGTATACCACAGCCAGTTCAGGATAGAAAATATTGGGAATAGTTCTCTTCGTTTCACAGGGATATCATTTTTTTAGGGGTAGTATTTTCAGTTCAAAAGTGAAGATACAAATCAACTGTTTATACAGTAGAATTGTTTGCAGTCGATGTCACATGCCTTTTGATAATTTAGTTTTAAGGCCAACATCATGCTCTGTCTAGTTTACATCCCCCCAATCATGTCGGAACATTGTATTCTTTTACTGTACTGGATTGTAGTTGCGTTAATGTACTGTAGCTACTCTTGAGCTCCCGCCTAAACCAACCCCATGTAAAGCAATCATGATAATCTTACCAGTTCTGACCAGCAAAACAATTGCACCTGATCAACGTAACTTATGGTTCCTTTCGGATATAAATATCCCTGTATATTTTTAGCAGTTCTCTTCCAAAACTTACATCTTGTTTAAAAAGAATCTGCAACTGAAATGCACGTAAGTCAACTTACGCGGCGCTTTCTGAGAGACAGCAAGGAATACACCTTGAATGCAATTCTAAATCTAATTTCAGGTAAAACAAATGGGTTATAGCAGAAAATATCAAACAATCATTCCCATGGCAGGGGTTAAATTTATACGTTTGTGATTATCAATGCATCTCGTTTTGGCAGGAAGTTAATGGATTGAGTATTTATGGGGATTTTAACGAAACTAGGAGCCCTTTTTCAAGTATATTTAGCCCCTTTTTTCCAGTCTGCAAATAATTGGTGGCAATGATCGGTTGAATGGCAGAATTTTACCGATGCCGATTATTTACCGATGACGGAATAATCGGCTTAATGCCGATAACTTTAACAGATGATTGGTTGAACACTCATCATATTGTGTATACTTAAAGGGCAGGAGCAGTCATCCTTAATTGAAGAAGTGTAGTAGACTGTCCAGTTTCATGATTGGCTGTTGCGAGTCACGTGACAATGTTTTTTCTCTTCAAATGTGAAATTTACCAGAAATAACTGCTTGGTTAACCTTGAATATGCAATAGTAAAGTCATAAAATGTAATGAAAGATACTTTGAAGAGAAATAGGATGAAAATTGCGTTATTTAGATTTCTCTTCAAAATAGGTTTGGGGGGACTGCTCTTTACCTTTAAGTGTGGGTGATTAATTATTAGGGGCAGAAAACATTGAAATTGACCCCATAGCCAACTTTAATTTTGTATGAAATTCAAGATGAGACACATTACCTGCTTGTACTACACAACTTTTATGGGCAAGTAAGTGTTAAAAAAGTGAAGTGTTAGAGTGTGCATTTGTAGACAACCCAGTGCAATTAAACTAAAACACTGCCTTGAATGATGTGACTCTGGTACAACTGTAATATGGATTATCCATTTTGTACAGTACGACTGAGCACTGCAGTAGACTTATTTAAATTGCATGAAAGGTCTTCTGATCCAATCAGTTTATTTCACACAGTTGGAGGAATTTGAAGTCATATTTGTTACATGTACATGTAAATCAGTTACTTTTATAACTTTGTTGCCTGTTTGGTTCAGTCATTTTTAAGGGCTAAATAAAGGTGTTCAAATGTTATATACTGTAACATGCACTGATAAGCTATAATTTATGAACTTTAAATTAATTCTGAGACAGTTACTACAGTTTTCATGTTTGTTTAACTCATGTACATAATGCTACCCATTGTACCCAAGTTTACAGAAAAATCCGGTTCCGGCCGGATTTAAAAAAAATCCGGCCGGAACAGGAACAGGATATTTTTTCACTATCCGGCCGGATAATCCGGCCGGACCGGATATCCGGTGCATCCCTAAATGGAATTATCAGTCCAATCATCACTGTGGGTAAAGGAGAATGTACAGTTTCCAGACCATCAGATACAATACCTTGACATGGTAAATTTAAACGTAATAAAACAGAATCATGTGAAGCGAATTTTCACAGAAATACTCTTTGGCTACTGGTAAAATGTAAAGCTTTGAGATTCCAAATTTCACAGTTCAAAGACCCCATTCAATGTCCTTGACCTTTACCACCAGTTTTTCGATTCCTCCAGATTTTCATTTTCTTTCACTGTTTGTGTCCCTCTATTGTTAGTAAATAACCTGTTGAAAACAAAACATAAGAAAAAGTGTAATTTTGTATGTGATCCTAAGTAACAAGAAGAAGACTGCCAAAGTTCTGGAAACAAGACAATTGTAACTTCTTCAAGTTCTGTAATGATATGAGTTGCATCTAACAAGTTTGAACTTAAACAGGTCATTGCATGCCCCAACAAAGGTACACTTTCACATGAAAACTACTTAATGTTTTGATGTGATTAATCCCCCAAAACTTTCAAGAGATTAAAAAGAGTTGCCAAAACCTACAGGGAGGTACCACAACAGTCATGATGCAGGGATAAAATTATGACCTGGTGAATGCAGGTAAAAAACCATGTGGAATATGATCAGAAAATAGCAGGCTTTTACACGAGTGGTTTAGAAAACATTTTGTGTGGAGGAGGGGCAGCTAAACCACTCCCTCCCCATAGCCACAGTGATAATGACACACTTCTCAAACATGTTGGAAACATTATACATTACTGTATAAGTTTTTTCTCCCACTATGGATTGAGACTATGCACACCAAAAATCAGTGGACTCAAACTTGAATGTCTCAATCTATGTCTGATCATGGAGCTATTATATAATATATCCATGGTCTAAGAAAGTTCTGATGAATAGTGCTATAAGAAGACAAAAATGTTTTAGCATGTAATCCTTTGAACAAGGTGAAGCATAATTAAGTTTCAGTCTAGCCTCTTAACTAAAAGGAAAGAAGACTGCCATGAATATTTCACATGTATAACTTATCATAAGCTATATAACACTCTTAAAACACTGGGGTTAAACTTAACCATGAATTACTCAACATAATCATGGTTAAATCTTAATGCAAATCCTGGTTAAATTTACACAAATTATGGTTTAAGTTACTACGATTTGAGTTAGTTTAACTAAGAAACTAAACCCCGATTGTGTTGGGAGTAAATAAAGCACTGCTCCTGGTTAAATTTATCCCAAGTGTTTTAAGAGTGTTTAGCTTGCAGTGTTATTGGGTGAGTGTTAAGTCAATGACAATAAATACAATGTATCAGTCATTTTTTCACAAATGATAAAAGTATCTTTTACCTTAGTAAATAAGGCACAGGTATTCCACATTCTTCAAAAACAGCTTGTTGAACTCGCATGCCTTCTGGAAAAGAATTACACACAAATTCATAAATGCATGTTAAAAGAAATTTTTTTTATAAATTCATTATATACTACTAAATGAATTTCAAAGTAGTGAACTGCTGTTTAAACTCCTAGAAGCTCCACAGATGGCTATGATAACGACCAGTGTTCACCTCGATTACAACTTCTCTTTGAAACTTCATGCCATCTAGCAATGCCTTTGTTTTGCTGCTGATTTAGATTTTACTAAGTACTCATACCACTGTTGACACAAAGTATCCCAAAGTATACATTAAGGATTGAGCTACTTCATGATTGATGAAATTCCAGTTAGATTCAAAAGGGTTTGATGCTTTGTCCTTATTGTTCTAAAGGACTAAATGCACAGGGATGAAACAAAAACCAGATGATGGCATTGACAGTGAATACAATTCCTTTCGGATGGGATGCTGTCTATGGTTTGAATGCTTTGTCACTCTACATGTGTAAAAAAAAAATTCTCATAGTTTCAACGTCTCATTCTGATAACTCGGTATAAAGCATATACAGGAGGAAGCAGCTCTTCCTGTCCTGTATGAACAACAACAAATGCAGTATGAGATTCAAGTGTTCCTAGCAAAAACTTCCAGTTTAACCTGTATCGTTACCTTAGACCTCAACTTAGTTCAAAGGGAGATCTTTTATAAATATACTTCACAATTTTTCAAAAAGTATAACTTCCTAACGGGATATATCCTCTGTCTGCTTCCATTAAATTTGATCAATTTCATCATTTATACAACCCTGTTATTTGCCTTGCTTGAAATTTGTGTGTGAGGTACACACTACACAGTCACGACATCACTTCACTTGGCTCTGCAGAAAATTATATTTTGTTCAAGATTTCAGAAAAAATAACAATCCGCATGAGTATTATCTTTTCCCCAATCACAAAAATGCACCTTGCTGCAGATGATCCAAACCTCCATCTGAAACCTGTAACAAAGATCACTTCAAAAGATGTACAAATACCAGAATGACGAAGGGTTGAATGAAAAGTATGAAACAAAACATCCTGTTGTAAGGATTTTTCATGTTTTCAATTGCATTAACCTACCGTTGTTCTTGGCATTAGTGTCTTGAAACTTCCCATTATCATCAGGGTACTACTGCAATATATTCAGGTTTCCAAAAGATGAGAAGTTCCTCTGACACAGTGCCATCTTCCAAATGTAATGACCCCTCTATACAGGCCAAGTGTTCTGCTGACTTAAAAAAGAAAGAAAAAGGAGCATTATAATAAGTATTTGGTGAATAACTCTCAAAATGAAAGTATGAACTGGATCACAGATAAGGTATTCCATCTTGCCCTATGAATTGGTTGGATATCATTAAAAACATAAAACATTTAAAAAGACCACACCACATGCAAGGTGTGTAACTTAGTGTTTACTCCAGAGAGGGGTTAGGGGTTTGTTCTTGTCCTCCCCCTCCCAGAAGGTGGGTAACCCCCTTTTGTTTCCATAGAAATAAAAAATTGTCAATATCTTGGTTTCTAATTGAAGAAGGATACTTTTGCAGCAATGATTGAAGTTGCACATATAAATTGCCTTATAAACCCTTCAAATTACACCTAACAGGGGCCTAGAACCAAGTTTTTGTCCCCCTGAACTCACTGGTAAATTAAGCCTATGATATCATCAATTTGAAACTGGGATTTAGCAAAAATAAATCCCCCCTCTCTTTTGTTTTGTGTAGAATCCCTGCTTCTGTAATTCTGTTAAACTTGCAGCCTTGAATAATTTTCCTTAAGGTGAAAAAACCTGTTCATATTTTTCTATTGCTAAAATTTCAAATTTTGAGTGAATTGATTAAACTATGTTGAATTAATATATCAGAAAACATTTTCCCAAATCCAATTTTTTTTTCATCTTCAAAGAAATTATTTCGTACTCCTCTTAATTACTAGTGCTTGCATGTGTCTGAGCCAGACTACATTTATTCTGGTAGTATGGTTTTGTGGTGACTGAAAGTTAGAACAAGCCCTAATTAACTGTATGAATTAGTAATCAAATTTTGCACAACCAAGTTTTGCTGAAAAGAATCAGTCAGGATTAGGTTAAGTATATCTATAGGTCTCAGTAAAGTCTTTTCCTCCATTTTCATTTACTTCAATCAAGCAACCCCTCTGTTGTTGCAAAACTGCACCAATAAAAACACTAAAAACTAAAAACAATACATAAATTCGAGAGGGTATAAATAAACTTAGGAACATACCATACCTTTGTTTCAGATGCAGAAACAACTTTCCTTTGTTTTCTGTCCCAATTCCAATTTTTTGTTTTGTTCTTTTGTAACTTCCATGACAGGCTGTGGTCAAGTAAGACATTAAAGCAACCTGTGACGTAAATAAGTGATTTTAATTACGTATTTAAATCTTTCCAAAATTTCTTAACAATGTGAAAAACATTCCCGTGCCTCCCCTAAACAACAAACATCAAGGTTTATTTAAAGATGGACTTAAGTGCAAAACAGCAACTGATGAAGACCCTCCTTGGTTGTCACAAATCACAAAAAAAAAAAAAATCTAGTGTCACATAAGACTTTAAACCATGAACCAACCTTCAACTGGTCAACTTATTTACTGAACTCTTCATTAACCTCTGTTACTTACTGTAGAATATTGTAACTTTATTCTCAAACAAATTTCATTTGATCTCTCCTAGCTCAGCCACTGACACTGACACAGGCAGTACGTGTACAGGTAGTCCAGAAGGGAGGACAATTGATAATAATTTACTTGCCTGTATCCCTCGGCCAGGTGTGAATCTAATCCACCTTTTTTATCTGAATTAGGGGGCACAAGCATGTGCCCTTTTGCTACCCCCTCCCATATGCATGTGGTCATGGGGAACTGCAATATAGGCCAAGCAAAGCTTTTAATAGCCTAGATTTCCTGACTCTTAAAGGGCCAAACCTCTCACCCCAAACTACAATTCTGGTATGGGGGTACCCAAATTCTCAACTGGCTCAGCTCTTTGATTGACAGTTAATTCAAACAATGCAGAGTACCAAAGCTTATATTACACAGCATGAACGGTATTGAGAGTGTTTTAATTATATAAATTGAGTTTTTCTACTCACCTTGAAGAAATAAACTGAGATTGTATCTGGATGAGGATGAATTTCAGACAATTGTGGGGGGAGGGGCTTAACTTAAGTAAGAAGTTTAGGAGAATTGGTACTCTTTGGGGTGAGAGAACTGGGCCTTTAAGGGATTATATTCACAACCTTCATGCTCAAATTTGCATTAAAATTCCTATAGTAACTACGCAAATTACCAAATTAATTAAGAGCTCAAAATATGCCTACTTAATTGTTTCTTAATCACTCCACCTGTAAAAGCAACAGCACCAAATGAAAAAATATGCCTAAAGTCATGGATTAGTTTTTGCTACATCTCATTGGTCTAATCGACCGCACACGACAACTCTAAGCCAAGCAAAAATCCGCTTAAAACACGATGACGTAACTGAACTGTGAATTAGATTCGTATAAACTTTCATGACGCTACTATACATAAAACCCTATTGCGTGATCATGAAAATTACCCCCCCCCCCCCCATTCATGTGCAATAATCGATAAGAAAAATAATTAACAAACTTGTTATGTTTATCTCGTTTAATGTTTAAAAATAGTTAAAACTATGGACAAGGTACGACAGCTTGAATGCTTACGCAAAGGTTTTGAGCAACAACCCTACGTTTTGCGAGGCGATTCTACCAATTATGAGCAGTGCACACAAATAGCCTAAGTTAGACACGTTAGACTCTTACTTAACGATAACGTTAGGATTGCCTCTGGATCTACAGTAGGCCGCCGGCACTTTTCATTTGAAATAACATTTTGAAACGTAAATTAGTTTGAAAGATACGTAGTAAATACATTAAACTGACTAACCATGAACTTCTGCAGAACAATGTATGCTAACGAAACTCCGGTACTTTTACAATTGCAGCGAAATGATAGATGTAGGATTAGGCAGCGGGCCGTACACGAAAAGTGCTTTCGTTTTTAAACTTTCGTGACGCACATCTGAGGGTCGGCATAAAAATTACCCACGAAGGTCAATTTTAACCTTTTGAACATAATATCAATTACCACAAGCGAACGAGTTGGCCTACGAAGAGAAATTTGAGGTTAAATTGTTGGCTTTTTTTGGCCAACATTCATTGTAGATACTAGTTCCACGAATTTTCTGACACGTACAAAATCTGTATATGCCGGGTATAGTGCACAGTGCAGTGGTCAGTGAAATTGATGGGGATAAACTTTTATGTCAATAAATTGACGGGAGGGGGAAAGCAGGGGAGTAGGACGACTTTCCCCTCATCTGAGGAAAGGTTGAATAAATCAGGAACAGGAACGAGAGATGATAGCGAAGGGATAGCGAAGAAGGAAAATGAAATAGGACAAAACAAGAATAAGAATTTGGAAGAGAAAAGAGGAAGAAAATAAACACACATGACATGAAAAACCAAGAAACAGAGAGAAGAGATGCGTTCAGTAAGGAGACCAATAGATGATTCACATGATATTGTTTAGCCAAGTGTGGTTTGCAGTTGAGTTATGAGAGAGTAAATAACCGACGGCATGGCCGTCAAGTGGTTAAAGCATCCGACTTCAGGCGCGGATTAAGGGGTGGGGGCTTACGGCCCAGCCCTCCCTTTTTCGCCACATCAACAATAAAACATATGAAAAATTAGCAGTGCAGCTCCCTCTCACCCTTTTTTTCTCTTAGGTCAGCCCCCCTTTTTTGAATGTGCGGATCCGCGCCTGGACTAGCTTGCAGTTGGGAGGTCGGAAGTTCGAGTACTATTGGCCGGGTCATACTGAAGACTGTAAAAAAACACCTACTGCCATTGTACCTGGTGCTCAGCATAAGGCAATTGAGTAGGAAAAACAAGCCAGTTAGTCACAAGTGGAAAGCTAGTCCGTGGCGGCTTGACATAAACCAATTGGTTAGAAACTGGCCATATGGGTCGTCACGTAAAACTCCGTCCATCTTACTAACTTGAGAGGATAGGCCTAAATGGACAGGCTTTACGGCCAAGCAGAACTTAATTCCCATTGAGATCTTTTGTCCAAATCAACAAAAGGTTTCAACGGTTTCCAAATGGTAAAGGGTTTTCAAAAGGGTTTGGTTTATGAAAAGGGTAATTTTGTAATTCCCTTTGAGTTTTGACCAATTTCCATCATCTACCAAAGGGACTGCCCAAATGCATAGGGTATTTACAAAAGGTATCACTTGAAACCCTTTGGGTTAAAAGGGTCTAACCCAAAAGGGTTCCAAATGGAATTTTCAGCTGGGCTGCCAAAAAACTTTGACTATACCTAAAGCTGTAAAGTGTAACCTTTTCTATTGAGCACGCCTGCATGATTTGAACCAGCGTCGAATCTCCATGAAGCCTTGGTCGTTCACTCCAAGTATAAGTTCAAACTATATGATCTATCATCAAAGAACCAATCTCAAATTTCCTGCGAGAAACTTAGCATCATGTAGTAGAACTGATCGCCAGCATCTCTACCAGGAAAAAAGGGAACCGGATCGTGGGCTAAAGTTTACAAAATGTGAAAATCCGACCGCGGTGAGAGCTGTATGAATATGTTATCTTCTGTCAGGTGGAGAGGGGCACAAGATTCCTAGAGATATAATCACAACAACCAGTGGTTCGAACCTGCCACTCATTCATATGCTGGATATTTTGCATGTATTTTATAGGTAACCATTCCATTTGGAACCCTTTGAGCACAATTGTTTTGAAATGGTAGGCCTACCTTTCGAAAAATAAAAAGAAAAAGACTTTTTAAGCATAGGGGTAGGAAGCGGGGGCTGGGGAAGAAAGCCTCCCCGGCCCCCCAGTGAAAAATGAGGGGCGGAAGCAAGATTCCGCTCCCCCACTTCCCGTGTCAGAAACCCCTTCAAAATCTCAAAAAACAGCGAAATTTCCGGCGCGCTTTGCTCGCCGCATTATGCAGCATAAGTACACTAGTTCTCCCTAATAGACCAGTTTGGTAAACTTTCCTGAGCTCTGGACATATCAAAATCGGATATTTACCATTTGTGTGACACATCATTAAGAAACACCGGCAGCTATGTTGCTATTTTTGTGACCTGTTTTTCATAAAATTCCAATTTTTCTACAATTAAAATTCTTGATTTTGAAATATTTTGTCTAAAAGGACAACAAATTTGGGAAACTTTTGAAATGTCATCGGGGTCTGCGGGGTCTCGATTTTTCAAAATTTTGTATACGCTCCGCGCCAATTGAAGATAGTCTTTCGAGAAAGACTTCATATTCCAGGCAGGAAGGCTTTGGCCTACCGTAGTCAAATGTTCTCATACACACCGCATGCGGGACATCGAATCCAGAGTAGCGCTTGCAGTGACCTTCCGTATATCTTTGTCGCACCCGAACCAAGTTCAAACGAGTTTCAAGGATTGATTTGTATCTGACTATTGACGGAATCCAATTCAGTCATAAGTAGATACCAAATGATCATCGGCCCAACTTTAGTAAAGTTATGCTCAACTGAGACTAAGATTAAAAATGCGGAAATAGATTTAAAATTTTTTCAAGTTGATATATTTAAAAAAAAAACATATCAGGTACCGTCATTTAAAAAAATACACCGCGTACGGGAAGAGGCGGATCCTGTTTGCCGCGAACTGAATATTTTTCAAGTCCTATTTTGCCCGGCCGCATGTCAACACGGTCCGCTGCAGGCCGAACTGACTAGCTACTACATACTACCCCCTTACCCTAAAATACATGTAAGTGTCACTGCCCTGAAATAAGCACTTCCCCTGATCTGGGAGGAGTGCAGTCCCCCTATCCCCACCTGAAAGGTCTACGCGCCTAATAGCATGAAACATGCCAAGGTCTGCTTGCGATTTTCTATTGAAAAACCAGCCCCTGTCTAAAGCTATCGGCCATGTCATGACACCAAGTCTCCAGGAGCAGGAATTTCTGATGAGATTTTCTGCCAGAAAGATCAAAATTTTAATACATGGCTACTTTGTCGAGTGTCGCAACAAGCATTTCATTGGGAAAGGGCTGATCGCTTTTACAAAATGTGGTCAGTGTACCATAGTCAGTTTGGCACTAGTACTGAGCTCGGGTGCTGATATTGGGACCAGAAAATTTAGTACACGAATTCCGATATTTTTCGGAAGGGAAACCGTTCCCAGCCACTAATAACAGCTCGACCACCAAATTTTAAGTAAGTCTGTAGCGGTTTAGGATTTTTAGATAGCATGTGAGTTATGGCTAAGCCGAATTAAAGCTACAACTATTCCCTAATAACCTGAGAACCAACACACACCAGATGCCGGTGCCTATTAGAACCTATTACACGAAATACAGCTTGGTGACATTCTCGCCCGTATTCGTATTATTAACCTTTCAGATTTCGTCGTTCCTCGATACAAAAATGATACTAGATGGGTTGAAGGGTATTATTCTTTTTTCAGAGATCGGAGTGACGCAGATTATACAATTTGGATCGGTATCCAGCTCGAGTTACTCATTCGCAGTTAACGTTACGCGTGAAACCGACGCAGCAGGGACATATACAGCTCCTCGTTCGCGAAAAGGTGTCCTTTTTCTTTCCACATCTTTTTACCGTTTTTAATCCCACGTACCAAAAATAGCATTAAAATTTGTTTAATTTTTCAAAAATTTAACATAAAAGCCCATTTCAGATTAGAGGCTGCAGCTGTAGTTTAAGTACTGTTCGAGGAAAAGTTTACTTAAAACGTGGAAGTTGTGTGTCTATCTCACCTTCGCCAGATTTTGAATTTAAAGGGATATTTTTACTTATTTTTTCTTGATCTATAGGCTAAACGGATCGCTTGTGGTAATTGCATGGGTTATTATTTCATCTGTTACCATCGATTCGTATTTTTTCCAATCAGACCCTCCGAAGGGCGTCACGAAGTAACACGAAAAAGCAGGACAGATTTTGGTCTAGATGCATGGTGAGTGAGAAAGCGGTGTAACGTTAAAGGTTTACTGCATGCATGCTGGGGGCAAGAATACTTTCGGATATTGGAATCAAAATCTTACACTTTAAATCCCACAGAATGACGCCTTATGTCGAAAATCATAAATAATTGCCACTTTTAATTATTACTTTGTACGACATACACATTTCATAGCAGATTTTGCCGCGAACTTTTCCAGTGAAAAGATCGAGCATTGCACGAGGTGCGCTTCAACAGACTTTTTTCTGTACAACATGAGTTACGGGCAAAATCTGTAATATTTTACAGAAATTGTGCTGTTGACGAACAGAAATTTTTTAAAGACTGCAGTCTTTAGTCACTTTCCCAAAGGCTGGGTGGGGGTTACTTGCTCTGCACCACTGCTCAACAGCTGTGGTGCACAAGTGAGAGAGTTCCTTACGTAGCACAATGTACACTGTTAAAAATTTCTGTAAATTTACAGACTTTTTTAACCTAAACTCTTTGTATTTTACTTTTAATAGAGATTTTCTGTATCTTTACAGATACTTTGTATTGCTACAATAAAGAAAGGGTTGTTTAACATGTATTTTCTGTTTATTCGAAAAACCATTTCTGCCTGCTTTTTTAACCAAATTTTACTGCTTTGTAAAACTTTTTCTGTAAATTTACAGAAATTTTAACATTTTTTTTGTATTTTTCTGATTTCTCATAAAAATACTGTCATTTAACAAACATTCATTTTGTTTTTAAGCTGAAAAAGAAATAAAAATAAGCCCAAACAAAAAAAGAAGAAACAGCCAGAAAATTTTCAATATAAAACATGCATCGTTCTGCGAAGTTTCAGTTAAAAAAAAAACACACATTTTTGGCAAATTTATGGCCCTATTTGAAAATTAACTTACATTTATTATAAAAGCATACTTAGTTATTACGTTCTTAGTTATAAATATCATACAGCTGGTGTTTTGTCACACATTTTTAAGTAAAAAGAAATTGTAAGGCCCTAATTTCAGAGCACTGACAATTTGTATACTGATGCCAACTCATCGCCACAGGCGCTCATGCACTTGATCGGAAAAAATTAAAAACGTTTAACAAATTTACTTGAAAGAGTCTTTAAATTTACCACTTTATGACGTAAATCTCATTTTGCATAAATGGGTGGAGCTTATTTTGTAGGCATTTTCCTAACAAAAGGATTGCTGTTGCTTTGAACAATATCTTCTTTGGCGTTTTTTAATCAGGAAGTGATAAACTTATTGTTTACCTTGTCTGGAAATGTTTGCTACCAATGTATTTGCATTCTTTGTCATATTTATTTTAAAAACAATTATTGTATATACATACAAAAAATGTGACTTTCCAATTACAAAGTTCCTAGAGAGAGCAGTCTACTTGACAACAATTTGACAACAAAGCATCCTCAATGTGTTTTGATCGAAAACAACTTCGTACGACACATTACGTTGATAAGCAAATACCTGGGGCCCGTTCCACAAAGAGTTACGCACAATCTTAAGTATGATTTACTGTTGACTTAAGTATGGGGAATCAAACTTAAGATTGTGCGTAACTCTTTGTGGACGGGCCCCTGATCTACGTAATGGTGAAGTGTATGTTACGTAATAACATATGAAAGGTAAAAAAGCGATATTATAATAAATATTAAAACGTCGGGAATGAAAACAGTAGGCTGTATATTCACATAAAATTAAGGTAAACAAAACAGAACAATTCTGTAATTCGATTTTACAGTAGACTTTTGTAAACTAATTTACATGCAAAAACTGTAAAGAAAAAACAAACCCTTAATGTTTTTCCATGATTACAGTCTGGCTGTAAAAAAACATTATTTGGTTGGAAAAAAATTTGCCATAAAAATTATGTAAATTTACAGAGAAATTTTTTAACAGTGTACGGAATATTCCTTATAGACCAACGAAATCCTTTACAGGAAAAAGTAAAACTAAAAGGTAAACGAAATCGGCGAGAATGAAAGGTTCGTTTTAAAAAAAAATATTAAAGGACATACAATAATGACAATTTAGTAAAGCGCCGGTATCCGCCAAGAAGACGCTCATGGCCCTATCACAGTCCAACCAGAATAATTATAAGAACAGGTGAGTCTTAAGTTTTTCTTTAAAAATATTCAAAGAGGTTTCAGAACGAATAGAAAAAGGAAGATTGTTCCAGAGTTTGGGTGCCACAAAAACAAAAGACCTACTTACCCACTAATTTTTAGCTACGTGCTCCTTAAGAAGACTTTGGGATGAACTCCTAAGACCTTGATGACCGGGAGAATATGAAGTCAATAGTTCATGCAAATACACAGGTTCCGAAAAGCTTAAAGTTTTAAATACATAAAGTAATAATTTGAAGCGAATTCTCATTTCAATGGGAAGCCAATGCAGTTCTCTCAGTACTGGAGTTATATGAGAAGATGATGGAATCCTAGTTATTAATCTTGCTGCAATGTTCTGAATACGCTAAAGACGGCTGATTTGAGTTTTGGAGATACCATAAAGTAGGGAATTTCCCACATCCAACCTCGACGTCACAAAGGCATGAACCATTGTTTTAGCTGTATCATTGTCAATATGATTGCGAATCCGACCAATGCCTCTAAACGAAATACAAGCAGCTCTACATATAGCTGTGACATGATGTTTCATGGATAAATGATGATCAAATATCACTCCAAGGTTTCTCAGCTGGGGGATGGAGAGATTTGCATGTCACCAACACTGATGTAGGGAATGTGTACTTTGCTTGTATGGCATTTGTTTCCAATTAACATAAATTCAGTCTTGTCATCATTCAGCTTTAAAAAATTCTCAGACACACATTTTCTAATATGATCAATAAAGGTCTGCAGACTGAGTAGAGCAGCATCAACTTCCGCTTGCACAGGTTTAACAGAAATGTATAACTGAGTATGATCAGTATACAAGTGGTACTGTATTTTATGTTGCCGAATAATATCACCAAGAGGGAGAGTATAAATAGAGAAGGCTCTTGGACCAATGACAGAACGCTGAGGCACACCATACTTTAAACTAACCTTCTCAGAAAATGAATTATTAATCCGCACAACTTGATGTCTGTCCGAAAGATAAGACTTGAACCATTCTAGGGCTCTACCTCTCACACCAATGGGATTTCTAAGCCTTAAAATAAGTCTTCTGTGGTCCACAGTGTCAAAGGCAGCAGACAGTTCCACAAGTACCAATAGTGTAACCTTTCATATGGACACAAAATAAGTATTTCCTCATATATTTGTGCGTGGCCAAGGTTTTTCTCGTTCGTTAACCTAAGTGACAACTTTAAAGCGCGGGTTACAACTAGTGCAGCGATATCGCGTCATCAGCTCGGATCCGATTTTTGTGAATTTTAGTTTAAATTTCTCCACTTTTGGCCAAAAACGACCAAAATTTGCCAATCTGTGCAATTATGTTTTGTTAAGCAAGACTGCGTACATAAAATAACAATTATTTCATATGTGACGTCACATCGACAGACAGCTTTTATCGGATTAGGTTTGTTCGATAAAAGCTGTCTGTCAATGTGACGTCACGTTATAATGAGTTTATGCGTTTACATCTCACTTTCCGTTCTCTGATACAAATCATACATTTACACAAGTTGGCAAAATTTGTCAAAACCCTTTACAACCAAATATTAAAATTGATTCTCTGATCCTATCCTCATGTAGTGTAACGCGAAGGGTTGTAACGAAGCATGATTTTCGAGTCAATTTTTCTCAGAGAAACGACTCGACGAATTGCATAATGGTTTTACTCATGGAAAGAGTTCAGCGACTAGAGTCAACGACTTGACTCGAGGCATATTGAAAGAAGTAAATGATTCGATTCGACTGCGAAATTGGGTGACTTTTTACAGCTCTGGTTACCTTAGAGGTCCGTTCACGTTCAACTCAAATCTGTTGCGGTTTGAGGGTGGACAGGTGGAAAATCGTTTATCTGAGATTGACAGGAAGAGATCCTTTTCAGGAATTTTCAAGTCCCCTGATAGCCCGCGGGGTGGACGAATTTTTTTGTCCAGCTCATCGCTACGAAAAAATTCACTGAGGGGCGGCAGCCGAAAGGGGGCTGCAGCCACAGAGGAGATACGCAGGCTAGTCCCCTGTGGGCTGGAGAGGATGTGACTAAGTTATTCCCTGCTTCCCGTAAGATGCGAATAATAGGAAGGATTAGCGGCGTATTTGAGCTGTGTCACAGTGAAACCAAACTTGAACCGTATTTGGAACGGTGTTAAAATTTTGCGTTTTTATCTTATTTTAACTATATAAACAGATAAAGCATTCGTGTTTGCGAATGGTTGGATTGCATCTAACTATACAACAGGAAATTAAAAAAAACTTGGTAAAGAGAAATGTGTCCCGCTCACAAAAACAGCAAAAACGGCTTTGATATAAATGTCATATGTTAGATGGAGTTTAACGGCCCAGTTTCCAAGCGATGGGTTCAACCGTTGATGGGTATAAACTTACCGTAATATTCTCTCGAATGAGTGTGATAATGTCGGTAGCTTTTATGCGCCGATGGGAATCAATGTGAGAATAGTCAGTGAAAACTGTCACTTGAAGCTGTTTTAAGTAACGCAGAAAATGGAGAGAGAGGAATATGGTAGAAAAGTTTACCATGATTTACATGTTACCTACCAAACGACGTAAAATATTGTATTTATATTGAACACCTTAGGTAACTTCACTTTCTGTGGATAATTGTGACGGCCATCCCCCCCCCCCCCACCATTGAATGACATCCCAAAACCGCGACCCGTGTAGTGTTTAACCCAGAGCTTGATATAAGTACCCTAACACTACAGACAGTTGCTTTTAATAAGTGCTAAAATTTAGTAACTTTTACTTAGTTTTTTGGTCAAATGACGCATGAGGTTACTCATAACCTCGGTCAATTTTGAGGGTCTGGTGACATGAAAATGATTAAATTGGAGGTCTGATATATAAAACAACATTCAAAACGTAGAAAATAGTCACATTCCCATCACATTTATCAAAAATTGACGGTTTCACAAAATACTTTCTGATTTGCACTTAATCATGCATAAACATTTGTTGAATATGCAAATCCTGTGGTGTCAAGAGAGGAGCATTCAAACTTAAAAGAGATATATCTGTAAAACGGTTTAAGATATTGATATAACTCCAACAGATACTGAATTCTTACCCTTTTATTGTCAAGTAAAGTCAGGGCACTTTGCTGGCTAACTTTTGTCTTATCCATCATCATTTACGTCACTATAACAAGATGATTCTTCCAAACTGAAGGTCTTCATATAGTAGGCAATGCATTGGGAAAGTTTGGCAACGAATTGGGAGGTTCAGTTGTCAAAAATGCTGCTTTATTTTATGGACCTCTCAAAGTTGCCTGTTATAAGTATATTTTGATACAGGATTCTCTTCAAAACAATGCACTTGTCAGTGATTTTATCAATGAATGCAGATTCTTTGAAAATTTACAACTTTCTTGATTTAAATTCTGTCAAGTTCAAGTTTTAATAAACATTTTAAATGGAAGGGAAAGGGTTAGCAAAAGACCACAAAAACTTTCAACCTCTAATGACAGCGATACATTAATTGGTGTTACTGATCCTCAGTTCTACATGTCAATTGGTGGTAATGACGCTATACCAACTGATCGTATTGATACATCACTATCAATACGATTCATTAATTGATGGTAAAGATCATCACGGAGATACCTCAATTGATGGAATTGATATATCACCACAATAAATAAATTTGTTGTAATAATACATCACTATGATACATGAGCGTATTTATACACTACAAAGGTACATCTATTGATGATATTGATACATAATACGATTCATATTAATTTATTGTACTGGTACAACATGAGGGTACATCTACTAATGATATTGATACACAACATGTCGATTCACGGTTTCTAATACGGGATAGCATATGTTTCCATCGTCTCCGGATGATCTTAACGGCACTTTGTGTTCTCTTGCTAATGAAAATGCATGTACAGTGATCACTTGTTTTTATTTAAATTCAAATATCAATGTCAAATTTATTTCTTACATGTTTTACAAAGTTTACAAATTTCAATGGTGCAAAGTATAAGATATATACATATGAGGGGCACTATAAAGGACCACAAGAGACTGCTATGCTAGTGACCATTATTATAAAGCGAAGAATGTACAGCATCAAGGCAAAGAAAAAAATGACGAAAGGAGAAAGAGAAGACAAGAAAAGACAAGTAGAGAAAAGGAAAAAAGGAAAAGACAGGTTTTAAAAGCAGAAAATAGTAGGATGGAGTCTTGAGAATAGCCTTTTAAAAATTCCCCTCTAAGCTGACATTAAAAAGACTTTAGGAACTAGGCAGATTTAAGAGGTTGGGGAAGCGACTGCTATAGGTTTCGGCCAAAAATACGCCTGAGATCAACGGAAATGTCCCTTTCTGGGTTATCTAATGTGATATTATAACAACTGTCAGAAGTGTATTTCACAAGAAGGTAGAAAGATCTATCGTAAAAAGCATAGAAAAGTAAAAGATGTCTAATTGCCTTAAAAGGGAGTTAACTTTCTGAATAGAGTGAAAAAATAATTGAGCAGTGACGTAGCTAGACTTTTTTCCGGGGAGTGGGGTCAAGCACCCAAATTTTCCAAAGTTTTTTTTTTTTTTATAAAAAGGTGTGAATGCCCTTCTCGGAGGTCGTGACTTGCGGCACGCGAAGCGCGTCGAAGTTTCTGCCCTTATTCAGCAAAGTTTTGAAAATGTGGAGCATGAATCTCAGAAAATTTCGAATTCTGGGTTCCCTGTTAGAAAATGTAAAAAGTTCGGGATAACTCAAGAATCTGTATTTCTTATTGGGAAGTCTGAGATTTCACAGCTACCTAAGATCGTTGGAGCTACACAGTGTTACCTACGACCTACAAATTGAGGCCGTACGACGACGTTTGAAGAGTCCAGAGCTTAAATTAGGGAAAATTTGGAATTTAATGATAGAAATTAATGAAAACCAGAATGCAAAAATGCATTGAGGTTTCGATGATACATAAATTTCCGTTTCAAAGAGTGCCATCATGCACCATTATCTTCTCATTCAAATGTTATACTAGCATGTTCAAAAAATAATTTTGTCATTCCAGATGACCTTTTGACCTCCATAAAAGCAATACATAGCTAGAATGACAAACAACAGACAGACAAATGGACAAACAGCTATCTTGAGAGATCACATTTAGAAAGGTTTCCAGGCTTTGACCCCTGGAGACCCCAGATGACCTTTCATCTCTGCCAAAAACTATGGGGACCATCTTCTGACAACAATGCATCCACATACAGTACCCAAATATGAAATCTATCCAAGTTTCCTATCTTGAGATATTGCATTAGCAGGATTTTCAGACATGGACCAGCAGTGACTCCAGATGACCTTTGACCTCCATCAAAAACATTACGTACCATTTCCTGACCATAACCCATCCACATAACAAATATGAAATCTATCAAAGCTACTTAACCTGAGATATCACATAAACAAGGTTTTCAGACTTTGACCCCTGGTGACCCCTGATGACCTTTGACCTCCGCCAAAAGCAATAGGAATCATTTACTGACTATGACACATCCACATACCAAATATGAAATCTATCCAAGTTTCCTACCTTGAGATCTTGCATTAACAAGGTTTTCATGCTTTGACCCCTGATGACCCCAGATGACCTTTGACCTCCGCCAAAAACAATAGGGACCATTTAATGACTATAAGGGGTTCACATACCAAATATGACATCTATCCAAGTTTCCTACCTTGAGATATTGCGTTAACAAAGTTTTCATACTGTGACCCCTGGTGACCCCAGATGACCTTCGACCTCCACCAAAAACGGTAGGGACCATGTCCTGACTATAACACATCCACATACTATATATAGAATCTATTCAAGCTTTCTACCTTGAGATATCGTGTTAACAAAATTTTCAGACTTTGACCCCAGGTGACCCCAGATGACCTTTGACCCCCGCCAAAAACAATAGGGACCATCTACTGACTATAATGCATCCACATACCAAATATGAAATCTATCCAAGTTTCCAACCTTGAGATATCCTGTTAACAAGGCTTCCATACTTTGACCCCTGGTGACCCCAGATGACCTTTGACCTCCACCAAAAACGATAGGGACCATCTCCTGACCATAACACATCCACATACTATATATAGAATCTGTTCAAGCTTTCTACCTTGAAATATCGTGTTAACATGATTTTCAGATGTTGAACCCTGGTGACCCCAGATGACCTTTGAACTACCCCAAAAACATTAGGGACCATCTACTGACTATAATGCATCCACATACCAATTATGAAATCTATCCAAGCTTCCTATCTTGAGATATTGTGTTAACAAGGTTTTCAGACTTTGACCCCTGGTGACCCCAGGTGACCTTTGACCTCCACCAAAAACAATAGGGTTCTTCCTCTTAATATGGCGCACCTATGTACCAAGTTTGAAAACTGTCACACATTCCTATCTTGAGATATCGTGTTAACAAGCAAAGTGTCACGAACACACACACATACACACACACACGCACACACATACACACATACATACATACAAACACACGCACGCCATCATGATTGCATTAGTTTCTCTTATCATCGAAACCAATAACACTGTGGTTGCCAGTATCACTTAATAGTTATGATCTGATGAATTGTCATTTCCAGAGTTCGGGAAAATTTACCAAACTGGTTTATGAAGGAACGAACACCGCTGCAATTAGCAATGTAGTTCCTGCGCGCGAAGCGTGCGGAAAATTTTTCTAGATTTTCTTATTTGAATCAAAGAAAGGAAGAAAACAATGAAAGAAGAGTTGGGAAAATCACACGTAGTTAACTGATGTCACAAATGGCAAATTTACGATTTTTCCCTTTTTAGAGCCGGGGCAATCGCCCCTGCCTCCCTGTAGCTATGCCACTGTCACTGAGTGCCATTGATTTCTTTATATTGTATATCTTCCATTCCCATAGTAATTTTTAGTTATGTCAAGGCGTGTCGGTGCATATCAGAGCATTTCCAAGTTTCTTGTCGACACTCCTCGGGCTCTTTGTAGTTGTATTATGCATTTATTTATATTTTTGTGTACACAGTTTACAATCATGTTTCTTTTAGTATTCTTAATAAAGATCTAAATATTAAGTAATTGTTTATAATCATAAGTGAGTCATTTTCTGATTTAAAGTCTTCTTAATGGTGGTCTTAATATTAAGGTATTGTTTATGGTTATCAGCCATTTTCTGAAATAAATAATTCTAATATTTTTTTCTTAAGGAGATTGAAAGAAAGTCGATTAAACTGAACCGAAAGCAATAAAAGTTACAACAATGCTGTTAAAAGTGATCATCACTGTAAAAACGATGGGAAGCTTAAACTGTGGTATAGTAATAAAACTCATCTAGAGAAGCAGAAACCAAAGTTGTAACAGAATTAAATCTTTCAGGAAAAACGTTACGGTGCGTCTTGTAATTATATAACGAGTATTTCGCAATTTTATTGCACTTAAATTCAATTTCAATTTATTCCCTTTCTGTACATACTCTTTGTTCCTTAGTTGATGTTGTGTTGTTGTTATACCAGTTGTCTTATGTTTTTTTTCTAAAAGGGATCAGACTTGGAAAGCCCTGCTTATTCTGATTCCTCTACCCTATCACATCTAAAGTTTAGTACTGTAAACTATATAACCTGTTTAAGTCAGTTGCAAAGTTTTTTAAAGTGTTACAAAGTATTTCCACTTCTCCATAATGTACTATTGTTTCGATTCTTAATTATATTATAACAAAATCTGTTTTTGTTGTATGTGTTTATAGTAGAAATAAACTTGAAACTTGCAACTAAATACAATATATTCTTTCACTGCATGTAAAAGTCACCTTATCAGAATGTCTGTAAGAAATAATACCCGTGCCGTATATACCTTCTATTTCAAACACAGAAATATACTTATGGATGGTAACTTTCGAAGATAATAGGCGATAGAGGGTACTAGTGCATATGTGTAATATGTTCATGTTTTAGTTCTCCATGGGAGGGTGTACAGAACTGTACGTTCCCTTCTATTTTCAGAGCAAAGGTTTTGTGCTACATTTTAAAACGAAAATTTTTGTAGCCTTTTAATTTTCCATTCTCTTCAGGAAATTTTTATAATAGCCTACATATTTTTTTACATAGTTTCCGAATCTGAAGGTTTGTTTGCATGCGGAGATGTAGTGAAAATATCCCCATCCAATTTCATGGGGGATATATCCCCCCCCCCATCCCTCAAGGATCGCCGCCCGTGGTTTATACTATATAATACATTCGTGTTTGTGTCCCGTTAAATCCCATCCAACTAACTATCTAAAGCAGCAGGCGAAAGATCTACAGAGTCACCTTGACAGGTCTTTTGAGTTAGTTAGTTAGTTAGTTAGTTAGTTATTTAGTTAGTTAGTTAGTAAGTTAGTTAGTTAGTAAGTTAGTTAGTTAGTTAGTTAGTCAGTTAGTTAGTTAGTTAGTTAGTTAAGATGGGGCTGTACAGCCCAGTTTGTAACGAATTGGTTTAATTCGAGCCGGGGACGGTTTTTTCAGTTGTGGCTCACTGGCTTGTTTTCCCTACTCAATTACTTATTATCCTGAGCAACAGCAGACACGATGGCAGTAGGTTCCATTTTAAAGGCTTCGGTTTGACCAGCCCTGGAGTTGAATTCCAGACGTACCAACTGCAAGCTGAATGCTCTAACAACTTGTCCATTCAGTCGGTCTCACAGGTTGTGTGAGAAAACCATAGAGTAAAGACCCATTCTAAAGTGCATTACCCCATCGGGTCAAAAGACTCCTGCTATGAACGCGTACTGCAGGAGACGAAGTATTTAAACCCAATGAGAGACAATTCTTGAACCTATCGCAAGGCTGTTAAATGAAATGTCATAAAGTGTCCATCTAGCCCATTATGGATCTAGCTCAATTTAGGAGTATTTTCTTTTTTCTGTGTCCAAATCCTTGACAGGTAGATCCGTTTGGTAAAAGACTTGAATGTCTTGGTAACCACTTCCGAACAGAAAATCTACACTTTTGAAAATAAAAAGTAACATCTCTAATTGCAAAAGAAAATAAATTCGCTATTGTTTTGTAGCGACCGATTCCTAAAGAAGTTTAATTCCATACTCCTTCACCCCGTATGGATTGCATCAACATCTATATGACGTTAGCGTTGGTGCTACTTTTTGTACGTTCAAAAATCAACGTCAGTAGGTGATTGGGTTCAAGAAGGAACGTAGCACTAATTTTTATTCTGCAAGCTGATATAAGTTGTCATTGAAGCAACCTTCTCTTGTTGGATCTCTGATGACGTCATTACCACAGCACGTTCCATTGGTGATGTACTTGTGCACCAGTCCATCACAACATGTATGAAGGGTATCATCATAGTTCTCCCCGTTCGAGCAACACAATCCATCCTTTGCATCAAAAACGTAAGTTTTACCTCCTGTTGTACAACATGTTTCGTTTGAAGAGTTGTATGTTGCTCCTCCGCAACAAGAAAGACCAGCCGCATTTTCATAAAAGCTGGACTCACAGCAAAGGTCATCACTATTCGCTGGATCGTAAAAAATGTTTCCACAGCAAGTTGAAGTAACGTTCTTACTTTTCCTAGTAATAAAAATGGGAAGATTAGTTCTTTAGTCCGGTTGGTTTCATTAATAAGGTTATCTTACAAATCATTACTTATAAAGTTTCTTTTCACTCTACTTTCAGTTTCAGGAAACGTAAAGGGCAAGAGCAGTCACCAAACTTATTTAGTAAAAACAGTAGTTCCTTCTTAATAACGTCATCTTTTTCTCATCCGAGTATCCTTCATTATATTTAAACTTACATATTGCATTCAGTTTAAAGCAATGGGTTACTCCTCAATTTCCCAGTTCAGTGAGAAAAAAATATTGTCACATGACTCGCAAGAGCCATTCATAAAATAGGATAGACTTTACTCAGAGTAATTCAAATTGGCATGACTGCATTTCCTCTTTAATGTTGGGGGGGGGGGGTTCTATTTTAGTCGTTAACATCCTACAATTATCGTTACTATGTAGCTTCATGATACCTATGCATTGTTCGAGGTTAGGGAGAAACCTAGAAGAGGACACACAGTTCAATCTTGGTTTTTAAATTTATACTTACACGGCACCTCCACAACATATCTGTGTTTCACTGTCATAACTAATGTCACCGCAGCAGTCGGTCCCATGGTTATACTCCTTCCCCCTACAAATGATTTTGTTATTTTGGAGACGACCTGTCACTAGGTTTCCATCGCAAGTGAGATTACCCTCGGCATTTTCGTATGGAGTTCCTTGACAGCATAAGAAAGAATTATCGTCAGACTCCGGACAGTCATTTCCATGACAATCGTTACCTGTCGAAAAAAAAACAATACATCAAGATTAAATATATCACTAGTACAAAATTAATTAAGAGATGTATGAATGAAACCCAGTTACAAATTCCAGTTGAATCAACATGCCCAATTCGACTAGACCCAACTATTTTCTATTGGCTTTGCCAAATACCATATTACACTAAGAGGGTTTAATTAGGTTACTTCGGTGTTAACCTGAGTTAACCTTTCAACCACTTGGATCGTTCCACCTTCCACATTAGATCAACTAGATTTAACACGGTTAAATGAATGGAGCCATACATGACAGACCAATGATATGAATGGTCTGAGGGGTCCGAGAGGTTAGTCAAGTGTTGTCCTTCATTGGACGTATAACTTCTTTGGAAAGCATTTTAAAGTCTGGTTTCGCCAAACAACCCTTTACAAGAGGGTGAGAGGGTCTTAACTCGGTTTGTAACTAGGTTTTTACTGGAATGCAACTGGATCCTGTTGAACCCAGTTGACTTGTAGGTTCAAATGGAATTTGAAAATTAGGAAGCAACGGGGCGACTGCAGGAAGAGTCTATATTTGTTCCCCAAATAAAAGAAGGCAAGTTAAGCAGTATGCTCACAACTATTGATAACATATAAAATGAGTTACGGTTAAAATAGATTTCTAAAAAAAATCTTTTCACAATGTCCCTAACAAATACCCCTCCTCAACAAACCCAACCGACCAGTTGTGATTAGAAAAATTCATATGAACAAAAGATCTAATTTTTGCCGGAAATTTAGAATGTATGTGACCTAAATGGAAAGAACCTGTGGAAAAATAAGTTTGAAGGTAACTGAATAAACACTTACTTGGTTTCTTAACCGGTATGTCTCGAAGAGCACCTCCGCAGCACACTTGTTTTGTGCGGTTGTAGCCAGTTATGGCACCAAGGCTACAGCAGTCACTCTCCTCCGCACAGCAGGTCCAGACTGATTCGATGACGTAACCTCTACAACAAGTATGTGTATTGTTGTTGTAGTAAGAATAGTGCGTTTCGTTAAACCAACAAACATGTTGTTCCTCTTCGACTCTTGGGATCGAGCGAACCTTTCCAATGACGTCACATTCATCCATCCTGTTGTCATATACATTATCTTTGCAGAAACTGTAAAGAAGGTAGAAATGTCGAATGCATTTGACCTTTCCTTGCTTCATAACACAGATCGAGTATTTAAAATATATATGTTGCTTCCCGTGACTACCATCAGTGTGTATCCAAAAACAGTGCTAATAAAATTCACGAGCCAGTTCTATTACGTCTGCAATAATATTACCGTAAGGCTGGATTGGGAAGAAAGGGATTGGTTAAACAAAAAAGGATCTTACGGGGAGAACATAGATGGAACATTTGTGGGTAAACGAATGTTAGAAAACAATTCTCCGGAAATCTGTTTTTTTTTTTTTTTTTTTGTTACCCTCCTTCCGACAGGGACAGTTACCACACATGGAACTATCACCAGACAACTTCTTTTATCAAAATATTTATGAATAGCCTTGGTCACCAAATTTGTCAGGAATACATTGTCCTGATGGGATGTGGAAATCTGAGGAGTTTGTGTTAAATAGTTATATGAAGTTTTAATATTTTAGGTTAACGAAATGTATATCTTAAAATAGAAAAACGGAATTACCTACATCTTTTTTTTAGTTGCTTCACATAACATCAATAAGATTTGGATTTGTACTTTACAAAGATCTTCATGCATTCTCACATAAGTAAATCTTTCCAATGATGTCAATGTAAGAAAACAGTTTTTACCTCGCGTGGTTTTCAGGAATATCCACAACTCTTCCATTATAACAAGTCTGAGAAGTTGGAATGAATGTCTCCTGGCCGACGGGGTTAAGGCAACATTTCTGGGTCTCGTTTTCAACTTTTCTCTCGAAGATTTTGCCACGACAGCAGATGTAGAGTTCCTTGTTGAAGGTGTTGTTACCGCATATGTCTATTCCTCCAGGGAGAGCTACGACCCCTTCTGGGGTACACACCTGCAAATAAAAAGATAACGGTAATTTAGTTTTTTTCCTTTGGCTAGTGTATTGAAATTATGTGCAGAAGGCACCCCAAGACAGACCAAAGGGGGAAAGATAGTTTCCTAGGAGTCGGGAAAACACCCTTTTCATTGGGACAAGATTTACTACGTGTGTCAGAAAGGGTAACTTTATATCTTGTATGGGAATGATTATTTTCCTGAAACATTTTCAATCTTAAGCCTCTGACTTCTGGCTGCATTTTCGGGAAAGGTCAATTTGACGCTAACCTCCTGAAGGAACTAAAAAGTGTACACTCAATGACCAACTAACCTATTTCACTCCGACAAAAAATGAAGAAGCCAATTGCCTATACTAAGCAGGTTATTAGGCATATTCCGTCTTCAGTCATATCCCTTTAAAAGCTGCGAATTTGAGAAAACAAAGTCTGCTCCGCGGGGCTAGTGGCTTCAGACGCATTTTCGCTGCTAAGGCCAAAACACATGCTTAATTAAAGTATACACTCAGAATGAAACAAATGAGAGGACTGATAAAAGGAATGTAGTTATAACTTAAAATTTACCAAGGGGATTAGGCCACGTTCCCAGTCTCTCTTTCGGTTGACTTTTCCCACTCCCTGTCGAGTTAGATATATTTATTGACTCATTCAAAATTTCTGTTTTGACCGTATTGGAAAGAAAGTCGGTCATTCCCATTAATAGGTGTTTTGTAAATTAAGGTAACAGTGAAGGAGTGGATTACACTCACTTACATAATGACATTGTACTCTTCAGGGCTATGGTTCTTGCCTAATATTTTCCCCTTTCGACCACCCCACCCTACCCATGCAAATGCCAGGTGCTGTCAGGCGTCTTCCTTACCGAAGTGTTACTGTTGTATGGTATGTTGTTATTTCCTCCAATCTTGCATACTTTGTCTTTATCCAATTTGTTCTGCATACAAGGTTTAGCGTTTTCGATATCACCGTATCTTGGATGCACACCACCTGTAAAGAAACATTGGAACATAGGTTATATATTTATTTCATTTCATTGCTTCAGGCTCCAAGAGCAACGAGCAACTAGATTTCAAAGAGTGTATTATTCTAGTTCATTTAAATACAGTGTTTATCGTTTACAATAACTACGAAACTTCGTTCACTTTCATTTCCCTACAGGACAAAATTTCACGGGAAACTGAGATCCCCTATGTTCCATATGTATGTTAACTCTGTAGAGTGATCTAAGATCGTAAATATAAGGTGTGCATATGCTATAGAAACCTCAAAGAAAATGTCACCAGGGCCCTGGGGAGTTCTTAACCCTTTACCGTTGTGCTCCGATCGGGACATATTTGCGCGCCTCTGGAGTGAGCGGAAAAGCAGACGTAGCCCGCCCCGCATCGGCTTCCGTAGGCCATTGACCCCGTGACCTTAAACTATTGTCTCTCTCGCTGTTGTGGCCGAATTTTCGGGTAGCTACTCGCAGTTTCGAGCTCCGCGTGGAACAGTAAAGATGTGTGACAGCCGAGCTCTCCGCATGGGTCCAAAAGGACCCAAACAACGGTAAAGGGTTAAGACAATGTCATCAACGTGACATCTGGTCAACTAAGGTAAAATAGAGAAGGCGCGTAAATGCGTGAAAAGGTGGATTTTGTTTAAAGTAACTTCAAATTTGGCAGTTTCCAACTCTGTCTTGTTTTTCCACGTAGGTCACCTTGACACAAATTCCCCATGTTGACCCCAGGTATCAGGTGCTGCAATTATGCAAGTAGTGTGGTCCTGTGTGTCAAAATGGTTCCAGTGGCACATGTGTCACCCAATTTTCACGTTTTTAAGTTACAGTATGCATTTTCACATGCCCTGCAACATTTGATTATGTGTTCACATGTTCCGTGTTTTGCAAGGGTTTTGGAACTAATAAGACTGTTTTAAAATGTAAGGCTTAGTGTTAGAGATAAATTAGAATTTCTAACAAATTACACAAAAATACAACATCCATTTGCTTACAAGGGTTCTACATAAAAAACAGTTTTGAAATTTTAATCCTTACGTTTTAGCTTTCACCCTAAGCTGTAGAAGCTTCACAGCATATTCATAGTTTCAGAAACGATTTAATAACTAAATACATTGTAGGCCTACCTTTATTGCAAATTTCGTTTTTCAAATCGAAGACTTGAAATACTGTAGTATTACAGCATCCCTGAATACTGGAATCGTACGACGCAAGTCCGCAGCATTGGTTGTGATTGAGACCCTTTTCAACAATCTGATAGGAATCGAAAACTTCACAACAGAGCTGATTAGCAGAATTGTAGGCAGCTGAATAAAAACAAAGTAGTTATTACAATTTACATTTGAGAGTAACTTGTGATTGTCGAAAAGATCATATCTCCCATGATTCTTATACCTTTATTCCATAATTGTAGAATTTCTACAAAGAACGTTAGCTCACTAATGGAGATGGAAGCTCGACCCTGCCTCACGCCATACACAGAGTTTCCTATATATAGGAAACTCTCTATACAGATAAAACTTTTCGCCAGCGTGCAAATTCTAAATTTATCATCTTACATATAAAGGTTTCTCTTACAATCCTTTCCGTAAACTGCACTTACTTTTGTTACAACAAGCGTTTGCTTCCCTGCTTCGATTGATCAGTCTGTCACCACATTCGAACTGACTGGCTGTCAGATATCCGGAGGTTTTCCTAAGACGAACGACGCCCTCTATTTGAGGAACCTTTCTGTCCAAAATGAGATCATTGAAACACACCTCCTTCTCCTCCTGGAATGGTTTTCCGTTACAACATCTGGCTCTTCCTGATGGGAGGCACAATAAAAACATCATCCGTTAGTCTATTAAAGGCCATTTCCAATCCGTTAACCAGTTTTAAGTCGATTCTATTCAGGGATGTAACCAGAAATGTATTGAAGACATAACTCCAGACGGAACGGTACGCTTTCAAGGGCTCCTTATATATTTACGACAATAAATTGCTGTCTGCCGCAACAGTTAAGGAATATTTTTGAAGGCAAAACGCCCTCTTCCTTTCCTTGACTGCTTTTATGTCACTCAATTAAAGGACAAATCCTCTCACCCCGAACTACTATTTTTATAGGGGGTTATCAAAATTCTCAATAGGCTTAGCTCTTAGATTGACAATTTATTCAAACAATGCAGATTACCAAAGCTTTCATTATACAGAATGAACTATACTGGGAGTGTTTTGATAATATATGTTGACCTTCCTTGAAACTGAGTTTGTGTCTGAATGAGGATCAATTTCATATAATTGTTGGAGGAGCCTGGCTTATTTAAGGAGGTTATGAGAATTGGTACTGTTTTGGGTGAGAGATTTGGGCCTTTAATTGCAATAGGCATACACTTTACCATTGCATCGTATAAAACTAACCGGATCAAATAAAAGGCAAGCCTGGATGATACTTACCCCCTACGCGGTGAATTACATTCCCACAGCAGACTTCTTCATCTTCGTCGTACAAGTGACCTCCGCAGCAACTTTTCTTTCCCTCTTCACGTTGTTGTACATTGCCCTGACAACATACTTCTGTTGTAATATTGAACGTTGTATTACCGCAGCACTCAGTTACGTTGTCGGTCTTGATGTTGACAGTCTGAAATTTGAAGATAAGATATATAAAAGGTAAACATGTGAAATTTTTATTTATCAAACCAGAAATCCCTATGATAAAGTCAAGTGATTGTGATCAAACGGTAACACTTTCTCTGACACTTCAAGTGGTTTCTGGGCTGCTAAGCGGAGAACACAAGTTTTTCATAGTGTGACTGTGATGAGCTTAGCATAGCTGAAGCTATTCGACTCGACAGTACCTTTTGTATATGCATTGAACCATTTCATTAGTATAGTATATTAACTTCAAATAGCGTTTTTTTATTTGCTAGTCTAGTGTTTCAAGATGATAAGCAATAAATTACCCCGTTACAACAAAGCTGATTATCAGGTCGATAGATATCCAGACCACAACACATATTTCTACCACCGTCTTCAGTTTGAAAACCACCGATGTGGATATGTGATCCACCATTGTGATGACAACACTTATCTTCAGCTGGATTCATCAGCATACTACCACAACAGGATCCTATACCTTCAACAATAGTACCATTACAGCATGCTTCTTTTGGTTTGTCAAAAACTTTGTCACCGCAGCACGAAACGTCCACATCTTTAATAAGAGAAGAAAGAAAGAGAGGTTACAAAACCAAGTTGAATCCTCATTACAATCTGAAACCAAAAGTGTGAACTAAATCACTTCCTTTATAGTGTCAATTCACTCCAAGAATAGTGGAATTCTCTCCAAAAGAGTGATCTTGCAGTCATGATGGCGTGCCCTCTGGACCCCAGCATTAACGGTAACCTGTATACTTTCGCCCTTCAAACAGTTGAAGTTATCTTTCTTTTTCAAATATTTTTCTTCTTCTCAAATCAGGGCCTTTTAAACCTACTGAGCGACTGACATATCCCCAGTCCCCTCATCGGCCGCAATGACACACATTGTCCCAGTAGCCTAATGTCCCTTTTAGGATTATTAGTAATACCTATACAAAGGTACTTTTTTGCTTCCATTAAGTCCCCTAAAAAGCCTAAAATGTCAGAGCTTCTGGGGGCCCTGTCGTGGGCCGCTGGACACCACTCATATTGCTTCAAATGCCATAGTGCTTCCCGATTCCATTCTCGTCCCTTACCTGACACCCCACTCCTGCATTAAGGTCATATTTTCAACCATTTTTGAGCCTCTCAAATCACTAAAATCGCTGAGCTTCCGGGGACCTCGCCCCTGACCCACTAGGGGCCCTTAAGAGGGCCCTGGACCCCACGCTTGAGGGGATTTGCGCTTCCGCAAACCGGGGCCCTATGGTGTCACCATTATGTCATCTGCCGAAAACTTGTCCCCCCCCCCCAAATATAAAACATCTCCCGTCCCATGATAAAGAAGGCCTAACAAAGATCGTTTCTCGGCCTTTTGGCCAAAATTATGTGTAGTATCTGTTCTTTTCATCCAGTGTGAAATGAAGTCATGCATGGCAGACTGATGAAAATAGTCTGAAGGTTGTGAGGTTGGTCAAGGGTTGTGTCTTTCAGTGGACGCAATAGCTTGTTCGAGAAGCAGATTAAAGCAGGGAGCTGTTATTACAACTTCCTGTTTAAAGTTTGGTTTCGCCGGTGTGGCAGTTTTTTTGGTCCCCTGTCCGACGGGACCAAAAAAAAATGGAGTTTTAGAGTTTTTTTGGTCCTAGGACACGAAAAGCTAGTTTTTTTGGTCTGGGGTAGGACAAAAAATGCTAGATGTTTTGGTCCGGGTCTAGTTTTTTTGGTCCCACGAAATAGAAGCTTTTTTTTTGTCTGCTTCACTGATCGATTTTGTACGGTGGCCGAGAGGGGACAACAAAAAATGGTGACTTTTTGTTTTTGTTCGCATCTTAGTTATCTTAGGATTCTGAGTTATTTAGTCAGAATTCTGAGACAATTAAGATGCCGACAAAAAAAAATTCACATTATTCTTTTTTGGTGGTTCCCTCCCGGCCAAATACTATATAATAACAAATTGTGTGACCAAATACAAAATATTACAGGACCGCAGTGACGCGATTCAGGCGAATCTTGAGCGGACAAAATAATTGTAAGGATAGGGGGGGGGGGGGGTTGGCGGACTAAAATATATCCACATTCTTTTTTTTTTACAATGAGACTGTGGCATTGGGGAAATAAATCGGGAACATCAGTTTAAGCAAAACGAGAGAGAACAAGTTGCGTGCCCCTGATTGATAGGTGACACCCAGGGTTAATTACCGCCTCTTTTACTTCACTGAATGAGTGTCATCCTGGTGTGGGGATTAGGGTGCCGTAGGGATACATGGAAGGTACCGGTTCCTGTGCTATCAGAGATTATGCGAATTGATTTATCAGTATCATTGTCATATTGTCATTCCTAGCTAAAGGTCCTTTTGAAGCAGGCGAACGCAACGCATTAAAATATATAAAATTTTCATACCCGCAAGATCCATGGACGTCACCAAGGGAGGGGGGAGTTGCGAAAGACCCTCCTGTGCTTTTTTACATAAACGTTGAAAGTATGTACCAAAAGTCGAAAAAGGATTTCTTCTGCCATTGAAAAGTGTGAATTTCTTTTGAAATGTTAAATGCCTAATCTCGCTGCACTGCATGTAGATCGAGTCCCCCAGATGACTATTTTACCCCTTAATTTTTGTAAAGAGCCGTCCGATGGCAAGACCTATTGGATGTATATAGCTACACCTTTCCATTGTATTATGATCATATATCTAATCGTGCTTTTCATGAAATACCTTTAAAATATGCTTTTTTTAACAGAACAACCATTTTTATTGAAACCATATAAGAGCGATATGTTCATCTCTTGAATTCTGTTCATTTTGGGTGAGTAAACTGCTTCATGTCAGCATAGGCTCATTATACATAAATACTAAAACGAAAGTGCACCTGCTGGATACTTCAAATTGACTTAAAATTTCAATGAAGTGGTGGTACCGATATTTAAGGGATAAGTCGCATTTATAATAAATAATACACCGTCTAGACTCCAAGTTGGCAAAATAAGGGTCGAGGCGAAGTCCAGTCCATTATGTTGCTAATTTGGAGTCAAGACGGCTTATGAGACAGTAATGATCAGACAAATGTGGTTTATTCCTGCCATTGAAAATGTGTGAAAAACTTTACCTTTATCACTGTCTTTACGTTTATTGACCGTGAGCAGTGAAACAACAGATCTCTGCTCAACCAATCAGAATGCAGGATTACCAACAACGGACGGTAGAGCTGGGAGCATTGAAAATTAACTTCCTTTTCCATGCATACGTATCAAACTGAGTGATGACTAAATCATTTTTCTAAGTCTCAGCTAACTTCTTTTGTTTTCCCTCAATTGTTGGTGGGCGTTTTCAATTTTTTACCTTTCCATTTCCTCTTTCTATGGAATAAATGACACTATTTTCTAGGTCTTGAAGGAGAATGGTTGAAGATAACAACCAAGTGCATTGGTAAAATCGCATTGTGCACAAATTACTGTTCTGTTTTATAGAGCCTGATATCTTAAGTAGTGCGCTATTCATTGCAGATTTGCAGTTGCGTAACCAGACTTTTTCAGTTGGGGTCTGAGGGGGGGGGGGGCAAAAGTTGATGTGCGGGGGGGGCAAGGAGGGATAACACTTTCTAAGCGGAGCGCCATCATTTGGTCGGCGCATAGTGTAAGGAGAGAATTTTGGCTAAAAATGCCTCTCAGATTGCGGAAATGGAACTCCTCAGTGTCTTCGGCCCTGTTAATTTCAGCTAAATATCCCTTATTTTTTGAAACATATGGTTGGAAATTTATACTTCCACTATGAATGTTTACTGCATGCCAAAGAGGGACCTGTTTGACAGCTAGAGTCTAAATAGGGTGGTCGAAAAGGTTCTCCACTGCGTCAAAGCGTCGCTTGTTCCTCCGTTTATTGCACCAGCTGGCCATTTAACTGTTTTATACTTGGAAATAGTCTTACCATGCATGCCTTAAAGGCCCAATTCTCTCACCCCAAACAGTACCAATGCTCCTAACCTTCTTACTTAAGCCCCTTCCGCAATTGTCTGAAATTCATCCTCATCCAGACACAATCTCAGCCTGGTTTATTGCTTCAGAGTGAGTATGTATGTAATCAAAACGCTCTCGGCGCAGTTAATGCTGTGCAATACAAGCTTTGGTGTCTTGCGCTGTTTGAATTAGCAGTCAATCAAAATGCCGAGCCAATTGAGTCGGAGTTTCTGTTACCCCACACAAGAAGTGTAGTTTGGGGTCAGAGGATTGGTCCTTTGATTTAAACTACGAAAATCTAAAACCTACACATCAATTATGTTTAATTAATCACACACATGTCAAGAAAAACAAATGCAAAATTTCTCAATTGAATGACTCATGGTTTTTATCTGTATAAAGTTTGATTTATGCCTAATCAAAATCACGATTTGCCACTCTAAGTTCCCATTGAAATTGCTATTGTATGGAGACCTTAAGGGGGGGGGGGGGGATTGCTTGCTTTTAAAATCAACTGTATGCTTTTACTCTCTTGTTTTGCTCTTGAATTTTGCACAGTAAAAAAATAAAACCAGGGCTATTTCTTTCTGTTTCAAGAAAAAATATATTAGTAGGAACAAAACAAAGAAAATTTTAGTAACTACTGTACAATATCTTGACTCATTTGTAAAACTTCTACTCCCAACCTACCCCACACAGCACACACATGCATAAAAGATGTCTATGGCTACGCTAGCTACAATCCTCGACAAAAATACATGGGACCAGGGAGTTGGAAGTCCCTGATGGGACAAATCCCGATCCCGTACCAAGGTTGAAGTTTCAGGACGCCTTGGGCTGCCACAAGATTGAATGGGGGCGTGATGGGGGATAATGATCCGTTCATTGCCTGTTTTGCTTGTTTTTCCCACCTTTTTTGTCGAGGATTGTTGCCTAATACAAGTTAATTGTCAATTTCTTGTGTTTTGAGACGCACAGAAAAATTAATGAATGAAAATGGTTAGCCGGTGGCATTATCTAATACTACGCATGCAGTCCCTTGTTTCAATTTTGAATATTAGGCGTTCTTAACCCTTAACCGTTGCGCTCCATTCGGGGCATATCTGCGGACGTAGCACGCCCCTCATCAGCTTCCGTAGGCTATTGACCCCGTGACCTTAAACTATTGTTTCTCTCTTGTTGTTGCGGCCGAATTTTCAAGTGACATAAGTGACATACATGACATACATAAGACAAACAATGTTTATCAGGACGCAAAAAGTCTGGGGAGTCTGAACAACATCTGGGGGGGGGGGGGTTGTTGCTAGGCCCCGCCCTAGGCACTCTGTGGCTACGCGACTGACTTCAAAGTATCTGTGGTCTTTAATCCTACCCCATCTTACCAGGGAGGGGTAACTACATCACACCTCCCTCTTCGCACAAAGATGCTACCTCTCTAACTACAAGACAGGATATCCGTTAAGAACGCATAATGAGGAAGTTCGACCACCGTTGCCATGCATTTACCAATAAAAGAGTTGTCTACGAAGGAACCCAGTGAATATCCACACAAAAAAATGAATAAATCTTATGCAAGCGATTTGTCAGGTCTTTGGAGTTTTCACTTAGCCTACAACTGAGAGTTTCCACGGTTTAGCATTTTCATTAGTATGCCACCTTTGGGTAATTGTGGGCTCGGAATCTCTGTAAATGCCCTGTACACACATCGCAAAACCGGCCTGCCCTTACGGCAAAACCAGGATAATATCTGAGTTGAGTTTGAGATTATTTCCACAGTTTAAATACAAAATGATACAACATTTAAACAAGGCGGTGGAGGAGGACTGAGAAAGTAAAGCTTATGCTGGTAGACCCATTTACAAAAAGAAAAAACAAAAACAAAAAACAAAACCAAAAACAAATAAAAAAAGACCCAAATCATAGTCCCATACACACATAATATGGACGACGAACAGTACCATGGAGGCATTATTTTTTCCCGCCAGTCGTTCCTTTAGCCCTCATGGGTACAGTGCACCCGGACCGAAGTACATAGACGACAGAAAATAGCTCTATTGTGCCTGACCACCCTAAGGTGGAATAAAAATGAAACGACACGGAAAAAACTAGAGTAGAGAATAAGTGAGAACGAATTACCCTAAAAGCTATAGTGGTGCCCAATTTGACTTGCATTGTTCTGTTAAGTTCGCGCAAAATGTGGGTTCGTGATTGATCAAAACTTTACATGCGAAAAAGTGCATTATTTCATTTTTATCGTAATAAAGTTTTGAACATATAGAGGGTCCCGGTCCCACGAGATTGTCATCCTTGCAAGTAACGTACCCATCCCAACCATAGCCCCACCTTATAGAAATAAATTATCTGACATTTTCGGGGCTTTGGAGCCCCTGTGACAATTTGCCCCCGGCTCATCGGAAGCATAGTGATAGAATGGGCCCACCCCTACATGAATCATCCCCATAGTCCGGCGAAACATTTTTGAAATATTTACCATAATGACCGTTGAAAGTCGCAATGCCAAAATGACCGTCGAAAGTAGCAATTTGTACGCTATATATATATATATATATATATATATATATATATATATATATATAAATCAAATTGGTAAAGCTGGAAAATTTGGCTGAGGTGAAAAAACGATGTTGACTCCACCGGGATTCGAACTCGGGACCTCCCGCTTTCTAGTGCGGACGCTCTAACCACTGAGCCATGAAGCCAAGTTGGTTTGGCCTTTGTTCAAATGACAGATGAAGCAACTCGCAATTCACCTCCTGAGCAGGCGCCTAATTTTTTGGAACAGCACTAGTTCTCGTTTGACGCAAACCCAACCAAAGATCAAAGTTGATGCTATCCAGCTGAACACAATTGCTTATTCGCCAGCGGATCTCCGAAGAGATACAGAAACCTGTGAAAGCAGAGATGAAGTGAAAATAAACGCTGACGACAACTGCGTATATATATATATATATATATATATATATATATATATATATATATATATATGTATATATATATATATATATATATATATATATATATATATATATATATATATATATATATATATATATATATATATATATATATATATATATATATATATATATATATATATATATATATATATATATAAACCAAATGGAAAAGCACCACACCAGTAAAAACATAAAACAAATAGTAAAAACTGGTAAAACAAGAACATATATTTAGCTTTCAGGACCACCGGCCCTTCCTCAGAAACGAGTTTAGACAACTAAAAGGCAAAACGAAAAACAGACACTATAAAACGGAAGAAAGGCAAAAGCACTTACTAGAAATTTAAAAACAGACCCAACCCAACACAAAAGATAAAATGTAAAAACTAGGACCCTAACAAAGGAGATAAAAGCTAAGTAGAAGCAGGAGACATAAAAGGGGATAAAAAGGCGGCTACAGTCTACGAGCACGTCGTTTTTTGGCTTGACAGTTAAAACCGTCATTTATGTTGAGACCCTTTGGGTAGACACAATCCAAATTCCAAATCCACTCCCTCTCCTTTTTATCCAAAAGATTATCCCTATCCGAATTGCGAGAAGAATGCACTACATCTAAAATCTGAAAATAGAACTTGGTAGGTGAATGTGCCTTGAGATGCTTGTAAAGCTCTGTGCAATGTTTAAAATCAGAACCACCCTTAACACATTTTGAAAGATCTGACTTATGAGCATTCATACGGATTCTAAAGTTATTAGTTTGACCCACATACTGATAATTACAAGTCGGACAAAAGATACAATAAATAACCAATTTAGCATCACAAGAAGTATTAAAATTTCTGCACTTGAACTTTCTACCAGAAGAAGTACTGACAATAAAATTATTACAAATAAGCAGACCGCACAACTGACAGGGTTTGGTCTTGTTCTTATTACAAGGTGCGCAGGGGGTCTCCGCTGGGAGGAGTTTTAAGTTTAGCCCGGACTAATAATTTTTTGAGATTGGGGGTTGACGGAAGCTAACAACAGGGGGGTGAGGAATAACACGCTTCATTAGTGAAGAACAATGGAGAAGAGACATATTTTTATGTAAAATGCCGCTAATATCAGGTAACCCCGGATGGTAGTCAACAGTAAAGTAAACCTTCTTGTATTCCTCTTCAGTACTAGCTGGGGATGGGTGGGGCTGGTAAAATTGGAACGGGCCCTTTTAATCTGCTGCATAACTTTACGTCGATTATAGCCGCGTTTTACAAGGTATGTGGCAAGATCATTGCAACGACGAACTGCAGTTTGAGGGTTAGAACAGATTCTAAGGATCCTCATAGTTTGACTATACGCGATACTACGCTTAATATGACCAGGATGACAACTGTTAGACAAAAGAAATTGATGGGTGTCGGTCGGCTTAATATAAAGGTCAGTGCTGATTAAACCCGCTTCATTTTTTAACAATAGTAACATCCAAGAAGTGAACAGTAGAAAAAGAAAAATCAAAAGTGAACTTTAAGTTGGGGTGCTGAGAATTAAGAACCTCCATAAACTCGAGAAATTTACCAGACCCCGCAGTCCAAACAACAAAGATATCATCAATAAACCTGAGCCACACGTCTGGTTTATAAGGAAAGGACGCAAGCGCTTGTTCCTCAAACACACTCATAAAAATATTAGCATAAGAGGGGGCCATTTTAGTACCTATGGCGGTACCTGAGGTTTGTAAAAAGAACTCTTCATTAAATTCAAAGACATTATTGTTTAGGACAAAATGAGCCATTTTACACACAGCACTAACAACCTGAGTTGGGAGTTGTCTATTGCTCAAGAAACTCCGAAGAGCTTCGAGCCCATCCTTATGAGGAATACTGGGGTAGAGAGACACCACATCTATGGTAGCGATGATAGCATCTTTGGGAAGGGGACCAAGCTTACGTAACTTATCAAGAAAGTCCATTGTATCCCGAACATAAGAAGGAACAGTAGGCACAAGGGGTTTAATAAAAAAATCAACTAATTCTGAAATCCCCTCAGTGGCAGAACCACACCCAGAAATAACGGGCCTCCCGGGCACCCCAGGTAGGTGGACCTTAGGTAAAAGATAGAATCGGGCAGCTCTAGAATCAGTGGGGGTAGCAAACTCACACATATCATCAGAAATAGCATTCTGGCTAACCAAAGACTGGAGCATCAAGGATGCTTCATTTTCAACATTGCTAATAAAACTGCTGTCAACCCTTTTATATACAGAATCATCACCCAAATGACGATAGCCTTCTTTAACATACCTTTCTTTGTCCATAACGACAACCCCTGAACCTTTGTCAGCTTCCTTAATAACAAGTTCAAAGTTATTTTGTAATTCTGTAATAACGGAACGTTCCTGAAAAGATAAATTACTGAAAAAACTGCGGCATGGCGCTTCCAATAATTCTTTTTCAACCACATCAATGAAGGCGTCAAGATGTTTGTCTCTGTTAATTGGAGGAATCCAGGAAGACTTTTTACGAAATTTTAAGTCACCGACATCAGTGGAAGTTTCCCTGTCGTGGAAATACTCAGCTAAGCGTAACGAGCGTCCAAACCTCGATATACTTTCTTTGAGGGCGAGACGGTCAACATGAGGGGGCACCGGAGCAAACGTTAAGCCTTTCGCAAGAAGATCCAATTGGGCAGACGACAGCTCTTTAGAAGACAGATTAATAACTGTTGAATATTTGTCTCCCCTCAAAGTGACCGGTTCCATATCCCTGCTGAGGTAACCCGAACATTTTTCTACCGGCTGGATACTTAATTCTCCCGGGAGTGAATCAGTCGGACCATCAGGAACACTTCCGGTTACCCTGGTACTAGTATTATCAAAAGCTGTATTCAACCCAGAAAATGGGCTGGGATCATCTATATGATCAGCCGAATCGACAGGATCATCCGTATCGCCAACTAAATCGGAATTGGAGGGTGCTAAATCCTCGTTGCTATTTTTACGTCTGGATGAACGCCCTATGTTCTTTACAGAGTGGTGATTGCAGTCAACATTAGTCCGTGCAATATTAAGAACGGGTAGACTCGCTTTATTTAAAACAGAGTCCAAAGGTTCGGGGTGTAAATCGTACTCAGTTGCTCCTTTCTGAGGCGAAAGCTCCCAGTGTCTATCAGTGAAACCCGACCCAATGTTATCAGGCGAGGCTGGGGAAACGGAAGGGATGAAAGATGACAGTCCCTCCTCCCACCAGTCAAGGGTACTCGGGTCCGTTGAGCGATGTCTAGGTAACAAAGGATGACGTTTAAACTTGAGCAATTTAGATTGATGTTTGATACGGATAGAACCCATAAAATGACTAGTTATAGAATCCACTTCATGCTTAAGTTCGAAGTACACAGTTAAACCTTTCCCATCGATAACTTCATTACTTAACTTCTCGATAGCAGCCTCACACTTACGCAACTGTACTAACCTTTCAGAGATAGTCAAATTCAAAAGTTCAAGAGATCCCCGAAACAATGCTTTATTCCAAAGGCGACGGAACTCATGGGAGACGGCCCCTAGCTGGGGAGTAACAGAAGATTGAAGTCCATACGGAATAACACCACAGTCTTTGCATTTCCTCAGAAACTCAATATGACACTTAATACTAGCAAGTCGTTTCTCCGCGTCAAGAAGCCTGGTAAAATCGTTCACCATAATAGATTGTCGGTGCAAAGAATATAAACCAAATGGAAAAGCACCACACCAGTAAAAACATAAAACAAATAGTAAAAACTGGTAAAACAAGAACATATATTTAGCTTTCAGGACCACCGGCCCCTTCCTCAGAAACGTTTCTGAGGAAGGGGCCGGTGGTCCTGAAAGCTAAATATATGCTCTTGTTTTACCAGTTTTTACTATTTGTTTTATATACATATAAATACATATAAATATATATATATATATATATATATATATATATATATATATATATATATATATATATATATATATATGTATATATATATATATATATATATATGCTACGCAAATTTTCGGACCTTTTCGGGGCTGTGGTGCCCCAGTACCAATTTCCCCGGTCAGCAGAAGCATAGTGATAAAACGGACTCACCCCTATATGAATCACCCCCGTTATCCCCCAAACCATTTTCGAAATGTTTTCGAAAATGACCATTGAAAGTTCGAAGAAACCCTCCGACCGTCGAGATGGCACTTATCAACTTCCGTACAGCCGTTATTTGGTTCGCTCCACAGCGTAGCGTTATCGTTCGCTGTCCACTCAGTAGGTTGCTGTGAGTTGTATTGGTACGTATTCACGTGCATCTTTGTTCGGAGTGTGAACTCTCTGCACTTACGTACGTGTATAGTGTCCGTATGCGTCACGGACCATTTCAGCTAGCATCAGACCAAAAAAGCCGAGTGCATAACCAGATTTTTCTGTCCTAGGACAGCTTCCCCAAAAAACTACGTCACCGGCGCTTTGCCAGAGGGTCTGAAGGACTTAAGAAAAAGACTTCAATATATGTATACATGAGCTACAGTTGACAGCTCTTAAACTAAGAGGCTCATTGAGTTGATATCGATAACTTAATGAGAGTCTCAACGGGTCACTACCACATTACAATGCCTAACGTTAGCACGACAAGTCAAGTTTTAAGTCCAAAAGTAACAGAAAACGTTAAATTTTGAATTTTCTAGTGTCCTGGCTTGTAACGGTTTTGTACATAATTTGAAAAAGTGTCTGGTCACGAATTTTTGAAAACGGACTTGAACCGTTAGTTACACACTCATAATACAGTTATTTGTGTTTAGGGTATGGAGATGGTCTAGTAAGTTTGACCATTTGTCATTGGGTTGTGAAGAAAAGTTAATAGGTTTGGAAAATTTGTTGAATGAACCAACTCAATGAGCCGCTTTAAAACCGTTGAATAAGACAATTTTAGAAAATGGTGGCTGGATTCTAGGAAGTTTATATGCACAAATTGAGGAAATTTGCAGGGGCGCAAATCTTTGTTTGAGAGTGGGGACGAAATTGCTTATGATGTGCCCATGAGTAATAAACTGTTCACGCGTTGCGGGCACGGCGAGCGCGATGCGCGAAGCCCCAAAGGACCCCTAGTGGGATGCAGGGGCAAAGCCCCTGTGAGGGTCCAGGTGGCGAAGCCCCCGGAAGCTCTAGTGTTCTAGCATTTCCGAAGCTTCAGAAAAACTGTTTCTGAAAAATGAAAAAAGGTGACCGTATTTTTAGGTCTACTCAAATTGGGGGGGGGGGGGGGCAAATAACGGTTTGGCCCACCCACTTTTTCACTTGAGGGGAGAAGCCCCCCTGCCCCCCGGGATTTGCCCCCTGTAAATTTGTATATAAAATGTGGAAACAGTACCGAGGCTGCGTTTCTTCAGTCCACGATGCGACGTTCCAGGGTGCACACCACCATTAATTTTTCCATTGACTTACACACTATTTTGCCTTCATTAAATGCCCCCAAAGCCCTGTAAAAGTTCACACCCCACTAAAGCTACCCCTCAAATGAAAGCCAAGGAGTTGACCGATCATGGCATTACAAACTCACCATAGCATGACGGTTTAGATCTTGAGCTACATGGGGAAGAATTTATGGGCTGCACCCACCCCTTCTGATTCGCAAATTGACGGAAACTATGTATTTTCACACCTAGTACCAAAATGGTCTAAATTACTTTCAACCTATCCCAATTTCGCATCACTTACACATTAACATCTCCTCCTTCATATCCACGAAAAATAAGCATAAACTGATGGTTCTTATGTGAGCAGTTTTACACTCAAGGAGGACCTGGCATTGACCGTGCACTTTCGAACTGCTTTTCCCGGGAAGGCCGTTCTGTTTAAAGGGTCAATCCTCTCACCCAAACTACAATTTTGGTAGGGGTGTACTGAAATTCTCCATTGGCTCAGCTCCTTGATTTACAGCTAATTCAAGCAATGAAGGGTACCAAAGCTTTTATTATACAGCATGAACTGTACTGAGAGTACTGTGTTTCTAAACATTGAACTTTTCTATACTCGACCCGAAGCAATCAACTGAGATTGTCTCTGGATGAGGATGAATTTCAGACAATTATGGGAGGAGCTTAAGTAAGAAGGTTAGGACAATTGGTACTGTTTGGGGTGAGAGAACATGGCCCTTAATGGTGGTGTACTCCCTCCAGCGTGAGCGCTGCACAGGCACTACCCAGCCAACATGCCCAGCTGGGCCCCAACTGGGTTTCAGCTGGGCTACTTGCTGGGCCCCAGCTGGGCCCATCCGTGTTTGTCAGGTGTTCCCACGTGGGGCCCAACTGGGCTAGCCTTTCCCAGCTGAAGCCCAGCTGTGCCCCGCTTCAATAACTGAAGCCTAACTGGGCTTTAGCTGGGCTTCAGCTGGGAAAGACTAGCCCAGTTGGGCCCCACGTGGGAACACCTGACAAACACGGATGGGAGCTGGGGCCCAGCAAGTAGCCCAGCTGAAACCCAATTGGGGCCCAGCTGGGCATGTTGGCTGGGTAAACATTCAGCGTGGTACCTATCATAACGTCTCTGTACTGTATTACTAGGGATATGCAATGCACAGTCTGGTCGGCGGCTCAAACACATTTTTACGTTAAGGCCATATGCTTGTTGAAAGTTATTCAACATACCTAAGTTAGAACTTGTAGCTGTAACTTATAGGCTTTCAATGTCCAACACAAACTACAGTTACAGAAGGCTTGTGCTAACGTGAGGCCTACCTTAGGCCTCATATTAATCGTAGACCTATAGGAACGTAGTACTTTGGGGTCTCGTTTAAGGCCGTACGTCCTTCGCCGGGGCTCCAGTCATTGACAATCATCTGTTCTCTAGGTAGGCCAGGAGACGTGTGCTATGCGAAAGTTGATTTCTTTTTAACGTGGCGGCAGCAGCTGGGGAATTTACCCCTATAGTCAGGGCTTCCATCTCCTCAGACGTACATCCATGAACCATAGCCTAACACTGGGCCCACTTTTTCTGAGAAATCACTTTTCACCATTACTCCGAGATATAGACCTACAAGCTTCCCAGGGCTCTTTCCCCTAGACCTGGCTCCCTCCACAAAGGGGCTCATCCCCCTGTGAGCCAATTTACGGAGTATAACCAAGCCGGGTCCTTGAAATTATCTGTCAAAGCAATAGATACCTTTTCCTGAGACTGTATTTTTCATCCTGATAAATATATACTTAAACATCACGGTGTTTCTTGGGATCAACTTCTTTGCTCTCCGTAGTCTCCTCAGGCGCGGGTACAAGGGGACTTTAACGGCCTCAACCTTCCCGTTTTATCCACATCAGCAATAAGACACACGGGAAATAAGCAGTGCAACTCTCTCACGCCCTGTTTTCAATGAAGTCGGGCCCTTTTTGGAATGTTTGGATCCGCGCCGGGCTATCATGTAGTCCCAACATGGTTTTGTCTTATGGAACCCATGTAAGGGGTCTTTGGCGGGCCTGAAATTCTTCTGCCAAGCAAATAATACACTTTCCGAAATTTGTTTTCACCCTGAGATTTTGTCCTATATCATGCTACAACTTCAGAGCTTCCAAGCCGAAACATTGCCCCCTGCCCATGGGATATTCCATCTGCTAAAGTAAAAACATACTTATGGTTAGACTTAATTTTTCACTTGAACGACAGATTACCTAAAACCTCAGAACTTATGGGGGCCTCGCCCCTCTGATTCCGCCCGGACTTTGTCACTGGGTCACACCAGAGTTCTAAGGTGGCACCCTGTACCCTGCCCGAAAGAGTCGGGGTCCACGCAAAAATGTTTGCCCCACACAAAAGAAAATTCTTTTTCCGTCAGTTTTCCCAGACCGCGTGTTTGGTCTAACGCTAGAGCTTCCGCCCGTCACGCGGAAGGTTCGCTTCCCAGGTTTAGTCATACCATGCAGAGACTCTAAAAAGGGGACCTACTGCCGTTGTGGGTGATGCTCCGCATAAGCAAATGTTTCAACTGGTTTATGCCCCTTGATGTCTCTTGAAAGGTCAAAAAATTTGAAGTAGGCTTAGACATCACTTTGCAACTTCCAAGAAATTAGTGTAGTGTTAGTAACGCTGGTTTGAAGTCAAGTAAACGATTTGATGCTTGTATTCCCCCATTAATTCATGCTGAAGGCAAGTTTCTATGTTAATGTAACTAAAAATGTTTCTTTAGGGAGGGAAGGGGGGGGGGGTTAATTACAACAGACTGGTTATACACCGGTTTGGTTACAAGACTATTGTAAAACTAGAAGCCTTTGTCATTTTGATCTTTCAAGTTTTCAAAATAGGGCAATTCGAAACCCTCGTAACAAGGGCTGGTTGCCTATAGCAATCGACCTTGAAGGGTGGATAGACTTTCATGGCTGTTCGGTAAAAAGTCTAGTATTTTATTCTCTGCGTGTCGTATATAATGACTACGAGAGGTACTTACTAGGTATCGTACACAGGAATCCTAATACTTACAGTAGGAAGCTGTTCCCTCGTTCACTGAAGGGTCCGGTTTTACTAATGGCAACTACCGGCTTGAAAAGAGGCGAGTCGTGGTTTGAACAAAAAAATGCGATTAATCTCGTTTTCGTTAACCTATCAGCACATTGCTGTGTAGAGCTCTTAGAAAAATAATTTTACCGCATTTTGTAACATCTTTACCGTACGTACCTAAATACGTGAAATATGATATCAATTAAGAACATTGTCTTTCCTATAAATTCTGTTGGGTAACAACACCTCAACTTTCCTAAATTAATGTTATTTACATTCAGCTAAAAGACTGAATAGGGACGATATGTACGACCAGCGAATAGCGTCGAAAATATTGCCTTTTTAAACGAATATTTAAAATATGGAGCTTGCATTATAGGAAATTTCAAACTCTGAGTTTCCCGTAAGAAAATTTGAAACTTTGGATAATTAATGGAAAATGTGCTCCCTCCCCGGCTCCCCTCTCCCTCCCCTTCTCCCGCTTTCTGTGTTAGCTTAGGCTTGCATATTGAGGCTCCCGAAGGCATTTAAAATGTTTGCCAAACTTTGTTCTCTCGACAGAAATTTGAAAATCAAGAGCTCTTATCAGAGAAAATTTGGATTGTTGAACAGTGTGAATTTTTTGTGTAGTAGGGGATGCAATATGTGGCGCGCAACGGCGGGCCAACAATTTAGCTGTCTTTAGACGGAGGAGTTTATGCTTGTATTGGACAAAATTCGGAATATTATCAAAGAAAAGTTGGGAAAACCGCAATGCAGTTGTCCGTTGCTACCGGTACTTGATGATATGGTGTCACATGTAGTCTGGCAACATTTCCGGGCCTTTTGTTAATCAGAACCAGGGGGCAATCTCCCTCCTGTCCCACCGCTGCCTGTAGCTACGCCTCTGACTATGTCGCTTTCGAATTGGCCGGTATGCATGTGGCGTTGAACGAAAAAGTACAGCCAGGGAGGTGTAACAACTCCCTGGTACAGCTTGGTAAAATACGCAATTGCCTGAACTCTGCAGTTTCCGTACCGTAAAGAGTAAAAGTAAAAGTGTACCATATACATGCTTTCAATCAAGATTGTAGCCCATGTAAGTGGCGTCAAACGTGGGGATCAAGTAACGAGCACATGATACTATCTTGCATGATGTATAAGGCATACCGATGGTTTTCGCGAAAAAGATTCAACCACCTGTGACCTGCAGAAAATTAGGCTGGAGGTGGGAAGGGAGGGGGAAAATAGCATACATGTGTAAATGGAATAGATCTGTTTGGCAGTTTCTTTTTACGATATTTGCAAGTTCAACATTAGGTATACATAACCTCTAACATATTTTTGGGGGGGAGGGGTGAGCAAATTTGGGGGCTGAGTCCCCAAAGTCCCCAGTAGACTCTTAAAACCGCTCCTGCACAACTTCCCTTAGAAAAAGAATCATGCGAGATCATGACCTCAGTGCCTCAACAGCAATCATTACTCTAATCATGTGTTTGTTGTGGTTTATTTTTCATCATTTCAAAAGTATCCATGTACAAAAACCGAAAACCAAATCACCCCTCCAGAAACAAAAAGACATATTTACGGCTAAACGTGTTTAAAAATATGTATAAAGACAATGACAACTTCAAATTGCCTAGGGCGAAATTTCGAACTACCTTTACCTTCTTTTTCTTCTTCCATCAATATGAACCAACGGTAAAAGTGAAGAACACATTGAAACGAGCTTGATTGTGTATGCGATCCACAGGGCGAAAACAGTCGCCCTAGACTTGATGAACAGCCAATTCTAACAAATTTCTTCCTATATACATCTTCCAACACATCTTCATGGTATTTCAGGACACAAATATTGCATATTTAGTGTCAGTGGCGAAGCTAAAAATCCGTAACTGTGGGCCAGAGCACAATTTGAGGGGACAAATACAAGGTGCAACCATAGGTGTAAGGGGGCATTTCAATTTGGGGGAAGAAATTTGTTGCCCAAAGAGTATAATTCTGTGCGAACGAGTATTTTTAGGCGTCACAATTAGTTGGCGCGGAACGCACAGAAAAATTGGAAATCGAACTCTTCAGACAACCGGAAGTGGCATTTCCCAGGCTTATAAGAAGAGTCCAAGCGGTCAGTAGTTTCAGCTTTCGTTTGCAATGAAATATTCACTTGAGATTAATTAACAAACTGAAACATGTTTTATGGAAAATGAATTCTGCCGAAGGACTATCTAAGTGGAGCGCCATCATTTCTTCTTCTTCTTATTATTATTATTATTAAAAGACACTTGTAAGTGCGCTTTATCTTAAAAAGCTCAAAGCGCATAACAAATTAAAGAGTACATAATACAATAAGATAAAGTGCAAAATGAGGTAAAACTAGAGGTAGATACAAAGGATGAAAGTGATAAAAGCTTAAAACCTAAACAAAATACAGTGTCTGCAGCACAGATAAAAGCAAAAGACTAATTAAGATTATAACTCTCAGTAAAAAGGTGGGTCTTAAGGGAATGTTTAAAAGAACTTAAAGACGCAGCAGTACGTATGTGGTTTGGCAAATTGTTCCAGAGGCGAGGTGCAGCAAAGTAAAAACTTCTGTCACCATATCTATTTAATGATCTACGAGTGACTAGCAAGTTTGTGGAAGCTGAACGAAGAGAACGATTTGGTTTGTAGGATGAGATCAGTAGAGACAGATAAGTGGGGGCTCTATTATTCAAGCAGTTAAAAAACAAAAACAAGAATCTTAAAAATAATGACTGCTAACCAGTGTAATTCTTGAAGGAGAGGAGTAGCATGGCAAGAACGATTTTGATTATAAATTAACCTGGCTGCATTGTTTTGTAACACCTGGAGTCGATGTAGCAAACTGGACTTAATCCCAAAAAGTAAACAGTTACCATAATCAATTCGAGATATTACAAAAGCATGAACAAGCAGTTTGGTAGCTGAAGGACTAAGATAATGACGAATACGAGTAATGTTTCTAAGATAAAAAGAACAGCATTTGACCTTTTGACAAACCTTTCCATAGATAAAGCGGAGTCAAGATACATACCAAGATTTTTTACTTTGTCGACAGTTTTGATAGTAACATTTTCAATATTGAGAGATAAGGTGCTTATCCTTGCAAGATTGTGTGAGGAACCAAATAATGCAAGTTCAGTCTTCTTTGGATTGAGTTTCAGAAAATTGGTGGATAGCCAATTTTGCAAATCAAGGATGCAAACCTCAAGATCTGCCGTGGGAGTTTTAACTGGATCAAAAGCAAAGTAGAGCTGGGTGTCATCAGCGTAAAAGTGATAATCAATTTTGTGTTGCTTAGCTATCTCAGACGCGAAGCGTACAGAAAAGTTTGAAAAATCGGATCATTCAAAAAGCCGGAAATGGCATTTTCCAGGCCCGTGACTAGAAATGAAGCAATTGTCATTTTGAGCGTTTGTTAACATTAATACTACAAAATATCAGCAACTTTCTAAGTGATCAGAAAATTACCAACTAAAATGTATCAATATCACCATGGAGTCCCTGAAGTTTACAACCGATAATGTAAAAATTAACCGATAATGTTAAAACGACCGATAATGTAAAAAGAAATTACCGATAACGTAAAAGAAATTTACCCATAATGTAAAAGAAATTTACCGATAATGTAAAAGGAATTTACCGAATGTCAAAAAAAACTTTGAACCGATAATGTAAAAAAAAACCTTTGAACCGATAATGTGAAAAAAAATTACCGATAATGAAAAAACTGTTCTAACGAGAGTTTCATATGGTCCTATCAATAGGTATGTATGTGTGCGAATTTATGTAGGTAGGCAGGTAAGCTGGCAGAAGGCAGGCGGGCAGGGCGGGAAAGCAAATAGTATAGTGCGTGCATACGTGTGTGTGTGTATGTGTGCATATAACCTGTGTGTATTTATCGGCCTATGCAATTGACTATGTTGTGTCTGCGTGTAGCCTTAATCACGGTAGTAGCATGGACTTTTTATTAGGGAGGCCAACTACGGGTCCTGATTCACTGTCAAGGGGAGTTTTCGAATATTTAAGTACCTAAAGATGTAATCTGGTGTTAATATCATTCGCGTCATTAGCATCGTTTGAAGTCATTCTTTCTGCACCATTACGACATATTTTCCAGAATTCGATTGGGTGTAGTACCCTCTGGCCTCCCTCTAGTTATGCCAATGACCTATACGTGGTTGTTGAATTGTCACGTGTCCTCAAGAAATGCAACCCGGAAAAAACGTCAAGAAATCAGTGTCTGATCAGAAAGCAGTTTACTGGTCTGATCGGACGGATAGCTCAGTATATGAGTTCTTAGGCTATAGCCTACGCTATTTAATATCACACTCACTTAGCCTGCCAGATTCAAGCCAAAAGGTCACCAAAGTCACCTATCACACCAGTTTTGCCTCAGTTGTCATTTACATGTGCGTGTCAATGTGTGTGTATCATTTGCATGTATGAAAATATATGCCTTTTTCCATTTAGTTACACATTGTTCTTGTCACGCCATTTTCTTGTCCCCTTCGTAGCGCCACGGCTGCTCGAGCGACAAGTGCAAATTTTATGAAACCACTCATAAACTACGTATAGGTCATTGTTGTATCTAGAGGGAGACCAGGGAACATATCTCCTATCAAATTCTGAAAAAATGTTTTGTAATAGCAAAAAAAGAAAGACTTCAAATGATGTTACCACCAGTTTACATCTTAGGGTACTTCAGTACTTAATTTTCCAAAAATCAGTACACTGTAGTTGGTCACCCCCAATAAAAATATCCTAGTTACTCCCACGATGGAAGCTTCCGTCAGACACAGCATAGTCAATTATGCAGACCAATACATTAACACAAGTTACATGCTCACATACGCACGTACACACGCGCCCACTCACGGACCTACCTGTTCGCTTTCAGGCCCCGCCCATCTGACGCCTGTCAGCTTACCTGCCGACCTTTAAGCTCGCACACAGACACACCTGCAGGTAGGACCATATGAAACCCTCGTTTAACAGTTTTTGCATTATCGGTTAATTCTTTTACATTTTCGGTTCAAAGAATTTTTACATTAATGGGTAATTTGTTTTACATTATCGGTTCATTTTTACATTACCGGTTGTAACACCTGACAACTCCATGGTTCAAGAAGCTGAATTGATGAAATTGTCTACGGGACTGCCGGAACTCCAGACTATATGATTTAACTTTTAACACATTTAGAAAAAAGTCACGTTAAGAGGTGGGTTTAAATGAATTTTCAGGCACACCTATAAGAAGACATTTTCACACGGTATCAATGGCATTATGTACTGAAGAACAGCCTACCCGATTTTCATTACGGTTGCCAGAATATTAGCTGTAGAGGTAGGATATATGGCAAGCTATTTGGCACTGCAAGTCTGCAAATGAATACCCTCCTGTCTGTCCGTGTAATAAACTTTGCAATTGAAAACATTCCAGAACTTTTTTTCTTCGCCCGAACATTTTACCATTTTTGCAAGACTACAGTATGAAGTCTGGATGAAGAAAACTTCCACAGGCTGCGTGAATGTATCGCAGATCTTTATCTTTTATTTTCACTTAAATTTTACTTTGAAAATACCGGGGTTGTTTTTAGAGCAAAGTTTTGAAAGAATTCAGATAATCGGCTAATACCTGATTACGGCCAACGTGTTGCCCAAGATTAAAAAAACACTCTGAGGAATGATTGTTTCTTTTAGTTTAAAGTGATAGGCTTCCCAAATGTGCTGCGATTTATAATTTTTATCTTTTTGATTTTTCGTATACACGTTACCCTCGCTTTCATAGTTTTTTCGGACAAATGTTTGAAAGAATTTGAATATTCGACCAATTCGGGTATTGTTCTGCGAAAGATTGTGATGTAAAGCTCACGAATAATATTTTTTTTTTTTTTTTTTTTTTTTTTTGCTGTCCGAATGTGAAGCAAATTTCTGTAATCTTGTAGATTTTTTATGAAATTTTAGCGCGACTATGACTTTTTCCCCTTTTAGGGCATACTTTCTTAAGGGTTTAGACACTCTTTGGAGTTTTCTGCGTCATTAAAACAATATTCAATAACCCAAGTGGCTCCCCGAATTTTAGTTCTTGAAAGAATCGGAAGACAGTCTGCCCCTGCCCCCACCTCTCACGCCTATCGTTGCAGCTGACTCGTGTCTTTTTCGCACATAACCTTGAAATTTGGGGGACCTGGCGTAAGTTTGGGTGGCAAGGTCCCCAGCCACTGTTCAGTGTAGATCAAGCAGTTGACGACTCATAAATTTCACAGTTGAGTGAGAAAAATATTGTCACATGATACTCAAGAACCACTTATGAAATAGGGTAGTCTGCTATACTAATCCACATTAAGGTGACTGTATGTTCCCTTACAACTTTTAACAAATATGAGTAACTTACTTGGATTTACTGGATCATTTCCGCAACAAGGGTCAAAAGGGTTATACTTGTCCTTTATTTTCCCTTCACAACACCTTGCTCCATTTCTAGAGAAACACTTTCCGCTACAGCATCCCTCTGAATCCTTGGAAATGACTCGCCCTTCACAACATTCTTGTGTTGCAACGTCGTACATCATTGATTTTTTTCCATAACCTGACATGAGAAATGGATTAAATACCAACATTTACACACATGAATACATTAAAAAAAATGTGTTTTGTAATTAAACACCTCATTGCCCTCACTTCCTGTTCACGCGATTCATACTAAACACTAACTTTTTAGCAATAGCAAACATGTTTGAAAATGAAATGTTTAGGAATTAGACAAGTGTGTTGATTATCTAAACGTGTTTACAAAGTGGGGGCAAAAGAGGTTAGAAAATTACAAATTAATTTAATCTATACATACAGTGAGATAAATAAACCTACAGTGCAACACTCACAACATTTTGTTTGCTCGTTGCCGTTATCGTCAAGATCTTTAAGGTAGACAGTCCCACCACAGCATATCTGTGTATTAAGGTCGAATTTAACCACTGTATTGCAGCCGAAAAGCCTGCAATTTCCCTGCAAGGCTTCAGAAAGATCTGAAAATTGAGAACATCATTTTATTAAATGACTCACATTAAGAATAAAGCAAAGATCTTATTCTTAATTCCTAAACCAGAGACGATTTGAAGCGATTTCTCAGTAAACGTTTCTTTCATGCCAAGTATCAGACGTAAATTCAAGTTCTGGGAACTTTGTTGCTCCCCAAAAGCATGCAGTTTCCTTCGAAACCATTTACAACCTTCGTACCTAAAATGATTAATATTGGAAACTGGCTTTACTGCCTTTATAGCCAAGATTTCTAGCGTGTGTCATTTTTGTCAATATAAGAAGACTTTCCCAAATATGCTTACCTACAAGGTCCGTCTAAATCTTGTCTGATATTAATATCAAGAATATATACCCACACCAGACACATCCCAGTATGACACAATCAACTTCCTCATTTCCCAGAGACACTATAACATAATATTACTCAAAGTTTCATTTTTTGATTCCTTGCCATAGGCATGTAAGGAATCTATGCGATAGTGATGTCGTGTGTGTGTGTGTGTGAGTGTGTGTGAGTGTGTGTTTGTGACACTTGCTTGTAAACACGATATCTTCAGATAGGAGTGACTGACACTTTTCTTACTTGGTATATAGATTTGTCATGTTGAGAGGAAAAACCCTATTGTTTTTGGAAGAGGTCAAAGGTCATTTGAGGTCACCAGCGATAAAATTGCTAAAACTTCGAAAATGGCTTGTAAACATATCTTTAGATACGAGTGACTGATAATCTTCATGTTAGGTATATAGATTTGACATGTTGAGAGAAAGAAGCCTTTTTTTTTGGTAGAGGTCAAAGGTCCTTTGAGGTCACCAGCAGAAAAATTGCGAAAACACCGAAAATGGCTTGTATACGCGATATCTCCAGAAAAGATTGAACGATGCTCTTCATATTTGGTATAAAGACTTTTCATGTTGAGAGAAAGAAGCCTATTGCTTTCTGTAGAGGTCAAAGGTCATTTGAGGTCACCAGCAGTAAAATTGCAAAAATTCTGTGCCTAAAATGTAAAGAAAAATCTATCAAGCACTGTCAATTTGAAAGCAGGTGTTTGTTGGCAAGGAATCACTAAGCCTTTTGGCTTTCTGGTTTAAAAACATAATCAGACTTCATGGCTGCACACGGTCATAATTTCGTATTTGCAGGTGATAAGAAAAAGAAAACAATCAATGGCGTAGCTACAGAAGGCATGGGCATTTGCCTGCCCAACTCTGAAAAATGAAACATTCGGATTTTTTTTTTTTTTTTTTTTTTGCGACACCACTTATCTGAAGGGTGGGTTTTCCCACTATTCTTAAAAAAATTCCAATTTTCTTCCAATAAAACCTCCTAATTGGTGCGATGCACACTGTGCAACAAGAAATTTCCTAACTGGCCAACGCAACCCTGATCCTTAAAACTAATTCCTAACCCGAACAAATAATACAATCGATACAGTACAATGGCAACAGCCAACCAAGAAACACCTTGTTGAACCAGGGAGTTTAGTGGCAACTCCCTGGTTGAACAGTGCGCATCTCCCCGGGGCCATAATTGTAATTATTTGTTTCAAAAAAAAGATAAAAAAAAATCCCGGGCTTTTCCCGCACCATAAATTTCAGTTCCTCTTGGGTAGATGCGCACTGTTTAACCAGGAAGGTCTAATCACACCGTTTAACAAGGTATTTCTTGATTGGCTGTCGCCAATTTATTGTATCGATTGTATTCTTTGTTCTAACTAGGCAGTTAGGGATTAGGTTAGGGGTTAGGGTTACGTTATCCAGTTAGGAAATTTCTTGTTAAACAGTGCGCATCGCCCCGAAATTTGCCATTTGAGACACAAGTCAAATACAGTGCGGGTTTTCCAACTTTTCCTTCATAAAATTCAGACTTCTTCCAAATAAAAGCCCCATATTTGTAATTATTAGGTTTAAAAAGGCAAATTTTTCAGCGCGCTTGGCGCGCCCTAAGTTGCAACCCTTAATGCAGTAAGTGATCGCTCATAAAGCAGTCAGTGGTAAACTTTTCCGAGCCTGTACAGTGCAGTTTCCCTAAAATTTTCTTCATTACACTCTTAAAACGTTGGGTAAAATATCCGTTGGTTAAAGAAGTTTATGAAATGTGTTGGTTAAACTTTGCCCAACTTTGGGGCTAATTGGTGCAATGTTTAAACGCTGGGCAAAGTTTTTGTTGAGTAAAAGTAATTGCTTAAGTGTTGGTCAATCTTTGCTCAAATAATGGTTAAATTTCCCCTTCCATGCACGCGTATACTGTTATACCCAACTTACTGGTCAAAATGACGATAAGATTTTATTTTACAGTTGAGCATATTTTCCCTTTACCCACTTGTTGGGTAACTTTTTGCCAATTTGTTGGGTATATTGTTGGTTGTAGTGTTGTCGCCAAACAACAGTGCACTTGACCCGATTTGTTTCACAATTCTTCTCATAATCAGACCATGGTACCATAATCTGAAAATTCTCTTTGGCATCTTTTATATTGGCCAAACAGCTAAACTCGTACATTACTTTAGACCATGAAATCGATCTCTATTTCCATAAAATTCTTTAAACAGTACTACGAACTAGAACACATTTGTATGAGATTCCATGATTCGTATTTGGCGCAAAACTGCTATCCAATGAGAGGTCAGGATCTGGGATATTCTCTTTCACGTCCGAATGAGCGTTTATATATTATTATTTGAAACCTTTCGGCATAACAAGAAACCTGTCTCATTACCATGATATCAGTGTATGAGAGCTACGGACCAGCTTATTCTCATGCAGCCCTTGTGTTCACATTTATGCATTGATGAAACTACAATACTTCATCACATCATTAACACACATCATTTTACAGTGCCTTTTAAAAATGATAGTTTTGGACGTACCTATACGAAACTCAGTGACAAACCAAATAGGTTGTTAAGCCAGGGTTTTTTAACCGGGACCGATGGGTTGCCATAACCAGGGAGCTGCAGTGGCAGCTCCCTGCCATAACCTACAACCTAACATTTAAAGAAAGCACCAATGTTTAAGGAAAAGATGATTAACATATAACCAACATTTGGTTAATGCATTTGCCCAACAGTTTAATTAAAGAAGTGCCCAACAAGTGGGTATGTTTTAAAATGCTAATTTACCAAACAGTTGGGTAATCTCTTGCCCAACAGTTGGGTTCAAACTTTACCCAATTTGGTTGGTTAAAGTTTTGCCCAACTGTTTAGGTTGTTGAATAGATGCCCAGTGTTGGTCAAAAAGTTGGGCAAAATTTGCCCAATTTTTTTAAGAGTGTATAAACTTTTAATTTTTAAATATTTTGTCTAAAAAAGGCAACAAAGTTTCGGGAGCTTTTGGAATATCGCCGAGAAGCTTCAGTACGCACTCCTTAGCATATATATTGTAACAAAAAGGATCTTCAGAGGACATACTATCTCAGATATATGCTAATAGGAAACGCAGACTCTTTGATAGTCCCTCAAATATTCAAATTTCCTTATAGGAAAGCCTGAATACAAACTATTTCTTGCAACAGAGCTTGTATGCACCTGCGTCACTGCGTTGTCCATCTCTCTGTTTTTCCATCCAGGCGTCCATTTTACGACAATTGTTACTGAGGTGCTGTTGTGCGCGCGTTTCGGTAACACAACGACTACCACTGATTTTTCCCATCCAGTGAAAGGCGCTAACGTTACGTGCATAATCTCTATCAATCTCTATAAAGCCTGGGCCCCATTTACGTGATTCAACTTGCGATTCAACGTTGAGTATTTCAGCCATTGTTTAAGGGCAACCCCGGTATGCATGTACAGGCTTGCTCTCAAACATGACGGTTGCTAGCCGTATTTGTGACGTCAGTGAGAACTATCTTTAGACGAATGAGGACAGCGAGTGATGGTGTGATTTCAGTCCGCCATGAGTGGAGTCTACCACCTTTTAATTTTTCAATTTCCTTGCTTACCTGTATCATGGATGGATACACACTAAATTTTATATTTAGTATTCCCTCAGTTTTACTGAATATGAGGGTTTGAATCATGTAGACCATTAATGAAGACGATTTAGGGCTGATGGACCCCACTAATGGCTGCCTACAGCAGTGGCGTAGCTACTGGGGGGGCAGGGGGGCAAGTTGCCCCCCCCCCCTGGAAAATTTTTTGGGGAAATTTTATGAAAATGGGGAAATTTGATGAATCTTCTTATTATTACAAAAATTTCAAAAAATTTCTCAAAATGTTTGTTAGAATAAGAAATTGTGAGACATTTCTCATACATAATTCGTATTTTCATGCAACAAATTAACTCGGATTTCGTCAGTGTCGCATGAGCCGGCCCAATTCGCGTTCCACAGAAATGTCCTCGCTGCGTAGCAGATCGAATGTTCTCTTGTGCTTGTATACGCACGGGGGTTATGATCAGTGCATTTCAGTGCACAGGAAGCTGTTATTCAGGTGATTCTTTGGGAATTCAGCAGAAGGATCTGAAAACTGACAAGTAACTACCGTAGACCCCGAGGTTGTTATGTTCTTCTACGAGCCAGCAGTAGCTGTACGATTTTACTCTGTGTACATAACGATGGATGGCTGAAACAATCCATGGCCAACGATAAACTTAAAAGTTAATCTAGAAATTAGAATTTACGGGATCCGTTGGCACACTGAGATTTTGTTACTTAGCCTAATCCTTAGAGGCTTACAAGCTAGTTCGGGAAAATAGCTTTCTGCTCACTTTGAGTGTAACAATAAATGGACAATGAGTACGTTGTAGCCTTCTGCACTTAACAGACTGCTTTTCTCACAGGATATCCTGTGTGATCGAGCCACTATTAGGCCTCCTTAAATAGTGGCGTGCGAAGGGGAGACCATCGGGCCATGCCCCCCTCACAGATGCCATTTTTCTTTGTTCTTAAAAATACGTAGTCTAATTTTATCAATACAGATTTTACTTCAAAAGATAGCATATGTGGTACCAGATTGCTTATAAGGACGCCCAATTTTTCAAAAATTTTCAAAGGGGAAGGATTGTCCCTGCAAGGTCTTTCAGTGATGACATTTTTTTTTTTTTTGATTCCTACAAATAGACCTAGGCAAATTCTGTCAAATTCCAATTTTTACTTAGAAAAGGTAGACTCTGTTTCCTGCTGGTGGCATCTATCAAAAGACTACATGCTTAGATTTTCTTTACAAGCATAAATACGCTATTTTGAACATCTGAGGGGTCTGATTTTTCAAAATTTTCTTTACGCTCCGCGCCAACTAATGGTGGCGCTTCGCTCGATCTTTTGGGCAAAATAACATATTTGGGGTAAAATTAGCTCTTAACTCTCTGATCACTTTGCAGCTTGCGAACATATTTTGAAGTGAGCATTTTATTGCAAACGACAAAAGAAGAAAGCGACTGGCTAGATTCTTCGTATAAGCCTGGAAAATGCTATTTCCGGCCATCTAAGGGGTCTAATTTTTCCAAATTTTCTCTACGCTCCGCGCCAACCAATGGTGGCGCTCCGCTTGGATAATCTTTATGACAAAATGACATTTTGTGGCCAAGAAAAACCATCAATACCCGTCCGATCAATGCTCTTTTATTTTGACTCCTAGAAGCGTGCAAATTAAATGCAAGTTTTTCTTCATAAGGTAGCATAAAATGGCATAAAAAGAAATGCATGTCAAGGCACAAAAGTTTCAGTTTTATCCTCATGAACCACCACGATTCAACTTTTAACACTGTTCCTGTCAAAGTCGAAAATCTTGCACCATTTTGCATGTAGGCTCCTTGAAAACGTCAAAAAAATTTCCGGACACCCCTCCCCATGACCATACTGCATGCCCTTCCCCCTTCAGAGAAATCCTGCTTACGCCACTGCGTTAGTACATACAAATAAACCAGATATTGTTTACCAAAATAATATAATTGTTATTTCCGATTGCTCTATGTTATAAAATGCAGGTAATATTACAAAATGACATGGTAATGTTGTTATACTTGTAAGTTTGCATATTTTATATGAAATACATACACATTGACCGGGAAAAGTTTTGGGGAAATTTCATACCTTTGCCCCCCCCCTGGAAAAAATCCTAGCTACGCCACTGGCCTACAGTCACTAAACACAAGTGCCAATCCTATTCGTCTATACAAGTTTCATATTGACAAAATGTGTTAAAGGACCCACATTTTACGCGAGCTCGGCGGGCTACAAATTACGTTCCTAATGCAGTAGTGTTTACACCTAAGAAAAAATCAGATTTTTTATTTAAAAATGTTGTTCTTGCTCGTAGAAAAAATGGGAAAATTAAGCATCAAAATTAATCCTTTTGCCATTATTTCGCCATCATTATTCCTTAAGTTTCTGCTTACCAGATACCGAAAAGGGACAAATTGCATCATATCAGACACACATGGTATCTAGTGGTAGGCTCTGAAGTTGTAGCATGATATAGGACAAAATCTCAAGGTGAAAACAAATTTTGGAAAGTGTATATTTAGCTTGGCAGAAGAGTTTTAGGCCAGCTAAAGACCTCTTACATAGGTTCCATAAGACAAAGTCATGTTGGGACTACATGATAGGCAGATGCGGATCCAAACATTCCAAAAAGAACCCGACTTTAATGAAAAAGGGGCCTGAGGGAGTTGTACTGCTTATTTCCCGCGTGTCTTATTGCTGGTGTGGACAAAACAGGAAGGATGAGGCCGTAAAACCCCCCTTCTATCCTCGCCTGAGGGGACCGCATGGAGCAAAGAAGTTGATCCCAAGAAACACCGTGAGGTTTAAATATATATTTATCACGCTGAAAAATACAGTCTCAGGATAGGTATTTATTGCTTTGACGGATAATTTCAAGGACCCGGCTTAATTATACTCCGTAAATTGGCTCACAGGGGGAAAAGACCCATTGTGGAGGGGCCAGGTCTAGGGGATATAGCCCTGGAGAGCTTGAAGGTCTTTATCTCGGAGTCACGGTGAAAAGGGATTTCTCAGAAAAAGTGGGTCCAATGTTAGGCTATGGTTCATGGCAGTGGCGTCACCAGACATTTCATTCTGGGGGGCACTGAGGGGGCACGATGATTTTATGGGGGGCATTGCTAGACTCTACTCATGGCGCCGGAGGCGCCACCGAGCGCGAAGCGCGAAGCTGAACTTGTGGGGTCCAGGGGCAAAGCCCCGGTGGGGGTCCAGGGCGCGAAGCCCCCGGAAGCTCCTGGGTTTTAGCGTGTTTGTGAGGTATTAAAGACGTTATTTAAGGGTAATTTTATTGACTTAACACTGGTCTAAAAGTTACCTCAAGGGTAACTTCAAGTAAGCCTCTCGGCAAAAAACCACTGATTCAACTACCAAGAGCTTATCCGGCTGACATTTTGAAAATGGGGTAGATGATCTTTAGAAAGAAAGTTGATGGGCACTTCAATGTGAATTTTGGTGGGGATCCAGGGCGCGAAGCCCCCGGAAGCTTCTGGGTTTTAACGTGTTTTTGAGGTATTAAAGACGTTATTTAAGGGTAATTTTATTGACTTAACACTGGTCTAAAAGTTACCTCCAGAGTAACTTTCAAGTAAGACTTTCGGTAAAAAAAACCACTGATTCAACTACCAAAAGCAGATCCGGCTGACACTTTCAGAGAGGGGTAGATGATCTATAGAAAGAAAGTTGATGGGCACTTTAATGTTAGTCTTAGTGGGTCTTTAGCGTCTTTGTAAGGTTTTAAAGTTGTTTTTAAAAGGGTTGTTTTCACACTGGCCTAAAAAATTACTTACAGGGCAATTTAGAGTAAGATTTTATTTTTGGTAACAACACAAACGTTAGTGAAACTACTCTCAAGAGCGTATCAGGCTGACAATTTGAGGAAGGTGAGCTGCACCGTGACTATAAAGAGAAAGAAAGGCAGTTGATGGGCAATTAGATGTGATCCTCCATATGGGAACGATTGGTTCACATACCACAAGCTTCCACACGTAGCGACGAGTTAGTGTGTAAAACCGGCAGTGAAAATTCAAGGTTCATGCAACAAAACAGGTCATATCTAAACTTCCCTTACAAATATCTTCTTATTTCAATCGCTTTAGTGAGGGTTAACTTGTTTTAAATCTATTTACATTTCTTTCATAACTCTAAGTAAAAAAAATGCCGTACTTTTATGTTTGAAAAAAGTGATTTTTCAAAATTTTCAATGGAGAAGTAGCTCAAAATCCACAAGCCCTTAGAAAAAACTCTTTTTAACTTGCGATCGGTACGCTCTTCTGTAATATTTCAAATGACCTTTGTAAGTCTATTTTGTTCATTACCATATTTCAAAGACTCAATTTGATTGGAGTAAACTAAGTACCGTACTTTTTCAAGACAAATGAGAAACGGTTTAAGACATTTACCTCTCTTCTTTACTTCTCTATTGAATTTGCTATGACGTCATTGGCCATTCCATTGTTGCTTGTAGGGGGTTTCACACATAGCCAACAACACACGTCAAATACTTTGTTTTCGATACGAGTTACTGCGTTAAGTTATACCATTTTCAGACAAATTGGCTATACCTATATTACTTTGAAATATGTTTTGTATCATGAACATGGGCGTCCGCAGGTATGGGCAAGGGGGGGGGGCACTTGCCCCCCCCCCCTGGAAAATCAAAAATTTGAAAAAACGTATAAAAATCAAAGCAAAAACCCGAACAAAACGTGTTTTCCAAGTTTCTGTGCGAAAATTAGGCTTTAGAAATGCCATTTCCGGCCATCTGGAAGGCATTTTGGGCTGAAATTTTCGCATGCTTTGTGTCAATTCATGGTAACTTGGAAGTTTTGCCCCTCCCTAGAAATTTTGCCCCCCCCCCCCGACTTTTTTTCTGCGGACGCCCATGATCATGAAAGTTGCAGTCTAGTAGAAACCGAAGACTATGCCGAACAATGGGTAACCGTTTCGAAAAAAATTACGATTTTAAAAAGCTGTGCATGGAGACTCATGCAGAGGACGCCTAACGTTAAGTTAGGTCTATACTATTACCATGGAGTTCCGAGGTGGTAACTCCATGCTATTACTAATACAAAACAAAAGAAACGTCGCTGTTAGTCGTTTCGTGTAGCCCATTTTACCTTAAACCATGGACTGTTTTATTACTGCCATTCATAACAGTTACTAATGGCGTCATGCTAGTAGATCTATACCCTGCGTACAGTAGGCCTATACCGCTTCTTATAGCGTTCTGTACCAGCTTTCAAAAGAGTGAGCTTTGGTAATGTCTTCCAGTTGTTTCATGTGCTTTTTCACAATAGGATGAACGTAACACAGTAACAACAACAATACATCTGTTCGCCGCGGCAATAAACACGAACGCTACGCGATACCTATGAAACTAATGGTGTCGTCTAAATCTTTGTTTACATTCGACGATGCATCCGGTATCTGTTGCGCGATAGGTTTCTGTGTGAACCAAATCACCAGAATCGTTCCCATATGGAAGGAAAAATGTAGGCATCCTGCTTGAAGGGTTACCTGAGCTGTGCGCCACCTCCAATTGAAGTGTGAAGAAAATTTTGAAAAGACGTAACCCCTCAGACAGCCAGAAATGGCATTTCCAAGGTTTTTTGAGATATTTTCATTTGGAAAACATGAAAATTTACTGCCTTTTCTTTTCAACAGAGGAATCGAATCCTAAAAAATTCATAGTGACACTCTGACTACAGAAGACATATTTTTTTTTGAAAATCTCAAATCTAAGTTGGGGGCACACGGGGGGGGGGCACACGATTTTTCAGGGGGCACGTGCCCCCCCCCCCTAGCGACGCCACTGGTTCATGGATGTACGTCTGAGGAGACGGAAGCCCTGACTATAGGGGTAAATTCCCCAGCTGCTGCCGCCACTTTAAAAAGAAATCAACTTTCGCATAGCACAAGTTTCCTGGCCTACCCAGAGACCAGATGATTGTTAATGACTGGAACACCGGCGAAGGACGTACGACCTTGAGCGACACCCAAAACTACTACGTTCCTATAGGCCTACAATTACTATGAGGCCCAAGGTAGGCCTCACGTTAGCACTAGCCTTCTGTAATTGTAGTTTGTGTTGGACATTGAAAGCCAATAAGGTGAAGCTACAAGTTCTAACTTAGGTATGCTGAATAACTTTCAACAAGCATATGGTCGTAACGTAAAAATGTGTTTGAGCCGCCTACACGACTGTGCATTGCTTATCCCTAGTATAATACAGTACAGAGACGTAAGATAGGTACCACGCTGAATGTTTAGTGCCTGTGCAGCGCTCACGCTGGAGGGAGTACACCACCATTAAAGGCCATTTTCTCTCACCCCATACAGAACCAATTCTCCTAACATTCTTTCTTAAGCTCCTCCCACAATTGTCTGAAATTCATTCTCATCCAGAGACAATCTCAGTTGATTGCTTCGAGTCGAAAATAGAAAAGCTCAACGATTATAAACAAACACTCTCAGTACATTTCATGCTGTGTAACAAAAGCTTTGGTACTCTTCATTATTTGATTTAGCTGTCAATCAAGAAGCTGAGCCAATGGAGAATTTCAGTACACCCCTACTAAAATTGTGGTTTGGGGTGAGAGGATTGGTCCTTTAAGAGTAAGGTACTGCCTTCGAATAATTCTTCCCATCCATCCCTAACAAGTAGGCCTATGTCGTGCCTCACTCCTTCCCATGACCAGTGCTACTGTAGAACGATTTTTCGACAAGTCTTCTTTTTACTAGTTGGCACTTGCGTCTGGGCGGATTTGTAAAATGTCCACAAGTTCCGCATTTCATGTTTCACGCTTGATCCATACTTCTGCTTTGCGGTTTAAATATTTTGAGATATTTACTCGTAGTATTTTAATTTTGACTACGTAATGTACCAATGACTGAACAAGTACTGCACCATTTTGCATCTAAACACCACTGAAAACCGGAACACATTGTTCCTTTGGTAGTATGTATGTCACTTGTAAAATCTCTACAAAGACTAAAAATGAGTATTTTGAAATTTTTCATGCTCCCCAAAAAGGAAAATCCTTAAAGGTAGGCCTAAAACCAGTTTAAAGTTTTGCCAAACATAGCACCATCTAGCAAATCTAACGCAAAGAAACTTTTCAGAGGGGACACAACTAATTTTGGTTTTCCTAATGAAGCTGAAATCGATTCAAATATTGTCGCATTTGCGATCTACGTTCTCCTGAAGTTCACAATTTTTCCCAAGAGAACGGGAGATACCGGTTCCCTTTAGTCTCATCCCCCAGGCCATGACACAGATCAGAAATGCCCAGATTTTGGGTCCCTTAAAAGTGCATGTAATATCATTTTTCATAGATTGATTTTTTATTCACACTATTTGAGAAGTGGCAGACATGAGATTCGTATTTCAGGGCTGGGTACATTCAGCTTAAAACATGTGGGAAGTGCCGTTTCCAGCCATCTGGAGGGTTTGTTAAACCTCAAATTTTCTTGTACGCTCCGCGCCAACCGACGGTGGCTCTCCGCTTAGATAGTCTTGCCGCGCCTGACCCTCGGAGGTACCAACCCCCCACCACTTGTTACCTAGGCCCTCCCAAAAATTACCTCCTGGCTACGCCACTGCGCTCAAGCTGGGTTCTTCCTCTTCGCACTCCCTCTCATTAAAAATATTGGCTACAGCATACACTGCAACCTTTGTACTTTGTAAGAACTGTGATCACGCCCTCTAATTGTCCTCAGATTTCAGTATGATACATGGCATTTATAAAATAAAAGATACTCGAATCTAGGATCCATTTGGGAAGCGCCCTAATTTTGTCAAATCTGAAAAGAAAACAGCAGGGCGAACAATGTCTCACGTCTTGACGAGGACGGACAATGACTTTAATTCAATTACGATCATTTAGCAGTCGACCTCTGACCTTTGACAAATTATTTTCATAAACTTTATTCACAACTAAAAAACAAAGACTTTGTCGACTGGGCAACCGATTTCAGTAGCACTGAGCCTATACCAAGTGGGAGGAAAGCCAAAGGGTAACTCGAGGAAAACCCACGTACATAGAGCTGGATTTGAACCAGTAGCAGTAGGAAGGGTAACAGCAGTAGGAAGGGTAACAGGTCGGTATTCGGACAAATCCATTACGTTCCAACAAAGGCTTTGTTCCCTCGATCTTATATGAATATAGAGGTTGTTGGAACAAAGGGGCTTCGGAGTATAGGGCATTCACCGTTGGAATGCTCCTTTCTTTCATTCGACAACCCTTCATGGACAACTTTCCCATGCACAACCTCCCCCAAATTTAACCGGGTTCGCAGCTTGAACAGATGGCGCGAGGCACATTTTGGTTTCACCAGCAGGTCAACACGCTTTCACATATACATGCATCTAAACACAAACTCACAAGCAAATATAAAACATTACAACGACTCTTTCGGACACTTCACAGCAACTTCATATTTCTGATAAAAGGACAACTGGTATCCTATTTTTCTATACATTACCTGTGGGGACGTAGATGTTCGTTGAACATTGCAACGTACGTGTGATTTGCCAAATACTTTAAGTACAAAGCACCGTGAACAAACAATAAAATTTCGCTTTCACGTTAGCAGGTAAGTACAAAAACAAGGAAGTACATTCATTCTTCAAATCATACATAGACTACGTGTTCTAGGCCATTTCCTCATCCATTTTCAAAAATTGTGTAGGCTAGAGATTTTGTTTTGCACTTTATATTTTTTGCTTGGGGTAAGGCCTGGTATCATGTAAACATTAATGGTAACGTATTTTGAATGAAAAAGTTCATACTTAACGCATTGTAGACTACACACACTAACTACATGTACAATAGCATCACAGCAACAATTTTTAACACTTACAGTGAAAAAGTAGCACCGACGTCAATCCTGTCATAAACACCGTGTCCATGACCTGGAGGAAAGGGTCACAGAATACTGAATAGCAAATCAAGACCAGTATCACACCTCATCTGCTAAAACCTACTCGCCTTAAAATGTCATTTATATCCATATTTACTTGTAAGCGTTCGGTGGTGATCTTTGAAAGAACACAAATATGAAAGAGCTGCAGAGAGTGACTCTGAACAAAATTATGATACTTTCATTTTCACTTCTGGCCATTAATTCACCACTGCACCTTTGTTATATGTCCAGACGTCTTGGGTCCAGACGTAGGGTACATGGATTCTAGTTTCAAGGTGGTTATGTTCGTATGCCATCCACCCCTCCCACTTTTTCCAGAACTAAAATTGCATATGGACGCCTAATTTGACTCCACAGTTTAAAGTAGACAGCTGGTTCAATAAATTCGAACTAAAAAAATTACGGAAATTGTCATTTCATCCCTAAAATGCCTCAGGTTTTATATCATTGGTTATTTTCGTCTGTGTTCCATTTTTAGAGTCCTCAAGTGTGTCCTTAGTTCCTCACTTCCAGGATTTCGCTACTTGCGATAGAGAATCAGAACTTCTGGTCGATTTCACCTTTCCCCTCTCCCCAACCTTTAAGAAGCTTTTTTGATCATGGAATAAACATTTGATGTTAAAGATAGCTGCTACCTTGTGAAGATTTGAGAGAAGAATCTCCCCGACAGTTCCTAAGCACATCGTTCTACTTTATTAATGACCAAGTTTCTTAAAAGGCTGCCTTCCAAGTACCAACTGTGTTTATTAAGTAAGCCAAACCTGCCTGTAAGGAATACTTATTGAATACGATAAGTATGGAAGTGTAAAGATAGTTGGTATCGCGGGCTGTAACGTATTGTTGGGCCTAATTGATGTGCTGATATTTTTTTCCTTCTTTGTTGGGACTAGAGGAATTTTAGGACACAAAAGCCAGGCTTGACAATACATTGAATCAAAATAAGCATTTTCATCACATGGTTCTTGTAGACTTTAAAAGATTATAGTGGAACCTATCGACATGGTTCTTAATTCTCACCATGAGAATGAAGTTGGGAAAACAAGCCAAAGAGCCATAATAAGAATAACGCCTTGGCTGATCCGACTTACACCAACTGGTTAGAAACTGAGTCGTATATTAAAACCCATATTTGGGGAGTTTACTGCGATGAGCCCCATTCGAATACAGTATCCATGGTCCGCCTCATACAGTCGTACGGCAGAAAATGAGTGCAAGTCTTCAGTCCGCAGTACACATTCCCAAACCCCTTCCTCCCTTATCAGAAATGAAACGAGTGATCTGTAGTTTCAAATGGTAAATAACTTGAGAATTTGTTACATGATTTTTCTCAAAGACTCGATCAGAGTCACATTAAATGTAGCAAATGACTCGACTAGAATGCAAATTTGGTTGACTCATCATAACCCTGTCTTCAGGTCGGAGAATAGGAACCAAGAAGAAGGTGAGTTGATTGAACCGTTTATCTCAGGACAACTTCATATACGCTTTTCCAAATTCTGTCGGTCAAACACCCGGGCATTCGCGTGACCGTGGTTATGAAAGCTTTAGCTGGAGTGAAAACAACCACATTCTCGCAGTGATTGCGGTACACTTATGTTATTACCAGGGCCTCGGGACATACGGTTGTAGGCCTATGTGGCAAAGTTTCTTGAAACCAAGGCTTAATAACCTAATCTGGGCACATAAAAAGTGCCAGGCTGGGACTTACGTCCGGCAGTGGCAGAGCTGTCATATGGTCAGATGGTCATGGAGCGAGCGCTCCCCCGAACCAAAATGACATGCCGCCACCCTTTTGAGGTTTCAAACATTCTGCTTTACAGTGCACCTGCTAACCATTCTCCTCCCCTCAGACCAATACCCCTTGCTCTACCACTGGAGTCAGGTCGAAAGTGAACTCAGAAATGGTCGCGAATCGGATCGGAATAAGTCCGGAATGGGCTTAAACTACAGCGAGAAGGTTCTACAAGTTGTACGGAGGTTGTAGAATCTTCTTGGTCTCAGACTGGAATCCAGTTCCAGTCGTATGCACAGGATGGAATAGCACAAATAATGGTTCTCACATGTAGAAATATAAAGTGCATTCACTTACGTCACACGCCCGCCCCGTATTCGCTCGCAAGTGTTGCTAGAAAGAACAAATGTAACACGTGCATAATCCCCGTTTTGAAGTTAATTTATTTATAAATCAAATTTTCCAGCTTTGCAAAGCGTAATATATACAAGGAAGCCTTTTATCGTCTTTACAACAATGATAAAAATAAATAAAAGTTTTTGACTTCAAAGTACTGTTTCAAAGTTCTTTTTCTGGTTATCTTAACCTATAGACGAATCCGGGATGCAAGTGATGATCTGATTTTAGTCCGCCATAACAATCTATCACCTTTACATTTTTCAATTACTTTGCTTACTGGTACCATGGATGATTGTAAATTGTAATGCGTCTTGATTCCCTCATTTTCACTGTAAATGAGATTTTGAAATTCATTTAGACAATAATAAAGACCATTTAAGGCTGACGGACCCTACTAACGGCCGCCTGTAGTCACTAAACATAGGCGCTGGTCGGATTCGTCTATACGAAAATACACGGTCTCCTATCTCGTACCCAAAATTTTGCATAGATTTTGTCAGATCAGATTTAAAAATTATTGCCTGAGCGTTCAACTAAAATGTACATACGATCACCCATACGACAATTATAGACACATTTAAATAGTGTAATAAATATTTTAAACCAGTCACCTGCACAGCAATATTTTTCAAAACTTGTTCTTACACTCAGTTTTCGAATCATTTTCAGACAAATAACAAAACCTTAAATGGCAGTTAAATTATGAGTTATCCTTTCATTAAAAAAGTTTGATGGAGAAATGTGCATAAAATGTATTGTGTGTAGTGTAACTAGCGTGCCGGTCGAAGATTTAGGCATAAGGCTAAATCCTTTAGACAGTTACATGTGAATCCCTGGTGATCGCGGTGATGAGCTGGTGCGGAAATGTTTCGCTTATCATGTCTCCGAAGATAAGAGCAATGGCGGCGCTAGGGGGCGTGAGGGCTCGTGAGGGGAAATTCCCCCTCAGGTTTTGCCTTTGCTTCTTCAGTTGCCCCCACCCTCCAGTTAGATCAGTGAGGAGCGAGGATCAACCGAAAAAATAAATAATAAACCTCTCCAGACACTTGGTTTTTCACCCAGAGGTATGATAAAACCTCATAGCTTTCATTGCCTTCATCCGCGCCCCCCCCCCCCACAGGAGCTTTTGCCCTCCCCCTGGACCCGACCAGGAAGAGGGCGCTCTTCGCACTAGGTTTCGGTCTGGACAACCAAATTTTTGCCACCAGTTTTTCCTTTTGCCCCTAATTTCCGCTTCCAAAGTGTTGGCATTCCGACGCTTCCACTAGGTAAGAGAAAGACTAATTCACATTTAAGACCATTAATACTACATAATATTTACAGGTATAAAACTGAAGAAAATATCGAGCAACCTTATATCCCGGTCTATCACTACTGTTCGGGCTTAATTCATACATAAACGTGTCAAGATTAGGCCTAAGATTGAAAAATAAACCATATTAACGTCATTCATTTTAAGCAAACATTACACGCACCCCAAATCTTGTCTTAGGCCTATTGTACGGAACACTCTCTGCACCAATATGGCATTAATCAGAAATATAAGATCGATAACGCTATTACGGCTCTTTCACGGAGGTGTGCGCTTAGACAGGCGCTTTTGTTTAAATAGGAGGAGGGACTAAAAGTAGACTTGCAGAATTTTTAATCGTCTGGGTTAAAGATTATTGCGCCTTTGAATTTTGAATTTTTAAAGGGGAAGTTTAAACAAAAATATAATTTTCAAATGTGAAAGAGGAACCAAATCTACACAGTGTGGTCAAACTCCCATATAAATAGAACGTGTATATCTCAATGTATCTGTAAATATGGTTACTAGATATGTGTTCCAAATTGAGTTTGAGGGTAGCGGAGGTTATCCTCACATTGAAAAAGAATGCTTTGTTTCTCTTTGTTTTTTAGACTGTTGTGTTGACCTTGAAGTTAAAAGGAATAAGACCTCCCTGTGTGAAATGCAAAGTTTGTAAAATTCTCATGTCACTTATGCAATCATATACTGATAACATTGAATTGTTGGGGAGAAAACTGACTGTGAATTTTAAAGAAAATCAAAAGACTGTCCATTAATGTGGAGATATGATGTCATATGGGCTTGCTTCAAGTTCACCTTTTGTTGAAAATGTGACAACTTTACCTGCTCATATATTGAAACCCCCACATCTGATTTCAATGCAAATTTTACCAAGATGCTTAGAATAAGGACCTTCTAGCATATCAAACTTGATGTGACCTTAAACCCTTCTTTTAAAGGCGGAGGTTTCTGTTACTGAGGGCGCCCTGTACGGTTTGTTATTAGTTGTAAAAACTTCAAGACAAAGACCCTTCACTGCCATTCTGTAAGACTATTACCTTCAAATTTAACAATGCGAAGTTTCTAGTTCAATATTCAAAGACATTATCTCCTCTTTCCGTAAGGAAATCTCCAAGTGTTTCTAATACATCAAAAAGCCGTTGATGTAACATTTTATGTATGTTATACTGAAATGTAAAGATTGAAATAATGAAAAACATCTTGTTTTCCAAACAAAAGAATTTGACATGGAAATTTCAATTTTCAACACTAAAGCAAATGTAACAAAATCATTTATACACTATTTACAAAAAGAAAGACTAAACTTCTAAAATTGTGATTATAAAAGTTTTAGGGCTAGTTTTACAATAGTTCAAAACTATTGTTTAACTGAATAACATCGGCTGTGAATTTTTTCTTTGGATTCGAACGATACAATGTGCATCAATGAATACAAAAGAGTTACAACCCTGGTAAAAACTTACAGGTACGGGGAGCGGGAAAGTTGCGTTTTAAACTTAGGATATCAGTCGTTTCATTGTCATTACCGAAATTTGTAATCTGATTTCTTTGTGTATTTCAAGAAAGCGTGACCTTCCGATATTGCCTTCAGAAAACAGAATATTTACTAATTTACAAAATTTCACCAATTTTATGGTTGCGTCTCTATAGTGACTTCACCTTATTTCGTAGAATATGTGTCGTAAAATATGTGCCTGATGATCAGGAAGAACTTTTGCAATTATTAAAGTTTCTTATTAGTACCACCAAAACTGCAATTGTAATTTGGACATTACAAATATACAAATCCATTCTCTTTCAATTGCTACCAATCGTTTGACTGACCGAACATTTCCATTTTCCCAGCTTAGTTATTTGCGAGAGTGCTGACGTACCTTAAATATATGTACAATTCATCTATTGTTCACGATGAAAGCCTAGATATTACTCGATGATGCAGCCACAATAATTGAGATTTATTCTTAAAATGGCACTAATGTTCATCCATACAAACTTAACTGATAAAGTTTGTCGTTGAAACAGCCCTGTCTTGTAGGATCCCTGATGGCGTCATTACCACAACACGTTCCATTGGTGACGTACTTGATGTGTACCAGCCCATCACAACATGTGTGAAGACTATTATCAAAGTTCTCCCCGTTCGAGCAGCACAATCCATCCTTTGTATCAAAAACGTAAGTTTATCCTCCTGTTGTACAACATGTTTCGTTTGGAGAGTTGTATGTTGCTCCTCCGCAACAAGTAGACCAGCCGCATTTTCATAAAAGCTGGACCCACAGAAAAGGTCATCACTATTCGCTGGATCGTAAAAATGGTTTCCACAGCAAGTTGAAGTAACGTTCTTACTTTTCCTAGTAATGAAAATGGGAAGAGTAGTTCTTTAGTCCGGTTGGTTTCATTAATAAGGTTATCTTACAAACCATTACAAATTTTCTTTTCACTCTACTTTTAGTTTCAGGAAACGTAAAGGGCAAGAGCAGTCACCCAAACTTATTAAGTAAAAACAGTAGTTCCTTTTTACTAATTTCATCTTTTTTCTCATCCTAGTATCCTTCATTATATTTTAACTTACATATTGCATGTTCAGTTTAAAGCAATGGGTTACTCCTCAGTTTCCCAGTTCAGTGAGAAAAAATATATTGTCACATGACTCGCAAGAGCCATTCATAAAATAGGATAGACAATACTCAGAGTAATTCAAATTGGCATGACTGCATTTCCTCTTTAATGTTTGTGCCATTCTATTTTAGTCGTTAACATCCTAAAAATATCGTTACTATAGTAGCCTTCTGATACCGATGCATTATTCGAGGTTAGAGAGGAAGCTAGCAGACGACACACAGTTCAATCTTGGTTTTTAAATTTATTACACGACACCTCCACAACATATCTGTGTTTCACTGTCATAACTAATGCCACCGCAGCAGTCGGTTCCATGGTTGTACTCCTTCCCCCTACATATGATGTTGTTATTTTGCAGGCGACCGGTCACTAGGTTACCGTCGCAAGTGAGATCACCTTCAGCATTTTCGTATGGAGTTCCTTGACAGCATATGAACGAATTATCCTTGGACTCCGGGCAGTTATCAGGTTTGTCGCCACGACAATCGTAACCTGTAAAAGTAGAATTCACAGATTGAGATTAAAAACAAATTACTACTGCAAAACTAATGAAGAAGGGTGTAAGCAACTCATTCCCAGATATAGGTTGTATTTATGCACAAAATAAAAGAAAGGAACAAGTTTAGCACTCATGCCAACATGCAGTTAACTGCGTATACAATGAATTAAGATTTGAAAAGTTGCTACAAAATATCTTCCAGACAATGTCACTCATACCTTTTCCCAACATATCCCACTGGATGTTTTTCACTGCTACAAATCATACCATTTTTTTTGGGGGGGGGGGGGCCGGATGTAGCCATAGCTACATAGCAGTCTATCTGACATTTACATAAATAACTGAATAAACACTTACTCGGTTTCCTCACCGGTATGCCGCGAAGAGCACCTCCACAACACACTTGCTTTGTGCGGCTGTAGCCCATTATGGCACCTGGGCTGCAGCAGTCACTCTCCTCCGCGCAGCAAGTCCAGTCTGATTCGATGACGTAACCACTACAACAAGTGTGTATTGTTGTTGTAGTAAGAATAGTGTGTTTCGTTAAACCAACAAACATGTTGTTCCTCTTCTGTTCTTGGGATAGAGCGAACTTTTCCAATGACGTCACATGCATGGGTCCTGTTGGCATAAACTTTATCTTTACAGAAACTGTACAGAAAGTAAAAATGTCGGTTGCATTTAGACTTCCATTGCTTAAAAACACAGAACGACTCTTTAAAATTTATATATTTCTTCCAGCGACTGCTATTAGTTGGTATCCGAAATCAGTGCTAACAAAGTTGACAAGCCATTTCTACTTTGTCGGCAAATGACATTACCTGAAGATATGGAATGTACGGTACAAGGGATTGGTTTTACAAAAAATGGATCTTACGGGAGAACATGAACATTCTTGGGTAAGCAGACGATTCTCCGGAAATCTTTTTTCTGTCAACCGTCCCTCCGACAGGGACAGTTGCCACCGAAGGAACTATCACCAGACATCTTCAAACTATTTGAAATAGTCTTCAGGTTGGTAAGCAAATTTGTCAGGAATTTGTCTTGATGGGATATGGAGATATGCGTATTTTGTTAGACAGATAAACGAACCTCTCCCCAATTGGTGTTTTTGCTAATCCAGCTTGAAGTATGACATGTTATATAGTTCAAAATATTGTTTTAATATAAAAGGCTTACAAAGTGTAAGGATATCTTAATATAAAAAAACAATATCAGCAAGATTTGAATTTTGTACTTCACGAAGTTCTTCATACATTTTCACATAAGTAAACCTTTACAATTTGATTAATGTATGAAAACAGTATTCACCTAGCGGAATGTGCACAACTCTTCCATTATAACAAGTCTGAAAAGTTGGAATGAATGTTTCTTGTTCGACGGGGTCCGGGCAACATTTCTGGGTCTCGTTTCCAACTTTTCTCTTGAAGATTTTCCCACCACAACAAATGGAGGGTTCCTTGTTAAAGGTTTTGTTACCACATATGTCTATTCCTCCAGGGAGAGCTACAACCCCTTTTGGAGTACACACCTGCGAAAAAAAGATGACAGTGATTTGGGAGAAACACCCTTTTTCAGTGGGACGAGATTCACTCAAAGTGTACCACAAGTCAAAAAGTTCAAACATTAAAAAGCTTGAAAAATGAAATCTAACAGTCCAACTCGTATCTTCGTAGGACATTCCTGAACTGAGATGTAAAACATTGAAGTTTATTCACTCAAATTAAAACGGCATATTGCACAATAATTTGTGATGTCATTGTTGTACAACTCAAATTACAATCTTTGTATTTCTTTGTTTTTCTGAAAGTTACTGCACCTTGTACCAAGGTGTGATAGAACTCTTGTTCTTATGGGGTGATGTGTTTTATTAAGCCCTTTCTGTGCAACATGCTGTGCAAGCAAACAGGAAGTGTTCAAGGTCATAAAAACATTTTTAATTTTTGAAGGAAAACAAAGCAGGTCTTGTGAGTTGTGCAACAAGAGAGTCACAAGTTATTTCGCAAAGGGCCAGTTTGTTTTACGTGAATAGACTTCAACATTTTATATCTCAGCTCGGGAATGTCCTGTGAAGATGAAAGTTGGACTGTTAGACTTGATTTTTCATGCTCTTCATTATATACGTTTGAATTTTTTGACTTGAGGTACACTTTAAGTGCATTAAGACAAGGGTAAACTTTACATATTGTGGAGGTAAGAAACTTATGGAACATTTTCACCCCCTGGCTCCTACCGACTATACAGATTCAGAAAGGTTCCTAAAGAGAGAGTCGATTTGACGTTAGCCTCTTGCAGAGGTAAAAAGTGTACCTAAGGACTAGACAATCTTTTGTTACTCGAGCAAAAAAGCAAAGGGGAAGCACTACGAAGCAGACACATCGTAGCTAATTAGGCCACCAGATATGCTTGAAATAGATTCCAAGAATGAAAAACTAAGAAGACTTTTGAGAACAATGGACTTACAACCTTCTAAATGTAAAAGAGAAAAACTGAACTTCAAGAATTTGGTAAGGTGACCAATCACTGTTTTGGGTGATTTTTCCACTCTCCGTCGAGTTGAATTTATTTACTGATTCAGAGTTTCCATTTTGAGTGTAGTTAAAATTTAGTCTGTCATTCCACTTAATGGTGTAATTGCCACTAAAGGTAACCATAAAGGAGTGAATTACACTCATTCACATAATGACATCATACTCTTCAGTACTGTGGTTCTTTTGCCTAGTTTTTCCCCCTTTCGACGACTCCCATGCAAATTTCATGTGCTGTCAAGCGTCTTCCTTACCTAAGTGTTACTGTTGTATGGTATGTTGTTATTTCTTCCAGTCTTGCATACTTTGTCTTTATCCAGTTTATTCTGGATATAAGGTTTAGCGTTTTCGATATCACCTTACCTGGGATGGACACCAGCTGTAAGAAACATACATTGAAACACAGGTTCTATTTTCATTTTCTGTCTTAAGTAAAAAAGAGATTTCTGTGTATTTATATTTGGTTTTTATCCTTTATAACAATTACACCTGTTTGTTAACCTACATTTCAATAAAGTACAAAGTTCTTGATGTTTGAGATGTATGCTTCCTCTATAGGGGTAGCCATGGTCGTAAAAATAACCCCTGAGACTGAATTCCCACCCATCTTCATTGCAGAAAATTTTTGGTCTTTTAATTTGCTAAAGAGCATCAAGTCTCATTTCAGGACCTTTGAAACTGCAAAAACTTTCAAGGTGGACAAAAGTCAAAGATTGGAAATCTTGTGGTATGCTATGGGGTTTGCCGATGTTGTTGATACGGTCGTCGTTGCCACGATAAAATCGTGTTTGTTAAGCGTTTAAAGGATCACGTATATAAAGGCTACTACCTTGCACGGAAATGCCCGACAAATTGACTTGGTCTTTTTTGTATGAGCCTATAAGCAGTCATGAAGTTTCCCACGCGGACAATTTCAGGCTTTTAACTCTGGATCTAAGCTAAGCAGGCTGGTCTAACCCATGATATGCTTTCCACTTGATGAATGAAACTTACATAGGTACCATAGCCATGCCGTGACTTTCAGTGCCTGATAAGGAAAAGACATTTCCCGCTGGCTGGGGGGTCGCGATTTTCCAAATTTCCGTGCGCTCCGCCTTCACTGACAATGGTGGCGTTCCGCCTAAATGTATTTCGGATGTTCAGCCCGATTCCCCTTACGAAATGTCTGGATCCGCGCCTGGCAATAACTGTTTATAGTTGGCATTAACAGGTAAATCTGTCCATTAAACTTACCTAGAGCAATGCTTCATCATTATATCTTCCATTTACGAATTATTTTGCTAACCTGCCTGATACAAGCTACAGAACTCATTTTTCATCCCTGTCAACACGTAAGTTGCGACCCCATAGGCTATAGCACCATGGCTGCATGGCAGTATTATTATAACGTATGGAATTGCATAATTTGCGCCATGGATCCGAAGAACTCTTTGGACTATAAACTTCCAACAAAGAAATGCGAAAATATTACTGGTTCAATATGAGTAGATCACAAAACCAAACGACTAGAAAACACAAATATTCGTAGTCCTGTATCTTTTTGCAAAGGTGGTCGAGTGTCCAAAATCCTCATACAAGTAGCATAAGGAGGAGTTTAACCTCATCCCTAGACACAGCTCAAGCTTGGACAACAAAACAATGGCAAAACATGGCAAAAAGTGATCACTCATCTTCTGAGGCACAAACGTAACATCTACACTCTTTCCCATCAGAAGACCGAAAAGGCATGATTCATTTGTCAAATTCCCTTCAACTGCACCACTCACTCAATACACCAACTTGGCAATGCTCCTACACACTTCACTGCTTAATGCGTCAACCTTCAAAGATAACAACATGGGAACTACATCTAGTGTCCCATATTCCCTTTCGTCTACTTTACAAAATTTTTTGTCACAATTTTTTTGCGAGGTTTTCCAGGAATTGAGTGATCATCATTTTTCCCTGGTGAATCAAAAAGCCTATTGCTATCGATAGTGCTATTCCTAATTATCTAGCCCCTAAATAACTCGTGAGGTGTCGTCAAAAATCGTTTGTCGTGTTATGAGTCGCAACAGCTCGCATCGATGCCGTCCTGCAGCTTTGAACATGTTCAAAGTTTTCGCTGATTCCGAATCGATGATGCAGGAAATCGTGACAACCCAAACAGCTAGCGTCACAAGAGCTATGGTTTCACCCACCATCTTCGGGACCTCATTTAGAAAGCTTCAAAGGGGAAGGGACGCTACAAAGGGAAGGGCAATAGGAGGGTCATTCTAGACATTTATTGATGAAGAATAAATTGCGTTGTAACGGGTGGTGACTTCCATTATTGCGAAATAATCTTAAAATCGCGGAAGTGTTCAGATTTCCACAACCTGCCAAAAAGTCACGTGTTTTCAATGAAAAATTGCAAAGAAGTTTAATGGGCAACCCCCAGATTGTGAGAAATCAAGGTTCCCAAGAAATCGTAGAAAGTCGCACATTTCCCGGTGAAAATTTCCAAGTCGCAATTCATTCGTGGGAAATTGTGGGAAATCTGACTGAAAGGTCGTGTAATGGTTACCAAACTTAAACCGTTGAAATGGGCGGCCCTGATTCTTCACGTTCTCTGCCTGTCATGTTGCTGCTCATGTAACTTTCAGTCGTCCACTTAGCTTACAACCTACAGACTGCCTCTACAACAAGGTTCTTATAAATGAGGGCGCTTGTCAAGTAGACCTACTCGGTTTCTTTGTTCACCTTTACACATTATGCGTGACATTGTGTTGTCGCTATGATCATTGGAAGATATTAGCTTTAGTTTACCACCAAATTTAAATAATTTTGTGGAATTTTGGATATACTATTGCTGACAATGTGGTGCTCAAGTAAACCGGAACTTGTCTGTGTTTTGATGAAATTGAACATTTAAGTTAGAGAGATAAGCAGGAAATTTCCCAATATTTTATCATGAATAAGGGTGTCCTAATGAGAAAAGACTACAAAATGAAGTGGCAATGAAACAAAATTTTTCAGTTATCGTTATTTGATTGTCTCACCTATGATTGTCATGGCAACCACCCATTCAACAAGTTCATTTCATTTCATTTATTTTCCACAAAAATCATGAATAATAGGAGCAAATATAAAATAACGGAAGACGGTGGAGGAAGCCTGAAAAAGCAAAGAGCTTGTACTAAGCAGGCCACATTAACAAGCAATAAAATATATAGAAAAGACAAAAAGAAGATGAATAACAACAAAATAGAACTAAGTAGCAGGAAACCTCCGCTCCCAGAAACCCTAAACACCCACCACCTATGAGGGAGTAAAAAAGAATAACATCAATATAGTTATCGAATTGACATCATATAAATTTCTTGATAATGAAAGTGAGGAAATGCTTTCTAGTTTAGGATCAAGGTTATTCCATAATTTAGACCCGGAAGTAACAAACGACTTTTTATTAACCTTAGTGTTGACTCTATGTAGGTGAAAGTTTTCTGAGTGCCTGATACAGTAGTTGTTGACAGATTTATTATAAGATGAAAGATGCTCTGAAATATGGAAGGTAAAAACTCATGACTAATTTTGAACATAAAGATACCCACTTGGTGCTTATAAATGTCAAAAACTTTAATAATATTTAATTCTTTAAAAAGGTCAGCTGTGTTAGCCCTATAGTGGGAGGTTGTAATTAGACGAATGGCCCTTTTTTGCAGTGCGTAAAGTCTATTAAGATAAGAATGAAAGATGTTACCCCAAGCAATGGTACAATAGGATCAGTAAATGAGGGAAGATAAGAGTATTGTACAGAGAAAGCAAGACCCGACGAGGTACAGTGCTTCATTTTATGTAGGACATCAATAGTCTTAGAGATTTTGTTACATAATAAGTCAACGTGGCATTTCCAAGTTAAGTGAGGATCTATGAGTAGCCCTAAGAACTTAACAGAATCGGATTGGTTAATAATAGAACCATGAATGCAAGTACTTATGTCGGGTGATTTCCTACTAGACTGGAACAGCATGAAATCGTTTTTTTTTTTTTTTTTTTTTTTTTTTTTTTTGACGTTCACAGACAGTTTGTTTTCTTTGAAACAACACACTCGAGCAAGCTCGGCATTTAGTATAGGGACATTAGAAGTGGGATCATCTGTTCTAAATAAGATACTAGTGTCATCTGTGAATAGTACAAATTTTAACTGATTGAAGAAAGAGGAAGATCATAGATGTAGATAAGAAATAACAGGGGGCCTAAAATAGACCCCTGGGGTACACCACAGGATATATCTTTGAAAGACGAGGAAGAGTTATTAGTGCATACAAGTTGCTTACGATCAGATAACTGTAAGTTACAAACCAATCATGTGCTATACCTTTAATTCCATAATAATTAAGTTTGCGTAATAGGATGATTTGATTAACGGTATCAAAGGCCTTAGATAAGTCCACAAAAACACCCATTGTATTTTGTTTATTGTCAAACCCAGCAGTAATGTGGTTAGATAAATCATGAGAGGCCATGTACGAAGAATAGTTCTTACGGAATCCGAACTGATTGTCATAGAGGAGCTTATGTTTTTCAAGAATGTGTGAAAGCTTAATATGCATTACTCTTTCGAGTATTTTGGAAATAGAATTTAAAAAAGATATTGGGCAGTAAGAAGGGTCATCAGTTCAAACCTCCCCGTAGAAAAATCTCAAACCACTCTATGAAAAAGCTTTTTAAATATGTGCTATGCATGCACTTGAACATAATCACACAGCCTATCAAGTTAATAATTGTATACTTTATTTTGCATTCCATTTTTTATAATCTAAATCTACGCTAGAAAAGGTTAATATCACATAGCGGAATCTTTCATCGAAGATTGCCATGATCACGTATTTATCAACTTATATTCTATTGTATGGCCGTTGCCCGCTGAGTGAAATGTCACTTGAGGTACAGTGGCACTGGAATGTTACTAAACACAGATGATGTTTACATGCAGTAGGCTAACCTTTTGGCAGATCATCGCACTTTTAAGTATAGTATCCACAGAAAGCATAGGAACCACCCCGCTATATAAAATGAGCAAATACGACATTTATTACAATTAATGATTTATGTTGACAACTTTAATCTCTTCTCCAGAAATAACCTTATACCTTGACCTACTAATTTGAATTATTTATGCAAATAAGGGGTGCAATGCATAATTTACGAAACTGTCCTCATTGCCTCAAAGAACGCTCATGCCAAGTGGAAACTTTGCACGAAAGAGTGCGGTGTTTGCCCATTTTGGTACCTTTGTAGTCTAGTCTACTGCAGTTGTATAATGTACATGGTGTGAGTAAGTAGGCTACTAGTGAATTCTAGGCTACACGGGTGAGAAGACTTCAAAAGCGAGTGGGCTACATAGGTGAGTCAAGTGAGTAGACTACACAGATCAGGGAGTTGTCAACTCCCTGCAAAGATGACTTGGCGAGGCGAGTCGTGAGTAAGCCGCTCAGGTAAGTTGCCCACACATGAGTAGGCTACACAGGTAAGTCACAGGTGAGTTGTTGAGTAGGCTTCAAATTTGAGGAGGTTACACAGTAGTAGTTTGCATAGGTGAGTTGTCTACACAGGTGAGTACGGTTGGCTATACAGGTGAGTTAGTGAGTAGGCTACACAGCCTGAGGGGAGTAGGATACAAAAGTGAGGAGCCACACAGGTGAGTTAGTGAGTGTTGCGCAAAGGTAATTAGAATACACACTTGAGCCAGCTACACAAGTGAGAAGGCTACACATACCAGGGAGTTGTCAGGGCAACTCCCTGCACAGACGATTTTGTTAGTACAGGTTACACAGGACAGCAAGCTACTCATTCTTTTGATTTGCTACGAGGAGGGATTCATATTTGGCAGTAAATTAAGTCAAGTATTTCGAAGGAAGAGAAACTTAAGACTCCATTACAAGTTACACACAGTGAGATAAATAAACCTACAAAGTTGTACTCACAGCATTTTGTTTTCTCGTTGCCGTTCTCGTCAAGATCTTTGAGATAGACAGTTCCCCTACAGCATATCTGTGTATTAAAGTCGAACTTAACCACTGCATTGCAGCCGAATAGCCTACAATTTCCCTGAAATGCTTCAGAAAGATCTGGAAATTGAGAAAATCATTCAGTATAGCCTAATCATTGAGAAATTTTAAAACGACTCAATTAGAATAAATCGTTGAGCTCATTCTGATTCCTAAACCAGAGACGGTTTGAAGCGATTTCCCAGTATCACGGTTCTTTCATGCCAAATAATAAACGTAAATTTAATTTTTAGGCACTTTGCAGCAGCAGAAAAACATGCAATTTTCTTCCAAACCATTTACAACCTTCGTTAGTAAAATGACAACCATTGGAAGCTAACATTACTGTCTTGATAGTCAAGATTTCTAGGGCGTATCATTTCAATGTGTCAATAAGAAAACCTTCCCTTATATATTGACCAGGCTACAAGGTCCGACTTAGTCCTGCCTGATAAGAATATCAAGAATACGTACCCACCCACGACACACCCCACTATGGCACAATCTACTTTCTCATTTCCAAGTGACACATTCAACATATAATTTCTCAAAATTCCATTTTCAAACACACGCAATCAGACTTCACGGCTGCCCGAGGTTAACTTTCATTAACTTCCATGGGTGGCCTAGCTACAAGGTACGGGGAGCTAGTGTCCCGTGGCTCTAAAAAATGAAAAATTCGTAAATTTGTTATTTGTGACACCATTCAATGCCCTGTGGTTTTCCCAATTCTTCTCTCAAGAAATTCCACATTATTTCTAATAAAAGCTCCATAATTGTAGTTATTTGTTTCAAAGAAGCAAAATTTTCCGCGTGCTTCGCGCTCCGCAAATTGCAGTTCTAAATCAGAAAATGACAACATTTGTCATATGTGTCATCGGAACATCAAGTGGCACCGGCAATATACAGTGCTATTTTTATGAATTTCCTTCCAAAGAATTCCAAATTGTCTCCAATATACGCTCTTGACTTTAAAAATGTATTCGAAGAGCGTCAATTGACACACCTCTAAGATAACATTATGTAGCAACTATGATTTTTGGTGGCCGTGCAGTCTGCGATTTGCCAATAGGACATGGAAACTCAGGAAACCTTGAATCCAAAATTTTCTGCAATGTAAGTTCCACATTTTCAAATATTTCATCACAAATGGCCAAAATTTGGGTGCTTTTTGTTTGTGACAAATTTCTTCCCTAGCACACTAAAAAAGGGTGTTTTTTCCTCCTCACCTGAAAAATGTCTAGCTATGCCACTGACTTCAATTTGAATAATTGTCGCATTTTATATTGACCTTTAGTATATGGCTTTTAAATGTTCAAGCACAAAAATTAATTTTGGTGATCCCTGCTGGGACCGTTTTTGATTATTTTCTATTTTTCTTGTAGCACAGTATTCAAAGGAATAAACACCACTACTACAAGACATGGCATTTTTCAGTTTTAAGTTTCAACTTTTACAGCGATTTCTTCCTACGAAACAATGTGAGGCACTGGCTTTGTACATTTCTTTGAGGCTAATCATTTTTAAATATGTAAATAATCCACGCGCTCAAGAAAGTTCCCAAAGCTTAGCTCTTGATGCAATTTAAAATTTTAATAACACAAAATTCTATTTATCAGGCACAGTTGATTTTCCTTCCTTTTTTGTACTTTATAAGATTTGTTTATAATGAACGAAAAATGAAAGGTATATTTTGATGGAAACAACTTGCTTGTTGGAATAAAACAAATTATGGACCGCATCATCATCGTCGTCTTCGTCGTCATCATCATCATTATTATACAAGTTTTGGCTCTCTTCGTGCATCGTCTGTCCTAATCATCTTAAACTTTTTTAACTTTAATGTTTTCCCCATTAGACAGTTTGGGGGGACATATTGCTAAATTGCGGATACCTTTCACTTGGGGGTTTTCAGGTTATTTTGCCATCATTAATCCTTCAGTTTCTGCGTACCAGATACTGTAAGAGGACAAATTGTAGGCCTATTACATCAGACAGACATGGTATCTAGTGGCAGGGCTGTGTACAAAAGCAAAAGCTTACCCTTGTTGGAAGTTGTTTTGTCATTCTGTTAACACTTCAAATATTATTATTTGCCAGCAACATATCTGTATTTGGATTCTTTTATGGTAATTGTTCATAAAAATACACAACAGTTCTCCTTAAGCATACAAACTACCATAAGTATGTACCAAATCACATAATTTCACATTACAAAACCAAACTACACCATTCCCTCCTTCATCCGTCTGTCTAGTTCAAGCTCGGTTGCTTCGCTCCTTCGCAAAAACTTCCACTTCGTAACCCCCCCACTTGAAATTCCAGGATATCCACCGATAGCACGACCTTCGTGAGAACTATGATTACGCCCACTACTTGCCTTCAGATTTCAGTTTGATACCTGGCAATTGAAGAGGTACTCTTATCTAGGATCCAGTTGGGAAGAGCCCTCATTTTGTCAAATTTGAGAAATGAAACAGTACTAACGACTTCACGAACAATGACTGAAATCAAATTACAACCGTTTAGCAGTCGACCTCTGACTTTCGGCTAATTACGTTCATCAATTTCATGCACAACTTTTCCCAGTATAAATTTAACCGGGCTTAAAGCTAAAACAGATGGCAAAAGACACACTTTAAATACGCACATAGTAATCACGCTTACACGTTCACACGCATCTACATGCGAAATTACACGCTAATAAACAACATTACAATGACTTTAGAATTTCGCACACTCCCAGGCAACTTCATATTTCTGATGTAAGGATAATTAGTACGACATTTCTCTATACATTACGAGCATGGAGACGACAAAAAGCAAAAGGGGAATACAACTGCTTTCACAGTCTATATATTTTCAACATAGCAATCTACGTCTAATGTGCGGAAGACTGTCAGTACAAAGCTTCGCGAACAATGAAATTTCGGTTTTATGTCAGCACGACACAAACAAGGAAGTGTACTCAGTATTTATATTCATTGTATATACATACTTGTTTTAAACCATTTTCCTAAAACACATTTACCTTAAATTTTGTACAGATTTAGTTTTACATATGATGGTTTCTTCCTTTTGTTTGGTATTATGCTTTAAATTAATGCAGTCATTGGCGGTAAATTTTAAAATTAAACATTTCCTACTAAATGCAAGGTAATCTACACCTTCCGTTTACCAACTCCATGTTAAACAGCATTACAACAAATATTTTTACACTTACAAGGAAATAACAGCACGGACGCCAATCCCGTCACTAACATAGCTTCCAAGATGACCGTGACCTGGAAGATAGATCGCAGGATACCGTTGAATAGAAAATCAGGACCAGTATTACACCTCATTGGCTAAAATCACTCGCCTAAAAATGTCATCTATCTTCATATTTATTTCTAAGCGTGCGGTGATCACAACGATGAACGAGATGTAAACAACGGCTCTGAAAAGTGTGGTATAGTTTTACTTTCACTTCATTCACTTTTACCATTACTATCTGTATTGTTTACGCATTTTTGCCCTGGCTTTAAACTCCATCCCCACCAGAACCCAAACAAAAAGTATAGTCACATCTTTGATTCCACAATTTCATATACAAATCTCATTCAATAAGTCAGAACTAAACATTATTTAAATCTTCACTGAATCGATGTCAGGCGTAAAATGCCAAAGATTTAATTTTAAAGGGGAAGTTAAAGAAAAAACAATCTTTATATATGAAAGACGAACTAAATCTACACAGTGTGGTGAAAGTTCCATTCAAATAGGACATGTATTTTTTGATATATCAGTAAAGAAGTCAGTAGATTTGTGTATTCAAAAGTGAGTTTTAGGTCAGTAGAGTTTATATCTCTTCCTAACATTGACTTAGGAATGCTTTGTTCCCCATTGTTTTATCAGACTGCTATGTTGACCTTGAAGTTAATAGAAGTAGGGCCTCCCTGTGAGGGCTGCAAAATCTGTAAAGTTCTCATGACGCTTATGCAATTACAATTTAATAATTATGGGATTGTTGATAAAAAAAATCGACTTTTATATATTTAAAAAAAAAACAAAAGACTGGGCACTAATGTGGGGTATGATGTCATATGTGCTTGCCTCAAGTTAGCTTTTTGTTTAAAATGTGACAACTTTTCTAGCTCATATCTTGAGAACCACTGCATATTTCAATAAAATGCTAAGAATAGGACCCATGTACCATGTCAAATCCTGGTGTGACCTTAAACCCTTCTTTTGATAAGACCTTATCGTCTGAGCTCCATTTTCCCCATGGTCCTCTGGGACTTGAGTTCGGCAGTTGCGAACTACCGTATGCCCTCCTAAAGGAATAAAATTGGCTGTCGGTGCCCTCTTTAAGTTTCAAACATTTCGCCTTTATATCAGTGTTGTAATGACTCGAGTCAAAGATGTGACTCGAGTCTGACTCGAGTCACGATTTCAGTGACTCAAGTCTGACTCGAATCCCAAACTCACGGGACTCGACTCGACTCGAGTCACCACTTGCCAAAGACTCGACGTGACTCGAGTCACCATAAAATAAAATTTGAAAGACTCGACATGACTCGAGTCACAGAAGAGAATGACTCGACTTGACTCGAGTCTTTGACCACAATGACTCGAGTCACACCCGAGATTAATAAAACAGAAACTAAAATTTGTTTTCATCATCGGACGCAAACCAACGGCCGTTAATTACTGCTTTATCCATTATGCGCTCCTATCTGTACATAGGGGGATCCTAACATACAGCTCTGCTTAACATGTGTAGCGCCGTCAATTTCACGCGTACAACAAACTTCTCGAAGCTGAGTGCCCTGTATGTGTAGTACTAGTGGTACCGTGCCAGTGTAAACATTACGATTTCCCTAGGCCTAGACCTCAGTGTCTAGCCTAGTGTTGGATATTGAGTGGTACGGGATTGAGTTCCAGGCGGAAAAAAGATAGGAGAGTTCAGTTGATTTTAAAATATTTATTTGATGATTTTAGTTCCACAAAAAGATGATTAAGTTGAATTAATTCGGCCGGCCTAATATGATTTCTACGATATTTACATTATTTACAAAGTTGACTAGGCTATATGTTTCTGTCTCGAGGTCCGCCGCACGAGTCTCCAGCTCGCAGGCTCGGTCTTGTGAATCGTGCGAGCTCTGAACACATGCAGTCCCCTGATTGGTCAAAAGTTATGACGCACCCATATAAATAATTATTATGATATAAATGACCAATGGGGAGACGGCAAAGGGGGAAATTGACCACACCTCGAAAACATGGGTTACAGCGTGCACGTGGAGCTACGGGTCATGGAGAGTGCACCATACTACATGACATCCCCTTTTGTCTTTTTAAAATTTTGGAAACGCAGTGAGAAATTTTACTCTTAGGATTACAATATTGAATACGACTGGAGGATATTACAAAATATGCCTTCTTTGTCAAGTAGATTAAACATTAAAGACAAAATGATGAGAGAGATAGGTAAAGTGCGAGACAAAGGAAGGGAGGTGGGTCCCAAACTCAGAATGAAATTAAAATGAGCACGGCGTAATCATACATTGGAATTAAATATTTTCTTTAAAGTGAACAACGTATTTACACGAGGAACATCAAATATCAGGGGAATAGATCTCATGACGACTTTAAAATAAAATCATGAGCAAAGAATAACGTAAGTAACTTCTGAAAGTAGACGTAGGGCTACTTCATAACGCTTAAGAAGAGATTAAATTGAGCAGTGCCAACTGAAACAAGATAATGTAGGTGTACTCAGAATTATAACATCTGGTGAGGCGTAAACCAGAAAATTCTACCAACGCAATAACTTGAAACATTGTACATCTGACTGCAAGGATACGTTTAAGTTATTAAAATGTTAAGCTTAGGGGTTACAAACAACATTAAAATGTGAAAACATTCTCTTGTTGAAAAAAGATGTGTAACTAGACTCAAACTGATAGATTAAGGTAATACAACTCGTTACGATTGTGAGCAAGCAGAGAAAACACTGTCAGGTTCAACAAAAGTTCATTTGTGATAAGCATTTTCTGTGTGAAGACCAGTAATGCTAATGTTCCAGGTAGATTCTAGTAAACTGGGTAAACGCTCTGACGAATCCACAATGACATACCACTCCTGTCTTACATATTTGATTGACAGTGAATATTAGCTCACATTTCAAAGTATAGTGAAATTATCACCACAAGATGCAATAAACTTTCATAAAGTGCATAACGTTTCTTCTAGTTTATCAATGCATTTCAGAGATGTATACAACAGGACAAAAGGACCACGAAATTATGATAAATACAATATGCAAGGAAGATTGTATGATAAGCATAACATACGTGGAAAAGTAAATGTCGCATTGATGCCTGCCTGTTACTAAAACAATCGCTGAACAAACTTATGAGGACCACCTGTGATTGGGACACGTGCAGCTAATAAGTGATCTAAAATGTCAGTAGTGTCCGCATATTGATGAGCATTCCACCAAAATTTATAAGGCTGAGCATCAGGGAGTGTTCCCATAAATCGCATACTCACCAAAATTTGTTAATTTCCTCCATGAAAACGTGCACGGCAAACTTCCATCGTGCTATGAGGAGCATGTGCAAGATGTCGAAATTGTAACTTTATTTGGTGGTCATTTAAAGGCACTATAGCAGCTAGATTATGATTGGGCTTAACGTGGTGCAGGCACAGGGAGACATCAATGGGATCTGCATGATAAATGGCAAAAATATTTTTGCTTGTGACGGAAGGCAAAACATTGCCTGTTTCATCGTGAAATTGAATATGATGAGAATCGTCATTTACACTCATATGCACATTTTCATTGCATGCTGCTTTAAGTTTGTCAACACTTGTAATGGGTTTACTGTGATTTGATGCTCGTACAAAACATGGTTTGAGCCTGTTAAAGTTAAATACGTCTTGCAAGACATCACCTTGTAATGTCTGCAGAAGGTAGTGAGTACGATCAAAAATTTCATGTATGACAAGCGGTCCAACCCATTCTGCAACAATCTTACGAGAATTGGCAGTAAGTGACGAACTCGTTGGCTTGTACAAGTAGACGAGCTGTCCCACTGAATAGATGGGGCTCTTTTCAAGCTTATTCGTGATCTTAGAATTTTGCTTATCCTGATTATGCTTTTGAAGTGTTAGCATCGTTTGCGACAAGTGATCAAACCTTTTCTTCAAAAGATCAACGTACTCACTGTACGAGTGAGAAAGACCTGCCATAAGGTCAAAGGTCAAATTAGTGAGATCAAGTGGTTTGCGACCATAGACTAACTCAAAAGGGCTGTGGTCACCCAAATGGGGGGAGGAAAATGCGTTGTACGCACAGGTCGTAGTAGGAATATATCGCACCCAATCAGTGCCAAATTGGTTAAGGTTGACCTTTAAAAAATTGGAAAGTGTCTGTATATGCCTTTCAACTTGGAGGCTACCATAATTACAGACACTGATGACTTTTCTGTCTATATTTAGTGCAGAACACAATAATTCCACTAATTTCTCGGTGAGAGACCTAGCCGCATCTGTTATAAACGTAGAAGGAGGACCAAAAAGAGTAACAATTTTTTGTAAGATCGCCTCACAAATGGTTGGAGAATCAAGTGTTTTTAAAGGAACACAAATAACAAATCTGGTAATTTCGTCACATGCAACCATTAAATGTTTATACCCTGCATTGGATGTAGGCATGGTTTTGAAATCCAAACTAAACTCTTGCATGAAATTGTCTGATTTTATCCTGCTTAGGTTTAAATTTTTGACATTTAAGGCAAGCTTTAACATAATTGCTGACAACTTGAAACATGTTTCTCAAAAAGAAGTGTTGTCTTATTGTGAGATACGTTCTCATAACACCTTGATGACAACTGAGAAGATCATCATGATATTTCGAAAGAATTTTTTCTATCATTGTGTCAGGAATAGCTAATTGCAGTACCACTCTAGACTTGTGCTTAGCATGCAAAGTCAACCTAAACAAAAGACCATCACACATAATATATTGTTCAGCTCGGGTACGAATAGTACGAGCAGACTTAACATCTTGTGGCAATATATCATATGCCAAAAAATCGTAGATTGGCTTAAAGAAGGGACACGTTGCCTGCAGCATTTGCAATTGCTTTGAATCAAATGGTAAATCGTAATTTCGAATGATTTTACTTTGAATTTTGTGCATGACACGTTGTATATCTCTTTGATGCGGTATGTGTGAAGTCCGAAAATTCTTCACATCGGCAAGGAGGGGTTTACTCGGCGGAAGCAAGTCATCAGGGGGTGCCCTGTGGCGTTCTCCTGGCAAATCTACCACACGTGGCTCCGGCTGCGCTTTTGGTGTGCTCACCTTTGGACCTTGTGATGGTACGGGTATAGGATGATGATGTAAGAGAGGCGGCGCCGGGAGAAGCGGTTGCTGCACAGAGAGGGGGGTCACCTGTTGGGGGCTGAATTACCACGAAAAGCAGGTGGGGCGGTGGGGTTTGAGTGTTTTGCTGCTGTGACGTATCACTGCTCTGTCCAGGAGTATGCACATTCCCACTCGTGGCTGCAGGGGGTGGAGAAGTTTTCCTCCCAGGGAACAAATCTGATACCCGAACACCCAAAGCTTTAGCTCTAGCTCTAGTCAAAACTGGAAGAGCGTTATCTTCAAAGTCATTTTCCAGATATTCTGAGATCGCAGAAAATGCAAGAGGGAGTATCCTATCGATTTCGGAGTCGCCATTCTGAGGCGCTCTAGAGAGGTAATCTGCTAAAGCAAGTTCAGAACCCTTCTTATAGCCAACCTTGAATGAAAATTGTGACAATTTAAACAACAAATTTCTGAGTCGTGAGGTAGGGGGCTCACGTTTTGATGTGAGAATTTCAACAAGTGCAGCATGATCCATATATGCGTCAAATTCGACATTTTTGAGAAGGTGAACAAATCCATTAATATTAATGAGCAAACCAAATAATTCTAACTCTGTTTCACTATATAGAGTACAAGCTTCTGGTAAAACCTTAGAGTAGTAACCTAAAAGATATTCTTTCCCATCAACAGTCTGAGTTAGGTACGAACCAGTGGCAATCCTTGATGTGTCACTATAAAGAGTTAAACGACCTCCTCTTTTAGGCATATGAAGAACTGGTGGATTACACATTAAATTACGAATTGTGTCAAAGGCTTTCTGATGTTCCTCTGTCCACTGAAAGTGACGTTTCTGCCTACTTAATTTGTGAATAGGTCTTAAATGTTCCTGGATTCGAGGGAAAAAGCTTGATACATAGGTTACTGCACCTACAAATCTGCGTGCTGCCTTTGCATTGTGTGGGACTGGCGTGTTGCGAATCGCATTACATCTATTAGTTAGTGGCTGAATTGTAGTCTTTCTATCATTATGAACAGTTATGATATGTCTCATATAGGTAACGGATGAACGAAATAAACTACACTTGCGTGGTGAAATCTTCAAACCATTAGCTATCAAAGCTTTAAAAATTGCTAACAAGTGTTTGGAATGAGACGACTTGTCTTCGCTGTAAACAATAATGTCGTCATGCATAGAAATACAAAACTGATCGAAATTTGGTACCTGTAAAAGAACTTCAGTCATCTTAGCGCTAAAGATACTCGGGCTAAGATTCAGTCCCTGTGGCAGACGCTTATAGAAATAATGTCGGCCTCCACTGTAAGATGCAATGCCTGTGTACTTCTGAGCATTTTTGCTCAAAGGAATACAGAAGAAGGCAGATTTCAAATCTAAAACACTCAAAATTGTGGCATCAGAGTTACCAATTGTGCGTAACGTCTCGTTCAAGAGTGGGAAGGGGTGGTTAATTCTCTGAATCCTGCTATTCAAAAAAACGGAAGGCAGTTACCACACGTTTCTCATTGGTGCCCTTTTTTGGAATTAAGAAAACTGGAGACGTATAAGACTGGTTCCCAACTGCCAAGATTCCAAGATCTACCAATTTATCTAGTTCTCTTGAGACAATAAGTTTATCAGCGGGAGATAATTTATATGGCCTAATGAAAAAAGGCTCGGTATTGGTTAACGTTATATCTGCCTCAAAAATTGGGCAACTGGAGAGTTCACCATATAAGGAGAAAACTTCCTTATTTTTATCTAACATTTGGTAAAATTCGTCCCGTTCATTTGGATCTAAAACACTCTCCTGTAAGGAGACCTGTTGCCTAATGATTTCAGACTCTGTCAGTGAAGCTAAGGGATCATTTGAACTCAAATGTGGGTAACGTTGCAAGTTATAACGCCGTATATGGTCACGTTGTGAATATTCACTGGAATTATCACCTGAAAATTGTGATGTTGTAGCATTAACATGCTCTAAAGACTGCCTAAAGAACTGCCGTTCTTCTAACCATTTACGATAACAATCCTCATGAAGTTCATGAGTAACTGACACAATATCAGACAAGTCAAAAGAAGCTACAGTTTGCCTAAGTGACACAACAGATGGGCGTGTACCGTTATTTCTTAACATGAATCTAGTCCTACCTTTATGCAGTTTCACCATCATTGAAGTAGGGCACATGTGTGCAAAAAATGCAGCAGGCTGAAGAACTACGTCAGTGTTACGTAAGCAAGATGGCAAACGACTTTGCAAATTAATATATTTACACTGACCTGGGTAAATAACAACTTTACTCGTAGGACGAAAACGTTGCACACCTGGCTTAATCTTAAAGGAATTGTTTGAAAAATCTAGAAATCCATTGAGTTGTTTTAAGGTATCGGTTCCTAATATTAGGTCTATACCTGTGAGGTTATCAGTGATGAAAGCATTTAACTGAATGCTATGACCCTGAATATTTACAACGAAAGTCAAAGTCTCATGAGCAACCAAAAATTGACCATTTCCCAAGCGAAAAGACAATGACTTAATTTTACATGGCTTGAGAGACGATAAGTAACATGAATTCTTAAGAGTAGAGGCAGATAAAATAGACCTTGTGGCACCAGAGTCAAACAACAATAAAATATTCTTTCCGTCTGTTAATTGTGCCTTTACAAAATTTTTGCGATCTAATTGAATAGTTGCTTCAGGCTCATTCCCTAGGTATGAAGCGGTGTTACTAACATTAGTTGCATTGAAATTTTACACGTCCTCTTTTCCGGAATGCCTGTGAGGAGTACACTCACCGACATCCCCTATTGGAAATTTTGGGTACTGGGTGCAGACGGAACTGGATTGGTCATGTGCCTGTCAGTAGGCTGATAAAAGTGAAAATGAGAGCCGTACTGCGCCCTTAAATGTTCCTGACGCAGGAAACAATTTGCGGCCTTGTGACCTGGGATATTACAATAGAAACACAGCCCCTGAAATCCAAGTCTAGGCCTACTTTGGTGAAAATGCGCCCGTGGTTGTGGCGTACGAGGAAGACCCTGTCTTCTGCTATCCCTAGAATTGTAACGCTGACGAGGGGACTGATTATTGTTTGCCTGCCCAGCGGAAGTACGAGAGCGATTATTTAGCAGACCGTCTATTTTGTTACACAATTCTGCAATGCTTGCATTAGTCAACACATTGTCTGTCTGTGTAGACAAGGCCGTGTCATGAATACTAGCCACTGTAACGTTAGGAGAAGAGGCGGGACTAGAAGAAGAGGACTTCTTCAAATCTAAATAGATCTGAGCTATTTGCACAAGTGCGTTTATGTCTGCATTTTGGTCTGTCGACATTAACACGGCAGACTGGCAATCGCTAGGAAGAGCGACTAAAAATTTATCACGCACCTGAAGTTCAGAATAGCCCAGAAGTAAAGCTAATTTTCTTATTGAGGCTAAAAATTGTTCTGCAGTATTGCCCTCAATATATTTGAGTTCTGAAAATTGTCTGCTTAAGGCATGATGTGAGGAAGATTCACTAAATCGGGCAAGAAAAGAGGCTCTTAAATTTGGAAGATCTGGAAAAACCTTGCCCTCGATCCAAATACGTGCAGTTACAGTACCTTGAAGGGTACGTTTGAAAAGCGAAAGTACGGTCTGAAATTGGGCGTTATCGGCAGGATTATGCAAATTGTGTGCCTCTAGATAATCTGAAAAGGCTAGAAAATGTGCTCTTGCCAAATCTGCATTAATTTTATCGACCTCAAAACGGCTTGGGAGGAAGTCTGTACTACGCAGATTCGTCATGACAACAGGTACTCTAAATAAATACCAGCGGTTAGGTCCCAACTGTCAATATATGCATGGCTATAAAAACAATAATGACTGAGTAGACAAGCTTAAGTTAGGCCCAACGGTAAAGCTCATGAATCAACAGTGACATAAAATGCAGGGCTGTAGGACTCGAGTCCGGACTCGAGGTCGAGTCCGGATTTAAGTCCACTTTTTTGGACTCGGACTTGGACTTGGACTCGGGGTCTCCGGACTTGGACTTGGACTCGGACTCGGGCTCTCTGGACTTGGACTTTGGCTTGGACGCGAAGTCAAGTCCTTCAAGTCCGGCAGCCATTTTCTCTGATTCTTTATTTCTTTATAATTTCATGATCGATCCACCAAAAACCCCAGCACTCAACATATACTAGGGCTTTATTATCCTTCATGTAGTATACAGGACTATATTGGCCTGCATATCTTTATGTTACTTGATAATTTTCAAGTGTCACATGCCAGTTGTTAACATGATTCGCATGAAGTTTGTTTCTTGCATAATATTATGTAAACAGTGTTTAACATAAAACAGCTACAACATGGTACTCGATCTTCTTTCAGCGCCATGCTCTGGGGAACAACCCTAAAATTTTCTTTGTCCCACAAAAATTAGACAAATGCCATAAAAATGCTAGGGAAGGCATATGAGACTCCTAAAAATAGTTAAATTAGCAACAATGAACATGGTCTGGCTGTGCCTTGCGCCTTGCAGCATTGTCAGTAAATCTTCTGAAATCCTTTTCTTTGTTGTTATGGATTCCAAAGATGGGCCTGTATACTTTTTGCATCCTGTTTCTTTTTTTTTTTCTTCATACAAATTTTACAAAAAGTTTGCATGGGTTTCACAGCTGCTCATTTTGCTACTTCTACAAAGGAAATTATTGCCTTTGTTAATTATTTTGGGATACTGTAAGATAGGTCTATAAATAACCTGTCAATTGGCTTCTGCTGAATCTTCATATGAAGTTTGCAATACTAACAATATGTAAGTCAGGTAAATACACAACAATAGAGCTTAAATTTTACAACATATAAGGCAAGAGCAGTCACCCCTACTTGAAGTAGTGTATACTGTCCTGTTTCATGAGATGACTCTTTGGAATTATATGTTATTATATGTTACAGTATTTTTTGTACTCAAATGTGAAGTTTAGTAAGAGTAACTGCTTAGTTTACCTTGAGTATGCAATATGGAGCGGGTCCTAAAATGTTATAAAAGATGCTTTGAAAAGAAATAAGGGGATGATTGTGACATTTAAGCTGTTGCTTCAAAATAATATTTGCGGCAACTGCGCTTGCCCTTTACTTCTGGAACATTGTTTACAATAACAGTTTGGTGAGGGTTTATAATCATGGGGTGATGCATTATGTGGGGTCATGGAGTGGCAGAGTGGTTAGGTGGTCTAGCTGTTCCAGAGCTGCTGTGTACCATACTGTGTTGTACATGCATGTGCATATTTACATGGAGACCTCCTGATCAATGTATGTGGGTTTTTCTAAGGTAGTCTGGCTTTCCGCCTCCTAGTACTTGGAAATTAACAGGCTTGCTACTAAAATCAGTTGCCCAGCTGCACAAAGTTAGTTGCGCACTGGACTGAAGCACCTTTGGGTGGACCAGTTAACTAGGCAACTTTGGGCTTTTGCATCATGTGGGGATCAACAAGGAGAGTTTGTAGCTAAAGCCCTAGGCCTACAGGAAGGTAATTGTCAATGTCACAAAATTAACCATCAAACTTCAAAGACATTCTTCACATACATCTAGGCTAACCCATTTCAAACAAATGTTAGACCTGCACGATCTGAATTAGTAATGGTAACCTTCCTAGGCCTTTTGCATCACACAGTTACAGTGCTACTTAGATGCAGGTCACAGTATAGGGGGCATAACCAAAAAAAAAATTAATTACTGTGGTAGGTATAGCAATTACAGTTATGCCCCAGAGAGTTTGTACAGGTGGCACTAGTTCTGCGAGAAAATTGTGTGAGAGATCTATTGACAAGGCTTCTATACAATTTACACTATATTTTTACCATACCTTATAATTGACCTGGAAGTTATGCATATTCGACTATAGCCAAGTTGCCTTTGTGGCTTTGTTCATTGTCTGTTTATTTGGTTAAGTTCTAATGAGACCATCATACCTTCTAGAGCCACTAACACTATTGAACAGGCTGCCAAACCAACGCAATTGTACATAGGCCTAGGCCAAGGCCTACTATGTTATTTCAGTATCTAAATTACTACGTCGTTACGTACATAGGCCTATTCGAATTCCTGCCCAGCCTCTTGACAAGTTGTATGGTTTTCATCATCATACCTCCTCCACCTTGCTGGAACAATTGCTCCACCTCATGGTTCCCATGGACTAGACACAGCCAGGTAAAAAACTAGCAAGTAACAGTTAATATGGTGGCCGGTAAAGTTACCTAAATAACTTGTCAGGCCATCTGCGAGTCGGATCATCTACAGGTTGTATGTCAATACTGTATACATACAATGCTTTGAACAGTATAATGTACAGTACAGTATGACAATGTTGTTTTGTTGTTGGTCCTAACAAGTAACATATGTACAACTTTCATTAGCCTCTGTATATATATGTGTGCTGTACTACATGATATTCATGAAGACAAATGGGCAATATGGCAGCTGGTTTTGCATGAATATATGGAATTGTCCAGAGATAGCTTTGTGGGCTTTATGCTAGTAGAGCAGCTACTAAGGGATTGTCCATACAATCAGATGTCTGCAGTATAGCTTTAGACAGGCTCGACTTGAACCAATAGGTTGGAAACTGGGCCGTAAAACTCTGTCTGACTAACAAACTAACTAATTAAAGCCCTGCTGATGCCTCTGTTATTTAAAAATATTTGATGTGCCCTCCCAAAATTGGTTTCAGGTTGCTTTAAGCACTGAGTGCATTCCCACTATTGGGAACCCTTCATGTAATTCCTGCATAATCAACAATAGCCTTTATATTGTACTATATTCTCAAACAGCTTGTCCTTTGGGTTACTAATTTAATACCAGACTGTATTTTCACAATGTTTCTCTAGCTAGCCTGTAGTTCAGGGACAACTTAAAAAATCCATTACCCCGACAAAAAGACTTTGTCCACTTACAAAATTCCTGAGTATATTTTGAGCAAATGTTCCCATCAGGACCCCATGCACTGCTGAAAACATCCCCAGGTTGGGGCATTTCTCCCAGACAATTGGCTGATTTTAAGTGAAAAATATGAGCTACTGTTTACTTAGTATGTAAGAGAGGCACAATTTTCATTTAGCCAGATAAGTGGACTCAGCTGCAGTGCATGGGCTCCGCTTTGATTTCAGGTCCAGTTGAAACCCATTCCGGGCCAGTTCCAATTTCAGGACCATTCCAGGCCAATTCCAAGTACAGGAAAACCTAGATTGAATCAGGAATTGAGTCCAAGTTTGTCCCTGTTCATACAGCTGTAGCAACCATAGGCCTATTTCTTTACCAGAAAATACTATTGTTGTTTTACTACTTTTGGACTTGGACTCGGACTTGGACTCGAGAGCACTGGACTCGGACTTGGACTTGGACTCGTGCCCCTTGGACTTGGACTCGGACTTGAGCTTTTGGACTTGGACTCGGACTTGGACTCGAGCTTGTTGGACTCGACTACAGCCCTGATAAAATGCAGACTTCGATAAAATCATACAAAAATGCACACATATTATTAGGGAATCACACATGACAACATGAATTTTGAAATACGGACATGTTACTAAGTGATCGAGGCCTAGCCTATGCCATGCAGATAGAAGTAAACATACTTGGTGGGGGGGGGGTTGTCTCGCACTCACCTGTTAATTATAAACAATTACAATCCTCTGGGTAGCGTCCGTCTTTGGCCGTGAGCTGAAGTAGGCGCGTTGTCGCTCCCAAAAGTAAACCCGTCTACCGAAGACTGCTGATCGATGACTGCATCAGGCTGTGTGGGCTAACGTGAGGTTCCAAAAAATGTAATGACTGTTAGAGAAACCAACTATCCGAATGCGAAAACGGCTACGAAGATGACGATATCGCCAAGATCGAAAACAACACCTGTCCAAAAGATAGTCAAATTCCAATCCAGGGAAACTGCATTAGGCCTAAGTCTGGAGTGATCCACAAACGTACAGGAGAATTATAGGCCTAGGCTAGCACTGCTGTCCAGCGGAAGGGATATGCGAACAGTGTAAAAACAGAGATGAACAGGGGGACGTCTCTTCTGGAATTCTACAAAATAGGTGGAAATGTCCGCTCCTCAATCGGTATGAAAGTCAGCCGCTCCTTAATTACGCTAGATAAATATGAAAGTCCGCTCCGCTCCTCCACCATGTTGGATATTGAGTGGTACGGGATCGAGTTCCAGGCGGAAAAAAGATAGGAGAGTTCAGTTGATTTTAAAATATTTATTTGATGATTTTAGTTCCACAAAAAGATGATTAAGTTGAATTAATTCGGCCGGCCTAATATGATTACTACCATATTTACATTATTTACAAAGTTGACTAGGCTATATATGTTTCTGTCTCGAGGTCCGCCACACGAGTCTCCAGCTCGCAGGCTCGGTCTTGTGAATCGTGCGAGCTCTGAACACATGCAGTCCCCCTGATTGGTCAAAAGTTATGACGCACCCATATAAATAATTATTATGATATAAATGACCAATGAGGAGACTGCAAAGGGGGAAATTGGCCACACCCCGAAAAAATTTTGGTTACAGCGTGCACGTGGAGCTACGGTAATGTGATATGTCACGTCCACTGGTAACACGTGACGGGAAACAGGAAGGGCCCTGGGAATCTAGAACAAAGGAAAGGGAGCGTTGCTCGCAAACAGTAAGATGGCGTCTGGTAAAGGTCATGGAGAGTGCACCATACTACATGACACTAGTATACTACGCTCCACAGATAGATGACTGATTTCCCTCGCCTCTGTACTAATATGTGGTATTTTGACTTGAAGGCTGAAGGTGTGACGAACAAATTTCATTTCAATGTAGTCCTATTTAGTTGGTAATATCTGTTATAGGTATCGAGGATTTTGATTAACGAAATCAGTTTGTTTACGGGGACACCTGTGTGACCTGTGGCTTCTGATGAATCACAGTTTAGGCCTATTATAATTATCACTTGTTTTCGTAACATTGGGGCCTTAGTGTCGTGTAACTGGTAGCAATGGTGTTTATATGTTCGCAGCAAGATTAATTAATAGGGTGTATCGTAGGTCTATATGATAAGGTTATGTGCGGAAGCATATATTGCCTAGTTTGTGTTGTACATGTATGGCTTGAGACTCAATGAAGGCTTGATAGTGTAGTGTAGGAGTTTAATAGGTGCTTGATTATATCTGAGTGTTCTTGTATGACAAACATATTATTAGATGAATTATGTCATTGCTCAGTATGTAAAGGTTAATATAGTACTAACTTACAGATAATGTGTGTATTCCAATCTTCACATTTAGGGTTGTGAAGTCAAATTTCACTTGAAAGTACAGGAGTGGACATCAGTCACCTTCTTAACCCCTCTCCCATAGGCGCACAATGCGGGGTTACAGGGGGGAACTCGCCCTCCCAATTCGGGTGAAAGTAGTTGGTCTATTTGGGCAAAGCATGATAAACAGTGACATTCGGGCAAACATGCTCTTGCCCCCTCATAGAAAACTACCCTCGTACGTCTATGCCCCCTCCTCCAACAAAAGTGTGCAGTCGCTTAGCAAAGGACTGCATTTGCAAAAGATTAACCCATCACGTACCATGGACTCGATGCCAACACAACATGTAAGAGATCAGGTGACTTGGAGTGACTCAAAGAAAATAAACACATTATGACTAAGGTGACTCGAGTCACAAGACCACTCAAGCTTTCCAAAGACTCGAAGTGACTCGACTCGAGCTGAGGGAAGACTCGACATGACTCGACTCGACTAGAATTGCTAAAGACTCGACGTGACTCGAGACTCGACACCTTGTGACTCGAGGTGACTCGTGACTCGACATCAAGTGACTCGATTACAACACTGCTTAATATGCCCCTGCAGGCCATTTTCGTCCCTCTGATCAAACCCCTGGCTTCACAACTGGAGTCCGGTTGTAAGTGAACTCAGAAATGGTTGAGAATGGGATCGGAGTTAAACCTGAATGTGCTAAAACTATATTCTTAGCAAGGATATTCTACAAATTGTACGTAGGTCGCAGAACCTACTAGGTCCCAGGCTGGACTCTAGTTCGTATGCACAGAATGGAAAAGCGCAATTAAATTATGGGTCTTGATCCAGTTAAAAATGGTCTATGATGCTTTGTATGAATGATCACATGTAGTAATAAAGAGTGTATTCACTTACGTCAAACTTCCCACCTCTTTCGATGGGCAAAAAATTGTGTAGTACGGTCGCTAGTGTAGCCAGCTGAGAAACAGCTGACGTTCCACATGTGACTGTTGCATTGAGACTGTTGATGTTTGCCCCGGCAGTGGGCGTGACTTACCAATTGTGACGTAACGTGAAAGCAGTCTAAATAAGCTAATGAGGTATCCGGTATAGTAAACTGTGGAACTGCCTCCTGGCAGTGAACTAATGTTAACCATTTTTGTAAGGAAGTATAATGATGTACCATAAAGCTTTATTGTCAAGTATATCCAAGATTCGAGTTGGAATCGGCATAAGCTCGAAATTGAAGGACGCCGGACCTGGAATTGACCACTAAAAAGAACCCATGGAAATGAGAATCTGTTGAAGCGAACTTGAATATAACCTTGCCATAATAGGACTAATTTACTTCAAACATTAAATTAATTACACCGTTCATAAGCATAAGAAATATAGCACAGGCATAATCCCCGTTTTGATGTCTATTTATTCAAAAATCAAATTTTCCAGCTTTGCAAAGCATAATATATACAAGGAAACCAATTTTCATTTTTTACAACAATGTTAAAAATAAATTAACGTTTTTGACTTTCAAGTACTGTTTTAAGTTTCTCTTACAAGTTGTCTTAACCTATAAGAAAATACACGTTCTCCTCTATCTCGCAACCAAAATTTTGCATAGATTTTGTCAGATCAGATTAAAAAAATTATTGCCTAAGAGTGCAACTAAAATGTACATACGATCACCCATACGCCAATTATTGACACATTTAAATAGTGTAATAAATATTATTAACTACACAGCAATTTTTTCCAAAAAAGCTCAACTTTCGAATCGTTTTTCAGACTAATTACACAACCTTAAATGGCAGTTAAATTATGAGTAATCCTTTTATGAAAAAAAGTTCGATGGAGACAAGTTCATAAAATGTGTGTTGTTTAACCCGCGTGCCGGTCGAGGATTTACAGCTAAATTCTTTAGATGTTAATCCCTGGTGATGAGCGGAAATATTTCGCCTATATCATTCAATTTTAACTCCAAATTAGTTGCATCTCCAGCAGATAATTCGTATTCATGTCTCACAAGATAAGAGCAGTGGTGGCGCTACGGGGGGTGGGGGCGGTGTTGGGGAAATCCCCCACCTCTCGCATTTTGCCTTTTTGCCTCTTCAGCTGTTCCCCTCCAGTTAGGTCAGTTAGGAGTCAGGCTCAACAGAAATAATAAATACTTACTTCTCAAGATCTTCACCCAGGGGTATGCTTAAACCTCAGAGCTTCCGGGGGATTCGTCCCCGGAACCCACAGGGGCCTTGTCCCTGGACCTTACCAGGAGGAGCGTGCTTCGCTCTCGGTTTCGCTGTGCGCAGTAAAATGTTTGCCCAAACATTTCCCTGTGCCCCTAGTCCCCTCCCCCAATGTTAACATTCTGGAGCCGCCAGTGAGTACGAGGAAGAATAATTCCAATTCATACCATTGATATTTTCTAAGTTTCATAGGTCAAAAATTGCAGAAAATATCGAACAACTATCCCGGTCCATCACTAGAGTTCGGGCTTAATTTATACATAAACGTGTCAAGATTAGGCCTGAGCCTAAAAAATAAACCATATTAACGTCAATTATTTTAAGCGAACATTACTCGTACCCTATGCCGTGTCTTAGGCCTATTATACAAAACACTCTTTGCGCCAATATGACATTCATAAGAATTTTAATTTCTATAATTCTACTATGGCTCTGTCAGTGAGGTGTGCCCTTAGACAGGAGCTTTTGTTCAAAGGGGGCTAAAAGTTAAAGAATTTTTAATTGTCTGGGTTAAAGATTATTGCGTCTTTGACTTTAAAGGCAGAACATTTTATGTATTTTATACTGAAATATAAAGATTGAAATAATAAACATGTAAATTTCAATGTTTTCAGCAATTAACAAATGTAACAAAACTATTCATACACTATTTACAAAAAGAAAGACTAAACTTCTAAAATTGTGATTATAAAAGTTTTAGGGCTAGTTTTACAATAGTTTAAAACTATTGTTTAACTGAATAACATCAGCTGTGAATTTGTTCTTTGGATCCGAACGATACAATGTGCATCAATGAATACAAAAGAGTTACAACCCTGGTAAAAAGTTACAGGTACGGGGAGATGAAAAGTTGCGTTTTAAACTTAGGATATCAGTCGTTTCATTGCCATTACCGAAATTTGTAATCTGATTCCTTTGTGTATTTCAAGAAAGCGTGACCTTCCGATATTGCCTTCAGAGAACAGAATATTTTCTAATTTACAAAACTTACACCAATTTTATGGTTGCGTCACTATAGTGACGTCACCTTTTTTCGTAGAATTTGTGCCTGGTGATCAGGAAGAACTGTTGCAATCATTAAAATTTCTTATTAGTACCACCAAAACTGCAATCGTAATTTGGACATTAAAAAGTATACAAAGCCATTTTCTTTCGCTTGCTACCACTCGTTTGACTGACGGAACATTTCCATTTTCCCAGCGTACGTTATTTGCGAAAGTGCTGACGTACCTTAAATATATGTACAATTCATCTACTGTTCACGATGAAAGCCTAGATATTACTCGATGATGCAGTGACAATAATTGAGATATATTCTTAAAATGGCACTCATGTTCATCCTTAAAAACCAAACTGATAAAGTTTGTCGTTGAAACAGCCCTGTCTTGTAGGATCCCTGATGACGTCATTACCACAACACGTTCCATTGGTGACGTACTTGTGTACCAGCCCATCACAACATGTGTGAAGACTATTATCAAAGTTCTCCCCGTTTGAGCAGCACAATCCATATTTTGTATCAAAAACGTAAGTTTTACCTCCTGTTGTACAACATGTTTCGTTTGAAGAGTTGTATGTTGCTCCTCCGCAACAAGAAAGACCAGCCGCATTTTTATAAAAGCTGGACTCACAGCAAAGGTCATCACTATTCGCTGGATCGTAAAAATTGTTTCCACAGCAAGTTGAAGTAACGTTCTTACTTTTCCTAGTAATAAAAATGGGAAGATTAGTTCTTTAGTCCGGTTGGTTTCATTAATAAGGTTATCTTACAAATCATTACTTATAAAGTTTCTTTTCACTCTACTTTCAGTTTTAGGAAACGTAAAGGGCAAGAGCAGTCACCAAACTTATTTAGTAAAAACAGTATTTCATTCTTTCTAATTTCATCTTTTTTCTCATCCTAGCATCCTTCATTATATTTTAACTTACATATTGCATGTTCAGTTTAAAGCAATGGGTTACTCCTCAATTTCCCAGTTCAGTGAGATAAAATATTGTCACATGACTCGCAAGAGCCAATCATAAAATAGGATAAGACTACAAGAGTAATTGGAATGGGCATGACTGCACTTTAATGTTTGTGCGATTCTATTTCAGTCGTTAACATCCTAAAATTATCGTTACTATAGTAGCTTCATGATACCCATGCATTGTTCGAGGTTAGGGAGGAACCTAGCAGACGCTACACAGTTCAATCTTGGTTTTTAAATTTATACTTACACGGCACCTCCACAACATATCTGTGTTTCACTGTCATAACTAATGTCACCGCAGCAGTCGGTCCCATGGTTATACTCCTTGCCCCTACAAATGATTTTGTTATTTTGGAGACGACCTGTCACTAGGTTACCATCGCAAGTGAGATTACCCTCGGCATTTTCGTATGGAGTTCCTTGACAGCATAAGAAAGAATTATCGTCAGACTCCGGGCAGTTGTTTCCACGACAATCGTTACCTGTCGAAAAAAAATTAATAAATCAAGATTAAATATGTCACCAGTACAAAATTAATTAAGAGAGGTATGAATGAAACTCAGTTGCAAATTTTAATTGAATCAACATGCCCATTTCGACTAGACCCAACTATTTCCTATAGGTTTTGCCAAATTCCATTTCAAACTAACTGGGTTGAATTAGGTTATTTCAATTTTAACTTGGGTCAACCTTTCAATCGCTTGAATCGTTCCACATTCCACATTAGATCAACTAGATTTAACTCGGTTAAATGAATGGAGCCATACATGACAGACCAATGATATAAATGGTCTGAGGGCCGAGAGGTTGGTCAAGTGTTGTCCTTCATTGGACGTATAGCTTCTTTGGAATGCAGTTTAAAGGTGGTTTCGCCAAACAACCCTTTGCCAGAGGGTGGGAGGACTTAAGGTTTTCCTCAAGGTTTTCCACAAGGTTTTTACTGGACTAATGCCAATGGATCCTGTTGAACCCAGTTCTTTTGACTTGTATGTTCAATTGAAATTTGAAAATAAGGAAGCAACCGGGCATCTGCAAGAAGAGTTTATATTTGTTCCCCAAATAAAAAAAGGCAAGCCAAGCAGTATGCCCACAACTATATATTACATATAAAATGAGGTACGGTTAAAACAAAACAAAATCTTTGGACGATGTCCCTAACAAATATCCCTTCTCAACAAACCCCACCGACCAATTGTGACTAAAAAAATTCATATAAACAAAAGATCTATTTTTTCCGGAAATGTAGCTATAGCTAAAAACAATGTACGTGACCTAAACGCAAAGAACCTGAGGAAAAATAAGTTTGAAGGTAACTGAATAAACACTTACTTGGTTTCTTAACCGGTATGTCTCGAAGAGCACCTCCGCAGCACACTTGTTTTGTGCGGTTGTAGCCAGTTATGGCACCAAGGCTGCAGCAGTCACTCTCCTCCGCGCAACAGGTCCAGACTGATTCGATGACGTAACCGCTACAACAAGTATGTGTATTGTTGTTGTAGTAAGAATACTGTGTTTCGTTAAACCAACAAACATGTTGTTCCTCTTCGACTCTTGGGATCGAGCGAACCTTTCCAATGACGTCACATTCATCCGTCCTGTTGTCATATACTTTATCTTTGCAGAAACTATAAAGAAGGTAGAAATTTCGGTTGCATTTAAACTTTCCTTGCTTCAAAACACAGATCGAGTTATTAAAATATACATGTTGCTTCCCGTGACTACCATAAGTTTGTATCCGAAAACAATGCTAATAAAATTCACGAGCCATTTCTATTATGACGGCAATAACATTACCTTAAAGGCATATTTTCATCATCCCAAACACTTCCAATTCTCCCAACCTACTTACTTCTAGCCCCTCCCACATTTATCTAAAACTCATCTTTATCCAGACGCAATCCTTGTTTATTGCTTCATGGCTTGTCTCAGTGGCCATACAAGTCCATAATGTGTAATCAAGACACTCTCAGTGCCCATGCTGTGTAATTTAGCTATGATGCATTGTTTGAATGTGATGCCAATCAAAGAGCTGTACCAATTGAGAGTTTATGTATACTGAAACTGTAGTTTAGGGTGATGAATGACTGCCTTTAAGGATGGATTGGGAAGAAAGGGATTGGTTATGCAAAAAAAGGATCTTACGGGAAGAACATAGATGGAACATTTTTGGGTAAACGAATGTTAGGAGACAATTCTTCGGACATCTGTTTTTTAACCCTCCTTCCGACAGGGACAGTTACCACACTTGGAACTATCGCCCACCAACTTCTTTTATCAAAATATTTATGAACAGTCTTGGTTAGCAAATTTGCCTGATGGGAAATGGAAATCTGGGGATTTTGTGTTAAATAATTCAAAATACTACGTTTTAATATTATAGGTTTACGAAATGTTAGGATATCTTAAAACAGAAAAACGGAATCACCAACATCTTTTTTTAATTGCATCACATAATATCACTAAGATATGAATTTTGTACTTTACAAATATCTTTATGCATTCTCACAATTTCAATGATGTCAATGTACAAAAACAGTTTTTACCTCGCGTGGTTTTCAGGAATGTCCACAACTCTCCCATTATAACAAGTCTGAGAAGTTGGGATGAATGTCTCCTGGCCGACGGGGTTAGGGCAACATCTCTGGGTCTCGTTTTCAACTTTTCTCTTGAAGATTTTCCCACGACAGCAAATGGAGAGTTCCTTGTTAAAGGTTTTGTTACCACATATGTCTTTTCCTCCAGGGAGAGCTACAACCCCTTTTGGAGTACACACCTGCAAATAAAAAGATGACACTAATTTGGTATTTCCTTTGGCGAGAATATTAATAATATGTGCAGAAGGTACCCCAAGCCAGACTAAAGGGGAAAGAAAGTTTCCTAGGAGTGGGAGAAACTCCCTTTTCATTGGGACGAGATTTTCTTATGTGTATTAAAAAAGGCGAAACTTATTTATATCTTGCATAGGAATGAACATTTTCCTGGAACATTTCCGACATGTTTCCTGTCTTCTGGCTATATTTTCGGAAAAGGTTAATTTGACGTTAACCTCTTTAAGCGACTAAAAGTGTTACCCAATGACCGGACTAACTTTTTCCACACGGATAAAAAGCCAAATGGCCCTGCCTACGCAGCAGGTTGTACAACATATTCGTTGTTCAGTCACATCCCTTTAGAAGATTGGGAACTGAAAAACAGAGTCCGTCCGCGGGTTGACTGGCTGCAGACGCATTGTCGTTACTTAGGCCACCACCAAATATACACTCAGAATGACAAACTGAGAAGACTGACAAAAATAAGTCAGTTATAACTCTCTTAATGTAAAAGGGAAAATCTGCTCTGTTTCTGTTGACTTTTCCACTCTGCGTCGAGTTGGATGTATTCATTGATTCACTCACAGTTTCCATTTTGAGCGCAGTTGAAAGTCAGTCGGTCATTCAAATAAATAGGTGTATAATCACTAACGATAACCATGCAGGAGTGAATTACACTCATTTACATAATGACATTGTACTCTTCAGGACTATAATTCCTGCCTAATATTTCCCCTTTAGACGACGCCCCCGGAAATCCAGGTGCTGTCAGGCGTTTTCCTTACCGAGGTGTCACTGTTGTATGGTATGTTGTTATTTCCTCCAATCTTGCATACTTTGTCTTTATCCAGTTTATTCTGGACACAAGGTTTAGCGTTTTCGATATCACCGTACCTTGGATGGACGCCACCTGTTAGAAACATACATTATACATTGAAACAAAGGTGTTATTTTTATTTCCTTTTTTCAGACCGATTTTGACGAGTATATTATTCATTTATATGTGGTGTTTATCATTTGTAATACTAATGCAAATTTGATAAGTTAAATTTCATTTCAAGCAAACTTTTGAAAAATGGAAAACTGACATCTGAAATGTTGCAGATGTAGTGCAACTAATTAATATTATCCATGTAGGGGAGCAATAGTCGTAAATGCACATTTCATAGAGCCTTCCAATTCTGAGGGCACCACCCCAAAGTCCTAACACCGACCGGGCATTGAAGGAAGAAAAATATTGTTCAGAACAGATGAAGGAGGACCACAATCTTTTGGCGCTGAATATATAGGGTCGTCGAAAAGTTCAATGAAAATGTTATCGTTGAAAAATTCTGAAAAAAGTGGATTGAATGAGGCTAAAACTTTTCACCTCTTCAACTCCCTTCCAAAAATTGAGTTGCAAAACCTCTGATAAAACACTTGAAATATGGTGTTGAACTGTGTTGAACAATGGCGGGGTGTGGAAATTGTTGACTCTTTGAATGGCAATTTGTGTCTGTGACCGTGACAAACATTTGACCCACTTTTGCCGAGTGTTGGTTGTGTAGCGATATATGTAAAAAGCACTTTTTGCTCACGTGACATGTGGCAAACTGAGGAAGGTGTGTAAATGCCTGAAAAGGTTGGTTTTTTGAAGTGATATCAATTTGGCAGTGTCGCACTCTCTCCAGTTTTGCCACATGTGTCAGCGTGACAAAGCATACCTCATTTTGACCTCAGCTTTCAAGTACCACAATTATGCAGGGAGTGTGATTCTGTATGTCGAGTTAGTTCCAATCACATATGTGTCACCGAATTACCACCCTTTCAAGTTACAATATGCATTTTCAAATGCCCTGAAACATGTAATTATATGTGTTCAAATGTGGCATGTTTTGCAAGGGTTGTGGAACTAACAAGACTGTTTCAAAATGTAAGGCTTAGTTTTAGAGGTAAATTAGAATTTCTACCAAATTACACAAATACAACATCCATTTGCTCACAAGGGTTTTACATAAAAAACAATCTTGAAATTTTTAATCCTGACGTTTTAGCTTTCACCCTAAGCTGTAGGAGCTTCACAGCATACTCATAGTTTCAGAAACGAGTTAAAAAATAAAAACCTTTTATGCCTACCTTTATTGCAAATTTCGTTTTTCAAATCGAAGATTTGAAATACTGTAGTATTACAGCATCCCTGAATACTGGAATCGTACGACGCAAGTCCGCAGCATTTGTCGTGATTGAGACCCTTTTTAATAATCTCATAGGAGTCGCGAACTTCACAACAGAGCTGATCAGCAGAACTGTAGGCAGCTGAATAAAAACGAAGTGATTTTTACAATTTACATTTGATAGTAACTTGTGATTGTTGAAAAGATCGCATCTCCAATGATTCTTAAACCATGATTTCATTATTACAGTATCAACCCGTTGATTATCTACTTATAATTAACGTTACCGTATGTCATACACAGAGTTGCCCATGTAAATGCATATGCAAATGACTCTTGCTGCAGAAAATATTTTCGCCTTCGTGCAAGTTTTGGACTAACCATCTTATGAATAAAGGATTCTCAAACGATCCTTTGCGTAAGATTTACTTACTTTTGTTACAGCAGGCGTTTTCATCTCTGCTTCGAGTGATCAGCTTGTCGCCACATTCGAACTGGTTGGCTGTCAAATATCCGGAGGTTTTTCCAAGACGAACAACGCCATCTATTTGAGGCAAAGCGTGGTACAAAACGAGACCATTGAAACACACCCCCTTCTCCTCTTGGAATGGCTCTCCGTTACAACATTTTGCTCTTCCTAAAGGGGGAGGCAAAATAAAAATATCATCGCTTATTCTTTTATGGGCAATTCCCAATCAATTAATCAGTTTTAGGTATATTCTGTTCAGAGATGTAACCAGGTATTTATTGAAGGCATAATTCTAGACGGAAAGATACATTTCCAATGATCCCTGTATGTTTGCGGAAATATATTGTCTGCAGAACAATTCTTTGTGCAGGAACATATTTTTAAAGTACAACGGCCTCTTCATCTCCTTGACTGCGTAACTGCTGCTTTTATTTTTAAGGTGCAAGAAGCATACCTTCAATCGTTATATCGAAACAAAGCAATGTGAATCCATCGCACCCCTGGTATTTTCAGATAGTAAATCTTGAACTCAAAAAAAAAAACCCTAAAAAAACCCCAAGTTATTAAAGGATCAAATAAAAAGCAAACCTTGATGAAACTAACCTCCTTCGGGGTAAACTTTACCTAGACAGCATACTTCATCATCTTCATCGTACAAACGACCTCCGCAGCAACTTTTCTTTCCCTCTTGACGTGTTGAAACATTGCCCTGACAACATACTTCTGTTGTAATATTGAACGTTGTATTGCCACAACACTCAGTGACGCCGTCGGTTTTAATATTTACAGTCTGAAATGTTGTAAACATAAAAGATAAATATGTAAAAATATTTATCTCTCAAGCCCGAAAAGATTAATGTTTATGCTCATTCAATTTAAGTGATAGTAGTCTGACACCAAAAGCCTTTTTTACTTCAGTTTGGGTTCTTGCTTGCTAAGGACCAACAAGCTCTGAACGGTTGTGATTTAGCAAACGGTCTTGTGAAAAATCGAACGAGGTTTCAAGCCGTACAATATATATATATATATATATATATATATATATATATATATATATATATATATATATATATATATATATATATATATATATATATATATATATGTATATATATATATATATGTATATATGTATATATATATATATGTATATATGTATATATATGTATATATATATATATATAGATAAATATATATTATATATATTATATATATATATAAATATTATATTATATATATTATATATATATATATATATATATATATATATATATATATATATATATATATATATATATATATATATATATATATATGTATATATATATATATGTATATATGTATATATATATATATGTATATATGTATATATATGTATATATATATATATATAGATAAATATATATTATATATAATCAAATTGGTAAAGCTGGAAAATCTGGCTGAGGTGAAAAAACGATGTTGACTCCACCGGGATTCGAACTCGGGACCTCCCGCTTTCTAGTGCGGACGGTCTAACCATTGAGCCATGAAGCCAAGTTAGTTTGGCATTCGTTCGAATAACAGATGAAGCAACTCGCAATTCACCTCCTGAGCAGGCGCCTAATTTTTTGGAACAGCACTAGTTCTCAATTGACGCAAGCCCAACCAGAGATCAAAGTTGATGCTATCCAGCTGAACACAATTGTTTATTCGCCAGCTGATCTCCGAAGAGATACAGAAACCTGTGAAAGCAGAGATGAAGTGAAAATAAACGCTGACGACAACTGCGTGGAATATATATATATATATATATATACCAAAAAATATACCAAAAACCAAACTGAACATCCAACAGTAACAATTGGACACGACAAACATCAAATCCGAAGCGATCGCTGTAAAAACAGAACCGAACGAAAGTGACTGTCAGAAAACATGAGTGCGAATGATGAAACACAAATCAAAAAAAGAAAAAAAACGTCCTGGATGAAAAAGTGCACGTACAAATCGAACATGGTCGGAAAAAAAGGGAAAAAAGTAGCCAAAAATAGGTGCGGAAAAAATAATTAGGGCTGCACAGTAAAAAAATGAGAACGAACGGGTAAGTGTAAAAAGAGTAAAAACTGGCTCAAAAAGGGGTGAATATTACAAAAGGTCAATTCTAACATTAAGGCCGTGTGGAGCGAGAGTACCTAGCCTCATGATCAGTCGGTTTTCAGCACTAAGACGGTCACGATCGGAGCCTCGGCTCATTACAGCTGCCGTAACAGTTAAATGCTGTATAGAACAAGGTGAAGGGGATTAAAATGTGCAGCCAATATATATATATATATATATATATATATATATATATATATATATATATATATATATATATATATATATATATATATATATATATATATATATATATATATATATATATATATATATATATATATATATAAACTGATTGATTTGCCGCCTGATGAAGAATACTAATTTTCAAGATGATAGACAAAAGATTTACCCCGTTACAACACAGCTGATTATCAGGTCGATAGATATCTAGACCGCAGCACATATTTTGAACATTGTCTTCAGTTTGAAAACCACCGATGTGGACATTAGATCCACCGTTGTGAAGGCAACACTTGTCTTCCCCTGGATTCACCAGGACATTGCCGCAACACTCTCCTACACCTTTAACAAGGCTTCCATTACAGCACTCCTTTCCCCCTTTGCTGTCAAAAGCCTCGTCACCGCAACACTGTACATCCGAATCTGCCATGGTAGAAGAAAGGAAAGAGATATACAAAGGATTACACAATAATTCAATTTTGTTATGAAAACAACAGTAGATAGGAAAGCAAGTTTGACACCACGGCCGTGAGCGATTCACGAGTAAGTTGGTTAGTTAGACAGAGTTTTAAGGCCCAGTTTCCAACCAATTGGTTCAAGTCGAGCCTGCCACGACCTAAGTTTGTTGTGGCTCACTGGCTTGTTTTCCCTACTCTATTGCTTATGATGAGCATCAAACACAATGGCAGTAGGTTCCCTTTCTTAAGTGTGACTTATGAAATAATAATAATTTCACCCGATAGTGATGTTGAAGGGGATGTTTCCCCCAATTTAACCACAGGTTATGGATGATTATCTTTGAATATCTCTCTCACACCTTTCAGAACTTTCGTGCATATTCCAGAGACAGATTCTTCTAACTGTATTACCCCCTTCCCCCTTCCCGGCTGCAAAACTTATTTTTGTGACATTCATACATCGTGATTGCCAATGTTTACCAGTACCGTACACTAATCCTGTCATCATAGCTGAACTAAGTAGTGACTGGACTCAATTTAACAGGATTTTTTTACATCGAAAACGATAGACGATTTGAGTGTTTTAAAACTTCTAAAACTGATAAAACTTTGAAGCATCCCTTTAATATTGAAAGGAAAACTATTGTAGTTTTGAGAATTAGGCCCCAAACTAAGCCACTTTTTAATATATATGTGTCATTCTTCGTACAAATCTCCTCCCTAACCACCCACTCACCCGTAACTTGTTTGTTTTCTGTTGACGTCGAAGTGGTATGAATATCGGTAGTAATAAAATGGAACGAAATGAATATGAAATGGGATTGTTTGTTCTTTTAAATAATGCTTTCTCCGTTCGTATTTCTTTCGAAGTTGTATTTCTTTCATTGGTGTGACTAGAAAAGTTTTGATTATTTCTGGTCTCTTTACCCACCATGATTAAGTGGTGATGTTTTGCAGTCGTTTAGCCGATCTCCATTTCTAAAATTAGTTATACAGTTTATACCAATTTTTTTAATGTGTTGTAAAATTCTAGATAAATAGGTGTAGTTTTACATATATTTACTTGTTAGTTAATTACTTAGATAGAGATTTACGTCCCCTTTCACTTGTAAATGTTGCATTTAATTGTATACTGACATATCTGGGTTTCTTTCAGCTGACTGTTGGTAAATTCCCCCCCCCCCCCCACCCCATCGATTGCGACTTGTAGTTTTACATGTTGTTGGCCGGGGAGCCCGAAATAAATTGAGGTAGAAAGAATTTAAAACAGAGTCGGATCTAAAGGAGGAGGGCATTTTTAAAGTAACTTAGATTTGGTCTAACAGTAACAGTAGCGGCTCGCCATAGGGGCACGTAAGGGGGGGGGGGCAATTGCCCCCCAAACATTTCCAAATCATGGTCTTCAATTTTCCAAATATAATGTTATTCTATATGACATAAATAAAAAGTAGCCTTTTTCTTAATCTGGGTAAAGTATCCCAGCCTTCTCTCTCATACAAATGTCATATATTATTTATTATTATTTTTTTATTTATTATATTATAAGTATAAACTAATACGTAATTGTCAAGGATATAGTTCGTAACTGTATCAAAATTTAAGCCCAGTACCGGCCGCCCAGGAGCGTTGGTAGCGCTACTAAGCACCAATAGCAGTACTGAATCAGTACTGTTATTGGCGCTGGTAGCCAGACCAATGCTTCTGTGTGGCCGATTCAGGTTTACAGGCTCATTCGACCGCTGGTCATATGAGTTAATATGAGTCGAAAAGTTATGATTTCAATTTATTTCTACCGGTGTGCAGCTCCTTGAGACAAAAAAGTCCAGAACAAATTTATGTTTGATATTTTGAAGAGGAACATATTCTAGGCATAGCTTACTGGAGAAAGTTTTGGTTTTCGAGATATTAGAATTGAAGACATATTTTCTACAAAGAGTGAACTTGCAACAAGTAGACGTGATGTCATGTATTCACATTGATGGGAATGTTTAGTTGTTTTTCTCTAAAATTTAACACCACATTTATACAATTTAACTGTGATACGTTGTAACCGTAAATGCATCCCGAACAATGGAAGTTTAAAAACTTAATTTGCCTTAAGAGCAAGAAAGCATCCCTAATCAATTAAGATCAAACAGCAGGATCAAAAATAAATAAAAAACAAAACAAAACATTGACCATCAAAATGAATATAAGACATAGCACCGCTTGGTTCAAGTTTACCTTTTGTAGAAAATGTGTCAACTTCAGTTGCTAATATCTCGAGAACCGAACATGAGAAATAAATGAAAACTTCACCAGAGTACTAAGAATATGTTCGTCTTTAACGTATTAAACAAAATTTTGGTTTTGGTCTATTCATTTTAATGGAGATTTTACTTTGCGACAAAGAAAATTATAAAATGTCACATCGTCCTGTAAAGGAGAAAGTACATTTTATCTAGTAATTTTCTGATCATTTTGAAATTTGATTTACTGCTTAAATTCTACTTACAAGCCTGGCAAGTGCAATTTCCGACTATCAGAGAGGTCGCGATTTTTCAAAATTTTCTGTCCGCTGTGCTTAGATAGTCTGTCGGGCAGTCAGTCACCACCTCTCATGCCCCTCCCCCACCCCCACCCCACCCCCCACCCCCAAAATATGCTTTTGCACAATATCCCCTGATACTTTTTTGAGACGTCTTGGTCTCAATTTGAGTTTGCCCCCCCCCCCCCCCCCAACGAATTTCCTTATATCCGCCCTTGAACAATAATAGCATCCGTCTCTCACACGGCAGGCCTGGGTTCTGTTCCCAAGTCGAGTCATACCAAAGACTCTAAAAATAAGACCTACTGTTGTTGTGCGTGATGCTCCGCATAAGCAATGGGGTAGGGAAAACAAGCCCAGTGAGCCACAACTGGAAAAAAGGCCTTGGCCAGCTCGACTTGAACCAATAGGTTGGGAACTTGGCCATAAAGCTCCATCTAATAACTTATTAAAGTAACTTAAAGCAATGATTTCTAAATCCAGAATTTACGTCAGACCACCCTTCCTTTGGGCTATGTAGTTTCTGCAGACAGCCACGCCTCGATCCCTCGCTAATATTCCTAGATCGCGCAGTATGTGGTTTAAGCTTTCAACAAACTGGCAAATATGAGTTACTTACCTGGATTTACAGGGTTATTTCCGCAGCAAGTATCATTAGGGTTATTCTTGTCCTTTATTTTCCCATTACAACACCTTGCTCCATTTCTAGAGAAACATTTTCCGTTACAGCATCCCTCTGAATCCTTGAAAATGACTCTCCCAGCGCAACATTCCTGCGTGTCGACGTCGTACATTGTTGAATTTTTTCCGTAACCTGAAATGAGATTTGGGTTAATACGAATTTTTACACACAGTTCATTTCGTTGATTTGTTTTTTTCTTAATTAACAACAATATGAATAATAATGACATTTACAAGTACTGCGAGGAATTATTCGTTGCATTTTACGAAAGGAAGTATTCTGAAAACATCGGTATGCACTAAAGCATTCTATATTAAAAATACACAAACAGAACATATATGGAAAACAAGTCAGACAGTTTTCATGGAATCTGTTATCAAAAACAATATAACAATGATAACTACTTAATGAGAAGTACCTTGAGTCCAGAAAGGAGTTGATAGAATCCTTTACTTCAAATAGCTCATCACAAATACTTTTTTCTCTGCCGAAACGTTTATGAGAAGGTTGAATTGGTTGATCAGTAAATACTTTTCTTAACTCCTTATAAATGTGCATGACTTTTTAGGTGAAAGTTGTATTGTTGTAGTACATGTAGTATCAAAGAACTGAGTGGAAAAATCATGGCAATTAGCCAGTTTTTCAGCAAGTTTTTCTGCATTTCTTATCTCGGTGAATTGTCGTCATTCAGCATTGATTTCAGATGGACACTCGCAGGTGGTAATAACACCTCCCTGATTATATACCCTCAGTGATATACTACAGATCTACTTTGTGCGAGTGAAGTCTGTGATGTATGTCGTGCGCGGTTTTCCCCAAAAATGAAAATTTAGGTCTAAATTCTCAATCGGTCTTAACTCAAGGAAGATATCTTGGTAAGCGTCACCAGGTTTTGAGCTTCTTGTGTGATTCAGTGTTTCTCCGGCAGAAATACCTATTTGCTGCGTATATTATATCCATTACGAGGAAAAGAAAACTTCATTATATTTGGGTGGATTAACTCCTTCATATTTGGTCTTCATGAATTTAGTTAATTCAACAAACATACTCACAACATTTTGTTTTCTCGTTGCCGTTATCGTCAAGATCTTTGAGGTAGACAGTCCCACCACAGCATACCTGTGTATTAAGGTCAAATTTAACTACTGTATTGCAGCCGAAAAGCCTACAATTTCCCTGCAAGGCTCCAGAAAGTTCTGAAAAACGAGATAATCATCAAATTAACCCATCCATTTGGAAAATTATGAAACGACTTATTAAGAGCAGACAACGCGTAGAACCCATGCTTAAACAGGGTGAGTCTGGAGCAATTTCCCAGTAAAGGGTTGTTTTTATGCCAACTTTTTTTATCATAAATTCAATTTGTGGCCACAACCCCCCCCCCCCCCCAAGAAACCCTTTCATCCAGTTTTACCATTGTTCAGCAATGCGATTTTGTCATCCACTTTAGTTTGAAGAGGGAGGAAATTGCGACTTGAAGTTTTCTATGGTGCAATAAACAGATAAAAGCGAATATTTAAAGGTCAGAAAGTATGTAGCAATAAATTCAAAATCTGTATTTCTGTTTGCTATCAGAACAACAGAAAGCGGAAAGAAGTTCCCGGATGTGTTTCCTCCCTCCATAAAAGTCCCACTTCCAATCGATCGATACCAATGAACAAAATTACACCCGTACCATGAAAAGGAAAACTTAGTTACGTGAAAAAAGTTACACCCTCGACAACCGGTCACGTGGTCTATCACTTCATCGTCAGTAGCGTTGGAACGTGTCACCTCTCAATCACTGGTTATCTTGCCCTAATATCTTTCATTATGTATTTTAATTAACGGAAATCTATTGACTTAATTTTCATTTTCATAACTTTAATTTCAATGCGAACAGGTTTGGGAACTTTTAATTCTGAGATACTTCCCGTTGCGTAATATTTTGAGGATTTCTTTGTTTCGGAGTGAACGGTTTGAAAGAAACCTTGAATGCGAGTCACAGATTAAACCTGTTTTTCTAATTAAAACCTGAGTTGCTTCATGAAGAAAGGGGTTTTGAAAAAGGGTGGGCAAAGAAACCAGTTTAAAATCGCAAAAGGCGAGTCGACACCGCAAGGTCTGGGCTATCCTTGGATCATTTAAAAATCATGCTTACCGCACAATTGCATATTTTCACGACAATGATGTGTTAAGACTTTTATTTGCAAAAACTGCATAACTGAGTCCTTGAAAAAAGAAATTCTTCACCGGAATTCAAAAAATATTTCTGCATACTCATCTGTGTTGATTAATGAAGTGTACCTCTAGTCAAAAGATTCAAAACGATATGTTAGAAAGCATGGTAAATGAAATCCCACCTTCATAGGACTCCCACCTTCATAGGACATTCTTGAGCTGAAATATGAAATGTTGAATTTTTTTTCCTAAAACAAATTAGTCAATTGCGCAATAATTTGTGACTTTCTTGTTGTACAACTCACATTACCTGCTTTGTTTCCCTTTAAAATTAAAATGCTTTTATGACCTAGAACACTTCCCCTTTGCTAGCATAGCACGTTGCACAGAGAGGACTTAATTTCTTGCATCGCCCCAAAAGAGTAAGAGTGCTATTACACTAAGTTGGTACAAGGTGGCTTTAATCTCATAAACACAAAGAAACAAAAAGATTGTAATTTGAGTGGTACAACAATGACATCACAAATTATTGCACAATGTACCATTTTAATTTAAGTGAATAATCTTCAGCATTTTATATCTCAGATCAAGAATGTCCCATCCAGATGAAAGTTGGACTGTTAGAAGTCATTTTTTCATGATGTTACATCGTTTTCAATTTTTTGACTTGAGGAACACTTTGAATATATTTTCTCACTGGTGTTTATGGGTGGTTTTAATTGTGTAAAGGCTACAAAGATAAATACGTCGCAATATGTAGGCTAAACCACGCAGACTGATACGGTTTTATTCCCCTAAAATCGCTATTGATTTTTTGATTAGTTAAGGTTGTACGACTCAACATTCACCCTTCCACTTTTTTGTGAGGAAGGAAGTTCATCAACTTTATATTTACAACCAGCGACACCCGAGATCTTTTCCCAGTTGTGGTACTCTGGATGGATGCGGAGAATTTCTAGTGAGGGCGCTGAGAGGGAAAGAGGATGCATTTACCCCCCCCACCCCTCAGATTTTGCCTTTGCCACCCACTCCCCCCCCCCCCCCCAAGTTAGGTCAGGTAGGAGCTGGTCTTGCCGAAAAAAGTAATGTAACCCTCCAGAGACTTAATTTTTCATCTTGAACCTCAGAACTTGAACATCCATCCCAAAAAAATTTTACTTCCCCAACATTATCCTTTGCCCTCAATTTGCCCCCCCCCCCCTCATTTTAACATTATGGCGCCGGTACTGAGCACTGCGCAAAACGACGGTAGGAACCATTTTTTATGTTTTCGGTAGACTTGACCTGGGAATCGAGTCAGGGCCTCCCACGTTAGAAGCCGATCTACCGCTAAAACAAACACACCGTCTTGATTGTTCGATTACGATTACAAAAAACACATTTACTTATTATTTGTGTAAATCTAAAAGAAAAGAGGAACCCGGATTAATACTTCAACTTTATCTAATTTTCTTTTAAAAAATTGTCCTACGCATTGAACAACTTTCTTTAGAGGTTAGCAAAAAGTTTCAAATACGCCGAGAGTCTTACACTACCGCGTAAAATCTTTTCAACACACTTTTCCGGGTGTTGTATATCCTGGAAGCTTCCGTTTTTCATAAACCTGGTCAAAACCTACTCGCCGTTGGGTTTGAAAGGTCAGTCTACAAAAGTGAAAAAGAATTAGGGACGAAACTTCCTGTTTTTACCCCTTTAAATAATTTTTCTGGTTCAAAAGAAAGGGACCAAGATATTTCGATTTCCAGTAAAAATGGCTCTGAGTGTGAATGAATAGTTCTCTTTCTCTTTCGAAGGTGTAAACTTCCATTAACGCATTATGATAGAACGAACTGCTCTCAGGTTTTACATTTAAAACATGTTAATTATGGTGTCTCTATTTCTTCATGAATATTGGATATGCTACAGTTTCCTATCTACACTTGACTTTACGATGCACATTAAGTTCAAAGTGAAAGTGTTAGATTTCATGTCGTGCGTTGATCACCTATAATGTTGACATCAAACAGGAAAGAACCGGAAGCAATATCCTCCTAAAGAAGTAGTAGACTCTTAAGTACGGTAGCTTATAAGATCCAGTTATCTCACTTTTAATTCAGTTCTATACAAATCAATTTATTTCAACGATAGACTAATACGCTTAATTGCTCTTACTTTATTAAGCCCGTACGTTGTTTTTCAAAGGAGACCGGATCCGAATATGCTACCTCCTGTAATACCCACCCTGAACATTGGCCCATAACGCTCATATACTGCTTTGAAACATTGCGAGACGTCACGGAAACCGTGGAAGGTGTGTGTGTGTGTAGGGGGGGGGGGGTGACAGGTGGGCCCAATTACCTATGTCCTGCAAACGAGGTCACATGCGGCGAATTCATCATGCACTCCAAAATTCAAGTCATTAAAGGGCAAGCGCAGACACCCAATACTGTATATTTCATAAAAAGTCCTAAAATATTATTAAAGATATTATGAACAGAAATAAGAAATAGTTGTGAGATTTAGTCGTTGCTCCAATATAAGTTTGAACGGTTTGCTCTTAGCCTTCCATCCCACTTGACAGTCTGTTCATATCATCTGTTAGATCGCCTATCGAAATGCTAAAATGGTTAGCTTGCAAACACGCCCCCCCCCCCCCGCGCGGCGCACCCACTAATTTGAAGAGCCTGCAAACTATAGGACTGTAAATATGTCACTACAACTCCTCCTACCCCCTCACAGCATACTTTAGATATAGGCCTATTGATCACACAACCTTTCATAATTGGCCCATAGAAAGATCTATGCAAAAAGTAACGTAAAATATTAAAAGTGGGTTCAGGAAAATCACTCTCATATATGCACAGAACATGTTTAGTTATTTTTTTTTCTGTTTTACTACCATAATTTTTTTCTTAAGTATACTCTACCGCCCACCCCGTCCGAAAAATAGTCAAGAATGGAAAATTTAAAAGTTACCTTTACTACAAACATTTAAATATTCATTTCAATAAAAAAAAATCGAAGGTGGGAATTAGCAGATGTGTAAACATTGCAAAAGACAAAATACATGCAGGTATAGTCAGTATAAAACATGAAGAAATTTTAAATATGAAAAAATTAATTTGAATTTAAAACTTTAAAGATGTGTAAAATGAACTGGAAATATGAACAACACCTATTTTCATTCCCTAACTAGTTCGCTACTTGACCTATAAAGTAAAATTACAAAATTTAATCCTACCGGTGTGTGTCTGGAGTACAACCATCGTCATTAGAAAAGTAAAATAGTCCATTTTTTCTCTCTATGTGAAGTGACTTCGTTGAATTCCAAGAGTATTAATGAAATGTTTCGAGCTTGTTCAAACTTTTATCAATGAGTTTTGGACGTCATGATGCTATTTTTAGACTACAATACCTCTCTGAACACTTTCACTCTTCAAGCTTGCTTTGCCCAGCTCATGACATAAAAGTGAAAGAACCTATGCTCTATCAGTTACATAAAAAATCCCCGTATGTATCATAGTTAGGTGGTTTCCTTCCGAGCTGTTTTGAGTCTAAATTAGAAGATAAAAAAGGTAGGATCTCGATTTCCTCTAAGACGAACAAACCCCAATATTATTGCTTACTCCCGAAAATTCTGTTGTAGGCCGAGAATTTTAAATGGGATTGTATAAACTTCTTCGGTATCTTCTTTCGGTTTAAAGTTATTCAAATATACGTGATTGTTTTATTGTGACGTCATGAGAAGTGAAATTATTTTGAAGAGGTGTCGAGTTTACGATTTATCTGTAATAATTAACGTTAATGAAGGGGTACGGTTGGAGGATAACTGAGACGTTGTACAAAATATGACAGGGTAAGAAATATTAATTACAAGAGGAAGTAGATTCAAATTAAAAATAGAAAAGGAACGTAAAGTATTAACAAACCGTTACAGACAAAATTGCCCAAACATCGGAAGCTGAAACTGCCTTAAGATAGAAGGAGGTGAAAAGTTTACTTTAACATAATTTATAGTACCGTACATTTCTACCGTGATCTTTAGGAAGTAGAAAAAAGTGAGCACCATTTTTGTAACATTTCATATATCCGACTTGTCCATTTTCATTTTTAGACCCGTAGACAAGGGGACGTCACATAGGTGTGAATCTATGGTAAGTTTTTCAATATTTAGTAATGATAAAGACAGATGTCGGTGAAATATGTAAAATATTGCATATTGTGTCACTTCAGACCCTGAAATAAGCAACGACGCTTCAAAATTACCCTAGTCTCTAAGTGGGGATCCTTTTACGTTGATCATGCCCACACCGAGTCACGGAGTCACCCGGTGAAGCGGACTCTGTTTTCTAAGCTCCTCAGCTTCCAACCTAAACCAGGTATACCGTATGCCGTACAGCGTTCTACGCAGGTAAGTCATGGATTTGCTATTTGGACTTGATCAAAGTATTAGTTTCATGCTCTAGTGAATGACCAATTCCCCCCTGTTTCTCATTGTGATGAGATAGAATGATATGTTTTACGTCCCATAGTGGTGATCGTGTCGGTGTTTCGATATACCGTATCCGATTAGCGCTTGTTTTTAGGGACTGTAGACCGCCATTAGTGGGGTCCATCAGCCTAAAATCGCCTTTATTTATTGTTTACATGAATTTCAAACCCTCATATTTAGCGAAATTGGAGAATTTGAGATACAAATTCGTGTACAACCATCCATGATAGAGGTTAACAAGAAAATCGAAAGACCTCAAGGTGACGGACCCCAGTTATGGCCGACTGAAATCAGACCATCACTTGTCGCATACCATTTATTATCGTATACCACTAATTGCACGTTGTCAGGTTTTTAGATAAGATGACTTTTTCTTCTTGCTTACACTCACTCTGCGGGGGATGAAAAGAAGCGAAATTACTACCAAACAGAGTGATTCCAGTAACCACGCCGTTATATTGTGATTTTTGCCCTAATTTAGTAAACTTGCAACTCACCCATAGATGATGAGTGTTTCTTCAGACAATTTGCTTTGTCTGGAGTTACTTGGCTCGCTGATCTGGGTGCAATTTACCCTGAAAGAAATTTCTGCACAATGTTGGCAATTCAGTAATTCAGTAATTTACCTTGCCTGTTAGCAGGGTAATTTTAAATTTTGCAAAACTATATGTTCCCAATTTGCTAGGGACTTTCATTGCAATAAGTCTTAACGGCGCATGTATCAGTTAAGGGACTGTGTTTCTCCTTTGCGTGGATCTAAAAGTGATCTTCTTATGACTATGTCGCTAATACCATGGAGCTACTCCGTGGTAGCTCCATGCTAATACCGACAGCTCCATACTATGAGTAGACACGTGACTTTTTAATATGAGGCAAATTTTAAAAAAGACGTAAATGAAATTAATGTTTTAATTACATCAGCACAGTTACTGTGCAAACTATCGAGAATTATTCGGTATGTGACTGACATAAGTGTTTCCAAAAGTTATTTTTAAACTATCATTGCTGACTTACTTCAAGTTAGTAGGGAAAGTTTAGATGAGGGAAATTATTTGTAAACTACAAAAGTATAGCTTTGATGGTAATAATTTATTTACCCTTCATATATTGAATTGCCTATCAATCTTTATGAATAAACCACGGTATAAACTAAGTAATAGGGGTTTACTGTGATACCGTCCAAACCCAATAGTTCCTTTCAGGTGGTCGTTCCTTGATCTAATAATAGTAAACTCTGCCGAAAACATTGTAAGAGCTATCCTTCACCAATAGACATTATAAGTATAGATACCAAAAATGAAATGGCCGGTTCACCCTTCACCACCCACCCCCTGCTCTCCCCTCCCACGTACAGAAAATATAAGGGAGGAAGTTCTGAATAATCATTTTGTCAATTGTTCTGAAAACAAACGGTCAAATGAATTCCCTTTAGAGGTATTAAAATTTGTTACTTCGAAAAATTCTTATAGTTAAAGAAGTATTACTGCTTAAATTGATGTCACTTAAAAGAAAAGAAATATAATATTTCTGTTTATCACAGGATATTCTGCCCACGACAAAGAAGTATTTCCATCCTTCTAACGCAACTATTTCCGGTAATTACCCGGAAACTATAGGTGTGTACACAGAAGGGGAGGGTAATGGGGGAGTGAAGAGGTTCTTTCCATATATATAGCTTTTTGGGGAGAAATAGGGTAACTGAATTCAAGTTCACTTTGTACTCCGCAGGTAGCAATATGTTAAAAATTTTCCATCTCCGAAAAGTACAGTGACTGTGTATTATCAATGTATATGTTTCCGTGTTGTCTACATGGTAGATGTTCACACATTTCTCTTTAACCATTAAAAGGCTATTTTTTAATTTCTCTAAAACCTATTAAAATAAAACAACATATTATTGAAATTCACTGGAAACATACATCTTTTTCATAGGAATAAAACTATGTCAATTGTAATCCTATGACATATAATTTTATTGGCTCTATTCAAACTTACTTTCTTTCACATATCTGCTTTGTAATAAAGTTAGTTACAATTTCATTCATTGTTTGAACGAAGGTACATCAGACTAACACCTTTCTGTTCTGTTCAAAACTTGAAAAGGTCATTTTAAATCTTCGAGGAATCTTCTCCACAATATTCAATACAAAATGATTACTGAGGGAAAAATTAAGGTGGCGATTTTTTATTGAAACTATAAGTTCGTGACACAGTGTAAACAATATGATCACAAGTGCTTGCACTCGATGGAAAACGCTTTCGCTGAAAAAGAGAAATAGCTTTTATTAGCTAATCACGGGTTTGTATAAACTAGAAACTGAAACTTCATGGGTAATCATTTCTGAATACGTCATTTGTCGAAGCGGATGAAACTCAAGAGAAATAACAACAGAAAAGACGAAGGACATGATAGGCTGCTATTTTGACAGATGCAGTCTCAGTAGTAAATGATACCTGTTGTTAAATTACTTGTATTATCGCCGCTCTTGGTGTACGAGGCGGAGGGGGCTGCAGATTCTCATTTGGGCAAGAAATTTATAATTTTCTGAAAACTATGTTTGCTATAACAGTATAAGCGCAAATATGTATTTAGACTTCGAGAAAGATGCTAATTTAAACATATCCCTCCCTCATTGGAAGCCGTGCGTTTATGAGTTTCATAATAATATGAATAATCTTAAAAGAAATAACACTGGAAAATAGATATTTGTAGGTCTTGCCTGAAAAGGTAATGGGTCCTCTTGCCCCCCCCCCCCCAATTACTTGTTTGGCCAAAACCTATGCATATTGGGCAAAATTTCCAAGAACTCGTGCAACTTGCTGGGTAAAACTCATTTTTACAAGGAGCAACAACCGATCAATCCCCAAGGACTACGCCCGTCATTTTTCCCATTGCAAGCAACATCATAATACGCAAGGTATATGTCATTCTCTCAATATCTTGATATTACGAAGGAAAGACTGTGGAGTCGCAAACTAGAGCAACCCCATTCAAGTGTACCAGAAATTTCAAAAGAGGGGCTCAAGCCTCGGTAGATCGTTGCCCGGCGAACCAACGATTACATTTAACGCACTTTGAAGCAAATATAAACACATATAACGGTCAATAGAGGGTGCTCTCGCTTCTTGCCCAGCCCGGATCCGCCACTGGCCTCACTGGTGCCTGCCAATGCATGTATATAGTAGAAGGGAAAAAACATTTTTGAAAACGTACCCCGATACCTGTATTCGGTCTTTGTCTAAAGTTATGTAACCCCACACTATTTTCTAAAATGGTAAAGTGATACATTATTCTATTTTACGCAAGGTTACAGACTTTCGGAATGATAATTAATTACTTTTGATGTTTGCAATCAACTAATTAGGCTACTGCATCTAAAAGGAATTAGCAGCTGATAACATCTGACGTCAAGAGAAGACCTTTTTTGGACAGAGCCAAATGTAAACAACTATTAGATAAAATTGGGGTGAGTACTGCACATGAGAAATTCTGCCTGCGGAATATGCAAAAACCCGAGAGTTGCAAAACAGGTATTTTGCGACCGAAATATCAAAAATGTCGTCCACATCGTATTTTCTTGAATACGACTGAAATCGGGCGGGTTTCCAAGGGGGTTTTAACGGCCTCAGTTCTCTCTTTTTCGCCAACTCAACAATAAAGCATGTGGGACATTAGCGTTGCAACTCCCTCACACCCCCTGCTTTCTCTTCAGTCATTCCCCTTTTTGGGATATCTGGATCCGCGCCTGAAAGTATATATCATGAAGCAGAACTAACCATGTGCATCGGGTTCACTAAGTCACTAAAATTTTCGAGGAATGACCAGGATAATCGTAACAGGGTGTGTTGGTGGAGTGTGGATGAGAGATCTCAAACTTTCACTGCAAAAAATGTTAAAATATCTCGGAATTCTAACGCCTCTTTGGACCTGTTCCTATCTTAGAACTCGTCTCGGTGACAGAAATGTGAAACACAGAGAAATAGTTAAGGACAACTTGTCTCTTAGCTGTCGTTTTGTGTATCTGGAGAGTAAAATGAAAGATGGGGTGATTGTTCTTTGGTACCAATTGTTTTTTCCTCTCAGGAAAATCCCCACAGTGAAAGAAATTGTCTTCAAAAGAGGAATGAATTAGATGAAAGAGGTAAACCTAAATGAGGTTTTTCCCCGGCGTCTGAATGAAAGGAGTGATTGTCTGCTTATTCGATACTGATAGTAACAATTCTGTTCAGGTATGCATGCTATTAGGTAAGAGAAATTAAAAATCATGAATGGTACCGGACCGAAAGTAGACGTCTAATATTCAAAACGAAAGCACCTGTTTAAAGATATGTACCCAGGGCACTGCCGGAGAAGGGTTATTCTGCGGTCCATAGGTATACGTAGCCCTTCTGTGGCAGTAGCATCGATGAGCTGAACGAAAAACTTCGTTATCTCCGCAGGGTATCTAAGCCATACCCTGGAGTGTTTAACATGTGCTTTTTGGCTTGCGCTTTCTCAATTCCTTGTGTAGCGCTGTGCTACTCTGACTGCTACAACATTTGAAGTGGAATCCTGTCGGTAAAATTTTCAACAATGATACGGCCTGTAGTATAAGAGGGAGCCATAGAAGGGCGAAGTTAGATTACCTTTATAAGGTACTCTAGGTAAAATGAACATCTAAGAGATACTTGAGAAAGTTTAGACTGTTTGATAAGGGAGCTGGAAGAGACCCTGGTCCGAGTCGGGTGGGGGGGGGGGGTATAAACAGTTGAAAGATAAAGGTTGGATTTACTTGAACTTATCTTATTTCATTTATTTGTTTCCCACAATACCAATTATGACTGATGAACGAACAACATTGGTTTGAAAATAAAACCAGAAAATGTGATTGCTGTTGAAGGAAATGTTTTTGAAACTTAACTAATTTAAAAACAATAACACCCCACAAGAAAGAAATTTAGAAAAAAACAATTTACAGAAAAACGAAGATCCTTCCCAAATCCACCCATCAAACCAATACCTGCCCACCCACGTACGACAATAAAAATAATCAGAACTTAGCCCCATGAACGTAGACTTCTTACAATTTGAAAAGGACATGGGTTCCGCTTAACATCCGTCTCGTAGCGACTCCATTTCAGAAAATAGCATTAATGTATATTCAAAAAATAGTAAGAAATGTGTTAGTTTACAGTTTGATGGCGAGAATTGCGTGAATGACACTGTGCAGAAACTCCATTTGATTTCAAGAAGTATTGCCTATAAGGGATGTGTATCACTTTTGCCTGGTTAAGTTGGTCTGTCCATAGGCGTGCGAGGCGGAAGGGGGCAGGGGGAACTCGCCCTCCCAATTCGGGCAGCAGTCAGTCTATATTCGGGAAAACATGGGTAAAACTTGATGAACCGACGGTGACATTACTAGGACAAAAAATGTTCTTTCCCCCTCACAGAAAATTACCCCCGTATGTCTATGGGTCTGTCACTCTGTCCCTAACTGATGAGTAATGTTTGCTTCTTCGATCAGGGAGTGACAAATTTTCTTATATTTTGGCAACTCAACCCTTTGTCGAGGTTTTGAATTCCGTCTCCCGGTTGGGGAGCTTACCCCCAATCTGACAAATTCTTACACCACTCGTGCCCGTTGACATTTGATGTACGAGTCTTTGACACTTGCCGGACATACGTGATGGGTAAATATTCTACTTGTAGCTTACTCGAACGTCTTCACTGAGAAGCTGCAGTCTAAAAACTAAAAATGAACTCCATGTGAATTTTCACCGGATTCCGGATTAGTATACCACCCAGACAATTCTGGATGCATGGTACCCAGGAATTCTTTTTTTCAAATCAGAGTAGTGTTATTGGTTATTGTTTCGTTAGCCTGATATGTTATGCGTTTAGCTAGTCTTGCCGTTTCCGGTTTTAGCACATTAAAATAATTTGAATAGTATCCAAGGGTTCCTTTAATTAATATTTAACTGCTATACTTCCTCACTTTCCAGAAATAAACAAAAACAGCTGTTTTACATTAACCCTTCACCGTTGTTTGGGTCCTTTTGGACCCATGCTCGGCTGTCACCCATCTTTGCTGTTTCACGCGGAGCTCGAAACTGCGAGTAGCTACCCGAAAATTCGGCCACAACAACGAGAGAGACGATAGTTTAAGGTCACGGGGTCAATGGCCTACGGAAGCCGATGCGGGGCGTGCTACGTCCGCTTTTCCGCCCACTCCCGAGCCGCGCAAATATGCCCCGATCGGAGCACAACGGTAAAGGGTTAACTAGATAAATTTCACATTCAAACACTCGGCTTTGATTTAGAAAGCTCAAAAAAGGATAACAAAAAATGATTAATTTTGAGAGGAATGAGGTAAATATTTCCTTTCCCCTAACCCTCCCCTCCGAGAAAATTTAGAAAAACCCCAGAGTAAGTAACGCCTATTTTATCGGTCATGCTGCATTGAACGTTTCTGCTCATGATGTGTTTAGTGCACTACACTGGTAACCAGACCATTTTAAATTTTATATCGGCCGTGAGCTGTTATTTGGAAAAAAGTAGTAGCTTCGTGATGTGGACGTTTGTCATATTTGTACACTGTTCATGAGCCGATTCTTGAATACGCATTTCTGATCAAATAAGTTCCTTTGCCCTTTTCCAGACGTTAGACCAAAATTATGGTAAGTGACTGGTTTTCGTTTCCTATTGCACTTCTTAACACTGTCTTCTTCTTCTTCTTTTTTTTCTTGATTTTTATTGTGTGCCCTTTTGGTCAGTTTTTAGAACTTTGTGCAAAAAATATCAGCCTGAGGTTAGATTAGATAAGGTTTTACCCCCAATTAAAAAAACATCTGGTAGTCTACCTTTCGCCCGCGGCCGCTTTTCCAGTTATACCCACCCCATTGCTTGTGGGGGAGTATCACTCACATTGAAAATAGGTGCAAATAGGAAGCATGCGATGTTTTATTTTGTCTCATTTTCCAACGTCCGTGTTCACTCAGGAAGTTTAGAGGAAAATAAAGTACAACTTTACCACCGATCACGTGATACCAGGCGTATACAAAGGTTATTTGACGGAACTGGTTCTCAGGTTAAGTCCGTCTGAAATACTACGTAGCTAGAGTTACCTTGGATTTAACAACGAAACACCCATCATGAACGCGTTTATATCGTCAGCAAGATAAAAAATGGTCAAGTTTAAAAACGGTTTAAAAAACGATTCAAGCCTCCCCCCCCCCCCCCCCCGTCTGAATCTCCTCTTACAACAGGCTGGGAATACCGTAGGCAGGCTAACCAACCTAGGGCATTTCGAGATGAGAAGTTAGAACTATTGGGAGTGTATCCAATAAGTTTTAAGGATTGCAAAATATTCCCGCTCTTTGTCATGCTTGGTATGAAAAATAGGAAAGTTCAATTTCCCTCATTGTCAATTTCATCTTGAAAATTTAGTTGTTATGTTTCGTAATTCGAGTTTCAATAGCCTTACATGCCATCCTCCGTCTCTAAATAAATGAAAGCTTAAAAGTTAAGATTATATTCCCCCAAACTTATTTTGAAGCCAAAAGTAAATATCACAATTTTCTTCTTATTTCTCATTAAAGTATCTTTCATCATATTTTATGACTTAACTATTCCATATTTAACATAAACCAAACAATGACCTTCACTAAATTTTACATTTGTGAAGAACAAAATTATCACGTGGCTCTCAACATCCAATCATGAAACGGGACAATCTTCTACCGTACCTCAATTTGGCGTGACCGCTTTTACTCTTCAATGTTCAACTTCGAAGGCACTTCCTTCACTATCGTATGTACCTGACTAAACAGGTTGATCACATAGATATAAAATATGGGTATGGATCGTCATTACTTTCACTTCGATATTTTACAACGATGAAACTAGATTTAGTCTTTCAAGTTTCAGGTAGTGTAATTGTCGAGTGCCGGTACCTCTTAACTGTCTGACGTAACTAACATCTTTGTGAACCATATTCAGAAGAAAAATTGATATAATTTGTAAACAGAGATTTGTAATTTTCTTAAAATTGTGATTTTCTTTGTAATTCATCTACAGCTGTCAAGAAATGACAATAACAACGTTGTAGTTACACTGTAAAAACCGTTCGGTCAATGTGACCCCAGAGTGGATCGGGAGAGAACCGACTATATCATTTGGGTCAAATAATAACCCACATAAGGCTGGAATTTGACCCAAATTGAGCCAAAATAAAATTGTAAAATTTCACTCGATAAAAGAGTGACAATTATACAGTTCACTCCAAAAGAACGGAAATTCACTCCAAAACATCGAAGTTTCACTATTGATGGAGTTCCTGCAGGTACCACGCTTAAAAAGGAGTGATCCCTGCAGGAATTCATAAAGGAGTGGCTTTTCACTCTTCTTTGAGTAAATGCCACACTTCTTGAAGTGAAATAACACTCTAATTGAGTGAATTAACACTTTAAAGAGTGACTCAGTTCACCCTTTGATTTTTAGAGCGTAAATTAAAGTTTCTCTAGACCGAAGAGTCACATGGACGGAAATCTACTTCGTTTAGGGGTAGAATTCGGTTGGAAAAGAGATTTGATTTAAGGCATGGGATACGGATTACTTTGAGTTATAGGATTTGGCATAGATTATGAATAGGGGCTAAAGTCGGACTAAGCTGGAGTCAGACCATCAGTTCATGAGAACCTTTGCCCTTTCAAACCCTACCTTCGTATACATAATATAGCATCTTATAGAAATTTAAAAGTGAGGCTCAATAACGACATGCAGTTGCGCACATATTACGAAACAAACATCTGTCTGTCTATAAATGTGAATGAGTCTGAAATAAAGTTTTGTGAAACTGTACTGAACTGAGGTGTGGAATAAGGCGTCGATAAAGGGCGACACCTCGTCCCCTTGTGAAAAGCAGTTGCAATTAGGTAAAATTTCAAGACAAACATGCTGAACCTGTAATTGACTCTTTTTTCATACTCCTTTGATCCACTTTCGTGTTAAGCACGGGTCATACTATCTGACTATGCACTGGATAGAATTTCACGGGCCGATGCCAACTGTTTAACAAGAAATTTCCTTACTGGCTAACGACTGAGCTAATCCCTAGTCCCTAACTCTAACAAAGAATAAAGTCGATGCAATACAAAAGCAACATCCATTCAACAGACCCTTGTTAAGCAGTCCACAGTGGGATTACGGTCTCATTTTTTTAGTTCAATAATTCAAATGTTCTAGATTTCCGGTCTGCCTGTCGGAAAGAACCAAAAGTTTGCCAACTTGAGTAAATATAAAATTTGTATCAAAGGACTACGAAAATGAACATGATTTTTGAAAATTCCTAAACAATTTCTTAGAGCAAAGTCTGAATAAAATACTGTTGTTCCGACAAAAAACATCGGATTACGAGTATATAAAAAAAAATCGCTATATAAAGTGACTTGCTATTTTTCGAGTTGTATTTGGTGGATTTTGTGATCATCATTACTATTTACCTGTTTAGAACCTGTAATTAAATTACTTGTTTACATCACTTAAGCCTTTAATTTAATTGTTTGCGATGGTACTATAACTGTTACGGTAATACAAGTTTTAGCCCAGGCCTATCTTGCTTACTATAACACTATTTGACGTATACCTACGCTCTATATACTAATATTGTAATACATTACACAAACGATAAGAACATGGAAACTATGTTATCTCTGTAAAACATCTTTCACTTTTTCCTTCTTAAAATTGTAACACATATTTCCCTTTTCTCCTGTAGTAGCCTATAAAACCATTCTTACTTCACTTTAAGTGAAACTTAAATATGATACAGTGAAACTTCAACAAGTTAGTATGAATAATAACTATGAACATTCCGTCTTTAAATGTTTGCTTTCACTATCGTAGCTAGCCTATTTTCCCGCGCATTTCTTACAACTCATCTAAACTTCGACGGCGGGAAGCCCCAAAGGCCCTCTGAAATTAGGGTGATGGCAATGAACAATGAGTGTGTGAAGTCACCTTGGAAAAATATATTCAACAATAAAAAGAGGAATTGAGAAAACTATTTTTTCTTGTTCGCAATGTTGGCTTAACTCTGTCTTGGAATAAGGTAGGGGTAAGGCGTAGGCGTAAAAGCCTATAACATGATTTAAGCGGCGTAGGCGAATACTTTAAGGAGGCGTAGTTCATAAACAGAAATTAGTCATGGAATAATGCGTGCTTACCTTGAGCAAGTAATAAAGTTAAGTTCAGAATTTGCATTAGAATGACGAAGACCCTCATGATGAATGATGAGAAGTTTCTGCGATTTTTCACTTTTTCTTCCAAGCTTATAGTCAGACACACGGACTCTTTCTCCTTAAGAATCTTGAGAGCATTTGGCCCAAATAACGCCCGCGCAGTCTTATATATTATATTCTCGGCACACTCGGCTGTGCAACATTTTAACCAGGGTATATGTAAACAAACCAACATAAAAGTAAACACAATTGGGGAATCTCCCAATGTTTGAGATTTTTATCACTTGTTCAAAGTGAAGCTTGCCTTGTGGTTCCTCAGTCTCTGATTAAGTCAGCTGTAGAAGTGCTTTGTGTCCCCTTGTAAGCGTTTGAACTTACGACCTGCTCATATGGGGTTCAAGTGAAAAATGACATGTACACTTACTTATGGCAGTGGATGGGGTGACCGTGCCATTCGTCGTTCACTTTGAATCTTTTATGTTTCAGATTTTTAAATGACGTGAAGTTAGCGAATGGGGAATTTTATCTCGTTTTTGATTAAGACTCCCTCACCCAGTAATGTAGGAACCAACAGCAGCGATTAACTACCGCTGTTGTACCAGGGAGGTCTAATCACACCACCCTGGTTGGTTGTACATCCACCAAGGGTGTCTGTCTTTATCGAGGAATTGCTAGACTTCGCGACGTGCAGTCGGCATTACAAATTTGATGAAGTATTCCAATTTCCAACTAAGCACTGAACTCAGTCATGCATGGTTCTTTTCTTGACCCCTGACCAAAATTAAAGGTGTACCATAATCTGTCTTGGAATGCAGACAAAGCTACGCCCATAGTTAATGACAACTGGTGAAGATCAGTGTCGGCGCTGCGGGGGAAGGGGCGGGCATAAAGGGGCATGAAGTGGCATTTCCCCCTTAGATTTTATTGCTCTTCTTTCCCCCAGTTGCCCCAAGTTGGAGTACTTAGGAGTTAAGTCAAAATAAAATAAAGTTTAAATTCATAAAAAAAAACTCTCTTGAGATCTAATTTTTCACCCAGAGGACACACTAAAACCTCTGAGCTTCCGAGGGGTTTGCTCCCCGGAACCCACCGAGATTCTGCCCTCCTCCAAAACCGGCAGAAGCTCGCTCCGCATGCTGTTTCGATATGCCCCCCCCCCCAATGTTGTAACCATCATTTTCCTTTGCCCTCGTTTTCCTTACCCCAGTTTTGACGTTCTGGCGCTGCCACAGGTGAAGATGGAGGCTATTTAACAATGATTATTTGGTTTGTAGCCTTTCTAAAAAGGAGTAGCCCTGCGTGCGTATTTTTAAAGTTGTGGGTTTAGTGGGTTACCTTCACTTATCTCTGTTGCCTGTTCATGTTTCTTTGGTTGGACATTTTACACAATACTTTTTACCCCCTTTTTAATTCCCCCCCCCCCCCTTACCGCCTCGTTGCTGAGTAACTAGATGAGCTGAACATCTGCTGCCCTCATTACCCGCTTGGCGGACATGGAGTTCTGCACCTATATATAACGTATGCACTAGTAATATAAACGACAAAACAGGGGCTATGAAGACAACTACACCTCCTTTGGATTCGAGGCTCAAAATCAAAACAACAGAGGGGAAACTTCTTTCTCCTTAGTTTTATTTAACTTTGCGTTGAACTTAACAAACTTCAGAATATTTCAGGCGGAGAAGTCAGGAAGCTGACTTTAGTGTAAAGGTGCTGTAGACCCAAGGCTAAAGTGGATCAAAAGTTAGCAGGAATCACGTTACCTAGCCACTTTTTGATCTAGTGAACAATGTCAGTAAATATTTAAATTTAAAATGTTTTAACTAAAAGTGATAATCCGTAACCTACTCTCTAAGTGAAAAAGAGGGAAATTCACTCTTTGACGATTGCCTACAGGGATCACTCTTTTACCGATTAGAAATCGACTGAAATTCCACCCTTTTTGGGGTGTTTAGCAACCCTTAAAGCGTGAAAACGCCACGTAAAGAGTGAAATGTTATTTCCTTCCAGATGTACACTTACACGTTTTCTTTCCTTGCATTTCATTGTCCGTTTTCAACAATTAACTGAAAAGGTACAGTAGTATCGCCAGCAATACATAAAACCCTTTTAGGCTTATCACTCCAGAATACTTACACAGTTAATACTTAAGAATGAAGTAGTTGTATAGTTTTAATGTTACTAGAGCATTACAAACATATTTAAGTGTACTGAAAATTGAATGAAGGAAAAACATCACCTATTTTACAACAATCACAAAATATATGTAGAGCGCATTTCAGATTTTGGATTCAAAATGCCTAGATACCCAGATAAGACCCCCAACTATCATTAAGACATACCATCAACAGCAGTGGACAAGAGAACCTGGAGGAGGAAAATCACACCGTAGAATTGCAAAGGAAGTGCTACAGGACCGAAAAGGGACCTTGGACCAAAAATTCTTTAACACTCTGTCTCTGATTCCACCTCCCCCGGCCTCCCGAAAAAAATAAGTCCAGATTTCAAGCAAACTCCAACATAAATTGAAGGAAAGAATAAGTAATTCTCAGTAATTCCCAAATTGAACCGTATAGCCCATCTTGGGCCTTGGACTCCACAAAGCAATTTACATCTACCGGGACTCATGTTCCCTGCTTTATGAAGCAGACTTAGTAACGGTGTGACCCAAATGGCAACGTGGCCGATAAAAGTTTAAGAAAGTAGTTTTAGAGGTCAGGAAATTATGAACGAGAATTTTTATTTTTATTTTTTCCGTATGCAACATAATTATTCAAAAGTTAAACAACATGGGATTGTACCGTGGCATGTTGCTGTTGTGCCCGTTCGGGAGATTAAAGGTAGTGTGACACATCAGAAAATTGACCTGACTTCACTTGGCAGTTATGGAGTGAACTGTTCTAAGGAAAACTCCGTTGGAATTATTTCAATATCTTTAACCGTTCTCCAGATATATCTCTTCAAAGTTTGAATGGTTCTGAAGAAACTTGTTGCTTATGCAAAAATAATGATGTGGAGTGTTGCATAGTGTTGACATTTCTTTTGTTAACCCTTCATAAATTATCTCTTAGTAACTCATTTGATAATTTGTGGTTTGGTTGTTGATACTGATGATTTTCAAAGACACAAATTAAACTCCCAAAATAAAACCCTCAGGAGAAACAAATGTTACAACTGTCGTTGAAATGAAGATTGTAACAAAAGATAACATTAGCCATATATGGTATGTCTCTCCCATGACATCACAAGATTTGCATATTGAAATCATATTTATTAATGATTAAGTGCAAATCAGAAATTGCACTGTAAAATGGTCAATTTTTGACGTATTTTGATGGAAATTGTGGCTACCTTCATGGTTTATAACGCTTCTTACATCCAATATCCAATTATGTTATTTTCATGTCACACTACCTTTAAGGAAAACAATGCATAACTCATGTGGATAAAGGTGTAAAATAAGCTATGAATGAATGTGACAGAGTATGAATGCGGTGTCAGTAGTTAACAATTCAATGGTGTTAACATCTAAAGTGTTTAGTAGTTATATCTTTAGTCGTTTGATTCTTTCTCTATCAATCAAAACCCTGCTTATATAAAATTGTGCGTGGAAACTTAATGTAAACAGATTGTAGTGGGAAAAGGAAAATTAGACTTCAGGTTACATATACCATGAGGCGATGGTATTATCATTTGAGCTCTGTGCTATGGAATTCGTTTTATACTACGAAGTTAACATGACGACACACTTTCTGTATTTTAACTTCAGCCTTTATACGGAAAACTTTTTAGAGGTTCCGTAGCTGTAGGCAAACGACAGCCAAAGGCATCGCCATTTTGCCTAAGTAGGAACTCACAAGAAGAAATGTCCTAATATCAAGGAATGCTTGAACCAGGGATCTTCCACTCGGTTGGGGATGACCGGGGTAAGCTCATTATGTTCAAATAAGGGCTTCTACAGTGACGTTTGGCTTTGCAAGGGTTCACGTGTCTTACTAGTGAAGCTATGCTACGTCATAATTCTCATGAGCGTTCGTTAGGATCCAAACCTAGATATCTGCTTCTATCTTTAAACACAGAAAGGTAAACTGAAAACTTTTAAAACAGCACATGTTTGATCAGACTATAACCTCTATCGTAATGTACTATGCTATCATATAAAAATCTGCTAGGTACACATAGGGTATGGGTTCACACGCGAACTTAAAACCCTTTATTTAACCTAAGAAATTGACGTCATTCTAAACTCATTTAAACGTCATATGGTCAAGATATGGATGCTTATGTGAGCCATTCGATCACCTAACGACATACATGGATTTAACGCCCAGGATTTGGAGATTTACACCCATTAAGATTTAGAACGAATTGCCGGATAAAAAATAGTGAAGTAACTGTCCAACAAAAGTTGAAAGGTAAATGTCCGATAAAAAATAAGAAAGCGATTCAGTCACGAGGCGGTGCTGTGGATGCACGTGCGCCCCCAAATTTTCACGTATTAAGGTGGATCAAAAACGGCGATAATTCAACTATAGCCTTAAGGCCCCTAACTAAACGGTTACATACACTTTTGTCTATAGTTAGACTCAAGTTCACTTAAACCTACCCAGCCAGCCGTGGATCAGCCAGCCGTAATCAGTGAATCTGGTGCACCCCATACAAAAATTCTAGATCAATCCAAGTGATTGTTCACCCCAGTGATTGTTCACCCCAGTGATTGTTCAGGGTCCTGGGTATGACGTAATACTGCATCCAGGTGGGCCGAAAAGGTTGTGGTGTGGCGAGAAGTTTGTCCCTGACTATCGCCTTTAAAATGCGCCCGTAAGACCACTATTACTCATCCCATGACTGGCGGGTTGTCGGCGCCGCAAAACCGAGCAAGGCCCTCAATTGTTGTCCCCTTGTGTCCTGGGGGTTGTAGACTATGCCCACGGTATGCCCTTGCCTCTCGTATAAGAGGCGACTAAACGGGAGGACTTGAATAGTATTTGAACAGTATGGCACTATAAAACACATTCGTATTGGTGTATCGTTAAATGTTATGTAACTAACCCAATGATTGATCAATAATGAATAAAAAAGTAATCGTCCGAAACTTATCTTGCATATCCAGCGTTATATAAATTACAATTTTACTAAAGCTGACATGTGGTCTTTTCGCAGTTCAAAAACATATGCTAAAAATTGGTCAGTGGCAGCTCCCTGCTCTGGTGAACTGTTCCTTGACGAAGGGACACAGAATGGAATGGTCGATTATTTACTGAGGGGAGGGGGCAAGTATAACTAAATGCATTAATAATTTTAAATTTTCTTTACAAATGGGGCAACTTCTCTATAACAGGTGCTCTTCGTATTTTTTAACTCCCCTTCACGAGAGCTAGACTGCAGGTTATGAATGAAGAAATAGTTTCAAAGTGGTCAGAAAGGCTGGATGGTGATAAGTCAAACTGCAATTAAAGACGTAACCAATTCCAATTCATCTTAAAACAGTCACTCGAGTTTGAAGTATAACGCGCAGTGTAGTAGACGTACTTTCCCGTTTCTTGATTAGCTCTTTACAATCACGTGACAATATTTTCCCCTCAAATGTAGAATTTTACTGGGAGTACCTGCTTGGTTTACCTTGCACATGCAATACTAAAGTCCTAAAATATTATGACAGATATTTTGAAGAGATATAACAAAAAATTTGATATTTAGCTGTAAGTTGCTTCAATTTTTTTTTCTTTTTGAAGGGGGACTGCTCTTGCCCTTTAAAGTCTATCAATGTCATTCCTGTCATATGTGAGGCTGGATTTTAAGCCTCGAAAACCCCACCCACAGCTTAAAATTCAGTTTCAAGGCAAGTAAGTCTCGTCCCAAAGCAAAATTCATATCGTAATTGTTTGCAACGAATTAGGGAAACTTTCATGGGAATTTTTTTCTTTATTTCTCTTATATCTTCTTTCCATTTGCCTGTCTGCTCTCGAAATATTTTCCCACTTACGTAATTTATGCTTTCAGCTTCGCTTTACCCATCTTGGGTGCTAGCCCCAATTCTTAAAAAGTTTTCTTTGGGTTACACTGTTATCTTATGCCACATACTCTTCGTAAAAACTATAATTTTGCACGCACTAAATTTATAAAGCATTTAAACAATCTTCTCATCTTCCGTAGACAAACAAATAATAAGTTTATCGATCGCAGGGACAAACTGAGTTGATCGGGTCAAAGTACACGTTTTTCAAATTTAAAAATAGTACAGTAGACAATTGGCAATTGAATGGTAAACGATGTTAGATTATTTACAATCAGGCTACAAAGGAAACAACCTTCCGGGGGAAACGAGAATTTCTCGCCCCTAATTATCATTTTGCTTTTATCTTGAAAAAGGAGCCCCTTTTCCACACCCATGTAAGCATTGTCTGATGGCAATATTACGGGAATCCCCTGTGCGAACAGTGTCTTAACAGACCTTTAATATTTGATATCCCAGTTACGCCAACATCAAGCTTTTCTGTCCCTCTTAAATATCAAATGTTTATGAGAAAATTCTTGATCATAACTTGAAGGATAGAGTTCCTCATATCCATGTGTTAAATAGTGCCTGCCTATATACTTAATCCACTCCTAACCCCTCTCCTAAACTGTCTTCCTGGCCTCTTCAAGTTTATGGAGAAAACCAGAAACCACATTCTTCCGAAAGCACTACTGCCGGTGTAATCTGCAGCTCCCCTCAGGGTTATATCATTGTTCCCAGGATTCATTGTTCCCATGCAGGGTTAGTTGTTGACAGACTGGAACCATTGAACACATTGCCGAGAACATATTGAATCCTGGGAAAAAACGAACTTTGAAATCATCGCCAACCATGCATGAACTATATTGCGTTACTGTACGAAAACGGGGAACATTGGACCTTGGGAACATTGAACCCCATGAAGATCGCTTAGATCCCCTCTTCGATGGACCGTGATGGTTATGCTGCATCTTTTGAGTTTTTGTCATGTAAAGAGTAGTCACTAACTTGGTTATTAGGAACGAAAAAAGATGTTTGCACCGCGCTGAGTGCATGCCTGCCGTTCCCGCCTTGTGCAGTTGTGTGCAGAAAAAGCGATTTGTTAAGCTGCTCTGGCCAGGGACTTACAGCAGCACACCGAACCGGGTGTACAGGATGTATTTTACTCGTAGATATTTTAGGGAGGAAAAGCTTACATTGAGCACTTCACTGGTTTGCAGATGTTAGAATTGCCCATAACCCATGCTGTCACATACACAAATCTTTAAATGAATTAGTTATGCAAAAAAGAAAAACCTCAAAATTTTCATCTTATGAAGGTTTATTCCACCTAAACTCATTCAGTCTTATAGTTGGGCCTAGAGTCATTTGCATCCATACTTGAAATTTATGTCTCGATCCTACATCACAGGTCCCTTACTACATCACGTGCCCCAATGAAAAAGATTCAAACAAATACCTTCATTTATGAAAAGAAACGACAATACATCATGACTACCTAACGCGCGAAAAGCGCCAAACTCATGGAGTTTTGTGAAAGTTATTGCCTTTCTTGAGGCCTGAAACAGGTAAATTGTTAAGCCAACTGATCGAAGTCGGTATGAATTGCACCCACTAACTAGGAAAATGGCTTTTTTCTTTGGTTCCTTTCCAGAGTTACGTGTGTGCACCCTTAGCAGATAGAACTGCAGGTGACTGTTAAGGGCAGATTAAGTCAGTCCTTCATTCTGATTGGTTGATAAAAGCCATCGAACATTTTCGACTTCACACTGATATATACGTCATAGTGGATGGTCAAAGTCTGGAAGTTTTGTTTAAGTTTGCCTCTCACAAGCCAAATCTAATCCCATTTGTTGATTTACACAACTGTCGAAAAACAAACATTACAGTAAACTGAGTTTCGTTTCAGACTGTCACCTTGCGACTCGCAGTCGGAAAGTGTGCGTATGATTGACAGCACTCATAAAGCTGGCTATAGTAAACTGTAACGCTAGAATTATCCAATAAAGTATTTTTACTCCCAAGACTTAAGAAGGTAAATTTTGCTTATTAGACGAAACATGTCGTTGGAAATAAACCACACCCCTTAATCCACACTGACAACAATAATCTAAAAACTTCACTTTCCTTTTCCCCTCGGCTAGCAAAATGTGTTTCCCTCATCATTTTCCTTTCCCCATAGTTTACCCTCCTCCCAATTTTGACATTCTAGCGCCGCCGTGACCTAGGGAAATTTTAGCGTCCTGCACGCACTAGCTGTGTACGTGTAAGCTTCGGTGTTCTGCATTTTTTAACTTGCTGTGAATCAAAGAGCTACGACAATTGAAAATTTCTGTGAACTAGTACAAATATTGTAGTTTAGCAACTCCACTTTTCAATGTCGAGGACACCAACTTTCATCGAAGACATTTGGAACTGGGTAACTGTCGTCGGCTAAAATTACCCAAGCCATCATATAAATATATATATATATATATATATATATATATATATATATATATATATATATATATATATAGATATACATAAACATATATATATATATATATATATATTCGAAATATATATATTTCGAAAAGAGGTAGTAAAGAGTGCTTAAAAGTTTGCGGAAAAATCCACGACGTTCGGGTATAAACCCTTCATCAGGTGGCAAAAACCAAACTGAACAACCAACAGTAACAACTGGACACGAAAAACATCAGATCCGAAGCGATCGCTGTAAAAACAGAACCGGATGAAAGTGACTTTCAGAAAACATGAGTGCGAAGTATGAAACACAAATCAAAAAAGGAAAAGGAGCGTCCTGAATGAAAAAGTGCACGTACAAATCGAACATGGTCGGAAAAAGGGGGAAAATAGTACACAAAAACTAGGTCCGGAAAAAATAATAATTAGGGCTACACAGTAAAAAATAAGCACGAACGGGATAATGTAAAAAGAGTAAAAACTGGCTCAAAAAAGGGTGAATATTACAAAAGGTCAATACTAACGTTAAGGCCGTGTGTAGCTAGAGTACCTAGCCTCATGATCAGTCGGTTTTCAGCACTAAGGTGGTCACGATCGGAGCCTCGGCACATTACAGCTGCCGTAACAGTTAAATGCTGTATAGAACAAGGTAAAGGGGGATTAAAATGTGCAGCCACCGGGTATCCATGGAGATTCTGTTTGATGGACCTAAGGTGCTCGGTGACTCGATCCGCGAGGCGGCGCTTGGTCTCTCCCACATAAAACGAGTCACATCTCCCACATGCTAAAACAGAAACTACATTAGAGGAAATGCAGGAGAATCTTTGTTTGACAATAAAGCTATTGCCGTTGGGGCATGAAATGTTGGCGAGGTCGTGTTTGCCAACAACTGGACATGTATTACACCTCGGACGGTTACATGGAAAGGTACCAGCCGTGTCATCGAAAGAAGTTTGTGGGTATATATATATATATATATATTATATATATATATATATATATATTATATATATATATATATATATATATATATATATATATATATATATATATATATATATATATATATATATATATATATATATATATAGTATAGTGAGAAGAACACTTAAGAGCGCATCCCCCTAGTCCTTACCCATCATCCCGACCTTGACCCCCTCCTACAGGAAATCAGGTCTTTCTGGAGCATTCTCCAAAGTGACCCTGAAATTAAGGAAATTTTTCCTCTACCTCCTACCATAGCGCGTAAACAACCCCGTAATTTAAGATCTATTATTAGCAGAAACAAACCTTTTCGCAGCGCTACCTCAGGAGGCAACCGACCCTGTAATAAACCTAGGTGTCAACTTTGTACTTTTATTGATAACTCTACCTACTTCATTGATACTTCCTCTGGGGTCAAACTTACTCCCGGTCCCTTCAACTGTAACTCGTCTAATGTTGTATATTACCTTTTTTGTGTTAAATGCCCTGAAACTGCATACGTGGGAGAGACATGTGATAGATTTCGACTAAGATTTAATAACCATAAACATTCTATCAGACACAACAAAACGGGTTTTCCTGTAGCAGCTTACTTTAACTTACCTGGCCACTCTGTATCCGATTTACGATTTCTTTTACTTGCAGGCAATTTTCCTTCGACGGAGAAACGAAAACAATACGAATTGAGCACTATCCTTAAGCTTAAGTCACATATAACAGGGTTAAATAGGGATCTATCAATTTTGAGTAACTACTCCTGGGTACAACAAACGTAATCTTCTTAATCTCTTTAGGCCCATTATGTCTAATTGTAATCTAATTGTAATTCTTTTGTGTTATGCTGTATTCCCTGTATTACTAAGTGCTGGGCTTGCTCGTATTTCAGCTTGTTGACTTCCATTTTGTCGTTAACAACTGAGGAAGAGCGAGGTAGCTTGAATTATATTGTGTTCTATGATTTACTGGATATGATGAAGGCGTAACCTTCTCTTTTTTTTATTATATATATATATATATATATATATATATATATATATATATATATATATATATATATATATATATATATATATATATATATATTTACCTGGATCCTACCTTTGGTCGACATTCCTTCGTCTAAAAATGTACATTAGGTCGACAATTACGATAGGTCAACATTTTCGTGTCGACCTAATGTTTGGTTCACGATTTCAACCCCTTCTGCATACATTCTTAATAAAATAAGTGCATGTATAATACCTTCATGGCGCCCTCTTTATTGTGTCTGTATATAGACGTAATAAATACAATGTATAGTATGTAGATTTGCACGTGAAAAAAGGGGTGTTATATCTTGCGTTGTCTAAAAATGTACATTAAGTTAACACGTAAATATTGCAAAATACCTTTAATACTTTGTTTGTTTATTTTATTATAACTTGTGCGTACGTCATACATAATAATTATACCATACATATTATTGTTGGCGCTGTTGAAGTTTATGGTGGTATTTTATTTGAATTTTTTAGTGTCTGTATGTGCAGATACATTCAAATATGTGAAATATGTATATGTCGACTTAAGGTCGATGTCGACCTAAGGTAGGATCCAGCGTTTTATATATATATATATATATATATATATATATATATATATATATATATATATATATATATATATATATATATATATATATATATATATATATATATATATATATATATATATATATATATATATATATAAGGAAAAATGGAAAACAGAGTGTGCATATAGATCCAACGAATGATTTATTGAAACGCGAATCCCAACGGATTCCCAGTTGCGGAACATTTCCAGAGTAGCGGGCACACAGGTGACGACTTGAGGTTTACCATTGCCCTCGGTAGGTTCCGATGCAGTGAAGACCGTAAGCGCCACGAACTCAAACTAATTTTACGTCTTAATAGCCACAGGCAAGGTCTTAATAGAGATATTTCTTATTTATCAGGATACAGTTTCTTCAAGTAATTCAGTAATTCTGTTTCCTTCTTTTGTACAACTGTGCTACCTTGTCATTTACTCCCGCTTCTTCAGTTTTTTACTATTTAGTATAGCATCTCACATTCTGAAAAGTTACGCCAATTATTGCTTTGTTATTTAATATTACTTGTAATGTACAGTTTAGTGCTTTATTTTTTAAGTAGATATGAACAGTTTTTATTTGTCAGTAAGACAGTTTTATTATTTGAAAATATCTCACGCACTCGCATCTTGTCGCTTTGATAAACTGTTTAGTTACCATGGAGTTTTGAATATGTACATACGCTTTCATTCAAACAACGAAATGAGGTACGCACACTACAATTTTAGATTGTCTCGTCACTTTACATTATTTTGGCTAATCAAGCTTGCCATGGTTATGATGTTCGCGCTTCGTATTAATTACTATGTGAGAACGTGCGTTCTTTGTAACTACGTACTTTTCGATCATCATCATTATGACGTCACTTTACAACTTTTCAAACTTATTTTAATATTACGCGGTACTGTACGCATTCAACTCTATCTTGTTTGTATGTAACGGTTGATTTCCATAACACAGTTGACAAAGCCGCCAGGAGGCGGCGAAAATTTCTGTTCCAATAAATCATTCGTTGGATCTATATGCACACTCTGTTTTCCATTTTTCCTTATTTATTACGTCCAACACACGGAATTAATTAATGCTATATATATATATATATATATATATATATATATATATATATATATATATATATATATATATATATATATATATATATATATATATATATATATATATATATATATATATATATATATATATATATATATATATATATATATATATATATATATATATATATATATATATATATATATATATATATATAAATAATAACTGACCAAAAAACGATATTCAAAAGAAACAACAAACGCGTGCCGATACAACTCGATCGGCTTGCGTTCAAAGGCCAAGCACCTACGTCAACGCGTTGTGTGCCTTGTTATGTCCCCATCAACTCCTTACAATCGTTTCTAAGTCCCTGTAGTGCGGACGCACTGGTAACACACGCACTACCCATGACGACAACCATCTAGCAAGCCAAACCAAAACGCGCCGACGTCACGCGTACAACCTCTTTACAAAGGGAATGCCAATAATGAAATGTTTGCCTACTTCGCGACGCAATTTTAAACACAGCTAAACGACGCAACCGTGCAAAAGAAGTTAATAGTGATGACGCGATAAAAATTAAAAGTAATAATAAATACACGCTAGGCGATTATAATGTCATTATGAACGGAGTCCGTGACTTGGAAGATGACACTTTCTCATGAAGGAACCTAAAGCATCCATACCATCCTTATGCGGTATAGATGGATACAGCGCCACCACATCAATCGAGGCTAACAAGGCCCCTTGTGGTAAAGGGGTAAATTTCTAAGCTTTTTTAGAAAGTCAAAGGTGTCTTTGAAGTAAGAGTCGATAAAAGGGACTAGCGGATTAATGAAATAATCCACTTACTCGGACAAATGTTCAGTAGAGGACCCATTTCCCGAGATAACAGGGCGTCCGGGCACACCCGACTTATGAACTTTAGGTAAGACATGGAATCTTGAAGGTTTGGTTCCCATAGGTGCAGCATAATTAACCATATCACAAGTTATGATACCTTGACTATACAATTTATCTGAAGCATCATTGATAGATTCAGTGATCTCACCAGTTAAGTCCTCTTCAAGCTTTACATACACTGACGAATCTGCCAACTGTCTATAACATTCACTAATGTACCTGTCACGATTCATAAAAACTACGCCCCCCCCCCCTTATCAGCCTCCTTAATTACAATATCACTGGAGTTCATCAGATCTTTTAAAATTTGTCTATCGTGAATTGAAAAATTAGCAAAATACGAATTCTCCGGTGCATTCATGACGTCATGTGTTACTACCGATATATATGATTCCAGAAAATGATCCCCTTGTGGAGGTTTGAAATCTGACTCAGGCTTGAACTTCCCTTGTTTATCAAATTCAGAAGAGTTACTCTCCTTACCGTGGAAAAAATGTTTATGTCTAAGTTTACGTGAAAAGTTTTGAAGACCTTCCATAAGCTTTAAGCGATTTACTTGTTGAGGGACTGGAGCAAATTTTAGACCCTTCGACAAGATTTTGAGTTCACAATTAGAAAGACTTCTATCAGAGAGATTGACAACCGGGGAAAACTTGTCCTGACGCAGAACAATTGGAGTCATAGAAGAATGGAGGAAGCCTGAATTGACAGGTATAGCTGTAGGTGTCTCCTCATTAAGCGAGGACGCCTCAGTCTGTGTATTTAGTTCTTCAAATACTGAAACAGGTGAAGGTAATGGAGAGGGCACTGATCTATCGCAGTTACGAGGGCTCGTTTCCTGTAATAAGTTAATGCACGACTCCATATGTAGAACCTGAGATTGTGTAGCTTCATCCCTTGGTAAAATCACATTAGTCGAACTCCTTGAGGTACTACTTTTGTGACGAGTCACTGGAACCAATTCCACAAAATGTGCGGTCTCAGGATTTTCACGAGTCTGAGATCTAGTGACTCTCTGCCCTGGCTGGTTCTCAAACTCCTCCTGACGTAAGTCCACAGTGGAGGGTAAATCTGACCCCACGCTCGACTGAAACCTCTTGGTTCGAAACGGCAAAACTGGGATCATCAAAGGGATCCAATGCACTGGAAAATGAACTAGAAAAAGGCCTGATTTAACAACGGGGCGGTTAATCGAACCATAAATCGGACGCGAGACTCCACAATGAAGAGTCATCATTTTCTCCCAAAGCACCAAAATTATTAAGAAAAGTAGTTTGACTAAACTTATCAAACTTACGGCAACGTCTTCGTGTAAGCTCACTGTACACAAATCTATCTTCGCACGTGACAAGATACCTGACGTTGATTTTGTAAATAGGCGGGTACGCCGTCTGAATCAATTATTCTGTTTGAGATGCATTCCAGGTCGAACTCACACCTACGTACTGCCGAAACATGTTCAGCAATAAGGGCATCCAAAAGTTAACTTGAAGTTAATCGTAAAGTAGAATTCCAAGTTCTGCAAAAAGAATCGGATGCAGCTCCCACAGCCGGGTCCTTACGTAACTGTAGTCCATGGGAAACAATGTGATTTTCCCGACAGTGAGTAAGAAATTCACAGTGCAAGAGTCTTGTGAACACCAATAAGGTTACCAGTAAGTCAAGTGGTAGAGTTTATAAAGTGAAGGCTGCTAATGTCAATTGTACGGCTACTTGGGTGGTTTATTGTATTTTCTCTCCAGAATGTGGGATGCAATATAAAAATATATGCGTCTCGTATTTTGTGGGATGCAGATCGAAGGATGCTTCACACAGAAGGAAGGTTGGAGTAAGGGTTACGGATGCGTAAGCCTTTCGGTACAATGTTAAGTTTCTTACACTGGGTGAGGAAAATTATATCTGAACGCGTTCTTGCCAATTTGCAGAAGAGAGTTTCAAGCCTTCTTCTTTCGTGGAGAGATTCCGCGTCCAAGCGGGGCCCAAAAAGCATAATATAAGTAATAATTATGTAAAAGATCCACGTGTACTCCTGAAGATATAAAATTAGAGGAAAATCCGAAGTGACAAAAATGGACAAAAGAGAGTACTAATTTTTTGTAGTCAGATATTTCCGCCCCACCTGGGGCCTTCCTCGGTGACAAATGAAATTTCTCTCAGAGGAGTTCGTACTGTGCGCATAAATTCATCTCTGCGTGTTTGGCGGTTTGTGCTACAGATTTTGTTTGTTTCAATTTTGCTACATTTGTTATAACGCAGTTGAAGGGCACAGGAGTGTCCGAAATATTCGTTTCAAATACAGACTATTGTGTTCTGAATACCGTCGTTTTTATCATCGTTTGGTTTTCTTGTCGATATGGAGCATACGTGGAACTCACTAATATATATATATATATATATATATATATATATATATATATATATATATATATATATATATATATATATATATATATATATATATATATATATATATATATATATATAAATATAAATATATATAGCAGGAATAAAAAAGGTTAACATACCCAAATAATAAACTCTCCGCAAAAGGATCCAAAAATTAGGATGCGGTTGTGTTTCTCTCATAATGTAAAGAAAGTATAAACAAAAAACACAGATAGCAAGAAACACAACTTTTGCAGCTCCGCTCGATAATATTTCAAAACGTTTCGGTCTTCGACCTTCCTCAGTTGAATCTAACAGCTACAACAATAAACACATAAAACTACTTGTACCATACCTAACCGTCTAAGGGGGAAATTTATACGCTTTTTGGAAGCAAGCTCATTTCTTTTGTTAAGGCCTTAAGGGTATATTGTGCGCAATTGAGCAGTTCAGTAGATTTCACGGATGAGGAGTTTTTTGTTGGTTTCCATGGTATCAGTGATGCTTTCAATTGGAAGGAAGGCAAAATCGGTCAATTGATGGGGACTTTGATTGTAATGGGTAGCTAGCTAAATATATATATATATATATATATATACATATATATATATATATATATTCCCAACATAAAAATGAAGGATGCACAAGGTCGTCCCTAATTACACCCTTTAGAGATAAGTCGAACTTCTTAGTTGGTGAAACTAGACTTCACAGTTCCTGGAAAATTAGTCTAGCCCCGTCTCTGGTAGTAATGTTCTTATTCTGGCGTAGAGGCTATCACCATGTGATGATATTTCAAGCATATGATTGCTTCAAGTGAAGGCCCTATGAGCAACTTCATCTTAACTGTTTAATGCTGAAATATCAAAAATTCAAGTGCTTTATGACGTCAGTGTGATGCTGGTAGGCCGCTTGCATAAATAAAAGAATCATATGCAGTTTATAGCTTTTTCCCTAAAGTACAAATAGAATAATGCTGTATAAAGCATAATCTACAAAATCACTCGAGATAAAAATGCTGATGAATATCCGGAGAACTAAGCGATGCATTTAAGTCTGCATTATGTATGATTTAAGCTGTATGTAAAAAAACGTGCTCTACTTGACAAAACATGCCTTTCAACCATGCTAATGATTGGCGAGGAATATGGGCTTCAGAACGGATAATACACTCTACTTCCACCAAAATAATGAAAAGCGTAAAGGGTGAAATGAGATGTCTTTTGGAGATTGGTGGTTATGTCTTATCGTCTATTACCTGATCACGAAAAGTTAAAGGTAGTGTGACATGAAAATGACAAAATTGGGTATTTAATTTAAAGATCATTTAAAACCAAGAAAAAAGCCGCCGTTCCCATCAAAGTCCGCCAAAAATTTACCACTTTCCAGGGCTATTTCTGATTTGCACTTTACCATTAATAAATATGAGCTCAATATGCAAAACTCGCGATGTCATGAGAGGGGCATGCCACATACGGCAAATGTTATCTTTTGGTTTTTTTTTTTTTTAATCTTTATTTCAAGAACAGTTGTAACATTAGTTTGTCTTGAGATTTTTTTTTTAAGTTTAAATTGTGTCCTTGAAAATCTTCAGTATCAACTACCAAACCATGAACTATCTGATGAGTAACTAAGAGATAATTAATACAGGGGTAACAAAAGAAGTTTCAACACTGTGCAACAGTCCACGTCATTATTTTTGCACAATCACCAATAAGTGCTTCCAAAGACATTCGAACTGTGATCTTGAGTACCAAAAGATATTGCAATAACTCCATTGGACTTTTCTTCAGAAAAGTTCACTCTGTGAGTGCCAAGTGAAGTCAGGTCATTTTGCTGACATGCTACACTACCTTTAATAAATTGCTAAAATATCTTGACCAAATCACCTTCAATCATAATAAACCTCTTTCTCAAAATACAATCGAAACTGAAACTGCTTGTATTTATTGAACTAGCCAAGCTTTGAAAAGTAATAAGTGAGGTGAGTTTTGATGCCATGTGTCCAGTTAAAACCTTATGCATTGACGATACATTGACGTCATTTTGTAGTAACAATTAAACACCTAGTAGCACCACTGATCTTTGTGTGGACTTGTGAGCACGCACGCACGCAGTAGAATTCGCCCCAGTGGAGCAGACTGACGTGCATACCTCATTAGTTGACCAATCAACTGTTTCCATTTGCTGATGTTGGTTTGTCAATCCTCCAAAAGATGGTGTACTTCTGGCATATTGCCAAGATATTACAAACAAAGATATCAGCATGGAAGTACTACCTCGGATATCAACGCACGGTGACTTCTCATGGAGAACGCAACGTTGAGGCGGAAGTGTTGATTATTGTTCTGAGTCGTTTGGGGTCAATTATATCGATGTCTTCCGGTGGCATATGATTTCAAAACATTGCCAATCTTACAAGACCGTTCTTCGATACATTTCACTTACATGAGACAGTTTTTGGATTCTTCGTGGTTTCCTCTCAAAAGCCCATGAACATGACCGCACAACGACTGGTTTAGTTAGTTCATGAACTTAGTGATGGGCATAGAGCAGGATAATAGGCTCCTGCTCTATGGTGATGGGTTAGTTTCTTTGTTATCTTCACAAGCGCATACGGTATCTATGTACGTCTTTACATTCTTACGCGATTACAACGAATAATCAACTAAGTGCGCACTTTTTCCTACCACGCAGAGCTACGGGTCGATTACCCCGGAATATACACAATAAAAATGTATTGTGTGCGTACAGAAATCGTTTTCAAAATGTTCGCACGCTGCTTTGTCGCCACAATGGAATTTTCTGTTACGCATCCATAGTTAAGCGCGGACGGAAGTGGTGATTTGACATGCACACAGTTCTATTCCGTGATATGCGCGCACCACTATGCATACCTAACAAAATAATCCTTTGTGACGATTGTCAGCGCTCATTAATTTTCAAATTGAGTTCTTAATAACACGCATTATACATTTTTCCGTGTATAGTCTGAGGAAATTGACGCGTACTTCTGCGTGCCTGGGAAACGAACGCACTAGTAGATTTGTCGTTGTTTGAATACAAACGCGTGTATAGATGTGCGTTTGTGACGACACCATACAAACTGCCCAATCAGTACGTCCGTCACAAAGATATTATAAACACAGATACCAAACTCCTATCCTTACACTGTTAGACGTACTGACTCCTCACGGAGGCTCAATCGGATGGGCGGAAGTGTTCATTTGAAATGCGCTCAATTCTATTCCATGATCTACTTGCATAACTATGGAATGCGTGACAGAAATTCATCACGACGAGATGCCAGCGATCATACGTTTTTAACATGATTTACGCCCACAATACATATTCGTGTGTATAGTACGGGGTCACTATTGACGCGCACTTCTGCGTGCTTTGAAAACGAACGCATTAGTTGATTTGTCGTTGTTAGAATGTAGAATGTAAGCGCGTGTACAGATGTGCGCTTGTAAAGATACCATAGAAACTGACAAATCATCAAGTCTGTGAACTTCAAACCAGTCGTCGTGTGTTCATGTTCAAGTGTTCTTAAAGGGCGAAACCTCTCACCCCAAACTACAATTTTGGTACGGATGTGCCGAAATTCTCAATTGGCTCAGCTCTTTGATTGACAGTTAATTTAATTAATGCAGAGTACCAAGGCTTATATTTCACAACATGAACTGTACTGAGAGTGTTTTGATTATATACATTGAGTTTTTCTATACTCACCTTGAAGCAATATTTACAGTGGCGTAGCCACGGGGGGCCTGGGGGCCACCCCCCCCCAGATTCTCTTCAGGCCCTCCCCTCAGATTTTTTGCGTCCTGATAAAGTAATTGAAAAAAATAAAATGTTTGAACGGAAATAAACTTTGAAGTATTTCATTCAAAACAGTAAATAAATAAAATGTGTAAAAATTAAAAAAAAAAACATGGATGAATGTGTGTAAAACACATTTTGTGCGCACGTATGAAATCAAGTAATAACTTCAAAATGCCTACTTTCACTAAATTAGACACCGTTTGTGCACTGTCGTTTATTGCATTTCACTTCGAAGATGAAACGAAACTCGACGACAAACTTTAATGTGACTTTGTTAGGGTAAGACCCTTTCTGCCTTTCGGATGGCTGATTGATTTACTGAAAATAAGGCAATCTTACACTGGAGACTACTCTTACACGACCATTCCTATTCTTTTTCATACACAAATTATGCCGTGAGCAGGTAAGGGTAAGGTAATGCCTTCGGATAATTCTTCCCTTCCATCCAATAACAAGTAGGCCTATGTCGTGCCTCACTCCTGCCCATGACAAGTGCCACTGTAGGACGATTTTTTTCTACAAGTCCTCTCTTTTACTAGTTGGCACTGGCGTCCGGGGGATTTGTAAAATGTCCACAAGGTCCGGATTTCATGTGTTTCCCACATGATCCATACTTCTGCTTTGCGGTTCAATTATTGTGAGAGATTTATTCGTAGTATTTTAATTTTGACTACGTAATGTACCGATGAACAAATACTGCACCATTTTGAACATTGTTTATTTGGTAGTATGTATGTCTCTTGTAAAATCTCTACAAAAACTAAAAATATTTTGATATTTTTCATGCTGCCTAAAAAGGGAAAATCCTAAAACTTGGGCCTATAATCAGTTCAAAGTTTTGCCAAACATAGCACCATTTTGCATCTAGGAAATCTAACGCAAAGAAAGATTCTCAGAGGGGACACAACTACTTTTGTTTTTCTTGTTAAAGGGTAAGGTTCTGCCTTAGGTAAGCTGAAATAATATCAAATATTGCCGCATTTGCGACTGGGTACATCCAGTTTAAAACACGTGGGAAGTGCTGTTTCCGTCCATCTGGAGGGGTTTTAAAGCCCAAAATTTTCTTGTACGCTCCTCGCCAACTGATTGTGGCGCTCCGCTTGGATTCAAATATTGCCGCATTTGCGATCTACGTTCTTCTGAAGTTTACAATTTTTCCAAAGAGAAAGGGAGATACCGGTTCCCTTTAGTCTCATCCCCCAGGCCACAGATCAGAAGTGCCCAGTTTGGGGGTCCCTAAAAAGTGTATGTATTACCATTTTTCATAGATTGATTTTTTATTCTCATTATTTGAGAAGTCGCAGACAAGAGATTCGTATTTCAAGGCTGGGTACATCCAGCTTAAAACACATGGGAAGTGCCGTTTCCGGCCATCTGGAGGGGTCTTAAAGCAAACAATTTTCTTGTACGCTCCGCGCAGACCGATGGTGGCGCTCCGCTTAGATAGTCTTGCCGTGCCTGACCCTCGGAGGTACCAGCCCCCCCCCCCCACTTTTTACCTCCTGGCTACGCCACTGAGATATAAACTGAGATTGTATCTCGGGATGAGGATGAATTTCAGATTATTGTGGGAGGGTCTTAGGTAAGAAAGTTAGGAGAATTGTTACTGTTTGGAGTGAGAGAACTGGGCCTTTAAGTGGAAAGTCTCGAAAAGCAAGAAACTGTTGCATGTAAATGAAATGTCTTAAAGAATCGCGTCCGTAAGATTTGAGGTGTTTTTAAATAACAAGTATTTCTTCCACTCGAAAATATCAATTTACCTGTTGGCTTCCTAAACGACTGATCAGTGATCAGCACTTAAGCCCCTCCGAATCGGCCTCCACGAGGAGTCACCATTTGATTTTAAGTTTGGTATCTATGTTTATAATATCTTTGGTCCGTGAACTTAAAAAAACAGTCGTTGTGCGTTCATGTTCAGTTGTTCTCAAGTGGAGTGCTTCGAAGAAGCAAAGAACTGTTCCATTTAAGTGGAATATATTAAAGAACGGTGTTTGCGAGATTTGCAATGTCTTCAAATCACTCGTATTATTAATACTGCCGGAACATATCAATTTACTTGTTGGCCCTCAAAACGACTGAACAGTGATCAGCACTTCCGCCCACCGTTTCGGCCTCCGTGAGGAGTCACCGTGCCATTTTAAGTTTGGTATCTATGTTTGTAATATCTTTGTTCTGTGACTAAAAGTATTTATTAATAAATACTCTTAGTGACATCCACGGACTTCCTATAGACGAATTCGGACAGCAAGTGATGGTCTGAGTTTGGTCGGCCATAACTGTGGTCTATCACCTTTTGATCTTTCAATGTCCTAGCTTACATGTATCATGGATGGTTGTACACTATATACTGCATTTTGATTCCCTTCATTTCACTGAATGTAAGGGTGTGAAATTCATGTAGACAATAAATGGAGACGATTTAAGGCTAATGGACCCCACTACAATCACTAAACACAAGCGCTGATCGGATTCGTCTATTGCTCGAAAAAGCTCTTTGGGTGACTAAATGTTTCTGGTGATGTTTGGATCCCCGTCCCTCCATTGCTCTCTTTATTCCTCACCGGATCTGGGCGGGTTGCCGTCTCGTCGTGGTTTAAGTGCTCTTTAGGTCTTGAGAACTAGCGTGCTTTGACTCACTTTTCCGGCCCTTTGAAGCCCTCTCTGGCACCTCCATGTGGACCAGTTGAAACGAGTCAAAAAAGGTAACTGCGTATCAAATGGAGTAGAGTAAGAAAAACAGGATAAATTTGAAATGAAACATAAAGAATGTTGAACCCTTTACAATTATCTAGGCGTTGGTGTGAATTAATATGAACAGTAACTGCATAGTCAAGCGATTACAGCATCAGTCTTGCAGATGAGAGGAAATGTCCCCTACCTTGGCACCATCATTAACAGCGTACGTTGATGTATACCAAAAAAATCAAGGCCGGGACAACTTTAAACCTTTGATTGGTTAACTCAGGGGAAAGTTTTTCACCACTAGGAAATTGCCAGTGGGACAAAACCTGTCTGCAGGTTGTCTGTGTGTAGCCCAATCATTTGGATCAAAGCCCAGGACAATTTTGATCAAAAGCGCTTCCCAGATCGTTGAAAATGGCGTTTCCAGGCCTTGTTTATTGCATTTTATCATTTTCTGTTTTGGAATTTTATGTTGTGGAATTTTCCTTGCAACATTTCAGAGAAATATTATCTTTATCTTTCCTTCAAGTTTCTTTTCTTCTTTTTTTTTTAATTTTCTGGACAAATTCCCCATTTCTCTTACCTGCGGACGCCCGTGATAGCGTGCCAATCTGAACACCACTGGCGGCGGAAGCGGGGGGGGGGGGGAACGGGGGGACACGTCCCCCTACATTTCTCAGCGAGGGGACGTTCCCCCCCCCTAAAATTCTTAGCGAGGGGACGTTCCCCAAAAAATCAGAGAAGAAGTAAAAGAAACTTGGGATCCTTGAACCAATTCAAAGTTGAGACTATAGTTAACCCACCACCGAACAGAGCAGCCGAAATTAACTTAGCCTATGTTCTGCCATTGTTTGGCTGATTCTTGTCACGGTCCCCTACGACCATGCTCTATGAGTATTTGGCTACAAATCATTACAAGAATCTGGCAACCTCAAAACAAACAACGATCTAGATTCTTGACTATGCTATTGCAATAAAAGGTCACAAACAGTCGAAACCTACAGAAACCGGCGACCTAACTTTGAAATGTGATTGCCAAGAACCTCAACCACAAACCTAGTTATTTTAACAGATTGGAATCCGGAATCCGCCAAAAATGAGCGAAACGTATCATCTATGGGAAAATCGCCGAATGGTAGCTCCGTTCGCATGACGTATGCGTACGTACATGACCGTCCGGTTGGAACTTTGGAATAGTAAGCTATCTCATTATTACACCGAGGTAGCCTACACATAGGCGGCGGAAGATGTTTTTTATTGGCGGGGGCCACAAGTTTTCGGCAGCCGACAAAATGGTGACGCCGTAAGGCGTCCGGTTTTACGCGGAGCACAAAACCCCATCGGCGTGGGGTCCAGGGGACCGCTTAAGGGCCCCTGGTGGGGTTCAGGGGCAAAGCCCTGGTAGGGGTTCATGGGGGGAGGCTGGATATTTTTGTAGGGGGTGGCTGGAGTTTACTATCTAAGCGTAGCGCCACCATTAGTTGGCGCGGAGCGTAGAAAGAAAATTTGGGATTTTAAAACCTCCCAGATGGCTGGAAATGGCATTTGCCAGGTATATTTGTCGCTAATTCTGGTGAGAAAAATGTGTGATTTTTCTAAGATTAAAACACTTTTGAGATAATGGTTAGCTCAGTTCATTACTCCACTGGACTATGTATCCTAGGATCGCAAATCCGGAATCCTGCTGAATGTATAACTTGCAAGCAGCTGTTCCAGTGCACGCCTGTGTAAGGTATTTCCAGAGGCGTAGGGGAGCATTACAGTTTTGGGGAAGAAGATTTTTGCCCGAAAAATGTAATTCTGCCCGTAAGACAGTCAAAGCGGGGCGCCACCACTGGTTGGTGCGGAGCGTCCAGAAAATTTGAAAATTCGTACCTCTCAGACAGTGAAAAATGGCATTCCCAGGCTTTTAGGGGGATCTAAGCAGTCGCTTTTTGATCAGAAAATTACCAGATAAAATGTATCGCTACCAATCGATGAAATGGTCCCGCATATTTTCGGGGGAAACTACAAACCGAAATTGAAAACATGCTAATGAATTTTACTCTATTGCGACTCTTGGCTGTATTCAATATATATTGAAAAAATTGTGTGTACCAGAACTTCCAACTATATATGATTTAACTTTTGAAAAAAATAGGCCTATGGGGATCTTAGCAGTCGCTATTTTGATCAGAAGAATCAGACAAAATGTACCACTACCATTAGATGAAATGAAGTAGATGATTTTTTCTTTTATTAGTAACACTTATTACACAATTGTCACGTTACAAGGTGTGTTGAAATAAATTTTCAAGCAGACTTACGGGAAGACATTCTCACCCTGCATTATTAAAGTATCGAAAAACAAATTACCCGATTCTCAAAACCATTGCCCGTATTTGGTTCTAGAGAAGGATTGATGGCAAACTTTTGGGCACATGAACACCCTCCTGTCTATCCGTTGAATTAATTTGGCAATTGAAAACATCCCATCATTTTTTCAACCTTTGTCCGAATATTTGACCATTTCGGGCAAATTTTTGCAAGACTACAGTGTGAAGTTCGGATGATGAAAACTTTTTTCACATTCTACCCAAATGTGTCGCAGATCCTTTTTATTTCCCATGGAAATTGTACTCAGTTAAATATAGCGTCTGCTGTTTTTCGGCAAAGATTTGAAGCTATTAAATAATCGGCCATTTCGGGTATTGCGTTACACAAGATTTAAAAACAGTCTCAGGAATAATTGTTTCTTTTAAGCCACAGACTTTTCAAATGTGTCGCGACTTTTTTATCTCTTAATCTTTCGTAACTATGTTCACCTTACTATGATACTCTTCCATTTTCGGGCAAATGCTTGAAAGAATTTGGATATTCAACAATTTCGGGCATTGTGTTGTGATTATCTCTGAAGTAACGGTCATAGCTTTTTGAGCTAATAGACCCAAATAGGCTACCCACCACACCAAGTATGATTTCGGAACGATTTTGTGCATCCCCAGGAATTGAAAAAAAATCCCTACATGAGGTGGAAACATGCCAGATGCTAGGAGCACACTTTGATCCACACCAAGGTAGCCAATTTTATCCACTGCAAATCTGTTAGAAAATTATCCATCCCGAAACCCGACGAGTAAAATGTCAAGAGATTCCGAAGACATGAAGCTTGTCACAGTCTACCAGCATATCCTGCAACTGTTTGAAGGGCGAAAATAAACTCTCATACAGGTTATCGTTAATGTGGGGGTACAGGGGGCGAAGCCCCCCGAAGCTCTGCAACTTTTGCACTCTGAAAAGTAATATTTGAGCCAAAGAATAGCCGAAATGTAATAAAAGCAACTTAATTTTGTTTAATTACTTTTGAAAATTTATTTTCGACAATCAGTTATTGAGGGGGCCATGCCCCCCAAATCTCATAAAAAATTATGGGGGGGGGACAGGCCCCCCCTGCCCCCCCCCCCCCCCGCTTCCGCCGCCTATGCTACACATTTTTCAGAAGTTCGGATTCATCCTGATCAGATAGGTCTGCATAGGCAGATTTCAGACTGATTCCAGGGTAAATATTACTGAATTTACACCAGATTGAATGTTGAAATGAATGCCGGTGAAAGTACAAGAATTTCAAGAAATAGACCTTCAATTAAAATACAAAATAAAAACAAACTTACAGGTGCAGTACCAAACCAAGGGCGAGTACAGGGGGGCAACTGATTTTAGAGTAGTTAGGTAACTGCGCCTCTTTTCCTTTTGATTTGAAAATGATTTTAACAAAACCAAACTTACAAACATAACAACGCAACTGTTGATGTCCAAGAAATAGCCTACAAGCTATCTGTGAACGCAAATATTTCGTACATTTTTGTTCATTGAATTCACCGTAAAATGTTCCAAAAACGTCTTAGATTGCACGCCAGTGGGACTTCGCGCTCGTGATGTGCGCACATAGGGTTCGTTTCACGAGTCCAACCATTCCATCTTGTTCACTGATTGTCCCCCCCATCTAAATTTTTATGCTTCCGCCGCCTCTGCTGAACACTGAAACAACATCGCAAAGACTCGATATAGAAGTGATGGGTCAAGAAAAAGGTGGGGTAAGGAGTAGACTAAATTGATCAAGACCTTAGTGGTATATAGTTGATACTTATTTCCAACATATAATTATGTTTAATAATAATCAAGCCTTCTAGAGCAGTTGTTTTACAACGCAAAGATACCACGAATGTGGGCGAAACCATTGGCTTATATGAACTACAACTTCACGTTGGGTGGCAATCAAATCAACAATTTGCATCAAACTTTATTTTTTTGGTGGTGGTGGTTTTTCTTTTCTTTTTTTTTTTTTTTTTTTTTTTTTTTTTTTTTTGAAGACCATTTTCAGTCTTTGACTCACTAGTGGAGTGTTGAAACCAGAAAATACTTCCGAAGGATTCCTGCTCACGTAAACTTTAGGAGCTGTTTAGATGACATAAACTTCAACTAACTCACCAACGCAAAATGCGTAGTCCTGTTCTAGACTTCTGGAAATAACACATACTACACATGGCACAGGCCCGAAAAATGAGGACACAAAAACTAGGCAAGAACACCAAAATGCTGATCCTATGTGTAAAATTTGTAAAATGAAATGCATAGGTAAGATTGGCTCTTCGGTTTACTTTTTGGGGCAACATTCAATCAGGCACTGACATGGCTACTGTAAATAGAACAAGTAAACAAGACCTTAAGGTAGAAGTTTGATTAGGATACTGCCGAGATATTACATGAATGGGGTAGGCCTATTATATAAAGGAACTCGGATAACGAATGGTGTAGGCGAGGTAGAATGCACATTTTTTTCTAAATTCCTCACGGCGTTTCTCTCGCAAAATGCCTTTCTTGAGGTAGAATTTACAATCTAGCGCTTGCTTTTTTCATAAGTGATTAAGGCGGATCTAGGATTTTTCGTTAGGGGGGGGGGCGCTGACGGTCGAGTGCCCGAACGAATATCTAAGCGGAGCGCCACCATTGGTTGGCGCGGAGCGTACAGAAAATTTTGAAAAATCGCGACCCCTCAGATAGACGGAAATGGCATTTCCCAGGCTTGTTAGCAGAACCTAAGCAGTCGTTACTTTGAGCTTTTGTTTGCCAAAAAATGTTCCCTTCAATTAAAAGTGAGAAAATGGCAAAAAACTTCCTTCATGAACTAAACCAAAATTTACTTGATCTTGATTTAAGCTAAGGTCACTCTTTAAGCACTTTTGATTAAATATCTTTCCAAAAATATGTCGTTATATTATAGGTCAGGAAAAAGTGGTCTAAAGATAAGGGCATCCTCACACAAGGTAAAGAAGGGAGAATCTTTCCTTTTTAATTTTGAATAAAAAATCGTTACAACCTATAGGCTATGAACGTAAAAAATTGAAAGAATTGAATTTTGGCGTCTCTAACAGCTTCGAACACGATGGTGAAAATATCTGACCAAGAATACGATGCACTGCTGTAAGATTTATATTTGATATCGCAGTAGCTTTTAAAGTCTTTTGCTTGATGGAAAATACCACTTTATTGTCATGTGCATGAGAGATAAACATTGTTTAACGTTTTGCGTGATCATTGATTTCATTAGTGGCATGTAGATTCAGTATCCACTCCCCCGGGATAGCAGAATTTTTCCATAATACAATGTAAAAGGAAAAACTGGTAAAATTACATTTACGGCAGAAATTATTCTAATTAAGCACTCAGTCGACTCTCTCATTAAAAAATTACTTTGTAAGTTTTGGTGACCATGAGAGCTCTGGCATAGATAAGTTTATTGTCAATTTTAGAACGAATTATTCAAAATATATTGATTGGCACACGCATCCGGAGGGCGTAAAATAAGATCAAGGGCAACAGACAGTAGTCAGGATGGAATTTTTAGGGAGCCTTGGTAACAAGTGGGGGGCCTGGTACCTCTGAGGGTTAGGCGCGGCGAGACTACCAAAGCGGAGCGCCACCATAAGTTGGCGCGGAGCGTCCAAGAAAATTTTGGGTTTTACAAACCTTCCACGAGATGGCTAGAAACGGCACTTCCCACGTGTTTTAAGCTGGATGTACCCAGCCTTGAAATAAAAATCTCATGTCTGGCACTTCTCGAATAGTGGGAATAAAAAATCAATCTATGAAAAATGATAATACATACACTTTTTAGGGACCCAAAATCTGGGCATTTCTGATCTGTGGCCTGGGGGATGAGACTTAAGGGAACCGGTATCTCCCTTTCCCTTGGGAAAAATTGTGAACCCCAGGAGAACGTAGATCGCAAATGCGGCAATATTTGAATACATTTCAGCTTTAATAGGAAAACCAAAATTAGTTGTGTCTCCCTCTGAGAAACTTTCTTTGCGTTAGATTTGCTAGATGCAAAATGGTGCTTTGTTTGGCAAAACTTTGAACTGATTACAGGCCTACGTTTTAAGATTTTCCTATTTGGGGAGCAGGAAAAATTTCAAAATACTCATTTTAAGTCTTTGTAGATATTTTACAAGTGACATACATTCTACCAAAGAAAGAATGTTTTCCGGTTTTCGGGGGTGTCTAGATGCAAAATGGTGTAGTATTTGTTCAGTCATCGGTACATTACGTAGCTAAATTAACATACTACGAGTAAACTTCTCGAAATATTTAAACCGCAACGCAGAAGTATGGATCATGCGGGAAATACATGAAATCCGGACCTTGTGGACATTTTACAAGTACGTCCGGACGCCAATGCCAACTAGCAAAAAGAGAACTTTTCGAAAAAATCGTTCTACAGTGGCACAGTGGGAAGGAGTGAGGCACGACATAGGCCTACTTGTTAGGGATGGAAGAGAAGAATTATTCGAAGGCAGTACCCTTAAGGCATATTATGTGTCTGATAAAGTATAGGAATGAGCGTGTAAGAATGTTCTCCAGTGTATGATTGCTTTCAGAGAATCAACCGGCTATCCGAAAGGCAGAAAGGGTTTTAACCTAACAAAGTCACATTCGAGTTTGTCGTCGAGACGTTCGTTTCATCTTTGAAGTGAAATGCAATAAATGACAGTGCATATTATATACGGTATCTAGTTTAGTGCAAGTAGGCATTTTGAAGTTATTACTTGACAAAATGTGTTTACACACATTCATGCATGTTTTCTTTATTGTTACACATTTTATATCTTTACTGTTTTAGAAGGAAATACTTCAAAGTTTATTTCCGTTCAAATATTTTATTTTTTTCTTTATTACTTTATCAGGAGGCAAAAAATCTGGGCGTGGCGCTGAAGAAAATCTAGGGGGCCTAGGCCCCAGCCCCCCCCCCCCCGTTGCTACGCCAATGGCAACATACAGTCATGAATACTTGTTTTCAATGATAACATATACATTGGAAAGGTTACATTAAAACACATATATTCTGCCAAATTTCTTGAGCTTACTATCAAACAAAACTTTCCAAAAAGCAAAGCCATCCTGGAAATAATTTTCCCCTCATTGACACTTTAAGCTATAAGCAAAAGAGCATAATTCGAACATTCCTTAACCACCGTCACATTTTGCACGAGTGTATGATAACATTAAGGAGGATTAAAAGATTCCACATCTGATGAACCCAAATAGCAGATGGATTGTAAAAAAAGTTTAGTGTTCTACATAAAGCGTGGTCCGACATAGGGTTGAGACCTCCGATATCACTCTATTGACATTTTATCGGAAAACTTGAAATTGTGTGCTCTAAATTGCTATTAGTTTGTAACAATTATTATTACATAGTTTGAAAGTTATAAGATAATATAAAATTACGTAAAAAAGTAGGCTAAATGATCTATTTACTGAAAGTAAAAAATAAGGTTTGGAAAATTTTAGGGGGCGCGCGCGTCGGGTGCGCCCCTGCCTAAATCTGCCACTGGTGATCCCTCCATATTCTTCACAAATTTGTTATTACACGGGCTGTCTGCGTGTTATTTCTAAAGCAATGTCAACCTGCAAATGTCAAGTTTAAAGAGCGCCATCGATTTCGCCCTCAAGAAAAATTAGTAACTGGGGGAGGAGGGGCAATTGATCAGAAGAAAACCTATGTATGATTCCTACTTTTGTACTTTTGTAAATTCGTTGACCCCAAAGCTCGTGAAGTACAGTACGTGAAGTACAGTGGTTCGTAATTAAGTATATACATTTCGACATAGTAGCTGGCCCGGATTGTTTGATTAGATATGTATAAATGGAGTTTTACTGCCCAGTTTCTTATCAATTGGTTTACGTCGGGCCTGCCACTGTCTTTGTTCAAGTTGTGGCTCACTGCTTGCTTTCCCTGTACCTCATTGCTTATGTTGAGTATCATGATGACAATGGTAGTAGGTTCCATTTTTTAAGTCTTTGGTGGACGTATGACTTGGCCGGGAGTCGAACTCCAGACGTCCCGGCTGCAAGTCGAAAGCTCTAACCACTTGACCTTGACCTTGACCATGCAGTCGGTCGGCCCGGATCGGGAAAATATACTTCAAACATACGACACGCTTACGCTCCGTCTTCTCCTCTAAGCTTCCTCCAATCAAACCAAATTCTCATCCATCCACACCCTCTTCAATTTGTAGACTGGTGTAGTTACCTTGAATTGTCATTAAAACCTGCACACATCATTTGGATAACAATTTTTATGAGTAAAACCACCCGAAAATAGGAATGTTTAGTTGTTTTCATTAAAAGTGTCGCACCTTAATTACACCTTTTATTATATAATTTGACATTTAAACAAAAGAAAAACGAATACAATCAGCCAGTCAATTGGTGGGAATTGTCTGCATGGGAAGCAATGACGTTTCCTTACATCAAATCTGGTATAACTACCTTTACTTGCAATCTTTTTTTTTCTTTCCATGTTTTATTTTCACTGATCATTGGCTCATTGAATGGAACAACAACAAAATAGTTAACAAAACAGGCTTACATTTGACAAAACTTAAAATTTACAGGCGAAATAAAATCATACGCATTACTTTCTTGCTACGAAGATACTTCATGAAAGGTACAAAGAATCTCTTAATCTGTCCAGCTCTGTTTGATTTTTTTTGTTATTCAGTATATGTTTTTGAACTTCAATGTGAAATCTCAACTGATACTTAAATGTCTGGAAATCTGGCAACATATTGTTAATCTTACAGCGATAAATATAAAATTTCAAGTGGAAAATAGCAAAACTAAACCACTTATTATGGAAGTCAACATATCCGAAACAAACATTTTGAAAAATAATATCAACTTTAGACTGAAAGATTTCAATGTAAATGCTATCCCACAAGGCTGCTACATGTCTATGCTGCCAAAAGAGGTGAATTACCGACTCTTGATAATCGTTACAGAAGCAACACAGTCTGGTTATCCCTGGCGTTTATCTTGCTTAGGAAAACATTTGTAGCTATAATACGATGTATAAATTTATACTGAAAATACTTTAATTTTGCTTCTTGTATGTTACTTCATAATAAGAAAATTTTGCTCCAGTTAAGAGCAGTACCTTTAAATTCGTTCTCCCATTTTAGACAGTAACTAGGAAGATCCCAAGAGCGTTGAGTAAGTTTTTTAATAACGTAATGGCAAACTCCGTCTATAGCTTCTAGCTGAATAAGCATTATATGCTGACCGGGTGGCTGCCTAGGCAACCCCTGACAATGGCTCGTATGCCTCCATGCTTTTGGAATGGAATGTAAAATCCCATTCAACATAGTAAAAGGGAAATTCGGACAGTTGTGCCTCCTGATAAACTCCTTATATTCCAACGGTTTACCCGTGGAATGGTAGAAATCTCGAACAAATTTTACATTTGAATTGAAGCAGTTTTTGTACCAAATTATTTAACTTTTAACCCTGATAAATGTATTATTCCAAACAACTTGATCACAGAAATTGTCAACAGGTATCTCGAATGTCAGCTTACTCCACGAACAACAGCAATTAAAAATAAACTCGTTGGTGACCTTCTTTGATAGATCATTTCCTCGAAAATTACAACTTAATAGGAACTTTTTCCCAACCTTCCTTAAATAGTAGTCAAAAAGAACTTTCCAAGCACCTTCAGATCGATCGATGTACCTCTTTACCCAAGCTATTTTCATGCCACTAAGAAAATAGTCGATATTGACCTTTACTTGCAATCACTTAATTTAAATAACATGGACATTAGAAATGAGAAAAAGGATCAAACGCCTCGACCTGTCATACGTCACTACCCTACCAAGTCTGGCAACCAGACAAGGTTTTAGAGGGGGAAAAATTATGCATGGGAAGAAAATTTGTCCGTGGGACAAATGCTTCAAATTTTGTTGTCAATATAGCAAAATTCAAATTCTCTTTGAGAGAGAAAAATGCGAATGAGGGTTTTTTCCCCTGCGTTTTATTCCCCTCTCATCCGACATCCCTCTTGGCTACGGGCCTGCCACATCTCATTCAAAGTTACAATTCCTTACGTCAGCACAGTTACCTATACTTTACAGATTGGCAGTGAACTTAATAAAAAATGAAAAAAAAAAAATGAAGAAAAAGTTGGGCTGGGTGGACGTTCGGTCAATAAATGCAAAATGACTCCTAAAATCTTATTGGAAGACATTACGACTTAATATAGGTTTCCAACGAAACAGAAGGATTTGTTCTTTAAAACAATAACAACGAATAACTATTTTACTTTAAATTCCGAGGTTCGGTTCTTTCAATTACTGGTTTCGTTTAAAATGTTCTGCAGGCTCAACGACAACAAACTGGAGACTGTGGACTTACATTTCAAACTTCCCAAAACTCTTTTATAACCTGTCCTGAATTGCTGGCTTAGACAACAAAATATGATAGGGTTTAGCATTGAGTTGAGAAATAACATGAATTCACAAAACATCTGCACGATGAGAAGACTTTCTTTTGTGGCAGATGTATATATTTCAAAGAAAAACTTGAACGAAGTAGGTAGCAAACAAATGACGAATGCACCAACAAGAGTTGCCATGGTTACGGCTCCCCGAAATTGTTCTTTTGCATCAATAAGTGCGACGTTGTTGTTCAGTTTTTTGTGCATTTGAATCTGATGGAAGGCAATTGGGAGCATGAAGGTGTAAATTAACACCATCAAAATAGAGAAAACTGGGATTCCATAAGCTGCGATTAGAAACACAACCTCCACTACGCCATTTCTGTAATTCTGGCTAAAGGGGCAGACCCATTCGTCGGTTGCTGGATATTGCACGTACAAGGGCGAACAAGCGAAAAAGAAATTGTGGAGCCATATAATGGTGACAATAAACTTCATCCGACGAGAAGTAACAACGTTGAAATATTTTACAGGACATAATAAAGATACGAATCTGTAAAGGAAAATGACAAAAGAAAGCATTCTATTTATTCTATTTAGGCTAACGCTTTTGATGTTTTTTTACACGTTACCACCCTGGTCTTGTGTCTGCTGCAAATCAGCCTGCGAAACCCTAGGTGCAGTCGAGGCTCTTCGTTGTCTTCTTTGGCCTGCAGTAAGATGTGAACACTTGCTTGCAAACATTGGTTTGTCTGGCAAATCAAACCTCACAAAAAGTCCTAAAATAAATACGCCAAAGAATGGACGCTGCAGAAGAAACACGCCTTTGATGGGTCATTCTAAGTGGCATGAAGTTTTCACACATGGGGCCAAGTGGTCCTCGTTAAGATGCGCTTGTAGGGTCCAGGTATGAAGTCCCCAAAGAATCTCACAACATTAAAAATCAATATCGATGGAAGGGACAGCCTGCGTAGCGCCTCTGTGGCTGTAGCCCCCTTTAGGCTGCCGACCCTCAGAGGTTGGTTTTTCGTATCGATGAGCTGAACGAAAAGACCCTGTCTGCTCCGCGGGCTATGTAAGGGGAGGCTTATTCTATTCGGTTGAATATATTTTAGATCATTTAATTTCGTTATGTTCCGTTTACTATATCGTGTTCGTGATTACAACTTTCAGCCAAGCCGTTCTTTGAGACACGTGAATCCTTACTCAGTTTGCTTGTGTCCTGGTACATCACGATAAAACGCAGTATAGCCCAAACCGAGGGACGCAATGAGGGTGATTTGTCCCCTAGACGTGTCATTTCTCCTTACCTATGGCAAAGATATTTACTGTACGTTATTGATCACCCAGCCAAGCGAGGAAGTGAACAACCAGGGAATCATTTTTGCCACTTCTTCATCACTTCTGAAAACGCGTCACTAGTTTAAAGGGACAATCCTCTCACCCCAAACTACACTTCTAGTATAGGGTATCAGAAACTCTCAAGTGGCTCAGCTTTTTGATTGACTGCTAATTCAAACAATGCAAATATTTTATATATAAGTACCATTGGTGCATCCTGAGCAATGAGATTTTAACTGGCCAAACCTCTCACCCCAAACTACAACTTTGGTACGGGGGTACCGAAATTTTCAATTGGCTCAGCTCTTTGATTGACAGCTAATTCAAACAATGCAGAGTACCAAAACTTATATTACACAGCACGAACTGTTCTGATGATGTTTTGATTATACACATTGAGCTTTCGATATTCACCCTGAAGCAATAAAATGAGATTGTGTCTGGAGGAGGGTGAATTTCAGACAATTGTGGGAGGGGCTTAATTAAGAAGATTAGGAGAATTGTTACTGTTTGGGATGAGAAAATTGGGTCTTTAAAATATCCGGCGGGAAAATTTAACCAGGATCAGTGATCTATTTATTCAAACAATCCTGGTTAAATTTTCCAGTTAAAGTAACTCAAATCCTAGTTACTTTAACCAGAATTTGTGTGTAATTCTAACAAGCTTTGCAGTAGAACTTAACCAGGATTTTGGTTTTTGTGTGTAATACAGAGAAAAACAACCCACTTTATTTGGTAATGCGACGTACGCAGCCTAATGTATTGAACAGTGTCAACCAAGCAACAAATCACGTAGTCTCTAAACCCTGTTAGGGTGAAAATCACTCTTGTAGAGTAAAATTAGGTATCGTACGAAACATGAGTTAAAACCTTGCTGAATTGGGCAGACTTCAGCACCTCAGTCGGACGAAGATTATGCTCTAGTGGGAATCTTCAGTCGGGCAAAAAAGTCGCCGTCCCTCTACGCCCCTGCCCCGAGAGAAAAAGTCACGTATGGCCGTGGTACTAAATTAATTTTGGAGTTAAAATTTGCACTACAAAAACTCCAAAAAAGAGTCATCGGGGCCCTTTGCAGTGAATATTCAGTCTTAGTTTCGGATCCGTCCCTAATTTAACTCGTTTGAAGTAGAAAGCATAATAGACCTCAGACCTGTATGCCTAAGGGAAACTAAGATCCACACACTGCTGACACCACTATAGACAGAAAACATGCCCCGCGCAAAATGATCGTTTCAGGAGTTATATGACCTGATCCAGTACGCAAAACAGAGTTGGGTTTCATAAATTTTTAACTTGAAAGAAAAATCCTCTCAACTCAGACAGTTCCATTTCTTATACTCTACTTGCTTAAGCCCCTCCCACAACTGTCTAAAACTCGTCCTCATCCAGACACGATTTCAGTTTCGTGATCATCTAAGGGTGAGTATACAAGACACCAGTATGTAATCAAACCTCCTGAGCACAGTACATGCTGTGTAATATGAGCTTTAACACTCTGCATTTTCAAACTTGGTGGTCAATCAAAGAGCTATGCCAATCGAGAATTTCTGTAGTATACTTCAAAAACTGTAGTTAAAAATCGACATAAACATGTTCAACTGCTCAACCGTATAAATGAACCTAAACTACCTAGGCACAATCAAATCTTAAAAGAATAGTCTAGAACCAAATTTATGTTTGATATGTTAAAGAGAAACATATTCTAAGCATTTTGGTAAAAGTTTCATTCATTTCCCATGTTCGGTTCTCAAGATATAAGCAATTGAAGTTGACACATTTTTTATGAAGGGTAAACTTGGAGCAAGCATGTGTGATGTCACGGTCTCACGGATTCACATTGTTGGCCAATGTTTTGTTTTTCTTTTATTATTCTTCCTGCTAGTTTGACCTTGAACTGAATAGGGATGTGATCTTGCCCCAAAGGCACACGAAGTTCTTAAAGGCCCAGTTCTCTCACCCCAAACAGTACCAATTCTCCTAACCTTCTTACTGAAGCCTTCCCACAATTGTCTGAAATTCATCCTCGTCCAAATACAATCTCAGTTTATTGCTTCAAGGTGAGTATGTAAACTCAATTTATATAATCAAAACACTCTCAGTACAGTTCATGCTGTGTAACTTAAGCTTTGGTACTCTGCATTGTTTGAATTAGCTGTCAATCAAAGAGCTGAGCCAATTGAAAATTTCGGTACCCCCGTACCAAAGTTGTAGTTTGGGGTGAGAGGTTTGGCCAGTTAAAATCTCATTGCTCAGGATGCACCAATGGTACTTATATATAAAATATTTGTCGCATAAAATTGGTGGTAAATTATAAGCAAATACATAAATACATACCATTGGCCGACAATGTGAAGCCATGACATCACGCCTGCTTGCTTCAAGTTCATTTTATGTAGAAAAATTTCCACATTCAATGGCTAATATCTCGAGAACCAAACATGGGACATGAACAAAACTTTCACCAGAATGCTAAGAATATTTCCTCTTTAACATATTAAAAATAAATTTGGCTTTGGACTATTCTTTTATAACTGCAGATATCTCAGAAAGACTACAGCTCCCTCAGAAAGCTGATACTGTCTCAAGACTCGAAAGCTGACTGATGTGTATGGGGGTCTACCCGATGTTCCCGGGGTTCAATGTTCCCAAGATTCGATGTTCTCCATTTTCGTATATCTCGATGATTTGTCGATGGTTACAAGGTTCGTTATTCTCGGGGTTCGTTTTTCCAAGAATGCGAATGTTCCCAATATCCGGGAACAGTGAAACCTGGGAACATTGACATATCCCCTGTATCTTGGCACAGGTGAGTGCTTTAGAATTTTTAGAACATTATGTCAATCAAAGAGCTATGACAACTGAGAATTTTTGTAGACTACTACAAATTGTGGTTTAAAGTGAGAATTGACTCCCTTTAAAGACATGGTTTGGGGGGAGGGGGTCGAAACTCGAGAATTCTTAACATGCAGGATATCGTGTTCCTGATTGAGTGCTTGAAAAGTTACATATAAATGCTTACCTATCAATTGCAATACATAGATGATGATACGCCGATGAGCTACTGAATATCAAAACTGGCAAAAAGAAGAAGAATCGCGAAGAAGACAAACACGTGACCTCACTTACAACAAGACGGGCGACCAGGTGTAACGGGAGGGCAATCAAACCAGTCAAAAAGTCCGTCACGGCAAGGCTAACGAGAAAATAGTTCTTCACTCTGCGTAATTCTTTGTGGTACGCAAAAGCCAATATGACCAAAAGATTTCCACAGACTATGCCAATCCAGACAGGGATATAAATGGCAATATACAGTGTTGACATATATGGCATAAAAGAAAAATCAGGTTCGGCCAATTCTGTGAAATTCATTTCCTTTGTCCTCTTGTCCGTATCTGTGAAAAAACTGAGGACGTGATGACGATTTCTGGTAAGGGATTTTTCTGAAAGTTTCTGACAATTTTTGGAGGTAAATGCATGAAAGCTGTTTCTTCATCCGTCTTGATCGAAAGTGACTACACATATTGAGAAGTCATGGTATAAATACATGTAATGCGGTATATATCTTCTTACGGTGCACGTAACTCTGATTATAATCCATTACACCGACACTATTAATAGGCACATGATGCCTTTTAACTCAAGTACTCTTTCTTCACTTAAGTTCGGAAGCCATCCGCTGTCAAGTTGAATCATTACTTTATATAGTTCGTAGTATAACCTAAACCTTCTATTCTTCAGTTATTAATACACTTCTACACACCAAACAATTTAGTGCAGCTCTCCCTGCCCCACCCCCTCCAAAAAAGAGAAAAAAACTTGTTAAAATGTCAGCTTAGTCATTTTTTACTAATCTCCCAAGCAGCTTTCATAATTCTCCAAGAACAAAATATTTCATATTTCAGGTAAACCTTTTTCTAAAGTCCTCCCGACCCTCTGGCAAAAGGCCGCTCGGTGAGACTGAAACTTTCACTGCCTCCAGAAGAAGCTATTACGACTACTGAAAGACAATACGTGACCAACCTCATATTTAAGGTAAACCAGGCTCCTTCAACTGAAGTTCACAATATACGAGGAAAAATATTGCCACATGATTTTCAAGAGCTAATGCTAAAATAGTGAAGACTACTACAATAATTCAAGTTGGGGTTACTGCATTTTCCCTTTAAAAAGCATGCAGAGGGGTAGTACGCCGTAACAACTCCGTGGCCAGAGCAAATGGCGGTTTCGCGTAAAAAAATGTTAACGTCAAATGGTTTGGCATAACTTACAGTGTTTTCACTAATGAGCCTTTTGCAGCTATTCAATCGTTTGAGGTAATATACATTGGTTGTACCAAACCAAGCACCGCCCTCCACCCAAAACGTCACTCACCACCACGCCTTCCACAATACTTCCGCTATCCATGATTATTAAGGAACTCCTCAAGAATGCAAAATGCATTATGACGTCACGTGAAAACATTTTATTTTCACCTCATACTTAGTTAGCCACGCCCATTGGCGTGCAACTTGAAAAAATTCAGCAGTCATCATGTCGGTCGTCAACTACTCTGCTACTGTAGCTCAGGAAGCTGGAAGAGCTCCCTGTGTAGCTATACATACATAAGACACTACAGTTTTGCCAGGGAGTAAAAAGGGGTGAGGCTGGTGACGGTCTCTTCCACCTCCCTGGTCAGCGAAAACACCTCAGATTGCCCGTTCTTCCTATCAATACCTGGTTCACAAACTTTCCAGGGTTTGACCTCCAGTAAGCTAAAATGACCTTTGAACTTTACAAAAAACGCAGGATTCTGCAAGAACATGCACACATGTTACCGGGGACTAAGGGTTTTACACCCGAAAATACAACCATCTTTCTTGTTTAATCTAGCGGAACCGACGGACTTTTTTTTACAGATGTGGGGCACTGAATGGTTATCTCTGTTCCAATGATTACCCGGAACATTATGCATAACGGCAGCAGGTTCCATTTTAAGGTCTATGGTTTGACTAGGACTGGGAATCGAACCCGGACCTTCCAAGTGAGAGCTCAGATGCTCTACTAACTAGAACACTGAGCTGTAGTCAAGTCCGGACTCGGACTCCGACTCGTGATTTCAGAATTTGAAGGACTCGAAGGACTCGGCCAAAGCGGTTGATTTTCCACCTTGAGTCCGGACTCGAGTCCCTCCGTATTTGACTGCAGCACTGCTAGAACACACACTCGGTCCACAAGCTAAGAGGGATGCATTGCTTTCTTTTTCAGTTGCTAATAAAAGTGGTTGTAAATTATAAATAAAAACAACGTTGAGCAACAATGTGAGTCCATGACATCCCGTCTGCTTGTTTCAAGTTCATTCTATGTAGAAAATTAGTCACATTCAATTACTAGTATCTCGATGCCCTAACATGGAAAATATATAAAAAATCACCAGAATGCTTCAGAATATGTTTCTCTTATATTTGGTTCTGGACTATTTTTTGAACATGTATGTGTATGAATGCACACACAATCATATTATTCCGCTCCTTTAACCCTACCTAAATAACCTCTCAGGACTGGTGTCTTGTAAACAGACAATATTAAAGGGATTGGGGTATACTTAAAGCTATTTTTTAGATCATTTTATGAGACTAGTAAAAATCTCGGGGTGGCACACACTTACTTAAAAAGGTCACAAAATTTTGTCTTACCCCAAATTCGGGAAGCAGTTTGTAATTTGTACAACTAGTCATCTTTCTGAACAGTTTTGAAGATAATTTTGCAATTCCGCGGATTAGTTTTAAGAACAGTCAAGTATATGTAAAAAATATTATGACCAACTTTCAAGAAAATATTTGTGAGAGAAGATGCATTTTGAAGATATTCACATATCAGCCTTTAATGACACTTGATGATATTTGACCCCTACTTCTTGAACGTGGCAGGTATCCACATTTTGAATGATTAATGTTTGAGTTTCATTAAAATCTGTCGATAAATGTGTGCCTGAGAGCATTTAAGGCAATTGTGGACAGCATGATAGAGAGTTATAGAGGCAGAAGAAGATAGCTCAAAACTCTAAGAGCTGCTTTGAGCTAAAAATAGTAATAATACAAAAATTCCGTAGTTGCGTTTCCTTAAATATATTTACAGACGGAATTCATTGGATGAAAGAAAAAATGACACTTTTAAGATAGAATTAAAATGTTCCGTTATACAGCAAGAAGCTAAAAATCACATTTAAGTAATATTATTATGCAAAGAAACAAATACAAATACTCCAAAATTTAAGACATTTTTTTCATTGAATGACAAAATGAACCCTATAAGTCCTAAAAATGACTCCAGCAACTTCTGGACATTGTAGCTCTGGAGAGAAATGGGGGGTCAGGGTAGGTACACATATAACCCTATGTTCCCTCTCTATTTTTTTAATAAAGAAATGATCCTAATAACCTATTCTAGGTATTCTAGGTCTTGACAGAAGAGGGGTGTAGGGGTAGGTAGTAACACTACCCCATTGTCTTTTCTTTTTTTTTTCTTTTTTTTTTTGAATAACAAAATGATCCTCATAAGCTATCCTAAGTATTCTAAATCTGGACAGAAGAGGGGCAGGGTTTTGTAGTTACACAATCCCATTGTTTCTTTTTTTTTTCTTTTTTTTTTGTTTCTTTTTTTCTTTTTTTGTTTCTTTTTCTTTCTTTCTTTCTTTCTTTCTTTCTTTCTTTCTTTCTTTCTTTCTTTCTTTCTTTCTTTCTTTCTTTCTTTCTTTCTTTCTTTCTTTCTTTCTTTCTTTCTTTCTTTCTTTGTTTTTTTTTTTTAATAAAGGAATGATCACCATATTCTTTTCTAGTTAGTTACATGGAGTTTTACGGCCCAGTTTCCAACCAATTGGTTCAAGTCAAGATGGCCACAGCATTTTTTCCAGTTGTGGCTCACTGGCTTGTTTTCCCCTTTCCATTGCTAACGCTGAGCACCAAGCATAATGGCAGTAGGTTCCGTTTTTAAAGTCTTCGGTATGACCCCGACAGGGCTTGAACTCCCAACCTCCCAAATGCAATTCTCATGCTCTAACCACTGGACCATACAGTCGGTCTCATAATCTTTTCAAGGTATTCTAAGTCTGGTTAGAAAACGGTTAGGGGAAGGCTTATATTACCCCTCTGGAATGTCTTTTTTCATATTTCAGGGCACTATCATATTGTCTTACAAACATCTATCAATAAAAACAGTAATGTTTAAGAGACAAATCAGTGCACAGCTGTTTAGAAATTGCATTGCACATATTACATCTATATTTTGTTTGTCTTATTCAAAGATCTCCATAGTTACCAATTTTTTGAACAAATTGACAATGACAGTGATTGATACAACATACAAATACTTTTATAAAAATTATTTTTAAAATATTCCCACAAATTAATTTTTAAATATATCATAAATATACTTTGTTACTCTCAGGGCTAGGGCAACTATTTCTGAAAATGCCATAATTTTCAAAAGGAGGACAGATACTATCAAACTGTAACAAATCTAATTCATTGCAATTTTTACCTTGTTTCCGGCGCAGCCTATTAATCATGTACTTGACAAGAAACCTGAAAATTATACACTTTGCTAATGAGATCCACATTACCAGTTTGACTGCAAATACTGCCACCAATAAAATATAAAAATCTTGTCTTCCAGGACTTTCAATCAAACCATGAATGGTAATGCAACATGTTCATCTCAAAACTCCCAGTTTCTCTAAAATGAGGAAAGACATATTTTATTGCAATCCATTTGGAAGACGGCTATCACCCCCTTTCTTCCTTTCCTTCCCCACCCCCAACCCCCATTACACATTACTTTCTTTATATAAATGATGTATTCAAAGTGTTGAACAGCACCAGATTCTGAGACTCAGATTTTACTATCACTTCACTGTTTATTATTAAGCTACCATTTGAATTACACCAAAGGATATAAAACTCCTCAACTCCTCAAAAACTCACTGAAGGGGTATAAATTACACCATAAAAATAATAAGATAAAAATATGAAAAAATCACTTTTAATGCACTCTTCTTCAATGATATTTTTAAAGAATTTTGTAAGTACTGAGCATGCACAGATACTTTTCTTAACACTTATAGTAATAACGTCACTTTGACTTTAATATTCTATTTTGCAACGATTAAAAACGATAATTGGAAGCCATCCTAGATGAGGAAGCAATTGTCAAACTTTTATTAACAAAAAAAAAACCCAACATGGAGCATTCTTTGATCTTTATGCTTTGCTTTGCATATATGTATACTTCAAAAAGAAGTTTACGAGGTAAAGCCCATTCTAGGCAGTATCTTATATTTGTTTTATGAAAACAATGCAAGCTCATAATACAGGTTTAGGGACATTAGTACAAAACAATGCAGGCCTTGAGCTTATTATTTTTCAGGGTTGCTAGAAATTACACTCCTCTGAAAATTAAGGAGTGTGGTAAAGGAGCTGTTTTATTAAAGTTTAGTAGATTTATTCACTTTTAAATTTGAGGTGGTTAATGTGACCAATGGCAATCGCACACCTAAAATCCAAGACCTAACAATTAATTCACTATTCTGACTGTGATAAATATTAAATAAATATTAATTATATTTACACCAACACCGACACCTACATTGCATGATAATCAATTTAATAAAATTCAATAAATTAACAAACCCGTTGAATACATTGAAAGCAGAAGAGCTATATTTGAATAAATAATTTTCGCAGAACAATCAATTCTTAAGCTCATAAATATTAACATTTCTATTCTTTTTATAAAAGACAGTACTGAACAGTATTACTATGGGAAACATTGAGGTAGCACTTTAAAATTAATATTGACAACACAAACACTTTTTACATCAAAATAGACTTTACATCATGGAGAAATAGCAACTGTGTCCAGCCCACTTTTTTGGCCAAGAAAGCACAAAAAAGGGCCCTTTCCACGTAGGTCTAAAACCCTGTTTGATCCGACTAAACAATAAGATTTTTGCACTTTCCACTGATTATACTCTTTCTGCCCTGAAAATGCCCGACTCTTAACCTATTGTAGTTGTTACCACAATTGCTTTCTTTAACATTCACAATGATTAGCGGGAAACATAATCTAGCTTGTATAATTCAGGTCAATTTCTCATCACATTCTCTCAAGTTGCAGGCACCTTTGAGGAGAAAATAATGAGGAATGCAAGAAAGGGTGAAGGGAACCTCTCACTCACGATAAAGCACATCAACTTCAACAGGCACACTTCTTGTTTCTTTCTAGAAGCTGACAAATTATCAGCTGCAAACTGGAAGCCTTGACACGCAAGCTTAGATCACATCACTGAAGAAGTGCTTCGCAAAATCTCATGCTTCGGGAAACCTCATCAAGGGTAAGCAAAGTATGCCACCATTGCTGTTTGCTAATGGCCTGAACCAACACACTTTCAGGAAGGCCTACGATCAATAGATCGCACCACTCGATTCAAATGTTTCCTTGGAAGAATTACAGCACTCTCACTGAGAATCAGCTCGTTCCCTTCAATGACGGGTGACTGCGTGAGTAACACATACCTGGTATTCAGTGCAAAATCACATTCACATCCTTCAGGAAGAACCATCTGATTGATCTGCTGATCCTGGAAACTTTGTTGACATTTAGAACATTCCCTTGGTAGATCCAAAATCCTAACATTTACATTTCTCCTGCTTGTACCAGTCACCCTGATCATCACTTGATGAGATGATTCGTTAGCAGCTGCAGTTATTTCAGATTTGGATCTTACATATTTCGGGCAAACAGGGCAGCCTATAGAAGACAAAATGTAAACATAACATAAATATAAGTTACAAAACATCATCGTACAAGTTAAAATCATCACAATCTTTAAGTCTTTCTGTTTATTCTCTCCCTTTTTTGTTTAGGAGCACCCTACTCAAAAAGCCCTCTTGGTTATTTAGAGTGCTTCCCTTCCCAATATCTTGATACTGTGTAACATTCCACGTCTTTCTATCCATATTGTATAAATTGCTATCACATATTGTGAAAAATCACATGAATAAATTGAAACAAAAAGCACACTAAAAAAAAAACCCCAAAACTAATATTCCTTTCCGATAATTATACACATGATGTACATAGACATATTTATGGATATTCCAAGTAATATCTTTGCACTTTTGAAATACTAAGAAGTTTCTCAGTTTCCTTCCTACAAAAACTTAGTATTCCTCTTTTTGTATGAGTGGAGGGTGGGGAAAGGAACAGAGGGAAAAAAGCACAAAACATAAGAAAAGGTGTATGGTGCAGCATATTCCCCTTAACATTATTAATCGTCACATTTTGTGTGTGACTTGAATAATTGAAAAAACATACAAAGACCAAATGACAGGTACTATTTTAACCATTGCTGGACAACTAATTTTCTCACTTCTTTCAGGTAAGGAACATTCTGTATGGATTTTTATTACTGTAGATAGAGTTTGTTTTGTCATCTCATAGGTATTCATATGGTATGCTGACCAAACTTCATTGAGAGAAACTACAAACAATTGTTCGGCTGCTCATTTGAGATTCAGGAAGTCACTTGACTGGAGAGAAAGAGGGTCTTTCCAATCACCCAACAACATCTTGTCCAGAATTCTTGATTACAAAGCACCTCTTCTTCCAAACATTTGTCTCAGTTTTATGTTTCAATTGGATTACATAATATTAGAAAAGAGCATGTTTTAAAGTTGCCGAATTTCAGGTTAGCTAAACCAGATGACACTTTCTGTCAAAAAGTCTCCTGCTCCATTGTTCATGGTTAAAAAGTTGACCAGTATACTATACTGAGACCATTTTGCAATAATGTATTCATGGTGGCCATGTCAAAGAATGACAGGACATTCATTAGGTACAAAAGTGGAGCCTCGTAACATTTCTAGCCTGTCTCATAAGCACTGCCTTACAAAACAATGGGTGCCGAAAAATTCCTGAATTTTACAGTTGTGCCTTGCATTTCTGAAAATTGGTAAATCTTTCAATTAATCTTACCACTTTCTCGGTGGGGTGCTTCTTGACAGCTGCCACTGGTTAAGTGGAATACTTCATTCCTATCGCAGCACTTTTTTAGATCAAGAGTAGGGTCTTCTAGTTCCATCACATTATTTTTACAGCAAACTTGCTTTTGACTGTTGTACGCATTCTTTCTACAACATTTATCTTCACCATTGTTAACATTTCTGATCCTTCCTGAGCAACAAATCTTTTCCAAATTATTGATGATTGTGCCACTGCAGCAAGTCTGAGTGGACTTGTCAAAAACAGTGCCATTACACATTGGCATGATCATACTATTGTTTACACAGGAATGGCTTCCCTGGTCATATGGTGTACCATCGCAGCAAGCCTCGCCATGTTTCAAAAGTCCTTGGCCACACCACAGCTGGTCATCCGTATGTCCAACAAAGTAAAATCCATCACAGCTACCAAATTGCCCAACATAAAGGATGCCTGCACAACAGGTCCCTCTTTCGTGTTCCACATTGGAAGCATTGCAAGTCTTATCTTCATACTCCTTGCTAATGATGAATTTGTCCTTCAGGCAGATGCTTTCCTCAGGATCCATCAAGGACGAGGCACAACATTGGAGTCCAGGGACCATTTCATGAAGGGTACTGTTGCCACAGCAGACCAGAGTAGTATTAGCTTCATCAAACTTTGTAAGTCCACAGCATCGCTCAGTTGGAGATGATTTGGCAATTCTGAAAAATGCAACAAAAATAATTATTCAATTACTTGAACATGTACCAGATTAAAACTAAAAATCTGAGAGAGCAACCAACTGAGAAAAAGTTCAAGCATATGTTTAAAGGAGTTTACATAGAGTTTTCAAGAGCTGAAAAATTTTAAATTCTATAATTTCACTTGCACAAACTAATTCATTTTCAAAGCAAATCCCACACTTACACAACTTACAAGTTGAAACAAAAATATATGGATGCAAATGTATACAAAGGGTACTAGAAAGCAACATAAGTAACATTCCCCCTGCAGGTATTACATTTTTATAAATGCTATTACTCTTGTGCAATGACAGTAAAACACAATTACAACACTGGATAAACTTAACAGAAATTTTTGAAAGAACAGGAAATATTTTTCATAAAAACAGGTATGAAAATTAACAAATACATATAGCTAAACCTTGCATACTGTTCATTTTCTTTCTACAGCTCAGCATAAACTGTTTCAGTTTCTTTCTCATGAAAGATTCTCTGTAATGAATCTATATTTTCACTTCAGTCTGCCCCCCTTGTCCCTACCTCCCCTTAGTTCTAGCACCCTCCCACTCTTTTGTGTGTTCAGACTAAATCTGAACACACAGTCCTCCCTCCCCCCCACCACCAGGGTTGTCACCACGCCGGGTGGCACAGGGCGGTGCTACCCAGCTCTCAAAATCTCCACCCGGTACTCGCCATCATTATCAGCATCACCGCCCAGCACTAATTACTTACCCAAACTGAGGAAAACTCTTAGATTTCCTTAAAATTTAGTGATAATTCGTTTTTTGTAAGCACTCTCCAACCTTCAAAAAATTTTCAAAAGGGAGGTGGGACAGTGGCTCCACCTTAAACCGCTCCCCCAGGACAGTGACCACGAATTACCTGGGTCTCAAAAAGGGTCTGGTGACAACCCTTCCCACCACCACTTATTTCATCTAAGACTACTTACTCCCTTGTATGATGAAAATACTTTCATCTCTTGACCAAGATTTATGAAATAAAACCATAAATCTTAATTTTGTACATTTAAGTTTTTTCACTCCTAAGGTCCAGAGTGAAGATGAAGGATACTCACCTAACCGTATCTCCACAGCAATGTTCTCTCTCGGGATCATAAACACCTGAACCACAACAGAGACCATCGGTCTTGTTGTAAACAAACCCTCCGCACACTTGCTGATCTTCTGAGTACGCCACAGAACCCTCACAGGTCATGGGGACACCCCCAGTGCTAGAGAGCAACCCGTCGCAGCAAATGTGATTTGGGGAAGCCCTGTCATAGGGCATATTGTTACAACAGTGTGGATCTAAAGAAACAGAGATTACAAATCATATTAAAAACAAAATAATAGAACAAAAAGAATTTAATGAACAGAAAATATTGGATAATCTGGACAGAAATGACCCTCATTAAAAGACTTTGTATTTGCCCTAATTCTTGAAATTATATTCACACGATTGTATTTCTCTTCAATGACAAAAAAAGGAACACACATACATGATCAAAATTGTTATGATAAATATTTTACATTTTACTGTCACACTTCAAAAATCCTTTCTTTTGCATAAAGTGAATGTCTTCTTTTGACTAAAAGAGTTAGAGAGATGAGCTAGAGGAACACACCAACACAAAAGTGTAAGTGACTGCAAGAAAAAAACACCTAAAATTGCGGAAAAAATTATTGGAAAAAGGAAAAGAATGGGTAAAAATCAGTACGTAAAATTTACAGAAAAGCAATTGTGAAAGGTCATTCCAAAATTTCTTGATTTAAGGAATGAACAATCACTTAAACACTTTGCTTTATGCTATGCTGTTTTCATTCCTTTTTTACTCATCTTATGAAAGGTGACATGCAAAAGTAGACGGTGAACTAAACTGTTGAGATTATTTGCATATTCCATAAAATGTATATAAAGTCTAGGCATTCTGCTCAAATTTTTAATTTAATCCAAACTTTCAAAGAGGAGAGTCATTTATCTAACTGTCCAGTATGGGCAGTCAGGTACAAGAAATACATTAGTGACTTGGCAACAACTGCCAGTTAGATAATTGACTCTACCCATAGAAAAAGGCAATCCTTAAAATCAGTTTATACTACATACCTTTGTAGCTAGTTTTGCTGGACAACTTTCCACCGCAGCAGAAATGTTCTTCTGGGCTATACCTCACGAAGTTGCCTTTATTGTCCAAGCAAACAGAGGGTGCTCTTTCCAACTCACCCTTCTCTACCACCAAATAGGAATTGAAATCACATTCATGGGTTTGGTTGTTGTAGATTTTGGCTCCACATCTGAAAAGTTTACCGGCATGAGAAACTAGTATTACAATACAGATTCAAAACGAAAATTGCAAAACAAGATTGTTTAAATAATGCACAAATTATATTGCAATTAAAGGTCAAATCTTCCCGTCTAAGACAGGTCCAACTCTCCTAACCTAATAACTTAAAGGGCCAGTCCTCTTGCCCCAAACTGCAATTCTTGTAGGGGTTAACCAAAATTCTTAATTGGCTCAACTCTTTGATTGACAGCTAATTCAAACAATGCAGAGTACCAAAGGTTATATTACACAGCATGAACTGTATTGAGATTGTTTTGATTATACACATTGAGCTTTTCTATGCTCACCCTGAAGCAATAAACTGAGATTGTCTGGATGAGGACAGTTGTGGGAGGGACTTAAGTAAGAAGGTTAGGAGAATTGGTACTGTTTGGGGTGAGAAAATTGGGTCTTCAAGCCCCTCCCCAAAACTGTCTAAGACTCATCCTCAGGCAGACACAATCTATTTTTATTGCTTCAGATGAATATACAAGACCCAATGTGTTATCAGAACACTCAGTACAACACTTGCTGTGTAATATAAGCTACAGTACTCTGCATTTTTTTAATTTGTTGTCAATAAACGAGCTGTTCATGCCAAATGAGAATTCCTGTAGACTACTTCAAATATTGCAGTTTTGGGTGAGAACTGACAGCCTTGAATCATATTCCACATTTATTAATCGTGATGACCTAGGCACCGTGCCAAATTTACAAGCAGATGTCCCTGCAAGTCTGCAGCCCCTCGGCAAGGCTGCCTCATGACTGATAAGTTGACTGATGCATCTAAGCACAGCAAATGTTTGAAATAAATTAAAAGTTTTGCAAAGTGATTTGCAACAACAACAAAATAGTATCTACCAAAATAATACCTTTTAATAACACATAAAACAATTACACACATATGATCCTTCAGCAAATGGGAACCTTGCAGCCACTTAATTTGCCCTTTGAAAAACATTTAAGTTCTACATGCAAAAAGGTACAATTTATGAATAAATTCAGAATTTAAACCAAGAGCCTGAACAGAGAATACTACGTTCTTTTTTTGTCAAAGGTACTGAAAATTTATCACAATTAATTCATGAATTCCAAAATTTACACCAAGAACCCAAACAGAGGGCTTTCTTTTCTTTTTGGTATACATTATGAACTTTGATACCAATATGATGAGGTGCCTTCATTGTGGCAAATATCCTCTATGGAATGGCATGTGTAATAAACAAAAATTTTAGCATTTCATACCCTCAAATCTGAGCAAATATACTGATCTTGCGACTTACATGCTGGCTAAGTGGCTTGGTACTTTCCACACTCCTGATGCTTGGCTACACGTCTCCAATTCCGGGACAAATGGTGTGAATCCATTACAGCATTTCCTTTCCTTCCCACAAGGAGTCAGCTTTGGCAAAATGTCTCCGCCACAACAGATAAATGTTCTGGTGTCAAACAGTACATCTTCCATTGGCTTGTTGCATAAGTCTTCATATGGTTCATGAGGCACCAGTGTTAAATCTCTATCGCAGAACTGGTAGGAGAAAATACAGCCCATAAACAGGTTTACCAAAGTAGCAGACAGGAACAAGGTCAAGAAATAATGGCAAAGTAAAAGAAAACCCCTCAGAAAATGTAAACAAACCACATGGATTGACGTTAGAAGCAGGAGAGAATTTTTGGACATGTCATTTTTTGACAGCAGGGGTAAGGTTACAAAATATACAAGAAAGCCACAGCAATTTGGTCTGGGTTCACCAGACCAAAAGTTTGCTACATCAAAAAGTCATTACACCAAAGATATGTACTCAAACATAATCACAAACCAAAATTACAATGCTACTTAAAACTCCCCCCCCCCCTTTTTTTTATCTGTTGGTAATTCTAGGTTCCAATTCCTAACATGAGAGGACGATCCACACAGAGTTGCCACCATAACTCATCAACCCTTCAACCAAAAGTAGTCTTTCTCTGAAGTCCCCTGACTCTCTGACAGAGCCGCTCAGCAGAACCAAACAAATACAAATGTATTTCATCTTTTGTGATTTTTTTTATCTTCAATATCTCATTCTGTCAATATTTATAACTTTTTGAAATGTATTTGGTGAGAACTGGCAGGGTTAAGTTGAATATTCATGGGACCTCAAAAAACACACTGGTGAACTTTGAAAGCTTAGAAAACTTATTCAGGAAATTTCAGTAAATGTCATGCAATGATTGGCTTAAAGTTCTCTTAGTGCATGCATATATCCAAGGAGGGGACAGATGGAGAAGCCATCCCCTGCTTGAGCATACTGCTGGGCCTTTTTTATAAACTTTCTATTTAAGATATCTCTGGTATACCCCATATTTAGCAACATAAATGTAACTTACAAGGCCTGCGAAGTATCACTGGTGGCGTGGCTATTAGTTAGTTTACAGGTACCCCCCCTACTTAACGAATTCCGTGCTATGCGCCTGCAGAGGTCTGTAGGGAGGGTGTGTTTCGTTCACATCCCTTGGAAAATTTTTGGCTTTTGGAAGAGGTCTCTAATGCAAATTGATGCCATGTTTCATACCATTTTTTGCCTCAATATGTTTTTTACACACGATGGCCAATGAAAGTGTGTATTCTCATCACAAATGTGCAAAAAAGATTTAAATATTGACAGAATGAAATACTGAAATTAACAATACAAAAGGTGGAATTTTTAAAGAACATTTTGAATGTGGGAACTTACAAATTTGTCTCTTTTGAATCCAAAATCACCACAAAAGTCATCAACATCCCCCCAGGTGGTCACAATCTGCTCTCCAAAAAGATCTCTTTTGCAAAATTCATTTTTTTGGAGAAGTTTTCCAGCACAAGCTTCCCTTTCATTCGTTGTTCCGTCAATGATTTTGTTGATGTAAGCTAAAATGCAAAAAGAAACATTAAAATTACCATGGTAACAAAAATAATATGAGAAAGAAGCAAACCGCTGTGGGGATTGCTCCACAGGTATATAGTTATAATTGTTAATACACAGAAACCTACAGCTAGACCTTGAATGTATTGCAATTTAGTACAGTTTAATATACAACAAATATCACTATAAAATGTTAATACTGTAGCAATTGTATTGTAGATCCGGTTCTTTGGTTGTGGGCTTTTGAGGGACTGTTGGAGTAGAAACTACAGATTAACATACTGAATAGACCAAAGCCAAATTTATGTTTGATGTGTTGAAGAGTAACAATTTCTAAGCATTTTGGTGGAAGTTTTATTAATTTCCTACATTCTGTTCTCAAGATATTAGCAACTGAAGTTGACACATTTTCTGTAAAAAGTGAACTTGAAGCAAGCAGGTATGATGTCATGGATTCACACTGTTGACCAATGTTTTGTTTTTCTTTATTTTTCATCCTATTAGTTTGGCCTTGAATTGATTAGGGATGCTATCTTGCCCCTTAAACATATAAAGGTTTGAAAATTCCCTTTCTCATGAAGCATCTATGGTATCAATAGTTCAAAGCTTTGTTGCATAAAATTGGTGATAAATTATGAAGAAAAAAAAAACATTGGCCAACAATGTGAATCATGACATCACGCCTGCTTGCTCCAAGTTCATTTTGTGTAGAAAATTTGCCACATTCAAGCTCTAATTCCTCGAGAATCAAATATGGGAAATGAACAAAAATTTCCCCAGAATGTTTAGAATATGTTTCTCTTCAACATTTCAAAAATAAATTTGGCTTTGGACTATTCTTTTAAAGCACTATGTTTGCAAATTAGCCATGCTGCAGCGCCCTCAACAAAACTTTAGCAGCTGCAGCCATGCCTTGTTATGATTTGCATCACAACATCCGACTAGCCTGACAAATACTGCTATTGTAATAAGGGTCGCAACAAAGCAAAGCTGCGTCAGCTGCAGCCTACAGTTTTTACATGGTGTGTAAACTCATTGCTATCTGAATCAATAAATCATTATTATCAGCAATAACTCCCGTTTTGTGAATAATTAATCATTCTTTCCAGAGAAATCCTTCATTTATGCAAAAGATATATTATACCTGCTTGGAAGTTAGATGGAGTATAACAGCTCAGTTTCTAACTGATTGGTTTAAGTCAAGACAACCACTGCCTTTTTCCCAGTGGTGACTCACTGGATTCCTTTTCCTACTCCATTGCTTATGCTGAGCATCATGCACAAAGGCAAAAATGCATATCCAAAGTGAACACAGTTAAAACAAATTATGCAAGAGGGGGATTTCCCATTTTTTAAAGGGATTTTTTCTTCTATGTGGAGTCAAAAGTTCAGTGATGTGCAGATACATTCAACACTGACAGAGTGTAAGTCAAAAGTAGCTACAGTGGTATTGCAACAATGATATGAACACAAAGAGTTAACCTGCAAAAACAGTTGTTTACACTCAGACTTGCGCAATAAAAGGGCTTTCCCTCCATTTTTTCGTACAACAGCATTACAATCAAAGGTAAATGAACATAGAATAATCCCATCAGGGTTTGTGTTTAATTACTGTAAGCAGCCATGAGTTGGGTATATGAGACTTAAATCATCTTCATTTATTTTCTACATGAATTTCAAACCCTAATATTCAGTGAAATTGAGGGAATCAAGATACAATTCAGTGTAAAACCATCCATGATACCTGTACAGGTAAGCAAGGAAATTGAAAGACTTAAGGTAATGGACCCCAGTTATGTCCGACTAAAATCAGACCATCACTTGACTGTCCAGATTGGTCTATAGCATACTCTATGCTACAACTGGCCCACTGCTCTACACTAATGGATGCTACTGTGGGATTCCCAGTTTCAATGCACAAATCCCGCTGGGGACATATTTGCGTGCTGATGCACTTTTTCCACTGTGCCACCTGAAATTTGTTACCTCTCCCCACTTGGGGAGGAGGTACAATTGCTACACAAATTGCTTGTTCTAGCGCAAACACTGAGTTACAGGCCCAGCATTACTGTAAGCCATTGTATTGATAAACAAAACAATCCCAGATACTACTTTTTTACACTAAAATCTTACACCAGGAGGGAAATTCCCCTTTCTAAAGGCAGGGGAATTCCCTGAGTAAACTTTTATGGTGAAAGCCTCTAAAACCTGTAAATATTCAGATATGTGTGCTGTAAAAGCCCCAAACTTGACACAACATACACTTTGAAGTGACAATGTGTCAGTACTTCCAAGAGTGATCGGCCTTCAAAAGGAGGAAAGAATTCAACTTCCAATACCATTCTTGAATTGAATTGTACAATTTGGGGGATTTTCACCCTTTTCTTTTAATAATTCCATTTGTCCCTCCTTGTAATTAGTAGGTCCGATTTTGTTTACAAAAGTTTTCCAAAATAAGTACCCTCACTACATGAACTTTAATTCAGTCAAATATTTCATAGCAACCTAAGGGCCACAGTGACTGATGAAATTTTGAATAGTTAATTATTTGCTTGTAAAATAAACGCCTTTTTCTGAAAATATCACAATGTAATAACTTACGGTAGTATCCATTGTAGCACAGCTGACTTGTACGATCAAATGTGGAATCTCCACAACAGTCAATGGAGGGTGTGTCTTTATTATATATGTTTCCTTGGCAGCAAATCTGGCTATCTGTCCGATACGTATCTGTTGACAAAGTGAGACGAAAAAATACAGCTTTGATATCCTTTAACTACCAAATTTTGAGAACAGTTCTTACAAGATAACAATTTGGTCTCAAATTGCTGATGAATATTTTAAACATTTCTATCTTTTAAACCATATGCACCAAAAGATAAAAAATTCAAACTGATTCAGCGTGGAAGCCTCCTTTTTAAGAACTTTAGCTCGCAAAGAGAAAAATACAGTCATTTGTAGCTGTAGAATAACTTGTTAATAAAGCAGTTAAATGTGATTGAAAAACCATTTGATATCCAGCTATAAGCAAGATCAGGGGGCTGTTCCACAAAGAGTTACGCACAATCTTAAGTTTGATTTACCATACTTAAGCCAACAGTAAATCATACTTAAGACCTTGCGTAACTCATTGTGGAACGGGCCCCAGAATTTTGAAAAGAATCCAACTGTATCATTCAACTCTAGGAAAGGACATGGGCAAACCCCATTCCTACTATCTGCTGGCAGGAAGTTTTTACTTTTAGGGCAAGGCATGTAAAGTGTTTCAGGCAGACATGTTTTCAATTTCAAAGGGAATTACTTGGCTCCACCAAGCCCTCCTTCTCCCCCCCCATTTGGTCCCTTTTTCCTGAATTATATTGGTCTTGCAAGTGAAAACAATTGGATAACACAATGCTTATCTAGATTTAAATTAAAACTGAAAACCTGCTATTTCAGATAAACAAGATTTTAATTTTTTGGTCGAAAAATATAGAGATTAACAAACTTCATTCTATTCCAGTTAGATGATGTTCATACCTGTTCCACAACATGCTTCATCTATGCTCTCTGACCTCGAGTAGACTATTCCCATACAGATTAAACTATCTGATATGAGAACTGGAATGGAGTCATTACACCAAAATAGGCCTTCAATCTCAGGAATCCCCTCTGTAATTGCTCCGTCACAGCATGTGGCATTTTCCTTGTTGTACGGAACAGATCCACACATATCACCAGATTCTGCAAATTTAGGGAAAATATTCACGAAATGAGCACAAAATGCATTCCTAGCAACATTCAACCAACATTAGAGTGTTCTTTCAAAAACTACCAATTTCTAATATTAACTTTAAATTTTACATGTCAATTCAAGAAAAGAATTTAGGCAGCAGGGCATACTTCTGCTTGAGGATGAAAAATGTATTCATCTGTATTGGCACACTTTTAGTTGAATTTTTTTTTTATTTTCTAAGTATGAACCCCAACAATCACAAAATAAGCAATGAAAAATTGGTAGCTTAAGTTTAGTAAATCGTGTAGCTATTTGCAATGGATTTAAGATTTAGTGATGGATTTCGTTGTGAGCAATGATTGCTAAAGGTTAGCGAAATGGGCCCATGCATTTATAACATTTACTCACTTGAGTCAATTCTGATGATATTCCACATATTCCTCTTCCAACCACAAAAGGAGTTGTTTGGATTGAACAGTGTCCCATCACAAGGTGACGTTTTTCCGTCCAGAACTTCTTCGACTGCAGGAAATTCATGCAAGCTTCTTTTAACCTCAACATGTGTGAGGGTATCAAAAACTGGAAAAGTTGGGTCTAGGCTGCATTGAAGACTACCACTTCTTTTGAAAAGTTGCTGTGTGGAAGAAGATATTAAAGTATTTTGATAATAATGCTTTCCAAATTTCCTATTTTTGTACAGACGGGAACAGGGGTGAATAAATGGAACAGATTCATAAACAATTTACATTATCATTACACATATTGGCCCATACAGAGCTGGCAATTGGGTGGGTGATTGGTTAATTGAAAGCCTACATGTGAGGGTACATAAAGGACAAGAACATGAGTTGCACATAAAACACAAAAAACCAGACACATACATGCAAACATACACTCACACATTACCATGATTGCATTGACAAGCACAGTATTACCATGAAAAAAAAAAAAAACACTGGCAACACTGCAATTGTTGCCAAAAACCTTGAACTGCACAATAGCAACTTGTGTTACAGAATGAAAGAAAGAAAACTGAAATACCTTTTGGCAACACATTTGTTCTTTTGGGTTGAAGAGGGATCCATTACAGCATGGTAGATCTCTTGCTTCCAGTGTCATGTTAGCGCAGCACTGTTCGGGTGTCAGGGGTTGTGCGATTCCCAACGAATGGTTCCTGCAACAGACCTCAGTTGAGGAATTCATGACATTAGTACCACAGCAGGCATCACCTGCAAAGGAATTGATGGTAAGGAATGGATCATATACAGGAAACGGCCTGAAGCTGATACATGGCATTCAAATAGATGAGTTTGATGTTTATATCTGTGCATGCATTAGTTACCTTTCTGTTTTTTGGTCAACTGGTAACAAAACATCTAAGCACTGCAACAGCTGCATGCAGCTTACTGTTTAATCTGTGTTTACACCCCTCCATCGGCTTCAAACACACGTTAAAGTGTAACCCATTGACCTATTGCACAATGCTGCTCTTTGAAGAAACTTGGCATTGGTCTATTGCAACAAAATAGTACTGACAAAGTATATTAGCTCTAAAGTTTTTGTTTTGCATGATTCAGTTCAAATGAAATCTTCTGACAAGGACTTTAGTTTAAAATTAAAACCACAGCACAAGGGCTAAGACCTTAGGGCTTTGCATCATTTGAAATTTTAAAGTCGAGGAGAACAATTCATTCATGACAGAGAGCCATAGTGGTTCCTTCTATGTGAAAATTCCATGAAAACAAAGTATAAACTTCCTTATCAGACTCATTTTCAACTACCTGCAAATGCTGGATTGTTGAACATTCAATATAAGTACATTACAGTACTTACACTTTTATTGAAAGGAATTTCTTTTTCTGCACCCCAAATGAAGGAACTGCAGACATTAATTTGACAGATATTCAATGTAATCATTCCATCATTCCTGGTTTAAACTTGCTTGCCATATATTCATAGTGATTCTACTCTGAAACTAGTTCCCTGCTCTTTTAGCTGAATAGACAACGGCATTTCATATTTTCCTCCAGACAATTATTGCCTATTTACATTTCACAAATAATGGATTTGGATGCCTGTTGTCCATTGGTTGATCTCAGTCAGGTGCAAACTGTCTTATATTATTCAATAAATACAAAAGCATACCATTTTCAAGGGAGTGAATTATTCCTCCACAATCAATGGATGTTGTTGAGTTGTAGGGACCACTTTTAGAGCACCGTATCTCTGTGTCTTCGAACTTGTAAACAGTGCCCATGCAAATCCTCTCTTTACTTTGGTCCAACAATATATCACAGCTTGTTCTTGGGTCTGTAAAAGTAAAAACATTAAAAATCTCCTAAGAATGTTTAACAACATGTTATCTACCCCAACCTCTCGCTCTGATGAACCAGGGTTTGATTCCCAGGTCGAGGCAAACCAAAGACTTCAAAAACCAAACCTACTGCCATTGTGCCTGATACTCTACCAGGGATTCTTTCAAAAACACAAAGAAGGGAGGATTAATTACTTCTAAACCCCAATTCCAAATTGACACTTTCCAAGGCTAATGTTACAAGTGGGTTCAGGGGGACAAAAGCTTGCTTCACAGCCCCTGTAAGGTGCTACAGTCTTTTAAAGGCCATTTATTTGCCTAAGTTCAAGAATTGCTGCAAAAGTGTCCTCTTTTTAAAAGAGAAATCAAGATGCTGAAAATATTTCAATTTTTATGGAAAGAAAGGGGGGGGGGTTTACCCATCTTCTTTTAAAAAGGGGGGGCCACCCCCCCTTCCCTGTGGTAACCCAGTTTACACAAGAAATGGAGTAAGGATAACCATCTAGAGCCAAACAACAGGGAAAATGGCTGTGGGTACCACTGGATTAAACTAAAATTCCAGAAGGATATAGACAAATCAGATCAGTGCTTGTGTTTAGTGACTGTAGGCAGCCATTGGTGGGGTGGGTTCATCAGCCTTAAACCCTCTTAATTTATTGTCTTCATGCATTTCAAATCCTAATATTCAGTGAAATTGAGGGAGTCAAGATACAATTCAGTGTACAACCATCCATGATACAGGTAAGTGAGTAATTGAAAGACCAAAGTCCACCTGTAAAAGACCCCAGTTACATCTAACTAAAACCAGGCCATAACTTGACTGTCCAGATTCATCTCTAAGTTTAGGCATGAAACCCTGTCGAACTCTAACCTAACCTTTAGTCCAACCTTCTTTTAAAATAGAGGCCTTTAGTTTTAAATTTTCCAGGTGTGCTACAAATCACACTCCTTAGGAAATTATGGAGAGATTCAGGTGTGCTGTTGAACTGTTTTATAAAACTTTTAAAGGATTTTTTAGGAACAAATATTCATTGCCTTCAAAGTACAGTGTGCAGAAAATTTTTCTTTTTCAAAAGGTAAAAACTGTCTCTCAATAGAATACAGTAGCATTCAGAAGACTTTAGTAACTTTCAATGGGAAATCTGTGATGTCATTGCATCACATTTGATAGTTTTTTATACAAAAGTCAACCAATCTTAAAAATAATGTACAGTATCTTGACACATACAAGCGAAATAGTTATTCCAATTCATTTGTAACAAACAGCAAACCAAGAAGTACATGCTATTAAAGGGATAAAGGTTGCAAGAGGAAATTCCGTACTAGAAACTTTCAAACTACAGTACCACAACTAACATTTTAAAACACACATTTTTTTCTAGCTAACTTGAAAAAATCCCCCCATTCCTGGCATTCAGCCAGATATTCAAAAAGGTGGGATTCGTTACAGCCAAAACCAGTGGGATTTTCGCCACTTTCCAAACAAAAAACATTTATGATGTTGGGAAGTTTTAAAGATATAGAAGTAGCTTTTAAAAATTACCAAATCATGTAGTACAGGGCTGGCTGCATGCTTTACATATTCAACAGTAGCTTACTTAAAAAAATTATTGGAATTTCAAATAAGTATGTACAAGCAGCAAATCGTTTTGTTACAAACAGTAATTTGTACATCAAGTACATACCGTATATTCTGTAATAAACGCCCCCGGGGGCGTTACATTTTTTAAAAGGGGGGCATTTATTTGAGGGTGTATTTTAATAAAAAATTAACTAATCAGCATCGATAAAATTCTGCCATTCAACCCATTATTACCACCGATTATTTGTAAACTGAAAAAAGGGTCACAAATATACTTGAAACTTGCTCTTAATTTCGTTAAAATTCCTGTTAATACCGTACTCAATCCTTCCTGCCAAAACGGAATGCACTGATAAGCACAAAGGTATAAGTTATACCTCTGCCATGGACGCATCGATTTTGAGGGGGGCGTTTATTAGAGGGGGGGCGTTTATTACAGAATATACAGTAGCTACTGTACCTGTAAATTACAGATTTCCATTAAAGCAGTAACAATATAATTGCACAGGGTTTTGTTAATTACTTTGTGAAAAAAATTAATTCTTACAACATATAAAGCGTCCATGTTGGTGGTTAACAACTGTGTTGTTATAACACAGGTGAGTTCGGGTCTCATATTCGTGTGTTCTGCCTTCCCGATCAATGCAAACTTCACCAAATGCTGGAACAAAGACAATAAAAAAGAAACCGTTTATTACTCTAGGCATAATACCGTATAACATTTAAAGGCAGTTATTCATCACCCCAGGCAGTCTTAACTCTCCACATCTAATTATTTCCTAGCCCCTTCCACAACCTGGGATTCCACCAGAAACACAAAAAGTCTAGATACAAGTGGGCTCAAGGGGACAAAAGCCTGCTTCAATGCCCCTGTAAGGTGCAATCTGAAGGGCTTTAAAGGCCATTTGTTTGTGTAAGTTCAAACATTGATGAAAAAATGTCTTCTTTTTAAAAAAGAAAACAAGATATTGAAAATTTTCAATTTGTATGGAAATGTGAAGGGGGAACCACCGTCTTTTGTAAACTTGGGAAAAGGCGGGCCAACCCCCTTACCTGTAGTTGTGAGGAATAGTTTTTCAATTGTGTGTGGCATGTGAAAACATACCAAAAATAAATCCCAATGGGACTTTTGTACCTGTACCAAAATTATTAATAAACTAGTAACATTACTTGATTAATGGTTACTTCATTACACATAATGGCTTGAGCGACAAGATTTTGTGACTGATTTTTGGGGGAATTACAATTGCCCTTTTTTGCATTTTTTCCAAGATCGTAGTGCGTTTTTTGGTCTGCCAAATCACGAATTTGTCCAACCCTAAATTATTTTAAGGCCTTGGCTTTTGGAAATTTGGATTTTACAGAAGTTGTCAGTATCAAACTTGGAGACTGAAAAAGAGCCCTACATTTTCAGATGGCTCAGATGTATATTAATACTGTTTGATGCTATTCTGTCGGTCCAAAGCATGTCACATCCGGTGCAAAGAGTCACTCATGTGAAGTGTTAGAGTGAAAGTTGCACTCCCTCAGTACAGCAACAGTGCAGATATATAGATTCCTTGTGTAACTGTACCTTGCAAACAACGTGCAGTCTTTTTTAAATTGTGGATAATGACCACTTTTTATTGAAATATCCAACGTTCATGATCAGATGGTGTTATGAGAATTTGTTGCGGTGGAAATTCACTGTTTCCTTTACGAGATGACTTGTATACTCAATGGCAAGTCTGCCACAATAGGTTTAGCCTCGGCTACCCCGATAAGAAAGGGTTTCTCGCCGTTCGTAAGTGAGTGTTTTGTGCACAGGCGCCCAATATTGTCCCATTCACCTGACATTATTAATTTTCTGAGATTTCTAGTTCACCTTGGTCTCAAGAAACTTTGCCAGTTAGGCCCCTAGGCCCTAAATCTTGTATCCTGGGGCTCTGGCAATAGCATAGGCCTGTGTGTACTGCACTCGCTGCCCTGCAGATTGTCATTGTTTTCACTCCAACTCAAGTTTTCATAACCCAGGTTACGTAAAAACCCGGATGTTTGACCGACTGAATTCAGTATTTTATGACTGGTTCCTAACGTCTTTATATTTAATTCTTCAACGTTAGTTAGTTAGACGTTACTTGTAAGTAAGGCTGAATGTTAGACTCCTCAGTAACGACTAACGTTAGGCCTAACGTTCAGTCCTAGCTAACGTTAGGCTAAATTTTTTACAATTTTAGACATGCACTTTCTCTGTACGTAAAATTCTTTGCTTTTGAGTCTGACACATCTGAATTTCTATTGCTGGACACGTTATGGATTCGTTTGACTTACACACCTGCTATGAACTTCATTAAATCTGTTGAAACAAAGGCTAGTTATTTTACCTTTCGCTTAAGGTACTTCCGACTAGTTCCTGTTGCCGAAATCACGACTCACATGCACGGCGCTATATGTACAGTCGTGCTTGTGCTATGCACAACATGGAAGTACCGATACAGTGTGTGTAATGGTGTTTGTGTTGTAGCGTCATGGATTGCGTCATGCTCTATATTGCGCATGTGTGTAAAGGGCTTTTCCCTTAGCGTATAGGGAAATCCCCTGTTGCACAAGGCACCACAACAGCATCAAAGTGTTGTTATCCGTACGTTTCATAAGTACAAGTACATGAATGAAATGATTGTGATCGAAACAAACCATTGCAAATTCCCACAGTGAGCAGCTGAAATTAATGACCACGAGCTCGTGATATTGAAGAATTCGTGGGTTACTTAAAAAGAGAAAAGCCCATTGGCGTATTGCCATGTATTCTGTTAACATTATTGAGCAGTGGCGTAGCCACGGGGAGGGTTTTGGGGGTTAGAACCCCCCTCCCATGACCCAACCTTGCAATGCAAAAAAGACCTAAAATAGCGGTTTTTTCTCTCTATCTTTAGACTTTTCCCTCATATCGTGCACCAACCCCCCCCCCCCCCCATGACACCAAAACCCTCCGGTCCCATAACACAATCCTGGCTACGCGCCTGTTACTGAGATAGTACAGACTTCTCGATACCAGCAGTACTGAGGTTTAGCTCGAAAATGCGAACCCAGGAATTAGTGAAAATGCTGTACAGAGTACGCTATCCCTGAACATTCTTTTCTGAATCTGAATAACTTTTCAGAAATCAACTGGAAAAAATATTAATACATAACAGAAAAGGTTGAAGGGTGAAGAAGGGCTAACTAGGGCGTCATAAGATGTCCTAAAATCCGTGCTCTACCCTAAAGAGGAACACCCAAACCGACATCAAGCAAGCTAAATCCAATATCATTCTACCAAAAGCCATGAATGACCTTCCCGTGCTAACTAAAATCTGTACGCACAATCATAACACAAAACGGTCTTATTGATAAAACATGCAAACTCAGCTTTCATTAATAAAATATAAAACAAAATAAAAAATGACTTACCTTCAAAACCCCAGGTAAAAAGCGTAAGTAAAGTAAATAAGAATCCTCTTTTGCTAAAATGTAGGCAGGCATTTGGTTTCGTATACATGTAATTGATATTTACTTAAACGTTCTGTACTTTACAATGCTACCTATCGTCGTTTTTTTTCTTTTACGAACCAGTGGACTTAGTATTCAAAGTTGCTACACACGATTTTTGTTCCTCTTTGAGTTTAGAGTGTATGAAAAGCTCACGATATAACTTAAGTTCCATATGCGCCCTTCTACTTTGGAATCGAAGACGCTTCTGAATATATTTGTTCCGCTGCCTGTGGTTGCAACAGGTATTGGCGGGAAATGTTTAGTGCCTAAATATAGCATTGCGTTAATGTCGGGCTATTCAGGAAGATGTGTAAGAGCTCTTGCAGTTCCCTGGTTGGTAGAAACCGTGTATTGTTCAATCAATGTATGTTTTTAAGCAGAGGTAACTGATTTTTGTTCCAGAAACTCTTGGAAGTAATTTTATTTTATTATATGGTATATGCAAGTTGTAAGACGTCACACAAAAAATCACGAATTTCGAATTCTCTTAGTACAACAGCAAGTATACAGGAGCACAGAAATATGTACTCCAGAATGATTACAGGGATTATTAAAGCAATACTGAACACCGTTGCAAAATTAGAGGCTGGTGTAATTTAGCAGCAATATAAAATTTTCAGATGTCTTCAAGATAGCTATTAGCTAGACTAATTTAAACCTTCTGCAAATAAATTCTACCCTTGATTTTATATTCCACCGTTAGAGAGGTGAAAAGTGGGGAAGCCACTATTTTTGCGCAGGTGGCAGTGGGGGTGACAAATATTTCCGGTAGAACAATTCCTAATTTCTATCACTACAGCTCTATATGACCAGTATGGATTTCAAAATCACAATTTTCACATGGAGAATTTAAGGGCACAGCTATATCGCGGGGGTAAGTGCCCCTTCCCTAATCCACAAAGTGGCCTCGAATGATCGATAAGGCCTCTATAGCAATGCAAAAAAATCAGCAACAAAACATGTCATAATACTAAAAACTAAAGGCCTGATTTTAATCAGAAAAAGGTTAATCATCCATAAACGATTCTGACCTTTTAACCAGGAACATACACAAAATGTAGAATGCAGCATAACTGAAGCAATTTAGTGGTATATGAAAAACATGAGAGAGTACGTTTTAAGAGACTCGAACAACTTTTCATAATCTAAACTTGTATACATCGGTATGCTATTCAGTTTAGTAAAATGAAAAATACAAGTGTAGTATTAAACATGTCTGCAATCTATGGCCAATGTAGGCTTTCGTGAACCGATTTAAGACTAAATTTAAGATTTAAGATTAAATTGTGAATCGATCTTCCACCTTTGCACTGACAGCTATTCAGCGGAAAATTGACATCTGTATTTCTTCGTCCTCTGTTACCTACATGAAAAAATACATTGATACGTACTTACTGAAGTAAAACAGCATGAAAGCTACACAGGTTGTTAAGTAGGAATCCATTTGGTGCCAGTGTGAAGTTGTTGCTCGAAATATATAAAATGAACATTCTGCTCAACTTAAGTTTGTGCATAACACAATTTGAATATTTGTTCCCGGAAGTATGTGACATTGCGTAATTTTATCATCGTCAGCAAACCAGTGTCCAAAGAGCTAGGTCTAGTAGTTAGATCCTGGTTCCCGGTCGAGAACCAAATATTTAGTCGGTTTAAGACTGATCTGAGTAGCTTTGGTAGGATAATTATTCATTGATAATTCCACTTTCGATTTAAAAAGTTCCCCTCAAGACTGTTGGCACTCCTATGCCAACTTTTTTTTTATCCCAAGTAGCTATATAAAATGTTTTCAGAATGGTCAGTCATTGTCGTTTTGCAAATTATCTGCTTGTAGAATTTTGATTTACATCAACTGCGTAAAACACAACGAATTAAAATGACTTCTTCGGATCTCAGTAGATGTCCTGGGTTCTTCAATTATACTCTCTAGCATCTAAGAGTTGAGATGATTTATGCTCGACGCTTACCCCGACCTTTGGATTCTGTACCCTCTCCATCCCCTAAAATTCCTTCTAGTCCTGACTACATGAAGCCCATAGGCCGTCGCCATTGCGATCCAAATTGATTGAAATAAATTGTTTTCAGTTTAACCGCTACTGTAGGTTACGCGCGCTATACCATATTTTAAGCTGTTTTCACATTGATCGGGAAGTATGCAGTTATATCTTTCTTTACTTTTTAACTTGTCCGTGTTACAGGGAAAAAGCAGTCACCCAAAGTTGTTTTGAAGCAGGGGCTAAATATCAAAATTTCCCCCTTATTTCGATTCAAACTGTCATTTACTACATTTTGGGACTTGAATATTACATATCCAAGGTAAACCAAACAGTTTCTCTTGGTAAATTTCACATTTGAGGAGAAACAATGTTGTCACATAAATCTCACGAGCCAATCATGAAACAGAGCAGTTTACTACATTATTTCAAGTAGAAGGAAATGGTTCCTTTCTTAGTGTTAAAAAAAGGAGATTTAGACCAGGGAGCTTTACAGACTCAATGGTGCCCATTACTCCCTTTTACCATGCGGGTATTGTTTACCTCCCAACATAGTGTAGAGAAGGTTGCGTTAAATTTTTTCGATGGGTGTGACCATGGACCTATTTCATAGTGTCATGGTGTGACCTACTGATTGGCTACAAGTAAAGAAGCGACTTGATACTGAAGGTAAATAAATGTGGATTAATCGTACCTACACTTTTGATAACGAATGTACAAACTGTCAAGAAAAAAATAAAAAGATCGTTTATACACCTCATGGATAAACTATATGCTAGCCTGCGTTGCGCCTCTGTGGCCGCCGCCCCCATAGGCTGCCCCTCTCAGTTGGTTTTTCGTAGCGATGAGCTGAACGAAAGACTTCGTCCGTCCCGCTTGCTAACTATATGCTATATAAGTAAATGGTAACCTTACGCGAATGACGTCACAATATTGAAAGTGAGACCTCCACTGATGGCAATCGTATGTCCTTTCAACTTGCTGATTCGTGAGCCTTACACAGGTGCTCAGTTTAATACAAGCGGGTACGAAGTGTATGTCGTGCTTCAGTCATTGTTTGTCCCCCCCATGACATCGAGTGACTTTAATGCATGGTTTTTTCAGTCAGTCTAGAACATAAACACGCGTTACTAAACATTGATGTTTGGGTGTGAGTTTCGAGAGGCTTGTGAGGTTTTTAAGTTTGTGTACTTTGGTCAAGTTCCTTCAGAAGGCTGAAGTTACGAATTTTGGTCAGATGAGGCAAAATGGCTCGGAGGAGTCCGATAAAGCAGACAGTTAAAAACCTAAAAAGCGCCGTCAGGCAATTTTGGTTCGTAAGGAGATGGTCACCCCCTGTGACTGAATGGACCCTCGCCACTGCTCATTCAGTAAGCATCTTTTGATTGGTTGAAGTCTCCCCTGAGCTCCTCCTCAAAGATTCGAGCGTCTAAACCAAACAAACTTCTAAAAAGTATACCTAAGTTTACATAATTATAGACGATAACAAAAATGGAAAGCATCATGCATTCCTGTTTTCTTGTCTTACCTTGAAGGCAGATTGTGCTGAATACAATAGTAAGGATAGTAAATAAACGTCCGTATAATATCCCGGCCATAACTTCTTTAATATATATGACAAGCTAGGATCAGATTGCTTTCCCTTGACGTAAAATTGTACTAAATTTTTTTCTACAGAGGCTATTACTTTTATACATCCTCAGTTACTAACCGTTATACATGACCCCTTTTGGCACCTGAGGTAAAAGTTTATTATAGCTCACAGAAGAAGTCATGTTTTTAACAAACATCCCATGCCCAAAACAAAAGATATTTGAAAATGAAACGTACATGAAAAAGTGAACAGGTAAACCACGCACAGGAGGGAAAATTATGAAAGCTACTGAAATGCTGCTACACCTTTCGATTTCGTAATATATTATATGGATGTTCCATTAACATCCGGGTGTTAAAATGTTGAGTCGACAAAACTCCACAGGAAATCACGGGTGCATAACGGTAGGGAAATGTATTGACTACTAAAGAGGAAATGTCAAGATGACATTTTGAAAATATTGAAATGTTCTTCTTTTGCAAACCTTTAGTCTTTTTTCTTCTTGATTTTGGAAATGCTGAAATAGAACCTATCCAACCTATTCAATACATTACGTTTGAGAGAGAAACTGTTTTGTCAAATTGGATTGATCTGCAGCAACTTGGCCAAGTTCACTAAAATAATGTCACGAAAAATGATCGTCACAACTTCAAATCGTGAATGGTAACAGATCACCATAGGCGCTTATGAGGGACCGGAATTGAGAGTCCCCTCCGCACCCACCGGAAAACTATTGTAGGATATCTTTGAAAGCAAAATGTACCTTTTCAATACCAATTTTTATGCCTTGCCGGTCTAAGAAAATTTCAGGTCAAACACCTTCCGGTTTTTTTTTAATCTTCTGTCTAGGTTTTACCACCAGAACTATAACAGGTTCACTCTATATCAAAAATGTGAACAGTCACGTATTAAGTCCCGAAAAATTGGATGACCGTTGGATACTGTACCTCATTTAAGACGATTTGCTAGATATTTCTGGCAATGGACATTAATTGAAGTATTCCCCTTTTTGTTTGCGAAATGAGGGTAAGAAAGAGTTAGGGGTACTTTTGACAGTTTGTTACGGCCTTAAGCTGAGTCAAGGTTATAGGAGGAGAAGACAACTGAATGTCTACAAATATGGGCCATTCTTGGACATATTATCCTCACAACTGGTCCCATGTCTTCAAGACTCTCTGGAGAAGAGCCGTTTGCCGAAACCAAACAATACCACTACTACGAAGGAATTCTGCTACCCAATCAAGCTCCGTCCACTGAAGGACAACACCTAACTGACCAACCTCACGTCTCTTCGACCATTAACATAATTCGTCTGCCATGTATGGTCCCATGTCTATGATACATTCTAATCCTCTCTTTTACGACCCCTCTTCCCAACTGAAATAAATACTTGTTCTGCACAAATAAACAGACCAATGGTATGGTTAGGAAAAAACCGTCCTTGTAATCCATCTAGGGCCTCAGACAGCCCAAAGATTTATGAAATCTAAAGTGAAATGAGAATACCCACACTTATCAGCTAATGAAAACTACTTATCATGACGTTGAACTGCCAAACTAACAAAACTCAGGACGAGTGGTCTATTCTATAGGCATTATGTTTATAAGTTCGGCTCTAAATCCTGTATACTGGGCGTATTGTCAACTATACTTGTGGCATGAACTAATCAGAGCACATAGTGACACACTTAAAACGATATGTAGTTTTTTTCTAAAAAAAAAAGTCCTTCTTACGTTTTTTTGACGCTTTCCGGCAAAATTTATGTTCTCGAGATCGTCAGTGTTCCTAAAAACATCAAAATACATTTGTTGTTTTCTCGGACGTGTATTAGCTCCCACAAGGTCAATGGCGACGTTACGGGGGTCATGTGGGGGCATTTTCACCCTCAGATATTTTCCTTGCCCCAGTTGCCCCAATCCCAGAATTAAGGTCAGTTTCGAGTTAGTTTAAGCGAAAAAGTAAATAATGATACCTTTCCTGAGACCTTTTTAACCAGAGATATACTAAAAGCTCAGAGTTTCTGGGGGTTTCGCCCTGTGGACCCCGCCCGGGCTTTTGCTCTACCCGAAGAAGTGCGCGCTTCGCGTTCCACTTTGGTCTGCGTGGGAAAAGTTTTTCCCCAACATTTTCCTTTGCCCCTAGTTTGCCCACCCCTATACTTTGACATTCTGCTACCATCGCTGCTGCACACTTTTCCTTACAATTTTGCGGCCTATACCAAAAATGAAATGGACCTTTTAACTGAAAACGGCAATTTGAAATTTCAGACTACCGCCTTGGTAAAAAAAGGTGCGTAGCAATAATTTTGCCACACCGGGGTGGTTTTCGGGTGTGATATAGTGGGGTGAGACATAGTGAGGTTGAAAAAGAGAGTTCTTATGTCTCCAGATGAAGAATGATGCAATGTCTGTGCCTTAAACGTAATAAAGTTTGGATTCGGCAGTTTTTGACACTTTTTGCCATAATTTTTGTCAAGCTTGAATCATGGGGTCAATCCCCGTCAGATTGGGGAAATGTATCTGAGGGTTGTTAGGACGACTGAATTAAGCTCACTGATTTGATGATCGTTGAGGTTCTGAGCAATTAGTTTTATACTTCAAGAAGGATCCGGGGGTAACTAGGGCCAATCGGGCGCCGGCAATGCAAGAAAATGTCCACCTCCTTTCTTAAAAAAAAATGATAGAACTAGATAAAAGCCTTTCATTTCAGGGTTCAAAAAATCATGTCAATAACTCAATGTCCACTTGAGCCACCAACCATAGCACCCCAGGACTTTCTATATACATAGACAGAGCATGTAACGCATACGTCCTATCCGTAGATTGTCGCCACCGACTGGGACAAAAGGGCGCACCAAGATAGTCGCCGTGAAATTATAACTTGTACGATTTTTCGATGACTCTGTAATATTTTAAACGAAAGTTGAATAAGAATCAATATCATATTCCTGCAATATGTGAAGTGATTTTGACCGAAACTTGCATAATTTCGAAAATATTTCAAGTTTCTTGCAAAATCTGTTGATATGAACTACTTTAGCAAGTCCAAACTTTCACAGACCAAGCAGACAGCCATCTTGCTACGCCTATACTCACACGTATCGTAGCGACAATCTAACGTGTAGTATGCTCTGTCTCTAGCAACTCCCTGGTCCACGTATAAGAGGTCCGTGCGGCACCCGTAATAACCCAACTTGAGAATTATGTTACGCGATGGGCACATGTGTTTCAAAAATTAAATTCCGTTTTAGTTCATGTAACCATGGTAACAGAGCATGTTTCAGGTGTTGATGTAAAATAAGGCAGTTTATCCACACCAGTCATAAAACGGTAGGCGGTTTGAGTTATCAGGTATGTTTTAAGGGGTAATCCCTTTTCTATTTGAACTGCACCGTAATTATAAATTTGAGAATTTCAATACAAATTATGAATAACAGTGCTGAGGTTGTGACTTAGAGGTGATTAACGGTGACAATTTTTCTTGATACAATTATGGGTGGTTTCCAATTTTCAGTATTTATTGGGTCTATTTGTCACTTTGCGAGGATAATTACCCATGTAAACATTCTTTTGCATGGGCCGTCAATCGTGATTTCTGTATAATTATTTTCTTGCAATTCATCAACAAGTGTTCTCAATTATTCTGGGAAAACGGCCTTTTACTGAAGGGTGTGTAAAAGTCTCAATGGTCGTGCGTAACATATGTTTGCGGAACCGTCCTTTTCTAAAGCTGAGCCAGGTTTTCGCCCACTGGACTGGGTGAAAAAGCACAAAAAGGGGACTCTTTTTTCTTTATATGCAATTAACACCATTGATGAAGAATGTGATGTGCCAACAATCAAAACTATAATATCGTTTTATATTCAATGCAATTAAGTAAATCAACATTTCTGTCCTAGGAATAGAGATCCTCCTTATCATTTCGACTAATTGGGTTTAACCCAAAAGATGGTCGTTAGTAATTTTGGAATGAAGATTTTTTCTGTGTTATGACCAATGGGAAAATGTGTATGATTCGTACAGAAGGCCGTTGACTGGTCTTGGTAAGATGTGACTGAAGTGGATTTTATTAGAAGGGATCGGAACTTTTTCTAAGATTTCCTACATTGTTGTACTGTAGGAATTCCGGTACTAGGGTGTATCAACTCGACACAGGAAATAACGAAGAACAGAACGGACTTAAGAAACTTGCACATCTATTCAAAACTCAATCAACCCAGACACTACAACCATAAAACGTAGAACAAACATATACTTAAAGGACCAGTTCTCTCACCCCAAACAGTACCAATTCTCCTAAGCTTCTTACTTAAGCCCCTCCCACAATTGTCTGAAATTCATCCTCATCCAGATACAATCTCACTTTATTGCTTCTAGGTGAGTATAGACAAGCTCAATTTACATAATAAAAACACTCTCAGTACCATTCATGCTGTGTAATATAAGCTTTAGTACTCTGCATTGTTTGAATTAGCTGTCAATCAAAGAGCTGAGCCAATTGAGAATTTCGGTACCCGGGTTCCAAAATTACAGTTTGGGGTGAGAGGTTTGGCCCTTTAAGGAACTAACGCAATAGGATAGTAACTAACATAAAACCGTAAAACATCTTTGTTATTGCACACCTGCTTAGGGGAGTACACCACCATTATTTGCTCCATTGACTTATACACTATTTCCCCTTCATAACATGACCGGCCCCACAGACTTGTCAAAGTTCACACTCCACTAAAGCTACCCCTCACATGAAAGCCATTGAGTTGGCCAATCATAGCATCACAAATTCACTATAGCATGACTGCTTAGACTTTGAGATACAAGGGGATGAAGTTAAGGGTCTGTACACCCTACCCTTTTAATCCGCATGGTGACCGGAATAACCTCTTTCCACACCAATTTTTAAACAGTCTAAATCACCTTCAGTTCTTCCAAATTTAGCAACACTGACACATTAACATGTTTTCCTCCATACCCAAAACAAAACAACAACATCTGATTAGCTTAACATGAGCAACTTACACTTAAAGAGGACCTAAAATTGACGGTGTTCTTTGGAAATACTTTTCTCGACAGGGCCGTTTTGCTAATGGTAATTTGCTCCCTTAGTGTACTATACAACTTGATCGCTAAAGACCTTTTGGGTAAGATCATGTGTAGTATCTGTTCTTTTCATCCAGTCTAGAATAGAGCCACTACATGACTGACCACTGTCAAACGATCTGAAGGCCGTGACGTTGGTCAAGTTTTGTCCTTCAGTGGACGTAATATCTTCTTCGGGAAGTAGTTTAAAGTCTGGTTTCGCCGAACGGCCCTTTGCCAATATGATTTATATGATTATATAAGACTGATCCAGAATGTCAAAATTGGGAGGGGGAACTGGGGGCAAAGGGTAATATTGGGGGTAATCACATGATTTCCCCTTCATTCATCCAGGCTACGACCCCGCTTCTAACCATGTGACAAAACCTGAGGACATTTGTATTTTCACTGACCTATATCATGACCCATGACCTTAAAGGTCAAATTCTCTCACTCCAAATACTGCAAACAGTAACAATTCTCCTCAGCTTCTTACTTATAAGCCCCTCCCACTATTGTATGAAATTCATCCTCATCCAGACACAATTTCAGTTTATTGCTTAGGGGGAGTATATGAAAGGTCAATGTATATAATCAAAACACTCTCAGTACAGTTCATGTTGTGTAATGTAAGCTTTCGTACTCTGCATTGTTTGAATAAACTGTCATTCAAAGGGCTGAGCCAATGGAGAATTTCAATAAAAGTTCTAGTTTGGGGTGAGAGGATTGTTCCTTTAACGAGCGCCAATGATTATTTTACTACAGAAGGTTATGAACAGAATCTGTCCTTACCCCGACTGATTAAGACGAGACCGAGTGCAGACAAGAGTCAAAATAGTGAGCTTAAGTTAATACCAAGACTTTAATCTACAATCCCCGACAATAGTTAATGAAACAAATCACCTCCCCGATCCCCTTTACAATGTTGGCTACAACCTTTCAACTATCAGCTAGGACACAACATTGAAATGGGGAGGGGGGCTTCAAGGGAAGTTTGAGAGTGTGAGTGAATTTTGTTACCGTACCAACGATTTTGTTTCATTTGTTTTGTCGGGAATTGTAGGTACATATGCTTATTGGCTTTCTTGAGTACGCATGATTCGTTTAACACGTAATAACATTGGCTAATGATCAGAAAATAAATTGATCATGATTTGCAGGACAAATTTCCAAGATGCGATTTTATGACAACTATTTTTGCAGTTACAAAGACCAACGAGTTTAGTAGGGTCAGAACCTGGATCATCAACTGGGAGAGGGTCCAGTTTCTGGTGGGTCATGAGCTCGTCCCAGGTCCCATAGCAAAAATATGTACGGTTGGGATGGATTGAGTTTTACGGCCCAGTTTCCAACAAAGCGAGGCGGCACAGGCCTTTTCTCCAGCAAAAACATGTGCGATTATAGATGTTATATTCAAGATTATAATGTAGAATGCAGTGATATATATGCCTAAAATTAAGGACATAAGTTCCCCAACCTTCACTTTTTGAAGTTTATTTATTCCAACTTTTCCACTTCTCGAGAGGGGGGCTCCAGACCCCCCCCCCCTCACTCGGCACTTTAGAGTCCGACCCTATGCTTAATTTATTAATTGTAAGATGTGATACATGCCAGTTTGCGAACACAGACAAAAAGTTGAAATACAATGGGTTAGAACAAAGATAAGTAATTCTCTGTACTGAATACCACTCCTCCTGGCTATTTTATAGACTAAAACGTCGTCACAGGTGAGTGGGTGCTTTTGCGAGCAAATGATGTAATTTTTAACGATATACATTTTGCTTAATTCGCAGAAATGTTCCCCATTTACGTTTCATTGAAGATTAAATTCTAAGTGGTAGCCACGATTCAAAAATGCTTACCCTTCCGTGTGTCCCAGTCATTGAGATACAGGTTAGTTAGGTAAGGTTTTATCGCTCAGTTTCTCGCCATATGATTTAAGTTGGGCCGGCCACAGCTTTTTCCCCAGTTGTGACTCAGTGGTTTGCTTTTCCCGACTCCATTGATTCTCCCTACTTCATTGCTTATGCTGAGCACTATGCACAATGGATTAGGTTCTATTTTAAAGTCCTCAGTATGATCAAATGAGGGGTAGGACTCCTGGGTGGTGTTAGGACCTCTCTGTAGTAGCATGCGCAGAGGACTCCCACTTCTGGAAGCAGTCGGAGGGAAAATCCGCTAGTTGCGAGAAATCACTTGGAAGTTGTCTGACAGAGTGTGATAGCGCAACGTTAGCACAAACCTTTTGACTGTCATATATGTTTAAATTTGTTTCAAAATCTTCCCAAATTGCACCATTTTGCACCTCAGCCCTCCTAAAACAGCAAAAATTTCCAAAGGGAAGGGGCTACCCCTTAAACATTTCCCGCAGGAGAGCAAATGGTAAAACCTTTCGTTGCCCTTGAGTCACTTAGATCTTTTCCTTTGCAACTGATAATGGGGAGGGGACTTAGAGGGGGGGGCTTGAAATGGCAGGATGTATTTTTTCTAAAAATAAGAGTCGGCACTTACAGGCTATGATTTTAAACAGTATCATACTTTACATAAAGCCTTCAAATTAAAGGCCTATGTTTATGTCATGTACGAGCAATTTAATGGGAAAATATTATATAAGTAAACGTAGTATTGAGAGACTACGAGCACCCGGTACGAGAAATTTCCTAACTGGCTTACAATAACCCTAATCCCTAACCTAATCCCTAACCCTAACAAAGAATACAATCGATACAAAACAATGGCAACAGCCAATCAAGAAACACCTTGTTAAACAGTGCGCATCGCCCCCACATTTGTAGGTGAATCGCCTGCAGTGATGTACATCTAACTAAAGGAGTTGCCAGTAAAAATTCGTTTTTAACCTTCCGATATGATTAGTCCGTGAACTCGATTTTATTCCATGGATGTCACCACGGCATATGTCCCCACGTTTTATAGCCTGTGACGCAATGGACGTATGTAATTTGGAAACTTAGACGATGGTTTCCCGAAGTTGATTCAGCAGAAGAAAACCTCCACCACACGACGTTGCTAGATAAGGGTAAGCAAACACTCCTGTTTTCCCTTTTTCGTTTTAGAACCGGTGCACATCTCTGTGTTTAGCAGGTTCCTAACTTAATGCGCGCACAGCGCGCCGACATTTGTACCTTCTAAAAACAATTATTTCAAAATTGATGTATAGATTGCTTTGCAGAAACTGTTGGATTCTGGATTTCTTGTGCTATACTACAGCAAGAGCATATCATGATGATAATAAAGATCGTGCGACATGAAAATGACAAAATTGGGTGTTTGATGTAAAAAGCATTAAAAACTAAGAAAATAGCCTCAACTTCCATCAAAATCCGTCAAAATGTGACCAGTTAAGGAGGCAATATCTGATTTGCACTTAGTTATTCATAAATATGTGCTCAATATGCAAATTGTGTGATGTCATTAGAGGAGCATATCATGATTCGCTAATGTTTTCCTTTGTTTTTACAATCTTCATTCCAAGGACAGTTGTGACGTAAGTTTGTCCTAAGGGTTTTATTTCAAAAGGTTAAATTGTGTCCTTGAAATCATCAGTATCAATTACCAAACCATAAACTATCTAACGATCGGAGAAATTAAGAGATAAGAAACCTATGATTAATAAAAGAAAAGTCAACATTGTGCCGCATCATTATTTTCGCATAAGCAACAATTTGCTTCAGAAACATTCAAACTTTGAAGAGATATATCTTGTGAATCGTAAGAGATATTGACCTAATTCCTACGCATTTGCCCTTTGGAAAGTTCACTCAGTAACTGTCGAGAGAAGTCAAGACACTGTTCTGACATTTCTCACTACCTTTAACAGTTCACAATTTCAGATAATAATCATTATGATGTAATTTGCGCCCTTCCTTAAACAAATATTAGTAAACATAAAACAGAAAATGGAGCGAAACGTCTTAGATTCTGAGTCTCTGTAGGAAAATATGAAACGTTTTGGGTTTATTGGAGAAATTGCCCTTCCTATTAGCAAACCTGAGATTACAAGGTGACTATAAGTATCGTTGTAGTTACGTAATGTTATCTTAGGCCTGAGGATTGAGGCTACCCGACGGCATTAAAATTGTTTTCGAAACTTTGTTGCTCTGCAGTAGACAACTATTTGAAAATCAAGAGCACATGTAAGAGAAATTTTGAATTTATGAAAAAATTAGGAGAACGGAACTGTAGTTGACCGATGTCACTTGATAATCTTTTCATATATGTCATATTTCCGATCTTTTCCATTTCCACAATCCTCTGGGAAAGTTTCCCAAACTTTGATTTGCTTTAAAAGTGTGAACATTTCCGTAATAGAGATTGCAATAGTCGCCGCCAGAAGCGCCCAGAAAATTTTGTCTTTCGTTATAAATATTTTAAAAATATGCTTGTATTGGCAAAGAATACAGAATTCTTTAAAGAAAAAGCTGGGGAAAACCGCAATGCAGCTGTCCAGGTTACGTGATGTTGGATCGATCTGGTGTCACATATAGGGTAGCAAGTTTTCGGGTTTTTTTTTTTTCATTTAGTTCCAGAGGTCAATTGCCCTCCGGTCTCACCCCACCTGTAGCTACGCTACTGAATGTGTCGCTTTTTAATTTGTATTTATCAGTGTTTATTTGTATATAATGACTGTATGACGTCGAACGTCAGAATGCAGCTTGGTCAGCTAAGGTACGCAATTGCCTGCTCTGTGTTCCCGTTCCGCATACAGCGTTGTTGTAGACTTGTGCCATATATATGCAGTCAATAAAGATGTAGCCCATGAAGGTGACGTGAGTGGCGTGGTGCTCAAGAAGTGAGGTCACGTTACCGGGGAGTTGTGATTACACCTCCCTGACGTTACTTTCTTGCATGCGCTCTCGCCAAAATTGACTAGTAGGCATATCGATGGTTTTCGCGAATAAGACTCAATCACCTGTGATCTGCGGAAAATTGGACTGGAAGTGGGAAGGAGGGGGAGGGGCAAAGTATGTATGTATGTATGTATGTATGTACGTATGTATGTACGTACGTATGTATGTAAATTTCTCAAAATTTTTGTTAGAATAAAAAATCCCGAGTCATTCCTCATACATAATTCGTATTTTCATGCAACAAATTAACCCAGATTTGAGATTTCGTCAGTGTCGCATGAACCGGCCCTACTCGCCTTCCACAGAAATGTCCTCGCCGCGTAGCAGATTGAATGTTCTATTGTATACGCTCGGTTTTTATGATCAGTGTATTTCAGTGTACATGAAGCTGTTATTCAGGAATTTAACAACAGCTGATACAGTACAACCAGGGAGGTGTAACTAATCACACCTCCCTGGTACAACTAACACTGAAAGGCTGTAAACCCGAACTTATCCCCTTTCACACAGTCTCTGCGTTGTACACTTTGGGAATTCAGTAAAAGGATGCGAAAACTGACAAGTCACGAACGTAGACCCCGAGTTTATTATATTGTCCTGAAAGCTAGTAGCTATACCGATTTACTCTGTGTACATAACGATGGATGGGGATAAAACAATCCATGGCCAACGATTAACTCAAAGTTAGTCTAAAAATTAGAATGAACGAGATCCATTGGCATACTTAGATTTTGTTACTCAGTCTAATGCTTGGAGGCTTACAGGCTAGTTTGGGAAGAAAGCTTTCTGCTCACTTGGGGTGTAACAATAAACGGGTCCATGAGTACCTTGTAGCCTTCTTCATTTAACAGACTGCTGTTCTAACAGGATATCCTGTGTGATCGAGCCATTGTTAGGCCTCCGTTTAGTGGCGTACGAGGGGGGGGGGGGCATTGGGCCATGCCCCCCTCACAGATGCCATTTTTTCTTTGTTCTTAGAAATAAGTAGTTAAACTTTATTATCACAGATTTTACTTCACAAGCATATGTGGCACCAGGTTACATTTAAGGACAACCAATTTTTCAAAAATTGTCCAAGTCGAAGGATTGTCTCTGCAAGTACGTCCCTCAGTGATGCCATTTTTTTTAATTCCTACAAATAGGCAAATTCTGTCTAATTCCAATTTTACTTTAAAAGGTAGACTCTGTTTCCCACTGGTGGCATCGATTAAAGTAAAGACTACATGTTAAGATTCTCTTTACAAGCATGAATACACTATTTTTGACCATCTGAGGGGTGTGATTTTTCGAAAAAAAAAATAGGCTCCGCGCCAACCAATGGTGGCGTTTCGCTCAGTCTTTTGGGCAAAATTACATTTTGGGTCAGATTACCCCTTAACTCTCTGATCACTTTGCAGTTTGCGAACATATTTTGAAGGAAGGATTTTATTTGCAAACGACAAAAGAAGATGGTGAATGGGTAGATTCTTCGTATAAGACTGGAAAATGCTATTTCCGGCCTGCATCTGAGGGGTCTGATTTTTCGAAATTTACTCTACGCTCCGCGCCAATAAATGGTGGCGCTAATCTTTATGACAAAATAACGTTTTATGACCAAGAAATACCACAAATCCTATACCGATCAATGCTCTTTTATTTTGACTCCCAAAAGAGAGCAAATTTAATAACAAGTTTTACTTCGTAAGGTAGCATTAATGGCATAAGAATGCATGTAAAGACACAAAAGTTTCACTTTTATCCTCATGAACCACCACGATTCAACTTTTTACACTGTTCCTGCCAAAGTCGAAAATCTTGCACCATTTTGCATCTACACACCTTGAAAACGTCAAAAAAATTTCCGGACACCTCTCCCCTTAGACCATATTGCATGCCCCCCCCCCCCCCCCCTTCAGAGAAATCCTGGGTACGCCACTGCGTTAGTAAATACAAATAAACCAGATATTGTTGAACAAAATAATATACTAAGAGCTTTTATTTTCAATAGCTCTATGTTATACTTTAAGATAAAAAATACAGGTAATATTACGTTATGACATGGTAATGTTGCTATACTTGTAAATTTGTATTTTTATATGAAATGCATACACATTGACCGGGAAAAATTTGGGGGAAATTTCATACTTTTGCCCCCTGGAAAAAATCCTAGCTACGCCACTGCCCCCAAAGCTACCCTTAAAACCTCGCCTACACAAAACAAAATGCCAGTCCTTTCCTTCAGTCCGCTTACATTACACCATCGACCATTATAATGACCATTGGAGGACACCATTTTGCGTCAAGCCAGTTTCGAACAACATATTCGATACCCTGGAAGACCCTTACCGTTGTAAGTCAGAAAACTTCACCGAGTCACTTCTACCTCCACCTCACAATTCCTTCTCACACCACAGTTTTTCTGATCTCATGCCATCCGGTGAGGACTATGCCTCTTCCGTCGTATTTAAACTTTTTAGAGAGATGCTGTTAACTTCTTTATTTGACATCGGTACAAACAAACTAGACACTTCATGCATACAAATAGGCCTATTTTGTCACCTCAATTGAAACCTAACCTTTTCAGGGAAATAACTAGCCACTAACTTTCATTTTTCACTATTTGTGTCAACTAAGCTTAAGGCAAGGGACTGTAAAATCACAAGTGTGATCAACGTGGGCAGAAATCAAATTTTTTAGTGACGTATACAATAAAATAATTAACACCAACGCATTGCTTGTCGAGTCATTGGGCAGCAAAGGGGAACTCCCGAATTACGCAATATGTGGGGCAGAGTCCTTGCTTGAAAGGTGAGTTGCCTAAACCTCAAATGTTGAAATGAACTGAGAGGTTACAACAGGGCTGTAGCAAGACTTGGTATTGAAGGGGAGGGGTGACTTTCAAGAGAAGAGAGGCGACTTGTTTGAGGGGGAAACATGAATTTAATGTTTAAAACCAACTGCAGGGTAAAATTTTATCTATACTCTGAAAGCACTGTTCAGAATTTCTCCGATAAAGAAAGTTTTTATGTTGTTCAAAAAAATAAAACGATTTGTTCAGTTTTCTTATTAATGGTTTTTAATAAACAGCTTTGGGTTATTTGAAAATGGAACAAAACTGAGTGATTCACTATTTAATATGTGGTTGATAAATAATTAAAACAATTTGTTTTATCAGAGAAGGTTAAGTTTTAGTAGGGGCATGATCGGCCTTTAGGGGGCATGTTCCTCCCAGTATTGAGAAATCGACCACTGACTTTGGTTTGCAAAAGGCATAATCCCCCTCCCCCCTTCCACTTAATACTTAGAACAAATCACCTCCCATCTGCATGGGTCAATCCCTGGCGACAGACTTGTAAATAGCACACTTCCGCCAAGAGTTTGGAATGTTGTTATTTTTCATGTCATGTGACTTGTGTTGGAACTGAAACTTCAGTGGAGGATATGGTTCAATGGGAACTTGAACGAGAATATTGTAAAAATATATTTTGAATGGAGACATACCATGTTGACCAAGTAGACATCCACATGCAGTGGCTGCGCCAAAATGTCAAAACTGGGGGAAAAGTGAGGGCTCAGGATAATTTTGGGGTAAAAAATTTTAGGGCGCATCGCAAAAGGGGGCCAAAGCGCTTATTCTTGGGGTGGGATCTAGGGGGAGAAACCCTTGGACGCTCTGAGGTTTTAGCATATCTCTGAATGAAAAATTTAGTCTCTGGAGGGGTACATTTTTCCGGTTATCTAAAATCCTGAGTGGCCTAACTTGGGGGGGGGGGGAGGGCGATGCAAGTGGGGAAAGGATAAAAGCTGGGTGAAAATGCCCCTCCCATCACTGTCCAACAGGTAAATAATATTTACTCCCAGAGGGTTAAGCCTACTGACTTTTCAATAAGTGTCAATATTCTGACCCAAGCAACAATCTTTCTTAGTTGGTGATCGCGAACACAAAAGTTTGTAAATATTTTACATAACTTTACACACGCTTCACAAGAAAAGCCATGACAACACACACAAAGGGGTGCTGTGCAATGCAAGGAGCTGAGCAATAAGTTGAGTAATTTTAATGATTAGATGCAACGTGATTGGCTTCAAGTGTGTCAGCAACCACTCACACTCCAGTGCTTTCAGGCGTGTAGCCAGGATTGTGCCATTGGGAGGGTTTTGGTGTCATGGTGGGGGGTGGGGCACGATATGAGGGAAAGGTCTAAGGATAGAGAGAAAAAATCCGCTATTTTAGGTGTTTTTGCATTGCAAGGTTGGGTCTAACCCCCAAAACCCTCCCTATGGGTACGCCACTGTAGTGTTTTTGTGCATTTTGGTAGGTTGCGAAGCGTATTACGAACTGCATGAATACCACCACCTAAGAAAGTTCTTACTCGGTTTGTATTCGAATTACGACACTTTTTTCGCCAATGCTAGTGGATCCCATCCCTTATTCTTAATTTTGGCATCAGAGGGTTGAAAAGTGCCTTAAACAGCTAACATATGAAGCATCAAGTCCCCTTCTAATTTACGCAAATTTCCAACTACTATAAAATCTGATAAAATAGAAACACTTTTTTTTCTTTTTGGACTTTTTATTGAAACAAAAATCACTGCAATTTTAATGATGTGGAAGCAATAAATATAGTACTTAATAATCATACTGTATTTCAGTTGAGCCTTTCCATGTATACCATTTGAACTTTAGACTCAGTTATAGACGAGTCCGATCAGCGCTTATGTTTAGTAATTGTAGGCAGCCATTAATGGGGTCCACCAGCCTTTAATTGTCTTCATTTATTGTCTACATATAATTTTAAACCCTCGTACTCAGAGAAATTAGGGAAATCAAGAGGCATTTCTTTGTACAACCATCCATTGTACAGGTAAGCAAGGAAATTGAAAGAGTAAAAGGTGGTAGGCCCCAGACACGGCTGACTAAAATCTGACCATCACTTGCTGTCCGGATTCGTCTATACAACCAAAAAACTTTTTATGTTTAACACAAACCAAAGTGTTTGTATTGTGTGAAGATTTTCTTCTGTCCTTCAGAGATAAATATCAGAGATTACTATCAATGTTTCACTATTCTTAATCCCATAAATTGATTAGTTTTTTTTTTATTTTCTTGCAAGAGTACAGTCTTAAGGTTTAACAGTAAAGAAAACGGTAAAGCATAAAGGGAAAACAAAAACACGTATCAAATTGAACAAAGGCTACCCTATTTTCGATACAGACCGTATGCACGTTTCAAAATTGAAATTGCATTCTGCAATATAGAAGCAAGTGTGTATTACTGCATCCAATACAAATACAAATGTGAACGGCCGATTTGTGCACATCGTCTAGTAGTCTAGAAGTGCGTGTATGAGAAATCTATCTCTTGCACATATCTGGCCTCGTTGTTTGTCTTATCTAGCATACATCGGGTCTCGATGTTTGCCCCAATACAATGTTGAATGATGTCAATGCATAAGGTCTATACTTTAAAAAAATCATCCATTCAAAATTATTGTTAATTTGTTTTTTAACTTACATACAACATACATCTTGTCATTAGAACAAAGCGAGATTGTAGCTTGACATAACTGAGTACCAATGAAGACGGCACTCCTTTCATTGCCGGCAAATCCATATTTATGGCTTCCTTAAAGGGTAAGAGCAGTCCCCCAAATTGACATAGTGTAGTAGACTGTCCTGTTTCATGATTGGCTGCTGAGAGTCATGTGACAACATTTTTTCTCTTCAAATGGGAAATTTACTAGAAGTAACTGCTCGGTTTACCTTGAATATGCAATACTGAAGTCAACATGATGGAAGATGGGTTGAATAGAAATAAGAAGAAAACCATGATATTAAGCTGTTGCTTCAAAACAAGTTTGGTGGGACTGCTCTTGACCTCTAAAATTAGATCATTGATCCAAAATAATCATATACATCATTTTTTATTCATCTTTACTGCTTCAGGAAATCTAACTTAATTTTTTTCAATGGCTACTGGTACATTTTATCAACATCTAATAAAAGCTGTTCAAGCCAAGAGTTGAGTGATAAGCTGCAGCTGGTTGGCATAGCAACAACTTGCAAACATAAACAAAAGTAACAGTTACTCATAAATGAGCTACTTTAAAAGTCATATCTGACTAAGTCTATTTCAATGTTGTTTTATGAAAACAATATTTGTCAAATGAAAAAAAGGAACTAATATTTTGTAATTTAATGTAAAAACTTTGTACACATACAACATGATTTATTCCTCTTTATATACATAGATACCACATGAAGTATGCATATCATTTCTATTTATTTATTTTTATTTTATTTTTTTTATTTATTTTTTATTTATTTTTTGTTGCTATAGCAAACCTATATTCTAATATTTTGTCCTTTTTCAAGTGAATACAACACCTTGTATAGACTATAAAACATCCTTTAAAATGTTTTTTTTTTTTAAAAATATCACCTTTGAGTGTATAAATATCAATGGTATGCACCAAATATAGCCACAATCTGATATCACCAATCAATATGAATAAATAGTATGACCTGATATACATTTTTGGAGAAAACATTGCACATTAATTTTGAAATATTGATCTCAAGAGAAAAAACAAATAAAAAAAAGTTAAAACAAAACATCAATACAATAAAAATTTTAAGAAACAGTAAAAACAGAAGAACTCCATACAATGATGGCAGTATAAAACAATGATTGAATAATGAACAATAGCAATCACATCAACCCATATGTAAAACAATGAGCTCTAAATAGAAGGCATCATTACCAAATCAACCTTGTATTAAGTTTAGCCACATCAAACAAAGATAATGTTTTTAAAGCTAGCAAATATTTTATATTTACTTTCAAAATGCTGCAAATATACACATATTTTCACTCCTTTTCAGTCAATTTATACCAATGTATGTTAAGATATTCTGAATTTTACATCCACCTTCAAAAAACTGGTATTTTTAATGACAACTTTAAAAAATGCTATTCCTCTTATGGACAAAAAAATTTCACATGATAAAATTCTTCAACAGCAAATCTGTGAAAACTTTGCCTATCCTTGGAAAAGTTTTCCATTGGAAAGTGAACATGGACTGTTGCATAGTTACATATTGTTTTGAGAATAGTAAATACTCTTTGAGTACAAGAGCCCAGACATGACAAATGGTCTCAAATGCAGGGCTGTATGCGTTTCCAGACTGGGACTCCTGACTTTAGAATTCGGAGGTTGATTTTTCCCCAAAGTACAGGAACTCGAGTGCGCATCTGGACTCTGGGTCCTTAAAAGTTGAAAATTGCTGGACTTGTGACTCTGACTCTGTGGACTGGACTACAGCTCTACTCAAATGCCAAAATTCTTTCCAAATGCGTAAATTCCTGATTTTACATTTTTCTACCACTGAATGTAGTAGTTGGTTTGATATGTTAATATACTAATCCAAACAGTCAAATACAACATGGGCACTTTTGTCAAATTACCAACTGTTTCCACATTTTCAGCAAAATTTTAGAAACCTTACTGATATGAGTTAAATAACTAAAATGGCATACATCACACTACCATAAAATCTGATTAAATTAATACTATGCAAATTTAAACATCATTAAAGAAACTAAATAATCCCAGGAATTAGGAAGCACAATTTTGGATATTGCATAAGTGATATCAGCCTAAACTGGGTGAAATGACATAAAAAACCCAATTATTTCCTTGCACTAAAATAGCCAACATGTCACACCGCTCAAGACCCATCCCCATAGGCAAAATATTTGTATGACATTGTTCACGCTTGAATTTATTGACATAGTAATTTGAGATGCAGGGAAACGAGTTGTATATTTACAATTCGTTCTTTTCAGCAGAACTAGTGCATTTACAAGATTTGCAAAACTGATCACAGATACCTTCCACATATAATGACATCATACTTCATGGCAGTCCTGCAAAATGATTTGATGGCACTGATATCAAATTCATATAAATTACATAAATAAAAGGATGCTATATGGATGAACTATGTTTACATGTAAAAAAGGTGAATCAGAAATCATTTTTTCTGCATCCACATAAGAAATGAGGACAACATCTTAATGGCAAGACACCACAACACTGTGTCTTTTTCTCATTTTTCAGTATCATGATGCTCAGAATATTCACATGGACTTAAAAGTATGTGATCAAGATCATGCATATATCATTTAAAGGTGAAATGCGGTCACCCCAACTTGAAGCAGTGTAATAGACTGTCCTGTTTCATGATTGGCTCTTCAGAATCTTTTTTTCAAAAGTCCCCCGACTCTCTGGCAAACAGAGGGGGGCGAAAACCAAACAATACTCGTGAAGGAGTTCTGCTCCCAAAAGGAGCTACGTCCCCAAGGGACAACTCAACTCAACATGACCGATTGAACAACCTGACGTGCAGGGTCTCATTCTAAACTGGCTGAATAGAACCGCCTCCACCAGCTACCATCCTTTACATTTTCATGATAGCTGTATTCCTATGGCCGAAGAAGCTATTACATCTTTGGGTATAGCTGTGGTCAGCTCTTCATAGTCATGTGACAATACATTTCCTTCTCAAATGTGCAATTTAACGGGAGTAACTGCCTGGTTTTCCTTGAATATGCAACACTGAAGTCCTAAAATATTGTTAAAGATACTTTAGAGAGAAATAAGCTGTTGCTTCAAAACAAGTTTTGGGTGACTGCTCTTGACCTTTAAACATGCATACAACTTCCATTATCAAATATAAAATAAATGAAAGTTTCCTATAGGAAAAATTATGTTAACACAGTTTTCAGGATTAGACCTAGAGTGACCTCAGATGACCTTTGAACTCCACAAAAACCAATAGGGACCATTTTCTCACCATAATGCATCCACATATCAAACATAAAATCTATCAAAGTTTACTACCTTGAGATACTTTGTTTAAACAATTGTCACAGTTTGACCCCTGGTGATCCCAGATCACCTTTTACCTCAACTTAAATCAATAGGGACCATCCTCTCACCATAATTCATCCAGATCCCAAATATGAAATAAATCGAAGTTCAGCTTCAGAGCTTTAAAATAACAATTATAATTTAACAGCTATACTCCATAAAATTAAGTGTGGTTGAGATGATGAAAGGCAATTTCTTAGCCCCATCCAATGCTTCAGTGTGATTCAAACCATAGTAGGAATTCAAAAGTAAGATTTTTTTCCCTTTTCCTTACTTGATATGCATCATAAATAAAAAAAAAAAAAAAAAGAAGCAAACTAAAGTCCTAGCCTCTAAAATACAACATTATGATAATTGAACACCACATTGCCTATCATTAAAAGCTTTTATTACAAATTTGGCAGCTTTGTACTTTAGCAGCACATCAGATCTCTGCAAAGGGAGGTGACCATCCTCATTAAGTTGGCCAGAGCTAAGAAGAATATATTTTCCACCTGACACGTCACAATTACATCTCCCTGGAATGAGTAGCTGCTTCAGGCGCCTCATTTCCCTTGAAATTGGAGGGCAGTTTTTACATTTTTTTAATGAAGTTACTTTCACAGTGAGAGCATTCCTCTCTGTTCCGGTGACTTTGACGCTAAGGACATTCTTGGCACCACAAGCAAGATCAGATATTTCCTCCTTACTACGCCTGGTATCTGGGCAAAGTGAGCAAACTGTGGAAAGAAATAAATATTTTCATTTTTTTACAAAATAGGGAGATTCAAAAAAGAAAAATATGATACAAAGATACCTTGAAATGGTATCACAAAGCAGCAGATAAAGAGTACACGATGGTGGGGGCAGGGATTTTGCCAAAAACACAAAAAGGGGAAGATTTACTACTGCCAAACCCCCAAGTCCAAACTGGTGATGTCCTAGGCTGAAGTTATGAGGTGGTTCAGGGGGACAAAAACTTGCTTCAAGGCCCCTGTAAGGTACAATTTAAAGGGTTTGTTTTAAAGGCCATTCTTTGTGCAAGTTCAAACATTGCTGCAAAAGTGTAATCTTCATAAGACAGAAGCTAAGATATTGACAATTATTTTATGGAAATGAAGGGGGTGGGATTTTATCCACCTTCTTCTGGGAAGGGGGACAAATCCCCCTTTCCCCTCTCTGGAGGAAATACTGAGGGCACATCAGCTAACATCATCCACAGAGGTTCACAATATACAAATCATTTGGAAATTTGCCTTCCCAACCTCAAGAAGAGTCACAAACTAAAACAAATAAAATTAGTCTGCATAACCCGCAATAGCCTCTGCAGCCTTTATAAATGTGGCAAATTTTTGCAAAGCTTTAAAAGTTGGCCACCAGATTTATTTTTCAGATTTTTTTACACAGGCACAAACAGTGATTTATTTGAAAAGGACATATAGCAATAACACCCAGGTTCTCTGTAGATCTTTGAATATCTCTTTAAACTTTTTTCAAATTTCCATAATTTTTCAATTTCCTCTTTTCCGAGCAATCATTAAAGACAATGCCTATTAGCCAGATTTGAGAAAAACTCTGACAACAACCAATCCCTTACGGAAATTTAAAAAGTTCGGAGTAGCTCATATTACATGGCATGCTCTGAGAGTGTTCTCAGGACACATGATGGCCTTGTACATGTTCACTAGGGTATGCTTTGAAGCAATAAACAAGGAATTTATAAGACAGTTGTGGAAAGGCTTGGAGTAAACAGGGAGTACTAAAACTTCCTGGGGTGAAAGCTTTCAACATCACTAAATACCTTCATCCTCTCCTTCGTCTTCTCCTGCCTCTCCCTCTAAATCTTCTTGGGTTTGTTTCTCCTCTGATTCTTCTTGGGTTCGTCCCTGGCACTGTCTACTCTCCAAGTTGAAAACTTTTCCACTTCCACAGCACCTTTTAGCATCATCCTCACTTTGAATATCAGATTTTTCTCTGACCTGTCTCCCACAACAGATGCTGCTATCATTGTTATAAGCTCTTGTGCCACAGCAGCTGTTTTCTCCAAGTTCAGTTATTTTCCTAATCTTGCCATTACAACATATTTTAACAGCATTCTCAATGACGTTCTCATTGCAACAGGTTTCAGTCGCTACATTGTATGGCCTATCTCCACAAGTCAACAATTCTTCCTCCTGAGATTTTCCCATATCCTCCTCAACGTTCTCCCATAATGCTAGATCAAGTGAGTCACTTCCTTCGTTCAAATGAACTCCGTCACAAGAACCAAATTTTTGTACATGCATAATGCCAGCACAACAGGTACCGGTTGGATCATCTGTTATGGAACTATTGCAAGTGAACTCTTCAAACTGTCTACTGACAACAAACCTGTCAGCAATACAAACTTCATGGTTTGGATCAATCAGGGATGTGCCACAACATTCAAACCCATGTTTCCTGTCATAGAGGGCACCATTACAACAGATTTTAGATCCAGATGTGTCATACTTCATAGTGCCACAGCAATCATCATTCTCAGAATCCTTTTCAATTCTGAAAAGAACAAAAAGGCAATTACAACACTCAACACTAAGCAAAGATATATTTAGATAAAAATTTGCATAGGCATGAAACTAAATATCTGCATGACTGTCATTACCCAACTTTTCAAGACTCAGAAACAATAACTTACCTCACATTGTCACAGCAGAGTTGGGTGTCTGGACTGAACAACCCATTTCTGCAACAATTCCCTTCGCTTTTATTGTACACCATGTTTCCACAGACTTGTTCATAATCTGCCACAGCCAAACGACCCTTACAAGTCTTGGTGACCCCTCCTGTTCGATGCAAACGGTTATCACAACAAAGATAATCTGATGATGCATTGTCATATACTCTGCCGCTGCAACATTGAGCATCTGTAGAGTCAAAAAAAGCATTTCTAGTTAATCTTACCCCCTAGATAGATTGGTCTGGTAGCATGCAAACAATGACCTTCGTATCAACTTCATGAATGACTTGGGGATTTTTAACACTAAAATTTAGCCCATATCCCATTCGCCTGACCCTTCCCCCATCCCTTCCACGCAACAGTGCAAATTCCAAATACCACTTCTAGCAATTCATATACCTTTCAAGCGGGGTCAAAACTCACCCTCCATTCCACTTTTAGAGTAAATACGATTATTGCAGCACAAATGGGTGGAATCATTGATTGGCTTTCCTTGACAGCAGCTTTGCCCGAAAGCTTTCAAAGCGAAAGAAATTCTACAATCGGCTGACGTCAGTTGGGTCACAGTTTTGGCAAATATGTGATTGTCTATACACACATGTGAGCGGTTGTCATAGAGGGAAATGCCACATCTGGAAAAGAAAAAAAAACAAAACAAATTGACTAAAAGAAAAAAAAAGTGACTTGATAAAAGACGCATGACCTTAAAGAAATCTAACATTGTCACAATTGACTAGAAAGGTTGAAGAAATCAAACAAAGATGTCTTATTCTTACTCTTCAAAATACTGACTGACAAATGAAGTACCTTGAAAATTTGATTGAAAATTGTTTGTTTGGATATTGTTTAAAATTAAACCAGAAGGGTGGTATATCCAAATTGAAAACTTCTACAGGGAGCTGGGGGGGGGAGTTGTCTGTTTTTGTGTGTTAGTCAAAGGGACCTGTATGAAATCAACTGCTGTGTACAAACAAACTATTAATACATTTCTCATTGTGTCAGCTAGAGTACCAGTAGGAAACATAATTCTAACAATATCTTCAACACAACAGCATCATTTGGACTACATTTGAAATTTCTTAACCTTCCTTTCAGGTGTTCCTAAAAACTGATGTTTTTGAAATTCTGTAACTTTTCCAGCCATTTCTTTAGCCAGTGAAATCCTCTTCATATGATCTTTCATTTTCATGTTCCACTGTTAATTTAAATATTTTATGTTTTTATTTGGATCTTCATGATTTTCACTTTGCAAAAAGGGACTATCCCTAACAAAAGTAGGAAGTTCAAACCTAAATCAGGAGTGTTTGGGTCTTTACCTTCCGCCTACGGACACTGCACATGACTGAACATGACTGTATTCGAAAGTTTCGCATCGGTGGGAGACTGATGAAATTATAGTATCGATTTATTGCAATTTATCATCCAAGAGTGACACAAATTCTGGGAGAGTTTCAGAACTCCTACACATAATTGCATATGAAATTGTACTCTAGTGTAATTGCTAATGCCATCTAATATATTTCTCTTTTTTTTTTTTCTTTTTTTTCATTTTGAGCAAAGCAGATAAACATGCAAAAATTTTTAAATCTCATTTGATGTGGTCCAGAAAAGGAAGTAAACTGGATTTAATTTTTATGCTCTGCTTTAGCAATCATTTTTTGACTTTACAGCACTGATTTGTGAACCTTTTTTGGTTTCCCGAAAGGGGAAACTATGGAGTCACTCTCCTCAACCTTGCAAAAACTTGAGCTATTGCAAATAGACCGTACACACATACATATATGCATACATAAATGTCTCGTACAGCAGACTTTGCAACTGAACATAGCTAGCTTAGACTGACAGTTGCTATGTTGCTTTGCACAGACCAACTTGTCAAGTGGCTCTTGGAAGACTTACAGCCAGGCCTCTGTCATAAGCCTCTGCCTACTCAGATCTGCCAAAAATTTACAGGATACCATTTAGGGTGTGGTTAAGGAAGGAACATGTTTGTATACTTAGCATTAAAAACTTGTCACTTCTTACTATCAACCTTCAACTCCACAGAGCTTCTTATATCTTTCACCTTTTAAGGACCCAAAGTTGATTTCTGACAAGTATCCTTTTAGGAAACAATACCAAACAGTAGTTTTAATTAATTCAGGATCAATAACAATTTTTTTTTTAAGTTTCAATAAAGACAGTCAATTCTCATCACAAACTACAGTTTTTGTTGCAGTCTACAGAAACTCTAAACCCATCTGTGAAAATGAAAACATTTGGCTATGTACAATATTTAAAAGATGCAGAGAATGGGCAGACTGTTTTTCTTCAAAATACAACCAGTGGGTATTGACTTACCTCCCAGCAAATTTTTCAGGAAAATTATAAATGTGAGTGTGGAAGCAGGACTGGACGGTTGGATGGTAAGCATCATACCCACAGCAGCGTCTCTTCAAACCCCACTCATTCACTTTGGAAAACACCCTATAATTTCCACAACAAAGTTCCTTATCTTTGTTGTAAACCTCACCACTTCCTGTACAGTATTTCATCTTCTGTTTCTTTGGTACAAGGGCTCCTTTTTTGCAGATCTGAACAAACAAAATCACAAAAGTTTTTAAAATTATTGATAAAAACAATTATGAACTTAAACATTCAACTACTTGGGCTCTTTTTGGATGTCAGTGTGATTTGTCTTTGGCTGCATGACTCAATGTTGATGGTAAGATGTTATTTATTGTGAATCACAATAGAATTTTTTTTCCACCTATGAAATGGCCCGAGATGGAGAATGCCTTAAATTTGTTAGTTAGATGGGGTTTAACGACACACCAACACGAATAGAATGCATTAAAATAGAGATTTCCTTCAACTAATTTTAATATGCAAAACACGATAGTCATTTTCAGTCATCACAACTCCTAACATGATTCTTTCCTGTGAGTGTCTCAAGATTTTTCTCCCCTAGCTGCACGTGTCAAAGGGTTCCCCCACCCCCTTAAAGAGTGTTTAATTTCCAATATCCAGATAACTCTGTGTACCATTTAAAGATCCACTACATACTTGGCCATCCTGAGCTGTTACAGAGAATCAGTTGCAAGATGGGCTCTTGCAGTGTTATAAGTTGTAGGGTGGGCTGTAGCAACCACTTGACAGGGATTTTAAAACAAGTATGTGACTGTTGTGACAAAACTTGAGATTTCCATTATGACAAAAGTGGGTAATGACTGGGACAAAAGTGGGTAATGACTGTGGCAAAAGTGTACTTGTACCAGTGTTGTGACAAATGTGGGTGATACTGTAATTGTGAAAAAGTGGGTTATAATTGTGACAAAAGAGGGTGATAATTATGACAAAAAGGGTGATAATTATGACAAAACTGAGAGATTACTGTGAGGGAAGTGAGTGATAACTTTGAGAAAAGTGCATGCAAACTGTGACAAAAGTGGGTGATGATTATGACAAACTTAGATGACTGTGACAAAAGTGAGTGTTGTGACAAAAGTGGTTGTTCAATGGGCTGTAGCACTGTGACCTGACACGGCGCAGTCACTGCAGAGGTATAAGTAAGGCTCCACTTATAATTATAGGTTGGGTCAAAACATTCAGTGTGAGAAAATTTGACTCACTGGAAATCTCACTTTTGTGGAACTGAGCACACATCAAACGTGGGAAAAAACTGAACTCTCTTTTTCTATTTTTGCCAACAAACATCAGAGTGTCAAATTGACAAGCCCCTGCATCTTACTCTTGTTATAGCAGCTATAAGCGTAAACACTGGTTATCACTGAGCCGACTGCACACTTATCCATGGAAAATTATGACACATCTTACGTGAAAAGATAATTGCATTCTTCCTCCCCACCCCTGCCTTCCTTTTTCCCCTCTCTGCTAGCCTTCAGACTATGAACACTGTTTTAACAAATTTAAGCATTTGAAACTAAGGACAAACTTACAAATAAATCACTGTTATAAGGTATTACTCTGGAAGGCTGTTGGTTGTAGTCGTTGTAAGGGGGTAAATATTGTTTGCATAACCTGTTTTCCCCTTCACGTCCTCGGACTACTTTATCGTTGATACAGTGTTGGTTTGGAAAGAGGACGGTAGTGCCACAACAAACTCCTGTCCCAACTTTGTCTTTGATAACTCCCATACAACACACACTTGAATCTACAAGGAACGGTTCTGAACAATATGGAGAAAAAATAGAAAGATTAAAAGGTGACATTAAAACAGATACAATTCATAACTTTAACGAATAGTATAAATAATTTTGTACTTTTATTACAGCTTGTCTTTACCACTGTTGAAGCTGGCAGTTTTGTTCTATTAGCTGTGGCCAACTGCAGGAACTAAGGGCAGAGTCGCTTAATATCAAACTGACAGTTACTGACAAGTCACTTATGTATTTCCTATGCCCAGCTGCCCATACTGGCAGGTTAGATAAATGACTCCCCCATAAGTACCGGCCTTAGATGTAATCTGGTGCAAAATATAGAATCATTTGAAGCCAATTTTCTGTTTCCATTACAAAAAAAGCTTTTAGAATTTGATTGGGGGAGGGATATGACCCCCTGGCTAGGAAAATGTGTTTTACAATGCTTAGCAATTACAAATTTTGGGAGAAGACTAGAGCTCACAAAAAGTCTGCTATAAATTACATGACCAGATTTACCCTAAGGATCAAAGTTGATTTCTCTGGAATAGCTAGTTTAGAAATTAAACTTAAAATTGTTCTCATATGGCACTCGAACTCCAAATTACCTCAGCTATAAAGCTTCATTTAATTGCGTATTGTTTTAACCAAATCAAACAGCACTTGGTTGTGCCACTCCTGCATCTTAATTTTTTCACCTGTGCATCATGCCCATTTTTATAATGCTCCTTAATATTAACGTAACGTGTCTTATGTTTTGGATTTTTGTTTTCCAGGTTACTACCAGCTCAGTAGGGCTGTGAATGTGTAGCGATTAATCGCTTAACGATTGCATGCCGAATAAACGTTTAGTACAAAGCTACAAGTGATTAATCGCAAAACCTGTTTTTGACAGTTTTTTATCCATTTGTATACTCTGATGATCCCTGGTTTTTGTTAGATGGAACACTCTGGGCATATTTGAAGATTGTAGGCTTCAAAGTTTCAGAATAATTTGATTTTACCATGCAAGATGACCACTATTATTATTTCTGCATTACATTCAGTAGCAATCACTGCACACTGAAATTATTATTTTTTTGTGATTTTAGTGTGATTAATAGCTAAACGATTGCAAATTTTTAAGGTTAAACATTAAGCCATTTTGCTAAAAGTTCACAGCCCCACAGCTCAGTTTGCTGTACAAAGCTGTAGTAATTATTCATATAAAAGGGAATACTCACGACCACCACAACAATCTACTTTTTCACGGCTGTATCGAGGAAGCACAGAATTCGGCGAACATGAGATATTCCCGGAGTTCAAATAAGACACGTTCCCTGAACATGCTTGAATCTCTGGAATTTCTGGGATGCCTGCTGTGATAACATCTTGACAGCAGCTAGCATTATCCTTGCTGTATGCTACCCCTCCACAACATGCGCCGTTGGCTGAAAAAAAAAAAGTGAAAAAAGTTGAAGCAATTTTCACCAGGGCAATTTCTTGCACCATAACATTTGGAGTTATTTCTGTGGAGCAGTAAACTGCATACATATAAAATCCCATACAGCTGGCTAATAACATTTGCAGTTTATAGCCACAATGGCTTGATAAAATTCCTTAGATATCATGAAACAGAAATGTTACTAAAATGCAAATGAACTACCGAAGTCAAAGTCAAATAGTCCCAAGACAATACTACAGATGAGGTTAAATCATCAGGATGTTTTAAGATATTTTGGCGCATATATAATTTTTTCAAAAGCATGCACCCATCAAATATTCCTGTCATACACTCATTAGCTAGAAACTGGCATTGCAAGGCAGTAAATTGGTACAAGGCAGGATTCAACCAGTCACTCAAGAAGGAGAGGAATTTCTTACTGCCAAACCCTGAGTCCAAAAGGGTGTTGTCCTTGGCCAAAGTTAAGAGGAGGGTTCAGGGGGATGATGTTTGGTTGAAATGCCCTGATAAGGTGAAATCTGAATGGTACTGAAAGCTATTTATTGTATTTATCATGTAATTTTGAACATTTACATTGCAAACATTGCAAAGGTGTCCTTCCCTTAAATATGAGACCATGATTCCAGATACTGACTTCTTTCCACTTTAACAGAAATGAAAAGGGGCTAAATCACCATCCTTCTGGAGAGAGGGCGGGATAAATTCTCCCTTTACCCCACGCAATGGAAACCCTACAAAGTTTGAGGTACTGTACATCACAAAGTGCAATACTTTAACAATCTTACATCATTGCCCTCAGACTTGGATGAAGGTACTGTACCTTAGTACCCCTAATAAAAGAATTGGAAGAGCATTGTGAATCATCTAGAAATTTTACCTGAACCAACATTTGTTATTTTCCTCCTCCCTTGTGATTCGCAGCAGACTTCAATGTTTGGATTGTACATTTGGCTACCACAAAACCGTGTTTTACCATCGACTATGTCTACCAAGCCATGGGTGTTGAGAACCTTCTCAGCGACATCGTACCACTGCCCCCATTTACACTCATAGGTGCCATTTTTCTTGTTCACTTCCTATTGCATGAATGAAATAACTTAGCTTGACTTCTTTGTCAAATATACATTACATTAATTACTTACATACAAATATATATACATATATATATAAGAAAGTATTGGTGTTACAGTGTGACTTCTTGATGTCAAAACTGAAGGGTGATGATAAGTAGCAGAGCACTGTAGAAATGTGTAGGTCAAGAAGAGGTAGTAGAAAGTGCTTAAAAGTTTGCGGAAAACTCCATAACATTTTGGGTATAAACCCTTCATCAGGTGGCAAAAACCAAACTTAACAATCAGTAAAAATGGACAGAGCAAACAACACACACAGAGCAAAACCAAGCCAGTCATTGTAAAAAAAACACAATCCAGATTGAGTTCACAAGTTTCAAACAATGTCTCAAGCTTTTTAAAGGGCATGAATAGTCACCCAAACTTGAAGTAGTGTAGTAGAGTGTCCTTTTTCATAACTGGCTGTTGAGAGTCATGTGACAAGAATTTTCTTCTTTAAATGTAAAATTTACTAGAGGTACAGTAGCTGCTTGATTTACGGTAAATTGAACATGCATTATTGAAGTTTTAAAAATACTGTATGAGAAACAGTTTTTGAAGAGAAATAAGAGTAAAATTGGTGATATTTAGTTGTCACTTCAAAATAAGTTAAGGGGGGAATTCTCTTTAACTTTTAAATATTCCTGTGGAAGATTTGTGGGCATACATGTTTGTCTTGCTGTACAATGCTAGATGGCACTTAAGTACATCTGTAGCTAAACTTGAACAAGGCTTCTCCTCTTACACACCACAATTTTAAAAGAAACAGATAAAAGCCTGAACTAATTCTGTACAAGATATCTTGGGCAGGAAAGTGTCATAATGAAATGAATGCTACCTTGTTTATATATTTTGTTATGACATATTGGGGTGAAAGTAAGAGTAAGAGGTCCTCAAGAAATACAACAGTTAGCTAGCTTTGTTGCGATATGGTATATTTTTCCTGGTAAAAGAATACAAGGACAGAGTGAAAGACCTTACCCCTTCACAACATATTTCCAGCTCAGTGTCGTATAAAGTTCCTTCACAAATTCCATACAAGGACAATGGGTCTCCATGGGCTGGCATTTCATATACTGTGTTATAAATGCACACTTCAGTGTCAGGATTGTATAATGTGTCACTCCTCCCACAGCATTCACCAATGCCATTGACTACAAGGTTGCCTTGGCAACAAGTCTTTTCAGTGGGATTTATCAGTTCTTTTCCACAACAAACCATATCTGCACAGGAAATTGAAACACAGTACAAAAGAAATTAAGTAACCAGTTGTGTTACAAAACATTCAAGTCTGTAAAATAATACTAACATGGATGCCAAATATTTGCTATTTTTATTCAGTTATAGGCCGCAAGACTGAGGGTCCGCTGACAAAAAATGTAATAGGGTTCACAAGACCAAAGTTTCTCCAGATCAACATTGAAAAGGGGATCACTAGACCAAAGGTTCACGAGACCAAAAAGAAAATAGGGTCAGCAAGACCGAAAATGAGAAATGGTTTGCGAGACTGACAATAACAACACACTGAGAGGTATTCAATTTCATGTTCGCAGGCTTCCTTTCATCTTTGGTCATTTAGGTCTCCCAAACCACTCCATCCTTTCGATCTAGTGAACCCTCTCTTACTTTCGATCTTGCAAACCCTTTCTTACTTTCGGCTTGGCAAACCCTTTCTCATTTTTAATACACTTTTGGTCTCATGGACCTTCATTTTTGCTAATCTCTGGTCTCCTAGGATGCCCCTTTTTATGCATATTTTTGGCAGTGTTAGGAGTTACATAGAAAAATACAACTCAAGAGAATGTAAAATCCACTCCCACATGCTATGAAAATGCCAACATGTTTGATTTCCCTTGCCTCGATAAAAACTCTGTCCACACCTTTTGCTTCAGTGAACAAGGTTGCTAAAAATCAGATAAGAAGTTGCCCTACTGCTTGCCTTTCACACCTGGTAAACAGAGGCACATCTGACCAGTATTATTCCACCTTTGTCTACATCTCCTGCAAGCTGCCTCTTGTCAAGCTTGTGGTATCTTGGAACTTGCTTAAACGGTTAAGCAGGAAGTCAGGTAAAATTTTGATTACCCCACCATACCTCGCTTTTGGTGGGGGCTCAGGTGAAATATGTAATAGGATAAGAAATTCCTCATGCATAATTCTAAAATCCTGAGTAGTCCCACACAACTGAGGTAAGTTATATTAGTGATGGTCAGTACATTCTGTAGTTTTAGTCCAGCCAGTTGAATCTTCACAACTGTGCTCACTCAGGACATATAATACTGCAATGTAGCCACAAGAACATCTACCTTAGAAACACAGGTCATTATATGCTTGATTGCACACTGTGCTGATACAGCTGGACATTTAGTACCTTGCATTTTGATGCAAGTGATTAACTGTAGTCAGCTTTTATGAGACTTTGGACTAAAAGGACTTTCATTTCAGTTAGTTACATTGAGTTTTACAGCTCACTTTAAAACTGATTGGTCTAAGTCAGACTGGCCACAGCTTTTTTTCCAGTTGTGGTTCACTGGCTTGTTTTCCTACTCCATTGCTTATAATGAGCACCCAACACAATAGCAGAAGGTTTCATTTTCAAAGTTTTAGGTATGACCTGGCCAGGAGTTGAACTACAGGGCTCCCTGCTGTTAGTCGGGTGCTGTAACCACATGTTACGCGGCAAACGTTGTGGCTCTGAAGTAAATGCGGGTAACCCCCACTTGAATTAGTGCACCCCAAGATCCAAATTCATTTAACTAATTTGTCGTATTTTTTCAGTATATCTCCTTTGATAACGTTCAATGGTTTTATGCAGTGACAAAACAAATAATACTTGTCAGCAAAGTACAAACTTAGAGGTTTTTTAGGTACATTAAACTCACTCTCTTGTTTTGGTAATCTAACACCATCACAACAGCTGGACCGCGATGTATTATAAACTTCTCCTTTACAGCAATCTCTCTCTCCTCCTATCTTCAATTTCTGGTCCCCACAGAAAAATTCCTCATAATGCAGATATATTTCATCTAGAAATAAAAGAGATCAAAAATGGGTTTAAAACTGTTGCATCAATTGTGTAATACTGTACATCACTAATAATGCAAATCAAGATTTATGAACAAGTTTTAAAGGCCCAATCCCCTCACCCCAAACAGTACCAATTCTCCTAACCTTCTTACTTAAGCCCCTCCTACAATTGTCTGGATTTCACCCTCATATAGACACAATCTCAGTTTATTACTTTAGTGTGAGCATAAAATCTCAATGTGTAAAATCAAACACTGTCAGTACAATTCATGCTGTGTCATATAAGCTTTTGGTTCTCTGCATTGTTTGAATTAGCTGTCAACCAAATAGCTGAGCCAACTGAGAATTTTGATACCCCCCTACCAGAATTGTAGTTTGGGATGAGAGGATTGGTCCTTTAAATAAGAGCAATACCTACTGCACAGTACAGACACAACATTGAAACCATTATTTGTAAGCTATCTGAACTTCTACTGAATTCAAAAGTACAGAATCAGCACTTACAGTGAACAATTTAGTGATCAAAATTTGCATAGCAAGTTTGCTGAGATGGCCATGACCTTCTCTATCACAAAATCATAAAAAAGGGAGAGTCATTATCTAACTGGAGTGTATATGCAGTTAAGCATAGTGACTTGGCAATAACTACCAGTCAGACATATGACTCTACCCTACAAACCATGTATTTTATGTACAAAATCTGCTACCCAATTGTGCATGTGAATATCAATTGTGCAGCCAAATGTGATGCCACAAGTGATAAATTATTCTCTTCCTTAAAGGAAGAAGGCTGGCAAAAAAGGGACACAAGGTCAGTGAACTATTCAGCTCAACTGTTTGTTTTAAGCCTAATACAGAGACATTCTACTTCTGCAGGTTATCCTACATACAACCCCTCTATTGAAGCACAAAATAAACCAAGAATGCAGGTCATGCCAGAAACATTGAGCTGACACAGTAGCACCAACTGAAAATAAAACTAAAAATAAACTGCTGCTCTAAAAATGACACTGAAAGTTTACAACGGAATTGACGTCTTTATAGGAAACCTCTTTGATTTCATATCGGAAGGAAAAGTGCGTAGTAAAACTGATCAACTCAGTTAGGTGCTACTTTAATGACTAGATATTAGTGCAGAGAGGAGGAAATGTTCTGCAAATAATTTAAAATTCACATCTAATCAGTGATTTAACCAGATCATTTCTCGTATATTAGACTCTGAATTTACAGGGCAATGAGGGATCTTAAAGGGCCAATCCTCTCAGCACCCTAAGTGACAGTTCTTGTAGGAGTTAACAAAATTCTCATTTGGCTCAGCTCTTTGATTGACACCATGCAGAGTACTAAAGCTTATATTACACAGCATGAACTTTACTGAGAGTGTTTTGATTACACAAACTGAGCTTTTCTATATTCACCATGAAGCAATAAACTGAGATTGTGTCTGAATGAGGATGAACTTCAGAAAATTGTTGGAGGGCTTAAGTAAAAAGGTTACGAGAGTTGGTAGGGTTTGGGGTGAGAGAATTGAGCCTTTATGGGAGAATCATCTTTTCCATTTTGGAAAAAAAATCCGTTTGAGAGGTTTCTTCACTGTATATAACAATGGTGCTATATTTGACCTAAACTGTGCATACAGATAAGATGAACAACTTTAAATTACTGATTCTTGTTAAATTCAATCAAGGCACTTTCTCTCAAATCAACAACTTTACAGAAACTGCTTTTCAGTTTTTATTTTGTGTGTGAGTTTTCTTTTACTTGAGCAACATTTCTGGAACAAATACAAGCTGCCACAAACATCTTGTACAGTTCACTGATATTGCCAGACACCTCAAATCACTACATAAAAGAGCGGCGATTGATTCATACACATTTCATGCACTCCAAATGGTTTCACCAGAATTTTAAAAGTGTGTCGGGGGTGGAGGAGGGGGGCAAAATTTTGAGCAGCCAAAATGATGAAAGCTGTCAAGGTTACTATATACCTTTGTAGAGTAATGTCAACAAATTTCTTCATATTTCTCTCCCAAGCATCTTTTACAGCACATATTTCAGGACGCACATATTGCATTACAAATACAGTTGCTTTAGAACACTTTTAACCACATATCCCACAATGCATTTGGATGGGGACCCTGGATAAGTATCAATTACCAAATGCAGCTGGAAGTCACCCAAGCATAAGCAAAATTACTAGAGAAATCAATTGATCTGCTTGGGGAAGCAAACAATTTACTCCTTCATAAACCCCAAAGGACTCGTCCATCTCACAGCATGTATCCAAGGAACAGAAGACCCTTAAGTGGTTATACTCTTTGTAAATTTTACAATTAAGGAGGAATATTTCTAATACCACATGACTCTCATGACCCATTCATTAAAAAGTATAGTCTGCTTCACTCAAGATGGGGCATCTGCATTTACCTTAAAGGATAACACATTATACTGAGCCTAAAATCAAATTCCTTTTACTTTACCAAAAAAGAGTAAATTCTTATACTACGGTCATGCCTTGGTGTAAAGCCCATGGGTAGAAATTAACCAGAAATTTAGGAAGCTTTTTGCTGGGAAATCATAAAATTTGGGGAGAGGGGAAGTGAATATTTAGAAAGAAATTTAGTTTTTACAAAAATTATTAACTTGCAGGCAGGGCTGGAAAAAATGTAAATTTCCCTGCAAGCAAATCAAATTTCCCAGCCAGCAAATACAAATTTCCCAAACACATCACATGTTTACATACAAATTTAAGTCAAATTTCCCTCCAAATACTAAAATTTCCCTGCAATGACATTCCTGAATTGCTGGTTTTTTCCAGCCATGCTTGCAGGGAAATGAACATTCTTTCCGGCCCTGGCAAGCTCCTTCAACCAAAAAAAAGGTTTAAAAAGAGCAAGACTTACTTTTATGACAACTGTATTCACTAAGGGAGTTATCAAAGACCTTCCCTCCACAGCAGATTTCTCTGAGTGGGTCAAAGGTGTGACTGATGGTGTCAACTTCATCATGGCATTGCTTGTAAGGATCTGAAATAAAAAGAAAAACAGAAAGCCAAAAGACATTAGTAGTGATTCCTAGGCATAATATATAGATAAACGTAAAATTTTACTGTGCTTTCGAGTCCTGGGTATGATATTAAACTGCATCCAGGCAGGATGAGGAGGTTGTGTGTGGTGAGTAGTTTGTTCCCAACTCTCACCTATAAAATGCACTGCACAAGAGGCCGTTATTACTCATCCTATGACTGGCCAGTTTTCGGGGCCATAAAACCGAGCGAGTCCCTCCATGGTCAGTTGCGCGTGTGGGCTGGGGGTTGCAGAATATGCCCATGGTATTTCCTGCCTGTCATAAGAGGCCACTAAAGGGAACTCAAACCTGGGGCCCATTCCACAAAGAGTTACGCACAATCTTAAGTTTGATTCCCCATAGTTAAGTCAACAGTAAATCATACTTAAGATCATTCGTAACTCTTTGTGGAACGGGCCCCTGAACTTAAACAATACTCGAACAAAAATTTGAACTTGGAACTTTTTATTGAGCTGACTTAAACTATATAACACATATTAGTGTTGGTGTGTTGTTAAAGCTCATCTAACTAACTATTAAGTATGCTTTTATAGGCATTTTCTCAAGACAAAATCAAACTTGCCAACACTCTTTATCTTGGAAAATGGAACATGTACAGACCAGCCACTATACCGTATTTACTCTATTAAACGCCCCGGGGGCGTGAAATTTTTGTTAAGGGGGGCGTTTATTAGAGTCAAATTTATGTGACTTCTGATAAACTGCTACATATGGCATATTTGTCCATTTGGTTGTCAGCGTCACAATCAGGTGTGAGCTCCTCCCCAATGACCGGTAACCAAACTTAATTCCCTATAAATATGGTAGCCACGAACAGCACTCTGAACTTTGCAAGTGTGATCAACTTTCGCCGACATCTTGATATGTAACGTTACATACAGAAGTGCCTTTTTTAAGTGCCCGCGGCATATGCATTCACGGTAATTGCATAATAGTTACCGTGAGTAGTACCATTAGCAGTACATACGCATTCACAGCTTTTCACTGTTAAACAGTTTTCCTGTGTTGAATCTGGATTTTCATGTTAGGCTGTTCGGATAGGCTAGCGAATATTTGTATACCTATGGTATGTACAGTACCACTTTCGAACCGCAAACGAAGCTGTACAGGTTCGCGGTATGTGATAGCGTGGTGGATATCAACAGAAATTAGTTGCAGAAACATGCCTTTTACTTCAGGATACAGTATGGGACTTAAGGAGATTTCGTGGCTTCAAGGCAGGACTATTTCATTTTCCTTTTACAATATTGTCTTTGGAATTAACAATTTCACTTTATGCAATGTGACGAAAAAGTTGGGGGGGGGGGACCTTTATTAGAGAGGGGGCGTTTAATAGAGTAAATACGGTATGTACAGTATCTGTGGGGCAAACAGTGAGCCCCACAGCACTTGCCAGGAACCTGTGCCGGAACAGAACTCATTTCCTCCATGTGAAAATCATGCACTTGCGCGATGGAAAGATATAATGCATAGGCCTAGGTACATATGGTCATATGTTTGCAGGCGCAACATAGCTATTGGCTAACTTTTGTTGCAGACATGATATATACTTGTCACTGCATAAATAATGTCATAACGTCTGGCAATACCTCCTTCAATAGCGTTGAACTTATTTTGATAAAAATGTACCAACCTGTAATTGGCTTCAGTGTGGACAAAAACAATGGATTTGGTTTGGTAAACTATGTTCCAGTGCTTAGGCTGGTGCTTTGATTCAGTGATAGGGAAGAATTTTGACTGGTGCGCAAAATTTGGCAGTGCGCGAAATCACATATTAACCTACGCTAGGCCCACAACTTACTGTAGTACAATGCATATGAATGACGTTATTGTTAAAATGATCGTATTGGCATGGTAATGTTCATTCGTGACTACTCCAGCAAGACTGCTCCCAACACAACTTAGGCCTAGATAGCCTAGTAACACTTACAGTACTCTAACTTAAGTTGTACCTAACTAACCCTGTAGGCCCTATCAAAGTTCCGTCTAGCTTAGCCTGGGCCCCTAGGCTATGTTCTTGTTGGCTCGGCTACTGATATTATTATGGTACTGGTAGTCAATCTCCTCGAGAGAGATTGCGTGACATCAGACTGTAAATCTTTTATACCTTGCTTCCCAAAGCCATTAATCCCGTGTGTTCCACATATTCTCACAACGGCTTGTGCCTTGCCGCTCTTCCTCTAAGTTAGAGAATCGTCTCTTACTCAGCTCAGGTCCCAGCTCAATTGCTCACCACGCCATACTAGGCCTAGGCTAGCCTATATAGTATATAGGTCTTTGAAGCGCTAGTGCGTGCACGACAGTGTACCCTATCCGATCGTGCGTACTGTACATAAAACGGATGATTACAGTTTGCTCATTGTAAATTTTATTTGCACATGCCATGATTGGTATTTAACCAACAAGAAATAAGCTGCCACCAGTGGTGGCGGCACCAGTGGGGTTGGGGAGGGGGTGGGAATTTCCCCTAGCCAGAAATTTGTCCCCTTTGCCCAAACTCCCGCCTAACATGACTAGTTTTCTAGGCAAAGTGATTAAAAAATAATCCTCCAAACAGGTTGAACCATTCCCAAAGTTTTCAAAGGATAGGAGTTTTTTTAAACTTCCAGGATTTTTTAATGCAGCTCAAGATCATGGTGGCTATTTCTACACTATACCCACTGGTCCAGACCAAAATGCTGCTATATTCAGTCTGCGCAGTCATCACGCATAGACTTTTGATTTAGTTGCTTGCATACGCTATTCACCCTGCCTTCAGAAACGTACACACACACATGTATGTTGCCAACACAATTTGTTTAAATAAAAAAATCTGAAATCATTGAATCAGACAATGGATTATGAATCAGAACACATGTCATATTCTGAGGCTTAATTTCTGATTCAGATATATCATGCTAAAACCGTGCAGCTTCTGGGCTTTTCCCCTGGACCCTACCAGGGCTCGGGCCGTATGCTTAAGGCGGGTCACTGGACCCCACCCACATAGCCTTCAGCTTTGCCCCACATTGTCCTTCCCCCATAATTTCTCGTGCCCTCCATTAGCGGTCTGTGGCAGCCAGTGGCGGCACCAGGATTTTAAAAGTGGGGGGGGGGGGTGGTGGGGGTGGACGTGCGGCAATTTGGAAGCAGTTGCGGTATAGCCTATGGGGGAGATTGTACAGCGGGTTAACTTTCTGCAGTCCAGTCGCCCATGCCAATTTTTATTAGCGTGGTTTTGTTTCATGAATTACTGTTTGAGTATCATGTGACAATATCCTGGCTTTTGCTGGTAAATACTGCAGAAAAGCGACATGACTCAAATGCATTTTTAAAAATGCCCAGGCCAAATGTATCTTGATTTTCCAATATGACAAAATCTCTAACAGACAAAACAGTGACTCTCTGGCAGTTTCAACTCTTCTCAGAAGCAGATGTGTTTCTCCCAGTTGGTTCACTGCCGGCTGCATAATACCATATGACTACTTCATTGAAATTACCCGCTTTTGAGAGGAAAAATTACGAATTCGTGCCTACAAACGGTTTCAATGAGATGTCTCCCGAGAAGGGAATTTCAGTCTGTTTGTGGCCTGCAATGAGCTGATCGGGTCGTTGACGGGTCCTCAGGCCAACGGCACGGGGGCCTGGGACTGCAGCCTCCTCCCAACTGGCCACAACCTTGTTAAATCGGCCAGCCTTTGGTGTCACAGATGTCCCATTTTGGGATCTGGAGTCGGGCAAAAGATCACCGCCTCCTGAGATATCTTAAGAGCCCCGGCCGGCCTCACGATCATGATACCCGTGACGAATGACTTTAAATCACACATGCATATGCACCATTGGTAGCCCTCGATCCTGGGTTCACAAAAGTGAGAAGTTAAATGCCTTTGAAGGATTTTAAAGCATACATAGGCCTATATTGAAACTGCATCCATCAATCGGATTGTGACCTGGTATAAAGTAAAATGATCCCATTCATCCCAAAAAATGAAAAACAAACATTATACCTCTTTTGAGTAGTCAAACTTAATAACCAAATTCACAATACTGTAAAAATAAGTTACAATATCGGAACGCAAGTTTTATTTTCACATGGAAGAAACTGGCAAACTTGGAACACTTTATATTCCTTTGTAGACTGGAAGACGATAAATTGATTGTTTAAACTATTTCCGCTTATATTCCCCCTTCCCATTTTATGGCACATTAATTGCGATTTCCAAAACTCGGTAAAAAGGCGGTATTGTGTATTTTCTTCACCTTTTAAGTAAAAGTTGAAGTCTGAATGATTTCAAAATCGTTAGCTATAGATACTAATCCTATACTTTAAATTCGCTAAAAATAAAAGGGCGGCCTTAATAAAGGATGGATCCAGAAAAAGGCACAGATAGACATGCAGTACTGTGCTGGTGCAGGGGCAGGCGCGTAGCCAAGAATTTGTCCGTGGGGCGAAGTGGAAGTTCCTAATACGGGACCAAGCATCCGAACGGCCGAGCGCGTTTGCGCGCGTATCACTGGAATGTTTGGAGGGTCGGAGGGGATGTTCCCCTCCAACGCAGTAACATGTTTTGGTTTTTAAAGGTGAAAACATTTAATTTGGTGCATACTTTATTTTGTTTTTTTTTTTATGCAGAAGGCGATATATCGTCATGTGTATTATGAACCGACGAATTATTTTGTAAGGATAACTATATATAATTCAGAAACATATTGATGGCAAATAATTTATCATTCTACAAATAGGCCTGTGTAAAATCACAAAATAGCTTCAAACAAGCTTAGCGTTTTGCTTTTGCACATAGGCATTACCACTATTAAATAACGGTACCTAAATGGTAGGATTACAATTTGTCCCCTTATGGTATCGGGAGAACATATGCTGTCAGCAGTCCCATGATTTGCGAGGGGCGCGGGAATACCTTGGTCAACAATGCCTCCCAGATCACTAGAAATGGCACTCCCCAGGCCTATTATTCATGTATTTACCATGTTAGGGAAACTCCAGAAATTTTGTAAAAACAAAACACAAAATTTCGCTTAGGCTACTTAATTTAGGGATAGCGGTGCGACTTCCCCTTCACGCCCCTGGCTACGTGCCTGAGCAGGGGTGATATTAAACGTAATTGCATGCCCTTTTGGAGCTGAGAGATAAACGTAATTATTCTCTGTTGACGAAGTTCGGTCTATCAATGAGTGACTCCATAGAAGTCAGGTTACTGTACACGCAGGCACGTGCCCTTGGCACCCTTTCAAAAATGCGAAGTTATTATAAAACGCAATATATGTAACAACTTAAGGATAAAAATGTTAGAAACACTAATTATTAGCATTTTAAAGCATCTGCAAATGTTTCACCAAGCAAAGGAAACCTCCAACAACCCCCTCCCCTTTACACATCTTTCTTGACCTTTCTGCGTTGATGGTCTTACAACCGCGGTACACTCAAAAGCGATTGCACTGATCCTTTTTCTAAACACAGTTTTGCTCACACTTTGTAAACATGTTTAGATGTTAAACTCACGTGTAAAATTCCTAAATATATTACACGTTTGCTAGAAAATTCGTTTTTAGCAACTAAATATTTTTAAAATTTAATTGGGTTTACAAATTTGCGACAAAATAAGTGATTCATTGCCCAATACGTGCCTGGAGTGAAACCCTGCCATTTATACCTGCTTCTATGTAAATTGTCGAGAAGCACTATATGGGTCTTAAATGTACAATGGTCAGAATAAGTTCAACAAGTAGGCTTATTGCTTTAAAGTAGACCTAATTCAATGGTTTGGGCATATAGGGAATGATGATAATTTGACAAGGTTTCTATATCTGACGTAAAACGTTTCGACCGCCGTAATAAACTGCATAACCGCATGAAAGATCTTCGGGGCTGGGGGGGGGGGGGTGAGGGGATGAGTGTCAAATTTGTGTCATAGTATGAACCAAGGGAAGGCACAGAGTGGCTAAGGGGGACGATAGCCCCATCACTGAGAAAGAAAAAGACTTTAAAAATGATGACGAAGAGTGGTCACTGTAAACTTGATTACCGGTTTGAGATACGAAAACTGCGCTATTTCCTATCCATATTCTGAACGTCTATAAACCCATTTTAGATCCTCTGTTTCACACTCCCCCAAATCCCCACGACACAATCCTGGCAGTGGCCACGCGTCTGAGGGCGGCGATGTGTTCTCAGTAATGAAGGGGGGAGGGGCATTTCAATATTTTCAAAGAAGATCGGGTAGTGAAAAATCTAAGGAGAAAGTGTACAATTTCTTAAATACTGGGGTACGGATGTCCCTTGAGATGGTGCACTTGGGTACTAATCTATTGTGTCTCAAAGGGATGAAAGAAAATACAAGGTCAACTTACCCACGGTTGCGTATCCTCCTTCACAAAATATGATTTGAGAAATTAAAGTAATAAATATAATTCCACATTGTCTAATCCCGTCTCTGTTGCATATATTTTCCATAGTTTTCTTCATGGTGAATACTGGTGAATACTATAGCTTAGTAAGTTAAAATGATTCTGCATCTAATTACACCAATCCCTTTTAAAGCTTTAGAATAGTTCCTCCAAGTTCACTTTATGCCGCCAAACACAGTGCTCGCTTCCTATTGGTTGATCACTTTCCACACAGCCAAGACTATTTAAACAAGGAAATCCCCGTTGGTGTATATATAAATTCTGTGGGCATATCATTGATTTGGAAGCCGCTTATGCATTACGTGTGTGTATCTTGTACGCCGGCAGAATTGCGTCACGCGGATGTGAGCATCACAGAGCGTCTCATGGAAACGAAAGCACAATTGTTGGTGTTAGGAAGACGGAACGCGCCGGATGAAATGACAATCTATTTTTACGAATTGAGCAACAATTATTATGATCTTTTGACCGATTAAATCACTGAGAAAACTCTTTTCTGGATGAGCAGATTCGCTAGTTCAACTGTTAATAACAACAAAATTGATTTGTGTAATGCCTAGTTACTGTAATTAGATGTTTACCTACGGAACGCTAGAAACTGGGTTAATGAATTCCCCCAATAACTCTGTTACATACTCGGTTACTCGGTTACTTACAGGGTTACGGGCCAAGAGGCTGGACGCTACCCCCTCAATTCCCCCCCCCCCCCCACACACACACAAAAAAAAAAACCAAATTGAATAAAAACTGTCAGAAATCTGAGTAATTCAGGGAACTGAAATATGTTGTGCCAGTCGGGCCTTAATTTTGTACAGTTACATTCTAGACTATGACCCAGTTTAAGGTATGGAGTAAAAACCATCGTCCAATCTGAGAAAAGGAAAAACGGCATCTCGTGGTGCTGTGGGTTAGTCAACTCCGCATGTATTCTTCAAAACTAATGTTTTTGGTACTGAATCTAAAATTCCCTTAAATGTTACAACGGAGACATTTTTGTGCCTCATGAAAGTTTTCTTGCACATTCAAGAAGCATTTGAATAGCAATTGAATATTTTTGCAGTCCCTTTCTGTGTATACACGCTTCAACTCACTAGACATGTCGTTTAGACTTACTAGACGCGTTCACTTAAAACAATGTATGTTAAACCAAAGGTATTAAGAATTAAAAGAAAAAGCAGCAACTTAATATACCACACATAATCGACCCATCTAGTTGTTTGGAAAAGGGTTTTATTTCTAAACACGCTAGGAAGGCTTGAGGAGCACGCCCTCTATTTTGCAGACCTGTTTACTTTCTTTTGTTGTATTTTTTTAGTGTCCTCTAGAAGCAGCCGTAGTCGAAAGTATTATCAGGGAGCTTTAGATTTCACGGCTCGAACCTCATCTTCTACGAACTGACGGCATATTGGCCTGTGCAGTTTCCAGCTCAACGCGAAATAACGCTTCACCAAGTTGTAAAATGTCATGGGCAACGCCGGAGTGACGTTATTGCGTTGCAGATGACGGCCGCGTCGTGAAATCTAAAGCTCACTGTTGTACGGTGGTGGTACGGATAACACATTGCTGTCGTCTGTCTCTAACCAGAGAGCAGTCGGGAGAAGGTCAAGGGCATTCCCCGCAAACTTATTTTATAGGAACAAAGAATTCGAAGAATCAAAGAATCTTTCATAATATTTTATAACCTCAGCATTTCTTACGCAAGGTAAACCAAGCCTTTACTTCTTGTAAATTTTACATTAGAGGAGAAAAAATGTTGTCACATGACTCTCAACAGCCAATCATGAAACAGAACAGTCTACTCATACTACTTCAAATTGAGGCGACTATTCTTGCCTTCAGTTGATCTGTCTATCAGGGAGTTGACTAATCCGCATGGTGCTCAACTGGAATCTTTTACTCTTTTCCTATAAGTCACTTGCGTCTGAGTGGCTGGAGATAGGAATTTCCACACGGATGCAGAAATATATGGCACCTAATTGTAACTTTTGTACTTTTCAACATTTTTTTCAATCTTCACGATATCGCTTATGTGATTTGTTGCTCAAAAAAGGCTATAGACAAATTTCGTGGCCCCAAAATACTTAAACATTTAACAACTTCCCCGCAGTCACCCGCTCTCCTCTCCTTCAGATCAATTTTCTATTTATGGGCCTGTTTCGAGCAATACCTCCACGGGGCTTCACCTAGTTATATTATGCCACCAGATACGCAGAAACCCTATTGAAAAAGATGGAGTATTGACTGTAGTATACGTATCCCTGATTCATTTAGTTACGAGGTGTCGATAATTTCAACTAAGGAAATTATGGTTTAGCGTGTGGCGGTAGCCTAATTGTTATAAATAATCTTGATAAAGGGATATTTTTTATTTCAATTTTATTTCAAAAATAGGAAGTTCCAAATTGTTGTAAACCGAGGTGAATTAACAAGACATAAAACTGCCGGCAGTTATCGGGGTAGGTTAACTTCAACAACTGATTGACTATTAAAGGGCAAGAGCAGTGATCTCAACTTCAAGGAGCGAAGGAGACTGTCGTTTTCATGATTGGCTGTTGAGAGTCATGTGACAACATTTTTTCAACAAATGTGAAGTTTACTGCTTGGTTTACACTAAATATGCGCTGCAATCTAAAACTATGTTGAAAGATAATTTGAAGAAAAATAAGAGAAAAAAAAACTTGTGATATTTAGCTGTCGCTTCTGAATAAGTTTAGGGGGACTGTTCTTGATCTTACGAGAAAAAAAAAAAACAAATCCCTGTCAGTATATCAAAGTGGCTTGATTAGAAAGGTAGGATTAACGATACTCCTACGTTTTCTCATAGCATCTTGCGATATCACTGTGCCGTTGCTTACACAGGCGGGACCAGGCTGAAAGTCAATTCAGCTAGTAGATCAAGATCTGATGAAAGGCTACCTCCCCCCTACACACATATAGCACAGCATACAAACACACACACACACTTCTAAAGAACTAAAATTCATTTTTCACATGTGATGTGCATCAAATGTCATTTTAAAAAACGTAAGTAACGAGAGAACTTACAGTACTTTGGATAGAATTTTAGTCCAAATTTGATCAATTGCAGCCATATTTGTGGCAAGTTGACCCATCCGTTTTACAGGGTAGTGGTTATGGTTCATATTAATTTACAAGTTGCTTTGATTTTTTCAATAAATGGTCTACCTTCAAAACCTAAGAATGAATCATCAAATTATATCCATTAGGAGTTAAAATACCATTAAACATAAAAATGGGGGGGGGGGTATACCCCCACTATACTATCCCTGTCTGGAATAACAGCTGATTGATGAAATTTTAAAGTTGGCTACTAAACTCAGTGAGAGAAGATCGGGTTAGGGAAACAGGGCCACAAGCTTACCAAGTGAAACCTTATTTCTTCTTTAAGAGCAATTTTGAATTTAAGACATGTGTACATAGACCCTTTCAAATCAATATGGTGCGGATACTGCAGTCACCGTGGCCGACATTGACAATTACAATTATTTCCAATAACCACAAGAACGTAAACCCCCTTATGAAAGTTGCGGACCCCCTAGTTAAACCCCCTAGTGAAGCGATCACGAAGACTGACTCTAGGTGAAAAAGTGAAAATGAAAAAGGTGGCAGGGATAGAGATGGATTTTGAGAAAGAACTAAAACCCATTCCTCTGATTTCCTCAAAACCGCTTTAGGCTTAGTCGTGACACGTATTTTACATATACTTTTTCACAGAAGAAAGTTGTTAGTCCAGCCGCCGAACATCTGCATAAATTGTAATAAGCTAATCACTTGGAGTTTCAAAGATTATAATCTTGTTGACAATTTTTTCCTTGGTTACCATTTGCTTAGTGGGATAATCGTTTAATTTGGCAAGTATTTTTGAAAAGTGGACGAAACGGAATAGTTTTTCCCTCAGTGTTCGACCTACATGCCTATTCTCCCAAATTTTAATGATTTATTCCCTTAATTGATTTCATTCATTTGTTTCATCACTCAAGTATGTTTAATGACATAGTTTAACATATTCACAGCCGAGAAGCTTATAGATGAGGGTGAAAGGAAGTCAACTAAAAGCCAAATGTTTGTCGAGAGTGCGCTCCCTAAAATAGGCATATATAACAATAAACATAAACCAATATTTTCCCCTAACCGCTCATTCGGGTCCATGGGCGTCCGCAGGCATGGGCACCTTGCCCCCCCCCCCGTACCCCTGGAAAATAAAAGAATGAAAAACGTATAAAAATCAAAGAAAAAAACGAACAAAACGTATTTTCCAAGTTTCTATGCGAAAAATAGGCTTTAGAGATGCCATTTCCAGCGATCTGGGAATTTCGGGCCGAAATTTTCGCACTCTTCGTATCAATTCATGGTGGTCTCGGAGGTTTTGACCCCCCCCCCCGAGTTTTTTCTGCGGACGCCCATGTTCGTGTCAACCATTGTGCGAACCCTGGAAGGCGTGGCAACGCACCCTTTCGGCTCCGCAATTGCCTGCTCAGAGGACGTGTATTGGTTGTGCTCGTAAGAGTACGTGAAACTTACTTTAAGAGAAGTGCAAATCATATACCTACCATTAAGGCAACCCCTGCAAAAGTCCGAAAAAGGAGTAACGGTTCAAGGTTAAATACTTTCAAGATTTTTTCAGTTCAAGCTGGAGCAAAGCCACTAGACAAAAAAGAAGAAAAAACGTTTTTGCTCGTTTATTAATTCAGGTTTCGGAAATTGGCGAAAATGCGTTTATTTGAAATAGGCTAAACACCTGCAGCGAATGATGTGATCACAACAACAAGGCCTTTACACCTTTAAAACTTAAACTGCTAAATCCCCAACGTAATGTAGTTTACAATTTTTCTTAAACCCTTGAAAATTCGGAGAGTGAAATATTGCACAATCTACAGTTATTACGTAACATTTCCATGCGATTCATTGGTTCCCCTCATGGAAGTATGTTGGCAACATTGCAAGAAATATCTGATCGTAAAACTATTGATAACGCACATATTCATGCTTGCTAATAGCCTATATGGAATTTCTATTACCACTCAACGGGAAACTACCATTACAGAAGTTAATCGCATTGTACCATGTACTGAATAGGATTAGAGTGCATGATATTGCGAGAGAAATAGCATGGGACTTTTATTTTCAAAAATTACATAGAAACAAGCACATGGTAACAAATGGACAACACAAACTGCATGCTGAGACTCTGCGGAACGGTTTCATGCGGTTATTTCCCGAACGCTTTTGACCAAAAATACATAATTCTTATTCCCAGGTTTACGTAACAAAATTACATTAATATTATAGGTCAAAACGGGAGCATAGGTTACATGACTATTAACATCTATATTCAGGGGCGCAAATCTATATTTGAGAGTGGGGGGCGAAAATGCTTATGATGTGCCCATGAGTACTAAACTGTGCACGCTTGGCGGGCACCGCAAGCGCGAAGCCCCAAAGGACTCCTGGTGGGATCCAGGGGCAAAGCCCCTGTGGGGGGTCCAGGGGGCGAAGCCCCCGGAAGCTCATGTGTTCTGGCGTTTCCAAAGCTTCAGAAAAACTGTTTTCGAATGAAAAAAAACGAAAAAAGGTGAACATATTTTTAGGTCTACTCATTTTTTTTTTTGGGGGGGGGGGGGGGGGGCAAATTACGATTTGGCCCCCCACTTTTTCACTGGGGGGGGCGAAGGCCCCCTTGCCCCCCCCCCCCCCCCGGATTTGCGCCCATGTCTATATTTAACAGTTTAGTTAGCAAGAGATGGTTTTAAATTTCAACATTTCCTTTAGTAAAAACAAAGTTTTCACTTGCCTCTGTCTTAAATAGCTTTTGTTTCTTTCATCAATTGGAAATATCATTAGATAATACTGACACAAACGGCCAAAGAAAGGGCACACCCAGGCTCGATCAAAGATATACAAAGCAGAGAGTGTTGACGACCCCACCCTCCTTCCTTCGGGCAGAATATTTGGTATTTTAGGTAATATTTTTTTCGTGAAGTCAGATCGACTAACTAATAAAACAATCAAGAGGGTGTTTATCTTCCTTTTTCTATTCGTTCTACAACCTCTTTGAATATTTTTAAAGAAAAACTTAAGACTCACCTGTTCTTATAATTGTTCTGGTTGGATTGTGACAGCACCATGAGCGTCTTCTTGGCGGATACCGGCGCTTTATTAAATTGTCATTATTATTATTTACTTGTTTGTTATTTGTTTTCATTTTTCATGTTGCAATATTCCTTTCAAAGATCTGGCCTGGCAACAATTAGTTGACAGGACCCCAATACATATCATTCCTAGATATTCTTAATGTATAATATTGCAAAGAGAACATTGATAAGTACACTTTCGGATGGGTTTTAGAGTTTTTCAAGATTATTTTTGTAAATATTTCTTGCCGTGGCTATTGATTTCATTCTTGTTATTCAACTGTTATTATTAACATTTAGAATGGCAGCCTGCAAGAAAGACGTCTATCGATCTGTGCGTAACCATTTTAAAGACCAAAGACTCTCACCCCAAACAGTTAAAATTCTCCTAACCTTTTCACTGAAACCGCTCCCACAACAGTTTAAAATTAATACTAATCAAAACGCAATCTCAGTTTATTACTTCAGGGTGAGTATACAAGACCCCAATGTGTAATCAAAACGCAGTACAGTACATGATGTGTAATATGAGCTACAGTACTCTACAATTTTTAAACTTGATTGCTGTCAATCAAAGAGTTGTGCTAATTGAGAATTTTTGTATACTACTACAAAAGTAGTATTTTGAGATGAATTATGAATTCCTTTCAAGTTGTAAGACCTTGTGCGTATGATATCACTGGGGAAAAACAAACCAACACCTACAAATACAGACAGTTGATTTGTCAACAAGTCGAATACGCGTACGGTTTGCTACAGGTGCATGGAGAATCCTTAAGCGTGTGGCCACGTGTCCCATTGTTTTCCCCCAAGGATGACGTCAGTGCGTCGTCAATGCACAAGGTCTATTGCTGCCCTCTCAATACCATGTCTTGCGGCAGTTGTGAAGTCGGGCTCATAACAACTTTGATAAGAATATGGCGGGTTTCCTTGATTTCTTTGCACTTTTATTTAATTTCATGCAATTTAATATAGACTATCTTGCACCTCGAGTGTTGAGCTGATCAGAGCTCGGAAATGAGCCAGAGTAGAGCTGATAGAGCATGTTTCAGTCGGACTTCCATCCAGCGGAGCACATCAGCTTACACCTACCACTAATGATATGTCCCAGAGACTCACATACTAAATGACGCTACTTCCACACCCAGCTGCTGCTGTCACCCAGTTTTTCTGGTTAATAAAGTCTCACAGTGTGAGTCTCTAAGAAATTTTAAGATTTTTCATTCTATGCGATTGGCATTTTTAACCTTCAGTTGTAGGGCCTTCTTGTTTCCTATACTCAAAGGAGCATTTCACACAGAGGAGTGATACATTAAAGATAGCCCTAAAATTGTTCAAACTGCATTGAATTTTAGCAACTTGTTATTCAACTAATGGTCTACAAAATCTCGGGCTATTAAAAAAAAATGATTATATTGTATAAGTAAAGTAACACAGACAGAAACTATAGCAACATCCTAAAAAAATTAAAGGCACTTCATTTGTCAATCAATATTTTTCGGGAGAAGAATATTTGAATTAGTGGCCTGCTATAGAGTAGAATAACAGAATCAATTATAGTACAAACTGCATTGAAGCTGTAGATGGAAATTGTAATGAGAACAGATTAAATTTTCATTACATATAGCTTTTTGAGAGTTTCATTTATGGATAGAGGTTTAAAATCCCCTGTCCTTTATTTCCTTTCCCTACAGGTAACGTTGTCAGCGGTACGTGTACTGCTTTAGCATGACCCATCATGGCAATTGTTTTGTTTTAACTATAAAAGATCCAGTTTTTTCCCTATCAAAAAGTCTTTGTCTTTTTCCTGGATAAAGACAGCAGCATTTACCTTTTTAAGTACTAATCGGAAGCTAATTTTCGGCGTGTTACCCACCTCATAATTTGGTAGCAACCATTACATCGGAGATGGACGTAATGTTTGTCTCTTTGACGTACGTAACGAAAGGAGTTCATCAAATTTGAGGCCATTTAAATTTCAGTAAGAGTTAAAATCTGTAAAAGCATGGAACTATGTTCCTAATAGACCCATGGGTTATCAACACGTTTAGGCCTTAAACGCAAGATATGCTAACAAACATTTCCCCGGTATCCCGGCTACTGGTGACCTAACCATCAGGCTGACGTACATTATAGCGGAGAATTCGGAAGTTGTTCACAGTCATCAACATGAACTGTTTAACAATTTACTGAACGAATTGAATTCAGGTTTACTGAAAGTAGGAAAATTGTTTTTTACGTTATCTGGCAGCGACGACTTGTAACTTCAAATGCTTTTTATAGTAACGAAAAATAAAAGTGAAACCGCAGGTACTAAAAAAAGCTTAGTTAAGACTGATTGACATTTCATGATGAGGCTTGTTAAACGGCCAGTGAAACCCTACTCATGTTTGATATGTCAAAGATGAAGATATTTTAAGCATTCTCTGAAATATTCATCCATTTCCCACAGGCCACGCGCGGATCTTGATTCAACAGATGAAGTTGACACACTTTTTCACCCAAAGTGAACTTAAAGCAAACAAGTGTGATGTTATAACTTCACATTGATGATCAATGTTTTGTTTTTCTTTAAAACTTACAGTAACGTTTTTTGCAACTTAACTCTGATATATTGATGCCCTAAGTGAACCCCGAGCAATGGAATTTTGAAAACTTTGCATGATTTTGGTGTAAAATAAAATCCCCAACTTATCGAGCCTGGGTCAGTAAAACAATAGAATGAAAAATAAAGCATAAAAATAGGAACATCTGCTTTCAATGAAAATCCATGACATCACACGTGCTTGGTTCAAGTTCGCTTTTGTGCAAAATGTGTCAACTTCAGTCACAAATATCGCGAGAACCGAACATGGGAAATGAATGAGAATTTCACCAGAATGTTTTACGGGCAGAAAATTTGGCCACTTTATATAGGTATATGCCTGCACATTCTCCCGTCCGCCTGTGTGCCATCTAGCAATTGGAATCATCCCAGAACTTTTTCAAACTTTGCCTGTTTGCCCAAACTGAATATTCCATAGGACGTAGGAGTAATACCTCGAAGTAGTTCTTCCATGAATAGTCTACCATTTCATGCAAAGTGTTTCTCAGGACTATGAGGTAAGGTTGCAGATTTTTTTTTTTTACAAGCGGTACCCGAATTTGTCGTTAACCCTCGTAACTAATTTTTAATAAGAACTTTTTGTAGCAATCTTTGTCTTACTTCCAGGTAATGACATTTTTATGATATTGAAAGTTGCTTGTATTTATTAAATTTTTACATTAATTTAGGAACTTTTTCTAGAAGAATGCCTTTATAAGAGGTTCATTACTCTGACAAACCTGACAGAACCTACCGTGCACTGATGAAACACATCATCACGTTCGCCATATATACACTTCTACGCAATAACTATACATTTTCTACCTTCAAATTTTAGGTTAAACCCTATTGATTATGTTCAAAAACGGTAGCTCTTAAGTCTCAAGAAGCAAGATTCGGTTCCACCTCCAAATGTTGTGTTGTTGTTGGACCGTCTCCTTAGGAAGACGTATCCCCTTTCCTTTTTTGAATTTTGTGAATAATAGAAGAATGTACACGCAAAATGATATCAAATTTTCAGCAAATAAGTCAACATTCATTCTAAAACTACCTCAAACTAGAACAGCGATGCTGTTGTGAAACTCACACAACCTGTTTTGTCTGTTAAAATGAGAAACTCAAAGTTGAACCAAATTTTATCTGTTATCTGTTTCCTAAACCTCCTTACATTACAAAATTAAATGCAAGGAAGTAAAGAATAGTGAACACAAAACATTGTGATTTTGCAAGTAGATCTACATCAGAAATAGCTTTATGGTAGATCTAAATATCACTGTGTATTTTCTCAAATCATGAAAGCCCAAGTAAACACTGCATAGCTCTGTACTGATTAAAATAACACACACTCAAGAGGTTCCTAATGTACTATGCTTATTGAACTCAAACAGTTATGTTGGTATTGCTTGGCTTGGCCAATTCATGGTAAACTGAACAGAACAGAGTGAAAGGTAACTCTGCAACAGATAAGCAGGGAGGTGTTATTAACACCTCCATGAGATAAGTTACAACAGGGTCTGTTGTAACTCCCTGGTTGCAACTTATTCGCCCCACACTAGCTGACCACAGCTGATTATGCGACCACCTACACAAGCATACAGTGACAGTACGGTGAATGCTTTGTTCAACCAGCTGTAACATGAACCAGGTTCAAAAGCCTGCATATATGTGCTAGATAAGAACTGAACACACAACCAAGCACACTGTTATTAGTGCAATAAATAAACAACTAACTGCTCAGCAGGCAAAATGAACTCGCCCCTAAAAAACAGCTGTAAAACACAACTTAAATTCCCTATATTAGAATGTAAGTAGGTGGGTATGAATGCTCCTCTCGAAAGCAAGCATACAACAAAATTTCAGCCCAAAATCTCAAAAAATGGGGACGAAGAAGACTTCTGTTAAAAAGTTGACGCCATCTGCCCCATTTGATAACCTCACACATGTGTACATGTGTGAGCTAAAAATATCATCATTGATACTCTCAAAATCGAAAAATTTTAACATCTCCATATGAGACTGATCCGATAATCTGTTTATTATTGCAGTAATTTTTGATGCAACACTTATCAGGTCAGCACATTTTATTTTGCAAAGTTTTCATCCATGAAGTCGGTGTCTCTCATTTGTTCACAAATTGTACTACAGAGGGAAGAAGGCTTTCGATCGAGCTTTGTTTTTGACGTTCCTTACAGCTGTAAACATTCAGTGCATTTAAGCAACTCGACATGGGGAGGGGGTATTATCCTGCATAAATATGTCACTACCACTGATCGAGTTCCAACATTCTGTATATTAAAGTTTAATGAGCCGTTATGAGCACAGTAGACACTTCACCTCTGCGGCAAAAATTTAGAATCGACAATAATAAGTCAAAAGTTCATGTCACCCCGAAGTCCGAATCAGAATTACATATATGGAGAAGTTCTTCAATTCATTTCAGTCTAGAGTGAAGTAAACAAACAATGCATCTACAAAACCACAACAGTACAGCAAGATTATACATTTAGCTGATGATGTCATATCTTTACTTTTAAGTTATATTTATATTTTCACTTCTTGATGTCATTTATTTATTTTTTTTTTCGATCACAAGTGGGAGGGGTAGATGGAGCGGAGCGGGGGGCTTATTCCACCAAGCCTCCCAAGCCCCATGTAGTTACACAACTGCAGTATATGTACTGGATTATGAGCTCCCTTTCCAGGAGTTTTAACATGTGGGTATTGACACTGTAGAGGAACAATCGACAAAAATTGTCTCCCTTAAGTCGATTAGTTAATCGATGTGCCAACTACGAGAGAAGGTTGTCTGCTTTTACGTGACCCGCCAAGCGAGGAAAGAAGTTTCATCAAGCCTATTACTCTAGCCCCATGCAATGAAACTTCACCATATGATAAAACACTGTCTTGTATACTGTATCCAAGGGCACATTTTACAATAAACCAATGTCAATATTGACATATTGAAATAAAAGGAACATTTTCGAAGCAAATTTTATCGAGAACTCTTATTGGGCAATAGTTTACTTGAGAGAACAAAGTTCATAATCAGTTGTCACAACAGTGTTGATCAAAGTTTTGATCTTAATCACCTCCACTGGGCATCCCGCTATTTGTTTTGAACATTTGAATACAGTATGAGTAAAGATATACGTGAGGTGTTTACTCCCAGACAAAAACATATCTAGATGATGAAATTTCATTTAAAACCTATTTTTGTGATTAATTCTTTCAATTTGCTATCCTATCACACAGGGAACATTTACGGATAGAGTGCCAGAGTATAGCGATCACTGCAGAGACTTCTAAATAATCGTGCGTAATGATATTGAATCATCGGGACTGGTTAAGGGAATTTTTTCGACATCGATCGAAATGTCGCTGAGGGAGTGTCAGTTCCCTTTCCCAGCTGGCCGCGAGTCAAACCTGAAAGAAAATGCTGCTTCACCACAAATATTTGATGACCAGGAAGTTTCTTGATGGTATCAGTCGAATTATTCAACAAGTACTGATTTGGTCATCAAAAAAAACACGGTATACGTTAGAGCAGGGACGTAGATCTGGTTTGACGATGGCGAAGGTGGGGGGGGGGGGGCAGTGGCGGCGCCAGAAATTCGAAATTGGGGGGGGGGGCAAACTAAGGATAAAAGATAGTGTTGAGGGCGAACATTTTCTGGTGCAGCCCGAAACCAAGTTCAACGCGCCCGTTTCTGGGGGTGGGGATCCAAGTGGCGACTCCCCGAAAGCTATGATGGCTTAGCATATATCTGAATGAAAAGAATAAGTCTTTGGAGAAGTATGTCATGTATTTTGAGGGGTTAACTCAACTATTAACTAACCCCCCAGGATCGACGCACCTGCGTTAAAGCTCTTTGTTGATTTTGTGGTGATTGTAACGACTTGTTTATCAATCGTGATTATTGGCCATACAATATATTGCTCTCTAGTTGCTACTCATTTTGAATTATTAGTGTGTCATTGCTATCCATTTGGATAAAGCTATCCATTTGGAAAAGTTTGGCTCTAAGATTGTGCTAACATTAAGGATCTAAGCTTCAAGACGTCCCGGTGGGGCAGCCGGATTCCGTGGACTTGCTTGTATCCCCAGTCGTACGACAGTCCACTGGCGAAATTGAAAACACAAAAACCTCAATTGAGCGAACAATTCTGTAAGATGGGATCATTTTCCCTTCGACTATCCCTTTCGCGTCACCCGTCCCTTTTTGAGCTTTTCAAAACTTCAAGCACACTCTAAAAACAGAAAGAGTGAAATTTTACTCGATAGAAGAGTGAAAATTAGTCCAAAAGAACTGAAGAACGGCTATATAGAGTGATTTCTGCAGACACTAGGTACTCTAACGAGTGAAAAATTCACTCTTCATGAGGTGAATTTTACTCATCTTAAAGTCAATTAACACTCTCAGAAAAGAGTGAATTCACACCTCTTACTCCATCAGGGGGTGGCTTAATCACTCCTTTGCACATTTTTGAGAGGCTGAAAGTTTTTAAGTGAGCTATTTTCATATTTTTACATTGGACGAAACTCCTTACATTAAGTTTTCCAACCCGCATACCATAATTTTTCCGACCGTAACGCTTTCTTCCCATACTTAAATCAAAATAATAGACTGAATCATTAGCGAAACTTTATATTAATGGACTCGTAATATTCGTATTTGAGAACTTTATGAAGTAAAAGAAATTAAATTGAAAAGAAGGAGAATGACAAGGTGAATTTTATTGGTAACACCGAACTTCCTACACGGATAGCAACAGGTTGCAGTCACGCGCCAGCGACCCAAATATGAGGGAAACCATAATCCGCATGGGTACATGCACGCATACAAACTACCAAATCATAACCTCTTTTACTACGGTATGATCTACAACTAATGCGTAGGTGTTATCATGTAAAGCAGTTAAAACCGGGTACATGCGATAATGGTGTAGGAAGTGTCTGGTGTCCGGGATATCGGACAAGTAATTCGCTGACTTTTAATTTTGCGGTTAAGGGTCTTTCGCTTTTACATCTTAACTTTTCTGAATGATAAGTTTAATCCCGTAATTATTCAGCATGGGAAGAAAACGAAGGAGACGGGATTGGAGAGAAAATTAAAATAACCCTGTCGTACCCGTTTGTTGGTAAAGTAAACTTGAGTCAGATCTAAATCGAAAGCAAAATGTTGACTCTTATCAGGGTGACGTCTAAAAAGGGCACAAAAGAAGAAATATGCTTTCCATGAAAACATTATATCCCCGATCCTATATTAAAGAAAAAACATAAGAAAATCAACAAATAGGTAAATAAAACTGAGGGGTATGCGATGGACATCCTTAGTTTCAAAATTTTGTAACTGAAAAGATGAAAGTATCTTAAAAGAGCAATAATCTTGGACCTGAGTTAATATGAAAACTAATATGAAATCTAAAGTAAGCTTAGTGACTAGTTATCGTGACCATGTAAGTTGTGTTGCAATAAATATATTAAATAACGTGGTCATAGGATGAATGTATTTTGCCTCCCCCTTTTGATTTTGATACTTAGTTAATCGTAATAAACCTGGTGCAATGACGACATACTGGCGTAATCCTTTGAGCAGAACAACGGAACACGTGGGAACACGCATAAGCTTTCGCCCTGCACCTGTAGCAGACTATGTGCTTATTTAACTGGTTGACAAATCAGCTGTCTGCGTATTTCGGTGTTGGTTTGTTTTGCTCCGAAAGGAGGGCGTACTTTCCGCTCTCTGACATCATATGCGTAAGGTCTATATCACTTCCATATCAAGGACTTTACAATCGAATCTAATCTATATTGCCGTTGTGCAGGATACTCCGCATACGCAATGGAGTAGGGAGAACAATACAGTGCCTAACAACTGGAAAAGGTGGATTACCACCAGATTAAACCAGATAATCAAAAGTTGAGACGTAAATCCTACCGATTAAATCGAAACCTTTAACCTGCTCACTTCGGGTACTGAAGTTGTTGATGTCACAATGGAAAATGGCTTTAGCCCCAACTTTTTGTGCCACATGCATTTCGAGCGCCTTACATTGTTATTACTGTATATTGTTGAACAAAAAAAGTAAAGGGAAGAAATTCAATTAAACTCACTTCTTATTTTATTACTCATCTATTGTTGAAATACACTCTTGAATATACATGTTTAACAATTGTTACAAAGAGAGGAAAACAATGGTTACATCAAGTTACATAAATTCAGACCCTAAGGGCTATCTTAACAAGAATGTGACAGTCACCAATTTTGGGGCTCAGAATCAGTCGCTGGTATACTTTCTTTAGATGGGATTCAATGATCTACAGAAATGCTGCTTGTCAGTGGAAGAGCATCCATGAGGTCAGGGGAGGGGCAGGGCTGACAAACTGAAATCACCTGTCAGCACCCTTTTTAGTTTTTAAAAGCCTGCTATAATGTGCCTCTGAAGGCCATTTTTACCCACTCTGATCAAAATCTCTTGCTCTGCCTTGTGTTTTTTCTCAGCTATTACAATGTCATCCTCCATCTATCGGTTATTTGAGATAATTATCAAACTATGGGGCTGGGGAAAGACAGGCTGGGATCTGGGAGTTTCTGCAATTTAATATTGTCCTTGCTTATTCCAAGGTCCCAATCACTATAATTTGTCAAAGAAAATCAGACCAAAATCCAAGTGCAACTCCCTGAAAAAGGACCTCTTCACAGTGGTAGACTCACAATGCCAAAATATTGTTGGTTGGGAGTGGGGGTGGCATATAAGTGGCAAAAGAAAATGTTGAGGGCACAAATTTTTGCACACAGAGCAAAACCAAATGCAAAGTGCCCTCCTGTGGGTGGGATCCATGGGGAAAGGCTTGGTGGGGGTGCAGGGAGAGAAGCCACTGGAAGGTATGAGATTCTAGCATATTTCTGGGTAAAAAACTTCTTATCAGGAGAGGTATGTTATTTACTTTATCAGAGCTATCTCTTAACTCACCTACTTTGGGGAGGGGGTTACTAGGGCAGAAAGGAAAAAATGTGAGTTGCAAATTCCCCCACCCCCATATTCCCCCTCCTGTAGTGTCACTACTGCCTCTATACCATGAGTCCATCATTGTAGTCTATTCTAGACTGGCTGAAAAGAAAAGATAACCACACATAAAATCAGCCAAAAACCCACAAAAGCTACCTTTCTGCACAATAAGTTGACTTCAAGAAAAATTTCTCTACTTAATTATAATATCAAAGAAAAGTGGTTTACTACCAACAAAAAAGTGCTACCAACAACAAACCAAGTTGAGTGTTTACCAACATTTAACTGCTCTGCAGGGTTGTGCCCATGAATAAAAGAGTGGGGTGTGACTTGATCATCAGGAGAAAGTAAACTGTGCAAAGGAGGAGGGGGTACCATCGTCTGGAGATGTTAAAGAATGGTTACAAAATTTATTGCTTAGCTAAAATATAGAGGAAATACCCCTCATTAACCTTGGATCTGAACCCTGCTATGTGCCATATCAGCATCTTGAAGCATCTGTACCAAACCTGCTTCACAGTGGCTTTAGTAGAAAGTGGAAACTCTGCTTCATGGTGCTGACCTTTTAGCAGTGACCTAAAGTGTCTTCCTTGAAAAGGAACAATGAGGAGAAAAGACCCCCTCCCCCCCCCTCCCCAAGGAAAGCAGACTTCATTTGTTGAATGATAAGCTGGGGGGCACACTGATGTATTATCACTTACATTAATATATCATACAAATTATGCCAAATTCTAGTGACAGACACCCAAGATGGAATCATAAAATATTGGACACTTCCCCCTTTCTCTGTAATTTTAAGCAGCAATAAAACCAAATCAAATAATCAAAAAGAAAAATAATCAAGGCTTTAGAAATGAAAACAGTTCCAAAAGAATTCCTTCAAGCTTCATAAGAAAAGAAGCCATATGAATGTAATTTAAATGTACTCTGTTAAATTACATCTATTTTGTACACCATAAAAATAACACATTTTTAAATAACGAAGATAAACAGACATTATTTCAGGAAAAGTTTTCAGAACAGCAAAAATAAATTGCAACAATGTCATAAAGTTAATCATCAAAAATAATACTGACTGAAACTTCCACAATGTTTAATTCAAATGAAGCATGAAATATTTGAAATACAAATTTGTGAAACACCAAACAGGGAATAATTTATCTACAAAATATATTGAGATGTGAGCTGGTCAAAGTGGCAATCATTTACGATGCTCAAATGTCTATAAACTTAAACTTACATGACTAGCTTTTAACCCTTTATATAAAGGTAGCACATTTAGCTAGTTTTGTCTCCACACCACTGTTACTTTATTTCTCTGGTCTCCTTTGCAATTATACCCTGCAACCATTAATTCCTCTCCTGCATATACACAATTCTCATTGAACCATAAGAGTTTATTCACTAATGATGTGAATGGATACATATCCAGAGACTTCTATGCACAGGCTACTGCAAACCTGAGACAACTTACTGAAGGTAAGTTCTACCAAGGGCAAGATTACGTTCTGAGAGGAAGTGAACTGTTTTAATAGCAAACTTTCCAAGTGGATAACCTGCCCTGACAGGTAAAAGACCAGTTTTTGGAAGCTACAGTACATAACTCTAATGGGTAAGATCTGGCATGAGTGACATGCATACTTTGTCCTAAGTCCCCAGACCCTCTGGCAAAGAGCCGTTTGACAAAACCAAGCTTTAAACTGCTTCTGAAGAAGCTATAAGTCCACTGAAGGACAACACTTGACCATCCTCATGACCCTCAGACCATTAACATCATTGGTCTATCATGATATGGCTCCAAAGATACAGATACTTCACATGATCTTAGCCAAAAGGCTAAGAGTAGAGATCTGAAGCAAAGTGACATGCATAAAGGTAGGGATTTATAAATTGGTAAAACCCAAAACTGCTAGCAAAGATTCCAAACTTTTTGGTAAGTCATTCCCAGTAAGGTGGTAGTTACTTAAAACAGAGGTTCCCAAACTCATCCCCAGGATTGTGTCATGGAAGGGGGAGGGGGGTTCGGTGTCTGGGGGGGGGTTCGGTGTCTGGGGGGGGGGCATGAAATGAGGGAAAAGTCTAAGGAAAGAGAGAAACAATGCCACTTTAGGTGTTTTATGCATTGCAAGGTTGGGTCAAACCCCCTCCCAATGGCTACTACTCATCCCTGCTTTTGAAAGCCATTGGCCCATTTAGAGAGCTCCCCATGATCCCACTGATGGTCAGCTCCAGTTTTGAAAAGATTACAATGCCAAAACTACAGTTTCTTTTTAAAATTTTGAGAGTGCAGTCTTTTTCTTGAATGCATTTAATGAAGTGTCCTCTCCATTAACATTGGAAGTACTTTCAGTTGGTACTCTAGTTCTTTGTGTTCAGTGGATTAACCAAAGACAGGACTCTACTGAATATTGTCACAAAGTTTGAAATTCCAAGACATTCCACTCCATCAAAACAATTCCTATTTCTACAACTGGTCAAGATATTACTTGGGTGCAGGTAGCCTTACGAGAATAGTGGTGAGTGGGGGCAGAGGGTGCGGGAATTTATCAATGAAAGCATTTTATTCCAAAGAGTGACAATTCCTATTATTTATGTAAGACAGCTAAAGACTAGAAGAAAACCTAGTTTGAGAAAAGCTGGCTTAAAGTGAGTCTGCAGTAAACAAGTACCACTCATAAAAAAATGAGTTGTTTTAAATTAATATAAAAGAAAAATACCAAAATTAAGTTAAAGAACTCCAAAATGTTGCAAACTTCACAACTTTAGATAAAATTTCAGATAAAAGTGTAATAAAATCTTTTGATATAATGGACTATAAACGTCTGATCTATACAATAATCTACCAAGTAAAGAATAACTGATAAACTCCTTTAAAGCAATTAAAAAATGTTTTGCATTTCAAAGGATTAAAGGTGAGTAAAAATCAATCTCTAATCAGATTTCAGGTCTGACCAACACCAGCTGTTTGAGCGAGAACAGACCTCATCTTTTTGTTTGATGCCATTATAACGTCTCCGTCACTTGGCTCAAAGTTGCGACTCAAGAAGGGACGATTGGTGAACAGCACCGCTGATGTCTGAATGCCAGTACATGGGCACTTCTGACCCAGGTGGAGGGTCAGGCCGTTTGAGAAAAACCGTGAGGTGAAATCAGATGGGAACTTCAGTACCTTGGTGATCCTGGTTTTGCATACCACCCCATAGCTCCTCATCTTTACAGCCGGTGGAGTAATGATGAGGACGAAAGAGAAATTGGCAAAGGTCTCATCAAGGATGGTGGAGGTCACTTTTGCAACAGATTCCATACAATGGACTGTGTATGAAAACAAAAGAAAAAAAAAAAATGTTTAATGCTGGTCTCCTGGATAATTCTAACATTGCATAATATGCCTTTATTCTGATACCCTATGTTCAAACAACTCAACAATACAGCACCCCTTTATTCCTACAAACCCATCACATTGCACCATCCCTTTGTTTCGACACACCCATATTCTGAGAGCCCTGAGTCCGAATGCCCCTACTTTCAGACAACTGGAATAGTTGGGTGCCAGAACATATGGGTGTTGACATATAGTGCAGTCACTGTATAATACTGTGATACTGTGATTGTCTGTGCCATCCAGAGTACATTCAAGATATGACTTACTGGTGTACTATGATCAATCTACACCAGTCAACAATGGTTTGAACTAACTGGAACTCACACTGGTACTCAGCATAAATGTTAACATTTGCTAAATATTAACTCTTCATAAATTAGGCAGCAGTACATATGGTCTATATAAAGAGTCCTACTGACATCACCCAAACATCATGAATAAAATTTACTCAAGCGTTTGCATTTTTAAACATCTGATCATGACCACGACTAACAAAGGGTATGTTACAAGTCGACAAATTATGCAACATAATCAAGCTTTAAAATATGAAATGAACAACAATGAAAAATTTCTCCTATTGAGGTTAACAGAAAATTGTATCTGCTTTTAAAGGTAGGAAAAAAGAAGGCTGTTTGATGCACCGACATATTAAGGAAGATGTAAATCACTGAGATATTTTATTATCGACAATTAACAATAGGAATGCATGGTCTAAACCTCTTGATAACACCAGTGTAGCTAGAGGGGGAGAGAAACATGCCACCAACTTGTAATGGAAGCAAAAATTTGAAATCAAATAATGTTAAATGTTGCCCCTAAAAAATTCAAAATTTCTCTGAGGAAGGGGAGAATCTCCCTCTGAATAGACCCCTTCTCAGGTTGGTGACCAGGCCAGCAACCAGGTCCTGCAGTTGTTCACCCAAAAACAAAGATCCTGCCTATTCCAGTGGTTGACATTGCAACAAAATGTGGTAAAAATGATGTCTCCCACCTATGACTTAAACAGTATGCTAGATAATCCAGCACATCCATGTTATTTTTTATTTCAAGTTTTTACCGATGTTTCCTTTTCTTTTTACCTTGGACAAGGAAAATTTTCAGTGCAAACTCTTTCAACTTGCCATCATTACAAAAGAATGTTTCATAATGAAATATTAAGCGCAGTCAATTCTCACCTCAAACAACCATTTTTGTAGGAGTCTACAGAAATTCTCAATTAGAACAGCCCTTTGATTGACAGCAAAATTAAAAAAAATGCAGAGTACAGTAGCTCATATTGTACAACATGTATTGTCAGAGAACGTTCGGATTACACACAAGGGCCTAGTATGCTCACCCTGAAGCATTAAACTGAGATTGTGTCTGGATGAGGATGAGTTCTAGACAGTTGTGGGAGGGGCTTAAGTAAGGTTAGGCAAATTGGAACTGTTTGGGGTGGAGAGGATTCGGCATTTAAAAATTACCTGATGTCTCATGGGCTTCATTGCCACGTTTCTCAACAATAACATCCCCCAAATCACCAGCAAGACATTCTTGAGTAGTCTGATCATAGACAGCACTTCCACAACACTTTGAAGAGGCACCAAATATCTTCCTCACCGGATGGCCTTCACAACAAAGGGTGTCCATTTTGGTACTGACGTCATCACCACAGCATGAAACATCACCATGAAAGTTCAGTAGGTTCCCGGCGCAGCATTGGTGTTTGGCAGAGTTATAGAGAAGGATGCCACAGCAATGGTGGTGCTCTTGCTTGGCATACAGATAAAACAATTCATCCTCACCACAGCACTGTTGTGACATAGGGTTGTAGACATGGGTACCACAACAGGCTTCACCATCACTCTTATGGTGAAGTACATCTTGACAGCAGATGGCTGAAGGGTCCTGAGAATCATAGAGAGTGGATCCACAGCATGCAAGAGACAAGGATGCATTTTTTGGACTGTAGGTAGAACCAAGACACAAAAGTAAAAACATACTGCTTAAGGTCAAATTGCTTTCAGATGTGACACTTTCTAACTTTTAATCTGTATTTTATTCAGAGACAAGCAAATATTAAAGTTGTGGAAAATTTGGAAGATCAGGATTCCTTGCAAAATTTATAGTGAACAGATCAAGCACACGCTACAAAAAAAGAAACTGTGACGACAACGCTAAAAACCAGTGTCTAAAGCAGGATCGTGCAGGAAAAATGACCCTGAAATATGCTTATTTCAGGTGGAACAATTGCAAACATGTACAATTGGATCACTATTATAAACCCAAATGACAACTCTTTGTTTTCAAAGTAATATACCACAAAATGCAGGTTTTCACCAAAATACACCATGTGAGAAAACTTTAGTGGCATGTAAAGCACAGGGAGAGCCCTTGGTCTTCCACAATGTCCCTCCCATCACACTGATAACTTGACAAAGGATTACGACCAGTGAGTAGGGTTTCATAATGTAAACAGGTGGTAAGGGAAGGGTGATGTAAATGCCATCTACCAATGTCAGACACACATAGATTTGTACATTGCTTCAGGTTCTTTGAAAGGAATTTGAAAGACATCTTAAAGCATGGTTTATTTCTAAGAACAAGCAAGTTTGATTTTTGAACTTGGTTTTGTTTCTGAGAGAGGCAAAACATCCAAATGGGAAAAGCCTGAGATTAAACCATGACTGGTAGAATTACAAGAGAGACAGACAGCAACAAGAAAGATTTCAGGTAGCCGCTCTTCCTGAAGGTATTGATGACTACATCATGGGTATTACTCATGTAACCTTTGGCATCTTGAAGTAAAAAAAAATGAAGACAAAAATGAAATTTCAATTGTTATTAAATGTATTTCTTGTAATCACTTCTTTAAGACAATATACATTTACAAGTTGCTATGTACAATACATTCCTTTAATAGTACGTGATTATTGAGAGAAACAAAGGATTGATTAGCTAGGCTTAGCAGCACCCTCAGGTGATAGATAACTCTGGTGCTATTATGAGTTATGAGTCCAAAATCTGAAGGACAACCATTTTTTTTCTTCATAAGGAGTGAAAAAGCAGATTGCTTTTACCTGATTGAAGACTATACAGCTGACTGATCATCTCTTTCAACTTTTTTGATCATCCATTTTTTCAGATTTCAGTGTTTTTACCTCTCAAACACCACATCTTTTTATTCTTCCAAACCAATAGAATATGAACCTTCTCTCAAACATCACAACTTTTTCTCCTTTAAAATCAATAGAACCTTAACCCACTAACTGTTTTTTGGTTTGCAAAAAATGTTTCAGACATCCACATTTCCTTGAGGACAACTAAAACAGTGGATACTGTAGTCCGGGGAACAACCATACACTTTATTGAAAGTCAGCCGTGCAGAAGATTATGGCAATTATGACATACATGAAAATAAACGTAAGATACTGAGGAGCAAAGCAAACTATTTACACAGAGAGACATTCCTATGAAAACAGCTTTGACTTTCATGTACAAAGTGCCTTTACAACAGATGTATGTACATTTAACTGCATATTACAAAGTTCAATTCATGTCCAAATAAATCACATTGATAAAGTTTCATAATATTATGCAGCAGTTTACAAAAACACATGCTGGAATGAGAAGAATATCAGCGAAAGTGTGCACACTATAAAGAAGAAGACATTAAAATCAAAGTTTACCTCTGCAAAGAGAAAAGCAAATTGTAAAGTTTTTTTTTTAACCTTTTTTTAACCTCTAGAGTATTTTACTTCAGTCATTTACTTCAGGTAAATATACTTCCAGTAATTTTTATTTTATTTTATTCTTTTGAGCTTAGTATAATACTTCAAAGTCACCTCAAGTCATTTCAAAACTTACATAGTTCACAAAAAACTTTTTTTTTTAACTTTTTGAAACCAAGTTGGAATTGCTTTGAAACTGACCTTTTGGCTGTGATATCCCCAAAGGTCTAGTCATTCAGTGACATCCCTTCACCTTCCTCACAGAGTGCACCCAGTATCTAGTCTGGCCAGATTATCCAGCTGGACAATAAAAATTTATTCGTTTCTGGAAGGATTTTTTGTAAAATAGGTTTAGAACCAGATTATTTTACAACTACTTAGTATTAAAGAACCTACCAAGTATATTAAAGTGTGTAATATTCAAGACTGGAAAACTAATTTCAACCAGTGTTGTCACAGGGGGTGGGTGAGAAAGTTTAAAGGGTTTTTCTCTTTTTCTTTTCAAAAATGAGTTTCTCTCTCAAGGAAGGGAGGACATTCATCTGCTAGTTATATTTTGCTCTTAATTGACTAGGGTTTCTTTTACTACTTTTTCATGGCGGAGACTTATCAAACAAAGGGGATGAAAACCTAGTACCCAAGTCCTGAGTTTTAGATTTTGCAGATGTGCTACAAATTAAACTACTAAGAATTATGGAGTATGGTAGGTGTGCAAAAAATAGCACCCCACAGGTGGATGATGGTGTGTGCTTGCAAGGACTTAAACCCCCAACCTCCCACCTTCTGACTGCAAGTCTGATACTCTTACCACTTGACCATGCAGCTGGCCTCACACATTCATGAGAAGTCAAGACCAGGTTAAAACAAAAATACAAACTCTCAGTATGTACAGTACTTTGCTTGCAAATGAAACAAAATTGGTAAGCAGGATAATCATTTACATTTAGTCTCATTGGTTTAATTTACCTTTAAGACCATATGACATTTGACCATTGAGCTGGCAGACTACAGAGGGGAACCAATGAGTGAGAGCTATAAAAATTAAGCCTCATGCCACCGCAAGAAAATTTCTTTCTACCCATATAATTTGTTTAAAACCTTCCTCATTTTCATGCCTATCTAAAATACTATGCATAACCAGATATACACGTGTTGTGAGGAAAAAATGTTCAACTGCCAAATGGATTGATTGAAAATAAGAAATTAAATTAGGCCTATGTCATCTTTGGACTTTGGCCACACTATCTTGCAGCAGCTTTTAAACAAGCCTATAGCAGCCACTGTATATCCCTTTATGACAATATGAAAAATCATTTTCAGGGACAGGAAATTTTACTTCAGACAATTGTGTTTGAATATTTAAAGATTGTGCAATTACAAGGTGTAAATTTAGATGAGAGACCTACCTGTATACCATGTCTAATCTAGTGTTCAATGAAAAAAAAATGTTGTCAGAGGCTATTACTCCTGTAATAATATTTAACTTACTAAATGCCAAAGAATTGCATAACTTTTTGAGAAATGATTTGAATTACTCTAATACCAAGTTTGAAAAGAAAACCCCAAAAGCATTAACCAAATCTATACACAGAACAGACTTCAAATAGTTGCTTTATCCATGGCAGTCAAAATCTGCAGAAATTTATAACTCATGTTGCCTGAAAATTTTTCTAACAGAATTGGAAAGTTAATAAGGAATAACTAAATATTTTATATTGAATAGGCAATATTTATGTTCTAAAATTCAATGAGAGGTACTTGGGTATGGAAAAAGAAGATTTTGGTGAGAATGACCTGTAGTTTCAAAATAAGTTTGGATCGGCAGCACTTGCCCTTTAAACATCAAACTAAATATCTTGTGGCAAATGATATGTGTACTACAATACTGGTATTCCATTATTCCTATTGTATATTATATTTGGACAATTTGAAACTATTCCTATGAGGGCAGAGGGTACATCAATTTGTGTGCATAACACAAAAATACAGGTTCAAGGGACTTAAGGGACATTATTTCTGTTTCCTGGCTGAGGAAATCCATGTTGTAACATTGCAGGCAGAAATAACACAAACAAGGTTGCTAAAATCCACATTATATGCCCCAACAAAGGGAGTTGAGTCCCATAAACAAATGCAAAAAATTCCTGCATAACATGTTTTCTTCCATGGGATACCTTGCACTTTACATTAATGGTGTACGTTTCAGATGTGTCTGGCACTGATTTGATGAACAAAGAAATGGAATCTTCTGACTCTGATCGATAGTACTTCAGCTCATCGATCACATTAACTTCTGACCACTCCCTTTTTGCAGACATTATGTTGCTTTTGCAAGAAAATGTCACTGTATCACCTTTATAGTACGTCAAATTTTTAACTGGTTTTTCTACCAGCAACTGCTCATGAAATTCCAAAGGGCCATAGCTACATTCATGTTGCAATCTTGATCCTTCATGTTGAGACTTGTCAGCATCTTTCAAAGTAACATCACAATAAAAAAAACTCCCATTCCAAGACTTCTGGATTTCTTTCTTTAAAACTGCAGTCTTGTGAGTGTCATTGTCCTGTTTGTTGGTCTCTAGCTGTCCAATCAGGGAATTAATAATATTTACATTTACATTTGAATGGTCAGTTTCTATCGTGCAAGTCATCTGGAACAAATCTCCCAGATCGTCTGCGAAAAATATTGGTTCTTCAAAGTTGATGTTACATTCAGGAGGATCAATAACTACAAGACTGAGAGACCTGGTGTGAACCGATGGTCGTGCAATACAAATATAAGTGTATCTATTGAAAGATCTTGAGACACTTTTTATGGAGAGATCGTGTTGGGACTGTTCAGCACTGTATTCATAATCTGGCCAATCTTCTGCAATAAACATCGAGTTGTCAACAATGAGGTTATCATTTTCCATGTGACGCAACAATATATTGACAGTTTCATCGAGCTCATGTTTGCAACGTAACGTGACTGGCATCTCAGAAGCCAATAGAAGGTACTCTGTGGGTTTGGATGTTTCCATTGTAAACTCTAGAATGCCCTCTGACTTGTGAACCATCATAATGCCCACCAGAAAGGCAATATTAATGGTCTTGATACAAAAAATATTCTGACACATGATTTTTATTCGTGTTTATAAGAATTTCAGTCTTCGAATCCAAACTGACAATTTATCTTCACTATGTACTGAAGGTCAATGAAACATCTTCCAATGGCTGTGATGAACAGAAAAACTCTCATTCAGATCTATGGATCCCAGTTTAATACCTTTAAGAGCAAACAATTTGCCAATTACATGTATGCATCAGGTAACTCTAGGACAAAACCTCTCTACAACAGGAATTTCGAAGAAGGAATCTTTCTGTATCATCCATTCATCTTAAACTATAGCCAATGAATTGTGGAATATTAACAGGAACCTACAAAAGATAAAAAAGGGTTTACGAAGGTATATTTGATGGCCACCTATTAATAAAACTGGGCTTAAAATGATTGCAGCAGACCTACAGTACTATGGGGTGTTTATACTCTTAAAATTTATCTGGCCATCATTCTAAGCAAAAACATTTAGGGAAGAAATGGGTCCATGCTTGGAAATTACATCATTTCAGCATACAGCGAGTAATTTCTTGAAATTATCTTTTACCTACCATAAGCACATTAAAGCCTGACATAGCTGATTGCTAGACATGATGCTGAAGCTACAACAGTGCCTAAGAGGGCCGAGCATCCCAACCCTGGGGCAGAACTATATACTTGGTAAGGGGAACAGTGTCAGTTGCCCCCATAAGGAAAATTTGTCCCTAGAAAAAAAAAAAAATTACAATTGCCTGAAAGCATTCAGTCAGAGGCAGCACTTCCGAGGGCATGACAGGGCAGTTTCCCGATCGTTTTTTTTTTTTCTTTCCCCTCCCATTTCCCCCCCCCCAAGTTAGGTCACTTAGGAGTTATGACAACCAAAACAATAAATAATACACCTCTCCTGACATTTAATATTTAACCAAGTGATGTGATAAAACCCCAGAGCTTCCTGAGGGATAATTGGATTTTCACTGAACTTTGTCCCTGGGTCCCCACCCTCTGGAGCATGTGCTTTGGGTTCCCTTTTGCTCCCCCCCATATTTTCCTTCGCTCCTAGTTTGCCTAGCCAACTCCCCCCCCCCCCATTTTCACGTGTCAACACCTATGATTTCAGTTTATATTGCTCCACCTTAAAAGTACTTTGACCATGGCCCAACTTCTCATGTCACGTACTCTCAAAGTTTTCAATTTCACCGATAACCACCATGTTTAGAGAATCTGTTTCTGATGCAGGAGGCCCAGGTTTGAGTCCCAGAGGACAGAGTCATACCACAGACATTAAAAATGGAACCTACTGGGGAAAAAAAGATGTGGGTCAGGTGCCATTAGATTAAACCAGAAGGTACAGGCATATGGGGGAAATTTTCTATAAGAGGGAAAGAGCATTTTTGCCTGAATCAACCAACTGCTTTTGCCCGAATCGGGAGGGCAAGTGCCCCACTGCACCCCTATCTTGTATGCCTATGCCAGAAGGTTATAAGCTGAGGTGTGAAATTCTAAAGCACTACACTAACCAAACTCACAATCAAATGTTTCAATTTGTTCATCATAGTGCCATTATTGAACTACCAACCACATAGCTCTAAGAGATATTCTTACTGATGTCATAACACCATGTTACAGATATGTAGAGAGAAGAAAACAACAATGCAAGGAAAGGAAAAAGGAAAGGTTACAAAAATGGTTCCCACAGTTCCCCTTAAATACACAGTATGCAGAAATGTACAGCATAATTCTTGTCAACACTCAATTGGAAAGATAGTACTTGACTTAAGATATGAAGCCACAGATTTCATTTACACTGCTATTTAATATATGTTTACATAAAAATTGTGGGCACAAGTTCCAAAATGGTATCTTGTGCCGTAGTATATTAAAAGACAATGAAATATAGAGTTTGAATGAGCAACTTACCTCTGGAATATTTATCTGCATCATACCACTGATTTGTTGCAAAATACCTTCCCATCATGCCATCTCTGACATCACATGACATGATAGTTAGAGAAGGAAGTTTATACTTCCAGAACTGAACCTGCATGTATGGTACAACCTACAGCACAGTCAATAACAATGATATTGATTTCAACTGTACAAGGTACATTACACAAAGGTATAAGGGGGTAAGATTAACAGTGGTTTGAATAGAACTGCCTGATAATGGTGGAGCCCATAAAAAATGACAACAAACAATAGAACTGCCTGGTGACGGTGGAGCACAAACAATAGGGATTTATATGGGAGCAAAGGGTTCCATATACTCTAGGTCCAATATGGGATACACTGAAGGGTTGTTTGACCAATGGACTAAAATGTCAATGGCTATGACAAATGTGTAGTACCGAATACTGTATCATGTGTAGGTTTCATGACCTGTGGGTTGTGATACTGTACCAATGGACTTAAGTTCCAATAGGGTGTATTAACATCAGAGTGTAGGGGGTCATGAGTTCTATACAGACCCAATATATAAGCTTAAAAGGATCAATTAGGTGTGGGACTAATCGAGTAGTCGAGTGGCAGAGTGGGTCATAAAGTGGCAGAGTGGTCTATTCCAGCTGCTGTGTACCAATGTGTCTCACATGTGCATGGGTTCAAGTCCCCCTCGATGTACGTGGGTTTTTGTCCTGGTACTGCTTTCCTCCCACTTGGCATAGGCTTGCCACTAAAATCAGTTGCCCAGCCGGACTGAAGCACCTTCGGGTGGACCAGTTAACTAGCCGACTTTGCTTTTGTGGGACCAATGGTCTGTAATACCAATCACTGCAGGCCAAATTATACATTGTAGCTTGTAGAATCGTATGGACCATGGAATCATGTAGCCTTTCATTCCAGATATACTACTCACTCAGCACCAATTTTGTACAGGGCCACAACGGGTGCTTCACACAGGCTTTCTGACACTTGAATATTAAAAGACTGGTGCTGCCGGGAAAAATATGTTTACCCTTGATTCATGAGTAATATATATGACAAGAATCATTCCTTTGGCTGGATAGTTTTTGGAAAAAATTTCCCAGTGAGGCTAACAATACATTTCAGGTAGAAATTACTGTACAACAGTAAGCACCTAGTTAAGTTAGACTTCTTTCTTCTTCTCAATTCATAAACATGCTCCTATAAGATCTTAAAGCTCCCCAGGACCATTCAATGAAACACTCAGAGTTACCCCATGTTTACAATATGGCAAAAGCGCCAGTTAGCCTTGCATCTTTTAGTCTGTGTTCTCACACATCCCCAGTTTGGTTGATTGGAAAGTGCTAACATAGCAACAAGATCAAATATTTTACGTACAAACAACTTTAAAATGTTTAGAAAATGCAGGTCACCAGCATCATAAACATGTGTGACCTTGCTTGATTAAAACGAACACTGTCTTTAAAACTGCAGAACCAAACCCAAGTTAATCCGCATTTATAGGTTACTCAAGCTCAATGTGTTACCCCAAGCATGGGGTGTATGAGACTACAGTCATGTGTCTAGGAGACTGGTGTGGAGGCCTTGAGCTATTCTTCAAAACCTTTTTTGCGATGATGGCTGTAATATTGGGATGCCCAGATGGGGTTTGTTTTGGAAGTAGCTACAGAATTACAGATACTTCTTTGAAAATCTTCTGATAAGAAACCTAACTGAAAGAAGCTGGTAAGTAACTATAATGAGATAATTTATTAAGATATAACGAAAGAAACATATACTCAAAATGGGCACACAAGAAGGGTAGAAAATGCATGTGAAATTAGATGCACAAAATGCTGAACAAGGGGTCTCACACCATCCTGTAAGCAAGCATGCGGATCATGACACCTTGATGTATTCACCAATATATTCTTCTTGAATTAAAAATACTATGCACTTTGATTGGAAGGAAGCATTTTGTAATGGAAAAGTAAATGTTACTTTTATGGATACACAGTAGAGTAGTTAACAAAGCAATATATGATAATAAAATATAAAACAAATACTATATTTGGGGTAGTCGTTACGTGTTGGAACCAGGATCTTGTGTCATGTTAAGCAGGTTTCAAAGCAGGTTATTGCCTTGCGATAAAATTACGTAAATACCTTCTCTTGATTTTGTTTCACTTTTACTTTCGAGTAGATCAATAATTTTGCAAAAACATGGTAGAATGATCACAAAAATTGAGAACAAGAACCGTGACATTGCAAATGGCAATAACGGATGGAAACTGCAACTTCCATGTACTGATGTTCCATTGATGTTAATAGACCTATGTAAATTAGCACACTGACCTATGTTTGATCCCAGAATGGATTACGTATTAGGAATAACACTCCGGAACCTCTTAATTATTACAAATACTCTGCAGTAACCACACCATGTTCCAAAATAAGGTGAATGCAGAGGTGCAAATTACCCCCACAAATGCCCTTTTAGCAAGACTTGTGAACAGAACATGTATACAGGCTCTCAGTGCATAACAATACTGGTGCCCACAGCAATTAAACAATTGTCTAGCACCACAATGGTTTAATTATATAAATATTGCATTTTTGTTTTACTTTCTACTTTCAAATACAGTAGATCAATTATTTCCCAGAACACATTAATTAGTATGGTCACAAAAATCTTTGCTGGGTCATACCGAAGACTTTAAAAACAGAACCTACTGCCATCATCCAATGGAGTAGGGAAAACAAGCCAGGGAGTCGAAACTGGAAACAAGAGCCCAATGGGCACTATGGTTCCTTGCTGGATATTGTAAGAACTGTACAGCCAGTCTGTGAAATAGAGCTAAGCAAAATTTCATACTCAATATTGTTTGTAACATCTTCACCAGGGGTACTTTAGTACTAATATTACATGAAATCAAAGATTAAATTTCTGTGGCCTTACTGACATTCAACTTTTGTAATGCTTGGTAATCCTTCAAAAACACTACCTCATTTCCATATGTATTTATGCTTGTAATCAAACTTGATATTATCACCAATAACAGTACACAATGTGGTCAGAGAGAGAGAAAAACACCCATTGTAGTTTTCTCACAAGTTATTTTTACCTGCTCTCAAATAAAACTTGCTATTACTTTAAAACAATCTACCATTTGTCCTGTTTGCTACCTCTACACAGAAAACAGGGTTTTTTCAGCAGTTAAGCAGAAAGCAAGTGATTAATGAAGTGTGATAATAGAATGAGGATTAGGTTACCCCACAGAGCACAGCAGTATTAAAGAGACATATATAATCCATGCACTGCTTCCACTGGCAGAGAGACCAGTTTAATGCAGAGTGACCTGTGCTCAGTGAAATCTACAGATTTCAGTTATTGCCCTCTTAAAACTTTGAATGATCCAAAGTATGTGTACAACCCGAAGGAATCATTACTGAACGAACATAAAGGACAACTTTCTAAGGTGTTTGGGTCTGTAAGCATGCAAAACCAGGTGAGATAAAAACTCTATTGAAACTATCTTTATCTAGCTTACAAGATTTTCTAAATAACATTTCCAGCGGTTGAGTTCCAGTGACCTTGATAACCTTTGACCTTAACCAAACACAGATTGATTTGAAATCTGTCCTTTCTACCTTAAAATACTGTGTTAAAACGTTTTTCAGTGTTTGACCCCTGGTGACCTCAGATGACCCCTTGACCTTCACCGAACATATCCAATTTCATCCTTACACCATAAAACATCCACACACCAAGTATGACATCTATCCAAGTTTCCTAACTAGAAATATCGTGTTGAGAAGGTTTTTAGTTTTTGACCTCTGGTGACCCCAAATGACCTTTGACCTCCACCAAAAACGACAGGGCACACCTTCTCCCTATGACGAATCTATGTACCAAATTCAAGTTCCATCCAACCTTCCCTTGTTGAGTTAGAGCGTACCGAAGCAAGTGTCACACACACACACACACACACACACACACATACACACACACACACGCCAACCTGACTACATAGGTTCCTTTGCTACCGCAAGGAACCAAAAAGGACGTGGCCGGCTCGACTTGAACCAATAAGATGGAAACTGGGCCATAAAATTCCATCCAACTAACTAACCTACCAGGTCGAACCATTAGAACATTAAATTACACTTTGCAGTACATATATATATATACAATACACCATTTAGGATTCTTGCCAGTGCCTTTCAGCCAGACAGTTGGAATTTGGTTTTGCTTCTAAGCATCCAATTTAAAAGTTCTCCCCACCCCCCACCCCAGTTTGAAAGCTGTGTGCCTGCTTTCAAATTGCAATGCAAAAACGTCCATAACAACTTTATGTAACAAGAACAGGTTGGCAAAAGGGCACTGAAACTGCAGGTAGCTTTACAGTACATAAGAAGGAGCTTTTGCCAGCCCTGCAAATTCACTAGAAGTTTGTCACCTAAATACTACTGTACTACTACAAAAAAGTTTGAACAATTTCGGAACAGTGAGCCAAAAAAAATGCTTAAATTTTAAGTGGCATAGCAGCTCCTAGAAGAGCCTTATAGAACTCCCAAAGCTTCCAGGGGTTTTGTGGACCCCCCAGCAGCATTTGCATCAAAAAATTCTATCCGTGCCTGATTTGACAAAAAAAGCCAGCAAGAACCCTGCCATTGTACCAGTGTAGAAAGTCGATTGCATAATATCTTTTCTCATATCTACAAAAAATTCCTCCAAATAATGACTTCATTGCAAGTACGAAGCGAAAGGAATTTTGCAACCCTCACACAGGATATATCTTGTGAACACATCAACATCTCAAAGAGCAAGTAAATTATGCAAACGTCACAAATTTTCGCTTAAAATACAATTACGTATGTGAATGCCTACACATACAGGAAGGGTCAAACAAGGAAATAAAACATTTTAACCGGACGCAAAAACAATGGACAGGAAACGTGGTTAAAAACAGCATCCTCCGATTATTACTAAAAACATTAAAATGTAACTGATAATTCCAAAGGAAAAGGCACTTGGAAAACCAAGTGTAATCCAAAAATCTAATCGTCTCACATCACATGCAGTATTTTAAGAAAGACACTGTTCACTCAAAAGACTATATACAGTACAGTATAAAGATCAAGACATTTTTTTTTTCTGTTTTGACACGCCCGAATTACTTCTCTTTGACCATACTTTCCGGGAATTTCACTCTTGAAAGACAATTTGTACTGAAACACTAACAATGATGATAAAATGACAGGTCAAATTATTGTTTTGCTAGTAAAGATTTTACTCTCTAACGTGATGAGTGGGAAGTAATTAATATGGCCAAAGTTGCGTAATTGACAGCACGGACATGACTTTCTGTTACATTGTCACTAAAAATACTTCAACGGAAGTCCGAATTGGAATGGAGAAGGGAACTTGCAGAAACGAGCTTCGCATAGTGACGTTTCCTCAAATTTTCCCTTACGTGTTTCTCCTGTTTTTACAGTATTGTGTTTGGGAATCACTGCCTGAAGGGCAGAAAACGGTGTTTTTCCCTGACGCATCTACGGTAGTTCTTAAGAGATAGAGTTTACCAGCAACAGAAAAAAATATTAACATGTCTAACTTGGAGAAACAAGAAAAGCTAAGGGCAGAGTCATTTATCTAACTGAAGGTTATGGCTAAGTTACTTATATATTTCCTTTGCCCACCTGCCCATACTGGCCTGTTAGAAAAATGACTCTCTCCTTAGACACCAACCTAACCATCCCCCTCCTAGCATCTCCTGACCTGATCCAACCCTTTACTTTTTTATTCTTTTCTCTCTAACTCATAATCAACCCCCTTTTTCCTCTTGTCTGTTTCTACATCATCAGCAATAATTAATGGGCTTGTTGGAAATCCACACTGCAGGATCACATCAAATGGATACAGGGGTAGCAGGGGGTCACCACCTTATGAGCAACAATGTGAACTGAAATGTGTGCCCCTACTAGGCTTACAGCAACAGTGTCAGGCATTATTTGTGGTGGGTCCTAAGTGCCAAGCAAGAATGTCACATAAAGAGATGGGATATCCTTAACTTACTACTCATATAGCCAGAGTTGTCACCACACCAGGTGCCAGGCCATGCAACCCAGCTCTGAAAACCTACACTCGGCACTAGCTATCAGTTTCACCATCATTGCCTGTCACAAATTTCTTACCCGAATTGAATGAAACATGATTTCTTTAGAATTGAGTGATAATTCCTTGTTTTTTGTAAGCACTCTCCAATCTGCAATCATTTTTCAAAGGGAGGGTACACCCCTTCCTTAGACCTCTCCCCCAGGAGGGTGATCACGATGTAACCGGCCATAAAATGGTGTGGTGACAACCCTCACTATAGTATACATCTACAAAATGGAGAAACTAAAGCAGACAGGTAGATTTTCCTTACAACATCCTCAAAACCAGTTTCCCTGTGGGCTGGGACTGGTAGAATATGCCCACTGTATTTCTTGCCTGTCGTATGAGGGGACTAAATTTGAAATTGAACCCTGCTTGAAAATAAATTTAGACTGAACGTTTTATCGAGTATTGACACTACATACCCTAACGCATTCCTGTTGGTGTGTTGTTGAATCTAATCTATCTAACACAAAACCAGTTAAAATCGGTTACTTGAACTATAAAGTTGCAGGAGTTGTTACTCATAAGGAGGTGTTACCAGGCTCAATTACTGCTAGTTCCCAGTGTTAAAGAAATCTCCAGGTGGCACCACCCAGGACCCCACAACCACTTTTCAACTCTGGCTCCTTGGCCCTACCCCAAAATGGAACCTACTGCCCTTGCTCTTGGTGCTCAGCATACAATAAGCAATGGAGTAGGGAAAACAAGCCAGTGTGCCACAAATGGAAAAATGCAGTGGCCAGACAGACTTAAATTGGTTAGAAACTGAGAGGAATTACATCTAACTAACATAACAAAATCCAGTTAGTCACAACTGGAAAAGGGGCTCTGGCCTGCCCGACTTAAACCAATTGGTTAGAAAGTAAAGGTTAGTTAGATGGGGCTTAACAACACACCAACAAGAATGTGTTATATAGTGTCACAGAGTTAGACAAAGTACAATGTTGGGGTAAACTACCTAACAAAATAAAAAAGATACGATGGGTGGTCAATTAAGGGACAACGGAAGTCACCCCAACTTGAACTTGCGTAGACTGTTTTATTTCATGACTGGCTCTTGAGAGTCACGTGACATAGGGTTGTAGGAGGTACTACAGGTGAGAACCGAAAGAGACACTGTGATATCTTGCTGTTGCTTCAAAATAAGTTTGAGGGGAGGACTGCTCTTGACCTTTAAGCTGTAAAACCACATCAAAGTATCCTACCACAAATTGGATGTAGCAAGGAAAACATCTATTCCAGACTGGGAGACCTAGTCCTTCTTTGTCAATCAATATCAATCAAGGTATTTTGTAATAAGGGAATTAATCCCTCTAGCTCCAGGGTGCACACATTTGTAGCTATATCAAACTTTTTTTCTTGAGATGTGGGGGGGGGGGGGCAGGCAGCATTACTTGAGGTCAAGCAAACTAGTCACATTGTCCTCAATCTATACCAGTGGTTGGGTGACCCAGTGGACGAAATGAGATTAATACCCAGGGCTCAAAATAACCCACAAAACTGACAGGTATGGCTACTGTGCCTTTCCTGTTGGCTGTGGTGCCCCTGTCTAATTAGAATAGCATCTAGACCTACAGTATAGCCATTTTGCTCATTTTGGCTATGCCCTTACGTCAAGCCCTGAATATGGCGATATCTTTAATGTTTTTTCAACCGTACTGTCTAATTATTACTATTTTTCACATTAGAACTCATTGGGGAGTAAATTGTTGTGAAGGTGTTCCTTGTCAGTCATATGACATCACAGGATGAATTTTTACCATTTCAGAATTGCTAATTATAGGGTACTGTAAGTGGGTGGACCACATCTAACAGCAAAGACACCACCCAAACCTATTATTTATTCATGAGATTTGCACACTGTTTATTCATAAGGTCTAAATCCCTGCTAATGACTGGTTTTGATTGAGAAAAATATTTGGCTACGCAGAGTTGAAACTTGCAAAATGCTGCAACCTTTGTACTCAAATTTCACAATGTAAACAGGCTTCAATGAGTGGGAGTCGTAAGGAAAATCATGCATTTACTACATGCCACTGACTGTGTCCAATATAGAACAATAGATACATGGTACAGTAATAGCTCTGAGTATGTCTTAAGTCAGATCTTTTTACACATTGTGACATACAAAATTTTTCTTTGCTGTGTTTTAGGGCATAAATTTTGTAAAATGGATGATCTGTCAAAAAATCAGGAGCAGGGCTCACCAACAAGAGTTTTTTTTTTTTTATTTATACACATAAGTTTTCTGTCAAAACTCCAAATACCTACAGTAGAGCACTGCATAAAAATCTTTAAAAGAATGTTGTATTCACAAAACAACTCTTGCAGATCATAAAATATGCCCTGTAATTATGCAAAAGAACCAATCATGGGAATGGTTGCAGTATTTGCATTACATTTTAAGCCAATCACATTGTCTCTAGTCATTACCATGGAACACCTTTTTTTCTGTAGTAAAGGCCCCCATACACGATCAATTTTTTGTCAATTGATTGGTGTCAATTAATTGATATCAGCAACTGACGATTGATATCAACAATTGCCGACAAAAAGGATTGTGTGTGGGAAATAATGACCCCATACTGGTTTGCAACAATTTAATTGACGCAACTGTTGATGGATCAAATTAAGCTCCTTTGACATTTTTTAATGGGTTTTCAATTCATGGACCACTTCCTTGTTTTTTTCAGTTTAGAGTATCTGCCAGGGAAAGTTATTTTCTGTTTTAAGATTTTGGTGAAAATGAAAATTGACACTTAAGTTGAAAAACATTGACCATATGTGAGGAATGTCAATTGATGGATATTAATTAATTGACATGATCAATTAACTGACCAGAAAATTGATTGTGTGTGGGGGACTTAACACCCCAAAGACTAATTTGGTGTAGCAGCTCCTTGGCACAGCATGCCTTCGGATTCACTGTTGCAGCTTCTTGTTACTGTAACAACTCTAAAGCTTTCAAAAAAGTTATGCAATAAAGTTTATACTCTCTTGCCTTCTTGAATACAATGAACTAAGAAGTCAGATGTATACATGCGAATTTATGAGTTTACACTTCATGTGCATAAGTATTCTTTTAGAATCCAACCACAAAAACATTTCTCCATAAATCTTTTTGATGTCAGTGTCACAGGTGTGCATTGGTCATAGCTCTTCTATGCAGTCAACTTACTGGCAACATGATCCCATAATAAAATCTCAACTTACAATACAGTGCCATCACAACAGATTTCCATTTCCTCGTCCATTAAGCTGCTACCACAGCATGTCCCGTGCAGTACTGGGTAGCGCACACCTCCACAAACTGTCTCCCTTTCGGGATTAAAGGCTGCGGTACCCTTGCAAAAGTTCCTTCCATCATGAGTTCCTTGAAGAACCCCATCACAGCATATATGATCTTCTTTCTGGTAAGCTGAGAAAGTCCTGTTACCACAGCAACCAATATCTAAGATAATAAAAACAAAGAACACATGCAGTTGAAAAAAATCCATCAATTGTCATAAATTTACAACTCAATATCTTTCCAGCAGACACAACTTGCAGTACTGGCATGACCAAATATGTGCAAGAGGTGGTTGCCAAGGTACTCTTCCAAAAATTGCAATTGCACACCATCACTTGCCCCAAATCACCGTAAGGAGTGTGATTTGTTGTACACCTAGATGAACAATAGAAACTCATTTAAACCTATTAAAGTTAAATAAAACAGCACCCTAACCACTCTCATTAATTCCCTAAAGAGTATGATTTGTAGCATGCCTGGAAAGTCTATAACTCATGGCCTGCTGTAGGAGCAATCTCATGCCCCCTTATCCCCTCCCTCCAAAATACTAATTTTAGGGTTAAAAATGCCTTCTCAGGTAGATTGCAAAATTTATACCATAATGTTTGCTCTTCAAAATAAGAGAAGATTTCAGGAGCAAAAACCTTAAAACTAGATCTTTTAGTAAAATCTTTTTCAATACACCTACGACCCCCACCTACTTCTTCATCTTGAAAAGCGGATTTTCACAAATCTACAACTGATCTTATTACTGTATTTTGTTAATCCTGTGCAAACAAATTTTCCCTGTTGAACCAACTCCAAATTTTCTGTGGGCTCAATTTCTCTACGGGCAGGAAAGCTATTCATGACAGATTCTGTGGGTGTCAAACTTGACAATATCTGCCCTCAACATCCAACTCATTCTAAGATTGTCCCTAGCACACACCCCTTCCCCTTGATAGTGTGTGTTACTAGATGGGGTTTTATGGCTCAGTTTAGACCAATTGATCATTACTGGTGTATGCATTCATCTGCACTCTGTATCCATATGAGCTACTTTCTACACTAAATGAGCACTATTGTTGCTCCACACACTACCTTGAGTAGGTTGAGCGACAAACTCGACAATATCTACCATGAAGTCATTAGTGGGAGCTCCATGATGTGAGGCATAATTGACAAGTTCACAGCCTTGCAGTACATCAGGAAGTGGAATACAGCAAGAGTCCTCCATTATCCTCACATAGTAAGGCTGCATGGTCACATGATCAGAACACCTGACTTGCAGTCAGGAGGTCTGGAGTTTGACTCCTGCTCGGGTCACAGCAAAGACTTTAAAAATGGAACCAAAATTCCATTATGCTTTGTGCTCAGCATAAGCAATGGAGAAGGGAAACAAGCCAGTGGGCCACAAGTGAAAACCAGAAGGCCAAAAGGCTTAATGATTCCTTGCTGCTGAAATTTAAGCCTATCTTTTTTTTTCAAACTGACAATGCACCATTATGTTTTTCAAATTGGCAGTGCTCTGTAATGTACCCACAAAGTATACATGCAAGGCATTCAAGCTTCCTACATTGAGATCCCGGAACCTTTGACCACCTAGAACTGCGGTTCTGCTCATGATATCACATCCACATAATATGTGTAAAATTTTGCAGTATCCAAGCTTCCAACCATGGGAAACTGTGTAAATATTATATTGAGACTTTGACCCCTTGTGAACCAAAGTGACATTTGAACTCCACAAAAAACTATAGGGATCATTTATCACTATGCATCACCTACATGTCAAGTATGAGGAACCAGTACAAAAGTTAGCTTTCTTGTAATACTGTGCAAACAAGCTTGTCAGACTTTGACACTGCTGACCCCAAATGACCTTTGACCTTCATGAAAATCAATTGGAATCATCATTTCAATACGGCCAACCCACACACTAAAGATGAGGAGGCTGTGGCCAGCCGACTCAAACTAAGTGGTAAGAAACTGAGCCATAAAACTGTTTCTCTGATAAGGCCCTCCAGGCTCTAAAACCTCCCATCATAGAGTGTATCCACCTGATTTCAACATTCACATGGTTTCTGTCTGAGGGGGGATAAAACTTTCTCATTTCCATAAAAAATGAGAAAAATGTCAGTATTTTGGTTCTTACTGTAAGAGGGGCATGTTTGAACTTATGCATAAAAAAGTGACCTTTATTAACAATTCAGATTATACCTTAAAGAGGTCTTGAAGCAAGCTTTTGTACCCCTGAACCCACTTGTAACTGAAGCCCAGGACAGCATCAATTAAGACTTGGGGTTTTACAGTTATAAATCTCCCCTTTTTTGTGTTTCTGGCAGAATCCATGATTCAAAACCATACAAACTTTTCAAACAGTAAGAGAAACAATGAACATTCAAGTTAGAAACAAAGAAGCTTAAAAAACTTTTCAAAGTTATATTGAGGTACCTATCCTAAGGTCAGAGGAACCAGAACAATGCAAATGACCTCAATTAAATTGGATGATCTTTTTCCTGGAATTTAAAGGCTTTTAAAATTAATGTACAATATTGTATTCACATACAGTACAAAACAAAGAAAGATATGATGTATTTTGACATTCTTCTGAAAGTCTATCTTCTTGCACAATTTCTGTTTCCAGTGAGGTTATTAAAAGTAAACACAAAGTACTGAAGGTTAAAGTGATAATTCCACTAACAGAGCAGTTTTCACTTCCTGAAATTTTAAAAAGATGTCAACACCTGTATCTTATCTCTTATTTAAAAGAGGACACTTTTTACATTGATGTTTGAACTTACATTAAATTAATGAATAGCCTGTAAAACCCTTCAGATTGCCCCTTATAGCGGCCCTGAAGGAAATTGTTGCCCCCTGCAACTACCTGTAACATTGGCCAAGGGCAGCATCAACTTGGTCTTGGGCTTTGGCAGTAATAATTACCCTCCCCGTTTTTGTGTTTCTGGCAGAATCCATGGCAGATTTGAGAAATTACAAAAGTTGTAAAATTCTGCCCTGATAAAGCCTACGGTATTTAAAAAAGAAACATATGAGATCATGTAATCAATGACACCCAAATTATTTATAATAAAGATAATTCTCCGATTGTTATACAGTGTATTTAAATAGTTTAATATTAACCACCTAGTTATGAAGACTTACAATTTATCTTCTTTTTTCTTGGGAAATCATTTGGGTTACATTTACTCATTTATTACCGGGAAGTGCTACCGATATTTGTAAAAAGTTTCGTCATGTAGAACCTCCACAAAAAATAACGTCACTTAGTTTCAACCTTTCCGCAGATGTATTCGTAATGTCACAAGGTGGTGAGAAATAAATTTTTTATGTACATTTGTATAAATAGCAAAGACAAAATTTCACACTTTTTGTTTCACATACACACTTCTCAACTTCCTGCTCTGCTTGGCAGTCCATGCCAAATTCATTTAATCTGTGTATTGCTTTCCATTTGAAAATAACATAATTGTCTGACCTCAAATTGTGTGGGTTTTCCCCTAATTCCTATCCCACATGCACAGTTTCAGACTTTACAGTAAGTCCCAATCAGCTCTTGTGTATTAAAGTTAAACCAATCTCTCCCAGCTTTTTGAAAAGTCCCTAGAGTTACGTCAGAGATCTTGCTATTCACTCCTTATGTCACAGCGTCACTGATTTAATAGAAACAAAGAGTTCGGAAAATAAAACCGCATCCTTGAACACCTCCATATTGTTATTACGTAATAGCATAAAGGTTTGTTTAAGAGGGAGCTAGACGAAAGCATTTTCAGTTGTTATACTATATATTTGTTAAACTTATGATGCATTCAAAGAAATTTTGGTAATTAAAATTTACAGTCATTTATAGTACCCTTTTTCTATCAATATTTATCAATAAAAGACTATTTTTCCAATTTTAAAAGTAACTAAAACATTATCAGATGAAAAGGTATTCCCATGCATTACAGGATGAAGAAGGGTATTGATTAAATTTAAACCCAAATATAAATGTTTGTGAACTAGTATACCCCTTTTCTAACAATATTTTTGGATAAGTGACCATTTCCCAAGGTTTTTACTGTTAAATCATTATCAGATGACAAACAAATTGTAATATTCTCATACATTAGCCTACAGGACGAACAAGAGGTATTTATTAACTTGATTATCCTAATAATGCCTGTTTTCACTTAATTTGATTTTAAAATAGTTAAGTATTTATGAGATGCTACAATACAGTTAAATGGACATTCTTCAATTGGCCCAAAATTGAAGGATGTGACATCTAAATTACCCCAGAAGTAGGGGAGTTGAACTTACAGTACATATTCACAACAGGTACAAAATTTCTTTTTCTTTTGTTACTTGAATAAAACTGAAACATAACCACTTAGTGAGAATTTTTTCCAGGAAATTACAACTTAAGTCAGCAACTTTTTCTTTCCTATCCAATGACCTTCAACAAAAATTAACATGTGCATTTAAATGTAATTTTATTTACACTGTGGGGGGTGGAGGTAATGGCAACCCACATTTATATTATGTCCAGTGAAGAGGGGCATGCAGGGAATAATTTATCCAGTATCGCATCGTAATTTGCTACACAAACAAGCCAAGTTGCTACACAAATGAAAAATTGTGTAGCAATTTTTTGTGTGCATATAAACCCTTGCATTTTGACAAACAATGTGTGAAAGACCTCAGAAATCTTCAAAACTGCTCTGCAAAATTTGAATGCTAAATTATTCCCTGGGCATGCAACTTATCCAAATGGCACGAAGCTTGAAGGGAGAGGGGCAAGGGAGAATGCGATCCCTCAAGCTACTGTACACTGTAGTACATTCTTCCCCCTTGTAGATCTTTACCTTGTCAATTGTACCTATCTAATAACTAGGGCACATGAGCAGAGGGAGTGAATGTCCCCCTCACATGTCAGTGTTGAAAAAATGCATTTGAAGTTCTTTAATAGGAAAAAGGTGCTGATAATGTGATATAAATGAAACTGGACAAAAAATTGCACCAGATTGCTTTGGAAGGCTTAAATTGTTAAAAATTTCTGATCAAAGGGGAGGGGACACACCCTTTCACATATCAGTTACAAATGTGATTCTCCCTGCAAATTCCTGCTAACTAGTAACCATGGTAACAATGAGTGTCAACTTCCATGGAAAGTTTAAAGTATACAACAAATAAATACATTAAATGTCCAAAATTAGGGAAATCAATCTGTTTGTCCCCATAATACAATAATAGCAAACAAATTTACAGAAGGGAAAATAATCTGCCTTTACAGTACTTCCTGTTTACCCAACAATCTTTCATCAAATTTACTTGAACATTTGTGCAAATATACTTTAATTTTACAAACATGATGAATCCCCCAATTGTATGAATGAATCTTTTGTTGATCACGTATACATACTAAATTAATAAATTCCTTTTCTTTAAAATTGATAGAATCTGTGCAAGTAGGAAGTAAAATATTTATTTCCTACCATTTTAATAATACTTCTTTCAGGTGTCCCTAAAACTTCCCTAAAAAAAAAGGACAAACTTGAAATATATTTTTTCAAATAATTATGATCACAATGTTGTTTTAATTTTCTTCCCCCACATCTTTTCAAATTACATTTTACCCTATCATTGATTTGCCCTATCAACAAAACCAAACCTTATCATTGCTCAATGCTTTCAATGCTTCCTTGAAGTGACCTTTTTTCATAAAAAAAAAAAACTCCCTAGGGTTCTTCTTTGGATATTTTGTCAAAAAAAAAAAAAAACAATGGGTGAAAAAACAATTGTATTTGTGTTAACAATAGTGGAAAATGATTTTTGACCTAAAAGGATGAGGAAAACAACCTCTTGTGAAAGATGTTAACCAATTCCATCCTCCTAAAAACATGTAGCAGATGTGTTACACAATAAGCCATACTATACATCCTGGTTTATTGTTTACCGTACCCAGGGTTTACCCTGGACCTGGTTAAAACGAGTAACAATTTTGTCAATGTGCAATTGTTTCTTTTCATGAGATAAGGTCAAGTGGAATTGGTGTCAACAGGGTGAGAAATAATTCCCATGATCAAATGTGTCTGCTCTTTGATTAGGTACACATGGTACATTTAAACATATCTTTTCACTTAAGTGGAACTTCCATTTTATTCCTTAAAAAACTTAATAAAGCCTTTTCAAGGTAACTTACAGTAAGTACTGCTTTCGAACACTAAATTGAAGAACCATGGGTGGACAAAGTTGGGAAGCTGAGAGACTCCTTCCATCTGAATGGAAATTTTGGCAGCTGGAAGGGAATTTCTCATTTCTGTACATTCAAATATCATTCTACAGGTAGGACTGTGGGACGTTTTACTCCCTTCCTGAGAAATGATTTCACTCCCTTCCTGGAAAACAAACATTTTTCAAGCACATGCAGGGGACAAGCTCAAAAAGAATACTATCACAGTAGCTTAACCCTTTACCGGTAAAGGGTTAAAATAAGCCTGTGGAGTGTGTTTACTGCAAAGCTGATGCCACTGTCTCTGCGTGTGTGCATGTAACCCTTTAGCCGAGAGGTGCAGGTATTTTAGCTTAACCCTTTACTGTTGTGCTCCAATCGGGGCATATTTGCACGCCTCAGGAGTGGGCGGAAAAGCGGACGTAGCCCGCCCTGCATCAGCTTCCGTAGGCCATTGACCCCGTGACCTTAACCTATTGTCTCTCTTGTTGTTGTGGCCAAATTTTCGGGTAGCTACTCGCAGTTTTGAGCTCCGCGTGAAACAGTAAAGATGGGTGACAGTCGAGCTCTCCGCATGGGTCCAAAAGGACCCAAACAACGGTAAAGGATTAAGAACTTCAAAAACTATCAAATTATGAAAATATTCAGTACTGAAACAAAAGAAATGACCATAACTACCTCTTTAAAGGGTACCTCAAGTATAAAATTTCAAAATAAATATTACAGGGCATGAAAAATGAATTTAAGGGGCCAAACCTCTCACCCAAAGTACAATTTTGGTATGGGGGTACTGAAATTCCCAATTGGCTCAGCTGTTTGATTGACAGCAAATTCAAACAATGCAGAGTACCAAAGCGTATATAACACATCATGAATGGTACTGAGAGTGTTTTGATTATATAAATTGAGTTTTTCTGTACTCACACTGAAGCAATAAACTGAGATTGTATTTGGATGAGGATGAATTTCAGACAGTTGTGGGAGGGGCTACAGTAAGAAGGTTAGGAGAATTGGTACTGTTTGGGGTGAGAGAACTGGGCCTTTAAACAGTCCAATTCCAATCTTAAAAGGGCATTCCTAAGATGAGATATAAAATGTTGAAATTTATTTACTCACTTTAAACATTAACGCTGCACAAAAATTTGTGATGTCATTGTTGTACTCAAGTTAGAGTCTTTGTTCTTTCTTTACTGAAAGTTACTGCAAATTGTACAAATACAGTATGTCATAGCTCTCTAACTTTTTGAGGTGATGAAATTAATTAATTGAGAGCCCTCTGTACCTAAGTTGGAGAAAAATACTGTATCACAAATTATGTACCCCTATACATAGTGCAGGAGATTTGTTAGTTTTAACTACAGTAGTTGAGATTATTGAAAATTCTTGGTTTTAAAGTCTCTCTGAGGTTCACCACAGACCTTCCCAAGGACAGTGTTTCTGCCAGAGGGTGGAAAGGAGCACTTGTCCCCCCTCTTTCTAGAAGAAGATGAGTGAAATCACTCTTTCCCCCCCCCTCTCCCTTTTCATTTCCACAAAAATTAGAAAATTGTCAATATCTTGGTTTCTTCAACACTTAAAAAAGCAAATCTTTTGCAGGCTGCAGTCTCTATTTTTGAACTTGCACAAATAAATGGAACTTAATACCTCTCAAATTGCACTTTATGTACTTTAGCCTAAGACATCATCAATTTAGATTTGGGGTATAGCAGTACTGAATCCTCCCCCCCCCCCCTTCTTTTTGTGAACTGGGGGAATTCCTCAAGAAAATTAACTGAGGAACTTCATCATTCACATTTTTTTCCATTAGCCTAAGGCCTTTAAGCCATGAAAAGGATGTCAATCATTATAATTGAGAAGGGGTGTGGTGGGGGACGGGAGATGACTGACAAAAGCATTGCGGCCGTATATGTTGCAAAATGACTGAGAAGGTCAAAAGATTTCACAGAAAGGCCTAGTTGGGCAGCATATCAGCTATGAATGGGAATGGCGAGATTAAGCATGTAAGTCCCCTCCCCCTCCAACAATTACATAGATATTCTAGTGACAATTTGTAAAAGCTTCAAAAAAGGGCACTTTAATTCTCTTTATTGGAAAAAATTACACCTCAACAGCATGTTACCTTCAAAATTTATAACTTTTTGAAGAAAATTATCAAACCACTGTAACACATTACACTGTGGGAAATCTGTGATGTCATACCGGCATATTAATTGAGTATCTTTACATTTTAAATTACAGTCACAAATATGCAAAATTTTTAGGTCAACCTCAAACAAACAATATTCAATCTTTCACTTGTATAAAGTTTCAAGGTCAAATTAATTACTCCAATTTTAAGGTACAACAAAAGATTTTAGAAGCAATCTGCCCATATTATATAACATTTTGTAACCTTGAAGCAACTAGGAGTCTGTATTAGACAAAGAAAACCATTTCTTCTTCTAAACAGGAATATCTTGAGTTAAAAACAGGCTATAGATGTGAGGTTGGAAGAGGGTGCCATGAAAAATTATTCTCTTCTATATGAGACCCTATGAAACTGACACTGGAATATTCATTTAAAGGAAAATTTTCATCATCCCAAACAGTTCCAATTCTCCCAACCTACTTACTTCTAGCCCCTCCCACATTTATCTAAAACTCATTTTTATCCAGACACGATCCTAGTTTATTGCTTCATGGCTTGTCCCAGTGGCCATACAAGTCCATAATGTGTAATCAAGACACTCTCAGTGCCCATGCTGTGTAATTTAGCTATGATGCATTGTTTGAATTTGATGCCAATCAAAGAGCTGTACCACCAATTGAGAGTTTTGATGTACGAATACTGAAACTGTAGTTTGGGGTGACGAATGCCTGCCTTTAAGTGTGGCAAGTACCTTACAAAACTGAAGTGTTAAAAAAAAACAACAATTTGGTGCCAATGCTTTCCCACCATTCCATTTTCTAACCCTCGTCCAAAGTTACTCCTTAGACAATTTACAAATTGCTTACTGGTCCTGATGCTTTTTTAAAACCATATTACCCCCAAGAGTGAAACCCTCAGAATGAGTGAAACCCTCAGAATGAATGAAGTTTGCAAAAAACAAAGGATAGCGCTCCTCTTATTTGGCCAATCTTTCTTTCTCCGTCACAGATTTGCATACTTAGCTGAAATGATTATCCACTAACCCCACTGTCAAATTAAAATTACCTTTAAATAATTTTGTTTTTGATGCAAAAGTTCACAATGTGCTCATTTGCTTGACACAAAACTTTAAAAACAGCTAAAGAGCCACTATTATTTACCTAGTATCTTTTTTTGATATAAAATTATGAACTATATGCCATCTGCTTCTCATTAAAATAGCTAAAGTGTCACATTATTTACGCAGTATCCTGTACTTTATTGATCACGGACTTCCCTCAGCAGCACAACAACTGCTGTGAATCAAGTTCCTGTTTATTTCACACGAAGGTATACCCCAAGGTCACCTTGAATAAATATGCATTGAGTCTGCCATTCTTTACTGAACTGATTCACAGATCTATAAATAGTACGAGGGGTTTCTTCTTCAAATGAGGGCGCTGTTACATTTAATCATTCTGCTTGTTTCTGAAAGTAAGGAAATGATACTCTTTGTAGCCAACAGAGCCTAAAGTGGTATATCGAATGGATACTAATATCTGAACATGTATGGTCATAGATGGGTATCAACACATGATGATGCTTACAGATGAATCCACAAAGCCAAGAGGCCAAATGGCATTTACCTACATACCGTAGTGACCACGTGTATGGTCTATGGTTCGACTCCCAGGTCTAGTCATACCAATGACTAAAAATGTAACCTACTGCCAATGTGCGTGATGCTCGGCGTAAGCAATGGAGTAGAGAAAACAAGCCAGTGAGCCACAAATGGAAAAAAGGCTGTGGCCAGCTCAACATGAACCAATAGATTCGAAACTGGGCCGTAACACTATGTAACTAACAAACGAACTACATACAGCACCTTATAATACAAAGAAGTTTTAAAACTAAAAAGTTGACTTGACCTAACTGAAATCTGAGGTTTATGATTTTGATAAAAAATACATGTTAGTAATAAATTTTATGTCGGATGGGTACATGACACTATGGGAACTCATTCACACTACGCACAGTATTACAGTGATTACTAGGGGTACATCACACCAAGTGGTTTACATAATAATTTGAATCAAAATAAACAAGCAACTACCATTACATCACAGGTGACAAGGGAATTTAACACATTTATAACAGCTACAGAATTTTGCTTTCCTACCTTCATAGATACACTGTTTCATACATACTGTACATCATAACCATTCATTCATAGTGCTAACAATCTGACAGTTACCTGCATTTTTAACAAAATCCATGTGAAAAAACTTCAAAATCACAACTGATCACAGCTCATCCCATACTACAATTTTTAATAGGGTTTACCAAAATTCTCAATTGGCTCAGCTCTTTGATTGACAGCTAATTCAAACAATGCAGAGTATCAAAGCTTATATTTCACAGGCATGAACTGTACTGAGAGTGTTTTGATGATACACATTGAGCTTCTAAAACTCACTCTGAAGCAATAAACTGACATTGTGCCTGGATGAGGATGAATTTCAGACAATTTTTTTAGAACTGGTACTGTTTGGTGTGAGAGAGAACTGGGCCAATTTAAGTATAGGAGAATTGGTACTGCTTGGAGTGAGAGAACTGGGCCTTTAAGTATAGGAGAATTGGTACTGTTTGGAGCTGGTGAGAGAACTTTTAAAGGCCTTTTAAAGTGAAAGGAGAAGAATTAATTTCTCAGCTATAATCACCTATTGTCTCTTTGTGTGGGTAGTCTTAGGGGCTACCAGTGTGCACATTCCTATTTTTTCCTGTGAAGGTCTTTCACATGCTCCATTTAAAATGGCCTGGGACTTGTACTTCTAGACTGTCCTGATATTTTTTTGACCTGAAATATTTATGCTGTGAGTCAATACTTTGTTCCCCTTTCCTTGACCCAACATGAAGCTACTGACCCTGCCAACAGCATTACAAACAGGTTCAATGATGTAATATTATTTCAATCACCTACCCTGTGTTGCAATCGGATCTAGCTAGAGTACAATAGACAAATATGTGCATAACAGTACACCCCTTGCATTCAGTGAACACAAAATCTTACCAACCTTTCAACTGTTCTATGAAAAGAATCACAGGAACCTCAAAAGTGCTGGTATCACCACGGGGTTTTCCATCCAACAAGATTAGCTCTTGACGTCCAAAGCTCCAATTCTATTTTTCTCTTCCTAATAGAGGGCGCTATTGCATTTTATCAATTAAGCCAAAACATGACCACAGAAATGAAATCAGTGCCATATGCACACAGTATACAGTAATGGCAATAGGTTTTAATAAAAAAAAAAACTAAACCTGCATGTTAATGAACTATGCTTGAATAGGATGAACAGGCACATGAATTACTTCTTTTTTTTTCAGAACAATTGATAAATCTGTTGGAATCTGGAATCTGACATGCCATCTTGTTGAATTTTTGTGTTTCATCCCAAGATGACTTCCAATATCAGAAAATTCACAACCTTCCACACATGAATTCCACCTGAATCAGACCTTCATAAAGTTCCAAGCACTCTCCACCCTAAACTTGTTTTGAAAAATTGCAAGATTTGTTCTTATTTTGCTTCCACGCATCTTTTATGATTATTTCAGGACTTTCACTGCACATATTCAAACCATGAAACACTGCAAACTACCAAACTATTAATCCAATTTCAGGTGACAGCACATTTCCCCTGTACTCAACCAATCCTCTGCTTGCTTCAAAGGCTTGGTCTCACATTCTTGTGACACTAGGTGTTACCACCCTGTGTTTACAAGAAGGCATAACCACAGGTTAACAGCTTTCTTTTCAGTCCATGTCCTCACAGACCCCAATTCAGCTTGATGGGCTTTGCTACCATCACATGATGAAACTTTCCTTCTTACTTTTGTTACATCCTCCTTCTCTACCTGTAACCTCTTATCGCTTCACTGAGGAAATGAAGCTCACAACACACACACTTGATACAGTCAGGTTTCTCATCCAATTAATTGATTGACAGTAGTACATATTAAAATACACAAAAAGTTACTTAACGTTTGGGGTTAGCCAACATACCAGTCAAGCATGTGTTAGTGCTGTTCATGCAGTGTGGACACAATGAAAGCATAGATCACTTGAACACACAGATCATGTAACAAACTCAGATAACAGTTACACCCCACACCACCTTTGATGTACTGGGGTGTCTATGTTGCTTTCTCAAGAAGCAACGTCACGGCATGGTAACAAGGTGACATATTTCATGTACCAATTACTGAAATGTTGAAGAGTGTTGGTCATCAGTGCTGTAAAACACCTAATAGCCTTATAAAATTTTGCGATAGACACAATGACTCAAACCGCAGAAACCTGCAATCTGAGGTGGAAAGAAATTTTTTATCAACACAGTCCAAAAATGCCATTTGACACACCCTTCTTTTAGTTCAAGACTGATACTAATCCCCTAAACTACATTTTCTGGTCCAATTTTCAATTGGTACTGATTTTTAATTGACAACCAATTCAAGTAATGCATACTAGCTCAAATTACACAGCATGCTCTGAGAGCTGTCTGATTTAATACCAGGACTTGCATGCTGACCAGGGTTATGCTCTTAGGTGAAGAGTATACCTGTCTCAAACTTGCCCACCCAGGGGGTGAAGATTCCCACACTATTTCCAACATATTGTATGAGGTGATTATTAGGATGGACTTGCAAGGTGTTTGCACTGTATTTGAAACAAAATTTAAATTGTTTATAAAGTTGATACTATATAACACATTCATGTTGGTGTGTAATTAAATCTCATCTAACTAACAAATTAAACCTGCCCACAACTAGGGCTGTGAACGTGTAGAGATTAATCGCTAAACAATCCCATGTGTAATAAACGTTTAGTGCAAAGCTACAAACGATTAATGGCAAAACTTGTTTTTGACAAGTCTGTTAGAGTACAAATGGATAGAAAAAATTTTTTATCCATTTGCATACTCTGATGATCCCTGGTTTTTGTTAAATGGAACATTCTGGGCATATTTGAACCTTTTAGGCTTCAAAGTTTCAGAATAACTTGATTTTACCATGCAAGATAACAACAATTACTATTTCTGCATTACATTCAGTATCAATCACTACATACTGAAATTATTTTTTTTTTCTGATAAGGTATTCGCGATTAATTGCTAAACAATCACAAATTTTTGAGGTTAAACGATCACAGCACTACCCACAACCCACGTAATCAACTTGATAAAATCAAGCTCAATCAATCACCAGACCTTGAATTTTGAGGTGTGCGAACGGCAATGAGATCAAACACAACACTTACGGTCTCAAATCACTGTGAGGGGTATGTGCAATTTTTTGCACACCTAGATTAAGAATTGGAACCTGAACCCAGATAAATGTATTTAAAGGTAAAGAGCAGTCCCCCCAAACTTATTTTGAAGAAAAAGCTAAATACCACAATTTTCGTCTCATTTCTCTTCAAAGTATCTTTCACTACATTTTATGATTTAACTATTGCGTATTCAAGGTAAACCAAGCAGTTATTTCCAGTAAATTTCAAATTTGATGAGAAAAAACATTGTCACATACCCTCAACAGCCAATCATGAAACTGGACGGTCTACTACACTACTTCAATTTGGGATGACTGCTCCTGCCCTTTAAGTATAGGAAAACAGCACATGTATCACACTCCTTAATTTTCTTAGAAGTGTGATTTTGTAGCATACCTGAAAAATATAAAACTCAACACCTGAATCACTGTGACTCAGCACTCAGGAGGAATCTTTCTGTGCTCTCTCATTCACCTTGTGTAATGGTTTACTCTAACTTCATAGTTGGAACAGGTGGCATAGCCACAGGGGTAGTTTGGGGGTTGAACTCCCCCATGACCCAAAAATAATGGCAAAAAACACCTAAATTTGTGGGGCTTGTTCCCTCACCATAGCCTTTTCCTCATGTTGTGTTCTACAAATCCCCCCTAATGACACAATTCTGGCTACTGTACGCCCCCACTGGTTGGAACTACAATATCTCATACTGATATCTTATACCATGCACTGTAGTGTACATGCATTGCACTCACACAAGGAATTAAACACACAAAAACACACAAAATGACACAAAAATGGGGAATGCCTAAAAATCAGTACTGGATGGGATATTGCAATCTTTCTATACCAAAAGTTTTCAAGAGTTGAAATCAATTGCAATTACTGATAGTTGCTAATTCAAGCATTTGTCAATAGTCGTAAAGGTTGACATTTGATGATGTGTCTGACATAAACTGAAAGGTGATCACTCTTCAATCTACTAAACTTGAGAAAATTGATTCCTTCTTTGGCAGCTTCTAAGAAATTGTTTATATAAATGGCCATATATAAGCCCATAAGGCTTTTATTGTTAAAGAATTTACAATTATCAAGATATGTACAGAGCCACTGCATATTGGGTCCAGTGTTTCAAGCAGAAAGGGGAAGGGGAGATTTGTCCTCCTCTTTCCAAAAGTTAGGGGGTAAAATCCCTCCCCCCCCCCATTTGTTTCTTTAAAAATGAAAAAAATGTCAATATCTTGGTTTCTTTCTCAAAGAAAGGATACTTTTTCAGCAATGTTTGAAATTACACAAATAAATGGCCTTTGAAACCTTTTAAATTGCCGTACCATACAAGGGGCCTAGAAACAAGATTTTGTCCCCTTGAATCACTTGCAACTTAAACCTAGGACAGAATCAAATTGGTTTTCATGATAAGTGGTACAGTAATCAATCCCCTTCTTCTTTTTTGGGCTTCTGGTGGAATCCTAGGGACCAGCTAATTAAAGTTACAATATGAGAGGTGCTTTTATTGGGACCCACAGTTTTTTCCAAAAATTTTTAGTAGCTATTAGTGATTTCAGCAACCCAAATTTTTCCCCTTGTACAAAGTGGTGACAACAAGGGGGATGGATGGGGGCTTTTTTCCCCATACAGGCCTCGATTTTCAAACAAATTTATGGTTGTCCTTAGGGCAACTGTTTTGCAAATTTTAGTTGTCCACAAGTAAGTCTGGTTGTCCAAACATTTTTCACTTGATTACAAAACAGTAAATGTGTTCATTTACGGCATTGTTGGTCTTGAAGATGTGATGTTTGACATACCTTTACAAATACATTTCAAGTCTGAAATTTTGTATGATGGGAAAAGTTGATGGGAAGAGTTAGTCAGCAGTATGTTACTTTTTTAATGTGAGAGGAAAATGGTTGTCCATCGGACAAACAACCTTTAACTTTTGGTTGTCCACATGGAATTTAAGTTGTCCCGGACAATCAGACAACCACGAAAATCGAGCCCTGCCATAGTTACAGTTCTCCCCCCAATACTCCCTACTCCTCAACCAAGTATATCAATCCTGAGACTTAATTTTCCACTTAGAGATATGATAAAACCTTGAAGATTCATTTTGGGGAGCTTTGCCCATGGACCCCCCAACAAGAGTTTGCCCATTGATTCCAACAAAGACCCTGAGGCAGGTCCCTGGACCCTACCTGCTACAACTCACAATTCATTCCTGGTTTTATGCTATGCACAAAAAGTTTCTATTCCTCAAAAGTTTCTACTCCCTACCATTTTCCTTTCCCCTCAATTTGCCACCACCCCTATCCCCTATCCCCCACCCCAAATTTTTGAAATCTCGCTGCTGTCAATGCATGTTTGTCTTTTATCCACAGCATTTTCTTGCTAAATAGCTCTGGATCAAACAATGACTCATATGGAATCTACAGATAAAAATAAATTATATGTCACTACTGCTCTCTTTCCACAGTTTGCACAGTTTTGAGCAATAAACACTTTAAGCAATACATTCTAATCTTCAAAGTAAATTTATTACACCTAATGAAAGACCAAAGCTGATCCAATGTAAACTCTTCATTGCATAATGATACATGTTTATTTAGTGCCCTACTTATACTGTACCACATCTCAATGGAAAAAAATATGGGAAGATAGCAAAGATTTGTTCTCTTGCACCATTTCGACATGCTGGCATTGACTTTCAATATGCTCTAAGGGACTCTTCCCCTCCCCAATTTAAAATTTTCAGAAGAATACCTGTTTACTGAAATTTTTGGAGTGTACGTAAGCACAAAAGTGTATTTACTACTGTATTTCCCATGATGCAATTTTGCAGAGGTCGAAATAAGCAAAACAGCACAATTGTATAAATTTCACAACAAATGCAGGGTAAAACCATTCCATTATTTCCTTCTCTACACTTGAATGCAGACAGCAAGTGATGGGCTGCTTTCAGTCTGCCATAACTGGGGTCTATCCTCTTTTAATCTTTCAACTTCTTTGCTTACCTGTATCATGGATGGTTTTACACTAAATTGTATCTTGACTCCTTCAATTTCACTGAATATTAGGGTTTGTAGACAAATGAGGACGATTTAAGGCTGATGGACCCCACTAGTGGCTACCTACAGTCACTAAACACAAATGCTGATCGGATTTTTCGAAAATACATCATGAACTGATTGCTGTCAAAAATTGTCAATACTAAACTGATGAGTCTCTACAGCATGTATTCCATGTTGTGTACAATTACTGCAGCACACCCAGGAAAGTTACCTACTGCAGTCGCCAAAACCATTTTCTTCTTTAATAACACAATATGTGTTTGCCCTAATAGTGCAGACTGAAAAAAATTACAAACAAGAGCCTAAGGGCACTATGGTTCCTTGCATTTAAGATGGTTTTTTTTACTTAGGGAGTTGCAAGGTAAGGCATAATTGGCACCTTTAGCCCCAATGACTTTTGGCCTTTACCCAAAAACAAATGGGCACATTGAATTTCAAATCAAACAATTGTAGTTTGAGAGAAATTTAACACTTGGATTTTTCAAGTTATCACACTGCATACCTCCCATTTCCATGTGACAAATACACACACATATCACCTTCACTAAATTGTCATTAACTTGAGTTTGGGGCAGTATATGAGGGTAGTTAATTAGAATTGCCCTTCTGGTCCATTTCAATAATTCAAATCCAGACCTTACAAAGAAGTCAAAAAGGTCAAATATAGTCAAAGTAGATCAACACTGTATTTTACAAACACAACTGTCCCTTGTGGAAGGAAGAAATGTAACAGTCATCTGGTCATCCCTGACAACCAAAACTTATGATGGAGAACTAGAAATTATGCCATCATGGTTGTCATTTGGACTACCTTTGGGTTTGCCTAAAAAGGAAAAACAAGCAAAGGCCCAAAAGTCTGCTACAATTTCTATTTCACAATTTTGCCAGAGAACAAGAAACAAACATAGCTTGGTAATTTTATCTAATAAATGACTTTCAACTTGAACTTTCAACCTGAAGAGGATGTTCAAAAAGAAGAGAAACTGCTTTTATATTTTAGTAATGTGATATACACAAGATTATAAAAATTGGAGTCAAAACTTGCATTGTAAATAACTTTATTAAATACTGTATATGAGGAAAAGGTTTTTTAAAATAAAAATTGCATTACTGGCATGATTGGTAACTAAACTGCTTTAAAACTGAGAGGGGGTTATAATTCTTCTTTTCTTTTATACATTGCATTTGTCAAAAAGCATTAAACTTCAGTTGGATTTTAAATACCAATTAAACAAAGACATTTCACCCCAAAAGTCTAAGGGACATGTGTGCCATAAGGCATGAAAGCATCCAGATCAGCCTTTTTTGCTTTTTCTCTTGAGTTTTAATTTGCTATAGCACAACAGCATAGAGCAGAGCTTTTTATTTTTCTCTATTACTAAAAAATACTGTTATAGCTTGCTTATATTTTGTATTTGTCGTGGGGGACAACCAAGTTTTGGGAAGAACAACTAATATCCAATGCAGGTTGTCCTCTGAACAACCAGATATTTTTGCTAAAGGATCATCCCTGCTTGTGTGACCTCCCTTTATCATTCGGTTATTGAATTATCACACTTTATGCCTCGCATTCCAAAGCATATAACAAGCAAACATACACACACACCAGTAACTTTTCACTGAAATGACAATAACTCAAGTTAGTAACATCACAGGAGGGTAGTATAAGTGTCTTTGTTGTTTGTCTCAACAAGACAAATCCAGGCATCACAAAAAGTCACAAAAGGTCAAAAGAGATCACAAAGTAGGTTAACATGTGCACTTTTCTCAGATGAACACAACTTTCCATTAAGCCATCCCCCTATCTTGCTTGGTTATTGAGTTATTGCACTCCATACCTTGCATATATGACCGTACACACTTGTCACTTCCTTGTCACTAAATTGTCAATAAATCTAGTTAGGAACATCCTAGGAGGGTAGCGTGATTGCCTTTTTGGTTTGTCTGATCAAGACGAATCCAGGCGTCCCCCCCAAAAAATTTACAAAGGTAACAAGGTCAAATGAGGTCAAGTCAGGTCAATCTGGATCATCACATTTACTTCACTTAGACGAACGCAAATCTCCATTACACCACCCCTCTAAAATGTTGCAGTGACAAGATAATGTCATTTTAAGAATTTTTTCACATTAAGCCCCCCATTCATTAATATGCAAGATATGACCACCAAAAACAATAGGGCACATCTACTCAATATAATACATGTACCAACCAAGTTTGATGAAAATTGAGCTCTTGGTTATTGAGTTATCGTGTCACATACTGTACCTCACATCCAATGCACACATTAAGCCCTGCATACTCTTTAATATGCATGATATGGGCACCAAAAACAATAGGGTGCATCTCCTGAATAAGATACACGTACACACTAAGTTTGAAAAAAATTGCCTGTTTGGTTATTGAATTATCGTGTCACATACCTCGCATTCCAATGTGTCACATACACACACACACACATACATACGCCAACTTGACTACACAGGTTCCTTTGTTGACACAAGGAACCAATAAAAATAGACCGATTCTGCCCAACAAAGGAATTTCAAAGCAATCACCAGATTCCCCCACCACAAAACAAGAGCCCAATGGGCACTGTGGTTCCTTGCCGGATACTATAAGAACTGTACAGCCAGTCTGTGAAATAGAGCTAAGCAAAAGTTCATACTGTACTCAATGTTTGTAACATCTTCACAAGTGGTATTTTAGAACAAATTTTACATGAAATCAAAGATTCAATTTCTGTGGCCTTACTGACATTCAACTTTTGTAATGCTTGGTAATCCTTCAAAAACACTACCTAATTTCCATATGTATTTATGCTTGTAATCAAATTTGATATTATCACCAATAAATGATACACAATGTGGTCAGAGAGAGAAAAACACCCCAAAGGTTGTATTTCTCTCACAAGTTATTTTTACCGGCTCTCAAATAAAACTTGCTGTTACTTTAAAACAATCTACCACTTGTCCTGTTTGCTACCTCTACACAGAAAACAGGGTTTATTCAGCAGTCACACAGAAAGCAAGTGATTAATGAAGTGTGATAATAGAATGAGGATAAGGTTACCCCCACAGAGCACAGCAGTATTAAAGAGACATATTGGAGAATCCATGCATTGCTTCCACTGGCAGAGAGACCAGTTTAATGCAGAGTGACATGTGCTCAGTGAAATCTACAGATTTCAGTTATTGCCCTCTTAAAACTTTGAATGATCCAAAATGTGTGTACAACCCAAAGGAACCATTACTGAACGAACATAAAGGACAAATTTCTAAGGTGTTTGGGTGTGTAAGCATGCAAAACCAGGTGAGATAAAAAATCTATTGAAACTATCTTTATCTAGCTTACAAGATTTTCTAAATAACATTTCCAGCAGTTGACCTCCAGTGACCTTGATGACCTTTGACCTTAACAAAACACAAATTGCTTTGAAATCTGTCCTTTCTACCTTTAAATACTGTGTTAAAACGTTTTTCGGTGTTTGACCCCTGGTGACCTCAGACGACCCCTTGACCTTCACAGAACATATCCAATTTCATCCTTACACCATAACACATCCACACACCAAGTATGACATCTATCCAAGTTTCCTAACTAGAAATATCCTGTTGAGAAGGTTTTTAGTTTTTGACCTCTGGTGACCCCAAATGACCTTTGACCTCCACCAAAAACGATAGGGCACACCTTCTCCGTATGACGAATCTATGTACCAAATCCAAGTTCCATCCAACCTTCCCTTGTTGAGTTAGAGTGTACCGAAGCAAGTGTCACACACACACACACACACACACATACACACACACACACCCCAACCTGACTACATAGGTTCCTTTGCTACCGCAAGGAACCAAAAAGGAATCACTTAAAGTCTCCATTACATGACTAATGAAGGGTTGGCACACCTTTCTCAATAGCCTACTGAGGGGATAAATTACTTGGTTAATATGTGAGACATTTCTACAATTTTTTTTTATTCACCATGTTATTCCATATCTTTCTCAATTGTGCAGGTTTGTCACAATAATTTCAAAGAATCCAATCAACCAGAAAGGTGTTTCATAATAGACCCAGAAAAAGCTCCGTATAAACTAACCAAATCAGAGACTACTTGCAATTAAACAGTATGAAATTAAAAGGTCATTACTATTTATTTTTCTTGTCACCACAAATATAAAGAGCCTCTATTTATCACTTACGGTGTTAATTTTACACAGTTGCGAAAACGAGACAAAGCCATTATGCAAGATCATTACCATACCCAGCATAACAGTTTACACCATTGCAGACAGAAATAATTATTTCATAGTGTACATAAAGAGTAACATTTCTTCCAAATATTTCACAATCATCCCAGCATGGTGCCCCCAACAGAATAACACATCACTCCAGGCATGACTATCAACCATATCGAATACTAATGTGAACAGTTTTCATGTAACACGGTTGGCTGCATTCAATTTTTCAGGCAATCAAATGTCACATACAAAGCAGAAATAGAAAAGATATTTACAGCACACCACTCACTACTGTTGCAGTAACTATTTCACAACACATTTCCAAAACGAAATCCTTTACAAATACAGATTTACTGTACAACACCAGCAGTTTTACTTCTTTTGGTCTCGTTAAACAGTTAAATAGGGGCCTGTAAAATAATTCTGTTTGCACAGAAGATACTGTACTGTACTCTTACGATATATGTGCAAGGCCCTCAACTCGCAGCACCTGACAAGCCTTTCTATACATATGCACATGCATGTAAAGTGTTATTCTAATGATTCAGGAGTAAATATTGAACCATAATTGAAAAGCACTAAACGAGTTATTACTGTAAATCTGTTAACATGTCTCCCTATGGTAAGATTTAAGTGGTTAGTGCAACTGACTTGCAGTCATGAGGTTGGGAGTTGAAGACCTGGCTGGGTCATACTGAAGACTTTAATAACAAAACCTACTGCTAATGTGCATGGTGCTCAGCATAAGCAATGGGGTAGGGAGAACAAGCTAGTGACCCACAACTGGAAAAAAATATGGGGCCGGCTCGAATAAAACCAGTTGGTTAGAAACTGGGACTTTAAACTCCATCTAATTAACAAACTAACTAACCCATTATACAGACTGCACCTTTTAATCTCAAATTTATAAAATCACTTTAGGTGAACAGGCATAAAATGCTTTACCTGTGATGATATAGACCTTTTTAATTGGTCTCAGAGTTCTCTAAAATAATGCTTAAAATACACCATAGAGCTTCTTCCACCCACAGTGAGGCAGTTGATAGCAGCTCTGGGAGAATTTTAGTGAGAGTACCTCTTCATATAGAAGAATTTGATTAGCACTTGTTTTTAGTGACTGTAGGCAGCCATTAGTGGGTTCCATCAGCCTTAAATCATCTTCATTTATTGTCTATGTGAATTTCAAATCCTCACACAGTATTCAGTGAAGTTGGGAAAATCAAGATCCAATTCAGTGTACAACCATCCATGGAACAGGTAAGGAAGGAAAATTAGAGATTAAAGGTGATGGAACCCAGTAATGGCGGACTAAAATCAGACCATCACAATCTGTTCGGATTGGTCTATTCCAGTGGTTCATAAAGTGGTGCCTGCTGCCCCCTGGGGGGCGTTGAAAAGTTTGAAGGGGGCACGAGTACGTTTGCAAGCAATAGGGGGCGTTGGCATTGACTAGGGGGTCCCTGGAGGTTCTCATACATACGTGCAATAAAGGAACCTAAATAATTTCAAATAAAAATAGACCGATTCTGCCCAACAAAGGAATTTCAAAGCAATCACCTGATTCCCCCACCACAAAAAAAAGGAATCACTTAAAGTCTCCATTACATGACTTATGAAAGTTGGCACACCTTTCTCAATAGCCTACTGAGGGGATAAATTACTTGGTTAATATGTGAGACACTTCTTCAATTTTTTTTTATTCACCATGTTATGCCATATCTTTCTCAATTGTGCCGGTTTGTCACAATAATTTCAAAGAATCCAATCAACCAGTATTGGTGTTTCAAAATAGACCCAGACAAAGCTCCGTATAAACTTACCAAATCAGAGACTACTTGCAATTAAACATTCTGAAAATTACAGGTCATTACTATTTATTTTTCTTGCCACCACAAAAATAAAGAGCCTCTACAGTATTTATCACTTACGGCGTAAATTTTACACAGTTGCAAAAACAAGACATAGCCATTATGCAAGATCATTACCATACCCAGCATAATAGTTTACACCATTGCAGAGAGAATTATTTCATAGTGTACGTAAAGAGTAACATTTCTTCCAAATATTTCACAATCAACCCAGCATGGTGCCCCCAACAGAATAACACATCACTCCAGGCATAACTATCAACCATACTGGATACTCATGTGAACAGTTTTCATGTAACACGGTTGGCTGCATTCAATTTTTCAGGCAATCAAATGTCACATACAAAGCAGAAATAGAAAAGATATTTACAGCACACCACTTTCACTACTGATGCAGTAACTATTTCACAACACATTTCCAAAACGAAATCCTTTACAAATACAGATTTACTGTACAACACCAGCAGTTTTACTTCTTTTGGTCTCATTAAACAGTTAAATAGGGGCCTGTAAAATAATTCTGTTTGCACAGATGATACTGTACTGTACTCTTACGATATATGTGCAAGGCCCTCAACTCGCAGCACCTGACAAGCCTTTCTATACATATGCACATGCATGTAAAGTGTTATTCTAATGATTCAGGAGTAAATATTGAACCATAATTGAAAAGCACTAAACAAGTTATTACTGTAAATCTGTTAACATGTCTCCCTATGGTAAGATTTAAGTGGTTAGTGCAACTAACTTGCAGTCATGAGGTTGGGAGTTGAAGACCTGGCTGGGTCATACTGAAGACTTTAATAACAAAACCTACTGCTAATGTGCTTAGTGCTCAGCATAAGCAATGGGGTAGGGAAAACAAGCTAGTGACCCACAACTGGAAAAAAATATGGGGCCGGCTCGACTAAAACCAGTTGGTTAGAAACTGGGACTTTAAACTCCATCTAATTAACGAACTAATTAACCCATTATAAGGACTGCACCTTTTCATCTCAAATTTATAAAATCACTTAAGGTGAACAGGCTAAAATGCTTTACCTGTGATGATATAGACCTTTTTAATTGATCTCAGGGTTCTCTAAAATAATGCTTAAAATACACCATAGAGCTTCTTCCGCCTACAATGAGGCAGTTGATAGCAGCTCTGGGAGAATTTTAGTGATAGTACCTCTTCATATTCCTTCAAACATTTCAAGTTTTCTGGAGACCTAATAATAGTTTTGTGACTCTAAAACTATTGGAGCTTACATTCCTAGCTCCACTTGGGAATTTTCCAGGGTCTAAAAATTAGCTTGTTCAGCATAGCTGTTCACAGTGATGCTGAGGGGGTTTTAAAATTGGTGAATTACAAAATTGGGTATTTGGTTGTCCCTTTCAGGAAGTGTTCCATTTCAGGAAGTTGTCCGAATCAGGAAGTTTTATGCTTGCTCAGTTCAGCTGTTGAGCAGTGGTGCAGAGCAAGTAACCTCCACCCCCACCCAGCCTTTGGGAAAGTGGCTAAAGACTGGGGATACGCTCACGTGCGTCGGATGGGGACGTTAAATGGCAGTCCCGGGAGCAGGATTGGGAGCGATTAGTACACACCTGCCTCTTTACCTCTGAGCACTAGTCCAAAAGAGAAGGCGAAGCTTGCCCGTGTTCATCCACGCTCACTCTGCCATAGGGTCCTCGATAAGCCAAATGGCTTCCTGACCCTCAAAACATTAAATCAAATTAAGAATTAAAGGCATTGTAAGATACAAAGTAATCTGCATGGCGTACATGGACACTAATGGGCCAACTTTTCAGAAATGGCAGTAATCCATTCTAGCTGTATATCATCTGTTTTTATACTTGTTGTTTTGGAAAACACAGTACCTTTGTCCTAACATGTAGCAATTCTGCACAGTTCAAATAATAACAATTAGATTATTTTTATATTTCAAATTTTTTGAAAGTGCTCTGTAAAAAAAGAGTTCACCAAAACAATAAACTGTTTACATTTAATGTCTCCTTGAAGTGTAAAGACGAAAAAACGAGAGAGCTAATTAATTCCGCTGGCAATGAAACAAGGGTGTGTTCAGGGATGGTTCCTATTGGGCTATAGCGCCACCTACAGAAGACATTGCCAGATAGTATTCCGCAGTAAATGAACAGTCCACTTGTGGAACAGGTGAGGTAAGTAGGAGTGAAGTAGATTAATGCTTTGTACACTTCAATTTGTATGCTACCAACCTACCACCCAAACTCTACACCCCCATGTACACAGTATGCTGTGCTTGGCCATGTAGGTAATACGCTTACAGAATTTGTTAAAAAAAGGAGTGACTACAACTTGCAATGTCACCACCAAATGCTGATTCTAAAGCCACTGTCACATTATAACAAATTCGGACTAAATTCCAATCCCTCTTTTTCTGGTTTTTGTTAAAATCTTCTCCATCTCTGGTCAGAAGAGCCAAAATTTTGTCAACCAGTGTAAATATATGATTTACATCTGATGTCTGTGACAACAAAACACCGTTTTTTCGTGATGTCACACCACAATGAATTTTTTATCAGAGAGTGTAGTCTGATAAAATCTGTATATCAATGTGATGTCACAAAATAATTAGCATAAATAGAATTTGCATATCCCTGCTGTACAGACTACATATTAACATATGTTGAAAAATTTTTGGCTCTTTCTGACCAGAGATTGAGAAGATTTGAACATAAACCCCCCAAAATTGGATCAAAATCCAATTCGAAATCATTCGGCTTAAAGGTGAGGTTACATTAGATACAGTTTTACACCTCAGTTTTCAACCTTTTGGTTTAATCTAGAAATGCCATCTCCTTTTTTCCAGATGAAGGGCACGGGAATGCCCTAATATGTTATTCTATTCTGGTGCATATTCAGAGCATCATGCACAACAGCAGTAGATTCTATTTTTGAAGTCTTTGGAATGACCTTCTTTGAGAATCAAAACCTGGACCATCCAAGTGAAGGTCAGATGCTCTACTAACAAGATCACACAGTTGGTCTAAAAGAGCAACAACTTTCTTTTAAGGAGACAACTAACTCAACCTGTACCACGACCACCGACTTCCTATAAACATGGACAGGGCATGCAACACATACGTCCTATCCGTAGATTGTCACCACCAACTGGGGCAAAAAAAAATGGCTGCCATGACGCTATAATTTGTATGATTTGATGACAACTCTGTAATATTTTAAACAAAAGTTTTACTTGAATGAGAAAAAATACCATATTTCTGCAATGCATAGAAAGATTTTGACCTTACCTCCTATTATTTCAAAAATATTTCAACTTTCTTGCAAAATCTGTTTGATTTATATGAGCAAGTTAAAGCTTTAACAAAAAATCGTAGCAGACAGCCATCTTGCTACGCTTTTTCTCACGCATATGGTAGCAACAATTAAACGTGCAGCATGCTCTGTCCATGTATAAGAAGTTTGTGCCAAGGTCTATCTTTTCATTTAATTTTAAGTATATACCTGCTGGTTTAATGAAAAAAAATACATAAACTTCACCACGTAAACATTTTTTAAACATTTCAACATTTCTTGAAACTTAACAGGCACTTTGAAAATGAATCTTTAAATTTCTAATTAGCCCTTAAATGATAACATATTCTTTTGAATTCTGATACAAACTTGTATCAGAGAAGAGTTCAGTTATAATACATCTCTTATCACAACTATTTCAAATTTAGGATTATGACTCCATAAAGGAATGAATATTTTAGAAGTCTTCAAATCCAGCCCATTTGCAGACAGGGCACTCAAGGGGAGGGGGAAAGCTACCAGGAGGGGACAAGTGTTTTAAGGGAGTTGTAAGATGTATTTATTGTTTTATTAAAGGGGAATTTTAGCAAAAATTTCATTTTCAATTTCAATTTTCATTTTTTAAGAGGAAAATGTTTCTAAACAAATGATTGCCAACTTTAAAGAAACACAAGAGACTGGCAATTAATTTATGGCAAAGATATCACACGTGCTTACTTGAAGTTGACTTTTGGTTAAAAATGTGACAAATTTACACGTATGTTACTATCTTGAGAACCACTACTCAATGGGACTTCCATCCAAATTTCACCAGAGTGTTCAGAATGAGAACCCCTCTAAATATCAAAATTTGATTTGAAATTGGATTTGAAACTGGACCCTTCTTTAAAGGGCAATCATAAATGAAACTATTCAAGAAGGAAACTTTTCAAGGTGCTTCTCCCCTGGCAACCCCCCACTCCTTGGTGATAGCTTTGCCCCAAAAGATATATTACGACTTACCCTGTGAAGTCCTTTCATGAAGTTTAGTCCCACAGCAAATGTGAGTGTTTGGGTTGTATCCCACTGCTCCACAGCAACTTCCATCATTAACATCTGGTGTTCCAGTGTAAAATGATACTCCATCACAACAAGTATATCCCGGACCAATCAGCTCCTGGTCCCCGCAACAAAAATGGTCCATTTTATTATAATACTGATGGCCACATATATCAGGTTTCCCAATAGGTCTCACTACGGAGTCACTCTCACACACCTCTGTCAAGATGGAGTAACCCCTGTAGCCACAACACCTGGTAAAAGATGATATGTTAAAAGTGCTTAAATATCAATGTGAAAGCATGTCACAATTAAGTCACTTAATTTAATTCCAAAAAATGTTGTGAAAAATTGCAAAACAATTGGTGCAACCAGTCCACTTTAAGTTATGGTGGACAGAGGGAAAGATTTGAATGAAAAGATCTGCCAAGGAGAAGAGTGGAGTAGTGTGCTTCGAAATATAGTGTATATGTGCCCACTGAAATGTTCCCACAGATGAACCTAAATACGGACACTGCATCTGCATGGAAACTGATCCAGACAGAAAAGATTGATAAACAAATCCATCAGTAGACAGTCTGATCAGGCTTGGGGTAATCGTAATCAGCAATCGTAATCCATTGCAATCGATTACACATTTTGAAGTAGTTGTAATTGCAATCGATTACTTTTGTGAAAATCGCAAAGTAATTGCAATCGTAATCGATTACAATGGCAAAGTGGTCGCAATCGTGGTTTCATTTCTGATTACATTGAAGTTGAATTGGACAAAGAAGTGAAGTTACTAAACAAAATTTCAGTGCTTAGTTCTTCTTTTGAAATGACAAAATTTAATTGTCCCTTTTTCTTGGATGTTCTAGCTTAAAATGAGTGAGAAGTGCATGGGTTCAATTATCTCTACTTTGGGAGGATTTGGTTCCGTCGGGGCTTATTTAGGGCAATGTCCATGGCCTTTTTTCCAGTTGTGGGCACTGGATTGTTTGGCCTACTACACTGTTTTTGTGGAAAGAAAATGTAATCACAATTGCAATCATGATTACATTGCAATGTAATCACAATAGTAATCAATTATTTTCAATTTTAGCTGTAATCGTAATCATAATCGCAATCGTAAAATATGAAGTAATCGTAATCATAATCGACTACATTGAGATGTAATCGCCCCAAGCCTGAGTCTGATAGACATTTTTCTAAAAGGAATAAATAGAGTTTGACATGGAAAATTAACTTTTTGTTAAAGAACATGGATTTTCCTTGCTAAAATAATTGTTTATCAGAATATAGAGACATTGGAAGTTTCTTAGTGTAAAGATATGTTTATTATTGGGCTCATTACAGCTGAATGAGAATTCTTTAGTAGTTTGGGTATTTTTAAGGAAAAAAAAAACCAAATGCAAGACAATTCAGCCTCTTCCACAGCACATGGTGGCCAATCACAATATTAGATTGTGATGGTAGATCATGTAATTGTCAGCTATGTTTCAATGTTGTGAAAAAAGTTTTTACAAGCAAACCATGATTCTCCCTTTAAAGCCACACCTTAGGACTTGGGGGCAACAGGCTTCAATTCTTAAACTTTGGTGAAAATTGTTTTAAGATGTGAGTTGAGGACTTCTTAGTTCTAAGTAAAACCTTCTAATAGGTTGAAGTAGACTAATCTGATCCTGCACTGTAGTAGCTGTAGTAGTACTGTCACACAGTAGAATTCCTAACTTCATGCTTTCTTTAAAACTCTCAAAAAAAAATCATTTGCATAATTTTCCTAACTGGCACTAAAATGGGGTAATTGCCCCATGGAGTAATTCACACATTGTATTTTCTTTGATTGGGATGGAGAGGGAAGGAAGGGAAGCAATAGAGACTGACAAGTCCTTTAGTACAAATGAGCACAATTTGTTAATTTCATCTATCATACCACACAACTTGTTTTTCTTATCTTCTACACCACACAATTTGTTTTTATCAAACATATCTAAAAGGAATCCAAAAAGCTCAGTGGTTCTTTGCAACTAATATGACATTAGTCACATGTAACCTTTGTGAGATATCAAATTTTGGTTTTGATATTTTGACCTCTTGTGAACACAAAATGATCTTTGACCTCATTCAAAAACAATTGGGATCACCTACTTGATATCACCTCCATTTCAAAATAAGAAGTATTTCAAAAGTATAAAAGGAATTAACAAAACATGAAATTACTGTAAAAAAAACAGACCTTTTATGGGACAAATTTGAACTTTCTGATAATAAACGTACCTTCCTTTATCCTCTGGAATATCATAAATCATACTGGAACAACAAATTTGTTTTGATGGAGTGAAAGGATAAAATGAACCTTCACAGCACTGCCTCTCCTCATCATTTTTGTCAAATCTCGCATGAACAAAAACTCCAAAGCAACAAATTTCCGTCTTCTCATCAATAATCTGGTTTCCGCATACAGTGTCTGTACTATGTATTGGTACCAAGGTGCCGTATGAACAAATCTGGAAAGCAGAGAAAAGTTCATTGACATTACTACTTGGATTAAATTTTGTTCAAAACTTAAAGACTTTTCTAAATTAATACTTAAATATTTCAGTATACAACTATGATGTGAATTTAAACATTCCCTTTACAATGACAACACAGGTGTATTTATTTTTTCCAACCTCAAGGCTTTGGGGCTCAGGCAATGAGAGCAATGGCTATCATGCCCCAGCTGATTTAAGTGGTGCCCGGTGAAATTAACCCTCACTCACAGCCAAAACTACCCTCGCGACCTTTGGCAACTGGCTATCAGTACCCTTCCAAAATTGTAATGAAGACTATTCAACTCCGCAAAACAAAACAAAAAAAAAAAACTGGAAAATTCAATCGTGAAGTTCTATGTTCCAAGAGTTCTAATATTCAAAAGTTCCAAAGTTTTCTGTGGTACTTAAGTACCAAGGAAAAATATCAGACATTCCATCCATTCTAGTAAGTTAAAGTTAGAGTGGCTTTCAGGTTTTTTGCAAAATCCCTGACATTTGACAGTACTGGCTTCTCAGCTTGCTTTCTACCTGCTTGCAAACTGACACAAAGTGGAACAGAGTTTCAAACACAGAATAGGACTGTCAGATACAAAGATGAAAATCTTCTTACAACAACTACTTAAACACACAATGGCAACTATTTACATGGGCGAGCAGCTTCCTTGCACCATGAAAGAGCAATTTCTCTGCATCCATTGCAGGCATTTATTGTAAGATACATGCTTGGTTATTTACTGCGGCTTTTTGACACACAGAAAATATCATATCCATATTCAAGGCCTAAAAAATTGTTTCATTTTAATTGTAATGGGCCATGACTGATTCCCACTTTAATGCAAAATGGCATCAAACAGACATAACATGTAAGTACAATATCATGGCTAGGAGTGTGTTCCAGTTGGGTATGGGTTGTCCTTTTAATCACAACTGTGAAAGTCTGAATCAGGGTTGCCAGGTTTTCCTAAGTAACAACCCGCCAAATCTGGCGTCACATGGACTGAAAAAATGCCAGATTCGAAAAATTCCTCAGCTGAGGTAACACATGTCAGGATCAACAAATTTATCACTCAGAAGGGCATGAGACATCGTGTGCATACTTCTTTCACAGTATCGTACACTGTAAATTTTTGCCGTGTAACTGCACATTTGGCCTAAATTATGCATTCTGAGCATCATAACAGTTGTAATTTGTCTAATTTTTCCTTGAAATCTAGTAAAAATGGAGCAAATGTTGTAATAGGCTAATTTTAAAAAATGCCAGAAAAACGTCAAATCCTATTTTGATGTCCCATTTAAAAACCTTTCCGCAAAGCATTTCCAAAAAATGCCAAATTTTCCTTTTTTGGCGGTTAAAACGCCAAACTAGCAACACTGGTCTGAATGGCACATGACTTCTATGATGATATCATAATTGCCATAGGTATATCTAACCTGCTAGCTTAAAATCTTTGTGTTCATTCCTGCCTACCAATGAGTGTTGATACACCACCAGACTACAACTTAGTTAATACAGCATAGCCACGTCAACTGATGGGAAACCTGATTGCTAGTGTTGTAATCAAGACCTGGAAGTCCATGGCCTGGCCATGACTGACTTCATATAGAGGCTTGGAACAATATGTAACTGATGTCTTGAGGTCTCAAGACAGCTCAAGTTTCAAAAGTCCAAGGCCAAGGGTGGCCTTACCTTCAACACTGAACTACCAACATTAGAGTCTAAAGGGGAGATCTGAAGGAAAATTTCAATATTTGCAAACAAAAAAAATCAAAACAGTCAGAATTGGTGCAATATTTTATGAAAACCTGAAAGGATGTACATGCAAAATTCAAGGTAACTTTCTCAAGAATTTTCAAGATTGTCATCTGGTTTCATTAGAGATTATGAAGCAAATTTTCCAAAAAATCCCAAGATTGTCACCTGGGGTTCCCAGGTACCAAAGTAATTCATTTCCCAGCATCAAATATAAACACAAAACCATATTTTTCCAATAGCATTTAAACAAAGACTGAAAGATACGGGACATCATGGCACTTTTAAGGATAGAACATATTCCATACCATCCAAACCTCCATGCATCTTTGCATTCTGGTTTTGGACAGATGTCAAAGGTCATGAGGTCTGTGTAGATGAAAGAGTAAACCATCTTGAGAGTTTTTGGTGTCAAAACAATTCCTCAACAATGCAAAGACTGATACCTTTCCTTTCCTTTTGGCAAGGAATTACTAGGCTCTTGGGCTTTCTGGTTGTTCATACTTTTTGCAACATTGAAGGTTACCTTGAGTCAAATTCCATAAAAAGTAAAACTGTTATTTGAATCGAGTTAGACAACCTATTCCATTTAAATTTTGGGTACAACTTGAATCATTTAATGAAATCTGTAAGTATGAGGACAAGAACAAGGCCATTCTAACATATACGAGCACAGGGACGAATATAAAATCTTAGGATTAAACTATATTCACCTAAACTGACCTAAAACACAGGAATTAACAATATTTGGTTAATTCATTGGCACATGGAATTGTGGGAGCACAGCTTGGGATACAAAAAACCGAGCTCAGCACATAGTGTATGGTGTTCTACTGTTTTCGTGCAGAACGTGAAACACTAAGCATAAATCTGAAAAGCCAATCCCAACAAATAAGAGGGACTCAGTCCTACTTTGTAGAAGAATAAATTGCATATTTTCACACCAAAAAGGCAATATAGACAAAGTCCAGGGCACAGAACCACACTTAATGATCTCTCCATAAGTTAAAATTGCATTAAGAAAGAATGATGTCACCAAGTTTTCATGTAAACTCCATTTTTGAACACATGTTTTAGGTGAATGATTCGTTTATCCCAACAATTTGGAACATGTGTGGCATGTGCATAACCACCAAAAGGAATTACCAAACTCGCTTCTTTTCAACATCAGTTATTCCCTGTTTGTTGGGGCCCATAGAATATGTCCACAGTATTCCCTGCCTATCATAAGAGGTGACTGACTGTGAGAAGTTGGACTGTATTTGAACCTTACTTGAAACTAGATGTGAACTTGGACTGTATTTGAACCTCATTTGAAACTAGATGTGAACTTGGACTGTATTCGAACCTTATTTGAAACTAGATGTGAACTTGGACTGTATTTGAACCTCATTTGAAACTAGATGTGAACTTGGACTGTATTTAAAACCATATTTAACTTCCTTTTTTATCAGGAGGACAATATACAGCACACGTCTTGGTGCGTCATTAAATCCACAAACCCAACATCAGTTAAGGGGCAATCATGGTTTGACAGAGAATATTAACTTTTATTTTATATAAAACTATATATAACTTTTGTTTTAGCACCTCAATTTTTCTTTTCTGAACTGATTGTTTATCAGAAAATAGAGACTTAGGTTAGAAGAAATGTTAATTTTTTGTAGTAATTACTAGGGAATATAAAGGTTCATGTTCTGAATATTTGTCGGGTAAAAAAGTCTACACAGATGTAAGATTACACAGCCTCCACTACACTGTAACCAATCAGGATGTTAGACCATGATCATGGATTGTTTTTAATTAGTTTTAAGTCAATGTACAAATGTGGTGCAGAATTAAAATTTGTGACAAAATTGTAAAACCAAACTTTAATTTTTGCTTTCAAAAGGACCACAAGGATTTTGGCCCTAATGATGCATTAATACTGCTATGCAGAGCCAAAGCAGAATGGGCTCACAGAGTACCAGTTGTGGATCACTGACTTGTTTTCCCTACTCAGTTGCTTATGCTGAGCATCAATCACAATGACAGTGGGTTCTGTTTTTAAAGTCTTGTTATGAATCAGCCAGAACTCAAACTCTCAACCTCCCACTGCAAGTCTGATGCTTCTAACCACTTGACGATGCACTTGGTTTATAAGCAAGGAAGATAATTTAGAATGCCAATTTTGTACATCTAACACCATGTCTACTGCTTCAGAAACAGCAGTTAAATTATGCCTAGAAGAACTTTATTGAGAGAACTGTGTTTAAAAATGCTATTTCTCCTAATTTTGGCAGCAGTTTTACACTGAGAGGTCACGTAGGTCACTTTACATGCATTGGGTTCATTCACTATTTTTATAATAGATACAAAGTGAATCTTTTGAGGTATAGCAGCAGCAATGTTAAAGATCATTTTAAAGATGAAAGTAAAATTGCTGCTACAAAATACTGACGTCATTTGTAAATAATGTGCTCTTTCTCTTTATGGAATGTGTACTTTTGACATGGCAGTATTTAGGCTGTTTCATAATACCTACACCACAGAAAGGTCACATAGAAATCTCGTGATGCAATGAAAAAATGGGTTCACTATTTCTTAACCTGAACAACATTTAATTAAAACATGCCTATATGTACCAGATGCAAATCCACTGTATTAAACCAGAGCCTGTCCCCCCCTATTGGACATCATGCATACTTAAATGTGCTTTAAAATGTGTCAAATCATTGGCATGGGGACAAGTTGTTTCACACTTTTAATGCTCAACTGTAACAGATAATCTTCCTCCAGGGGCCCGTTCCACAAAAAGTTACGCACAATCTTAAGTATGATTTCCTGTTGACTTAAGTATGGGGAATCAAACTAAAGATTGTGCATAAGTCTTTGTGGAATGGGCCCCAGGTGTTGGGCAAAAGCAAAGAAAAGAAGAAGCAGACAGAAATTTTTATTGCTCTATCATCAGAGGACTGTCAAGTGAGAATTGATTGAAGTGGATTTGTAGAGTTAATGGCGTAATTGGGGTGGAAGGGTTGGCTCTGCTCTGGGGTGGGGAGGGGGGTTGACTAGGCCTGGAGTAATTACTTTAGAGTAGTAATTAGCTATTATTAATGTGTAGCATTTACTTTTTTTCTATGCAAAACTTTTTTTGATTGCTTCTATTTTATTTTGTTTTTCTTAGGGAGTGACACTTCACGATAAGCCCTAAAGGGTTTCTAAGTGCACTCCCTATGACACCTTTTGTCATTTATCTGCTAATATTACTTGTAAATTTTTGTTTTGTGATAAACCAAAAAAATGAAATGAATGAATGACTTAGGAATGCAGGCCTTGTTATGTCCGATGCAGAACTCTCTAGCAAAAGTGACCAAGCTATGGTCTTTTGATGAAAACAATACTGAGTCAAACACCTCAGTACTAGATAGCAAGCTTTGAACTGACCCGCCTGGTCACACCAGCTTACCTCCATTTACAAAACCTTGTTAAGTGTGAATAAACTTTTTGCACCTTCTTGTGTGCACAGAGAAATTTCTGTGGACACTAGCAATTAATCTCGTATGTTCTTGTTAGAGGTTTTTAACACCAAGACAAAGGGCTGTTCTTTGGATGTAGCAAAGCTGCTTACTCATTGCCAAGTGAACTGTGTGGGCTAATTGAATAGGATCATCTAGCTGATAGCATAATATGCTTGATTAGACAGTTTTGTGCAGACAAGCAGAAAGTGCAAACTCAGTGCCCTTCAGAGAGAACATGTCAAGTTAATAGATGAGATATAATGGCATATTAACACAAACATGTTAAAGTCAACTATAAAAAGTTAAGTTAAAATACCGTTTCAAGGAGAGGTCAAGTTCAAGATTGGTTTCAAAGGCAGTTCAGATATGGTGCAAGTCCGTCCCTTGGTAGCCTCTTACAACAGGCAGGAAAAACAGTGGGCATATTCTGCAAGCCCCTGCCCACAGGGGGGCCGGGCACATGCTGGAAGACACAAGACCTTTCTGTCAGGAAGTGCTGCTCACAATAATAGTGATGGGTAGGAAGTGATGCATGCCTTGTATTGTTTCTTTTTTTCATATTACTATTATACATATTTCCATGAATTTTCAGTCATCCTCCATGGAGTTTTCATCACATTTTTATGACAACTGGTATGTTGTGATTTGCTCTTAAAGAAAAAGTTTAAGCTGGAAATTAATTTCCATATGTGAAAGAGGAGCCAAATCTATGCAGCAGTGTGAAACTTTCATTCAAATTAGATATGCAATTCTTGAGATATCAGTAAATGCCACTACATTTGTGTTGCAAAGTGATCGAGGGCAGCAGAGATTATATCACTCCTTCACTTTCACAAGGAATGCTTTGTTTCCCTTCATTTTTTCAGACTGTTGTGATAACCTTGAAATTAATGGGAATAGCCCCTACCTGTGGGGAATGTATAGTCAATTAAGCTCTCATGACACTTCTGTAATCATATTCTAATAATATGAGATTATTGAGTAGGCTTTAATTTTTCAAGAAAAACAGACTACTCCATTAATGTGAGGATAAAAGTTCATGTGTGTTTGCTTCAAGTTCACTTTTTGTTGAAAATGTGACAACATTACCTGCTCATATCTTGAGAACCACATATCAAATTTCAATACCAATTTCAAGGAAATGCTTGTAATAAGTACCCCTCCAACATATTGAAACTTCATATGACCTAAAACCAGGCTTCAATAAATTCATTTTTTATTACTTGTCCATCGGGCTAGGGATTCCCAAAGTCTATTTATCCGCATGAATATGCACTGAGTCCATATCTAATTATCTAGTACTAGCCATTGAATTCCTATGTGAAGAAGAATATTGTGCTGCTTGCCCGGCAGGCTGCAATATTAAGCAGTTCACTTGTCCGAGTCATTTTTTACTTGTCCTGGACTGTCGGGCGGGGGATTTGTCGAAGCCTGCCTAAAACCCTTCTCTTAATGCCAGACAACAAGCAACAGCACAGGTAACAGAACTCTGATAGTGTTTAATATTAACACTTTTACTCCTCACCATTGAGAGTGAGCTGTATGTCTGTGACTCATCAGCAGTCACTCCAGAGCAGACCATATCATCATTGGGAGAGGACTTTTCTACTGGTAGCATGTTGTTCCAATCACAAAGCTGGTTTTCTTGCAGAAGAGTTGCACCACAGCAAACAGTAGAATTGTCGAATGATGAAACTCCCTCGTAAAAAGTTTCTAAAAAGAACAGTTTATGAAAAAATGACAGTCAAAATGTCAAAAATATACAACATAAAATGTCGAAATAAAAAATTACACTGACTATACATGGGAATAAAAAGAAAAAAAAGGAATTTTTCATCTTGCAATCTCCAGGTTTTCAACACTGCAATTTTTTAGACTTCGAATCCTAAAAGTTAGGTAATTTTGAATATTAATTAGTGAATTGAAAGTCATTGAAGGAAACAGATTGATGCAATGCAACAACATTCTCACAAACAATGTTATGAACTAATGAAATAGGGAGAGATGATCAATTGTAAAACTTTTGAGCATTACAAAAATGCTCTCCTTTCCACTTCAGTTGGCAACACTTTCAAACAATGAATGAACGAAAGTAGAACTTAATGTTCTTTTCAATCAATGTAAACTGTTTGTGTTTTTTTTTCCCTTCTATCTGTAAGAGGAATGTGATAGGAAAAATGAGGTCTTGTGATTGCAGTTTTCTTTTCATATGACAAAAGACAACTTCATCATTTAATCTGTCTTACAGGGGTGTGTAATAGAAACTCAAGGCTGTCTAATGGTGGCGCTCTCTTAATATGGCAAAACACAACTAGCTTGTTTGATATATCTATCTATAGACGAATCCAGACAGCAAGTGATGGTCTGATTGTAGTCGGCTTTTACTGGGGTCTATTACCTTTTATCTTTCGATTTCCTTGATTACCTGTATCATGAATGATTGTACACTAAACTGTATTTTGATTCCTTCAATTCCACTGAATACAAGGGTTTGAATTATATGTAGACAATAAATGAAGACGATTTAAGGTGGATGGATCACAGTAATGACTGCCTCAGTTTCTGAAAACAAGCATTGATCCGATTCGTCTATATAACAGAAACACCGGTTTATCTGATAATGATGCATTCTCTCTGAAGGGCACCGAGTTTGCAATTTCCGCTTGTCTTCACAAAACTGTCTAATCAAGCACATGCTATCAGTAAGATGATCCTATTAAATTAGCTCATAGTTAACTTGGCAATGAGTAAGCATTTATGCTGCATCAGTTTGCCAAAGAACAGCCCTCTTGGTGAGAACAACATCTGATAAGAGATGAGCTGGTGTGACCAGGCGAACTTTATCAAAGAATCATTATCTAGTACTGCAGTGTTTGACTCAGTGTTGTTTACATCAAAAGACAGCCGCTAGGTGGTTTTTACTAGAGAATTCCATATCGGGCATAACAAGGCATGTAGTGTCTCTAAAACTATGATAACACATAAAATAATCCAATTTAAAAATATGACAGAAACACGAAAGTAAAAAAATTTTGGTGTTTTTAAGCTATGATGACATGAACAAAAAGTTTGGGTACAATGTGTCTCATGAATGCACCCAAGATTGGGAGTAACTCATATCCACTGCTCTGGCAAGCTTTGAATAAGTGGTGAACCTAATACAGTTTAGATGCATAGCCAGGATTGTGTCATGATGGGGGTTTCGTGTCTTGGGGGGTTCGGGGCATGACATGAGGGAAAAGCCTAAGAGTAGAAACTGCTATTTTAGGTGTTTCTTGCATTGCAAGGTTGGGTCTATGGGGGTTCTAACGCGGCCCACCGCCCCCCTCCCCCTACCCCAAGTGGCTAAGCCACTGACTCAGTTGCACCTTTAATAATACTTACATTTGATATTCACACTTTAAATCCACCAATATCTCAGCAACCCTAATAAATGGCACACCACTATATTACCCCTGTTTAATGATAAATTATCCCAGAGACATCTTCCCAGTGTGGCAGTATCTCTAACAGAATTCTCAATGACAATGTACCTCACAGTAAGCATCCATTTCACAGAAAAGAAGCAATGAGAGCATCTTTCCCAAGAACAATACAAAATGACCTAATATCCAGAAAAATATGGACTACTTCGACCTTCTGCAAACCAATTTCATTTTGGTTATATCAATGGCCAAATAGGTCACTCCTTTGAAAGCTTGACCCCACAGCATAAATTCAAACTCAGCTATTGGAAAGTAAAGTAATTTTCAAGGATGAATACAGAATTATAATTTTCAATCAAAGTTTCTTGCAGAATTGATCATTGAAATGCTAACCAGAAAACATATATGAACAGCAAGTCCCAATTCTGGGATCGTAAAAATCTTCTTGACCATTATCCATGATACAACATCTACCCCCTGCGGTGGGGAATACTTGATTTGTACGGGCACAGCATGTCTCAGTCTCTGGTTCATAGGTCACCTCCCCACAGCATTTGGTGCTATTAGACTCTTTCTCCATAACGATCTGATTGTACCATTCTCCACAACAGAGCTGTGTTGAGGTATCAAAGACAGCTGTAAAGACAAAAATATTTTTTTTCAGATATCAGAGTAGTGTTGAAATATCAACAAGGCATGTAATGCTTTCAGTCATTCCTCACCCCAAACTACAATTTTACCAGAGTCTACCAAATTGTTGATTTTACCAGT